>JAUCBN010000051.1:10267500-12667500 GCA_035048815.1 Abelmoschus esculentus | reverse complement strand
AGAGACACTGTGGGTGTTGCTGCCGAGCAGGACACATCCAATGTTTTGTTTTCTCGAACCGTCAAACCGGGAAGCGATTTCAAGTCGTTCTGAAGTTCCTGCACAGCGCTGTTCATTTCACCAACCAATAAATCTATGGTCGATGATTTCTTCATTGTCTTCACAATTTCTGCAAGCTCTCGTATGGTGTTTGAAGAGCTAGTGCTCACTTTAAAGCAACTTGTGCTAACATGCTTCTTTATCAATTTGGCAGCCTGTTTATATTGATGGCAGACTGGATTAGTGCTCTATTTTATTCATCATAATGCAGCAAATGATTCGATTCGATTAGATTGAACTAAGCATTTAAACTTGATTGACCTGATTTTCGGAATCAATGCAACTGTTGAGAGCCTCTATGCAGTAAGCACAACTGCGCATCGATGAACCTATTTTTAGGTACTGTTTCCATGGATATCGGAAGTTGAACTTGCCATGGGAAGGTTCCCACCTAGCAAAATTTGCCTGTAGGAAACAATGCCAAATCCAATTTACTAATGTCAAAAATCAAAACACAACTTTATTAGTCTATAATGTCACTTACCATAGATTCTTCGGATGCCTTGGAGCTTAGCACGCTCTTGTAGCCCTGCAATTTTTTACCGGCCTCTTCCATGCTGCTGGTGCATTCCCCGTTCTGGTTGAAATACTGTGTTACACAGCCTGAAAAACATAGTGGGAAAGATTGGTTCTTCATGTATGCTAAAGTTATGAACTAGAAGTAATGAAATCGAAGAAACGAACCATCGAGGGAATCGGCGAGTTTGCCCATGTTACGTACAATCATGTTATGGAGCTCCTGACCAGACCAAATGGGGCAGACAAACATGATCACAAGAATGCACAGGGAAGTTCCAATGATAATGGTGGATATTCTATTTCGGGCAAGGTCGAACAATTTATCAACTCTATAGCCTGATACTACTACGAAGCTGAAAGTGAGGATGAAGACCATGGCACCATAATCAAACAGGGACTTCACCGAGGGAATGAGTCGAGAGAAGGTCGCTGCAGAAGCTGAATTAAAAGGGAACACCAATCAAGGTCAAGCACTGTCTGAATGAAGAACAAGGAAAACAAAACAACTGTATATCAGCACACCTAATAGGAAAACTGAGGCTCCCACAACATAGGGCTCAAGTGTCTCTCCAGATCGACAGGCAACCCAGTGTACACCGACGGCAAGAAATCCGGCGAGAAAGGTTGCAAAAACTCTGTTGATACATTTGTATAGTGTTGCTCCTGTGATGAGGTAAAGTAGCCAAAAGTTGTGAACAAGTTGTGTGTATATGTATCCATGCATGCATGTATGTATGTACTTACCAACGGTTGTCTCAAATACTAGCACAACTGTCATAAGAGCCCACATGGAATTGCCTCCAACACCATCATACAAAGGCTTTACGAAGTAGAACAGTGATACAAGGGCGAGTGCCAGTCCTACTTTAAGGCAATGTATTACTTTTCTAGGATCATTAGCCCCAATGGCACATGCTCTCTTCAGAAACATCCACACTTTTAGCGCAAAACCCCAAAGTATGCCTTTAATTCCGAACAGGACCTTTCCTGCAAGCCCTGTAGCCGGAACAAAAGCCTCCGATGATCCATCGGCCACCCTTATCCTCCATTCCACTCCCTCAACTACTTCCTTCCCGGCAGCCATTTTTAAACACAAACTTATTGGTGCAGTGTTATTCACTATTGGAAGACAAGACAGCAAGGAATTTGAGGCTGAGGTTTTGCAGATCAAAATCTGTTACTATATAAAGGAAGCTACGAGTTTCTCGTGGGATTCTAGAGGAAGTATTCTTATTTTGTTGGTAGGTAATTAGGTCCTGATGTGGACACTAGTGTGAGCAAAGAGACCCCTTTTTCTTACAATTTTTTAAAAAAATCTAGAAACCAAATTATGCTGACATGGTGATGGTGTGTCCTAAATTGTAAAGTTAAACGTCACCAAACCAATATTTGGGCCATCAAAATATTAATTTTCGCACTGTGCTCAACTATCCTCATTAGTGAAACTCTGAGTGGAGTCTCTTTTTAATCCGTCCCATGCATGCATATCAAATAACTAAAAGCACCAACCTTTACCTAATGCATATGGTTTTGATAGAAATTGTGATCCAAATTTTATTTTGATTCGACTTGAAGAGTTTATAATATGAACCGTTTAGTAAAAAATAAAATTAAAAATAAAGATATTCACCGTTAGTGATGATCTTTTCACTACGATCACATTATAAAGTCCTCATAAGATCACATTATAATCCTCCTAGAATTTTAAGGGAAACTTTATTGAACCAACCCAAAATAATAGGCCCAATAATGTTAAATAGTTGGACTACAAGCCCAACAGACAAGAACTAGGAACATGTGGTGCTTGGAGGCACACCAACAAAACCTTGACACCACACCAGTGATCTTCAACTAAAGTGGAGAGACCAACATGAACCTGTGGATTTTAACTAATACCCTTTGTTAATGAGTATCAAGACAAAACATTCTTAAAGTAGTGTCCCATTTCCTCAAGCCAAATTAGGTCTTGAATGGGACACCATGTGCTAAACAAAGTGGGGCAATATAATTTTAATCAAAAAGCTTTGGTTGGGCTTAGTTGCTTGCTTATTTCTCACTTGAATGGAGACAGCACTTATCTTCTGATTTGAAAGGCTAATTCAGCTATCACAATTTTTGTTCAATGTCACTGTATAATATGTTTTTCTTTTCATGGTAGTTGAGGTAGGTTTAAAATAGCCAAGGCTGACCTAATTGAAGATTTAACCATAATTTACAATTAAGAACTCTTAATCCTGCATGGTTAAGCAAAAACAAGACAAATCCATGATAAATAGAATCCATTTGATTAGCTAACTGGTGGATTTCCCTTATTCTCTGTTTAAAGCTTGCTTTTACCAGAAAGGACTGTATATTTCAGTGGTTTAACAGAATTACCTGCTTGAAGCAACATTTAGGATGACAGAAAAGCTAATTCTATTGATTCTTGTGCTAATCAAAAATCAATCGGATCAAGAAGAAATAATTCGCGGTTAGCCTACAACTATGTCATTAGCTTTGGATTATAAACAAGTTTATTGCTGGAGCAACATGCAAGAAATGAAAAACTAAGAACTACAGTTCAATATGCACCAGTTACCAGCCTCACATGCAGACCAAATTGGTCCACGCTGTATGATCAGACAAGTTTCTATCAGGTTTCGGTTCCTTGTGCCGGCTGAGTTTCTTCACCCCTTTTCAGAAACTGTCTAAGGGAGCAAACAAATCATTCGACACTCCTCCAAGACTATATTTCCTAGCCTATCAACCTTGTACTTTGTGTCTAAGACAGTGGAAACTGGAATGACCTCCTCAATCTTCAGTTTTGGCTCTTCGATTTCCGGAACACCAATTGGAGCAGGTCCTTTAGATGTGAATGCTCAAGGTACTACTGAAACCCTTAAATGTGTGTTCTAATTATTGAAGTGTCTTCGCAAGCCTGACGGTAGGCAACAACAAAGGTTGCTGGTACCTGTTTAATAGGGAGATTCCACCATTCATATCGACACTTGGCTGAGTTGCGGAATCAATGCCACTGCTCTCCTTTTGCTGCAGAAGTGGGAGAAGAGACCAAATTATACCTGTCCTTTCAACTTGCTTGTCCGCCTGTCATTCAATTTAGGATCAGTTCCTTGAACTCATATTTTAGTTGTCTCAGGTACAATGCTTTCAAGTCTGAACTTTGGCATTTACCTCAACCATGAATCGTGCCCATATCATATCTTCTTGAAGCTCCATTACTCCCTTCAAGATATTCAATGGAAAACTCCTAATGACTTCAGCTATCTCCAGAAAGAATCCTCGATCTTCACAGAGCATCTGTATCAAAAATTATAAAAGGCACAGCAAAAGTTTCAACATCATTCAATCGACCACCTTTGAGGAGACTTTATTTGGTTTTTACATTAAAAAGGCAAAAGTTATGTGCCTTTTTCATACCTCTATAAGCATTTGGCCAGGTGGATTTAGGTCCTTAACTACAATAGGGAAACTCTGAGCCCCAACTTCGAATGCCCATGTAGCATCACCACTAATTGTATTGTCTTTTTGAAGCTTTTCATTCGTCTGGCCAATAAGCTGAAGTTCAAGCAAGTTAATGCATTAGTGAATAGTGAACTGCAATCACCAAACCCTGAGCTTCTTTAGTTTCACATTTCATTGAATTAAACAAAAGTGTTACCTTTGGTTCATCAGCTTGTTTGATCTTGTCTGCATATTTTGTCACGCCTTGCAAGAAAAGCAGGTATTTGATGGTCTTCTCCAATAGATGATCAATACTCAACTGCTGCATTATGAAAATAATGTAAGCCAAAATTAGATGTTTCATTGTAACAAGAAAATAACTTTAGATGGTAATGCTTAAAAATAGAACAATAATATCAATCTTGTAAAGTAAATGTACTCAATTAAAACAAATACACTTCATTAGTACCTTTCCACTATGGGGGATAATCCCTCTCAGCTCTTTGATACGATCTTGGATCAGCTGACGGTCTTTGGGCCTTGGTCGAGTACTTTCACCAGGTTTAACTCTTTTCCTGGTAGGCTTCGTTGATGTTGTAGCAACAGGATTTTCAGCATTTACACTATAGCTATCATCAATCCATAAACCTGCTTGTGATTTTTGGTGAACTTCTTTGTTGAAAATAGTATTATTACTATTGTCCCAGGTATGTGAATGCTGCACCAGATTCATGCTCCCACCAGAGCAAGAAAGGACTTCAAACTGATCTTGATGAAAATTAGAGGAAGAAATTCCAGTTTTCCTTCTTTTAATAGTGGAAAATTGATCTTCAACACTAGATTTGGTAACATAAGAAGAATTACTAACAACACCTAGAAGCTCTTCAAGCCCGAGTTCAGAGAACAGCCCTTTTTGCTTGCCCATCATGGAATGAACATCCAATTCTGAAGTCGATGATGAAATTCCAGAAGTAACAGCCGTGTTATTACCATGCAATGAAGGCATAATGACATCTTCTGAGGACTCCCCAGCTTTTTGAAATCTAAAATCCATCCCAATACCACTGAACAGGTCTTTTCCATTATCATGAACAGATGAAGATTTATCTATGTTTGATATGAATGCATCAGTGACGGAGCTTTGAGACGAATTCGTTGCTTTTATGACAGGAACATCGAAAACCATATCACCTACTATTTGAATGGATGGCATAGAAATAACCCCTACCGAACAAGAAGGATCACTGGTCATTGTAGCTCCTGCTCCATGAATGTTTTGTTCGGGTGAAGGAGAAAACCACTGATAGAGATTGTCCATTGTAAAGGAGCTGGCAAGATCTGTTGTAAAGTCAGATAGGTTAAACTCGTCTGTGCTTCTCTGTAGGCTAATTACGCTATCCAGAAGTCCGGCACTGGTGTCAAAAGAATGTTGTTTCTGATTTGTTTTGCCAAAGCTGTCTAGAGTATGTGAATCTGCATCAACCAATTCTCCTGTGCAATAAAATGAGGTAAGTGGTGAACTGCCCTGTAAATTTTGTCCTGTATTTCCACCAAGTTCAAGACCATTTGCCTTTTTAGGAAGTGCAATTGAAGGATCCCACACACCCATTTCAGACGGCAATGACGTCTCGTATGAAGTCAAAATCGAAGCCTCACTATTCCAAGAACTAGTGCAGGGGGTATTAGTAGCCAAGCAGTTGATATGAGAATTCTTATCAAAGTTCATATTCTGGTTTTGATTATCATGCACAAAGCAAGAGGACTCCGTGAGATTTTGTAAGGAACATGACCATCCTGGTGACTCTCTGATGCAGCCGCCCTGTTCTGTTGTCACATTCTCATTGCAAAAATTTCCAGCTGACATGAGGGAAGCAAATAATCCATCAGGATTGCAAGTTTCCATTTCCAAATGTGTGTGCCCGTGACAACTTCCCATGTCATAAAACAACTTCTCCGTTTCAGCCAAAAATTCCAACCTCTCACAAATCTGCAAGAGCAGCAAAAGAACAATTAGCATTTAAGCAACTGCACTTGAAAAATAAAAAACAAAATACATTAGAGTTTCTCATGTAGGCAAATTCTGGCACAAATCCAGTTCGGGTTTATTACAATTGGCATCGACACTAATGACTGAAAATAGAATTTCCAAATACTCATAAATGATGGAAAACATATTTTGGTGGCCTTAATGTTTTCAATTATAAGACTTCTAAGGAGCATGCATAAGTATATGATATATTTTAGCATTTCCATCTATTTAGAACTTAAAACAGTTTGGATTTGCAAATGACTAGTTTAAGATCTCACAATTCAATATACGGCTCCGGACACTACTAAATCAGATGCTGTACTTCAGTTGAACACATTTTTAACAAGGATGAAAATATATCAATCATTTTTATACAGTGCTAACCTTCTGCGTAGATCCAAACTGTAGCACTCCCCGTCTTCCTACAGAGACTACTGCAATTGTCTGCAGATCATGTTTGATTGTAAATAAATATACGTTATACACAAAGATTCTCAGATAAACAGGCTATATTGAGAGGTACCTTGATCCCAGATGAAAATTGGTCATGTAACTCAGATTCATCCTGTAAAATGGAAGAAATCTAAATCATCAAGTATTCAAGTGAGACCATATAATGACTCTTTGAGTAGCTTATTTCCCAGATGCAGGAGACAAGATAATCAAACAAAGGTACCTGAAATATATTTTCATTTTGAGTGGAGTCCGAACCTTGACCATGGGGTTGAGAGAAAATCCATCGATGTTTTCCTGTGAAAGCGGCTTGGCCAATTATCCTAGAGTAGAGAAAACAACAAGTTTGGTCCAATTAGAGATCTTGTGATAACTCCAAATTTACTCTTGTTTTGAAATTGAAATTAAATGAACCACAGGAAACAGTTTTGCCAGATTGTTGTAATGTATTTTTCACTACAGTTACTGGATTTACAACAGGAAAACACAAATTTTGGGGTGAGAATGATTACCCTTCACCCAGGATGTGGAATTTTAGAAGCATATTGTCAACTAATGGACCCATTTGCTGTTCATAGTAGGCATCTTCCATTGTTAACAACCTGTTAAAATTCCAAGAGTGAAAATCTATAATTAGAAAAGGAAAAAAGAGACAGAATGATGTTAAATTAAGACCTTTATTTGCTGTAGAGGATATGACATAAATTGCTAAGAAATTTTAATAGGAAAATCACCATTTTTGAACTTCTTCCATAAGGAAAGAAAATTTATTCTCTGAATTGAAAAGTACATGCATGCTTTAGCAACTAAAACATGGTGAAATAAAAGAAAGGTAAAGAATTTGCAACTAAAAACTGTGGTAGGTAGTAGCAGTAGAAGTTGTAGCAAAGAAAACAGATCTTGAAACAAAATAAAAGCAAGCAAATGACACAGGAAACAAAGCAAAGATCAAGAAGATATTACAAAAACAAAAGAAAGAGAAATTTTACATGGAATTTCTGTGATCAAAGCTCCAAAAAACACCATAAGACCAGCCATTACTGCAACAAAGATTCTTTAGTGTTTGCTTTAACGCTGAACCCACCCCTGATTCACCCATTTCTGGAAGAAGAAAAAAACTAAACTTTACTTCACGATCCAAAACTCATCTCCTTAAACCCCATTAAACGACTTCAGTCCCCTTGAGAGAAAAAGAAGAAGCTAAGCTTCAAGTCCAGTTAAACTAAGCTCCTTTCTGCGCCTCTTCTTGTTTTTTCTTGCTACAGAAACACAAAATAAACCCCCAAAAAAACAAAAACTCAGAAAACTTTTGAGAAACAAGAGCAAAAGGGTACAAAAGAGGAAGCTTTTTGTTAGTCTTTGTTTCTCTGCTCTAAAACTAAAGACTACGAGGAATGAAAACAGAAAGGGGTCGGGAGAGAGAAATTAAGACGAAGACCTCAATATATATAGTGATACAGAGCTAGAAGCAAAGGGAATATCTAGTATTTATGATTTAAGAAACAAGAGGAAAAAGAAAGATCTTTTTGTCTTTATTTCTTTGTCTTTTTAAAATCGTAGTGAAAAAAAAATAAAAATAGTATTTCCATTTGGATTTGTTTCTCATTGTTTTGAAAATTATATTAAAAAATGATTTTTTTATTTTATTAAAAATAAAATAATATAATATAATTTATTGATCTTACATCAAATTATAGTGAATTAAGTCAAAGATCTTTATAATCAAAATTATTTATTTCGAATATAAATTGTTGATATACGTATCTTCAGAAATTAAGATACATGAAGATGTTATTTATATTGTAATAATAGAAAATGTACACTATTTATTCAAAACAAATTTAAAAGTTCACTGTTTTTACTGGCGGACAGTAAATTTTAATTTTTTATTTATATTTCATTAAAAATTATTAAAAAATAAAATGAATTGAAATGGTAAATCTCCGTGCATAAAAAAATAAGTTTACAAAATTCAATATGTATTAACGTACTCTCTCCTACATATACTAGTATAATTAATCAATATAATCGTTATATTTTATATATTTATTAATTGAATCGTTAAGAACAAAAATGATTTTAATTAATTAAATCATTTAAAATGATAATTAATGATTACAATTAATTTTATGATTACATCTGTGTTTAGTATCTTCGGCATCCAACCAAAATTAATCAGAGATTTATGTCGTTTTTAGGTTAATGTCACTAAAGATATAAATTTTGTGATTTTTTTTAAATAAACGTCGCGAAATTTTGCTAAAAAATGGTTTTACTGTAGTGATTTACCTGCTATTTTTTTGTTTTACAGAACAGCAAAACATTCTGCGTACATATAATATAATCAGAGATCAAAGATTTTATTGCCATCCACTTTTAAGATCCAACCAAAGAACAAACCCTAAAAGCTAAGGGAACATTGTCCATCATTCTTCATAATGAAAGTAATGTTGAGGGGGCATGAAATGGATGCATGGGGGGTCCCCATTCATAACTCTCAATTTCTTCTCTCTGTCTGAGAGTCTCAACTTCGCCGACCGTCGCCGGAGAACAGTATGTCATCGGAAACCCTACATTGATCCTACAAACATTACAAACTTCTTTTGGTTTCATCAAACAACAGTCATTTTTCTGTTCTTTGGCATGTTGGCACAGACACTAAGAAGTAAGAAGGTCTTGTTTTAAATGTTTCAGAATCATTGGATTACAATTTTAAGACAATCCCTTTATTGTTGTTTAGTTGGAAATTAGTGATTAAGATCCTGTCCCCCATAACCGAAACAAGCTTTATCCATCATCATAAAGCGCCGTTTGAGATGGAAGTCAACGGAATATCAAACCCTTGGGGGTTAGTTTCACCTGTCTTGTTTGCATGCTAAAAAGAGGAGAATGAAATCTACGAACAGATTTTGCTGTCATTACTGCCCTGAAATCTCTTCTGATTTCCCTCTTTCTCGTTTTTAAAGGGAAAAAGTTAACAACGGGATTTAAATTGTGGACATGATCATATTTTTTATAATCTTATTACGATTATTAATATAATAGATCATTTCTTTTATTACTTGATTGGTGATATTAGACAAATTACCAACAAAAGGTCAAATGATGTAATGAGGCTGTCATATTGATGTTGTCTGTTTATTATGTGGGAAAGAGATTGAAATCAGAGATCATTTATTCGATAGTTACAACTACTCGTTAAGATTGATATATTTTAATGGATTAAGATGACGGGAAAGAAAAATCGAAGAAAGCAATTGATCTTTGTCTCGCATGAAGGAGTTTTAATTACTACCTTTAGTGAGAGCATAATAGAAGGCTGCATGGTAAGTGCCCAAAGATCGAAGGAAATTCTTTTTATCATAATTCAACAAGATGTAAGATGAAAACTTGTTATAAAATAGGTTTACTGGTTAGTTTTTCTTGTTAGTCTGATGTTGGATTGTACAAGGATTTATTATTGTCTTTTGCATGTATTTTTTGGAGTCTTTAGATGAAATGAAATTCCATTTATCCAAAAAAATATAATAGATACTTTAATGATCACTCTAAGTATTGAAATCGTGATTTTTTTTTATATTCACCCAACTTATGATATAATATAATAAATATAATTCTAAAAAATATTTTTTTGATAAATCTTAAATCTAATCCTATTTAAGAAGAAAGAAAAAAAATCTAAGAGAATAAAAAAATATTCTTAATAGGTATAAAACTCATCACCTAAATAACGAAAATGACAACATATTATTATCATAAAAACCATTAATTATTAAATTACGATCATAAATCATTATTATTATTATTAACAAATTTTCGTTTTACATCATTATTTTTTATAATAACAATTCGAACAATATCACTGCAAACATCACCCCCTATCCTACCTTATTTAGATTCCCAGTTAACCGTTTGAATTAAGCCAGGATGATGATTGGAATGAATTTTTTTCTTCTAAAAACATGCTTTGCCCTATAAAAATGGGAAAGGTAGGGATAGGCCAGGGGGTCCAGTTTAAGGGCAATAGGACAGAACCTATTATGACAGAAGATGATTCGTGTTATGTTATGTCTCTTTCTAAACCCACAGTGGCGCATGTGACCGATTGATATTCTGTACTTTTCTAGTTTTGAGTTATGGTAAAAGGGAAATTCTATGTCTTTCTTTCTTTTCGAAATACTAACAGACAATAATACCATATTAATGTCAGTAATTAATACTAATCCAACCATACAAAATAATTACCACAATCTTTTTTGCAATTTGTGCCCCAGAAACCACTACGAATCACACCATATGATTCGACCAAAGTGATGGGATTTTCTAGTAAAGACAAATTAAAAGAAGGAAAAATTATATAAATGGTCCTTATTATACCTTAATTATCTTTTATATCTCCTGATTATCAAATGTTACAAATTAGTCTATTGATTAACTTTTTCGATACAAAGTGGTCTTGTGCCGTTAAAATTTTTATGGAGAACTGATGTGGACATTAACATGCTGACTTGGATAACCATATGACATCCCCAGTCTCTATAATCCAAGTCAGCATGTTAACGTTCGTATCAATTTCCCGTCAAATTTTTAACGGCACAAGACCACTTTATATCAAAAAGTTAATCAAAAGACCATTTATATAATTTACCCAATAGTACCGTGATTATTTCTTTAACAATCTAGTTGTCAGATTAATAACAATGTTCTACACTTTTATTTTTTTAAAAATATCATTTTAAAAGATAAAATCAAATTATATATATTATAAAATTCTTGTAAGTTTTATACGTTATTCGGATCATTACCTAAGGAATTAATCTGAATATTAGTTTCAATCAAACCAAAACTCGATTTTCGTTACCTGGTGCAGGAGGGTTTGCTGACCATTTCCATGGGAACTGATGATCATGTCAATATATCACCTCTAATTACTATCTAAAGTGCCAACAAATATTTCTCACTTTCGTACCAGTTTCCGATTCAAACTCGATTTTTTAATTAAAAATCTAATTCGATTGGTCCGGTCGGATAAAATATCCACCCTTAAAACTATCATGAGTAAACAACTTTGCCAAGCCATCAACTTGAAATCTCCCCACTGACTCCATGACTTCATAATTATGGACAAAGAGAAAGAACAAGGGAAATGATAAAAGGAAGTTGACTGAAGCATAGTGGTGGATAATCTGCTGCATGAATTCTGCAAGCAAACGCCATTGCAGAGTCAGGGAAAAAGAAGAAGCATTTAATAGCAAAAGTGAAGGAGTTTAAAGCAGGAATGAACCAATCATGGTCCTGTACTGCAACTCAGGCTGAGACCCCACCATTGAGGCAGACCCCATCCCTTGGAAACTAAAGAAAACAAAACCCACACCTCTATTACCTATTACAGCATAACCCAACATCACTCCCGACAATGGTTTTCCGAACCTCTGGATTCAATGAAAACTTTCACCAGAGAATGTCTAACCTTCTTGGGACAAAACATCTGTCGTGTTACAGCTTGGATTCCCTTCCTTCATTGGAACCCTTAGACCTCTTTTTGTGTGAAAAAATTAAAGTTTATATTACAAATAAATATTTAAAGTTTGATTTTATTTTATTTTTAAAAGTGTATTGTCTCGTGTTTTTGTCGCCCTTTTTTGAGAAATAATGTAATTCCAGTTTTTTTTGGAAAATCAGGGTGTTAGGATATAACTGGTTGCATATACTAATGTGGCAGCTGAGGGTTCCGGTCCAATGGGCTTGGTTGTTGTATTGGGTCTAACGTAAACGAGTTAGTTGCATAGCTGAAGGGTATTGATTTGGGTTTGGGTCATCTAAAGTATAATGGATTTAGGATGTTAGGCTTGGGGTAATGGGTTTTGTATATGTTCTTTTATTTTTTATTCAACTACAGTGGTTAGAGTAGTATCTGTTTCAGAGTATACTCTCAACCTTTAAATATTGATCGTTCAATTACTGTGCTGGCATTACTGGTGCTTGAACCCGTGACCTCCAGGAATAACAATTGTTCCTTTAACCAATGAGGTTAGTTGGTTCGAGTTTTTGTATATGTAATTCAACATTAGAAATTAAGTTATTGTTGGTTTAAAAATATGGACAAAAATAATGATTATAAGGTAAGATCCATGCATGTGTTGTTGTAAGCATTCGATTTATGTTCGTAGTAACATGTCTTTTTTTTAGTAACTAATGCCTATATCTGTCCTATAATAACACACCAGAATAGAAAAATTAGGCATTTCTCTCTGTAATTGCCAACGCTGCAGTCTGCGGTGTCCGTAGCTATTGCTGAGCTACTGTCTACAGTTTCTCATTTTATGACATTACTCGTCACATGGAACAGCCCGCCAATGCAGCAGCTGGCAGCTGCCTCAGAATTAAGGATAACTAGTAATCCAGGCCTGCGTATTTAATATGGACAGAAACCCCTCAAACAAGTTGAGATTTTTTTATTGTTCTTTTGTTTCAGAGTTTAAATTTAACTAATCCAGATAGATCTGGGTTGTATATCTAATAGTGGTGAGTGAGTTTTTCAATAAAATTTTTTTACGTATACAACATCTCGAACCTAAAATTTACTTAAACGAAACCAAGCTGCTTACTACTTGGATCAACCCTTATTAGTTCAAACAAGTTGAGATTGATAAAACGTAAATTATTATTTATTCTACGTAAATTAAAAGGAATATTTATTTAAATAATTTTGAGGTATATCCAGTTGATTTTGACTTTTCCTCCACCACCCAATCCCCTGGCGCATGTTAGTAGGCCCCATAGCATTACCCCAAAAGCACTCTTCATAAATCAACCACTACATGATCCTAATTATTGCCCACTTATTCTCTTCTCTCCCTTTTTTTTATTGCAAATCTTTCATAAACAAAACCTTGACTTGTACGGTTTCTATTTAATTCTATATATTAATATGAATCCTAATTAGGGTTTCCAACTATCCTCCATAATCCCAAACAAAAACCCTGTCATTCCTTAACAAAACTATCCTCCATAATCATTTTACAATTATCACTAGATCACTATGTAATCAAACTTCAAATTATGAAAATATATATATACACACACATGTATAAACAAGGATGACTTACGAAAGACGGATCCAAAATTTCATATAAGGGTGCAAACTATCAGGATGATATATTAGAATGTTTGTAAAATTACAAAAGTTTAAGGGTATAAATTTAGGGGGTGCGGCTACACCCTAACTGTCGCTAAATCCATCCATGCATGTATATACATATATAATAGTATAATACTAGTACTAATAATGATAGATATAGATAGAAACAGTTTAATAAGTACACAAGTGAACATACCTGTAATTTAAGGTACATCTATATAATCTGTATATCTAGTTGTCTTTTAAGTGATGTATGTATACATATACTATATATATCCTGCTATCATCTTTCCTCTTACAACTAAGACAGTTCAAATCCTTTGCTGTATCTGTTAATTTCTAAGTTGTTTTTTCTTCTCTTTATTTTCTTACATGTCGTGATAACCCAAGGCATTAAACGGATCAAAAACAGCCTTGGCCTGTCTGGAAACCATGATTTCAGAGGCAGACCATAGCTTTGCAGCTTCGTTCGAACTCGACCCGAGTTTCGACGTCGATGCTTGGTTGCAGTCAGCAAAGTATTTTCCACTCAGATTTACTAGTCCCGGATGTGTTGCTACGTAACAGGTCGTGGCAGCTGCCTGTAACATTGAAAAATGGATGCTTGAAGCAATCAAAATCACCCACTTTAAATTAAAGGCTGTATATTTTGATAGATTAGTTTACCTGCGGGATGGTCTTGAGGAGCTTGGAAGCTAGAAAGAAAACCAAATCTGCAGGTTTATAGAGGAACTAAAACATTAGATTTTAGTACAAACCAGACCAGATACCGGAATCATGCAATAAAACCCGATGTATATTACCGGTGATGAAGCCTTCACGTTCCCTGGTGAGACGGGTTCTAACAATCCCAGGATGAACACAGTTCACGGTCACGTTGGCATCCACTTGCTGCATTATTAAGGCGAAGAATTTGAGGAAAAATATGAAGAAAACAACAAAATCTCACTTTTATCAGGAAAATATTAATGAAAAGATGATGACCTTCAGTCTCTGGGCAAGCTCCTTGGTATGTAAAACGTTGGCGAGCTTCGAGAGAGCATAAGCACGTGTCGCATCATATTGACTGGAAAACAGACAGGCAGACAAACAACAGACACATGGTTTAAAAATCTATGGAAATGTCAAAATCCAAAACAAAACTAAGCTTCTTAACAATCATTTATAACTCCTACTGTTCAGTCTTCACCTTTTGCTTCTTGATATCTGGCCTATATATCGGATCATGTCGCCGGAAAACCAGCCGTGAATACTTGACGACACGTTCACTATTCTTCCTTGAATGCCGGTTTGTTTCGCCGTTCTGATCATCGTGTTTAGCAGCAGTTTTGTCAACAGAAAATGACCTAAACAAATTATAACACAGCTTTAGCCTACAAGATAAACACTACTACCACTTAATATGTAATTATGTTGGCATAATGATTACCAAGATAATTAGTGGCAAATGTCATCTCGATTCCGTCCTCAGAGATTGCATGTTCATGCGAAAATTTTCCGGCGTTATTTCTGATATACCAAACACAAAAATATTGAGGAAAAAAGAATTGTTTCATTCAAGCTTAAACTAAGAGTCTGAGGACTGAGAGGGATAATTACATGAGCAGATTCAGAGGCAAGTTGAGAAGCTTGAACTCCGATACAAATTTTCGAACGGAACTCAGTGAGCTAAGATCAAGAGCCATGACGATAATCTCTGACTCGGGACACTCAGCAACAATCCTAGCCTTGGCTTCCTCCGCAGCTTTAAGGTTCCGAGCTGGAAGCACCAGTCTCGCTCGTCGCTTGGCCAAAACTCTCGCCGTTTCGGCTCCGATCCCCGACGTCGCACCTGTTTCAGTTCAACCACTGATCACAATCAACACCCAGAACCCAAAAGAAACGAAAATCTTTCCACATGCGGTGGTCGATCCTTTAAAGTACCTGTGATGATGGCAGTTATAGAGCGGAGGTCAGGGCAAGTGTTGGTAACTTCCTCGGCGGTAGACTTAGAGCCAAAACCGCTAGCTCCTGTTGAACCGATGAGGTACTTCACCGTCTCGAACATTTCAGTTTTTAGAGGCTAAAGAAAGAAAGGGTTTACCATAGAAAGCAAAAAGCTTCTGAGCAATGGAGAATTAAAGGTAAAGGAGCTAAAAACTAATGTGTTGAAGGACAAAAGAGAAAGTGGGATCCGATTTTATAATGGAGCTTGGGTGGAGAATCCAATTACATGTTTGTCATTTGATTGATTATACTGAAAGACAAAGCAATTTTATTAAATAATGCCTGATTAGGATTTAATGGTGATTTTTGTTTCTTTTCATCTAATTACTTGAAACGATGGAAATTCATCTGGGATAGAATATTATATAAATTTTTTATAAGACGATTTATTAGTTCAAATTATTTCATTCACAATAAATAAATTTAAAATTTTAATTATACTTAAGATATCAAATCTCAAAGATTAATTAGCTTATTAGTTTGTAATAATAATAGTTTGCTTTTTTTCTTCTATTAAAATTATGTATCAATCTAAATTATTTATAATAAAATCTTTAAAAAAAAATATGCGTAGGCAATGAACTAGAAGGAAATATACCAGAGAAAGGGTAAATTACAATAAAAGTTATTAAGTCATAGATTTAGTAATAAATGTGGTTAAGGGTGAGTATTAGATCGAGTCGAGTTAAGTCAAAAAATTGAATTATTTGAGTTGACGAGATATATTTATAATTTAAATTTTATTTGAAATTTTTCGATTCGGTCGAATCGAATCAAATCAATTTTTCGAATTCTTATAAATATTTAATTATAATTATTTATCATTTATAGTACGATTTGATTATGATTTAAACAATTTTTTCTAATCATATATGATATGTATATATATTCATATTGTTTTATATGTAGCAATATTTCTTTATATTTTGATATATATATATATATCATAAAAAATTGAGAGACACATCTTAAACTTAAAAATAAATTCTTTAATTACTAAAAATTTTAAGTTATTTTAATTTTCATTTTACGACTCGAACTTTACTTGAAATTTTTTCGAGTGAGTCGAATTTATAAAATTTTAAGTTGAGTCAAAATAAGTCAAGTATTTTTATCTCGTATCGAGTTAAATTATTCGATATTTTTAAATCAAATTTTATTTACCCCTACGTATAACTTTTCTAAAATAATAATTTATACATTTAATTATAGATTTAAGAATAAATATAAAATAAATATATTAATGAATTAAAATTTTATAATAAACAAATATTTTACGATGACCTATGAAAGAAGGTGAAGATGACTCCCATTCGCACGTGAGGTGATGCAGATGAGAAGCTGGGTGAATTCTACAATGTCCTCGACTGGAGCAATTCCTCGTGATGATGAGCTGACCAGTGGGGAAATCATTTTTAAATTTTTATAAAAACAAGTAATAATAAACAATTTTTATATAAAATAATAATAATAATAATAATAATAATAATAATAAACAAGTTATCATCCGATTAGAGCATTTAGTAACGATGATAAGTCATATGTATAATTATACAAAAAATTTATTAATTATTATATAATTTTTTTGTTTAATTTTAATGATAGATAATTTAATTAATATTATTTAAATATTTATATAATTTTATTGATATAATTAAAAAAATATAATAATTATATCAAAGTTAAATATATAGTTAATTTAAGTAATTTATCTGAATGATAAAATCCTTAAATTTTTAAAAAAATTAATATTACTCATTTATAACGATTTCATTCACATATAAATTACTATATTGACAACATCATCAATAATATAATAATGGTTAATTTTAGTAAAAAATAATATATACAGTTTACAAGCTCAAGAGCCCAATTGATTATAGTTACTAAAAATAATTTAAATAGATTATTTGGTGCTAGTTTAAAGATAAAAAATACCCTTTTTAAATTTTTTTTAATAAGTTTAATTTTTTTAAATAATTTATACATAAAGAAGGAAAAAATAATTACTTTTACCGAGTATTGAACCCACCACTTAATAAAAAGAATAAAATATTAACTAAAAACTTTAATTATTTGTTCTAAAAATTATTAACTTTAATAAATTCAATTAGATATATGTATATTGTTAATAAATGCATAACCCTTTTTTCTTTGTTAATTACTACTAAGATCCCTATCATCCAACTCAAACCCTTCCATTATTAATTTCTTAATTAATAAACACAATGTATCAAAATACCACACCCCTCTCACTCATGCCCTCACATGTGGGTTAATTTTTGGCTCTTGTATGGATGAGGCTTCATAAAGTATAATTAAACAACTACATCTTTAATCAAAATGATAATTACATATTTAAAAAAGATTAAACTTTTCAATCATGAAATTAATTACTAATATAATATAGTCTCATTGACTACTTATACTAACAAATATGGTTTAGTTGTACTTTTGGTGACCAAAACATAAAAACGAGAATAGTTTAGGGACCATAATGTTATTTACCCAAAAGGAAAATACATACATGGAGGTGGGGTTGGAACTTTGCCACCCTAAAGATAATTAATGTAGAAAAGGAAAAAGAAAGGAAGGAAACCTCAGCTTTTTATAGCACTTGTTCAAGCTCCCATGCCCTATGGGAGGGACCTTCCCTTGAGTATGACATCATATTCCTTCTCCATAACTGCAATTTCTTTAAAGAATTCAATGCTTTTGATCTAATTCGCCACAGTTTCCTCTTGTAACCATCAATTAATGCCATTTCTGCTGGTATGAATTTCCTAATGCATGGCCTGCTGTGACTTGTTGAAGCTAAAAGATGTGTGATCAGATGAGTGATCTCAAATCATTTTATCTGATATTGGTTCAATAAAGTAAAGAATAGGGAAAGTGGGGGGAGAAGAATTAATCATATTGAGAGAAATGGGCAAGAGCTATGGCCAGTTCAAACTGTAGGCCTTCCTTATCTTAAAGAGCTGGTTAAGGTATGTTTAGGTGTGGCCTATACAAAAGCAAAGAGAGTTCGTAAAATATAAAATCGGTGACGTTGTATATATTATCGTATTTGTTTTTTGAAAGGAGGATAATAATCTCATAACAGACGGTATTAAATTAATCATTTGACTACATGATTCTATGCAGAGAGTTCCAAGAATGAGTAGTCAGGGTGAACAATTGTGACAACAGCAAATTACAAGATCAAATGACTCGTAACGAGTGTCATAGTATTGAGTGGAGAAAAATATTATGTCTGAAAAAAGGTGTGAACATTGATCGCATTAGGGTTGATAATGAGCCTAATCAGTTCATGAGT
Organism: Abelmoschus esculentus; assembly: GCA_035048815.1. Classification (NCBI taxonomy): domain Eukaryota; kingdom Viridiplantae; phylum Streptophyta; class Magnoliopsida; order Malvales; family Malvaceae; genus Abelmoschus; species Abelmoschus esculentus. The sequence goes on along the minus strand of JAUCBN010000051.1, from coordinate 12,648,516 downwards.
TACTCGAGCTCTGCTCGGTCAAAGCTCAATTTTAGTGAACTCGACCCAGGCTCGGTTGGAGATCTTAACAATCCGAGTCGAGCCAACCCAAGCTCGACTTGAAAAACTCGCAAACAAGCTCGAAATATATATATATATATATATATTAAAATTTCTTTAGTAAACGAAAAAAAAATTAGGGGAGATCCACTAAAAATAAATTGACCATTATGTGGCTTGTATTGTAAGAATATATCTTGGTTATTTAGATTAATTTACTTTTTGGACACTTTTTTTATTTTTCTAAAATTGAATTTTGTTTCGGTATTGATTACGAAAGGGGTTCTTTTATTAAAAAAATAATAAAATTGTTCATTTCAAGTCGAACCAAACCCTATAGTATTATTTTCAAGCCGAGCTTGAGTCTAAAATTTTGAGTTCACCGAACCGAACCTAATATATTATTTTTAAACCAAACCGAACCTAACTCGTTATCCCCCTTAGATCCCACATAAAAAAAAAATTGACATTATGCTCCACAATGCCACTAGTTTTGTCCCATAGGTACATTGTTTTACCCTTCATTTGATGTCATATTATACAAAGGACAATTCTTGAAGAAGTGTTCTGATTAAACAGGCTAATTAAGTTTATGAAAAGTTGAAAGACCAGAATTACAGATAAGTAGAAATAGGCAATGAAACCCTTTAGTTTTAGCAGCACATGGTTATGGCCAACGGGGGATCAATGACAATTGACACCCAACTATTAACAAATTCTGCCAGACAAAAAACTCAATGCAGTACACCAAGCACTGAATCCTTCCTATTCTCTGCAAAATTCCACACTTCCATTGCATCAGACAGACCCCACACGTTGCAATAATTTAATTTTTACCTGCAATTTTTCTTATCTGTCTCTCTGTTCTTCTATTTTGTTATCTGTCACCAAAGGCAAAACTCAAAGCTGATGCTACAGCCTACAGAACATGTCATTATGTTGTCTTCTTTACTGGCCTTGCCTCTTTTACCAGCTTCCTCTTTTGTGCTATTGTCTGAAACAGAAAAAAAAAATTATTGAAAATTCACAACTTCCCAAAGATCAAACCTTGAGCCAAAAAGTTGATTTCATTTAGACTGGTCTTAAACGAATATACATGGATACTGTGATCAAGCCTTGGATTTTGTATAAGATTCTACTTAAATTATTATTACCATAGTTTAATCCTACTTATCCCTCTGGTTTAGGTGTTTGATGATTAGCCAACTCTGTTTGACTAATGTAGCAGCTTGGAAGTGGAACGTGTCTCATGAGACTAATTTATATGGAGTATATTCCCCCACTCATTCATTGCACAATCTAAATCACACCCAATTATATACAATATAGTTTTTTTTTTCGTATTTCGTTGCGATTTTATGGTAATATTTATTTTTTACGTATAAATTTTTAAAAATATGTATCGTATAAAATATATTACTCGAATTAAGATCACTTAAAACTATTCAACTGTTTATATATATAATATCACAAAGTATGTGTAGATGAATTGTGTGATTGAATAGCCTCAATGATTGACACACCTTTTCTTTTGTGGAGTATAATCCTGTAGGGTCCCCTCCATCACTTGGAATTAGGGTTTAAGGATTTTAAATTATGTTTTATATAATTAGATTTGTATTGATTAGAACTAATCATCTTTCCACCCCACTCCTTTTTTATATTAGACAAGGTTGTAACCTATAAATATTCTTGAGAATTTCAAATATGCATCTCATCTAATGGAACACACAGAAAATAAGTGTAAAGGGGGTGCTAATTAAACTATTAGAATATCAAGGAAAGATGGAAGATGCATATCCTACTTTCTCCCCCCTTTTATTTCTTTAATTTTTTTATACGACATACGTTTTACAGATAAAATCATTTAAATCTCTTAAAATAAATATTATCATCTTTTCTGTTGGAACTACTCGTTAAATTATATATTTTTTCTAATGTTAATATTAACATCATCCATTTTTAAGTGTCACCTACCATGTTTATTTTCAAAGCATTGTGATTTGTGGGCATTAGAACTATTAAAGATAAATGATTTAGGCTTAGTTTGGGGTTGAAGTTGAAAATGTTTTTGGGAGTCAAAAATCCGTTCTAAAAAAGTTGAAAATTCAGCTTCTATAATTGCCGGTTTAAAAACGAGTTTCAGCCAAAAATTTAGCTTCAACCATCTATTGAAAACCAAAGTAAAGTACTGTTTGAGATTGTTGTTGGGATAAACGGGCTTTTACCATCGTAACTGCATCTAAAAACAGACCTTTAGCATCATTTAAGTAGATCTCAAGTTTTAAAACCTTGTGTATATATAAAAAAGAATACTGAGAGATTTATCCATCAAAATCAAATGTACGATGTGTGTCGGTCCAATCGATAATCAAAGACTTTTGAAATACCATCTACCCACCTTAAAGGGAATCAAACCTTGGAAAGAATCCAATTGATACCTAATCCAGATTCTTTCATCCTTCTCTCTCCTTATGATTTCCCAAGAAACAAACAAGATACTCTACAGAAAAAATAGCACATTTGAATTAGACTATTGTTTTCCTATCATTAGAAGATCTATGAATAGCTAAAGAAGACTGAAAGAAGGATCTGTAAATGACCCACCACCAGCACCTACTACTTATCTTAAAAAGAATATTCTTGATTTTTGGCATCCACATGTGAGTTGGAGCCTGGAGGGAGTATACAGATATTAGCAAATGTCCCATCCTTGGAATTAATTATGTAATTATAGAATTAATCAAGTCATTAGTTGAAAGATACTGCCAATTCAACTTGGTTAAGGTTCTATTAGGCAACCAACTCCACCAGCTTGGGAACATTATTGAGTTATTATCAGATCAGATAAGCTTTTTAATGAAATTTTAGGTTAGGGGTTAATTACTCTTTAGGTCCTGATACTTTAAAATCTTGCATTAGTTTTAATTTATACTTTTAAGTTTTAGTTTAATTAAATTGAGTTACAAGTATTTATTCTTTTAAAATTTTGTAAAATATTAAAGACTTGTAGATATTTTTGAGGATTTTCATGAGAATTTATATACGTATTGTTTGAAGATTCTCACAGTTCGGATATAATAATACTTCTAGCTTATCTTATTTGAACTTTGATTATAAAAAATTTCGTCCTCATGAATAAAGGTTTCGATTATTCTCATCCTCACTAATTCGAATCTCTATCTTTTTTTTTTATTATTCACCACCCGCTTGTCACCCTAATGACAAGGCATTGATGGGCCAAATTACAGTGTTCGTGTGGCTAGAACCCTCTCCAATCAGGCCCAAATACCACAGGTGCTTCAGCCTATTTCCACATCCACCCACCGTCCCTTATGTGTGAGAAACTTTCTGACAATGTGAAATTAACCCTCTCTTCCCCTTCCCCTTCCCCTTCCCTTATTAAAGAGTGGGGACCGATTTAATTTCTCTCTCTATTCGTTTTATTTGATTTTTTTACTATATTTTTTTGAAAGAAATTTGTTTAGATTTTTATTATATTTTAAATGTATAGATTGATGGTTCTTTTGAATGAGTGAAATAATAATTTATACGTATCATATGGATAATATAAACGATGTATTAAAAATCGAAAAAGAAATTTATTAAAACTGTTTTGATCAAGTGACATGAGACACTAATAAGATCAAGAATTTAAATTATGATTTTATGAATCGAACAAATTTAGCTGAGAGGGTTACTCAGTCTCGGTTTAGGGTATTTATTAGAAACGGTGATCGAGAACGAGAGGATGGCCGGAATCATGGGTCTGTTTGAGGAAGAATAGCCGAGTTTAATGGAAGTGAAAGATGCATTCGACGTGTTCGATGAAAATAAGGATGGATTCATCGAGACAGCGGAGCTGAGGAAAGCATTGGTGTCCTTGGGTTTCATTCAGTTATTGTGTCTAAAATTAAAGAAAAGATGAACAATTCCTGTTTTGCTAAAATTAAAAAATGTCAGGGATTAGATTAAATAAATATAAAATTTAAGAGATTTATTATATTATATCTATTTTTATTAAAGTTGGTTAATTTCTTGATAAAAATATGATAAGATCTAATTTAATTATTTTTTAAAAGAAATGTTGAAAAATGACCAGCGAAGGTCTTAGATAAAACGTACTAAAAATATTTTAGAGATCATCTCGAAAAAGTAAATAATTTAAGAGGCAAATAAAGTTTTAAACCAAAAAATAATATAATAATTTAATATAATTAATAGTGCAGTTTATCTTAAAAATATAAATTATTAAAATATTATGATAAATTTTAAAACATGTAAGTCAAATTATTTTAAAAAATATTAGTACTTAAACATTAAAAGTAAAGATTATTTAAAAAATAAAAATATTATGAGAAATTTTATGATAATTTAACTTATCTTAAAAAATAGTAAGATTTTTTTAGACGAGGTCGGGCTATTGACCTTTAAGGCTTTGGGTGATCACTGTTCAGTGTTGGGTTTCGACGGTTGCTTTGCTTATCTTACTTTCGGCACTTGCTACCAAAACCAGTAGATCCATTCTTCATTTATTATTATTACCCGCAAAAAATACAGTCTTAGACGGCTGTTGTTGTTTTTTAATCATTTCTGAGAAGACTAACACCAGCAGCAAACACTTCTGTTATGCATAGAAATAAGGGAATTTCAAAGGGTTACCAGAACCAAGAAAATTAGTAGCAGGTGGAGGAAGGAAAGCCTCCATCAATGGATTTGCAGGGTCTTTGTACACTAATCTTAGTATCAGCTCTGATTTCATATGTTTGTCACCCATGTTTTGTCACTGCCGGTGATATTGTACACGACGACGATTTAGCACCAAAGAAGCCCGGTTGTGAGAACGATTTTGTTCTGGTAAGCATTCAAAAACTGGGTTTTCCTCAATTTTTGTTTTTCTTGTTGAATTTGTTTGTGTTAAGCTCTGCAATACTGTTTCCGTTTTTCTCTCTCTTCCTTCAAGGACCAGAAAAATGGAATCTTGAAGTTGGCGTTTTGGATATTGATTTTTAAAGCTTTTTTTTTTTATTTAATTAACTTCCTTGAATGCTCAAATCTGTTTAATTCAGTTTAGAAAATTGTATATTAGTAGATTGTATAGCATTTAGTTATTTTCTTAAGTTGGTGGGGGAGCCTGTATTTTTTTTCTTTCACACGGCAATTGTAAATTGTAATTTGCTGATTTATATGCGTTTATTCTTTTTTGCTGATTGTTATATTGTAATTCTAAATTGATAGTTTCCGTTTGTCTAAGTGGTGTAGCTCAGGGATTCGGTCAGCTACCACAATAGTGGCGCAGTCCGAAATAGCTATTACGGAAAATAACGTCCATAATGACTTCAATAGCATCTCTTATGCCTGAAAACACGGCCACAACCACAATTTAAATCCATGGTTTAGCTATTTATTTCAAAGGCTTATATATAACATACTCTATTCTGCTCTTTTTGCCAATTCGTTTCTTAGTTTTAGGACTCTCCATGTTGGTGTAAAGTTGTTCTAAACGATGGTTTCTCATTTTGGACTCTATTATATTATGTTGAGCTTTATCTTTGTTTATGTTTGGTCTATTAACTGTCAAATTATGACGACTTTGATAGGTCAAAGTTCAAACTTGGGTTAATGGCATAGAGGATGCTGAGTTTGTGGGTGTAGGTGCCAGATTTGGCACTACAATAGTGTCAAAGGAGAAAAATGCAAACCAAAGACGCCTTATTCTTTCTGACCCTCGTGATTGTTGTAGTCCTCCAAAGAATAAGGTTCGTTTATTTGGTATTGATGTACCCATGCCATAATTATATGTATGGTCATCATAACCAGGAAGTAACTGAAGATTTTAGAGATCGTTAACCATTGCATAACTTTGATTTTGCTAGCTTGCTAATGATGTTATTATGGTGGATCGAGGCCACTGCAAATTCACAACCAAGGCAAATAATGCACAGGCAGCTCATGCTTCAGCTGTCCTTGTTATAAATAACGAAAAAGGTAATTAATGTTTTTTTATTGTCACTTGATGTGATTTTGAGGTTTCCAAATGCATTATTGACAAATAACCGTGGGTGTTATTATATCAACTGGATACAATGGTCATTTGTCATTAATCTGAATTCAACCCTTTTGGATTTCCATCAATAAGCATGGAAATGGCACTATTCATTTTTAGAGAGTATTTTTGGGATAAATATTTTGAACTAAAAGGACATATTGGAGAACATGTACATTGCTAAGGGTCAAGCTTGTTTCTTCTACCGCAGAGCTCTACAAGATGGTTTGTGAACCTGATGAAACTGATCTAGATATACACATACCTACTGTTATGCTTCCACAAGACGCTGGTGCAAGCTTGGAGAAAATGCTGACAAGTAATTCATCAGGTAAGTTTTTACTAAAATATTTGTTTTACTTAAATTTTTTCATCCGCATGTATAAGATCAATATCTTTCTAATTTCTTTAAGATTTTGCAGTGTTTGTGCAGCTTTACTCTCCAAAGCGACCACTAGTAGACATAGCTGAAGTGTTTCTATGGTTGATGGCTGTTAGTACCATATTGTGTGCGTCATGTTGGTCTGCATGGAGTGCAAGAGAAGCTGCTATTGAACGGGACAAACTATTAAAGGTCACATGCAGTTGATTTTACATTCTGTCCAATGCATCATGTCTCGATCTGTCTTTGTATGCTTACGGCTATATTATTATGCTTACTAATTTGTAGACCTTATCTTGTCAATCCAGGATGCTTTGGATGAAATTCCAGATACCAGACATGTACATTCTGGTGGTATTGTGGACATTAACACCACGTCAGCAATTTTATTTGTTATTGTTGCTTCTTGCTTCTTGGTTATGCTTTACAAATTTATGTCTTATTGGTTTGTGGAGCTCCTGGTGGTTCTATTCTGCATAGGTGGTGTGGAGGTAGAACTTCCTTTTATGTCTGATTCCCAGCTTTTTATTCATCTATGTGCACGTGCATATTCTGCTTCTCTTAACTCATGTTAGAGTTTTGTTTAACGAAATGTTTCTATGAACATGTAACTCTGACATCTCATGTATGTGCAGGGCCTTCAAACTTGCTTGGTTGCTTTATTGTCAAGGTATTCTTTTGTATCTTTAGTATCAATTCAGTATGTTGTGAGAAATTTGCATTCATGCTCAATCTGCATGTCTACTTGTGGGTTATTGTTGATTGGTTCTTGTATTGTTATTTTTTTCTTTAAATAACTTGATACTGCCGAATAATTATGGTAAGCTGAAAAAAAAAAGATTTATTTTGAAAACTGTTTTATTCACAATAGTGTTAACTTTCATCAATAAACGAAGAAAAATGGTTGCATTTTTAGACATTTAACTTATAGTCTTACTGTAGATATAAATACCTGTCTTTCAGTTTCACAGCCCTCGGTACTTAAGTTATTGAACTTGTTTTTTCAAGTCAGTGAATAAAATTTTATCTCACTCAGGTGGTTCAAGCGTGCTGGAGAATCATACATTAAAGTGCCTTTCTTTGGAGCTGTCTCATACCTTACATTGGCTGTTTCGCCTTTCTGCATAACATTTTCTGTTGTTTGGGCCGTTTACCGCAATGTTTCCTTTGCTTGGATTGGTCAAGATATACTAGTAAGGATGTACTTTCTTCCTAATATATTTCAAGATTGTCCAACTTTTTTAATGTAAATTATTAGAAAACCTTTTCTTGCCCTAAATGCTTTCCACTTTCACTTGTTGAAGGCTGGCTACATGTTAACAAAAGTTGAGCAAATATGATCGATGATTTCATACTAAAGCTATATGCTTCAATATTTACATGTTCCCATCTTAGTATATAGTATACCATTCACACCTTTATCTTGCTGAGCTTCTATCCCATTAATGCAGGAGTGAGTTTCAAACAAGTTTGTGTCTCAACTGATGGATGACAACCTTATCAAGCCATTCCTTGGCTAGAATATTCACTCGAAATAACAGATTTAGAATGCTCTGATTATTCATTAACAGAACTATCTCATGCGTTACGCATTACAATATCAAATTAATTATAAATAAATGCATACAACCACCTATAGGTAGATGGATATTATTAGACATGATTTTCATAGTTCCTATACTCTCTCTCCCTTTCTTTTTTCGTTTTCTTATTTATTCATTCATTCATTCATTTTTACAAGATTTTGATGCCAGATTTGCATTGCAGAGTTCAACTTATAATATTTGTCTTCTCAGGGTATTGCACTGATAATCACAGTTCTGCAAATTGTCCACGTACCTAATCTCAAGGTTCCTTTTTTTCCATCATGTTTATACTTTAGACTTGTATGAATCCCTACTACCGTTGGAATGTCCAAAATAATTGAATATGTAACGTTTTCAGAAATACTACTTATTGGAAATAAGTTGTTATTATAACATAATTCTGGTTGTTTTGTGAATCAGGTGGGAACAATTCTACTCAGTTGTGCCTTATTATATGACATATTTTGGGTGTTTGGTTCAAAGAAGTTGTTCCATGAAAGTGTGATGATTGTGGTACATAATCTACCTTATCCGGTGTTAGCCCACATGATCCATTAGAATTAGACGTTTTAATCTTTAGACTATTCTAGATGTTCAAAATTTGAAAGGCTGGAAAGTGATTTCTATTGCTTGTGTCTATTTCATAGGTAGCTCGTGGTGATAAAAGTGGAGAAGATGGCATTCCAATGCTACTGAAGATCCCACGCATGTTTGATCCATGGGGTGGTTATAGCATAATAGGATTTGGTGATATCCTTTTACCTGGATTGCTGATAGCATTTTCGCTCAGGTTTGAATTCTTATTCGCAGTCTTCACTTGCAAAATATTTTATTCGTGTTAATGTTTGTTCATCCAAACCTGTTCCTTATATTTGTACGTTCCATTTTAATGCTTCTTTGAACTATGTGTTTCCCTTCCTTGCCGGATGGTTTTTCTTTAAGATGTTAAATTAGTTCAAAAGGAGTTTTCTTTGGGACAGTGGCTCTTAAATTAAAGAGCTCATATTCACTTTTAAATCAGAGTGGAGAGCTATATTTTGATTATTCAGGTAATAAAACTGTAATTCAGAATACATTTATTCCCAACGTAGTTTTAAAGTGGTTCTATAATAAACCATATAAAGAAAACTGGTTCAATTTCCACCAATATATTTGGTGTTTCAAGCTGCAAATCGAATCTAACTGGTAGTGATAATAAGAATGTTGGATAATCTTCCTACCAAAGGATTTTCTGAAAATTTTCTCTATCCCTACTCTCATGGAGCTGAAACAAATGGCAACCTTATCTTTTTTGTGCAATTTTTCAAATGTTGTAGGCATACCATTTTGATCATTGATTTTTTTTGGGTGTGTGGGTTGGGGCACATGGTTACAGGTATGATTGGCTGGCAAACAAGACTCTTCGAGCTGGATACTTCTTGTGGACAATGATTGCTTATGGTTTAGGTAAGAGATGATGAAGAAATCATGTAGGTCTCCGAAAATAAAAAAGAACCATATTCAATAAACAATAGAACTTCTGAAAGTTACCGTCATTCTGATGCCAAATTTCTACCATTTTTTCCCACATGGCAGGTCTTCTCGTTACATATGTGGCACTAAATTTGATGGATGGACATGGTCAACCTGCACTCCTTTACATTGTCCCTTTTACACTCGGTAAACTTTGTTACTACAAGTTTTCTTCCCTTTTATTCGGGTCCAATCCAGGTTGAGATGTTGCACACCTCCTCAGTTCCGTTACCGCCAGCTGACTAAAAATTTTCTATTCCTTGTTGCAGGAACCATTTTGACCCTAGGAAGAAAGAGAGGTGATCTGAGAGTTCTGTGGACAAGAGGAGAACCAGATAGACCCTGTCCCCATATCCGACTCGAACAACAACATAGTCACGAGTTGGACAATGAAAAGTAAGACCTTTTCCTGTAGTTACAATATTGTTAAAAGTTTGTAGTGTGCGACTATGGCTGAGCCTGATATTCATAACTCTGCTCCAGCATAAATCTTAATGTCCTCTAAAACTACATAGGACATGTTATCAATTACCTTTAGTGTATGTCTCATTTAAATAATTAATTAATTAATTAATTAATAATTGCTTCCGAAATAATTCTAATATTTCATCCCACTGCCAGCTTCATTTTGCTGCAAGTAGTCTCAGTATCCAACTTTTTATAGAAACCTACATGTTCAGTAGTGGAATTTGAAGAGCTTTAAACAATTTTTTCTAATTTCTGTTTACCTTTATTTAATTTGTAGAAGAAAATATGTGCATATTTCCTAAAATCATGCAAGGATCAGGACAGCTCAACTTTAACAATTCATGTAACATGAATGTTTCAATAATGTCCATATGAGCTTGAGCTGAAATTATTGAGTGAAGTACAAATCTTTTGCTGAATTAAGAAGTGAAGCAGAAAAAGAAGGTTGATGATGAAGGGAATGGAAAGTTTGGGATGATAATAACTTTTGTAAACAGTTAAAAACCAACCATTAGGCAGCTGCCAGGTGTCAAATTGACACCAACTTGTTGACAAAAGAACAAGAAATGGTGGTTGAGGAATGATTATGATTAGGTGTGTAATAGTAATACGACTAGAAAGCTCTTGAATAAACTAGGTTTGGGAGTGATTGAAGTGGAAGGGGAACTAAAACCTAAAGGGACACAAACCAACTGAAGTAAATCTCGAGTTCGATATTTTGTGTTTATGAAAAAAAATTATTTAGAAGTTCATTCACCGTAGTAAAATATATAATACGAGTCGGTTTAAATTAATCAGGACTAAATTTTGATAAAAAAAAACTCACAAGTGCATAGGGTGTGGGGCTACTGCAGCAGCCAACCCCAGCCTGTGCATGTGAGGGGTATCCCATGGCAATGTGTGAGTTGTCTACCATGATTGGTTCCCCTGCTTTTTCATGTAAAGTTGAAAAGCTACTCTGTCAAGGAGGATCACTGGATCAGGCTAAATCATTCAGAACAGAATTTTTAAAATAAAGAAAGAAAGGTGGTTTCAAAATTAAGAGATTTCTAAAATTGTTTATTACTCAGTCTGTGATTTTATCTGTCAAGACATTGACTATATTATAATTTTGTTTTATATATCAGGATTATACAAATCTATACTAATATTAAATCTTGAGATAATAATAAATACATCTTATGAAAAAGCATAAGCATATAATTATATATTTGATATAGGTAGTTAGGTACCTTTATAATTATATTAAAATTACAAGTTTTAATTATATATTTGGTGCCCTTATATATTTATTTTTAAAGTTTGGGTATGGAATTAATTAATATATTTTTATAAAGATAAATGTTATTAATTTTAATCATACACTAATTATTAATATTTTTTAAATATAGTAGTAATTAGGTTGGTGGATTGGTGACTAACGTAAAAAAAATAGTAGTAGTTAGTGATCAATTGGAGAGTTAACCCTATTTATTAAACTTACAACGGTAACTATAGTCATTTACTCATTTACCCTCCTAACGACTATTATCCCACCCTGGCGCGTTGAGCGTCGCTCACTCGCACGTGGCTGTCCCTTTCACCAACGGTAACAAAAACAAGTTTCTTTTTTCTTAATTTATAAAAAATATTCATAATATATTTAAATTTTATAATTAATTAAAAAATATAGTTTATAATTAACTATTATTACAGAAAATTTTTAGAAAATATTATTGTTTGAAATTAATTTTAAGATTTTAGGGAGTTTGAGAAATAATTGGGGAAGTAGGCCAATTGTTATAGTAATAAAAAGATTTCGTCACTTTCTCTTGGCGAGGTCTTCTCTTTCTTCCTCATTTAATCGAATAAATTAAATAAATCAACAGTACCTCGTCATCTCTTCTTAGCATGATTCAGAAAGGGAGAAAACTTCACTAAAAAAAATGACAAGATCATTTTATTACTATAACAATTAATCTATTTTTTTAATTATTTTTTAAATATCTCTGTAATATTAAAAATAAACTTAAAACATTTTTATTTCTCAAAATTAGCCGGTAAAGTGTCTGTTTTTTTGTTTTGTTTTGCTTTTGCTGTCTTAATAAAAAATTTGAAGAAACTCTGTTTAAGATAAGAACAACGGTATAATAAACCAACAAGAAACCTGTCGACATCCTCCTGCTCTTTCCAGAACAATCCTTCACAAATCCTAATCATACCCTAACTGAAATAATTTAATTTAAGTCTCATTCTCAATTAAAGCGCACACTTTTAAAAGAAATTACGCAATATTAGATAATTACGTGCCAAAATAATTAATTTAAATAATAAAAAGACAACCAATTATTTTTTTTTCCTAAAAAAAAGCCAAATAATTCCATTACAGCCACTACATTATCCTGTCTATAAAGGCATCGTGTTCTTCAGCTTTATCTTATCATCACTGCTCTGCCTTGGGTTTGTTTTGAGAGAGTAAAGAAAGAAAAAAAGCTTGGGTCTTTGGTTGTTCAGTGTGTAGAAGAAGATGGAGGGGAAAGAGGAGGATGTTAAGCTGGGAGCAAACAAGTTCTCAGAGAGACAACCTATTGGGACATCTGCTCAGTCAGACAAGGACTACAAGGAGCCACCGCCAGCACCTTTGTTCGAGCCTGGTGAGCTCAAGTCATGGTCTTTCTACAGAGCTGGTATTGCCGAGTTCATGGCTACCTTCTTGTTTCTTTACATCACCATCTTGACTGTAATGGGTGTGTCCCAGTCTAAGTCCAAATGCGCCACCGTTGGTATTCAAGGCATTGCTTGGGCCTTTGGGGGCATGATCTTTGCTCTCGTTTACTGCACTGCTGGAATTTCAGGTCACCATTCCTTTTAACTTTGGATTTCTAGTTAAAGCAAAGGTTTTGGCTTTGTTTTCTTTGTCTAGCCAAAAAATTTGAACTTTTTTTCTCGTTAAAGATGTTGAATAACCAGATCTGCATGTTTTTTTTCAACTTCAGGTGGCCACATCAACCCAGCTGTGACCTTTGGGCTGCTACTAGCCAGGAAATTGTCCCTTACAAGGGCGGTGTTCTACATGGTGATGCAGTGTCTTGGTGCCATCTGTGGAGCCGGTGTAGTGAAGGGATTCCAAGGAGACAACCGATATCAGATGTTGGGTGGTGGAGCTAACGTTGTGGCCCATGGCTACACCAAGGGATCTGGTCTTGGTGCTGAGATCATTGGCACTTTTGTTCTTGTCTACACTGTTTTCTCTGCTACTGATGCCAAGAGAAACGCCAGAGACTCTCATGTTCCTGTATGTGTTATCATTGTCTTTATCTTTCTTTTCTCACTCATAACTTTATTTTTTTCTGTCTGTTCTAGAGATGTAGAGGGATTTTTAGTGCTTAAGCACCTCATAACATATAAATTGGTTCATAAAGATAATAGTATTTAGGTTTCAGAAGGTTTTAGTTAGATTCAACACCAAGTCATGTTATTAACAGGTGTTCATGTATGGTGTGTTCATGGTTGACCAAAATACTAAGATGGTTAATCTGTAAGTAATGTTCTTAGTGTAATTAGATGAAAATGTTTGAAGCTAATCTGTTCTAAGAGCTCTAAGACCGGAACCTACAGGTTAACCCTCGTAGTATTTTGGTTAATCATGAACACCCTACAACTTGCTTGCTGTTGAGTTGGATATTCAAAGTCTAGATGTAATTCTGCATAACTAATGAGTTTCTTTCTCCTACAATGCAGATTTTGGCTCCCCTTCCAATTGGTTTTGCAGTGTTCTTGGTTCATTTAGCCACCATTCCCATCACTGGAACTGGCATCAACCCAGCCAGGAGTCTTGGAGCAGCCATCATATACAACAAAGACCATGCATGGGATGACCATGTTAGTATTCATTCCCCAATTATTTGTTAGTTGGATTGTTACTTGTTCTAGATGGACTAAAATTTGTGTCTTTTGGTTTCAGTGGATCTTCTGGGTTGGACCCTTCATTGGAGCTGCTCTTGCTGCAATTTACCACCAGATAATTATCAGGGCTATTCCTTTTAAGACCAGAGCTTGAAATGATCTGTATCTTGGATTTTCTACTCGTTCTTGTGACTTTTGCCTTGTTATCTATCCCTTTGTTTGCTTTCTGAGTTATGGTGTGTAAATTATTCTAGAACTGTGTTTCCAGTTTTTTTTATCAATCAAGGATTTTTTTATCTACTCTTTCCCCTGATCCTATTTGATGCATAAAAGTTACTCGAATATGTTTCGGTATATACCACTAATCATTCGAATCATGGCAGTATTGCTTAATGATTGAAGCAGACTTGTATTTCAAAATAAATAATTTTTTATTGATTTGTTGGATACATGGTGAAATCGAAATTATTATAAAAATTGTAAGAATTTTGGCATTGATTTTTCGGTATATATTAAATTTGTTTCAAAATGTGTAAGAATTTTGATATATATCAAATTTCTTATAAATTTTTTTAAGGTTTTTTAAATCTGTAAGAATTTTGGTATATATTGAATTTTTTGCAAAAATTGCAAAATTTTCGATATATAACAAAAATTTGATACAAAAATTCTTATATTTTTTATAATAATTTTAGTTACACATCATTTTAGCCTCATTTTAATTTGTTTTACGTTAGAAAAAAATCACGATGTATCGGTAAAAACAAGAGGGCTCGTGTGGCACTGACAAACAAAACCAATGTGACTTGTTTGATAATTAGTTGATAGTTAACAACGAACTAAATTAATTGATGGTAAATTTGATTAGTGGATTATATCGATTAATTATATAAAAATATTTGATAATTGATAGATGTTTGATTATATAGACGAATAAAATGCTATATAAAGATATAATTATATTTCATATTTTTTTAATTAATTTAATTATGAAAAATAATTTTTAATATAATATTATTATGCATATTTAAAAGATTAATTTATTATTTATATAATTATTTTTAATATAAATCGATTAATTATTAAATTTAAGTACAATTATAAATGTATGGGAATGAAAAATATTAATTTATAAATACTATAAAATAAATATATGTAGGTGAATAAATAGAATATAAAACGTTAAATTTGATTATTTAAAACAATTATAATGATTAAAAGTAAAATAGTTTTTATAATTATTATATAAAAAATTTTAATTAAAAAAAAACTCTTATTAGTAGTTTTTAAAAAATTAGTCAAGGGTAAGAGTGAGCAAAATATACTTTATCGAATAAATGAACAAAACCCATCAAATTTAATTTATTAATTTCAATTTCACTTTTTTAGTTATTTTAATTTTGATGTATTTATTAGATTTTTTAAATTTTTAAACTGAAATCATTTTAAGAAATTTATTGAATTTATTTAAAATATTTATTGAAAAAAAAACAACGGATCTTGAATAGGAAAAATATATAAAAAAACACCTAATTGCGTAAAGCATATGAAATAAATGATTCCCTCAAAAAAAAAAAAAAAGGATAAATGATAATGGGAATATTTTAGTATCTTAATTATGTATATATTATTATTTAGTATGTTAATTATTATTTTTGGTAAATGATATCTGATATTATATTTTGTTTTATTTTGTTATTTAATCGTTAAAAACTAACGGAGATAATGATATGATTTAGTATAATCACAGTTTTAATCCAAAATATTTTTACGTATCATTAATTTAATCTAATACTTATCTATTTAATTTTTTGTAAAATAGTCCTAATATCTAATTCAAAATCTAAAATCTTCAAAATTTTGTCGATGTCACTGTTATATTGTCTTTCCAAAACTCACCACTACCGTCACTGTACCATCACAACAATTTCTTCTAGTTAAATATCATCGATAATCGACGGTAGGTATATCCACTGATTTTTTTTCGTGATTTTAGATTTCTTTGACGTTAGGAAACTGATCAACACTTACCATCAGTTATCGACAATAAATTATAAGAGAAAGGTTAAGGTGGTCCAAATAAATTAGAGATTTTTAATTTGGAATCATTTTAAAAAGTTCAAAGTTTTTTTTAAAATAATTTACATTAAAAAATAAAATAAAAAATACTTTTTATATAAAAAACAATGATAGTTGACTATTAAATACCTAAACGAAAATAAAACTTTAAACTCTTATTTAAAATAAAAATAGTTTAAACAAAAAATAATTGTACCTATTTAATTATTAAATTTTTTATTATAATTTTTATTTTTAAATAATTTAATTTCCGGTTCTTAAATCTTAATTAATCGCACAAGGGCAGCACTCTATTATTTTGCTCACTCAAAAAACCATTTATTAAAAAAATCTTAGAGTTAAAAATAATCTTTCTCTTCTGGTCTGCTGTCTTTGTTTCTTTCTCTTTCCTCTCTTGCATTCATTTTAGAGCCCTTTGAGCTTTCTCTTTGCCGTCTCTCTGAAAATTGACACTTAATTTAGACGGGCTATACCCACACTTCACTTGTAAGTAATGGTTTGTTTTTTCTCTCCTTTATTTTTGAAGTTTTTGTGGGTGTTTTGAGCTAAATTTGGAGTATCTTGATGATTTCTGGCGGTTTTCAGCATTTTATTTGTTTGTTCTGTTCAAGTTTGGAACTGGTGAAGTGATGGTTACTCTGTTTCTAGAGTGTAGAATGTAATTTGAGCGTTTATTTCTTCATTTTAACCACTGTTTATTATGTTAACTTAGGGGCTATTGTTTCCTTTTTTATTGTATGTTGTGATGAATTTAGAGAAAGGATTTTGATTTGAGTTGTTTTGGGTATAAATTTTCAGATTTTAAGTTCTTAGCTTTTGTTAATTGTTGTGAATTTGTTCCCCTTCCCTTGATATATGAATGGGTTCAATTTGTAGATCCAGCTTGAAAAAAGTGTTTGGGTTTTTTTGAGATTGAGTTTATATCTGACTTTATGTGCAAAAATGGGTATCCTGATCTTGGATCTGTTTTGTTAGTAATAATTAAGTGGAAAGGCCCCCTTTTTGTTTGTGCAAATAGTTCAATAGTTGCTCTATTTTTAGCTGTAAAATTGAGCTGGGCTGCTATGTTGATTAATTAGAACTTTAGAAGTAGATTTGGACCAATGATTAGTTAGGCAATAAATTCAAAGTTATGACTTTTAGATGCAAAATTGAAAATAATGCAGCTTGTATGGATGCTTTTTAAGGAGGAAGTTAATTTCGGAGTTTTTTGAACATCCTCAGATTTTTGAGGACTAACTCATTCTGAAATTATGTCTGTGTACTGCTTGTATGTTATCATTATCGTCCTACATGTATATTTAGTATAATTCTTGTTTATGTTTTGTTATCTTTTGCTAGAGGTTCTTGATGAAGCTTTTTTTACAGGATGATTTATTTTTAGAGACTGCAACATGCTTTAATTGGCAAGCCCAAATTTATGTCCTGTCTTTGTGCTTTTAACTTAATCATGTTAAGGAAAAAGCCAAATGGACTTGGTTGAATTTTAACGTGTTAGCAGCAAGACTGGCCACTGGTTTTGGAGTTGGTGGCAATTGCAAATGATCTCTGGTGTCGAAGTTGGTGGCAGCTGTAATTAGGAAGGGGATTTTGTGCTCTAAATTTTCCCTGTATTGTGTCAATATGCCTTCATGGTGGGGAAAGTCTTCATCCAAAGAAGACAAAAAGAAAGAAAGCAAGGAGAGTTTCTTTGACGCTATTAATCGTAAGCTTAAGATCACATCTGATGGAAAATCCAATAGCAGCTCAGGGGTTTCTCAAAGAAGCCGTACTGCTGCTGTTTCGGAAAGGGGATCTCTTTCTCGAATCCCGTCATTATCACCATCACACTCCATGCAAGTATCACGCTGTCAAAGTTTTGCAGAAAGGCCTCATGCCCAACCACTCCCTCTTCCTGCAGGGCATCATGCTGACGTTTTACGTACTAATTCTGGAATTAGTGCATCAATAAGACCAGGATTTGACAGAGGTTCAAAGCAATCATTGTTTCTACCGTTGCCAAAACCTGGACAATTTGCTAAGAAACTGGATCGTGTAGATGGCGAGGGAGATTTTGCTACCGCTTCTGTTTCTAGTGATAGCTCTATTGATAGTGATGACCCGTCAGATTCCCGTAGCCCCCTGACTTCTGATTATGAGAATGGTCAGAGAACTGCAGCGAACAGTCCATCTGGGTAAGTTTTAACTAATATGATATCATTTAAACTGTGCTCCTTTCAGTTCTTATATGTCATCCCTGATCAACTATCATTTTAATTTTAATGTAGCACAAAGCACATGGATCAATTGCCTTTTGTCAATCAGGACTCCAAAGAGATATTGAAGCCGGCTAATGTATCTTTTAATAATCAGTACCTATCCACATCACCTAAGCGAGGACCGACAAAGAGTCATGTACAGAATTTACAGACTCCTCAACGTGGTGCTTTCTCTAGTACCCCAGACAGCTCAATGTCGAGTCCTTCTCGAAGTCCAATGAGAGCATTTGGTCTTGAGCAAGTTTGGAACTCTGGTCCTGGCACAGGAAAGCCTTTCTCCGACATAGTTTTCCTGGGATCTGGGCACTGCTCTAGTCCAGGTTCAGGCCATAATTCTGTTGGTGGAGATATGTCTGGACAGTTGCTTTGGCCACAAAGCAGGTGTAGCCCAGAGTGTTCTCCTATACCTAGTCCCAGAATGACAAGCCCCGGTCCCAGCTCTAGAATACACAGTGGTGCTGTCACCCCTTTGCATCCACGAGCAGCAGGGGCTGCCATTGAGTCACCTACAAGTCGACCAGATGATGGGAAACAACAGAGCCATAGGTTGCCTCTTCCCCCAATAACAATATCAAATACTTGCCATTTTTCTCCTGGGTATTCTGCAGCAACATCTCCATCGTTACCCCGAAGTCCTGGTAGAGCAGAAAACCCAGCAAGCCCTTGCTCCCGCTGGAAGAAAGGACGATTGCTGGGGAGGGGTACATTTGGACATGTCTATCTTGGTTTTAACAGGTGTGTCAAATTGGTTATTGCTCACCACAACTTTATCTTTATATGACTGAGATTGCTCCCAACTATTTTTCTAATTACATCTGAGCTTGGATAAATGTTTGTTAACTTTATCAAATTTGAATGTGAGCGCTCATGGTTCAAGGTTATTAATCTTCTTGTTTTTTCAAGTGGTATATATAGATTGATAGATATTTGCAAATTTTTCTTTCTATTTTCATGCTCTAATTGTTTTCATCTTTTTCCCTCCTACTTTCTCTTGCGTTAGTGAAAGCGGGGAGATGTGTGCAATGAAGGAAGTGACCTTGTTTTCTGATGATGCCAAATCAAAGGAAAGTGCACAGCAGTTGGGACAGGCATGCCTTTTCTTTCAGTTATTTTTTATTATTAAAAAGACGTTTGATGGAAATTGTGGTTTCAAGAACAGAAACAATTTCCCTGATGTTCATTTAAACTTTAATTTTTATTTTTGGTTTTAATAATTTTAGGTGATCTTTATGCTTATTTATAATGTTTTGGCAGGAAATTATGCTGCTCAGTCAATTGCGACATCCAAATATAGTGCAATATTATGGATATGAAACTGTGAGATTTTTTTTTTTTTTTTTAATTTTAAGACCTTCTAAAAGGGTCGTTCCTGTAATTGTTTTTCATCTTTAGTTCGCGTTAAATATAAATAGATCAATTCGAGTGGTTGATTTATTCTAATTTAGTTGTATACCTTTTTATATCATGAACAGCTAGATGATAAACTTTACATATACTTGGAGTATGTTTCTGGTGGCTCCATATATAAGCTTCTTCGAGAGTATGGCGCATTTGGTGAAAGTGCCATTCGAAATTATACTCAACAAATTCTGTCTGGGTTGGCTTACTTGCATGCTAAAAATACTGTTCATAGGTGAGTTCGTTTTCTGGTTATACTTGGGACTTTCCGTTGGTATTAAGTATTAACTCCAATGTGTCGATTACGCTGGAGTATCATTTGCTATTTTGTTTAATATTTTCAGAGACATTAAAGGTGCAAACATACTGGTTGACCCCAATGGACGTGTGAAACTGGCTGATTTTGGGATGGCAAAGCATGTAAGAGCACTTTATCTATAATTTCATAATGAATGGTTTTACCTAAAAATCAAAAAACAAGTCATACATATGCTGTTTGGTTTAACCAAAATAGATCCTCGCTGATAATATTATCTTAATTTAAATTCCTGTCATTTTCTTACAGTAAATCCAACTATCCTAATCCTAGTAAGAACAAGTAATACCTGCAATTTACTGGTTATTAGTTGGGATATTAATGCACAATTGCATATATTGCATGTTTCTAGATTCTTATATTGGTTATCTGTGCAGATTACGGGGTCATCTTGTCCGCTATCGTTCAAAGGAAGCCCCTATTGGATGGCACCTGAGGTCTACATGGTTTTATAGTGTCTATTCCAAGGTCATCATTTCTTTGTTGATTTTTTGTTAATATTGTTTATTCCATTTCCTGTTTCAGGTTATAAAGAACTCTAATGGATGTAACTTAGCTGTTGATATATGGAGCCTTGGGTGTACTGTGTTGGAGATGGCTACCACAAAACCGCCTTGGAGCCAGTATGAAGGGGTAAGTTTCATCTCTAATACATAGATACCCCCCCCCCCCTTCTTGGCATCCTAGTGCATCACATTCCTTTCTAATGAAGAATGCTGTATGCCACATACGAAAATGTTTCAATCCCTTATTTTGCCTTTTCACTGTCTTTTTGTACTACTTCAAAGGTTGCTGCTATGTTCAAAATTGGCAACAGTAAAGAACTTCCAGCAATTCCTGATAATCTTTCAGATGAGGGGAAGGACTTTGTGAGGCAGTGTTTACAAAGAAACCCGTTACATCGCCCTACAGCAGCTTGGCTTCTAGAACATCCTTTTGTGAAAAATGCGGCACCACTTGAAAGATCCATTTTCAGTGCTGATGCTTCTGATCCATCACCTGTAGTTACAAATGCCATGAAAGCACTGGTATAGACATAATTAAAAGTTCCACATATTTGATTTCATTGGTCATTAGTATCTGTTCAGGCTTTTACTGACTGCTGCTTTCTACTTTTGAATTTCTCATTAGGGAATTGGAAATGCTAGAAATTTTCCATCCATAGATTCAGAAGCTACCCTTCCATGCAGAGCTTTAAAAACAGGAACAGGATCCAGGTCTTTCTCTCTCTCTCTAACTGGATGCACTTATTCACACAAATAAACAGCTGGTACTTGTAGGTGCAGCTTAGACATGGATGCCTAAATGTGCATACAAGTCTCTATGCTGCAATCTGCATACAAACTTTGAGTAGATAAAGGGCCTTTGGTTGCTTTTAGCTTAAAATAGCTTAACACTTAAAAGAACTAGTGAAATTGCTGAGGTGCTATAAATTTCTTGAACAATGATGCCGGATAAGAAACTGGTTTTCAGCTACCATTTTCTTGGTAATGACATGATAGTAGTCATAGATGGGTCAGCAACCAATCAATATATAGAACCCTTTCCTTAATTTGATTGTTACGACATTTTATCATTATAATGCACGTTATAATTACTTAATTAGATGCTGTAGTATGTTTTCATAAATGATTATAGATTGATGACATGTAAGTTATTTTTTTCTGTCAAATCTTTTCGTCTTAATACCTTAACCCCCCCCCCCCCCCCCATTGAATTTTATCTACTTTCGCAATATCTTCTCTGATCTATATCTAATAATTATCTTTTGGTGTTATCATGATTTTTATCATATAATTATTTATGCTACTTTGCAGTGATGCTCATACACCAAGGAACATGTCATGCCCAGTTTCTCCCTGTGGCAGTCCTCTACTACATCCAAGATCACCTCAAAATTTTAGTGGAAGGATGTTCCCCTCTCCTATATCTAGCCCTCATGCTCTCTCTGGTTCATCGACTCCTCTTACAGGTGGTAGTGGTGCCATTCCATTTCATCACCAAAAACAGCCAATGACCTACTTGCATGAATGTATTGGAACAATCCCAAGGTCCCAAAATAATTTCTATGCAAATGCTAGCAACCCTCATCAAGAACCCAAGCCTGACATGTTTAGAGGGATCTCACAAGCTTCTCATGCTTCTCAAGAAATGATTTCATCAGCTACTGGTGCTTTTGGAAAACAGTATGGATGGCCTGGGCCTGGGGACCGTAGGGAACTCTGTGATGGACCACCAGTGCTGGCTGATCATGTGTCTCAGCAATTTTTGAGGGACCATGTGAAGCGAAAACCATCGCTGGACCTTAATCCAGGTTCATCAATGCTTGGTTGTAATGGAGGAATCTAGTTTTCTCCAGAAATCTGTCAGGGAAGGCCCCCCGGTCATTTTAGATGCTTTTTGGTGCTAGGTGGTGGTTTCTTTCCCTAAAAGTTACGGGCACAGGTTCAATTTTCCTCGGAGGTAATACATGCTTCTTTATGGAAGTTCTAACAGCAGATATTAGCTGATGTTCTTGTAGGCTGGATAATAGCTGCATTCATAAAATCGCCAATGGTATCAAAGACGCTTTTGGCACCTATTTCACCATCATAGTAAGCAATCTGTTGTCACTTGAGAGTATTGGGCTGTGCAGAATGGAGGCAAAGCACAAAACCGAACTCACCTCTAGAGATCGACTGAAGCAGAGTTCCTGATAATGAACATCTGCTAGTGTAAAGAGAACTGTAAATTTATTACACCCAAGAAACACACAGAAGAGCTATTCTTTTGCTAATTTTCCTCACTCTTAAAGTTTTTACAGTTCGAAGAACATGGCTGTGGGTTAAAGTTCTGTACAGAAGGTCGGGAACCAAACCCGAACCTAGGCTTTGTCAAGATGACTTGTGCGAATTAGCCGAGACTGGTTTTGGTAATTTTATTTATTTTTTCGTCAGGTGTAGCAACTCAGCCATAAACTTGATTGTGGCTGTTGCTGTTGATAATGATATTGATGTATCTATATATCACTGACAGCCCTTTGTTAAACTCTAATTTGACTTGTATTTACATTCCAACATTGGGAAGTGAACTGTGTTGAAAATTTGCTACTCTGCCTTGGATTTCTTCATTATTTGTTTTAGCTCCAATTTGTCCAAAATTCCAGCAGATTATTAGTCAGCTTGAGCGCTGAATTTTAGTATTTGTCCAATGCATGATCTCTACCGCATCAAACGAACTAAAATCGACTTTAATCTCCACCGAAATACATGAGATGAAAACTGGATTGATTTAGGTCCAACTAGTTTTTAGAGACATGCAGTCAAGGAAGAACAAGGACTAGCTGAAAACCCCTACAAATCTCTTCATTTTCAGACAGATCATCTGAACTGGATTACAATCTTAGTATCTTCATTTCCAGAGTGACACAATGTGTTCCACCAATTAATCCAAAATATACTGTTAAATTCGACAATCATATTGATCAAAAGGCTTAAATGACTCGATTTATTAGTTCAAAAGTTTAATTGAGTGTAAAAAAATTTAGATACTTATTTTTTTCTCAAAAAGTTCAAGGTCTGCTTACACCCTTAAGCCAAAAATAAAATATTGTAGCTAGTTTCATAGTACTAAACAGTGAACTGAACATCTTATAGAGGAATCTAGGGATGCAATTCGGATAATTCAAATATAAAGTTGAAATGCATCTGGCAACTCCTCTCCCAGAAGGCTTTTTCTCAAGAAACTACTTGGGATTGGTCAAGGTCAAGCTGAAGTCCCACAGCCTTTTTGCCAACTCTTCATCTTTAGCCATAATACTTGGTTGGCTTATGTTGCTGTCCATGAAATACTCTCCGGTAACGCCTAAAACCTGCGGATGTAATGCCACATAGCATGTAGTTGCAGCACCCTACAAGCCGTACCAAAAGAAATCAATATGCAACCGAGCTCTGTGGCAAAGAGAGAGCCTTTATATAATAATAAATCTCATCACCATTCATAAAGAGCACTACCTGTGGAATACTTTTGAGGAAGTATTTGCCAACCATCTGTCCAACAGCTGCATCAAGGCAATACATTAGATAAGTAAACTAGAGCCAAAGCTGATACAAAAGTTATACATACTACCTGTTATTACACTGTAATCAGACAGTCGTGTAAAATCATTCTAGCCATGCAACTAACCTTGTACATTTCCAGTACGTTTTGCATTGCAAGAGGTTAAGCTACTGCTAATATATACTAAGACATACATCATAAATAAAACAATATTCAAAAGTGCTATGCGGTTTCTATAGGTCCAGATCATCAGATGATGATATTAAATGTAGGAGAGTCTCTGCCACGCTGAAGTAAAGTAATCCAACTTGTTTTTAACTTCCAATATACTGAGACTATCTTCAGAAAGTAGAAATCAACTACATCTAAAATGACTCGAAAGATTACTGTTAATAAGACCATGGTGGCGCATAAGATTGGTCATAATAATTGATCCAGGATGAAGTGAATTTGCTGTAATCGCCACTCCCTCGTCCTGTTTAATCAAGAGAAAAAAAAGATTCAAAGATTTGAACCCACTTGGTATGTTAATGGTGTACAAGATACTGAACTTCTAGTATTAATTACAGATGGTTTAACAAAGAATACCAAATAAAATACATTTTCTCAAGTGTCAACATACTATAACCTATATGATACATTAATCTTTGATTGGTTGAGTGTAAAAATGAAGGATGGAAAAGTGGAAAGAAAACAAATTTAGAGTGTTCGTGGAAAATAAAGGGATTCATTTTTCAACATAATGTGTAAAAACAAATTATTCCAATTTGGAAGGAAAATATATGAGAAAATGTAATAGAGATGCTACTTATATTTTTCAAAGCTTAAGGGTCGGTTTGGTTTTATTTTTAGAAAAAATGCTTGGCTAATAAGGATGAAAAGTTGTTTTCAAAAATGATAATAGGGAAAATGTGTTTGGTATCTAACTTTTCAAAATAGAAATGAAAAAATAATTATTAAATAATTAAAATAAAATATAGTTAGAAATTATTATAATAAATAAAATATGAGTAAATTAAACCAAAGTTTTGAAAAATGACAATAGAAGGATTTAAATCCGGGTTAAAATTAAAAAATCCCTTGTTCTGATATTTTCCATTTTCCCACAACATTTTCAATGGAACCAAAGAAAACATTTTTTTTATTTTTCAAATTTTCATTTATTTTTGTTTTCATTTTCTCAAAATCTTTTTTTAATTTTACTGACCAAACACATTTTCAATCAAATTTTCTTTCCTCTCATTTTTATACTCTACAAAGTACTAAGCAAAGGATGGAAAGAAAATTACACTTTCAATCAAATTTTTCATCCTTCCTACCAAGCATCAATGGAAAGAAATAACAATAAATTTTCAGCTTTACACTTTTCTAATTCTATCCCTTTAATTTTACATCCTTCCAATTTTCTTTCCACTCTACCAAGCAAAGCCTAAGTGATGTGTGAGGTTCAAGATTTGTAAAATGCATTGGATTGCACAAGTTGTACATCAAACAGAAATTGACAATATTTTGTACCTTTAGACGCTTCGCAAGCTCATTAGCGTGCAATATATTAGCAAGCTTTGATTGTCCATAAGCATACCAAGAAAAGTATCTGTAAGTCAACATGAAAACTGAGAAAGAAATGATCAAGCATTTAAGCAATTATTCATTCAATATTTTACACTCCTAGTGGGATCAAATTGGTGAAGCCTATCATCAGTTTTACCCCGATTCATCATTGATTTGATCAAAGCGAATTCCCTCACGATACACAATCCGGTGACCCTCTGAAGATAAATTAACAATCCTCCCTTCCCTTTTGCTTTCATGCGCGGTACGTTTCATAGTCTCCAACAAAAGGTTTGTAAGAAGAAAATGACCTGCAAAAAAGTTACTTTATCATTAGCTTTGACATTCAGGTAGACAGACATCGAAGCTAAATTTCTATTCAAATGAATCACAATAATTTACTCATTGTCAACACACTACTACATAAACTTAGTTATATGAAATAGATTAACCTAAATGGTTGGTTGCAAACTGCAGTTCTATGTTGTCATGTGATAGCATGAATGGAGTTGCCATAACCCCTGCGTTGTTACTTTCAAGCAAAAAAAAGAAACTAATTAGTCCTCACACGCAGAAGCATGAGCTCAATGAATAGTAATTGGCAAAAGAAAACGAGAAAGGCAATACAGCAACAATAATAAGTGCAAAAGATTCCTAGTTAATTCAGAAATGACTGTAAACGCACATGAACAAGTGTGCAGAAACTAGAAGAACGAGGCCATAAATGGTTGAACTTGTAGCAGTTTAATCCTTACATTAGGATATTTAGGGGAAGATTAGAAGACTGGAATTCTGATGCAAATTTCCTTACTGATGCCATTGAGCTAAGATCTAATTCCATCACATCGATCTTAGCACCATTTATTTCTTTAATTATCGTTTCCTTCACATTCCTACCTACATCCACATTCCTTACTGCCATAACCACATGGACACCAAGCAATGCAAGAACACGGGCTGTCTCAACACCGATACCACTTGATGCTCCTGAAATAATATAAGCACTTGAGATATGTAACTAAGAACCAAAGCACTGTTATAAAGGAATTAGTGGTAATAACCAATGAATACAAATTTGTCAAACAAGAAGTTGGGCATTTTGTTTTAGTTTCCCATTCTTCTTTCAAGAAAGTTTTCTTCTCTAGAATGACAAACACTAAGGGTGTGCTAGGTTGAGTGCAAAAGCAAAAGGATGGAAGAATAGGTGGAAAAAGCGGAAAGAAAATAAATTGAGTGTGATTAGTACAAACAAAGAAAACTGAGAATATAGAAAATGAGACTCTGAGAGTATCATTTTATCCTCATCTATAAAAACAAATCAATCCAAATTGGAAAATTTAGAGAAAATGTGAGAAGTGTAAGTTTAAGTTTAAAATTATGTATTAAAAACAACATTATTTTCTTAATATCATATTTCAATTCTACCAAGCAAGCAATTAATGAAAAGATTTCTTTCAATTTTTTCATCTATCCTACTAATACCCCAAAGGAAAGAGAGGAAAAAAATCATCTTTTCCTTTCTATATACCTTCAATTTTCTTTCCAATCTGCCAAACAAATCCTACAACTTTTATATCAGGAAACTTTGATAAAATCCAGAAAAAATTTAACTGCATATATCCAAAACCCATAAAAATTATACGTACCCTCATCAACAAGTTCACTAAATATGGGAAGTTTACAACCGGGATTAAATTCATCAGGGAACAAAAAAGTTCATATCTTTTCTTTCTACAGATCATCAACAAGTTCACTAAACATGCGAATCTTACATTAAGAAAATGGAAATTAAATGAGACAAAAGACAAAAACCCATATTAAGAAAAGGAGTAAAAAAACCTGTAACAATGGCAGTGAGACCAGTTCCATCAATCCCTTGAGTCACGTCCTCTGCTGTAGAATATGCAGAGAAACCAGATGCTCCTTTCCAGCTAAAAAGCCACATGCTTTCTCTAGCAGAACCGTTTCCAGATACAATTAAGATCGATGGTTTATCTAGTAGATGTTGAAGTTTGGATTTAATCAATAACAAAGGAAGAAAAGGGATCTACTGTTTTTTTATTGATAAACCTCTAATATTCCCAAAGGAGACGAAACCAGATTTATACCAAAGGATAGAAAATCATCTGGGTTTTGTAACTAACAATAAGCTAAACAGTACCCACTCTCATTGCCAATCGAGAGAAACAGAAATATAGGTAATTCTGGAACTAAATGAAAACAATCTCTAAAGACACTCAAGGACACTGAAACAATAAAAAAATATTTTAAAACATAAATTTAAATAAATTTTAGGTAAGTTTTTTAAATATTAGAGTGTAAGATTGTATATAAAGACGGATTAAAAACTGAATCTTAAACCCTAACTTCCTATATTTTAAACCTTACCCTTAAAAAATACACCAAACCCTTAATCTTCTAAATTTTAACCACAACCCTTTACCCTTAACCCTAAACCCTTTAACTGAAGTGGAGACACAAATAAAAACATAAAAAAGAGATAGACGATTTGCACGACCCTCGACGTCTATCGTAAAATTTTCTTATTTTAATTAAAAAAATTCTTATTTCCTCTCATTAATTCTCTATTAACTTTAAATCCAATATCAATGTAGGCCTACAAATTCATTAGTCCGTAGTATTTGACCCATTTCACATTACAAGAATCCCCACAGTCAAATTTTATTATCTTAAAATTTTCTTGTTTCCTCTCATACTGCACTAGTAAGTAGGATCTAGCAAAAATAGAAAGCTGGAAAGAAGAATAGTAATGGAAAAAGGATTAGATAGATGGATAGGCAGAGGACAGGCGAGAGAAGAGAAAAGGAGGGATGATGGGACAAATGAAAAAAATAATTATTTTATATAAAAGATTTTAAATTTTTATTTATAAATATTTTATGTATAAGCTTTTAAATAAAGAAATTATAGAAATATTGTGACTAGAAATTTTAATTCAAAAAATATTGTTTCCACCTCATTATTTCTCATTATATTGTTATTTACTGTTGAGTTAGAAGACCAGTTTCTTTTAACCCGTCTTTGAACAGCGAATTAATAAAAACAATAAACATTGTTCAAAGACGGGTGAAAGGAACCCGTCTTTGAACAGTGTTTACTATTGAAATAATGGTTGAATGAAAAAACATTATTCAAAAATTGATTGCTTTCTCTACATCTTTGAACAATGTATATTATTTTTATTAATTCACTGTTTAAAGACAGGTTGAAAGAAATCGGTCTTATGAACTCAACACTAAATCACAATATAATGAGAAATAATAGGAAAAAACAATATTTTTTAAATTAAAATTTCCAGTCACAGTATTTCTCCCTTTTAAATTTTATTTATATTATTTAAATATTTAAATTCAAATTTTCATTTTAAACTCTAAAATTTTACTTTAAACTTTAAATTTTAATTATAAATTCTAAAATTAAAATATTTATAAAAATTTTGATGGATTATATATGAGATCATAATCGTATAAATATGTTTATGTGAAGATACCAATGGAAAGAAAAGAGAGTCCCATAATTTGTCTGCATCCTTTTATTTAATTTATGTTTGAGAAGATAGTCATTTTTTCAGGTAGTCCCTGAGAATCTGATGTGATCTTTCTTTTGGAAAATAAATTATTAATTAATGTCATCATCTTCCATCAATCTCCAATGGCGTCGTCTTGTTCTCAGAACCCACACTCTCTTGTCGATGCTCAAAATTCCACGCCTAACCAACTGAATGAACAGAAGAAAAAATTCTCAAGCAAAAAGAAAACCAGAAAAACATCTGGTTTAGAATTTAAATAGACAGGAATATGGTTATAAAACATGTTTAAAAAAAACATGGAGTAATAGTGTACTATACAGTTATAGAAGCATTGATTTAATTGGAAAAACATGTCACATCTCATGTTATAATCAGAGACGGACTTAAAATTTTATATAAAATGCATAAATTATTAATTGTTATAATTTTGTATCATTAAACAAATATCATTTAACGATGATAAAGAATAAACATCATCAACACTTTCTTAATAATAGGACACGATAGTATTTTGATTACTGATTCGATATAATTTTTTTTAATATACACCCCTAGGCCATAAACTCATGTCCACATGCTGTACTTTTAAAGCTGTTTTCTTTATCATCATATTAATATCTGTTGTCATTGCCAAAGCAGGTTAAATTATGTTCAGACAACAACCTGAAAGTGAGGTTGAGGACTGAAAAGGATATTTGTAAACATTGGTTAAGATTATATTTACAAAACTTTAAACTAAAGTCTTTTCTTAAATATTATTTTATAGTTCCCAACAAGCAAAGTACAATTGGATCTAATATGAATGTCTGTTCCATGACATGTTTCTAGTACAATCATGGTAATAAAATAGTAATAATCTTAGTATTTAAAACAAAAGGATTTGATTATCTTGGCTAAGGGCTTTATTTCATGTGCACGGAGCATGAAATAATGGATTCAGTCTGTACTTTCATTTCGATTTCAGACAAAGCCTGAAATTCTGTAACTGGCTTATCTGAATCATGCTTGATTATAAGTCTAAACCTTTTTAAGAACAAAAATTCCTGCGTTGTTGTTGTTGTTGCAAGGCATGTGCTAAAAGAGATTAAGATTAATTAAATCCGTTTTTGACAAAACTAAGGTATATTACAAAAATACATGCAAATGGAAATGTTTAAATAAAAACTTATCGATAAGTGTTTGGTGCATTAATATGATATATTATATTTTTAAAAAAATAACACGAGTTCAAACCTTAAAAATGATTGTCGATAGAGACAGTTTCACAGTCTATAAAAGAAGCTGATGATTCAACAATAGCTTTGTACCTTTGCTACAACAAAGCATTGCCTTGTAACCTAGCTATGACTGTAGGTTTCCAGGAATCTTTTAGGGCACCTATTGCAGTTTACTACCATCTTTTCAAGTTTTGCCTTAAAAATAAATTAAAGTCTCTATTGTCTATTGAAAACCTAAACCTAATCCTTTGCTTTATGTCAAATTGAAACATCAAGTTATGAACTAATGGATACGAATATGCACCCTTCATAGACCTACTCAAAATTCCCACTTTTTTTTCTTTTGGTTGCAATATGAGAAATGGAAATTAAGAAGAGTAAAAAACAAGTTCTTGCTCGTTTCTTACATATAGGACAATCAATTTCCACCACCACAAATTAATTAAGACAATTTTTTCTTGGGGAAATTCTGTAAGAAAATAGCAAAGGGCATATGGAAAAGAAGGGAAGTGATGGGACTTCTTAAAATCATACAATCCAAAAGATTTGTGGGATTCTGTCTGGGTGGAACAAAATTCTGTCTTTCCTTTATTACGTTTCCTTTATATGTTCCGCTAATAATTTACGTCATTTATATTAATAATATTTTTTTAATGTTTTATTGATAATATACGTGACATAAAATAATATGCGGAATATATACAGAGTTAGATAAATTCTTCAGATAGCCTTCGACAATGGGAATAAACATCAAAAGGAAAAGAATATGAATTGGTCTCCTTTCGGTTTGTTTATTATTAGTCTGTGGCATTGTTATTACATATTAAATGAAATATACTTGTTGTTTGAGCAATGCTCTTTCTTTTTCGGCTTATATAAAGCCATGCCCTTCCCCTTGCAGATCCATAAGATGCTTTGGGTTGAGCTGACTAGTGTTATGAGCTATGGAGGCTCTCCTCAGTCTTCTCTTCCTTCCCTTATCATTTCCACACACCTTCTCTGTCCTATTGCTTCTCATGATTTCTAGGACACCTAGCTGTCTTGTTCTTTGTTCGGGTGTCTAGGGTTACATGGAGTTGTGTTTTCTTTGATGATGTATTAGGTAAGAGAGCTTCCTCCGGTCCACTCATGGGGGAGGTGGGAATTAATTAGCTGCTGACTCATTCATTCAAATACTGAGTTAGAAAAGATACTCGTTAAATGAGTGAATGATGCGGGAGATAAATTAAATCCTAAACTTCTCGTGCTTGGACTGAAGGGAGCTCCCTCTTCTGATATTTTATCGATCTAAAACTTAATTTTTTCGTTCCGTCTTTTGCATCGTTCATGTTCATATTCATATTCATGGGAATAAATATATGTTACGTTTATTTTCTTAGAGATCTGTAATTTTCTTTTTACTTATAATGTAAGGTATGTATTAATGTTATAAATTGATTGTCTTTAAAAGGGTTTGCTTAATTTTGATTTGTTTTAGGGTTTATTGTGAGAAGCTGCAGCCTGCAGGTTATGAACAGCTCCTTAAAAAGACAACGCATGGCCGGAGTTCTGCAAATCTCACGCTCTAAGACAAAACCTTCTTGGGTCTTGCTCTCAAACTGTAACAAGTTCCTAGACATTGTCTCCAGTTCCCTGTGCACTTGCCGATGGATCCCTTTAAGTTGTTTTAAGATGGAACCTAGATTTTGAAAACTGCCAAACACTTGTGTTTGCTCTAAGCTGTGTTTAGTGGTTTTAAGTCATCCCTCTGTAATCCATCCCTATAACTGCAAGTTATTCGAAAACAGTGCTTGTTTCCGTTCCTAGCTCGCCAATTAGGGTTGAACATTCGATTGAGTCAAGCTGAGCTTATGAAATTTGAGCCGGTCTAATTATTTGATGTTCTATTTAAATTCAATTATAAATATTTATACGATTATAGTATTAATTTATAACTCAAATTTTATTACGAGTCAAATTTTATTTATCATACTAAAAATAAAAAACAGAGATATAATCCTTTTAAGTCGACATTTCCATAAAACCCTATTTTTTAAAAAGAAGAGACATTGGCTCATATAAAATAAGATGGAAGTGGGGTTTGGTTCTTTTCATTGTTATTGTCTTCTTTAACAATCCCACCAAAGATGGTTGATACAAACTTTGGCTTAGCTCAGTCATTTGTAATTTTTTTATCTTTCTTCCTCGTATATCATTCTCGTGTTTTCAATCGTGTTTATCGTGTTTACGGATGCTATACCATATACATGTAAGATTTTTTTTCTCTGAGGTATTCCAGCGGCTGGTTCTCAGGGCCATGATTGAACGTTGCACCATCTTTAACAAACACAAGTGCCATAGCATTCTTGTCATTATTGATTCGTTGTTATAGTTTGATGGAATGAGAATCTTCCACGTGTCACTCCCCTACTGGTTGATTATTAAGAAAAAAAATAAAAATATTTTGATGCTTTAAGTCGGGATTTTATGATGAGGATTTCTTTTGTATTTTAGTTTTGCAAGATCTAAGCATTGTAAAGTTTGATGTTTCCTTTATTTTCTTGGGCAGGATGTTCCGATTCCAATAAATGTGGTATGGTTTCCATATACAATACACATTTATATTCCTTCATATTTCTTTATATGCGATATATAAGGCGAAGTTGAAGGATTCAACTCAAACTTAAAAATCAATCCACTACCTTTTAGAAATTTTATTGATTTTTTTTCAAGTTGAGTTGAATTTATAAAATTACAAGTCAAATTTTTCTCATCTATTCGAGTCAATTTTTTTTAAATCGAGTCAAATTTTACTCATTTCTAGTTAAAAGGTTGTTCCCATATTAAATCTCTACAAATTTAATCCGAATTAATTGAATAATAAATTAGATATTAATGATTAAACTAAAAAAATCATTTCATTTTATAAAAACATTTATGATTTATATATATATATATATAATTATTTGTATACGTAAATATAAACCTATATAACAAGAATTACAATTTTCTAATTTTAGCTTACGTGCATGTTAATATGGATAATTTTAACGGTCCATATGCAATGATGTGAAATTTTTTAATGATTTAATAGTATAATTAAAGTTGAAATTAAATTCAGTACTAAAGTACTATCAATTTTTAGTTTAGTGTTATAATTGATATTAAACATAAAATTTAGTGGTGTCTAATATAATTTACCCTTTGAATTACTGTAACATTAAAGGGACCACAAATAATGTTTTTTTGGGAAATTGCATTTCCAGTCCCAGGACTATTATTTATCACAGAAATTGATTACTTTTCACGAAACAACCCCTAAAATCCTCTGGATCACGAAAAAAGAAGTATTACCAAGGAAACTGGAAAGTAGCCTCGGTCACCTAAACTCAGAATCCCAAATTCATAAATTAGGGTTCGTAATTTATAGTTTTGCCTTTTAATGCTGCAAGCTGTTGGAGTTCTTCGAATTAGGGCCTCATGTTGAGTTCATGTTGCTCTCACTACCCTATTCTTGCAACTTCTCTCTCCAAATTTCGGGTTCCGAACCGCCCCGGTACCTTTTCTTTAACCCGGAGCTCTCGGATCTTTGAATACAGTCCCAAGCTCACGAAGAACGTAAGTACAAAAGCATACGTTTTTTATTCTTTTCGTTTTTTATGTTAAATCTTGGATTCGAGAATCTGAAGCTGAAATTTTGAAATATGTTATGTTTTGTTTCGGAGGAAATGGAGGAAAAATTGATTGAAACAAAATTGAAAAATTGAATCCATTTAAGCCTGCCTTGGTTGGTTAAACTCTTACATATATGTAAATTTTGTTAATATTGATTTTGATCCTGAGCTGAATTAGAGTTAGTTTGGTTCTGCTTGGTTGCCGAGGAAATGGAGAAATAAAGCTTGATTAGGTCAGTTAAACCCAGAAAATAGCTTTTATTAACTTGTTGGTTTATTTTTGGGTTCAATTGGTATCTCGTTATTTGGGTTATGTTAATTGTACTATCGGTTTCTAGTCGTTTATGGTCAATGGTTTTATTTTTAAATTGCAGAAATGGAAAATTTCATGCTTTAGGCATGAAGGGTTGCCCCCTGAAAATCCAAAACCTGAATACATTGAGCATTTTCTGCCTGAAGAATCAGTGCAGATTGAGTTTGACAAGTCAAGTGCTCAGAAGAGGGATTGGAAATCTACTCTTAAAGAGGTGATGCTTTCCTTTAATCTGGTTCAGTTCAATGTAATGGCCTACTTTCGTTTAATCTGTCTGTCCACAATTGATCTTTTGTTAATCACTGATCCAATAGCAACCAGCCTCTTCTGATTCTGGACAGTGAATTTGTGGGAGAATTAAATGTCTCTTGTTTTTCATAGGTGGACTTATCGGCAACTGATGAGAATAAGTTATTTGGCATATTTTACTAAATACCAACTGGGCTCTTAGCAAAATACAATTTAGGTTGTTTTAGATCAAGGAGGTAGAAATATATTCAACGGATATCAAATTTGAGTTTTAATGCAGAATTTGTCAATTGTGTCAACATGTTTTCTAATCTCCTTGCATTTTCATTCTCCATTCTTTATTTTTTTTTAACTTTATAGGGAAAATGATGAAATAAGCTGGTTATGATGCAGGCTGCAGATGCAGTCTTGAGGGCCATTGGTAGCAGGTGGACTGTACCATGGACAGCAAAGACCATTCTCCAGGTTAGCTTGTTTTACTTGGTATTCTGTAGAAATATATTTATATTCTGAAATTGCCTTCTTAGCTTTTATAGATGTTAAGCATGTTTTGTCGGTTAATTATACTGAAATAAGCAGCTAAGCTGCTAAGGTCCATGAACTCTAAGAATGGGCATTATGTGCGGTACAGTTGCCAAGTAGGAGCTGCTCAAGATGACGTATGGTTGACTTAAATCTCTTTTTTTTAGCCCGTAAAGTGTTTGAATGAGGGATTTCATTTATAGCAGGACTTAAAGTTTAAAACGGAATTACTTGTTTTGGAAATGAAAATTGGAATTGTGAAAATACTTTGCATGAGGGATTTTGGAGGGTTCATTTCTCTTTTCCAGTTCCACTTTTTGATGAGTAATTCATGAAATTCTTCGGTTTTATGGTAAAAGAAAATCAACATTTACTACGTTTCTTCAATTCTAATTAAAAAATCTCATTATAAAATTTATTTTTTTTGTCATATCTAATAGTGTCTATAAACATATATATAATAATGATAGCCATAATACATAACTTTTTCAACATTTTACTTCATGTATCTCTAATATTGTTATTTCTGTATTATAGTTTATAATTTTTTTTATCTCATCAAATTCTGATATGAAAATTTTCTTTCTGGACCTTTTTTATCCAAAACAATGGAATAGCCACTGCTGTTATTTGGAATTGATGTATCCCAAGGTTCTTCAAAATTACAAAATTTTCTTCCAAAACACACCCTAAACGAAGTTTGGAGAGGAGAAAATTTACTTTGTTTGTACATACTCTGTCACTAGTGGTAGTTTCAATATTTTCTGGTAGAAAGCATGAACAAATCTTTGTTTATTGTTTTATCTTAAACTTGACAATTTTTTGTTTAGGAGATATGTATGGAAATGAATTTTAGTAAAATAAGTGGAACAATATATGCTAATAGGTTGAAATGATCATATTTGAAGCTAGATGTTACTAAATAATCATCCTCGCTAGCATTTTAAGATATGACATTTTTTTGTATGACAATCTCATTTGAAATTTGGGATGAATTACAAATGTGTCAATAAGTTGCATGATAATGTATTATGTGCTTATGCAGGTTATGCTTCTATGGGTAGCTGCGTTCTGGTTCATTGGGTCTTGGGTGGTTCCTTTTGCTTCTCACATGGCAGGGTTCAGCAAGGAGACTCTAACATTCCGAGGGCAAGCCTTGTTCAGCCTTGTGACTGACGTAACCGAAGGACTTGCTGGGATAGCAATACTCCACCGGTGCTTGTCTCAATTTCACCCCCTTCCATCAGATTGGTTTAAATTTAGCTTGAGAGGGAAGTGGCTTTTTGATGTTGCTCTAGGATGCCTCATGTTTCCTCTCGTCAACCGATTATCACAGTTCAACCTCAACTTGTTGCCCCTTATGCCTTCTACTCCTGTAACCCTTACAAGTGTTGAACAATCAATTTTAGCAAGAGATCCAGTAGCGATGGCACTATATGCGATCGTTGTTTCAATTTGTGCTCCTGTGTGGGAGGAGATCGTTTTCCGGGGTTTCCTTCTGCCATCCTTGACCAAATACATGCCTGTATGGTGTGCAATACTGGTAAGCTCGGTTGCCTTTGCTCTGGCACACTTTAATGTACAGAGAATGCTACCACTTATTTTCCTAGGAATGGTGATGGGTGTTGCTTTTGCACGGTCGAGGAATTTATTGCCATCTATGCTTCTGCACAGCCTCTGGAACGGCTTTGTGTTCTTGGATTTAATGAGATAATCTTGTCTTCTAATGTTCAATTGAAGGCCAGTTTTCTGGGGGTATGATTTGAATGAATGCGTAGAGAATCTATACCGGCTTGCCATCTGAATGCTACCAAGTAACACGAATGCTGCATTCCCGTAGGCAATTGCTCATGAGAATTGCGCCACTGTTTCTGTTTTGTCTATGACTAACCAGGGACAGTAAAAGAAGCAACCTAGGAATGAAGACTGTGTCCAGATTGGCCAAAGGCAACCTCCAGTCTTGAAACTGTAAACTGCGTTTTAGCTTGTTAAATGAGGACTCTCTTCCATTATGGTAAATAATAATAATTCTTTATTTTCCATTTGTTGATGGGTGTTTTGAGTTTTCATCCTGCCTGTGCATAGGCCGATGCCAGTGAACATTCACTCTTGCAACAATGCATGCGAATGATTTGAATTTGATGGTCTAAAAAACATATTTCAATTCATCATGAGCATCTTTATTTAACATCAAATATTATAGGATGCACGCCAGACATGCCTGCTATTGATTTATCAATATAAACTAATGCAATAGCAGTCGAAACGATAATGAATCAATCAAGACTCCAACTTAAAGCAAAGTGATTCGTTCAGATAGAAACCGATAACAAGTCTCCAACTTAAAGCAAAGTGATTCGTTCAGATAGAAACCGATAACAAGTCGAGAGAATCTTCAACCCAATGTACAACACATTAATCCACAACATACAATATGATAACATATTGCCACATAGTATATACGCCCATAGACGGATACCATGTGTAGTAACAGCAACATTTTCACCAGAAACCTAATCCTCCAACAAATTGTGAATGTACTGGATAAAATTTAACATTACCTTCACAAACACAGCTAACAGATGTATGTCAAAACCTAGCATCAGCAACCTAATCTTTCTTCTTCTCCTTCAATGGTCCCCTGGGAATCTTACTTAGGACCTTTGCATCAAACACAGCATACTGCTTCTTGATCTCATGCCATGCTTTCTCAGCAAATGGGTCCACCTTGTCTTCATACTTCTCATACAGCACAGGAACGGTGTGTAGTAGTACGAAGACTGTTGCAAAACCATTAAAATAAATTCAGGAAACAAAAATGATTTTGAGGAAATGAAGGCAAAGCATTTGTAGGTAAGTCATATACCTATGTAGAACAGTGTCAAGAAGTTGCACCAATTTCCCACAATAGACAAGACCCATAAGCCAGCAATCACCTAAACATGGTGCCGATCCAATATGATAGTCAAATGTCTGTTAAAATACTTGGGAGTTGGGAAGCTTCAAATAGATGAAATCATCAGGAGAAAACAATCCATATAACCATTGCATCACTGTCTTAATTCCAAGTTGGATGAATAATTCCAAATGATCAACAAAAAAACCATTCAGTGCACTAAAAATAAAATAAGTAATAGAACATACAGAGAGGAACTTCTTAAGGTCTCTTCCTGATGCAATATTCCGCAGGACAGCAAGAGCCCGGTTAATCTCAAACCTAAGTGCCTGGGCAAACTCTAAAACTGGGTCCTTGGGGATTTGGACTTCAGGAATGCGTGGTGGAGACCTATACAAAACAATTCACCGTTATGTCCATCCAAAAGAAACCAGAAGCTGAATGTAACCCCGAAATTAGAGAATAAATTCAGCAGTTTACTTGTGAATGAAGGTAGTAGCATTTGACCACAAGAACAGTAGCGCAAGAGCAAGAATCAACAAGTGACACACTAGTGTGAGAAGATGGTATTCTAACAATTCAAACAAAACCCATATCGCAGTTGCAACACTCAGTGCTCCTGCAGAAACCTTTTTGTTCCTCCACAGGAAAATATCAGCCTCTGTTACACATACACTCAATTAGAAGCACGCATTATAAACAATTACTGAAGAAGGTAATAGTTATTTATGATAACCAATTAAAAGTTATCAAATTATTATCAGGGAAGATGACTGATATAATAAAGCAAAAAAGTAAACTTTAGTAGAAGTATTCACACCATTCGGTTAAAGATCTAGAACTTCCCTAACTTTCACACTAAAACAGATATTTACAGATCAAAAACCATAATTCAGCTCAAGCAACATCAGTTAATCAAAACCAAAAGCTCGATCTAAATCATTGTGCAAGATCCATCTCTTAAATTATCACCGATTTTTTATAAAAAATTGGAATTTAACTGATTCAAAGTGGAAAATCGGAACCTTAAAAAATCCCAGACTTTAAAAGAACTGAATAATTAAGTGAACAAATTTAAGAACCGAAGAAAAGGGTTTTTGCAACATACGTTTTCCTCCACCGAAAACATGGTGGACGGGTTTTTCTCTTCCAAAGAGACGGAAAACTTTCTCTTTCATCGATGATTCCGACGGCTTATCATCATCGGAATCCGACGATGACGATGATGAATCACCTTTGATCTTCTCCGTTATCTTGTCCAACAACGATTCCTCGTGCTTCTCTTCGTGCTCAGCCATTTTTTCAACCAGATTTCTAAATTCCTAACAACGTACTTTCCTAGCGCTTGAAGATCCAAAAAAAAACTCTAGAAATTCTACTGTTCTCTTCTGTCTATTTAAAGCCTCTAATTTATTTTGTGGCTTAATAGAAAATCTACACGTTAGAGTTAATCCGAACCGTTGATAGGTTTGGGAATCCGAAGCTGTAGGTTTGGAGGAAACCCGAACCGGAAAGTGGAGCAGGCGTAAAAAGAGATAGCTCGTATGTTTTATAGATTCGAGGATTAACGGCCGTTTGTTTTTTTCGATGAGTCGGATTGAAATAAGATTAAATTAAAATTTTTAGAAGTGAAAGAATTTTAATATATATATAATATTTTTTATAAAAAAGTATAAATTTTTTAATATATAACAAAAAATTGATGTCAGAGTTCTCATAATTTTTATAATAATTTTAATTTTATCTTATTTTAGTCTCATTTTAATTTATCATACATTAGAAAACCTCGTAAATATATAATGGGATTATTATATAATAAATGTTACGTAAAATTTTAAAAAAGATAAATCACTTAAATAATCTCTAAATTATTACTATATTCTTATTTTATTCATTAAAAAATAATTTATATAATTATATATTTTTTTTATTTCTTCTCCTTTCATCATCTTCCTTACCGCCGTTTAAACCATGGAATTATCAACTTATTTGTAGCATGCCATAAATGATGAACAAAAGAATAAATACCCTTACTGTAATGGATTGCCCCACAAGGCACAAGCACATCTTTTGAGCCTTCAGGTACTAATATCTTGCCCAGAAACCTGCAGATGAACACTCCCTAGTCCCTACCTTCCATTAATTATTACATAACTGACTTTATCTCTGTTTTTTTCTTCCATTTTACTATATTACCTTGTCTCTGCACAAAAACAACAAGTATCACAAGCTTAACCAAAGGAATGATATCACCATTGTTGGAGACAAAGCAGACATCCCAGCACCGTATGCTCAGGAAGCTCTGTAATAACATAACTTACTGATCAGCAAGGGTACAAATCTATGACAGATATCACAATGAACGGACATATACATAAGCTGTGTATAATATCACAGGATCAACTTCAATTGGCTTTATTATTTTCATTACTCATCATGACATGCACACAGCACACTCGTTTCTGATTAATAAAATATAGATGTTTATTACTATAATGCAAAAAATTATGAAAGTTTACCAGTAAATAGCTATATACCTGGATATATTTATTACTACCAGGAAGATATAAAAGCAGTAGTACTATTAGATGAAACCTGGTGTGCCAAAAGATGTGCCTGTGGGGGCAACCCAGTGCAGTAATGGTATTTATTATTTTGTTCATCCTTTGGGAATACTATAAACAAATTTATAATGTCATGGTTTTAACAATATTGGGAAAGATGGTGGAAGAGAGGAGAAATAAAAAATTATAAATATAAAAGATTGAAGTATGTAATATATAAATTATTTTTATTTCTGAAAGATTTTGTGAAGGGGATTACTATGATTCTATGAACACCTTTCAAGATTTTCCTTTACCTGGTAAAAGAATTTATAGTTTAAACCCCAACTATTTAAGAGTTCAAAATTTATATTTTATTTCTGAGGAATTCAAAATGATCTCAACTCTCAAGGCATGGACTGAACAGTTGGTCTGGCTTTTAAGAAATATAGGCTCAAGCTTTGTGCTTTTTTTTCTATTCTATTCTGGCTCTTCCGACTATGGAAGCTTTTAGCTTACTTAGGTACCGGAGAGGGGGAGGCACTACCGTTGTAGGTGGAGGTAATGCTTGTGTTAATCCACTCTCCTCCGCCACTTCTGACTGCTCAACTACGATTGCTATGGCGGTGGATATGGAATCTGGTGGTGAAGATGATGATGGGCCTTTCTTGACCTGGAAATTCCGGTTCCTGATGAAGACGAAACTGAGGGAAATGTAGAGAGAAATGGAGGAGGGGGAAATGTTGAAGATGAAGAAACTGAGGGAAACAACAACAACGTTGGCGCAAAATCTGATTACGGCTGCTCCGATGATGAGAGTGAGTTCGATGTCGCACCCTCCTCTACCTCCAGTGAGTCAGTGACGACCGTTCTGATCCTAACTTAACTCTATTTCCTTCCGGTGATCTGTTCTTTAAATGGATGTTTTTTTCCATTGATCCAAACTCTTGTTTAGACTCAAAGCGTCATCAATTCCCTGTCTCGTTGTTGAAATCAGGCACCAAGTTTCGAGTTTTCTTGTTGAGGTTCAAGAAATCCAAGCTCAACTCCGTTGAGAAAACAGAGTCAGGACCAGAAAATGGCTCTGTTTTTTCTCCCACTTATACACCGGAACAAGATGTAGTGCGAAAATACTTGAACAAAGTTAAGCCTCTTTACGTTAGAGTTTACGCAAGGTATAGGATACGATCACTTTTTAAATTAATTGATCAATTTATAATATTTAATAATTAAAAAATATAAAAAAAATAATTAAAATATAATAAGATACTATATATATAGTTTACCTTAAAAAAACTTGTGTTATATTTTATTATTTAAATCTTATTAAAATTTTAAGTGTGGAAGCTTCGTACATTTTCTTTGTCCACAGTAAAGCTGGTTCACAGCCTAGAAGATCATCAAACCGTCAATTTCAACCAGGAAACTTGCACATGGTTTGACGTGACTCAACCGGCACGAACGGCCGAGCCGAGCATGACAGAGATTGTACAAATCTAGAAATCGTACAACTGAATTCGTATTTAAATCCATTAAAAATCATAGGTAGAAAATTAAATAAAAAATTAAAGTTTGGATGAAAACAAAAAACAATTTCAAATATGTAATTAAAAAAAACATTAACGATTCTAAATATATATTAAAAAAAACAATTTTGTTTTCTATAAAATTATTCTTCAATCTATTGATCGATCTCAATAATAAATAATAACATTGATTTTTTATGTGTTAGATTAGAGCAATATAATATATAGTCGTAGGTGTATAAATCTAAAATTAAATTACAAATATTTTCTTATAATTAAATTAAAATAATAAAAAAAATAGCCTAACGTATATGATGTCGTGCACATCCAAAACTTCTAGTCCAGGCATTATTTGTCGTAATAATTCTGTGATAATTCCATTGAAATCCCGAAAGAAAGTTGATCCGGAAGAAGAGAAGATGGATTCAACCTCAAGCTCTATCTAATTGAAGGAAAGACGTGTTGGAACAGAATATGACTAATAGGTAGGCACATGCTACTCAGATTAATTATTCCACCAATTTTTATGATTTTATTTCGATTAACTATAATATTAATAGATGAGTTTTTTAATAAAGATTTTTCTATAATAAATTTTATGCTTAAAATTTACTTAAACGATATTAAATTATTTACCACTTAAACTAATCTCGTTAATTAAAATCTTGACACAGTTTAAACTTATCATAATCATCATTTCCATTTTTATTCTCGGATATAATATATAAAAAATGAAAAAAAAAGAAATATACTCGTATTCGATACCAATCCATGACTTGTTCTATATGTTCTCGCCATTATTAGTTTACCGTATCATGTAATCCAAGTGACCAACCATCAAAAACCTTGGGAGCAACGTCTTCCTCAAGCTGGCCTACCAACCAAGACTGAGTTGCTGAAAAAACAATGACTATGAGCTTACCAGTTAAGACAGAACAGTATTCCCATACAAAGACAATATGACAATTTTGGAAACACCGGTCTACACCATTCCCTGTTTTGTTTTTCATGTTGGAGAGCAACAGATTGAGAACTGTGCATGGGAGTAAACAATACAATAAGTTTATGTTGATTTCTTTTCAGTCCCTCATATTTTATGATTCACACTTTCATCCTTTTCTAAGATAACTATAGCTTAGTCTTTCTATATATACAGAGTCTAAATATACACAGAGAAACATAAGAGCAACTTGAAATGTTTCTTTCCCGGAAATCTTTGTCAAGATCAGTCCATGATGAACATCAAGAACATCCAGAGTTATTCGAAACCGAAGGTATTGATCTGTGCACATCGCTAACGGTGTGGAGAAAATCTCTTATAGTTAGCTGTAGGGGGTTTACTGTGATCGATTCGAATGGAAATCTGGTTTATCGAGTTGATAGTTACACCGGAGGACGCACCAAGGAACTCGTTCTTATGGACGGATTAGGGAAACCGATCTTCACAATGCGTCGTTGCAAGGTACAATATGTGTATATATATATATATATAATTCTCTCAAGATTTCATGCATGTACTATGTCTGCATAAATGGATATATATATATTTTTTTATGGACAGAATCTTAGGCTAGTAGATACTTGGCTTGTCTACGGAGGGGAAGTAGGTGAATTGTGTACATCAGGACAGCCTATTTTCTATGTAAAGAAGAGCATTAACATTTTACCCGCCGGACCTAATGTCCTCGCATATGTTTATCGCCGGTCGACGGATAAACGGTATGCGTATATGATTGAAGGATCGTATTCACATAGATCATGTAAAGTGGTAGATGATACAAAGAGAGTGGTGGCAGAGATAAGGCCGAAGGATGCAGTCAATGGATGCATTTCGTTTGGCCTAGAGGTTTTTGTGTTGATTGTGCAGGCTGGATTTGATCCTGGGTTTGCAATGGGTCTGGTTCTTTTGCTGGATCAAATGTTTTCATAGGTTTGTTCGTTTTTTTCCTGGCTTCCCAAGACTTTTGCACACCTAGATTTGGTGCGTTAGTCTTTTAATTGGGATTTTTTAGATCTCGAACTCGAGATTTATTTAAACAATATCATATTGTTTACTATTTGAACCGATTCCGTTGGTATAAGTTTTGTTTCGTTAATTATGAAATCCACTATTCTTTTCATGTTTTCAAGCCGAAGTTGCCATTCTAATGATAAGTTTGTACCATGTAAATATATATAAGTAGGGGTTTTAAATAAAGCTGTCAATTATCCGATTTAGACTCGAACCATTTGAACTCGATTTGAAATGAATTCGACATGAAAAGAATCCGACCTGAAATGGGCCCGATCTAAAATAGACCTGACTTGAAATGGATCCGTACCCGACCCGAATTAAAACGTCAAATCAACCTAAAATGACATATATCCGATTTTACCCGACTTAACAATACCCGACTTGAAATCTATCTGAGTAACTGTTTTACATCCCTACACCCAAGGTGGCTGTTGATGGACCACCCCCACCAATGTCCCTTTTACAAGATTCTTTCTTCTTTATATATGAAAAACTATAGAACTTCATCACACCATACATATGCATGTGTCACGGTCCGTGTATCGTAGCAACGCGGGACCGGGCGAGATGCTTTCTGGTTATGCTTAACTCTTGGGAGCGGGATAGCATTAAGGGTGTAGTACGTGCCGAGCAGCCGTCCTATCTTCGGATGGGTGCTGATCGCGCACCACACTGGTCGGGAGCTGTCCCCGCTTCCCTGATGAGCCCATGGGAGGGCGAAACCAGTAAGCATCGAGATGGTTAAG
Organism: Abelmoschus esculentus; assembly: GCA_035048815.1. Lineage (NCBI taxonomy): Eukaryota > Viridiplantae > Streptophyta > Magnoliopsida > Malvales > Malvaceae > Abelmoschus > Abelmoschus esculentus. The sequence goes on along the minus strand of JAUCBN010000051.1, from coordinate 12,603,729 downwards.
GCTGAACCTCGGGTACGTGGGAGACCTGAGGTGCCGCACGGGGTGGTTGTCCTTGCGTCAAAACTCTGACCCCGTGACAGATGGTATCAGAGCGTGGCCGTGTGCTAGCTGTTGGGTTTGCCAAGCGCCCCATGTGCTGCGGAGCGAGTCATGTGGACGAGCCAGTGTAGCTCGCACCCTAAAGAAAAGGGGGTGTTCGCGAGTGGGTCCTCTAGAAAGAGATTGAAACGAGGACGGGTAGGCAGGAAGCCGCAGTGAAAGTTCTCCAGATGGTCGAGCTGCAATGTGACACCTTGGTAAATGGGGTGGTTGCAAGCAGACCTTTGCCCAACAGTGGAGGGCGGCCCCAGTTAGTGGGCGAGTTGGGAGAATTGCACACTAGTTCATGGCTAATATAAAGAAGGGAAAGAGTTTCCTTCCCATACACGAGGGCGTGCATGAATCAGGTGGGGGAGATTGTCACGGTCCGTGTATCGTAGCAACGCGGGACCGGGCGAGATGCTTTCTGGTTGTGCTTAACTCTTGGGAGCGGGATAGCATTAAGCGTGTAGTACGTGCCGAGCAGCCGTCCTATCTTCGGATAAGTGTGCTGATCGCGCACCACACTGGTCGGGAGCTGTCCCCGCTTCCCTGATGAGCCCATGGGAGGGCGAAACCAGTAAGCATCGAGATGGTTAAGGTTAAACCTCGGGTACGTGGGAGACCTGAGGTGCCGCACGGGGTGGTTGTCCATGCGTCAAAACTCTGACCCCGTGACACATGCATAGGATCTAGAGTAAGAGATCAAGGCTTACAAAAGAGTGAGCAGTTTTACTTACGTGGCAGGTGATTATTGGTCCAGCTTGCATGCAATTGTTTGTGTGAAAGGGATGGGGATGCATGGGATGATTGTCAAGATCTTCAACCAGAATCATATCGAAAATATTAAACTATTGTACCTAAAATTTCATTAACAATCACACATGAGTGGGTGCCATGAAAATGGTTTTATGGTAAGAGTGCTTAAAGTGTGCATATATATACCGAAAATCTTTATCAGAAGAATCAATCGTTATAAACTAAATATATAATCTGAATCGATTTATACTGAAAATATCTTATACATTAGTAAATACTAAAATTTTAGGGTTTAAGAATTTAATTTAAGATTTAAAGGAATAGAAATTAGATATTTGATTAGAGTTTAATATTTAAGGGTTATAATTTTAGGTACAATAGTTTTAAATATAGTGATTGTTAATGAAATTTTAAGTTTAAGGTCAAAATTTAGAATATATAGATTAAAATTTTAAAATTTAAATAATATTATTTTAAAATTTTAATTCTAACTTTAAATTATAAATTTTAATAATAAATTTTAAATTTTAATGTAAACCATAAATTCTAAATTTTTACATTAAAAACCACAACTATAAACATTAAATTAAAAATTTAAACTAAAATGAAGACAATTGTAGAAATAGAAAGTTTAAACTAAAATTTAAACAATTTTGAGCCTTAATTATGCTTTTTTTTTTCTTCAAAAATTCAAGAGTTACCTAGTATATGCATTTCTATGGGGATTAAACTAAAATTTCGTATGCATTTTAACTTTAGTATTTTTTTCAAACGTTACCTACTATATGAAATGTATTATTTTATAAGCAAAGTTTAGTCGATTTTAGTTGAAAATAAGTCATCCATATTAACTCTTATGGGGATTTTAGGCGCGTTTTACGTCATCTTGACATGTATGTGTTCGTTTTAATATTAAAAAAATCACTCCGAAACGTACGAACCATCTTACCTTAGTTGTTCAGGGAAAGATTGTTGTTCTTAGAGCTTACAAGTTCGAGCACTAATACTACATCATAGTAATTGAACGATTAATGTGTAATGATTGAAAGTATATTCTAGTACAAATACAGTAGTAACTACCGTAGTTGATTCTAAAAAAAATCGCTCCGAAATCCTACCAAGATGATTCTTATAAGGTTGTTTAGGCACATTTTACGCTGTCACTAGATGTTTTTTTAGCTGATTTTTTTTATGTTAACGTCAACTACACATGTTTATCTATACGACACGACAGCATGATTGTTTTTCATTCCAACATTCAAAACCCGTTTTGAAACATGCGTTGAAAACTCTACCAAGATGGAGCCTCATAGAGTTCTGCAGCGTTGAGATGAGGAGAAGCGCATATGAAATCCCTGCATTTGAGCTGACCTCTAAAGTTTTGATTTTGATTTTGATTCTGATAGTGACTTTCCAACCAAGATGCAATGAACCTTAGTACTACAGCTGATACAATGAACCTAACAGGCAATATTTCTTTTCTTCAAAACAGCTTTGTTGTTTGTTTATTGTTGAAAATGAGATATTAGACTTTAATCACTAATATTGCAAGTGCATGTACATGGTAAATGAAACTTCATCTATCCTTATATTCTATCTAGCCTGTGAAACTCATTTTACACGTGGATACATCTTGTAAACATGATTTTCTTACAGTTTTTGAAAAAAACAGGATGCTTGTAAGTTTTAAGAGCAGTCTATCATGCTCTGCAACATGGATCATTTGTAGTAAGACTCATGCATGAGGCTGAGCCCACACAGTGAGGCTAACAAAACCAACTCCTCTGCAACATGGCTCATTTGAGGTGAGACTCAGCCTCCTGTGGTCCTACTGACAAGAAAGTAAACACAAGTCTCGGACATTAGTCTCACGTGTGACTGTATGTATATCAGACCGTAGATATGGTATTGTCTGTAATGACAGATTACTATATTTGATTGGACTAGATTGTTGAATTCTCAAACATTTTGCATGAAAATACTTGAAGAAAAGATGTTAAGTTTTGGCAGGCTAATGTTTCTGCACATATAAATTAACTGTGAAACTTCATGTTGTAAACAGTTTCCAGAAATCTATGTTCCATTTCTACTATATTCTGCATGCTGGTGCGCATGGCTGCCTCAGCGTGTTCAACATTAGTGAATGAACTCAATCTTTGTTTTAACTTGAATCATTCTGAATGAACTCAATCTTTTCAAAGATTGTTTGCTGCGTATAGAAATTCCCACTAACACAAGAAAATCTGCAAAAGGAATCAGAATTTTTGGTTTACTTTTCAAAGGCACAAAATCTCTTTTGCCTTTAAACTTTACGATTTGTTCACATGATTATAAGTTGGCCAAAACTAATGAAAAAAGTAAAAGAAATTTTGTAATCGGTGCAGATTGTTTATCTTTTTATTATGTTTTTATATACTAGCTGAATATAGAGAATTTAAGAGTCAGGTCCCCGTTAATTGTTGTTTCTATAAAATAAATAGAGATATTTTTTAAATATATAGTTTCTTCTAAAGCAATCGTTTTTTTCCTACCAATAAAAAACTTAAAATATATATTTTGGTTCCCTCTATAATAAATTTTTATTTCTGCTTTTGCCTCCATTAGTGTCCTCATTTTAAAATAATAGGTTTATGATTTAGGGTTCAATGTTAGGGGATATGATTAGGGTTTAGAGAATTAAAGGTAGGATAGATTTGTTAAGAGATATGATTTAAGGTTTAGGATATGAAAATTATGATTAAAGTTTAAATGTTTATTTCTTTAAGAATTATTAAAGGTGGGTCATGATTAGGGGTAGGAGATTTCCTAATTTATTGTCCTTTATTAATTTTTTTTGTGTAAAAATCATTTGTCTCTTTATAATGCTTCTATTTATGCTTCCTGTTAAAATATTCTAAAAAAATGAATTTTAAATCATAACACTTATTTTTTATATCTTAAACCCTAAAAAATACATCATACCCATAATTTTCTAAATCCTAACCTTGAATCATAAACCTTCTAATTTAAAAAGAAAGCACGAATGAAGGCATGAGAAAGAGACAAACAATTTTACCTAATTTATTGATAAAATTAAAATATGCAACTGTATCCTAAGTTGAATATCTGATCGAAAATCTTTCTAATCTTAATTAAAAAAAGAATACACCACGACCATGTAAGAAAACTAAACTCAAAGAAACCAACAAACCCTAATCCGTGACAATAATTATCAGTACTCATATTATACAAACAAGATCGCTTATACACTTGAACAACCGCTGCGCCTAGAACAACTCAAATCCTATGACCACCAAACTTGAAACATCTCATATCGAATGTGTTCCACCTCACAAAGCCATATCCTTTTGTAATGCTTATGTCAATTATTTTGTCTCTCGGTAACATTAATATCAATTATTTTGTTCTTTCATGGAAAAGTTTTAAAAAATATTGTAAAGCATTAAAAAATTATCAAAATTATAATAAATATAAAAAATGCATTATATAATATATATAAATTGTGAGAGGAAAAAAAAAGAAAAACTAAGTCTAGGAATCATGTATTCTTTGAATGTTCCTACTCTAGGGACTGATATTAGGGAACTAAGAGGAAAGGTTCAGCATAAACTTGTGTGATTTTTCCTTCACATACCTAAATATACATGCAATAATAGTGTGGATGAAAATATTGGATAGATTACCCACTAAAGACAGATTAATCAAAATAAGAGTAACTAAAGAAGTAGGGACGAAATCAAGATTTTTCCTTCTCACTTTCCAATATATATATATATATATATATATATATTTGTCTTCTTTTTCCTTTCAAACATTTATATTTTACCCTCATATTTTAAATTTTAACTCCGTCTCGGTATAGAAGTCCAGTAGTCATCTGTTCTTTGACTGTTCCTCCTGTAGGACATTTGGTAAGCTTTTCTTAGACTGTGTTTTGGATCTTGGGGTGATGAGTTGGTAAGTGGAGTTCGGATGGGCGGTTGATTCTTTGAAAACAACGTCTATTATTGTGACCATTCTCAAGCTAGCTCGGCAGCCCTGCGTTTACTATGTGGGGAAGAAAGAAATTATGGGAAATTTAGATGCTTATCTAGAAGTAGTGCAGAGGTGTTAGTTTGTATTAAAAGAATAGTTTGAATTTGATTATAAAATAAAAATATTAGATTAAAAAATGGTAAAAAGAATTGTGTAGATGGGAGGATTCTCTAAAGAGATGACTACTAAGGGGATTAAGTTACTTTTAGCAACACTTGCTTTCTAATTGATAAGTAAAAAAAAAAAAAAAAATCTTTTAAGTTTTCCAATTTTTAAAATATTCTTAAAATTTATCTTATTTTTATAATTTTATAATATTCTATAACTTTCTACATTTTTAAATATTTTTTATAATGTATAAATTTATAATAATTTTAATTTTCAATATTAATTTTATATATTTCTCAATTTTTTATTTAACTTTTAAGTAAAACGATAAAATAATTGATGTTAACATGACAAAAAAATATAAATGATACCTATATAACTGCTCAAAAGATTAAAAGACAAAAGATAACAATTCGAAGATGGAAAGAAAGGAATAAAAAATTAAAAATTTCAAATAAAAAAAATTTGCAAAGTTTAAGGGTGAATAATGTGATCATATGTTTTAAAATCCTTTGTTGTTATGTTTAACACATAGAAATCTCTTATCTTATAATCATCTTTTTTCATGCATTACATTAAAAATGTTAAAAATTATATTCTAAACTCTAACCCTAATTTTTTAAATATTAAACTCTAAATCTTAAACTCTAATTAGAATCTTTTACATTAAACTTTAAATTCATTAATTTAAAATAAAAACATCCATAAAATTATGATTAAGAGATAAACAATTTACATCCCTTCCAATGCACGAAAGTTGCTGACTTTGAACTTTCTTCCATAATTTGTCTTTGGTCCGAATAAGAATTTTCAACGCCCTGGACAGCATCGCATATGAAGTCGTAACTAAAGCTCCGATCAAGTGGGTGGAACTGAAGGCTTCAAACTTCCACTCTTGTTCAGTCTCGGTGTCCGACCAGGGAAATCCATGGAAGACAAAGCTGACGAAACCTAGGAAGCCACCTCCAAACAAAGTGGAGAAGAAAGCATTAAATAGACAAAGATTATAGATTCAGAGTTCAAACCTAGGAAACATTAGCAGTCACCTCAGAACAAAGGGGAGAAGAAACCATTAAATAGCCTCCAATAATATATTCAAACTTCATATACTAGACATTATAAATAAAATAAATTAAATTAATATAATCGTTTTTATTATAAATCTTTATAATACCTATCTAAGATTTATGTTATGGAATCAAATCATTACCCATATTTTTAAAATGTGTATTATATTGAGTATTAACGCTACCATTTATATATGTTAATTTTTTTTTCTTTTATTAATGCTCTATTTTTTTTGTTTGACTTTCACTTTCGCTCAATTATTTTATCTCATAATATCTTGATAGAATATAAAACTTGAAAAATGTTAAGATTGTATCGTTCGATTTTTGAGTTTTTGATGACCAATAAAATTGACTATGTCAAAACATTAATATTCATCATGTTGAGAATTGTCGTAACAATTTCAAGTCTATAAATTTAATGTCACAACTGTTGAAAATTGATATATAATATGTTAATTTATATTATAATGATAAGTTTAATAATCAAAATATTATTATTTTCAATTATTCATCTTACCAATTCTACTAATGAGCATTCGACGTGAAATTAGATAGTTAAAATTTATTTCAATGTTATTTATCAGAGTCATTCTCTCAAAAAATACACTCAATAGAATATATAATTATACTGTTTATATATCTTAAAACAATTTTTTTTAATATGAGATTAATATTCTCGTTTATTTTCGTACCTAATATTATCTAAAAAAATACCATGTATTCAATGGCTGGCTGCTGCTATGAAAACAAATAAAACTACGAAAGTAAGAGTAACATAGAAGTCTTACATTCGATTCCAATCAAATTAAAACCAGACGGGTTAGGTAAATCATAAATGCACAAAGAAGGTAAAATTTCAGTCAAAAATCAACTCATTTACCACACATATCATGAAGTAATTAACCTGCCCTAACATACAAGTTGGTTCAATGTTAAAAATATTATTAAATATTTAAATTTATAAGTATTATATCTAATATAATCTCGCCATAACTCCTTTAATTACGATCCTTCATTTATTAAATTGTTTAAAAATATATTTTAAAATAATTTATCTGATATGTCTACTGGATACTAATTAAATAAGTCTCCAAAATATGATATACTGAAATTTTAGATGCCAAAAATACTGACATACCAGTTAAGTCTATTAATCGATAAATAAAATTATTTTTTTCGTTCATCGTATGTTAAGAGATTTAGACTTATTTAGATTTGATATAACTATCATATTTAGGGTGATAATGAGTTTGACCAGCTCGCGAGTTACTCGGGCTCGGTTCGGTCAAAGCTCGGCTCGAGTGAGCTCGACTCGGGCTCGGGTTCAACTTGAGACCTTAATGAGCCGAGTCGAGCCGATTCAAGCTCGGCTCGAAAAGCTCGTGAACAAACTCAGAATAATTATATATATATATATATACATATATGTTACACATACACTAAAAATAATCTCCTTAACAAAAGAAAAACAATAAAATAAAATATGATAAATCTATCAAAAATAAATTAACTAAAATAAATTAGGCATTTTTTTTTTTATTTTGAGTCGAACTGAGCCGAGCCTGACGAGACCGAGCCGAGCCAGGCTCGGCTCGACTCAGCTCGTTATCATCCCTAATCATATTGTTTCTAATTATATATATACGAAAAAAAACTTTTAATTTTTTTGAGTTAAATCACTCGTAAAAAGTCAATCCAAACTCTCTTCTTCTCCTTCTTCATCTCCTTTATCACAATTAATTATACCTTTCTATTCTCGTCAGCCTGAATGAACCTCCTCAACAACACGTGATACTCGAGTTTTCTTAACCCATCTTCATTACTCTCATCAACCCAAACATATCAGGTATAATATTATTACATAAATAAAGTAAGAAAACCATATAAAAACATTATCCTAGTTAGTGTAATCCACCTGTTCAAAAAAGGACATAGAAATATAAATAAACAAGTCAATGTCTATAGAAACCAGCTCTGGGGAGCAGTGTTTAATCTGTTAGGGCATTTAAAAACTAGGGCCAAAGAGAGTTGAATAATGCCAGAGAAGCAGATGGAGACCTCTCGACTGAAAGTCGGTCTCTATAATTTAATCACTTCAACTATAACTCATGTCGGTACTCTTACACTATCCCCCACTTCTAGAGAAATTCGATTAACGAAACGGATTCAGAAATATTTTCGAGACCAACACGTATAATATATACGTGAATTTAAAAATTTCGGATAGATATTTATTCACTCTTATTACACGTGGAACCTTTACTATACTCTAACATATATATACTGAATTAAAAATTTATACACTGATTGCTGGGTCCAACTACAAAGGATTCTGAGAGCTATATTTTGTTTAAAAAATTATGTATATGAAAAGAAAAGTAAGATTCAGTCGGATCCTTTTCGTTTGTTTATATTCAGTGCGTGGAAATTGTATTTCATATTTCAATAATTACTGCGACATGGAAATAATTTATGTCATGGAAAATGTTTTATGTCAACTCTATCAACAAATGTTTCGTAGGGACAATTCAAAGATTTGGGAGGTTCTGTGCAATTTATTAAAATATGGTTCTTATATGTAATTGTCTATGACCTCCATTAGTTATAAAATTGTAACCTTTAGAAGAAAATGTCTTTTTTAGAGGCCCTTGTACGATCGTTTTTATTGCGTCTGTCCAAAATATCATTAGTTCTACTGAAGCGCAATAATAATAGTAATAATCAATAATATTCTATAATCAATTGTCATATTTAAGAAATAATTATAACATTTGAACAATTATAACTTATTTTTCTTAATAGCGTTTTAAATTTTTTTTAATGAATTTTAAGATTAACATCATCAATGTAATTTATCAAAATTTAGGGCCTTCTTTTTTGGAAACCATGTGCGATCATTCCTATTGCGCCTGTTTAGAACCCTACCGGTAAGGGAGATAAAAGAAAATAAAGGAACGTGTATAAATGGTGAAAAAATCGTGTTGAAGGGGAAAAAAAGAACACCCATTTTATAAGTCAAAAAGTTGCCATAAAAACATGTACATAAACAAAAAAACTGTATAAGTCAAATGGGTTTGTAAATCGATGATGAAAGATTGTTAAAAATGATAAAGTTGAGATTTTTTTTTTTGAATTTTTAGGTATGAGTCTTAATTTGTATAAATATATTTGTATGTTATTACGCGCTTATTTTATTAATCTAAATCGAATATCGTAAAAGTCTATTATATTAAATTCAACCATTGAAAGTATAAGAAAGTAATAGCATCCGTCACCTATCATGCATGAAGTCGTATGGCATTAACTTAATAGAAGGCCATGTAAAATCTCCTTTTTTTTTTTTTTGGTAAAGAAATACAAATATTTCATTTAATATTCTAAACCCAAATAGACTAATTTATGTTACAAATGATTCCTGTCAAACACTATCCTCCTCCTTCATGGAAACTGTCCTACTTTTCCAAGATACGCCCAAGCCATCGTAGCCTTTATATCAACACTATAAATACCCATTCATCACTTCCAAGCATGCAAACAAGTTCAACCAAGTAATTCCAAACTAATCTAGCCTCTCTAATCTCAAAACTGCTTGTTTCCTTCTTCCAAACCTTACTCCATATATGGCTGCCATGTCTAAGATTGCTACCGGAAATGGTCACGGTGAAAACTCCCCGTATTTCGATGGCTGGAAGGCGTATGAAACCGATCCTTTTCATCCAATCGACAGGCCGGAGGGAGTTATTCAGATGGGTCTAGCTGAGAATCAGGTACATAACATTAGTAAATTAACATCCTAGAATTTCATGTGGTTTTGGAACATGCTCTAGACTGACAGTTTTATGGACCAGCTTTGCTTTGATGTCATCAAAAAGTGGCTCGTCAAACACCCGGAGGCCTCCCTCTGTAGTGAACAAGGTGTGACCAAATTCAAGGAGACTGCACTTTTCCAGGATTATCATGGGATGCCTGAGTTCAGACAGGTATGGACTGGCTAATCATATGTTAAATCACCATTGATGAATCAAAGTAATGGAGTAATCCTTGATGAAACTTGTCTGGTTTTAACCACAGGCTGTGGCAAAATTTATGGGGAAAGTGAGGGGAGATAGAGTGAAATTTGATCCGGAGCGCATTGTTATGAGCGGTGGAGCAACCGGAGCTCATGAGATGGTGGCCTTTTGCTTGGCTGATCCTGGTGAAGCATTTCTTGTTCCCACACCTTATTATCCAGGGTAATGCATCATTTTCTTCTTTTCTTGGGAGTTAGGTATTCAAATAGCAATCTACTACCGTAATAGTGTCTGCCGAATAACATCCGAAACCGAAAATACAGCCGCAACCGTAATTTAAATCCCTGAATATATATGACATGGAGATGCCATGGATGGCTAGTAGAGCTCCATTTAGAATTGCTTACTGACCAACCTTGACCTTTGTCCCCGTACCCACCCACACATGGAAAGTGAGGAGAAAGTGCTAATTAGACAGTTAAATTTTGACTCAACATTAGTTTAATATTAATTGGATTTAGTCAACTATTAGTATTTCAAGGGAATGCATTCTGGGTAATTATCTATTATTATTTCCTTCATGTAGTAGTTGATAGAATCATTCAAGTACAAAGAAAAAAACAAAACTTGGAACTCATCAATCTCAGTGGGACAGTAATAATCATAGAAAGTTGAGAAGTCATTTTCATTTGAATCAGTCTCATAGCAGACTTGATGGGGTTATGTCTTAAACGAGTTGACTCGTTTCAGCTTTAGGAATAGTAATCAAATTACCACAAAAAAGTTGTTAAATTCCTAGTTGACTGAACTTTTTTGCATTTGTTTACAGATTTGATCGTGATTTGAAGTGGAGAACCGGAGTCGAACTTGTTCCGGTGAATTGTGAGAGTTGTAATAATTTCAAGATCACCAGAGAAGCCATGGAAGCTGCATATGTAAAAGCACAAGAAGGTAACTTGCGAGTCAAGGGTTTACTCCTAACCAATCCTTCGAATCCGTTGGGTACTGTCTTAGATAGACAGACATTGAAGACTATCATAAGCTTCATAAACGAGAAGAACATACACTTGATTGGTGATGAGATATATGCTGCAACCGTTTTCATGGATCCCGAATTCGTTAGTATTTCGGAGATTATAGAGGCCGACGATGTCGAATGTAACCGTGATCTCATCCACATTGTTTACAGTCTTTCAAAGGACATGGGGTTCCCTGGTTTCAGGGTTGGCATTGTGTACTCATATAATGACGCGGTCGTTAGCTGTGCCCGCAAAATGTCCAGTTTCGGGTTGGTATCGTCGCAGACTCAGCATTTGATTGCATCGATGCTGTCGGACGACGATTTTGTCGACAATTTCATTGCAGAAAGCAGAGAGTTGTTGTTCAAAAGGCATAAATATTTCACTTGGAGTCTTTCTCAAGTTGGTATTGGTTGTTTGAAGAGCAATGCCGGGCTGTTCATATGGATGGATCTGCGTAAACTCCTTAAAGATAAGACATTTGAAGCAGAAATGGAGCTGTGGAGGGTGATAATCAATGATGTTAAGCTCAATGTTTCGCCTGGTTCTTCGTTCCATTGCGACGAACCAGGTTGGTTCAGGGTTTGCTTTGCTAACATGGATGACAACACCATGGAAGTTGCTTTGTTGAGAATCAGAACCTTTGTGCTTAAGAACAACAAGGCCATGGTTCCACCCATTAAACTGTGCAGGCGAAGCAGCCTTAAACTCAGCCTATCTCGAAGAATGGACGATTTGATGTCGCCGGGAATCATGTCTCCCCACTCTCCCTTACCTCAATCACCTCTGGTTCGAGCAAGGACTTAAAAACCCGAACAATGTCCTCGTTTTTACCAAGAAAATGGTTGAATCTTCATGTCCTCAATGCAGGCTAGAAACTTTAATTGTTGTGTTTTAGTTTTTATGAATCTGTAAGCATGTTGCATTGTTTCCCATGGATTCATCATAAGGAACTCCATGGATTCATGCATCATTTTCTTATCTCTTAAACAATGTCTTTTTTTTTTTTTTTTGTCTTCCTTCTCATGCAAAAGTGCAATGTGAGGAAAGTTATGCTTATTTGGACCCTGTAATAAAATAAGTTTCAACTCTGTAATGGTGAAGCCATTTCAAATTTCAATGGGAAAAATAAAGCATTATTACTCTGTAATAAAATAGACTATTGTAGTTTGTTGCAGACTTCACCCATGAAATAACAAGAAAAAACAACATTGTCTACAACAGTTGTCAGCACAAGAAAGAAGACACCTTGTTTATAACACTTCACCTAACACCTTCATTGTCTACAACAATGGCTAAGGCAATCCGTAACCGAATGAGAATACATCCACGTAAATAAAATAAGGTAGAATACACCCATGCGACTTATTTATTAATTTTGTTATAAATAACAATTTCTTTCTTTTTAAAAAAAAATATAATTTAGTTATTTAATTAAAAAAAGTTATTATAATCAAATCATTTGGTTGTTAAAGATAAAATATACGTCTAATATGATCTGATGTATAATAATTCAAGTCTTTAACACTTATAAATTAGATCAATTTAATCTTATTTTAAATAATTTAATAAATTTAATTTATTTAGTTGTGATATTGTCGAATCAAATAAACTATTAATATTAAAACAAAATTTAAATAATTATATTATACCATATCCCATATAGTGATGTTAAATTGTCTACCATGTGACTCTTTATCCTGAATCTACAGGGAGTGAACTACCTGAAATCATTATAATCTTTTTGTTTATAGGCTCCCAATTTTCCCCCCATGCTTCCTTATTTTAGCATAATAACTTCAAATTTTGGAAGTTAAATTCAGGTTATCGTCATTAAATTCTGAACCTGAATAACGTGGAATGTGTTTATTATGCAAATTAATTATGTCGTCATAAGTAAAAAGACCATGAACCATAACATATATATATACGTATATCTGTACACATTAATTGGATGATGAAGTTGCATAACATTTTTTAACTCCTCTATTTATTTTGTTTGAAATTCCCAAATATCAGTTGGGAATAGAATGCTAATCATATTTAGTATGTTTTAAATTACTTGATATATAATTTGATATAATGTATAGAGTATCAATTTTTTTTCTCCATTCCTAAGTCAAAGAATATTAAACATTAAACCATGCTAAATCTCACATCATCTTGTATATTGTACCCGACTATAATGTAAATCTTGTGTTCATCTTTTCTAATTTTCTACAGCATGCTCAATCTGGCGATGCACCATGAAAACTGTTGGGTTAGTATCAGACGAGCAACCAGAAAAAGAGAGTGCGGTATAGAGCTCATCCAGAAATGGTGAAGAGTCAAGCAATCTCAGGAGAAACTCTAACAAAACCAAAAATATAAGAAGCTTTATCCTGCATCATTTGTATATATTTGTAGTTCAAATTCAACAAAAAAATCTAATTCTCAACACAAAACAAAAAGAAAGGTATTTGCTATGGTCCTGGAAGTACCTTCATGCAGAAATATACCATACAACACAGGGAATACCCCATTTAGGAAGACGACTGGAGGAGCTTCTTGTAGTCCTGGAATGTTCCGTGAAAAGGGTTCACCCTCCCCTCAGATACCACCCACAGTTCGTCCACACTTCCAGATATCAGATGTTCATCATGGCTTACCTGCACACACAATTCAATCACAGAATTTCAGAAGAAACCCAATAGGAACTGAAAAAGAGAACAGGACTCGAGTATACCATCAGAATCCCTCCTTGGAACAAGACAAGGCCTTGAATTAGTGCCTCCACCGCATCCAAATCCTAATTTTAATGTCAAAATCAAAGGCAAAAGTCGGAGGTCAATAACACTGTCAGCTGTTACAAAACAGCTCCAAACAACCAACGACTGCTGGCTAGCTGGTTGGGTCAGCAGCACTCAATGCCACTTAAGTAAGTTTTCAAGTTCAACCCTTGTGGCCATTGCAAGGGGAGGGGGATAATGAAGAATTAACCACGTCTTAGTTATACTTACAAGATGATTGGATGGCTCATCAAGCAATATTATGTGTGGCTTCTTGAAAGTTATCTTGGCAAAAGCAACTCTGCTTTTTTGACCACCTAGCAATGACAATTCAAAGAAATTAGAAACATCTCTGCATACATTCACACATATGCATATAACATCATTTGAAATCCCAGCAAACAGCTTAGAAAAGTAGTGGAACTCTTTTAGCCCTATAACCAGGATGCACTCATTCATAGCCTCAAGACGGTCATTCAGAAACCAACTCTTTAATAACATCAAGATTCAACATTCGGTTACTTATCAATGAAGGCCTTCAATTAGCCAATATAAAATCCTTCTGTGATCCAAAGTTCAGCCGCATCTTAAAAGTAAATTAAAGAACCGACATCAAATTATCAATCAATCATATACTAACATAAGAAATAAACATACCAGACAAAGTGTACATTGGCTGCAATGCAAGATTTCCTGTAACACCAAAAGAACCCAAGTGTCCACGAAGTTTTTGTTCAGGCACTCCCTGCAAGACAGAAACATCAAACAAGGGATTTAACCACATTTAATCATTTACGGCACCGCAAGTAAGAGATACCAAAAAGAATGAAATAAAGAATGATTCCCATGAAAGCCTGTAAATCACTTTAAATAGTTCTCACATCACACATAAGGACTCAGAAAAACACAACTTACCGGAAAGCAGTGCATCATATATAACAGGGGATTTGAAGACAGGTCTAATCCATCAACATGGTGCTGACTGAACACAGCAATGCGAACCTGTTGATATTGAAATGTCAGTCTCCTTGAGCCTAACATGTATAAAAGCCACTAGAGGTTTTTGTTAATGTGAACAGTTTGGTATCTGCCATTATGTCACATAATTCAATTTCTCCCTAAATCTATTATGAATGTCCTACATTCCTACTTCCCCCTTATAATTTTGTTAATGCTACTTTTCAATAGTATAATCTTTCATTAGTTTCTAGTTATCTTTTTTTTCCGCAAAATTTTTTACACTTAAGACCCCTTATAGACTGATATCATTGAAGAAGTTAATTTTATACGTTAGAAACTAAAATGTTAAACATCATTACTGTTCCCAGAGGCAAGTATTTATACTCGAAGTATAGGACTATGTCTGTGATGGAAAGACACCAGAGGCAATACAATAACTAGTTAAATTCAATGCCACAGAGCAAAATGCAACATAATCCGGAAGGAAAAGGTTTGTGCAGATTGAAAGAAAAAATAAGCAATGTTGTTAGGATTTGATTCATTAGTGATGAGTGGAGTAAGAAAACATATGTAACATACCCAATATCAATTATAGGAAAATGGAAAGTTTAAGATACCTTGGCCGAACGAAAAACTGTACCAGAGCTTGGTTGTAGTTCCCCAGCAATTAGTTTAAGTATTGTTGATTTACCAATCCCATTTGGACCAACCACTGCAAATCGTACAGAGGAATAAATATGATGAAAATAGAAGGAAAAATAATGAAGCAGATAGGCAAATGATTGAAATATTATCCTTACTTGCAATGCGGCTATCTAGATCAATACCAAAATTGAGATTCTTAAACAAAATTGGTCCCCCAGGATAGCCAAATGATGCATCACTGCCAACATTGCAATAAACATCAATATGGAGCAACAAGCACCAAATCTAAAACACTTCATCTTGATTATAGTTAAATTAATTACAACCAGATTTAGAACCTTAGCCACAAATTGAGACAAGTCAATTGTAAAGCAGCAGCTAATTGCCATCTTGACACTTCAAAATGTTTCACTTTCAGGACTGACAGCATTATTAAAGATTCTTCTAAAGAAGTTCCGAAAACAAACCTGAAACTTATGATAGGAGGCCCTGGTCTATCATCTGGGGTTGGGAATTCAAACTTGTAACTGCATAACAAAAATGGACAACTCAATCATAAATAAGTAAACCCCAATGGAATCAGAAATCCCAATCAAGGGTCATAAAATTGATAAGATTAAAGCACTGAAGGAGATATACTCAGGGTCATTAACAATTTCATCTACATGCTCCATCCGCTCCAATGCCTATAGAAGGGAACCAATCAGCTTGGGCACTTACATTAAGAGAATTTGACCAATAGAAGTACAACTACATAAATATCATCCCAAATTGTATTTAAAATTAACCTTGATTCTGGACTGAACAAGTGATGGATGCTCTCTTTGCATTATACCTAAATTTATCAATAAAAGCCTGCAGAAAACAGGGGGGGAGAGAGAAGATGTCAAACGCAAAATATAATTCATAAAAATAAATAAATAAATTAGAAAAAGTAATCTATTAACTTAACAATGGAAATTTTATCAGACAACAATGATGATTTTACTGACAACTGTAAATGAACATGCCATTGCCAACTTGGCAGGACAAATTATAAGTAACACAAACTTTCTCTGGTATGAAATAGAATACAGGCAGACTTGCCATTTTCACTAGGTTTGAGATAATATTACAGAAAAGAGGCGAAGGGGATAAGAGAAGAACAAGTTATACATTGAAGCATGAACTAAGTAACTTACACTATCAGCATGCAGCAGAAAAGAACATCAATTAACAAAAGAACAGTATCAACATAATTGTATTAAAATGACCATAATCACAAGAGAAAATGAAGTATCAATGTAGTATTATTTTAAGTTTAGTTCAATGGAGAAGACCTGCATGTGGGATCTTGCTCGTTCATTTGCCTCAACAGCTTTCTGTTGGTTCTTAATCTGTTCCAGTCTGGTCTTTTCAAAGGTATCATAATCTCCTTTGTAGGCTGTCAATTTTTGTCCTTGCAGATGAATAATGTCAGTAACCACCTGAAAATAAAAACAACATTGTAAATAGAAACAGAAACTTATTATTTTAATATTAAAATAGTTAAAAGGAAGAACTAGAAAACAAATGGCAGAAGAGAAATACCATATTCAAGAATTCCCTAGCATGAGACACTACTATAAAAGTTTTTGGCCACTTCACCAGGTAAGATTCCAGCCACAGGACAGCATGAAGATCAAGATGGTTCTGAAAATAATATAAAGATTAAATCCCACAAGGTTCCGGAAAATAATGCATGCCACAAAGCAATATAAGACAATAACTTACTGTGGGTTCATCAAGAAGCAACAAATCAGGTTCTATAAATAGCGCACGGGCTAGAGCAATTCGCATTCTCCATCCTCCAGAAAATGTTTTTGTTGCCCTCTTCTGCATTTCTGGAGAGAAACTGAGACCCTGGAAAATTTTTGGGCATTTGAAATGATAACACAAATGAAGTGGTGCAATGGTATAACTCAATACAATGTTGTTAAAGCAAACAACATATTTAAGAATTTCTATAATTTTTGTGGTTTGAAATCCAGCCAAAGTCTTCATCATGCTTAGCCTATACCACCCATGTTAAAGTATGAAAGGTAATCCATTTGAGAAAACCCGATGTGTCTTTGACAGAGGCCCAGGACAACATTAATTTCATAAGCTATTTTGATACTTAAACACAAATGTATTACTTTTAATCTTGTAGCAGTACATTTCCTGAACATGAAATTAGGAGGTTAGAATCAGGACTTATCACACGTATCACAGTTGCAGACATAACCAATGTCACTGCTATCAACTTCAGTCTGAACATCAGTGGTGGCAAGAGACAAACTACATAGTAGATCACATTATTGCTTGTACTTAGAAGACATGGCAAGGATCAAGGAAACAAACAACTAATTTGAGTGGTTTAAACTCATCCTGAAAGTTAGCACACATTGACCAACACATATCTGCAACCTGGGTTCCTTAATAAGATAAAAGAAAACCCAATGCTTTAATTTTTTTTCTTAAAATTTTGACAGATCTCATTTTCATTGCAATTATTTAATCTTTGATCAAGCAGCCACTTTCAGTACATCAACCAAATACATTATTTCAGAACTTACTGCAAGAATAGAGGCTGCACGAGCCTCTGCAGAATCGGCATCAATGGCCTCAAGCCTTTTGTATATCTGCTCAAGTCTTTGTGAGATGGCATCTTTATCCGGCATTCCGTTTAGATCTTTCCCACTCTTTTCACTTTCATTTTCATCTTCAATATCCAATTCTCTCTTAATAGAAACAATAATCTTGTCACAATAATCACCGGAAATGGACATAACAGTTATGTGAATCTTTTTAGCTAAAAAGAAAATTATTTTCAACCTGCTGTGCAAGTAAATTTGCTTCCTCTTGTAATAGATGGGTTCTTTCAATATCAGAGTTAAGAACACACTGCAAGGCTGATATATCATCACCAACTACTTCTTGCTCGACATGTAGAATCTGACAGTTCGAAGGAATTCCCTCAATAGCATGCATAGCCATGTGCCTTAGGAAAGTTGTTTTCCCAGTACCATTTCTTCCCTCAAGACCTGCAAAGAGAATAGCAAAAACAACTCACAAAATAATGCAGCAAGAAGAAAGCAGTAAGGCATAGGGGAACAATATACTCGTCTCTTCATAATGTTTCTCAAATTTTCTTTTCTTTACACTTTTTTGGGGGCTAGACCAATTCTATGTAGACAAAGAGCATAACCCACCATAATGCCTTCCATAAGAGAGTGTAACTGAACCATCAACAATGAGATCACGACCACCGACAGAAACATTGAAGTTCTCCATATGAATATCCCTAACAGCTGCGCCACCACTATTGTCATGATTCACGCAAACAACGGGCATTCCTTTCCTGGCTGCTTCCATCTCTGCTAAATGCATTTGGTATTGTGCCTGCACACATGACATCAGAACACTATCATTTAGGAACACAAGTATAATTACTAAATAGTTTCTTAGTTGTTTCACATTACACAGCAACACAACATGATCATATGAGAAATCAGTATCATCTAACATTAAGAATACAAGTATATCAATAATTGATTTGATTACTAGTCATGCCTCTCTTTGGCGCTCCTCCTTTCTCTTCCTCCTCTCCAGCTTCATTTTATCGCGTTCAGACAGTAATGGACCATCAACCGGCTCCGGCTTTTTCTTTGGAGCCTCCTCCTCCATACCTTCATTCATCCTAAATGGCGTTGCTAGGCTCCGGACAGTCGGCTTCGGTTTAACCAACCCATGCTTTCCGAATTTCTCAGTTAATGTACTACAAACCTATCATGAAATTCCACAAGAAAATTACCAAATGTGACCTAATTTATTAAAGTTTCTATTGCTTTTGTATCTTTTGAGAGAGAATTGATTTTCTTCTAACCTGTATTATCTATAAAATAAGATTTATGAAATAAGAGAAACGATGGAAGCTACCTTGCGGCACTCAGAGAAGTCGGAGACGCATTCGGCTGCGACGAGGAGCTCACCGATGGCCTCCAAGGCGCCATCGCCTTCTTCTCCGAAGTCGAAATCTTCGTCGGCCAGGACGTTAATGATGTAATCAATGATTGGTTGATCCACATCTTCCGCTCTGCGGCCTAGCACTTCATGAACTACTGAGCTCGCCACTTCAGTCATGGAAAACCCCAATCTCTTCTTCTCCCCCCCTTTCTTTCGTTAAAAAGAGAGAATACTGTAAGGAACACGAAGGCCGTTTCTTGATTTCTTTCTCTTATTTATGGGTAAAATTTTTATTAACCAATAAAAATTATATTATTAAATCAGGAATTTTTAAAATAATAAAATAATAAATCAAGATTTTTTAAAATATCCTAAAATAAATATAAATTTTATGTTTTTCCTTTGGAAAATAAACGGCTAGGATCACCCAACACATGTTCTATTTTCATTGGCCTCCATAGAAACGTGATTGGTTCGCGTCTCCTGCATGACATGTTCTCTCTGTTACTCCCATCTAAGATTTAAGAAACTTCCACAAAGTGCGGACGCTTCGATTATAAAATGCTGCTCGAACCGCGACTCTCTCATTCGATTATAAACTCGGTACAGCCAAAGAGAAGAGATTCAGAGTTTAGGAAGGAGTGATGATGGCTGGCTTGTTGAGAGCACGCTGCTCTTTGCTGGTTCTAGCGATAGTCTTGTCCGGTGATCTCTTAAATATGCTTTGTTTCTTGAGATTTCATGATTTCTGATTCTTTAGAGGAAATTTGTTTGATCTTATTTTGTTTGATGATTTCTTTACTCGTAAATCGCTGAATGCTTTGATCTGATTTAGCTTATACGGATTCTAATGATGCCTTACATCGTCGAATGAGAGCTTCGGCGATCTCATATCATTGATTTGAATTTTAAGTTTGAATTTATCAAGTAAAATCGTGTGATTTCAGTTTATTTTCTTTTAATTTCGATTAACGGGGAACTTCTATAATAAAGAATTTACAATGTTGAATATTCTTGAAGTTCATGAGAATTCGTTCGGTACACGTGGCAGCTTTAGCAGATCTGATATCGATTTCGAATTCAATAGATAGTTTTAAATTATGTTGGCTAACATCATGATTGCACTTAAAAATGACCATAGGAAGGTATCAAAAAGGGCCCTCTACAGTGGTATTAACGTTGTGTAAACTTTGCAATCAGGATGTCTTTTTGCAATCTCAACAGCAAAGGAGGAAACGACGAAATTGGGGACTGTCATTGGAATTGATCTTGGTACAACGTATTCTTGTGTTGGTGTATACAAGAATGGCCATGTAGAAATTATAGCCAATGACCAAGGAAACCGTATTACACCATCATGGGTGGGTTTCACTGACACCGAGAGGCTGATCGGTGAGGCTGCTAAGAATCAGGCAGCCGTTAATGCAGAGAGAACTATCTTCGATGTCAAGAGACTTATCGGACGAAAGTAATTCACATTCATCTCATGCTTCTTTTTTTACATTGTAGTGGTTGATTGATAAATAGTGCTTACTGGGGGATTTTTTGTTCTTTGCAGGTTTAATGATAAGGAGGTTCAGAGGGACATGAAACTAGTTCCATATAAGATTGTGAACAAGGATGGAAAACCTTATATTCAAGTACAGGTTAAGGATGGAGAGACCAAGGTCTTCAGTCCAGAGGAAATCAGTGCTATGATTCTCACTAAGATGAAGGAAACGGCCGAAGCTTTTCTCGGGAAGAAAATCAAGGATGCGGTGGTCACCGTTCCTGGTCAGTGCATCATAAGAAATAATGTTCTCAGCTTGAAATAGTTGTGTTTGTCTGATCATTTATTATGCTCAAATTATCTGTATGTTTTATTTGCAGCTTACTTCAATGATGCACAGAGGCAGGCCACCAAGGATGCTGGCATTATTGCTGGTCTCAATGTGGCAAGAATCATCAATGAACCAACTGCAGCTGCCATTGCCTATGGTTTGGACAAAAAGGGAGGCGAGAAAAACATTCTTGTTTTTGACCTTGGCGGTGGGACATTCGATGTCAGTATCTTGACAATTGACAATGGTGTGTTTGAGGTTCTTGCCACAAATGGAGACACTCATTTGGGAGGTAAGCATTTTATTGTTTTCTTGTAGGCTTTAAAAAATTGCTTCACTCTGGATATTTGCTCAAAGTCATTTTTCTTGCAGGTGAGGATTTTGACCACAGGGTTATGGAGTACTTTATTAAACTGATCAAGAAAAAGCATGGAAAGGATATCAGCAAGGACAAGAGGGCTATTGGGAAGCTTAGGAGGGAAGCAGAGCGTGCCAAAAGAGCTCTCAGCAGTCAACACCAGGTCCGTGTGGAGATTGAATCACTTTTTGATGGTATTGATTTCTCTGAGCCATTGACCAGGGCTCGTTTCAAGGAGTTGAACAACGACCTGTTTAGAAAGACCATGGGACCTGTGAAAAAGGCAATGGAAGATGCTGGTCTGGAGAAGCGCCAAATTGATGAGATTGTTCTTGTTGGTGGAAGCACTAGAATTCCAAAGGTTCAACAACTACTTAAGGACTACTTTGACGGAAAGGAACCCAACAAGGGTGTTAATCCAGATGAGGCAGTTGCTTATGGTGCTGCTGTGCAAGGAGGAATCCTGAGCGGAGAGGGTGGTGATGAAACCAAAGGTACATTTCATTTCCCATGCTTATTTATACCTGATGAATCTGTTCAAATATTGACTGACATTTGTGTATAATGTTTTATGCAGACATTCTTCTCCTTGATGTGGCTCCACTTAGCCTTGGTATTGAGACTGTTGGTGGGGTCATGACAAAGTTGATTCCCAGAAACACAGTTATCCCAACCAAGAAGTCCCAAGTTTTCACCACTTATCAGGACCAGCAGACCACTGTCTCCATTCAGGTACTTTGTGAAGGCTTGTCATAAAAACTTACAAATGCATGTTGCTAATAGAATGGTAGAGAATTGGATACATTGGACCTTACTCGATTTGTTATGGATCGATGTTAGGTCTTTGAAGGCGAGAGGAGTCTCACAAAGGACTGTAGGTTGCTTGGGAATTTTGATCTTACTGGAATTCCCCCTGCTCCAAGGTTGGCTCTCAGCCCCTATCAATTCTTCTTTATATTATCTATCAATCATCATTTCACCAGAAACTAACTGCGCAGAGGAACACCTCAAATCGAAGTTACATTCGAAGTTGATGCAAATGGTATCTTAAATGTCAAGGCAGAAGAGAAGGGTGCACGTATTTCGCAAAAGATCACTATCACCAATGATAAGGGTTGTCTCAGCCAGGACGAGATAGATAGAATGGTTCGTGAGGCAGAAGAATTCGCAGAGGAGGATAAAAAGGTGAAGGAAAGGGTCGATGCACGCAACAGCCTGGAGACATATGTGTACAACATGAAAAACCAGATTAGTGACAAGGATAAGCTTGCAAACAAGCTCGAATCCGATGAGAAGGAGAAAATCGAAGCAGCCGTGAAGGATGCCCTTGAGTGGCTTGATGACAACCAGAACTCGGAGAAGGAAGACTACGAGGAGAAGCTCAAGGAGGTTGAGGCGGTCTGCAATCCCATCATCACGGCTGTTTACCAAAGATCGGGTGGAGCCTCGACGGAAGATGAGGATTCACGTGATGAACTCTAAAATTTTCTAACCATGTTTCAACTGTTTGTGGTGAACAAGCAAGGATAAGAAAGATGAGAGCTTAGTGTAGTTAACGCGAGGATACTGTAATTTTTTTCTTATGGTATATTCCCCTCTTTGCTTGTCTTTTTTTTCTTTTCTTGGTAAATAAGAAAGCGGATACAATTGTTATTTAACTGTAACATTATCGATCGAAATCGTTAATAAACGATAAAATTTAGAATCACATTAATAACAATAGAAAGTAGAATCACCAGTCGTCTGATAGTATTCAAGGCCTGATAAATAATGATTTGCGTAATCGATTTAGAAATAACGATATAGGTATTAGGTAACATTTTGTTTTTAGTCAGGGTTTTTTTTGTTGCTTTATGGGGTAATTTATTTTGTTCGGCTATTGACTAGTGTTTTTTAATGTTATATCCTTTTTAGCCCTTTCACATGTACTCTTTTTACTCCATTAAATTTAGAGAGATTTTTTAACGAGACATGTGGTCAGTGTTATTTTTATCTTAAAAAAAAAAAAAGAAAGAAAGTAGAATCATCAACTAAAACTATATTAATTAAAGGTTTAAATTATAAATATTTAGAATCATTAATAACAATTGAAAGTAGAATCATTAATACAAATATTTAATTTTTATCCTAGGTTTGGGGTTTCAGCCGAAGGAGAAAAGTATGTGGGCCGTTGAGCTCCGATGTTTGTTTGGGCTATGTGAAGTGTCATTGGGCTTTCGGGTAATGTATTTGGATAGAGGATGTAATTGGGTAATGATTAAATTTGGAATGTAATGACATTTGGGAATTTTTATTTTATTTTGATTAATGATCCGGATGAAAATAAATTATTACAAAAGTATAAATAAATTATATTATTTTATGTTTTTTTAGATTTTTAAGATTTTATTTTGATTAATGTGAATGTTTTGTATTGTACATTTGATTTTGTTTGAGGTCTTTTAGTGAAAACTATTTATATACGTAAGCTCTAAAACTCGAAACTTACTTAAATAATATCAAATTACTTATCACTTAAATCAATTATGTTAATATTTTTCATCTTCCATTTAAACTATAAAAAAATAGAGAGAGAGACTGTCAACTAAAACATATATATAAATTAATATATATATATATATATTATGATGTGATTATTTAAGAATAATGATTATTTAATTCTTTTTTCTGAATAACCGTTGATGATCGGTTAATCAAAACTGCTCACTTGCTTTTATTATTTTTTAAGTCACGAGTTTATGACTCATCAAAGCATTACTTTTTTATAATCTTCTCCTCTCCCCTTTAGATAGAAGTAGAAACTAGATTTTATATAAAAAAAATCTTTTTTCTTCTAAACAAAGAGTTAAAGTTTTATTTTTTTGGGTGACGTTTTTCTTAAACGATTGTTATCTCATTTTTTGGCTTACATGTCGATTATTTGTTTGTGGACGTTTTTTCTTGATATCTTTAGTTTTGTTTTGATTTTCTTGAATGAGGAGAATTCTCTAATTTATAAATAAAAAAATAATTATTATTTTTATATTCATTCTTTGTCCTCAAACGATAAACACTATGATATTATTTTTTATCTTTTTTCAACTTTCGCCGTACTTCAAATGTGATCATAAAATTCGTTGTCAATCTCTTATTGCATTTCTTTAAATGTTTTCATACTTCTTCGTCAACAAAAATAATCATATAAATTAAGAGTGGACATGACTTTGTTTTTCTCTTGGTTCCTTTCAATAAATTTCGTTGTTCTCTTTGTCATGGGGGTGATTCATGCTTCTTATTTGTCATTGTTTGTTCGTCGATGTTTGTGTATTTATTTTATGTTGTCCGAGATATTTTTGATCAATTTAGATGAATAATGAAAGTAGAGGTGAGTGTGTTTGGATAATATTTGGGAAAATAAGTTAAAAAAAATAATATTTTTTTTGAATTTTATCACGGTGACGAATTTAATCTAATGGTCAACATGAATCTCACCATCTACGGATGACTTTTACGTATACACTTCCTATGCACTCATGATTCCGATTCACAGTTTCCATTCTCATATAAATACTTATAAGTTTATCTTCAAGTTTTGTTGTTTTCCCCTGAATACCCAATCATGTTAATTTTATTCTAAATTCTGCACTCATTATTTTATGAAAAAACACACCATTCTTTATCATCTAAGAGAAATTAGTTTTACTTTTGGGAAACTTACAAGACACCACTAACATCAAGGATCATTGATTATTACAATTTTTTATTGTTAAAAGATATTAATAGTATCACAAATTAAACTAGAGAATTTACAGTCTAAATATCTTATAATTAATATTAAATTAGAAAATAAATAAGATTAAGGATATAAATTCGATAAGGGTGTTGTTTGTGTATCATTTTTTTGATTCAGCTGTAGTGGTTACAGTAGTATTTGTTTTAAAGTATATTCTCAACCTTTAGATATTGATCACTCAATCACTATACTAGCATTACTCGTGCTCGAACTCGTGACCTCAAGAAACAACAATCGTTCCTTTAACCATTCTTTTAGACATTGATTTAGCTACAATAGTTATAGTAATATCTGTTACTTTAACCTTTAGACATTGATGTAACTTTAATTCCTTTAAAAAATTTAATTAAGCACGTAAAGATTATAGTAAAAATAGAATATAAGGTAAAAAAAAATAAAGAGAATAGTAAAAAAAAGGAATATAAGATAAAAAATTACAAAATTCCATGTCTACAAGACTACGAATATTAATTATTCCTCTAATTCTAGAAGAAATAGTTTAGGTTATGGATTATTAATCAATATTCCACGTCTGGAAAAAAAGGAAAATGAAACAAAGATTGATGTGGTGTTCTTGTTCGAGTAAAAATGTACAAAATTTTAGTGGGGTTGTGGGACATCTATTAAAATTAAACGAGCAACACTGATCGATCTCGAATTTTCGATAATGTAATAAAAAACTTTGTAATAAATCCCTCAAACTTTCTGTGTGGTCGCACGATCCAACCCTGGACACCTGTTCCCGCATATGTCATCTTTATTTTTCTTCCTTTTCCCTTTTGTCCCATCGACCAATTTATCTGAAAAAGACAGATGTACGTTATCAGAACTTGATTCATTCCTTCAGTCCTAAACGACCACACTTGTCGGAGAGGAGAGAATATATTGATGGCCATGGGAAAAGTCAAGGCTAAACGATCACCATTGATATTGGGAATGACTTCTTTTCTAGATAACGACTGGCTTCTTTTCGCCACTCCTTCGTGTCTACTGCACTAATCTCAACATCTGACAAACTAAATGGCTAAATGCATGGCCAGATGATATCGAATCGACAATCTCAATAGCGTAATTTTATCTGTAAGATATATATATTATTAAAAAATTTTAAAAAATTAAACATATATTATATTGTAATTATTTTTTTCGTTTTTATGTTCAATGACTATATTCTTACCATGACCCCACGTTTAGTTGACGCTGCATAAATGTTTACAGTTGAAGTTACATTGTAATAATATAGGTCTTATATAGATTTGGATATCTTACCATAGATAATGAGTAAATTAATTAGTAGTACCATGAATCAGAATGATAAATGAATTTCCTTACAGCCTGCAGCATAAATGAGCTGCATCATTATGAATAAAGCACTTGTACCAAAATGTATTTGGATATCCTTCATATTTTGCGAGATTGCATTAAGGTTAAATCTGTTTGGTTACAGGTAGTTCGACAAGATAAGTTATCGATTTTCTTTAATCTAAATTTCGTTGATTGGTTCACTCAAAATATTCTGTAACCGAAGGCTTTTACTTATGGTGACCAAGGTTTAGAGATCAGATTTGCTGTTATATGTTAGATTCTTTGATCGCAACGAAATCGATTATTGTTCAATAATAATTACACTAAATCAAGGTCAAATTTAAAGGAATACTCAACATTGTTGGATGCTATGGATTTAAATGTTGTATCACTAAAAAGTAAATTCATACCTAAGTGGATTGCTCCACAATAAGGTTGGGTGAAGGTCAATGTTAATGGTGTTGTTTGTTGGAGGGACTCCTCTGCAGCATGTGGTGGGATGATACGGGATGCATCTGGACAATGGTTGATTGAGTTTTCTAAAAGTCTGGGTTTTTATCCTGTTATATTTGCATAATTATAGGGTGTTCATGATGCTTTAAAGTATGCTTGGAGTATGGGTTGTCGACGGATCATCATTGAAATAGATAACACTAATGTTGTAAGTATGTTTAGTAGAGATAATGAAACTCTTCGTGGTAATACACTTCAGAAGTTCGTCGAATGATCAATATAGATTGGGATGTTAGATTTTGCAAAATTAGTCATGATCAAAATAGAGTTGCGGATGTATTGGTTAGATCCAGTCGTGGAAGACCTGTAGGAGAAACAATTTATACCGCTGCACCACTTATTATATATGATCTAATCAAGGAAGAATTTTAATCTCTTCTCTTATCTACACAATCGAAAAAAATGTTAGTATTCACCTTTTAAAGTAATTTACTTTAAAAATTTAATATCTCATCTTATACGACTGATATAACCGATAATTGATCTATACCACCTGTTGTAAGATCTTATTCATTGATCTCCACTTAAAACTCAGAGACGTCTCATCTCCTAGGACTGATGTAACCAATAAATGATATAAACCATCTGTTGTAGATACCTTGCCAAACCACTTAAAACACCTCCCCACCCCCCATGGCAGTCCCACCGCATTGAACACACTTTTGTGACTCATTTTCCACTCTATATATCTCGTCCACAAAACTCAGAGACGTCTCATCCGCAGTTAGTCTACGTACAAAACATTCATATAAACACATAGTCTTGCCTTCTCTCTCGATTATCCCGACGGCATCTTCAACTCAGAATCATGGTCTCTCACCTGGTCAACACTGTCCGAAATGTAGTTGGGATCACAGGTAAGTTGGTTGGTTCATGTCTGTGTAAACGTATTGATATCAGAACTTAAAAATGAATGTAATATGGGAGAGTCTTGTGCTTTACAGGGAACATTATTGCACTCTTCCTCTTCTTGTCTCCATCGTAAGTTTTTTTCTTTGGATTTTAATGTAATCTTTTCGTTGTATAAATTAATGGTTGAGATTAAAAATCATAAATTTTTAATAAAGAAGAAAAAAACTTAATCATACTCTTTAATTTATACACTTTCGATTATTCAAAATTAATATAAGATTTTATGAGTTTAATATAATGTAAGCGGATATTAGTGACAGGAACTTATATATTGATGTTAGTTACAATTAATGGATTAAATGTATTTTCTTTTAATTAATGTGATTTAATTCCTTCCATTATTTAATCGTCTTTTTGCCTAATTTCACATTTATTATTGCAGGCCAACTTTTATTCGAATCTGGAAGAAAGGTTCAGTGGAGCAGTTCTCCCCAGTCCCGTACCTAGCAACCTTAATCAATTGCATGGTTTGGGTGCTATACGGGCTGCCGATTGTGCATCCTAACAGCACCCTTGTCGTGACCATCAATGGCGCGGGGACCGCCATTGAGGTTGTCTTCCTAACCCTCTTCCTCGTCTTCTGTCACGACAAGAAAAAGCGACTCATGGTGCTGTTGGTCGTTATCGTTGAGCTCGTTATAATGGCCGCCATCGCCACCTTCATCTTTACCGTAATTCACACCACTCAACGCCGTTCCATGATCGTTGGAATTATAGCCATTTTGTTCAATGTCGTGATGTATGCTGCGCCATTATCCGTCATGGTAAGTATCATAGAATTTAGCTACCCTGAAAGCAGGGACAGATCCTTATGGGAGCAGATGAGTTATGGCATCTTATTTAAAAAAAAAAATCTAAAAATTTTAGTTAAATTCTAATTTTTTTTTTAAAAAAAAGAGTTAATTTAAAATTTTAAAATTAAAAATACCCTTTTAAATTATATTATAAAGATTCGCCGTGAGCTACAAGGAGAGTATATAACTAATGAACAAGGAGAGTATATAACTAATGAATTTAGAGGTAGTAAATGGTCTAATTTTTAATCATGTCTTTATTAGTATTTTTATTTTAAATTAATGGGTTTATGATTTAAGGTTTATGGTTTAAGGTTAGGGGTTGTGATTAGGGTTTAAGGAATTATGGATATGGTATATTTTTTAGATGTAGGGTTTAGAGTTTAGTATATAGAAAATAAGGGTTATGGTTTAGAATTTAATTTTTTAAGATTTTTTAATAAGAAGTATTTGATTAAATCGAATTAAAAAATTTTATATTAGTCAAATTAATATGTTATATTTTATTTCAAAAAATTGAATTAAATTTATAAAATTCAAAATAAATCGAGTCAAATTATTTAAGTTATTGTTAAAATTTATAAATATTTATAATGTTCTGATTGTAATATGATAAACGTGTATCTTTATTCATATTCTTTTCAAAAAAGTGTGAGTAATATTTTTATGTTATTGAATAAATCAAATATCATTTAAAATTATATATATTTATAATATTGGTTTCTTTTAAATGGATTTTGAGAGTAAGATATTAATGAGTATAAATGAGCCTTATTTAATAATGGAATTAAAAAAAAAAAGTAAATTTGTTTTAAAAAATAAAATTGAAATTACATATTTGGTTCTTAAATCTACATTAAGAAATTCTAACTAAATTTATAAAATTTAAATTAAATAAAAAATTATAATAATTTTTGGAGGTGCAGAAATTGGTGATTACTACCAAAAGTGTTGAGTATATGCCGTTTTTCCTGTCACTGGCTTCCTTCTTCAACGGTGTTGCTTGGACTACGTACGCTTTCCTCCCTTTCGACCCTTTTATTGCTGTAAGTTGTAATTTCTGTTTTTTACCATCATTTAACGTAAAAATGAAGTTGGACTGGTTCAAGACAATAACAAAATGGTTGTGTTTCAGGTACCAAATGGAGTGGGGACAATGTTTAGTTTAGCTCAGCTGTTGTTATACGCTACATATTACAGGTCCACAAAGAGAATAATAGCAGCAAGGAAAGAGACGAAGATGGAGATGCATGTCTCGCTGCCGGAGGTGGACGTTGCCAACGGACAGGTTGGTCCCAAGAAGACCGACGGAGAAACACCTTAAGAGACCCAAACCATCCGTTCCCGATATAGTTATATATCCAACGATAGTTTGTTTCGGTTTTCGACATGGATTTATATTGCAGTTGCGACTGTGTTACTGCTATATAACAGAGCTATTTGAATTTCACGTTTCCAATGTCGAGTCCTTTCGACTTTTCAATCCGTTTTTGACTTGCATAAGATCATAGATGAGATGATGAATCAGACTCATGTAATAATTTTTCCATAAAAAATAACATTACTTTCTTACCTGTTAAATTCTTCCTTCATTAGCTGCTAGATTTAGAGAGAAACTGTCATGTATTAAGAATGAACTGGATTACCAAGTTACAATTACACAACCTATCATAAAAGATCAAACAAAAGTTCCTTACAATTGAGAAAACTTTTGGAACCAAAATCTACACTTTTACCCTCCTATGGTTCTAGGAGTAAGAATTACACCAATAATATATCTACAGCCTAATCATAACTCACCAGTGCTCTCACAAGAACTCCCTAGATTGGCCATGGCATCATGAACAGACAATCTAACGATATTGCTACCTGATGATCTTGAAACATCAGCACATTCTTGAAGATCGGCATCACAGGCTATCAAAACCCATTCATTATCGTCGTCCAAGTATTTGATATCAAAGGTACCCACCTCTAGCTTCAGCCTCTTGGCTACTTCCTCTTTTAATTCAACAATGCCGGAGCTCAAGGAGATCCGGAATCTAATTATATCTTCTCTGTAAGTAGCTTTAATAGTCACATTCTTTGTTTCCGGTTTAGCTGTAACATGGGGTGTTGGCTGAGTAAAGGTGGTCATGGCTTGCTTAAGACCCAGATCAGAACATGGAGGTGGCGTCCAACTAGATTCTGGAACTCGGTCATTAACACCAATATCTGCTGCTGAAGGACAAAGGTTTCTCAAGTCTTTTGAACTTCCAGCATCTTCCACTAGCATACCTCCAAAAGGCTCTTCAGGTTCTGCTGTCACAAGGGTTTTAGGCATTAAGAATGTGGCCGATATATTCTGATCCCTTAAAGGATGTTGAAAGGCCACCTCGGGAGAGCCGTTTGCTTTAAAGCATTGCTGCGGAGCCTTAGAAGCACTTTCTATACCAGGGCTACCTTGGCATGAACCATGAGAAGTTGGTGTCCCAGCGCTCTCTTCTCTAGAGCCGCTCCCTGTTTTGGATCTCTTTATCCTTTTTTCAAAGTCTGATGGAAGTCCATTCTGTCGAGGGAAAAGTTCTTCTGGGCTAAATGTCCTCCCTCCCAACAATTGATCTTCAACTAAAACATGTTCATTACTTCCTGGTGTCATACGTTTTGGTGAATCATTTCTTTCACCTTGAAGCTCAAAAGGTCTAGAGTTTGGTGAGTTTTGTTGATTGACCCCATTCAAACTGGTTGGCCAAGAAACGGAATCAACACCAGCAGGTAATGGACTCTTGGCAAGTGAAGTTAAACCAAATGCTCCATCAGCACCATGTACAGATTCAATAACATGCTTTAGCTTAGTGAGGGATCGGTTAACTTTGTTTATCTTACGAGATGGCCAACGGGAGATCCCATGTTGCCTGCAGATGCGCTTCATTGTTGTAGGACAAACTGCAAAGAAAAAATCTCTCTGAGCAGTCCATATCTATATGTACCAAAACATTTTTTACACAAATTTAACTTAGAAGGCAATAAAACATTGTAAAGAGGAGATGCATACCACCAAGACTCTTTGCAGCATCTTTGAGACTCCCTGTAAAATACTGTTGGAGCACCTCCAGACTAATTGACTTCTCAGTTTTACCACGTTTTCTCTCTGTTTTTTTAACGCCTTTATTCTGCTGAGGACAAACAGGATTGTGGCTTCCACTAGCAACAGTGTTGCCTCCACGAGTTGCTGGGTCAAAATTCACAGTTAATCGCTGCTTTGAAGAATCTGATTCTCGTTCTCCTCGGTCGGGTGAGGGGTTATTCTCAGGTGGTGACTTCATAGATGGATGAATTGGAATAGATTCAAGCCTTTCTACAGAAGAAGCTTCAATGATTTCAATAGATCCTTCATCCTCTTCTAGTTCAGCTCCAGAAGCAACCTTAAGACTATGGAAATGCTGCTTCATCGTTGCCAATATGGAGCCCAATAACATATGTTGTTCATTGTGGTCAGTAATAGCAGGGGGCAAAAAAAACTCAAGAACATAATCATCATCTCCAGTATAAGTACTCTGTAAGCAGATTGCAAAACAGCTGGTTAATCCAAACATGCGAGCATAGTGCACCAAGGGATACTCAGTTTTGCAGAATTGGGTAATGTCTGAGCAAAAGCACGAGTTGAGTGATAAAAATGCCCTCCCAGCAACCCCCTGACCCTTTTGTAGGTGATGCTCAAGACAAGCATCCCGGAAACCCCACATGTGAGCATCTACAACATAGAATGCCACATCAGTTGTTGACATGCAAACTTGTCCCATGCAGCTACCATCAAAGCTTGTACAGCTCTTCTTTAGACCACCACCATGGAACAAAACACTGCGATGCTTGCAAGGGACCCAAGTCTGAGCCAAAGGTAATTTGTGAGTTTCGCAAACCACTGTCAAAATCTCCAAAATTTCAGCGAGTGCATTTTGGCGACTTTCATTGCAAATCTGGTATAAAAGCATCAGTTTGTCAGAATATGAAGAGAGAAAAAAAAAGTGACATTTTTCAAGCATCCAAAAATAATGACATTTGATAAAATTAAAACTCACCTGGGTGCTTGGATGATCCAATATTTCTGAGCTTTTCAGATTCACAGCCTGCACAAGAACTGAATTTATATGACTGGGGAATCTCAGAGCATTAAAGCTAGAAATATTTGTAAAGAACAATGATTGCGGATGAAAGGAAAAGTTTAATCAGCAAAAATGATTGTACTGATGATTTAGCAGTAATCAAATAAGAAAATGTTAACTGTCTATACTGGAGATGGAAAGAAACCCAACCTCAAGTGCTTTGCAAACTTTATCAACCTCGGGTCCATAGTTAATCTTCTGTGAAGTCATTATGAGTTCAACGACACCCAAACAAGACTGTCCAGAAGGTTCAAAGACTGGCAACGCCAAGGTTCCCTGAACATTGTAATGCAGAGCATGATCAAGCCGTGAATACTCTCTGCTGGAATAATACTGCACATTTGGAGTCCATTCTGGTAATTTTTGCCGGAAAACACGGCCAGGAAGTCCTAGCTGTACATCACTCTCTCCATCCACTGAAAACATGTACATCAAAGAAACCATCCTATACTGATGCAATCCATTGCTACGTGGATCAAGGACGAAGGGTTGCCCCGAAGTTGTTAGCACATACCGACCCCCACTCTTTACAGGTGCCCAAACCTGTGCTAGAACATGTTGTTCAGTTGATTCCTTGAAGTAACGCAGTGCCCGAGTCATTCTCTCTTTAATAACACAATAACTATCTGGGTTTTCAAGGGGCAACAAACCCAAAAATGGAGATGGAAACCCTTTATTATCATTGTCATCCTTTGCATTTTCACTCAGAGGATTGGGAGTACCTGCATTTAGTACAATTCAAAATACAAATAAACTCATGTAAGCTAGATGCTTGAACCAATTAAATATGCACAATATTTTACAGTACGATGATATGGACTAAACCCAGAAAATTATAAAATTCAGGTGCTGAATCATTGAACACTTGAACTAGAAGAAACTAAGGTAGGAAAACAAAACAAACATACAAGTGTAACTAAACCATAAGCTTTGTATTCCATTTGAACAATCCTTTTACTTTCTAGTTCTTGAGAAACAGTGTTTGAATCTAAGAGAACCCAAAATTTCCTAAGTTCCCAACATCATTCAATCAACTTCTTAACAGGAAAATTATCCAAATTTTAGGTTACACTTTTTTCAAAGAATATATCATTCAATCAATCAAGACAGACCAAACCAAATTAAAGCTCCAAGTAAAACATGAAGATTCAAAAGTGAAAACTAATCCAAATCAGTAAACCAAAAGAATAGAAAGGGATAAAGACTAGAAAACTTAAGAAATTGAAGAAGGACTAACAAGTGACAATAAGATTGTAACCGGCGGCTGCAGAGCCGAACTTATCTTCATCGGAGAAAGCCCATAGAGGAGAACACGGCTGTTCAGAAGAAGATGGTATGATAAAAGGAGATGTGGGATTAGAAAGGAAAGTCAACTGATCCAAGGGCCATGAAGTCTCGAGATCTAGATCATCCATATCCATTATCCCCTGTTGGTGCTGTTGTTTTGGCGGCAAAGGACACGCGTTGTCTTCCTCCGACTCGCACATTTTCTGGGGAAGAAACAAACGAAAAGGAAACTTGGCTTCTTCAATAAATATTCCCTATGGCTGTGGATGAAGGGGGTGATTGTTTTTCTTCCCTTTGGTGTTTGGAAGGAGAGAAAATGAGAGAAAACATTAAAAAACCACACAATGCCAATGGGTCTTGGTAAAAATTGCAGACAGTGATTCCATTTTTTATATATTTTTTAATTTATGGAATCCACGCCCAGTTGCCACAACAATGTGGATAAAAATGTCGTGAGGAGATGATTCTCTGCTGCTTCCATCCATTACCACTCACCCATCATCATCATCATCATCATCATCATCATCATCATCATCATCATCATCATCATCATCATCATCATCATCATCATCATCATCATCATCATTTTGTCTTTTTTACTTTTCTTATTTTTTTAAATTAATTATGTGTATAATTTGTTTGTATATTTTAATTTATTTATTTGTATGATTTGAAACGTGAGGATTTTTTTTTTCAAAAACAAAACAAGATTTAAGTAGATTTTGCTATGTGACGACTTAAAAACATTTAAAAGACTGTTAATATAGTGAGATTGTATCGTGAATTATTTATAATTTATACAATCAGGTCCATTCATCTTTAATAATTGTCTAATAATTATTCATTCGTTAATTATATGTAGAAAAGAGGTGATGATTCATCTTAAAAAATATAAGATAAACAGATCTGATTAGTTAAACCACGAATGACGTGATAAAAAGGGTTTATGATATAATTTCTCGTTAACCTATGATGTTATTAGAGTATAATATTTATGATTGATCTGAGTAATATTTTACGTTATAATTTAAAATAGTATTTATGTATTTAAGATATTATATGTTCTTGATAACATTTAAGTCGGTCTTTTTTTTTTGTTTTTTAATGTTATCGTTCTTTATACCTTAATTAAGATTCAAAGAGTATTTATTTATAGATATTTTTAATAATATGTATACACTATGTAAATAAAATAATTTAAATTTATATTTTTAAGATATATATTGTCCGCTTTAATAGATTTAATCTCTATTTTTTTAATTATGCTACATTTATAATACCTTTCATTGTTTTTTTTTATAAAATTCAATTGTCTTTATTAAAAAAAAATACACCTTAAAAAAGATTTTTTAAAGAAAAAAACTTAAAGATAAACGAACATTATCACATGAATTACGAATAACGTGATGAGAATGATTCATCATATAATTTTTCAGAAAAAAAAATAATAATAATTAAACAGGTGGACGGTGGTGGTGGTGTGGTAATGTTTTTTTTTTTTTTTTTTTGTATGAGTAAACTTCATGATGCATAATGGTCTCTCTTGTTATTTCCCCATTTATATAGACACGATATATAAAGCTGTTTCTTAATATATCCGAAAGCGTTACATCTATTTTTGGAAAGTATTCGCCACCTGCCTAATGGCCAATGGGAGACGAAAATAAAGTGATTAACCACTAATCACAAAAATAATCTTAAAAAGAAAGGTTAATGCGGCTTTTTCACAAATAATCCACAATTAACTTAACTTCAATCAAACTCGTAGAATGATCCTAATATTAAAAGATATTACGTTTTATTTAAGTAATTCAGATTCATATATTATATATACAATTATTATTAAATAAAAATATTAAATTTAATAATTTTGTTCATGATTATATGAGCCCACTCAAATAATTTATGATTTATTTTAATAATGAACCCATAAAAAAATATTCAAACGAAAATTATTTAATTAGGTTTTTTTCATTATATAAAATCTTAAACTCGAAATTTACTTAAATAATATCAAATTTTTTATCACTTAAATCCTTCTGTATTGATTAATTAGTTATTAAATAAACACAACTTGTTGGGAAAAGTTTACTTTTTTAACACGATGATTACCATAAAATTTAGCTGGCGATAGCACTTAATCATATTTTAATTAAGATTATTGAGTGGGTGTACCAAGGCCGGACCAGCTACAAAATGGCAATGTTGCCCCCCGAGTACTTCTCTATTCTTTGAAATAGAATAGGAAATTTTGCTGGTCAAAGTGATGGCAAATTGGTGAAATGAATGTCTTAATCAATTGCCATTTAATTAATGTGGAGGAAGGCAAAATATTTTTATAGGAGCAGATTGAAAATTACTTTATAATTTATACTAGTTTAGAATAAAATTAA
Organism: Abelmoschus esculentus; assembly: GCA_035048815.1. Classification (NCBI taxonomy): domain Eukaryota; kingdom Viridiplantae; phylum Streptophyta; class Magnoliopsida; order Malvales; family Malvaceae; genus Abelmoschus; species Abelmoschus esculentus. Next base: position 12,567,015 of record JAUCBN010000051.1, on the reverse strand, counting down.
GAGGATAAGTATTAAGTTTAGTCACACTAATCACATATTTATCCTATTAATTACATATTTATTCTACATTTCCATTTAAATGACTAATGATAGGGGGCAGACCATAATTGAAGCTGGTGGGCCTTGTCCCCCCCAAAATTGAGAATTTTTCCATTTAGTCATTTAAATAAAATTTAGAAATCCTAAAAATCGATATTATATTTTAATTTTTAATATTTTTAATTAAATTTTCTTGTAAATTTTATAATTTTTTTTGAAAATTTAATTTTTTGAAAAAATTATATAAAATAATGTGTGTGATAATGGACAAGAGTTCTAATTGCAATTAAAATGGATTTATATAATTTTTATATTTTCATTAAATTTGTTTTAAATATTCAAATACATAATAGAACAAGCAGATTGGACCGTTGTATTGCCTGCTTATGGATTAATAAAATCTTTATTAATTGACAAAATTGAATATCAGTTTTAATTTATTCAATTTTAATTATTATATCAATAATTTTCAAGCACTTATAAAAAGATGTTTAAATTCATTTATATATGTAATAATTGGGTTTACAACTTTAGAAATATAAAAAATACTATATTTTTAATATTTATTACGTTTTAATTCTTTTATTTGTTTATTTACTTAATGATAAATATATAAATTATTATAGTAAATTTTCACAAAGAGGTTTACGAATCTCAGAAAATAACAAAGAGTGAGCCGACATTTTAAAATCATTGCACGTCTCCATATAATAATAATAATAATTTATTATTATTATTATTATTATTATTATATTCTAAGTTGCAAATCTCGAATTGAAGTCTGATTGGGCATTTCTTCTTTCTAAAGTCATTTCCTCATAAATAGCGAGAAAGAGACGGCGGGTCCCCACTACCCAGTTGTGAGCTGCCTCGGATGCAATTCTCAAGATCAACTCAGGTTATAAATGAAATCACAGTCAAATAAAAAAAACTATTTTCGTATCTCTAAATTTTTATATATTCATTTTTTAACATAAAATTTTGTATACGTCTCTATTCATAGCAATAGCAAATTACGCTTAAGTTGAGTACGGTCTGTTTGGCATTACTTTTTCACGTATTTATAATAGGTACAAATAATATTTATTTTAGAATATACTCTCAACTGTTAAATAATGATTCTTTAATCACTATATTGTAAATATCGGTATTCGAATTCGTGATTTTCAAAAAATAATTTTATTAACAACTGAAGCAAAATGGTTCGTATTACTTGTTAACTTATAAATTAATTAATCATGGACGGAGCCATGTAATTAACGTGATATAATTACATTTAAGGTTTTTATTAGTTTAAATAATAATAAAATAATATTTTTGTTCTCTTAAATTTTAGATTTAAAGTCTTAATAGATTTTTGTTTCTTCCAATATTCGATCATAGTTCTGTCCCTATAATTAACGATATAGATGAAAAAAATTATATCATGAATCATTCACGTCTCGTCATTTATGTGATCAACCAATCAAATAAACTTATTTCATTAATATTTCATCTCATTCTCTTTATCATGTAAATCTTTACTAATATATATCGTAAATTATTTTTTTAAAATAATGAAATAAATATATTTAATTAAATGATTTTATAAATAAAAAGAATTTTTTTCTCTGTAGGTGGCTCTGGTGGAGAAATCATCTCTCCCACTCGTATCGTTTCAAGTTGACAAGAAATTCCAAACTTGGGAAAGCTACAATTGCCGTAGAAATGCTTTATACCCCCCAACATATATTCATGATTCGGAGTCACAACGTCTCCTTATTCTCATGTAGTCCTGTTAGCCTCCGTCTCCGCCACCACGAAAATAAATAAATCATCATTCTCGTTTTACATATAAATTAATTATCAATTTTATCATAAAATGATCATCAAATTTTAAATTTTGTTAATTGAAGTGACATGATAATTTAGGTAAATATTTTTAATACCATAAGTAATTTTTATATTTATATATTAAATAAAATTAGTCTTAGTTCAAAAAATAAATAAATTTAGAACTACAAATTCTATTAATATATTCATATTTTCATTAGAAATAATTTAATATAATTTACTCCAACTAGATGGTGACCAAATTAATAATTTAATATTTTTATCATTATTTTTAGTCCACATATTTTTATTTACAAATTCATTTTTTTTCAATAAAGATATTCAATTATTTCTAATAAAATACTAAATTGTTAGAATTTAAATAATAACTTTAAAATTATTATTTAAAATTATAATTAAATTAATAAAATATATAAATATCAATGACTAATTATACTATCAAATAATATTATTCAAATTATCATGTCACCTTATTTAACAATAATTAACGCTTAATAATTATTTTATAATAACTAAAATTTTGTAAAATGAAGCTTTATTATTTAAAAAAAAAAACTTTTTTTGGGTTGTCAACTCATCCAGCTAGCTCTGCCCACATGTGAAAGGAACCTTAACTTTTGTACTCCCACATCCTCTTCCTCTTGTATCCTCTGAAGATGAGGATGGGGTCACCCTGGTCAGAAGACACTGCCATGATGAAATTAGGGAAAGATTAAGGATTTAAAGCATAATTATCTCTAATTAATTTTTAAACCATTTGTTGGATGTCTCTTGATACTTTTTTTAATTAGGAGTTGATATTTGAAAGTATAGTAATCTTATTCTAGTTATTAGATTTCACATAATGGTGCGGCGTTTTATTAAGTAATGTTTTATATAATATATAATGTGTCGAGTGGGTAATATTTGAATTTCATATTTATTTTGTATTTATAGGCAGTATAGAATATTTAGTTAGTTTATTATTTTTTTTGAATTTTAAATGTGTAACGAATTAGATTTTAATATCAGATTTAATTAAATATTCGAGATTTGATTGAATATTATCTATTATTAAATTTAAATTTTAAATTTTAAATTAGATTTTATCTGATTTTTACACGGATTTATCTTTTTGTCCAGCCTATAAATAAAAGTTTTCTCTTCTTATTTTTCAATCATCAGTTAAAAACAGGGACGAAGGGACTGTGTAGGGAGTGGGAGGGGCTCTTGTCCCTTCCAAAATTTTTGGTATAATTGTATTTTTAGTCCCTTTTAGTTTAAATGTTAATTAAATAGGGTTTTTGCCCTCTCAATTTTTAAATTTAAAGGTTTAATAGACTCTTGCTCCTCTTAATATTAAATCTTAGCTCCATCCCTGGTTAAAAAAAACATTATGTTTTCTAAGGGACAACCGCCTAAAACAATAAATACATACATCAAGACGAATTGTTTCTAAGACAATGACCTCCATATCACGACACGATTTATTTATTATTCCTATTTGTTTACTATTATTTTTTATGGGTACTAACACCATGTTTTATAGTCTATTTATCCAACATGTCAAATAATGTAACCTTAAACTATTCAATCGCACCCACTCTCTCATGGCTCCTTTGTTGTTTGGGTCAACGAATTTTAGAACTATGTTTCCATTTTCATCCAACTTTTTAGACCAAGATTAGTGACATTGGAAAGCATTTGAGAAAGAAAAAAATAAAAGAAAAGTCCATTGGTTTATATTATGCCTAAAACGCCCCACCAAACCCTCCAATTAATACAATAAAGAGTAATTAATTAGCGTCTAAAGTGATGGAATAGGTACAATAATGAAGTGCTTACATTGGTCAGCAACCACAAACTTTTATTTTCTATATTTATAATATTTGATTTAAATTTCTCCATTAATAAATTAAAATACTAATAATTGTATAAATAGATTACCCTTTTAGATGCACCAATATTAAAGATTAAAGCTTTGTTTGTGATTGACTTCTTTCGACACTCGGTTTTACGGTATTTTTGTTATCAAACAGGTATCGATGATTATCTCAACATGGTTTTGCTCGCATGATTTTTTCTCTAAACACGGTTTTGCTCGTATGATTTCTTCTCTAAACACTTATTGTATCGTTAGATTTTTCAGCTACTGATAATAAACATTCAGACCATAAACGATAACATACATCTTATGTTTAAAACCCTAATCATAAACTATAATTTTAAATTTAATTTTTTAATCCAGCAATAAATATGAAACTAAAATAATAGATTATTTGTATTCCTGACGTATCTATATTTTCTTTTTTTCCAATATCTTTGGGGGTCAACTTATAACCTGAAATATACAATTACAACTAGATTTGATTTTCATAATTTATTTTGAAGCAGACATGAATCATGGACTAGAGTGTTGAAGGCTTCCCATTAAACTCCATCTTTGCATAATGCATAACTCAAAATTACTAAATCTAAATATTATAACGATTAATTTGTCGATTATATTTTTATATAATTAGATAATATTTAAAGTTAGTATGTTCTAATTACACTCAAACATAACCAATAAATTAATTATTACTATAATATTTTTTTGATTAATCATGAAATTCGCTACGAAAATCTATCCTTTTCATTGATGCACCAATGGCAAGTGGTCCAAATTTACATCCTTTATGTTCATTTGTTTGGACCGGACACTTATTTACCAACAAAATTATTAAGATTTTAAATAAAATTTGTGTTATAAAATAAAATTCAAATAATATAAAAAGTTTAATAATTAGTAGATTAATTTTTCAAGAACGAACTAAATTCTTTATTTTTTATATCTATGTATATATCACATAAAAAAGAATATAAAAAAATATTTGCGAAGGCATTAAATTTATGTAGATTATATATTTATTTATTTGGATACAAATATAATATATCACAAGGACACAATACATGAAACCTAAACCTTCCAACCCATAGTTAAAGTACAATATTCCCAGTAGGGTACTGTTGTTTTATCAACAATTTATTAAAAAATGTTATTACTTGAAAAGAATGGATGTTGCAGCGTAAAGAATCCCTGCAAGAAATGTTGCCATCAGGGTGATTTTAGTAGGCATTTTCCCATTATCAGTCCTTAAAGCAATCGCTTCATAAATTGGGAAACAAGTAATCCTAATGCATCCTGATAGTAACATCTGCAAAAACAGGCTTTCACAAACATCTGTGTCGCCATTGTAGATCGAAATGGCTCCCAAGATGAAGGAGAACAAGTTGATGATGGCTGACATTGTTGGTGGAACAAACAATGGGGAGGAAACACCAAACTCCAACATCCCTTGAGAGTATCTTTTGTTTTGCTTACCATCAACCACTTTGCTGGTCACCGTGAAACCATAAGTCGACAAGCCGATCAATTTAAGAAGGCATTCCATGGTTCCGAAGGAAAGGCTCGAAATGTTCCGAATCAACCAAATCCTCTGTGCATTCCACCAAGTCTTGACAGTTGATCCATGAGTGACATATTCAAGGAAATCTTGTCCGTAAGCACCGAGGACGAGAAACAAGTACAAGAAGAACCATGGTTCGGATATCTGCAATAGAATTAACCCTATAAATGGATGCAAATGAAATAGACAATATGCAACAATAACGTTTTTAATTAGACCTTTGGAAAGATGGAGACTCCATTGAAGAGTGCTAATGCAGGGAGGAAGGCATAGATTGTTGTTGGAATGGATAACACAGGCCAGAACGTGTGCCAACAATAGCCAAGAGCTATTTGTAATCCCATTGTACGTCTTCCAAAAGTTATGGGAGAGTACTTGGATAAACCCATTTCGAGTAGGCCAACGCCCCATCGCTCGCATTGGGTCAGTACATCGACGAGGTTAATCGGTGCAGTCCCTAGAAATGCAGCCCTTTCAGGATCACAAAATATGGACCTCCATCCTTGACAATGCAACCGATAACCCGTGAATAGGTCCTCAACCAATGATCCGTACCTAAATCCGATCTGTCCATACAATCATTTTTAAGAGATTACATTTGATGTTCAAATGCTAGCATTTTGAATCATTTTGTTATAAACATAATCTCACCTGTGATCCCCATGTGGTCTCATTCTCGTAATTGCAGCTTGCTACAGTATGTGCTAATGCCAAAGCATCAAGAGATTGAACTGGATTTTTCACAGCAGAGTCAAGGTTGAGTTCAGGGATTCTTGTTTTTACACAAGTTGATGGATCACCAAACAGAGCTTGTCGACGGAAAAAAGTTCCGGTCCCAAAGTAATATGCTCCCCAGAGACCATCAGCACCTAGAGGATACAACCGAGCAATATGTTTGAACTTGGATCCATATGTGTCGTCTATGTTTATTCCTTGAAATCGTTGAGGAAATTGCATGAACCCCAGAGTTGGTTGAATTGTAGGGTCAAATACATAACATAGCATCCTCAGAGGTGTTGTGGGATCATTCGAATACATGTCGCAGTCTTGGGTTAATATTAAAGGAGCATTCGTCATGATCGTCGATACTCGAAGCTTCGATATATAAAAAACATGGAGAAACATTAGACATAACATTATGCATATAACAGTGCTTGACACATAGTAAGGACAGGTGATGATGATTGATGAGCAGCATACCAGAACATTTAGAGCACCGGCTTTAAAATGGTGTGGTGATGTCTTACTTTTCTGTCTTGCAACATAGATGAGATTTGGCAAGAAATGTCCGGTGATGTCTTTGTCATGGCGGCTGTCTAACAGAACCTGATCATTAAGATTTTCTGAGTAAATATTTTTGTAACATTTTAATAAAGGAATGTTAAATATTAAAGTAAAACCTGTATAACCGTGGGGTGATCTTGTGTAGTAAATCCATCTTTCCATTTGTTAAAAGCTTCACGTTCTTCATCATTATTCATGTAATTTTCACTAACTTCTCCTTTGTTCAAAACTTGCTCAACTCTCGACTTCATGGTTTCATACATCTCCTGGCACGTGCAATACACATCATCAAACGTTGAAACCAAAATCTTACTGCATAATGTAAAGAAAAACTCAAATATTTGACTAAATTATCACTTTAATCCATATTTTTTAAAATAATTTAACTCTTAACATTTCAAAGCAATTAAATCTAGCTCTTTCTTTCGACATTAAACGATATATTAACCTCATGCTCAAGGCAAAAGTTAAAAGTTAAAGTTAGTGAACATGGATTTACCTTAATCTTAATGGTCTCAGAGTTGGTTGAATGAACCGACGAAAAATAAACCTCTGGGCTTCTGTCCATAATGTTATTGTCCCTGCAGAACGGTAACCAATAGCTTGCAAACTGTTAAGTGTCTAAGTAAATCAATGTAAATAGAGAAGTCAATGAATACAACTAAACCTTGATGTATTGTATCATTGACTATTGGCTGGTTAAGAAGTGGTTATAAGATGGTTAGGGAGTCTGTTAGTGTTACTATTCTTATAACTAATTCTAAATCAGCCTTAGGTTGTATAAATAAGCTGGTCCTCTTCCAAGGATATTACAGCTTCATAATCAATAAACTGATGAGAGTACTGCCTATCTTTCTCTAAGAAGCTATCCTTATCACAAACTTGGCAGCCTCAATGAACGCAAAAAGAGTCAAAGCCGATCCTCCATCGTCGGAAACGTAAACAGAGATCTTCTCGGTCGGATAATCATAAGCCATCAACGACAAAACCGTGTTCACCACACCCACCAGGGGCTCCCTGTAAGGATCAGCCGTGCATACGAACACATCGAGCCCTGGGAAATCTTCTTCTATGACAAACTTTTTTAGGTTTTCAGGGTATTGCTTACGACGAATCGGGCACATTCGGAGAGCTTGTGCGGCTGCCCACATGAAGCTAGAACAAGGTCGGCGATGAGCAAAGAGAGGGTGATGGAGAATGAGACTAGGTTTTTGGAATTCACAAGTGTTTGCACATGGCGGTAGAGTAGAGCTAGGACGGCACATGCATAAACTGCCGCAAAGAAGCGGTTCAGACCAGTCTGTGGAAGTCGTTCCACGGCGTGAAAAGTGAGTGGGTTTTCAGGTTCCGGGACGGTGGTGTAGTCATCTCTTCGACATATAGAACTCATCTCTTCGTTGTATGATTATGGTGTTGGGAATGTTTAGTCTACAGTTTATTCATATACAAGTAGGCATTGGGTCTTAGTTTAATCATGAATGATATTATGTTCGATAAATATTTAATATTAACTTGATCAAAATTAGTGAAATTTAAAAGTTAATTATACTTTTTAAGGTTTATTTAATTTGTTTAATTATAATATATTTAATTGTTCCTTTTTATATAAATTACATCCTAATCAATCTGATTACACCATGATTTCTTTTCTTTTCTTTTGTAGTAGGTGATTAGTAGGGGAAATATTAATAACAAGCGCCTAAAATGCATTCATAATCAATAGAAGAAAACTTCAAACTCCAAATATTATAGTAGTAATAAAAAAATCCTAATCTTTTATTTATTCATATAATATAACCTAATCTTTTGATTCAATAATCAATCATTCAAATAGAGTTAATAAATAAATAAATATATTTAATTGGTTAATTAATTTATTCGGATGTTAGAATAAAAAAATTATAAAAAATAAAAAAAAAACATTTCATATAGGTTTACCATATCGATTTATTTATTTATTTATCGATTGATTGCTTAACATGACTCTTCATTTAAATTAAAAAGAGTAAATTATTCGAATATTAATAATTATAATTAGATTTTATTTTTCATGGAAATAAATAACTATTTTCATCATATTTATTACGAAGAAGATAAGAACCATGGACTGGAGTGTTGAAGACTTCCCATTAAACTTCATCTTTGCCTAGCTACAAATTAGGAGCGTTCATAATTAATCCAAATATTATAATGATTAATTTGTTAATTATGTGTTTTATACGATAAAAATGATATTGTCTAAAGGTAATGTGTTCTAATTATAATAAAAAATAACCAGAAAAATAATTGCTATTATAATATTTTGGTTAATCATACACACCTCTAATAGAAATCAATCCTTTTCACATCTTAGTAAAATTTTAAATAAAGTTTGTTATAAAATAAATTTTGAATAATTTAAAATTTTGAACAATTAGTGGATTAGTTTTTAAGATTAAATTAAATCTTCTATTTTTAACTATATATATCACATATAAAAAATATCAAAAGAATCCCAGTAGGGGACTGTTGTTTTATCAACAGCTTATTAAAAATGTTGTTATTAATTGAAAATAAAGGAAGTTGCAGCGTAAAGAATCCCTGCAAGAACTGTTGCCATCAGGGTAATTTTAGTAGGCATTTTCCCATTATCAGTCCTTAAAGCAATCGCTTCATAAATTGGGAAACAAGTAATCCCAATGCATCCTGATAGTAACATCTGCAAAAACAGGCTTTCACAAACATCTGTGTCGCCATTGTAGATAGAAATGGCACCACAAATGAAGGAGAACATGTTGATGATGGCTGACATTGTTGGGGGAACAAACAATGGGGAGGAAACACCAAACTCCAACATCCCTTGAGAATATCTATTGTTTTGATCACCATCAACCACTTTGCTGGTCACCGTGAAACCGTAAGTCGACAAGCCGATCGATTTAAGAAGGCATTCCATGGTTCCAAAAGAAAAGCTCGAAATGTTCCGAATCAACCAAATTCTCTGTGCATTCCACCACGTCTTGACAGTTGATCCATGAGAGACATATTCAAGGAAATCTTGTCCGTAAGCACCGAGGACGAGAAACAAGTACAACAAAAACCATGGTTCGGATATCTGCAATAGATTTAATACTATAAGTGGATGCAAATACAATGGACAATATGCAAGTGCAACAATAATGTTTTTAATTAGACCTTTGGAAAGATGGAGACTCCATTGAAGAGTGCTAATGCAGGGAGGAAGGCATAGATTGTTGTTGGAATAGATAAGACAGGCCAGAATGTGTAGAAACAATAGCCAAGAGCTATTGGTAATCCCATTGTACGTCTTCCAAAAGTTATGGGAGAGTACTTGGATAAACCCATTTCGAGTAGGCCAACGCCCCATCGCTCGCATTGGGTCAGTACATCGACGAGGTTAATCGGTGCAGTCCCTAGAAATGCAGCCCTTTCAGGATCACAAAATATGGACCTCCATCCTTGACAATGCAACCGATAACCCGTGAATAGGTCCTCAACCAATGATCCGTACCTAAATCCGATCTGTCCATACAATCATTTTTAAGAGATTACATTTGATGTTCTAATGCTAGCATTTTGAATCATTTTGTTATTAACATAATCTTACCTGGGATCCCCATTTGGTCTGATTCTCATAATTGCAGCTTGCTACAGCATGTGCTAATGCCAAAGCATCAAGAGATTGAACTGGATTTTTCACAGCAGAGTCAGGGTTGAGTTCAGGGGTTCTTGTTTTTGCACAAGTTGGTGGATCACCAAACAGAGCTTGTCGACGGAAAAAAGTTCCGGTCCCAAAGTAATATGCTCCCCAGAGACCATCAGCACCTAGAGGATGCAACCGGATAAGATGTTTGAGCTCGGATCCATATGTGTCGTCTATGTTCATTCCTTGAAATCGTTGAGGAAATTGCATGAACCCCAGAGTTGGTTGAATTGCAGGGTCAAATACATAACATAGCATCCTCAAAGGTGTTGTGGGATCATTCGAATACACGTCACAGTCTTGGGTTAATATTAAAGGAGCATTCGTCACGATCTTCGATACTCGAAGCTTAGATATATGAAAACACATGGAGAAACCTTAGACAGAACAAAATGTATATAACAATGCTGGACACATAGTAAGGACAGGTGATGATGAGCAGCATACCAGAACATTTAGAGCACCGGCTTTAAAATGGTGTGGTGATGTCTTACTTTTCTGTCTTGCAACATAGATGAGATTTGGCAAGAAACGTCCGGTGATGTCTTTGTTATGGCGGCGGTCTAACAGAACCTGATCATTAAGATTTTCTGAGTACTGTATATTAAGATTTTTCAAACATTTTAATAATGAATGTTAAATATTAAAGTAAAACCTGAATAACCGTGGGGTGATCTTGTGTAGTAAATCCATCTTTCCATTTGTTTAAAGCTTCACGTTCTTCGTCATTATTCATGTAATTTTCACTGACTTCTCCTTTGTTCAAAACTCGTTCAACTCTCGACTTCATGGTTTCATACATCTCCTGGTACGGGCAATACACATATAATCAAACGTTGAAACTAAAATCTTACTGCATGTAAAGAAAAACTCAAATATTTGATTAAATTATCATTTTAACCTATATTTTTTTAAAAATAATTTAACTCTTAATGTTTCATCTATGAATATTAACAGTATCTTAACCACATGCTCAAGGCAAAAGTTAAAGTTAGTGACAATGTGTTTACCTTAATCTTATCGGTCTCAGAGTTGGTCGAATGAACCGTCGAAAAATAAACCTCTGGGCTTCTGTCCATAATGTTATTGTCCCTGCAGAACGGTAACCAATAGCTTGCAAACTTGGCAGCCTCCATGAACGCGAAAAGAGTAAAAGCCGATCCTCCATCATCGGAAACGTAAACAGAGATCTTCTCGGTCGGATAATCATAAGCCATCAACGACAAAACCGTGTTCACCACACCCACCAGGGGCTCCCTGTAAGGATCAGTCGTGCATACAAACACATCCAGCCCTGGGAAATCTTCTTCTCTGACAAACTTTTTTAGGTTTTCAGGGTATTGCTTACGACGAATCGGGCACATTCGGAGAGCTTGTGCGGCTGCCCACATGAAGGCAAGAACAAGGTCGGCGATGAGCAAAGAGAGGGTGATGGAGAATGAGACTAGGTTTTTGGAATGCACAAGTGTTTGCACATGGCGGTAGAGTAGAGCTAGGACGGCACATGCATAAACTGCCGCAAAGAAGCGGTTCAGACCAGTCTGTGGAAGCCGTTCCACGGTGTGAAAAGGTAGCGGCTTTTTAGGTTCCGGTGCGGTGGTGTAGTCATCTCTTCGACTTAGAGAACTCATTTTTCGTAGGGTGATTATGCTATTATGGCATTGGGAATGGATATTCAACAGTTTATTTATAGTACAAGTAGGCACCGGACTGTTACGAGGAGAATAATAGAGGAGCAAATCGGATGTCTTTTTTGTTATGTTTTATTGATTTTTTATATTAAAATAATAAATTTAGGATTAAGAGGTTAAAGTTAAGTATTGTGATTAGTATTTAAAATATAAAAACATATTTTTTAGGGTTTAAATTTTAGAGTCTAAAATGTAAAAATTAGGGTTACCGTTAAAATTTAATTTTTAAGAATTTCTTAATAAAAAACATAAAAAAAGTCATGAGTAGTGACAAATGATTTTTGTTCGTTTTTGTAATAATAACTTTGTTTTTTTGATATTTTTATTTAGATTTATACAGAAAAAAATTAAATTTATAGTTAAAAATTAAGAATAATGTTTAAAATTTTAAAAATAAAATATATTTTTGAAATTTTAAAAATAAAATTATTTTAAAAAAAAATATTCCCCTTGATTTTAGCTGTCGTCACGAGTTCCATATATTTTGTAATAAGATTATGGTATGCGTATAGATTTTCTATTAAAATATTCCTAAATTATAGAAGTCAATAGGGATAGGGTCCCATCGGACGTCATAATATTTCTATACTTAATAAGGTTATTATATATTTTTTTCTATTAAAATTATAAAACATTAAAATTTTGTAATAAGATTATTATATAATTTTCCTATTAAAATATTTATAAATCTAGACTAGGAGTGGGCAAAAAACTCGATTACTCGGTTTCGGTCACGGATCCTGTAAGACCCAGTAGATTTTTATCTGATATCAATTTTGGTGGGATCGGGACTGAATCTTAATATTTTGGACTCGGTATCCGATGGGTACCCAATATATTTTTAATGTATCAGGTAAGATGGTGAAGATATATATAATTATAACATATTTTTTAGATCGTAATTTAATTTTGAATGATACTATGTTCGATAAATATTTAACATCAAAGTGATTAAAATGAGTGAAATTCAAAAGTCAATTATAATTTTTAGGGTTTATTTAATTTTTTATTAAAATATAACTAATTGTTCCTTTTTATAAAAATTACATCCTAATCAATCTGATTACACCATGATTTCTTTTCTTTTCTTTTGTAGTAGATGATTAGTGTGAGAAATATTAATAACAATCACCTAAAACACATTCATAATCAATGGAAGAAAACTTCAAACTCAAAATATTATAGTAATAAAAAAACCCTAATCTTTTTGTTATTCATATAATATAACCTAATCTTTTGATTCGATAATCAATCATTTAAAATATTAAACAACTTGATTAGTAGGCTAAACTCATGTGGGGGAATGCCTTGAACAAATTAAATCTCGAATTAGGACTAAATTGCAATAAAGGAAGGAATTAGAGTCAATTCTATTAAAAGTTCTTAACGTTGAAAGCAACCCAAAATCATTTTTTAAGCAAAGTCAATGCAAAATATTTGAATTTTGAATTAAAAGAAATCCATTGAATTAAAAAGTATTCTTTTAAGAATACTTTATTCCAAGATAAATATTTTATTTTTGCAAGAGCTTACTACCCACTTTGAGTATACCTACGGCCCATCGCTTGCATTGCTTAAGTCCATCAACGAGGTTGATCCGCATCTCGCCTAGAAATGCAGCCCTTTCAGGATGGCAAAATATGACTATGGATCCATCCTTCACACTGCAATCGATAACCTCTCTGCCAATGGCAATGTTCCATATCTAAACCCCATCTGCAGCCTGCAGGCATTTTAAAGAACAAAACATTGTACAAAGTCACGGTTCAGGCCTGTCCAAGGAAGGTGTGGAAAGGATAGGAATTGAACGGTCCTGAGGTGCTGGAGCATTGATCTTTCAGACTCTGAGACCCCATTTATGCAAACAAGAGTCAATGGTGTTGGAGGGAGGGTACTTGGTTAAAATGAAGTCAAATTCATCTCCTTTTTGATCAAAAAGACTGCAAAAGGAATACATGACCATGGTACAAAGCAATCTCGAATATTTTCGAGATCCCAAACAAAAACTCAAATAAAAATCAATTAGTTCAGACAATTTTATTTTCATACATTTTATTAAAAGAATTTAATTGAATTTAACACGACTTAATCAAATATTACTCACCCAAAAACAAGTAATTAAACACGAATGCAAGACTAATATGTTTTAACAATAGTTAAGTGAAGTTTCCCCCTCTTTTACTTGAATCAGGTAAAATACACACCTTTTTCATATATATGTAAGCTTCGTAAAGCAACTAACTTGCTCATATTGTAACATTAGTGGCTGAATACTTTGGTATCTTCCACGTGTGCTGTTGGACCTTTAGCTACATGGATGATGGAAATGTAAAATGTTCACCCGACCTTAAAACCCGTTTAAAACCTCTTCGAGTCAGAATTTGGTTTAACCCGGGATGTAATGATCCGAACCTAATATGTATCCGACTGTTGTTGACCCGAACCCGAGTTGGACCTGTCACTGTAGTAACCGAACCCGACCTTTATCCGACCGAGAATGACCTGAACCCGATTTCAACCTATTATTGTAGACCTAAAACCCGACCTGTATTCGGTTGAAATGAACTCGAACCCAAGTCTAACCTGGCAAATAACCGATATTACCCGACTGAATTGACCCGAGACCTGATTTTACCCGACCTGTATCCGACCGAGAATGACCTGAACCCGATTTCAACCTGTTACTGTAGACCTGAAACTCGATCTGTATCCGACTGAAATGAACCCGAACCCGAGTCTGACCTGGCAAATAACCGATATTACCAGACTGAATTGACCCGAGACCTGATTTTACCCGACCTGATAAATGACCCGACTTGTTTTGTACATGACTTGTTATTGACCTGAACTAATATTAACAAAACTTAATATTTACATGACATATAATTAAATATATTATAATTTAATGAATTTAAAATATTGATAAATATAATTAAGCTTAAAAATAGAATTAGACATGAGAATTAATTTAGGATTAATATTTAAATATAGTATTACGTATTTAATTAAATTAATTTATTTATTATTTTATTTAGTTTTAATATATTTAATTTTAATTATAATTTTAAATTAAATACATACATTATATTAGTAATATGCATACATTAACTCATAAACAAATTAAATATATATTAGTATACATTTAAGTATATATAATATATTATATATTAAAATATATTATATATATTATAAATATATTATATATTACATATAATATATTAATACATAAAAATATAATATATATGTATATCATATGTATTAAAGTGTATTATATATGTATTAAATTATATTATATACATAGTATATATTAATGTATATTATATACATATATTAATATATACATCTAAGTATATATCCATATATATAAAAAATAAATATACATATATTAATGTATACATAATACATCTAATATATATCTTATATACATATATATATAAGTATATATAATAATATATATCTTATATACATATAAATATCATAATTGATTTGATTTTTGAAGTAAATTTAAAATTAAAATTTTGAGAAAAGTTTTTTGATTTTAAGGGGAATTTTTTTTATTTTAACATGTGGTGGTAGGGGGAATTTTTGATTTTGGGGGAATGAAAATTTTTTATTTTAATCGGTTTAGAGGTGAGAGAATTTTATGATTTTAATTTTTGGGGATTTAATTTTAGGTGGGACTGGAGGGAGGGATTTAAGGGGATTTAAGGGGATTTATATATATATATATATATATATATATATAATATAATATAATATGTTATAATAACATATACATATAATATGATATATTTGTTATATATATGTATAATACATATTATATATATATATGTGTATAATATGATACATATATATACATTAAAAATAAATATGTATGTATGATATATATAATGTATATATGTATAATATATACATATAACATACATATATATATAATACATATACATATAGATTATAACATACATGATATATATATTAATATATACATGTACTATATACTAATGTATATATACATATACAAAATTTATAATTACATATTGATATAACATACATATATGATATATATATACATATATACATGTACTATATACTAATTATTACGTACAATTATACATATACATATGTTATATATACATAGTATATAATATACATTTACTAATTATTATATATACATATACATATAACATACATATATGATATATTGAATTATTGATATATATATTAATATATTAATGTACTATGTATAATACTATTATTACTATTAAATACTAATCTACTATCACTATGTATACGTATAATATATATTATAATTATTAATGTATTATATATATAGTGTAATGTATATCATATTTTAATATATATTATAATTTTATTTTTCATATATATATATATATATAGTATTAATTCATTTATAGTATTATTCCATGAATGGTATTATGTTATAAATAATATTATTCTTTATTCTAGTATTATTTTACTTCCAAAAATAGTATTATTTCATAAATTATTAATCCATATATAGTATTATTCTATTTGCAAAAATAATATTAGTCCATTTATAATATTACTCCATATAGTATATTTTTTACATATAATATAAATTCTTTATATAGTATTAATTTTATATCTACTATTATTACATTTATAGTATAAATTTTATATATTGTCTAAAATTTATTTTTAATTGTTGAAATATATTAAACTATAGTATAATTATAAATTTATAATGTATTAAAGATAAAATTTCAATACTTTTAATTATTATTAAGTTATAATTTTTGTTGATTTTTTAAAATTTTAAAATTTAATCTTTAATTTTATGATCTAATATTTATTCGTTCTTTTACGTATTTATAAAAAAATCAAAATTAATAATTTAAATTACTATGAATATAAAATCAAAATTAATTCGACCTGAAACAAAATCGACTTGAAATGAACCCGACCTAAAATGCAACCGAACTAAAATGGACCCGACCTGAAATCTACCCGACCTGAAATGAAACTGTCAATTATCCGATTTGGACCCGAACCGTTTGAACCCGACCTGAAATGGATCCGACCTGAAATGGACCTGACCTGAAATGGACCCGTACCCGACCCGAATCGAGTCAAAACATCAAATCAACCTGAAATGACCTGTATCCGATTTTACCCGACCTGAAACTCATCCGAGTAACTGTTTTTACATCCCTAGATGGAACAATAATAAGTGTACTTCATGAGAAATTATTACATGAATTCGTTCCACCACTTAGAATATGGTCCTTAACCAGTTAAATTAAGACACATCATATATTTTTTCTATATCATATTTACACATAAGTATTGTCCAAATTTTTTTGTACCATCCTTCTCTTTGTTCTTTAAATTTTTTCTCAATTATTTTTTATATAGATTTAGGGTTTTAGGGTTTAAAGTTTAGGGTTAGGATTTATGTTTAGGGTTTAGGGTTTGTGTTAGGGTTTAGGGTTAGAATTAAGATTTAATGTTAGGGGTCGTGGTTTAGGTTTAGGGTTAGTGTTTATGGGTTTAGGGTTTAAGGGTTAGGGTTTAGAAAAAAAATAATTAAAAAGATTGAATAATAAAGAGGAAGACACCATTAAAAATCTTTGATAATATTTTTTCTTTTTTAAATCAAAGGAATTAATGTGGATAATTTAGATGATACTTATGTGTGAATATGATATAAAAAAATATATGATTTATCTTAATTTAATTGATTAAAACTATATCTTAAATTATGAAACGGATTCATGTAATAATTTCTGAGCACTTGTCTTCGTATAGTAATGGTATTTGCCACACCATTAATTTTTAATATTAATATTCAATTTATTAAAATATATAACTCTATAAAATTAATAGACTTATCCAAATAAAAAAAAAAATCTATTATATAAACAAATTATAAATTCGTAGTATTATATAAACAGATTATAAATTCGTAGTATCCTATAAACTAATTTCACTTGTTTTTAATAAAGTTTCTTGGTAATAATTTAGTATGATTCCTAATGTAGTTTCTTCGGCTCCGTTCTCCCCGTGGGGTCAAACTTCAAAGCCTTATATAAAGCCAACGGCTACCTTCCCCCACTCTCTCTCTCTCTAAAATCGACGTAGACAGTAGCACCGGAGTAGAGAAAATCGGCAAAAAGATCGCGCAAATTTGGAAACGGAACTAGCACAAATATCGGGAAAAAAGAGACGACGAGTAGTGTAAATTAATCGGGTAGTTTTGGATCGCCCACCTTTACAGTTGATTGTTGTTGCCATTCTTCATTTTAAAAACCTCCCATTTTTCAACCTTAGCTTTCGATTCTTTTCCTCTGGTAAAGAATCCGCTGTCTTTCCTGATCAGAAAGTTTTAGATTTCAGCAGCTATGTACCAGTCTCTTGACTGCCATTGCAGAGATTGAAAGAAAGATATTATTTTTCCGTCTGTTTTTTTTTTTCTTTTTTTCTTTTCGTCTTCCTTTCTTCAGTCGTGCTTCTGAGTTTGGCAACGGGAATCAACATTTGCAGAAATGTCCGTTGCGGATGTTGCTTGGAGGCGGGTCAGTCAAAAACCGGTTCACCCAGCTGCTGGTGAATCCATCTTGATTTACCTCTCAATTTCCGGTTCGGTGATCCCGATGCGAGTCCTGGAGTCGGACCCGATTGCCTCAGTCAAGCTTCGGATCCAGACGTGTGAAGGGTTTGTAGTGAAGAAACAGAAGCTTGTTTTCGGAGGCAGGGAATTGGCTCGTAACGATTCGCTCGTTAAAGACTACGGCATAAAAGATGGTAATGTTTTGCATTTAGTCTTGAAACTGTCCGATCTTTTGCTCGTTACCGTGCGGACGAGTTGCGGTAAAGAATTTGAATTGCATGTTGATCGGAGTAGAAACGTTGGGTATTTGAAACGAAGGATTGCCGGAGAAGGGAAAGGTTTTGTTGATGTTGATGAAGAAGAAATCTTCTGCGATGGAGAAAGAATCGATGACCAAAGGTTAGTTGAGGATCTATGCAAAGATAATGATGCTGTGATTCATTTGGTGGTTCAGAAATCGGCCAAAGTTCGAGCTAAGCCTGTCGAGAAAGATTTGGAGCTTTCGGTTACCGCCGAGTGTGATTCCGATGAGCGAAGAGGAGGAGGGATTGTAGGAGCTGAACAAGACAAGCCCGAGGGGCTTCGGATTGTGACACAAGAACCTGCTGTTAGAGATTTTTGGTTGGAACCTGTTCTTGTTAATCCTAAGGTGAAATTGCCCTTTTTTGTGTGGGATATGATAGATTCCACATTCGAAGGATTGCTGGTCGGGAACAGGCCGATCAGATCATCCGAAGGGACCGGAGGGACATACTTCATGCAAGACAAGTTCGGGTTCAATTATGTTTCTATTTTTAAGCCTATTGATGAGGAGCCAATGGCTGTAAACAATCCACAGGGGTTACCTGTTTCAACTAATGGTGAAGGGTTGAAAAGGGGTACCAGGGTTGGAGAAGGAGCTTTAAGAGAAGTGGCTGCTTATATATTGGATCATCCGAAAAGCGGATCTCGAACATTGTCCCGTGAGATGTTGGGTTTTGCTGGTGTGCCTCCTACCTGCATGGTTCGATGCCTGCATGAAGGATTCAACCATCCTGATGGATATGATTGTTCACCTGAGAATGTTAAGGTTGGATCCTCGCAGATGTTTATGAACAACTCAGGAAGCTGTGAGGACATGGGTCCTGGGGCATTCCCTGTAGATGAAGGCACAAGATCACCGTGTTCCATATAAGAATGGCAAATGCTGATAGGCATGCTGGCAATATCTTGATTGGAAAAGGGGACGATGGCCGGACCCATCTTATTCCAATTGATCATGGCTACTGCCTGCCTGAGTGTGTAAGTACTATCATTCTAATAATGCATCCCATGTTTGCACATACATGTGTATTTTGATTTCTAAACTTATTTCGTTTTGGCTCTACTTGCAGTTTGAGGATTGCACATTTGAATGGCTCTATTGGCCACAGTCACGACAGCCTTACTCTCCAGATGCTATTGCCTACATAAAATCACTGGATGCTGAACAAGACATTGCCCTTCTGAAATCATATGGCATAGACATTCCTCTCGAGTGCGCTCGAACACTCCGCATCTCCACCATGCTTTTGAAGAAAGGGGTTGAGCGAGGTCTTACCCCTTTTGCCATTGGAAGCATCATGTGCAGGGAAAACATAAACAAGGAATCTGCAATCGAGCAGATCGTTCAAGAAGCTTGGGATTCCATACTTCCAGGCATGAGTGAAGCTGCATTTATTCAGAGCGTCTCGGAAGTCATGGATACTTGGCTTGACAAGCTCGCAAATTGAATTCTTTATCTTCCACAAAAATAACTAGGTGCAATTTCTTTGCTGCTGCATTCACATAATGATGAGTCCATTTTTCTGGACTGCAAATTATGAGAATGAGATGGCTTATCCAGGGCCCTCAACCTTTCAATTTTATTTATTCTTCTTTTACTCTGTCAAATTACTTGATTATCGTATATATATCGAACGGAGTCGAAGATGATCGAGTTATTACTCTGCTAAGACTCTCCATAGATCACAGTATTATATAGCTCAAAATGAGCAATAAAACGTGTATGTATACATTTTGCAGAGTATATATTTATTATTTATATTTATCAATGTTATCTGGGTGTATGTATACATTTTGCAGGGCATTTTTATTACCCCAACTCCTGTCCAAGCAACCCTGCACCTAAAGAAAGTGAAACTTCACTTGCCAAATTTCCTTAAACACACTCTTTCTTGGCATCCAAACACCCCCTTCTCTCCAAGATTTTTTCCCCATTATATAAGGAACCCTTTAATAAATTTAAATTCTGAATAATTAATATTGTAATTTTAATACAGCACATAGAAAAGATTTAAAAAAAAAAAGAACAAAGGTATTTCATTACACGTATCTGTGGTTCATGTTCATATGACAATTTACGCCTATTGCTAACAGCCATGGAGGATGGCTAGGAAATGGGGAGCAGGATGATACAAGCTTCTGTAAACTAAGTGTTCTGCATTCTCTGCAATTTGTAACAATCTTTAATCAACTAAAATTCTGTAAACAATAAAATGAAGAATCCATATAATTCAATGTCTGTAGAAGAATGGTGGTTTGATAATTGACATGGTATTAGGCACTCAGTTCGACTCGGGAGGGGCGTATCCATAAGGATTCTTGCTGGCCCAGTTCCACTGATCCCTGCACATCTCTTCGATGCCGTATTTCGCCCTGCAACAATTACTTGTAACCATCTCATTCCTCATGAAGTAAAAAGATAAAAATGTTTGATTTTCATATGTAATGGTCTTACCTCCATTTTAACTCACGCTCTGCCTTTTCGGTTGAAGCGTACACAATTTCGGCATCACCAGGTCGACGTCCAGCCATTACAATTGGTATTTTCTGATAATAGTTAAACCTCTGCATGTTAGTTCAGTGGGACAGAACAAAAGAAGAAGGAATATAAAGAAATAATTTTTGAACAAGGAAACCAATACCTTCCCGGATGCCTTTTCAAACGCAGCAACCATCTCAAAAACTGACGTTCCTTTACCCGTTCCTAAGTTGTAGACCTCGCAACCTGTAGTAGCAGTGCTAATATGATTAAAGACCAATTCGGTTTTCATGGAATAAATAGTTGCAGACAGAAAAGGAACAATTAAGAAAGAACCATTCCAGTATACGACTCTGGTCTGCTTCTACCATAAACCAAACATGCATTACATGAAAGGGGAGGGAACATAACAAAAAAAGTAACCAACATACCTATATTTGGATCAGATAATTTGCGTAGCGCAGCAATGTGGCCATCTGCTAAATCAACAACGTGGATATAATCACGTACCTGAAAAAGGAGAACAAGCCTTTTGTCACAAGGGGTCACAAGCTTGAATATATATTTCCCAATAACTTGATGCTTAAGTTTAAAAAAACAATTGCCAAATCTAATGCAAAGAATAATCCTAAACTACTGAAGCCTATTGCTTCAAAATGTTTTTAAGGCACAAACTTCACTGTCGGAAAGGGAGCCTGAGCTTCATTAGGTGATCCACTTGTTTACAAGGGAAGAAGGTTTAAACACATGGATTGCCAGTGTCAAGGAAGATAAAATGAATCCAAGGAAATGTTAGGAGTTTAAACATATCTTAGCTGACAAAAGGTTATTGATGGATGCTATACAGAATTCAATCATGCTACAATTCCTACACATTGAAAACAACTTCTTAATTATGAGATAAAATCAATTTGGAATCTAAGTCATGGATAAAAAGCTTACCCCAGTACCATCCTTTGTTGAATAATCATTTCCAAACACTGTCAATGCTGGTCGCCTCCCAACGGCAACTTGTTGTACAAAAGGCATGAGATTGTTTGGAATACCCCGGGGATCCTCACCTATATGGCCACTAGGATGTGCGCCAACTGGATTAAAATATCTTAGAAGTATGATCTTCCATTCAGGATCAGAATGATGGATGTCACGGCAAATTTCTTCAATGAATAGCTGAGAGACCAAACGAGTCAAATACGAATGGATGACACTATGGGAGAAAATATCACTTGATAAATTCCTAAGCAAAACTAGCAATATTGTAATTTGTAACGACTATCCATGGTTCTTTCTTTATCCATACCAAGAGTAAGCATTTATGAAAGGTTCACCACATACCTTTGTTCGTCCATATGGATTCACTGCAGCCAGGGGGGACTCTTCTGTACATGGAACCTCCTTCGGCCAACCATAAACAGTAGCAGACGATGAGAACACAAGCTGCAATGTATTAAATTAGAAGATTCGTCAAGTTATAAAACTAAAATTGACAATCCTATTCATATAGAAATATACAAGGTTATAAAGCAACTCTAGATTCCATAGGGACAGCCTCTGCAATTAAAAGAACATCTAAGAACATAGACTTTGAATTGATCGAGAAGAAAACAAAGTTTATTTTTCTTTATATCTAGCGTTAATAAGTTCCTAGTTGATGCAAAGAATTGGAAGGCTGGAAACTGCATTTATTTATTTTGTAACTACTAAAGTTATATAGCTGTAAAACTATGATACAAAAGGAGGGTAAAGAGAAATACATTTTTACATCCATGAGCAGCCATGACTTCCAACAGGGTGATTGTCCCAATGAGATTGTTGTCATAATAGAGTAATGGTTTCTCTACACTTTCACCAACTGCTTTTAGTCCAGCGAAGTGAATCACAGCATCGAACCTGCAATGTAACCATGTAATTACCTTAGAGGTTGAGCCAGAGGAAAAAGCAAACAAAACTGCATATTGATTCCTCACAGTACTTTATCTCAGCAAAAAACTTTTCTAGTGCTGATTTATCCCGAAGGTCCACCTGTAGTAGAAAGCAATAGTTCAAACATTAGGTCCACCTCAGATTTATGGTCAGAACAAATCTTGGATGCTTAAATAATATAATAATTCTACAGCACATGATAAAGTTGATTATTGGCATAGCCGACAAATTCCCATGAACATTTTATTCTCAAGAGACGCAAAAGCAGAACAATAGAGACCCCTTCAACTGTAAGTTCACAGAAGATAAAAGCTTAACAATTAACTTCAGGGGTAAAATTAAGGTGGAAAACTTTTCAGTATCATCCAGCTAAAGCCATTCCAAAAGCAGAGATTCAATAACATTTTGGGTTATTGAAAATAAAATAATATTATTGAAACACACCAAATAAGCTTTTAATATATAAATATTAAAGAGAATCTTCAGCTCACAACCCAGTAACTCTGTTAATCAAATTATTAGCTCACTGAATTCTCCAATTTATAAAGAATTAAACGTCTAACATCTTCCACGTGAATTTCAAGAAACCTCTGTTAAAATTCTTAGATACTGCAATCATAACTTATAAATTACAATTATAGTTTAATGGAAAAGGAATTGCAAATTAATTCACTAATTCCTTTATCAATCAAAATTAAAGATTTAAGTAAAGAAACAGAACATAGAAAAAAAGGAGAGCTAAAAGTAATACTTCATCAACTATTCGAATAATCGCAACTATTTCCTACAATTTTTCATTTAAAAAACAATTGAAAAACACCGAATTTTAGAACAGACCATGTTGCCAGCTAAAGCAATTTAATTATCCTTCAAGTTAATCAAATTTAAACCAATTAGACTCCAAATTAGCAGTTTCAGCATAGAAATTAAATACGCCTTCCTCGGTTCCTACTCTGGCAACCAACTCAGCAGTCGCCATTAAAATATTACAAAATTACAACTGAAAACAACTTTTCTCTTTCTTTTTTGTAAAGAAAATGAAATTCGATGAGTTCAACCGTTCAACGAACCTGGCGGAAAGAAAGATTTCTTCCGAATTCGCCGGCGAGTTCTTTGATTCTTTTGATAGCAACGGCCGAGGAATTATCCAGATTATCAACGACGACCACTTTGTATCCGCCTAAAATCAGCTGCAACACTGTGTGGCTTCCTATATAACCAGCTCCACCGGTCACCAGAATGTTCTTCGACATGATCGATCCGCTCAAATCAAATACCAAGGAAAACAGAGCAGAACTGAGAAAAACGTAAAACCCCAAAGAGAATATGAATCCGAGAGAACAACGTTAGGAAGATAATGACTTTGAATTGAACGAGAGATCTCAGAGGGGGGTATTTATAGCGGGAGGAATGAGAGGATTAATGGGGAAAAAGAATGGAAGAGAAAAAATAAATAAATGAAAAAGAGTAACGAAAATAAAAAGGAAATTAATTTCTTTACATTTATTGAAAAAAACAACTCATGTTAGGTTTTATTAAAAAGTTTGAGTTTAATATAAAAAATATTTAATTTGATTATAGATTAATGTTATGATTTTTGAAATATATTTTTTAAAAAATATTTATAATAATATATTTTTTATATTTTTTATAATCAGAGTGTTTTAATTGCATATTTATTTATAAATGGGTTTGTATAATTAATTTTTAACAGTTAAATCTTAAGAATTATTTTTTATAATTAAAGTTTTAAAAAAATTATGAATCGAGTATGAGGTAAGATTCATGTTAGACAATAATGGCGTAAAAAAAATATTTAAGAGTGAGTTTAAATAAAATTTTAAAATAGACGTAACTTATAAATTTTTAATAAAATTAAAGATTAATTTATAAGATTTTAAAAAATTTTAAAATATTAAAGATGAATATATAAATTAAAAAAATATAGTGAATCTTTACTCACCCTCAATTATACATATATCTGCCAGTAATATTAGAATAATTCTTTTCGGCCTGATTCATACTTATTATTAATTAAAAGAATTATCTCATAATAAACTTTATTATATTATTTTGATTAATTAATTAATAAATTAAATATATTTATTTTTTAATAGAGATTTCATTAAAAGCATTAAAAATAAAAGATGAATGATAATCAGCCACGTGTAGAGATTTTTGTTTGCGTTTAAGTGCGGGAATCTTCCTACACGTGGCAGTTTTGGATGGGCTTGGACTAAACTAACCTCGGGATACTGTATTTTTTGTCTTGCTTGCAATCGGATCTTCTGGATGTTTTTGTACTTTTCTTTAATAATGATTTTCCAGGAAATTTGGTGAAACCTTTTTTACCTTTTTCCCGAAAAAAAAATCGTCGTAGACTCGAAGTGAACTTTCAGGGGAAAACATTTATTTATTCTTTTTGTATTTATTTATTTATTATTATTATTATAAAAAATATTTTTTTTGAAAAAATAAATAAATATAGCTGTGGTAATGGTGTGATTGGTTTGTAAAATAAGAAACGAGAATTGAATGAATAAAATTTCATCATCACGTGATTGTGCGGTGGTAGGCTGAGTATATAAAAATAAATTAGAAATATAAATGTGCCATAAATACTTGATATTAAAATAATTTATTATAAGGTAATATTTATAATAAAAAAATTAAGATTTAAAAAATATAAAAATAAATTAAAATTTTAATTGTTTTAAAGAAATTAATACTTTGTTTTTTAATTGCAAAGGAAATGAAAGGACGCGGAACTGTAATCCTATCGGTCGGTGACTGACTGCGACGCCCAAAGTTGAATAACGACCAGAAACAGAAAGGTTGCGTTGGCAAAAATTTTGTTTAACAAAAGAAATAGAAAAAGTGGAGATTGTGGATATTATTTTACCATTAATATCAGATTTTAAATTATTTAATGAAATATTATTTTTAAAAAAATATTTACGGAAGTAACATTTATTTTAGCCAAATAGGAAGAAGACACGTCTATTCAGCAAAACTTTAAAAATACACATCTGATTACGTGCACATTTTACTTACGTAGCATACCTACTTGATATATATACGTCAATCCAATTTTATTTTGTTTTGATTTAAAATTTTATTATACAATCAAAAATTGATAAAATATAAGATTCATACTAAAATAAAATAAGAGTTATAATATAATATAAATATTTAAATTTAATGGGAAATAGTTTTAAAGGTGGGCACAGATTAAAATATATTTTAGGGTGGGCACAAATCATAAAATTTTAAAAATTCAGAGTGAACACAAATCATAAAAATTTAAGGATCAATTCATAAAAATTAAAAAAATCAAAGTTAAATGTATAAATTTTAAAAACCTTAGGATGGGCACGAGCCCACCTTTCTCAATATATGGATCCAATGTTTAAATTATGTTTTTTTTAAAAAAAATTAAAATTTATTTTTTATTGAAATATGTATTAAAAGTATTACGTTTATATTTCATTTTTGTTAAACTATGTATTTATTTATAATCAATTAAAATACGTATTTAAATATCTATTTTAACTAAAATATGAAAAAATTAATATCTATTTCATTTTTGGTTGGAGTTAGTTATCTGTTCCTTTATTGGAACTGAATTTGGCCCATTTGTTTTGACACCTGTAGTTGATAGGTCAACAAGATACCTAAGATACATATGTGAACCCCACATTATTTATAAATAAGAAAATATCATATGCAAATAATAATTTAAAAAATATATAATTTATTAAAAAACATTATTTATACCCTAAATTAAAATTGATTTAAAATTTAAAATAAAAATCTTGTCGCATGTGTTTTTCCACCCAGACTTGTGCTGGAGGAAGGGAATATCCCAGCACACTACTTCAGTAGATTTATAGTAATACAATCCAGGCATAATGATTAAACTATATAATTCACACTAAAAAATGTCATAATAGGGGGTAAGTTTAACGTATTAGAACACACATCAGTTTATATATCATCATAATAATAATAGTAATTCCTATCAAGCTAAGATTCAATAATATTTTATTATGCTTCCTTTTGTTTTTATATTGGATTATAGAATATTTTATTTTTTATTTCTATTACATATTTTATGATTATTTTTGTAAATATTTAGTGTTCGTATAAAAATATTTATATTATTTTATTTTTTATTTATGTTTATAGGCGATCATAAATAATTTAATTCACTTTTTAATTGTTTATCGATATAAAATCTAATTACTTTTAAAAAATTTATTTAATTCATGTTTTAATTCATTTTCAAACTTCCACCGTCCACTGTTATTTTTTATGAATTATGATGTCATCAATCCTCCCCTCTTTCATACTTGTTCCTACAAGTTTGTTACATTTGTTCTGCTGACCGACTTGCTTTTTATTCCTTAACCGTGTCAACTACCCCATAAAAAATTATTAAACTATAATTATGTTTTTCAATGAAACTATTAAAATGATTTTAATTAAGCAATTCGTATAGAATATTAAAATAACAACATATAAACGAGAGTGATCCAACGGGAGTAACTTTAGTCTAGGGGTGATAATGTATCTGTCCGGCTCGCGAGCTATTAGGGTTCGGTTCAATTAAAGTTCGGTCAAAACTCGGATGAGCTCGACTTAGGTTCGGGTTCGAATCAAGATCTAAACGAGACAAGCTTACTCATGCTCAGCTCAAAAAGTTCGTGAACATGTTCAGAATAATTATATATAAACATATATATATATACATTAAAAATAATTTGTTTAACAAAAATAATAATAAAATAATTGAGAGTAAATCTACTAAAATAAATAAATAAAATAAATTAAATATTATCAACTAAAATAAATTTACAAAACTACAAATAATAAATAAAAAACAAATTGCAAATAAATAAATAAATAAATAATAAAACATAATAATATAAAAAATTATTCGTTTCGAGTCTGACGAGCTTTGAGCTCAAGCTGAGCCCAGTAATATTATTTTCAAACCGAGTTTGTGCCTAAAATTCCGAATTCGGCGAGCCTCGAGCCAATCCTAAAATTTCGACATGTAATTTAATTATTTTTTTATTAGTTTTAACAACATATAATTTAGTTGATATTATTAATTAAATGATTTTATTATTAAAATTTAAATAAAACTTCGTCATAGTTATATAATCATTCATGTAGTTCACTTTGTACAAATTTATTTAACTATTACTTAATTTGTTGAAGTAATTTTTTTTGAAAGAGTTAGTATATAGTTAATGCATAAGAACATGATTATATTTAATATTTATTTAAATAATTTATTAGTTTAATATTTTATATTAGTTAAAATATAGTTTATTAATATTTTATATTTGTTAACATTAAGTAGATTATAAAAAATAATTTTTTAATATAACTTCACTAAATATATTTGAAGATCTATAAACTAAATTATTATTTTTAATATAATTTTAACAATTATCATATTTAAATATAAATATACGAGAATAAAAAAATATTAATTTATAAATTTTAAAAAAACTCATTAATAATATTTTAAAATTAGAGGTTTCGTTGTGTTATTCACCGAATATTTAAATTAATCCATTTAATTATTTAAACTTTTTATTTTAGTTTAACCTTCAAACAATTATTTATCAAACATGTATTTCGTATTAATTTTTTTATACTTTCAAGGGAAATTATTTTAGAAATTATTTATCAAACATGTATTTCGTATTTATTTTACTTTAGTTTTTATATATACCTAATGATGATTATTTTTTTAATCCAATATTCCTACAACTACATTTTTTAATCATATATTCGTATAACTACTTTTGTCTTTGTAAGTAAGTGGAGGTTACAACAAATCCTTCAATATAAAAATTATAACCAATAATGAAGCTTATAAATAATTTAATACGAAATTAAAAAAATAAGCTCATAAATAATTTAATACGAAATTAAAAAAAAATAAGCTCATAAATAATTTAATACGAAATTAAAAAAAAATAAGCTCATAAATTACATTAAAAGGGGGAAATATAATAAGGTAATGAGAAGGAAGACAAACAATAGAGCGAACAAATTATTTATTGATAAATTAAAAAAACGATGCCGTTTTTGTTTTTAGGATGCTATCTACATAATATTACTTGTGGTCGTGGTTTAGATTAATAATTTAATACTTGTTATATTCTAAAATTAAAATAATTAATTTTTTTATTGATATAAATCTTTAATAATTTATTATTTTTTATATTTAAAATTCTGTAATTTTTATAACCTTTTTAAATTAAAAAATAATTAAATTTAAATATATTTTTTTTGGATAATCGGATATTCAAAAATCCAATATGATTATTTGGTTATCCAAAAAATTGAATATCCGAAAAAAATAGATCAAATACGGATCATTATATTATCAATTCGATATCCGACAATGAATATCCCTACCTCCAAGGCCTTTAAAGTATTGGATTAAAATTTATTAATTTGAATTAAAATCAGTACTAATTTGAATTAAAATCAGTACTAATTTAATAAATCGAATTAAACTCAGTACTAATTTATTAAATCGAATTAAAATCAGTACTAATTTATTAAATTGAATTATAAAATCAGTACTAATTTATTAAATCGAATTAAAATCATTACTAATTTAATAAACTGAATATAAAATCATTACTAATTTAATAAACTGAATTAATTAAATGAAAGATATTAATAAGTTTGGTTTGATTATATATATATCTTATCCTCAAAAATTTTAAAATTGATTTTAATCTTTAATCCTTTTTAAATAGACTAAAAAGGTACTAAATGATTTGTTGTTTTAGAGGAGTTTAAGGTAAAAAAACGTCCATAAAGCTGTGATTGGAGGAGAATATGATGGCGCGCAGGAACAAAACCTTACAATGGAGGTGCGGGGAATCGAACCCCGTGCCTCTTGCATGCGAAGCAAGCGCTCTACCATATGAGCTACACCCCCAGTTGATCGTCTATCTTGTAAACATTTTGATATTCTAGAGTTACATGATTATCATTACATCTTTTACCTTCAACGCAACTCGTATCAAATAAAACATCCTTCTATGTAGCCAGAAAGAAAAGGAAAAAAAGTGTGCAGAGATCCTCACTAACAAAGGAATTTTATTGTGTTTTCCAAAATAAGCCTATCTATCTGCTTACTAATTCTCAAAGAGACGAGGCTATAGTAATGGCAAAGGCCAACATTGTTACTGTGATCAGTCCCAGGCCAGGAATCGGAAATTTGACCGGAAAATACCTTCGATATGTTCCAGCCTGCACCGACGATGGTTCAGAGGCCATGATTTGCAGGATATCATAAACTGAACATCAATGCAGTAAATTATCGATCTTTTATGTTATAAGGTTATGAAGCCGCTGACAGACTTACAGAAGTTGATGTCTTGGAGTGTTTAAGCAGAAGATGCTTTCAAAAAAAATGAAGAGGACCAATTTAGTATCTGATAAACAGATTTAATTTTTGAAGTTTATTTTGCATAATATTGATTGATGCTTAAATTTTTTTTTCCGGATTTAAAAAAAATCATTAACAAATTTGTTTATTTAAATAACTCAAATTTTTTAGGTTTAACCGTTAAATAAGTGTTTAAATTATATATTTTTATATAAGTATACGATTTATATTTTGGGTCAATTTAATATTTTATTCTGTGATTCATTTAATGTTTTTTTCAATGATCATTAAAAAATTTTGTCATCAAATTAAAAGGACACATGGTCTTTCTTATATTTTTAATTTTAGAATTTCTGTAAAAATCATTTAAAAAACAACTTCAAAATTTTAATTTCTTTTAATTAAACCCCTAAATTATATCTCGCTCACCATTCGACATTCTTACAAGTCCGTGGTTTTCACCGTTCATTAGTTAAAATATTGTGTAGCTCACCGTTCGACATCCACCTCCAATCAATCTCTTTTTTTTTCTTTACTATTGGGAGTTTGTTGATGGTGAAAGCAACGATTCATTTATTATTTTTTTACAATGAGATGATATGATTTCTTATAGAGTTTGATGGATATGATTTTTTATAGAGTTTGATGAAGACGATTGATCGGTGGTGATGATTGAATTGATGATCAAAATAGAAAAAAAATTAAGAATTTAGAGTTAAGGTTAATTTTTTTGAAAACAATTGAATTAATTAATATATCTTATTTTTAATTTAAATTTCAAAAATTATACTTCATGTCACTATTTTATGATATGGCTACAAATTGACACTGTAAGCTGTCCTAACAGGATTGGTTCATATCTTATTCCTATCCTATGTTGTAAGAAAAGTGTGGGGCGAAGAACTGAAGATAAAACCAACCACCAATGGCAAAACAGCTGTGGTTAGATTAGAATCAATAAGACACATGTTTCTACACTCTGGATTATGGAAGAACCACCACCACCACCACCACCATGTCTTCTTCTTCTTCTTCAATCACTCTCCTGACTCTTCAAGGTTTTGTATTTCGATCTCAATTCTTAGGAAAAAGCCCCATCACTCATCGTCCTCATAACTCAACTTTCCCGGTTGCCAAACAGCCTAGAAAAGCCTTTTATGCCAAGTTTGATCCATTTGAAATCCTGGGAGGCAGGGGACTCTGCAATGGAGAAAAAGGTATTGAAGTTGAGCTCAAGAGAAACGTAGAGGAAACTTCATCAGATGGTAACAAAATTGTTGAAACCTTTGATACCACACCGATTCCAGTTCCGGAAGATGCTTTCGAAAAGGAGATGATGGGGTTAACCGGAGGGTTTCCCGGCGGTGAAAAGGGACTGAAAAAGTTCATTCAAGAAAACCCTCCTCCGGCAAAGCAACCAGTTTCGGATTCTGTGAGTATTGCTAGACCTGCCAAGCCGAAATCCCCGGAGTTGCCGCTGTTAATGCCTGGAATGATCGCAATTGTCAAGAATCCGAACAATCCGTTCTACATGTACTGCGGCATTGTTCAGAGGATTACCAATGGTAAGGCAGGTGTTCTTTTCGAAGGCGGAAACTGGGACAGATTGATCACGTTTCGTCTCGAGGAACTTGAGCGCAGAGAGAAAGGTCCTCCTATGAAGAACCCGAAGTCTGTTGTTCTTGAAGCTCTGTTAGAGAAGAAGGAACCAAACTGACTGTTTTGATTTCTCTGTCTCAAACTCTGCAAAAGAGAACTCCCTTTAAGTTGCAAATTAATCACATCAAACATGTACATGTAATGTTTATGAATATGTTTGTTTAATGTTTTCGAATATATTCTTTTACATGTCCAAAAATATGTTATATCTTTTGTTATCGAAAGCAGAAAAAGAAACCCTAACCACAGAGTATAAAGACGAGCTTAAGAAGAAGACTTACAAGTTCCAGGATCCCAGCGACTGATACCATGTTGGGAAACCAGTTTAAGACCTCCATTACCAATCACATAAAGCATTCTTTTATTCTTTTTTGCTTATTTTCACAAATGTACTACAGCATGTATATT
This sequence comes from Abelmoschus esculentus, assembly GCA_035048815.1. Taxonomy (NCBI): domain Eukaryota; kingdom Viridiplantae; phylum Streptophyta; class Magnoliopsida; order Malvales; family Malvaceae; genus Abelmoschus; species Abelmoschus esculentus. The sequence continues at coordinate 12,534,244 of JAUCBN010000051.1, read as the reverse complement.
CATAGACCAGGTAATGTTAACTTCCTAACAGTCTAACAACTACCGTTAAGCTGTTACAACTGCTAGAGTCTCATCACTCACCAACGTATTGTTGAATACGCTGTTCACTTATGTCTCTATTCAGCCATGTCTTCTATATTGCAGGACTGTACATTGAGGTGGAGACTACACTGCACTTGTTCCCGTCGCCATGCCTGAAACACATATCCGACTGCCTGTGCATTTCTATCATCAAGTGTCAAAAGTTCAATGAGAGTTGATACATGATTCATGTATCAGCAACTCGACCAAGCCTTTGAAGGAGAAACTTGAAAGATACTGGAATAACTGTTCTTTGTTGGTTTGTCCCAAGGACTCAAGGAGTTAAACACAACAGGAGGAGCCAAGAACAAGCAGAAGCCAACATATCCACCGTCCTCCCATTACATGTCAACATGTGGTCACAAAATCGTATATCTTTTGGACTGATGCAGCGAGATATTCATCAGGAAAGCATGAGACAGAAAACTCACCAGAACAGCCATCCGCATCGGTAGAGAGCTAGAACTTCAACTGCCATCGAAAAGACACTAAGAACCTGCAAGATAAACAAAACGTTCCAAGACCAACCCGAGGAGAAAGAGAAATGGAGGGGCGAGACTGAGAAACCAAAAACTAAACGTTAAACGGATTAAAACTATACAATACAAATTAATGATTCTCGCTCTCATATTTGCACTATAAAAACATCGTTATAGTTCCTGCAATTGTTTTTCAACCAATCTAAATGGTAAGGAAAAATTATACTTGAGCAATTCTAGGAAGTTGCCTTGCACATGCAAAAGTTAAAAGATCGATTCTGGTCTTGCCAAATGTACTATATCGGAAGCAACTGAACACACAGCAAGAGCACGTCTTGCCAATGTACTGAAAATTGTCACAGTAGACGAAACCTCCCATGTGAGAACAGACAACTTCCATGAAAATAATTTACGCAGAAAATATCACAAAGAGACAAGTCACATTGTTGTGCAAACTGCATTCATATAGAAAACATAATAAAATGCTGCAAAAGCTTTAATTACAGCATGACACCACCAAAAAGCAAAAGGACAGTAGCTGTAGCTGCTTTGAAGTACAAATAAAAACAGACTCCTTTCAATCTATTGAGAAGCCATTGGTTTAACTTCTCAATTCTCACTCTTTTTTCATGTCTCAATTCTATCTATCACATATATATAACTAATGAAGTAGAGGGGAATGAGGATGAGCACTACTTTTCAATTTGTCTCTTCACTCCTTTCTCCTCGTATCTTCATTGTTATTTATGCCTAATATTCAGCTAAAAACCTAATCAACAAGTAAAGTTGAAAATCTCCAAACAAGAAAATGAAAACCCTTTTTTTTCATGGATTGGTATTTCTGTATAGCAGCTGCACAGTTCTTAGGCCGCACTAACCCAGAAACAGAGTGGACCTTTTCACTGTGTTTCAGCATTGTTCTTCTTTTAAGCCAGATTGTAGCTTGAAACCGAAACATCGGCGGGCGAAGTAGAATGGATGTATACAAACTCGAGACTCTTTCCAGCAGGTAAAGAGTTGAGCCATGTTGGGAAACCATAAGAGTCGCCGGACTTAGTGAGACCCCATAGAGGACCATAAAGCTTTGATATTGAGAGCTTGAGATCCTTGAGAGTCTTGCAGGACTTGTTGGTCACTGTTGTGGAATATCTGTAGTAAGTTTTTCCTTTGGCATTCCAGGAAGTTGTCATCTTCTGCTCTATGGTAATTGGACTCGTAGTGGAGGCTGCCAAAAAAAAACACCCACATCAGATTTTGCAATTTAGCACCCTAATCTTTGAAGGAGAAGAAAAAAAATATACCAGGACTAGGAGTCGATTTTGGTTTTGGTGCAGGCTTTGGTTTGGCAACAACAGGATTAGGAGCTGGAACAACCACTGCGCAAAAAGCCAATGTCATGAATATTGTGATTCATGGAATGCTCGAGAACTCAATAACTAAAAATAATGATTTATATACCAGGGAGGAGCTGGTTATAACCGCCATGACCACCACCAAGTCTAGCCAATATGCCAAGAAGAGGAGCATTGTTGTAGGTAGCAGGCTCTGTTTGTTCATAATTGTCCCTTTCATCAGCAAAGTTATCATAGGCATCAGGTCCTCCGACCACAGCACCAGTGAGGACATTGGGATCACTTGCTTTCCTTGTATACCAAGTGGCATAGCCTTGGCGGCAGGCAATGAATTTGGAGTCAACCTTGATTGAAACAATGGAAGAACCTCGGTGATGAACTTGTCGAGGGTAATTGTTCCCATAACCAACCATGTAACTTGTAGCTCTCGGATTGTCTCCAAGAATGTAATCAACCTAAGAATTCAACATTGCAAAAACATCAACATTTATCATAGGCTTAACTTGTCACCATTCATAAAAAAGTGTTTAATTATGTTCGAATACAAGAAAAGATAAGTAATTCACCTGAGATTTGGCAAACGAAAGAAGCTCAGATGGTGCAACATTGCCAGCAGCACACTTCAAGCTTCCCCTAGAGGAAGTGAGATAGTCAGAGTAGACAGTGGACAAGAAGGAAGCACTGGTCACGAACTGCATGTTGTTCCACCTCTGTCGGAAAATCAAACCGCCGGGAGTCTTCTGAATATTCCGGCCACTCTTTCCGATCAATGAGCACATGAAGTACTCAGCCTTCTGATGGTACTTCTCGAACACAGGTGCATGGAGCCCAGCTTTGCCTTGCATTAAGAACTACAAAGGAACAAAAACTACAATGTTAAACTTTGAAAACATAAACGAATCGACAAGTGTTCGATTCCAAAAATAGTACCTTGGCGACAAGGGTCTGAACCCCAGCGTACTTGACATCCCAACCAAACTCAGTCATGGCCCAGCCGGTTCCACCCATCGAGTCACCATTCCTGCCAAGATAGTTCAAGTAGTACTCATTGTTACTAGCTTGGTACAGCCATGCAGCGGCCCACAACAACTCATCCTACACAAAAAAAAAAAAATCCAAATGAATCAATAAACCGTACAAAGGAAAAGATGCCACCTTTAGCTTTTAAAGAAAAAAAAAAGAAGAAAAATCTTACATTGTAGCCACTGACGGATCGGTAATATTTCTGAGCAACGGTGATGCTGCTGTCGTATTTACCTCTGTATTTATCAGCGAATTCGAACAGCTGAAAACAAAAATTAAAACTTTAGATTCTAAAAATATAGTAAGAAAGGGTAGGGTAGATGAAGCAATATGAGGAAAGAGGCGAGGGTAATTTGGGGATGTAAAATTAATTGTATAGCACCGACACTTTTGGCACGTGTGAAACGAAATAACTCATCGCGATCTTGGTGGTACAATTGGACGGTTAAGATGTGCTAGTACGATAAGATCTAGCTAACGACGTCGTTTCAAGTAAACTTAATTAGTACTAACTGCTAAGTTTATTTTTAAAACACTATTAAAACTTAATCTGGCAAAAGAAAAAATAACCTGATAGGCATGGCGAAGAAGCTCGGTGGAATAAGCAGGGTTGGAGCGGCGGAAGACGATAGAGGCAGCAGCCATGGCGGCGGCGGTTTCACCGGCTAGATCCGACCCAGGGTTACTTGGGTCAATCTTGTAAGCACGACGGTCGGTAGTCATATCCTCTGGTCTTTGCCAACAGTAGTGGTCAGTGTTACCATCTCCCACCTAAACATTCAACGCCAAATTTTGGTGATTCTCAACAAAAAAAACGAACCCTTTGTTTTTAATTAACTGGTTTTGGAGTTTTAGCCGTTACAAATTGTTAATATTATTTTAATAGACGACAAGTGTTGCTTTCGAGATGTGATTTAAAAAAGATATGGACATATTAGTGGCATAACAACGGTGCGTTAAGAACAAAACAGAGAGGGAAAGTGAGAAGAATACCTCTCCATAAAGGACATAAGGTTCGGGGTGAGCTTTAATGAAGTAGTCGGTGCCCCATTTGACGGCTTCCATGGCATGGCCGAGCTCTCCATTTGCGGCCATTTGTTTGCCGTACTCTATAATGCTCCATGACATCATTGTCACGGTGAATGCCATGGGCAGTCCAAACTTCACATTGTCTCCTGCATCGTAGTACCCTCCAACCAGATCCACCTGTAGAATTAGTCAAAACAGTTTCAAAAAATCAAACCCATGATTTTGAATTCAGAACCCAGATGAAATAAGTGTAACATTTTAGGTTTTGAACTTACGCCGCTCGCCTTGCCGTCATTCAAGCCGGAATTAGCTCTCCATGTAACTCTCTGGTTATGAGGAAGGTAACCCGATCTCTGAGCTTCGAAGAACATAATGCTTTTGCTCAGAGCTTGGTTGTAGTCATGCCCAGCAAATGCACATGGAATACAGAGTAGCAGAAGCAGAGGAGCCATTGAAACGAGTCTCATTACCTTCTCCATGCATTCACAGATACAATAACACAGAAAAATGGGATTTCCTTCAACTTTCCAAAACTGAAAAGATTAACCCGTTTTGAATTAATGAGAGAAATTAAAAACAAAAAAAGCAATGTGGGTATAAATATTTATCAGTTGGAACTTGGAAGCTCCTGATAAACCCACCAAGAAAGGAAAGTAAAAAATACTCTTGAGAGAAAAAAGAGCAGTGAGATTGGGGATTGGAGGAGGAGCTGAAGCCTCTATATAATGTGGAGGGAAGGGACAAGAGTTAAAAAAAAATGGAAAATAAATATTGAAAATAATGTTTTTTTTTTCTTTCACTTTTTGGAGGAGAGGAAAACTGTTGATAAAAGAAAAGAACAAAATCATGTGGGTGTCCCTGTGGGAAGAGTCGGTGTGGATTTAATGGTTATTTGGCAGGAAAATAAAATGCTACAAAAGATGAAAATCATGTACCTATAAACTGTAAAAGGTTGATGTTTGATTAATTAAATTCAAATCATTTAAAATAAATATTATTTTTTTATTAAAATTACTTCGAAAGCCATGTGACAGGGAAACGTGTTCTGGGTTTATTTAAAAAAAACAGGACATATTTAGTGTACACAATTTGATTACATGCTCAATTAGTTGACCCAATTTTGAAATTAGTTGAACCGTAATTAATGGCATTTCATTTTTAATCAGAAACACGATTTGAAGTTTTGAACATTTTAAAACCAAACCAACTTCTGGTTTCTGCAGGTCTGTGTCGTGTCTGTTTGCCTCTGCTGGTGTAGGTATGGGGAAATTGCAAACGCTGCTGGATTCTTTGCATGTGGTGTGACAATGGTGAAGACAAATTAGAATACAAAACTAGCACAACTAGTTTATTTTGGTTTATATGGTAGGTTTTGTAAATAATATAATAATTGAAATTAAAATTATTGATGACCGGTTCATCAGAACAGTTCGTCAATTTTCATTCATTTTTTAGATTTCGGGTTCAAGATTCAATCAAAGTCGATATAATCATCTTTTAACCGTTTTTAACAGTCCGTTATTTTTTAAAATTACTCAAAACGAGGTTTCGATTTTTTTGAATTAACTAATAGTGATTATATTAGTATATGTTCTAGAATATGATCTCCGTCATTTGACATTGATCGTTCAATCACTCTGCTGACATTACTGGTGTTCGAACATGTGACCTCTAAAAACAAGGTTTCGAATTATTAAAGTAAATATAATTGTGAGATTCATTATTAAAACAGTATTGATGAGGCAGGTTGGATGTAGGAATGCAAAGGCTGAATTCTCACCTAGAAGCCATTATTTTGTCCAGCTAAAAAGGATTCTGGTTTTTATGAATATGGAGATGAGTTTTGTCTGAAATTCAATGTCTCAGCCAATTTTAATATGGAATTAAACCCATTTTTTAAATTTGCTTTAAATAATAGTTTTAGAGATTATTTGAATTTTTTTAAAAATTTCCTTTAAATAATACTAAATTTTATCTATTATTTTATTTAAAAGAAAATAAAAAAAAAATGTAAATCCGGTCAAAAAGAGGTTTTCACTGTCAGAGCGCTTAATTTCCCAGAGCAATCAGCGGGTTTCGCCGAAAAAGAGGATTTTTTTTTCTTTTTCCCTTTTATTGCCGAATTTTATTTATTTTTTCCCTTTAAAAAAAGTAAAAATGTTTATGATTTTTTAAATATATTTTCAAGTTCTTAAAAAAAACAGAGATGTGGACAGTAGACACGTATGAGTCAAAGAGGCAAGCCTCCGCAATTACCGGCTAACGCCGGTTCTATCACGGTTACTGATGGACTTGCAGTCACCGGCTGTCGGGGTTAGTTCCCACAGCCTCATGAAGTACCGTTACGAGGATATCTAATTAGTAGTGCAACCTAATTTATTTCAAAATTCAAATTTCAAACATATAATTATATAAATTAAATACATCAAAATCAAATATTTTAAAAAAATGTGAATTTAAATCAATAAATATAATTATGATTTGATAGCTCACTAAATTAAATTATATTAAATTTATATATTTAAAACTTCAAAAATCATATTTTCTAATTAAGTCAAAATTTTATTGACAGAGCTTCACTTTTAGTGCTTTCGTCTCGACTAAAATTAATCGAGACAAGTATTTGACCCATTAAAGTTTGTAGGTTTACGGATTAAGATTAGATAAAAATTTTAAAATATTTAATCTGAATTTTTATTTTTATTTTTGAATTGTGTGATTTTAATTAGAATTTAAAATATCTCAATCTTAATATTAATATATTTATATGTCTAAAACAATAATCGTCATTTTTAATACTCGAAAATTCGGAAATTACAGGTACCCAATTACAAACACTTTTATTTTAATGATATCTCAAGTTTACACCAAAGAAAATATTAAATTAACGTTCGACATTATTCGTCCAACCTAAATTTGGTCAGGAATTGAATGTATAAACAAAACGTAGAAGAAAACCATTAAAGTCAAAGTAAAACTGCAAATATGAAAACACAAGTGTGGAAGTGTTGCCTTAATATATTTATTAAAATAAAACAGACTTTATCAACAGACTATTGCCTTGGTGTTGGTAAGAAAAAGGGGGGACAGACTCCCAAAAATAATCCCAAAACTTTGATTTTGGTTTTTTTTAGGGGTTAGGGTTTTTCATTTAAAAAATATTTTTTAATAATTTTAAAGTAATTATAAGATTATATTTATTTATTTGAATTTTAACGATATATATATTACAGATAAAACGATTTATTTCGTTACGATATATATAAGATTATAAGACTATTGTTATGCACCCCAAGTGGAGAAGTGCCTATAAAGAATTCAAGTTTGCTTCCCAATCTAACAAAAATTTAGGGGGAGATATGCCTAATTAAATTAGTTCAATGAGGTTAAGTAACGAGAAAAGAAGAGAGTTTTGACTAGAAATTGTAAGCTTAGGATCGTTTACAATTTGAATTTGAATTTATATTTTAGTTTCATTTAGTTTTGGACTTCGATTTAAATATATTAATGGACTCGACCATTGTATTAAGGATTTTTTAAATAAGGAAAAGTACGGGGACCAGTGGCGTATTTTTATTTATATAAAGATTTATAGATCGATTAATTAAAATTAAATTTTACAAAAATTCGATATGAGAATAACCCTTTTAATTCAGTTTTTTTTTATTAACAATGTTGATATTTAAACTTTTGATCTTATTTAAGAGATTAAACTTATTATTTCATTAAGCTAACCGATATTCGATAAGATATTATCCATTCTTAACTAAGTAAATCAGTTCATGTTTTTACCTTGGTATATAACAAAGATGAATTGAAAAGGGATATGTGAGACTAGAGTGCAAAGGACATGTGGTATGAGATAAATGTGTCTCATATCTCCCATCCAATGTCTCTTTCATTCATCCTAACAAATAAAAAAGATGTGATTTTATTTTATTTTTCATAAAAAAAATCATAATTTCTCTTGATTTTCATCTTTAAATTTAAAAAGGTAACATTTTTGACCCAACAAGATATTCTCCTTTTGGAAACACTTAATTACTAGAGACAAATTTGTTTACAAAACTTATACTAGAGCAGAAAAAATTATTAGGTGAATCATATTTATCACGTCATTCGTGATTTTAAGTCTATAACCTTTTATTTTAATTTTTTAAGATGAATCATCATTTTTTTTACATGTAATTAATAGTTGGGTAATTATTAAATAATTATTTAAAGATGAGTGATTCTAATTACTTAGATTATAAATGACATGATAAACATAGTTCACCTAATAATATCTCCTAGAGCAAGGGTAGATTCAAGAGAGTTGTTATGGTATGTTACTCTAACTATGAGTGTGCATAATAGGATTCAGTTAACCATTAGTAAATTATTTCAGTTAACTGATAAGTTTGGATCATTCAGTTTTCGATTTTAAATTATAATCATTCAATTGATTAATCGTTTATCAATTGACTAAAATATTTAGTTCGGTTTGAATAATATTTTTTTTTTACTTTATTTATTAAAAAAAGTATAGATTGCGATTGCATCTAACACCTCTTAAATTCATCCTTACTTGCTCCTACCGGAAGAAAAGAAAATAACCCTAAGGATTTGAGTTGAAGTTGTTTTTTCGACCATGCTAAATCCTAGCTTTGGTCCTGACATGTGGTCCTTTGAAGATCTTATGTGATATATGCATGTCTCCTACCGATCGGGATGGGTCAGGGGTGGTTCAAGGCGTAAATGAGAGGGGTCCTCACATCATCTACAAACTGGCATTGAACCAATAAACTCAAAGATAGGGAAATTGGAAAGGATAGTTTGCACAGTAACTTTTCCAAGGACAGGATCAAGGGTGGATTTTCAATTCTGGGTAAAAAACATAAATATTGAAAAATAAAGAATTTAGAATTAATCCAAAATTCAAGTTATTAGAAGTCTATTAGATTAAATGATATAATTATCAATCTTTCGAGTAAAAATCAATATTTTTAGATTATATTATCGATACTAACTTTAAAGAAAGGAGCGTTAACAATTGATCTTATGTATAATTTCGTATTAAATACAATCATACCATATCACGGGAAAAATTTGGTGTCTTTAATTTCTAATTATTCTTATGTGTGATTGAAAGCGCCAATCAAGGCATATTCCTGTAAAGTGCCTGCGAGCATGTCCAGCATGATCGACCGAGCCAATCACGGAAGATCCCTTTTTCTTACTTTTTCCACCCCGTACCAGCAGTGTTTGGAGCAGTTGAGATACATTCTTTACGAGTCCACTAACACGACCACTTGGTCACTGATGATTTTAATTTTGTTCATGGTTGGATTCAAAGTGGGAGCTTGATTAAGGCTATAAATATATAATGCCTTCAGATTCAGACAAGTCTTTGTTTTGGACGCAATAAGAGAAGAAAATCTTGATAAGATCTTACAAAGTCTCAAACAAAACAGGGATTCAACGAGCATCTTTAGTATAATGTCACTACGTGTCTTCCGAATCCAAAATTTCATATAAAGGTACAAACTATCAACAAGATATATTAAAAATATAAAGATATAAAATTATAAGAGTTTAAGCGTGCATAATTAAATTCAGAGATGAACCCAGAGTTTTCTATGAATGGGTGCAAACTATAAGAAAGAATATTAGAAATATAGAGGTACGAAATTATAAGAGTTTAGGGGATGCAGACTGCAGATTAGATTATCTATACAAAATACAAATGTAATGTATAAAATATAAAAAAACTTAAAATTTTTAGGGAATACAATAAATCCATCCCTGATTCGATTATCAATAAAAAATATATAAAAAATATAAAATTTTTGAAAAATACAACTATACCCTAACATCTTCTTGATCCATCCCTACCTGCTTGTCTCCTAGCCAAATAATGATACTTAAAATATTTTCTCGTTTGCAGCACAATTAGACGGTAGGAATTTTCCTCAGCCCCACACCAATCTTTATAAAACAATAATATCTCATGAAACAATATCATGTTTAGAGCCCCCAACAGATTTCATAAATATCTCCAAAAATCAAGTCATTCTTCTTTAAACAAGGAGAAAATAAAAATTAAAAAAAATATTTGCGTCAGCTTTTTATTATTGACATGGTCAAAACTAAAAACAAATGTTACCACAAATTTAGACGATTTTAAATAAATATTTTTAATAATTAATTATAAAAAATAATAATCTGTAATTTTTTTAATCCGACATCAGAATCTGAGTTCCTTACCATCCTCCCTAACCGACGTAGATCTTCTGACCACTTCACTCCAAATAGTTCTTGTTGGATCTGGGGGTTCTTACCACGAAATTTCGATTCAGTTTCCAAGACTCAACAACCATTGAGAAGGGAGTAATTATTCCGTACATAAATAGTAAAAATAAAAAGGTTATATAAATAGTTTAAGTTTAAGGATTAAAATTGAAAATTATATAATTTAAAGATCAGAAATTTAAATTTAATATAGGTTCATATTCAACATTTTATCATAATACAAGCACCAAATGTGATATTATCCCAAATTATTCATCAAAATAACTGAAGTTTTTTATTACAGGTATCGGCAATAGCATGTGGTGAGCCGTGAAGCCTCCGGCAGCCACGTTCAAGGTATGGGTCCGCCGCGCTAACGATAAAACGCTCGTTTTATCAAATCGCAATCAGCGGTGATCCTTATGACCCTATAAATCCGGGGATTACGGCGACACGTGTTTCACTCTAAGGGAGCATTAAATCAACTCATGTGACTGCACGTGCTGTCTGACAAATTTTCCTGAGGGCCCCACCCACGTGCTGTCCCGGCTACCATGAAAGGAAAATGGTAGTTTTCTCAGCACGTTCATGATCAACGTGGACGAACCGGCTGCTCAAACGCGGCATCAACATGATGCTACGGCTCACATGCTTTGTAACGACCGATTTTGTTTAGGGTTTAAATTTAGGGTGAACTACATCATAGACATTGAACTTTAGGTGTTATATTACTTATATCATTGAATTTTAAATTTTTTCAATCATATCACTGAAATTCTCTTTTCACTTTAGTTTTAAGCATTAAACTTCAGAAGTGTATCGATTTTGTTATTAAACTTTAAAATAATTTAATTTCGTCATTCGCGACAATATCAGTATCATAATCCAATAGTGTAATTGAAGCCTAATAACAATTTAGTGCTATTGAAATAAGTGAAAGTTTAATGGTATAAATAATATAATACTTAAAGTTTAGTGATATTTGGTGTAGTTTACCTTAATTTCTATTCGACCCGGTCCAACAATACTCTTCTTTACTTTTGTTGGGCTCAGCAAGGATCAGGAAAAATCCAAAACACTAGGGCCAGGCTATGGAAAAAAGCATCTTTCAAACGCTTAGGCCTGCATTTGATCCAAACTGAAGATAATAGTGCAATTTGTATGATATGGCAAGCATTGAACTGTTCAAATTGGTGGCATATCTAATCTTAGATTAATAATATAATGCAGATATGATATAGTGTTAGTGTTATTATTACTACTATTTTATTTGATACAAACTTTTGGTAATTGAATGTATTTTCTTCGTTAAAGGATTAAAAAAGAGGTATGAGTAGATGATAGATATTATTAGATGGGATCATAGACGACACGATGAACTGAGACCATGTAATAATTTCTCCCGATGAATATAATGTTTTATTGACAGTTCATGTCTTCTACTTTATTCTGCATGGTTTGGTTTGTTTCGACTATAACAGCTGAGAATGGTACAATGGATGATCAAGGAAATATCCGGTGGAACATGAGGAGGCAGAGGACTCTCCAGTTTACAAGACCAAATCTAGTTGAATTTCTGGATTCCAGAGACATTGTCATTTCCGAAGTGTAACAGAGACAACCCCAGTTGCTGGAATTGCAGTGGGAACTGAAACATCTGGAGGAGTGGAGAATGTGTTGGCCGTGAACATAGTTGTTTAAAACACCGGAGTGGGTGTTAGCATCAAGACCAACATTGGCACGGGAGGGTTTATATAGAACAACACGGTGGCCCAAGTGTTCATGTAAGAACAGATATAAAAGCATCAGGTGACACAGGCGACCACCCAAATGTCAGCGATGTTATATTAAAGAACTTTTGGGGTGTGAAAGTCCAGCGAGCCGGTTCAAGGCAAGACCTCAAGGACTCCCTTTCACTGGCATCTCTCTTTCAAACGTACAAGACAATATATCATATATATCTCACACAAGAAAATATCATATATATATATATAATATCATAATGTTCATCTTGAACTGATGCCATCTTATTTACAACCCAAAGTAAAGTACTGTAAATAGTGATTACCCTAAGACATAACAAGAAAGTGAAAATACCCAAAGAAACATAGCATATATATAGATACTAGGTGCATAACTGGATCACTAAGGGAACGCGCACGGTCTCTTGTTCAAAATTGAATAAAAAACCTGCGAAATTTCTCCATGAACCCACCATCGTGCTCCTCTTCCTCTCCATGATGATGATGGTGCTTGTGATGATTGTCCTCATGATCATGTTCGTCTTCATATTTGCGGTCGTGGTCATCATGATCATGTAGTTCATGTTCATGTTCGTGCTCATGGTGATGGTGATCTAGATGCTTCTTTGATTCGGGACCATCATCATGAAAACGGCCCCATCTAGCCTCGATCTGAGGAACAACACCGCGAGACTCCATGTCAAAAACTTTCCCGTCAGATAGTATCATGTCGTTGCCGTAAGAAATAAAGCGTTTCTGATGGAAGCGTCTATGGAAACGGCAGTTGTGCTTCTGATGGAACGGAAACAAGGGACGCCAGGGGAAGCGACGGTTTACAGGATGAAAACGGATTCTGATCAAAGGGACAGATCCGACACCGGATCCGGTTTCTGAGACATCATCGTGCTTGAAATCAAGTAATTTTGATGGTTCAGAGTCGGGCTTCTGGCTTGGGAGAAAGATGGTGTTAGTGGATTCTGGTACGTCGGTCTGGGTTTCGTCGGAGTTGACAGCCGGATCGGATTCAACGGTGATAAAACGGGCGTGACAGAAGGTGAAGAGGAGGAGAAGAACGGCGACCAAAAACGCAAGTTTAGCCATTTTTTGTAATGAAAGGTAAGCTTTTGGTAAACGGAGACAAATGGTGGATTAATATACGGAGTCGGTAATTTTGTTTGGGGTTTGGACCGGTTGGTTTGACTTAAGGGTAGAAGCGGAATTAAAACATAAAGAGGATGTCGTGTTTTATAATTTACCAAAAATTAATGGTTTAATACTAATTAAGTCCCTAAAATTTTAGGAAAAATATTATTGTGTTCCTCAAATGGGATGACTAACGAAATTTAACATTGACGGTTACAGAATTAATATAAAAATTTATGGTGTTGATATAATATATTTTTTAATATTCCTTGTATATATGACCAAAATAGAGATGATATATTTAAATATAAATAAAAAAATTAATAAAGAGTAAATTTAATGAGTTATTTTAAATTTAAAACTAATTAAAGACTAAAATTATTACTATATCAATCTCATTATTATCTTTATTAATTTTTTAATGATAAATTATTAAAATAAATAATAATTTAGTGACGAAAATACAAAAAATAATAATTGAGTTGACTAACAGTATATCTAAATTTGTATCTATTAGAAAAAAAACAATAAATTACCTCACCTATTATTAGTAATATGTTGACTTGGCCAAAGAAAAAAAAACAGGCTGGGGACAGAAACACCGCGTTAAAGTTGGTATTAATTACGGTTGATTAAAAATAATAAATTACCTCACCTATTATTAAAATTTAAATTTAGTATTAGTTATATTATTGATTAAAAATTAATATTATTTTAGTATTATATTTTAATTTTAATTATATTATTATCACATATATAGTTAAAATCGGTTCATATTAATAATTTTAATAAATTAATATTTTAATTAAAATTTAATATTATAATAATATTGTTTAAATAGTTAAAATCGGTTCATATTACGAAAAGATTTTCGTTTTTATCACGTTTAAAATTATGATAAAATGTAAAAATATCACTTAATAAGTTTAAAGTATTAATTTTAATTATTTAATCTTTAAATATTTTTACAAGAATTTCAAAAAAATATCCGAAAACATAAAAATACATGGAAATTAACAAAATTCTAAATTTATAAATATATTTTCAAAATATATAATGATATAATTTTTTAAAAATAAAATTGAAACAATTAAAAATATTTCTCCATACTTCATTCATTAACAAAATTCACAATATTAAATTATAGTAATGGGTTAAATATCGAGGCTCTTCAATACTGATAAAAGTTCTATTGGAATAGACTTATTAAACTGGCATATTTTGGCTATTGTTATTAAAATTTAAACGGAAAGGTGACATAATGATGACGTAACAGTTAATAAAAATTTTAAAATTATATATTTAGTTTTTATTATTTATTTATTAAATCAATTTAATCTTAATTTTAATTAAATTAAATAGAATTAATCACTCAATCGAATACTGACATGTGTCAACCTGGTTGGAGAGAAAATTAAAATGGTTGGATACTTTTGGGGAATTGAACATGGAACCTAATGGTGTTATAGTCAATTTAATAAGTTGGGTGACTTGATTGACGAGTTTAATAATTCGATGATCTAAATAAATACCCTAATTAATTGAATAGTCACTGAAGTAATTTACCCTATTTTCAATACTAGTACATCAATTAGTTGTGAACCAATTTAATCTCTAATGTTTTACTTCGGATTAGAATGATTATCTCGTATATAAAAATTATCAGTCAATTAACGATAAATAACTTAAAATAAAATGATAAATATAAAAATGTTTGATGAAGCATCAATGTTGATTCTTTACCTCCGTCTTCGTATAGATGTGTCAGTGCAGAAAAGAATGTTTCCCATCCTCCACTCTCTCAACAATCGCTTCCGTTCCAGCCCTTACCAGGCAACTTCAGAAGCGTTTGAGGGAGAGTGAGCAATGGATTCCATTGGCAGCATCAGCCATCAAGGCTTCCAACATATTGCCGGAAGGTTAAAACTTGCTTCTTTGCTGGAGAATTGTGTCTGAGATGACCCCATTTTATACGACTCGGCTGTCGGCACAGCATATCGGTATTGTGGAGGAAAACAAGTGGCGAATTGAATCAGAGAAACAGACCCCACCATATCTTGGCATTTCACGTTGTATGATTCCACCATTTCAGAATATAAACATCAATAATTTTTAATATGAGAACTGGATTTGTCTGTAAGAACCTTTGACAATCACAAAACAATTAGCTTTCTCTACAAGATTTTGTTTTTCTTTTCAAAGAGAGAATAATTAAAGTAGCTAGTTAAGGGTTTCGGCATAATTCTATCCTTATCCATGCAGGAAGTAAATGTCAACGCTAAAATAATTCAATGATTCATTAACCTTTTTTTAATGCGATAAAATATGCCCTCAGATGGAACGTGGACATGGAAAAATTATATCAACATGTGGTTCATAGTATGATCAATAAAATGTATTTATTTAATTTTTTATATTATCGTTTTATCAAATAAATATTTATTTGATAAAAATTTATTCAAATTCAATTTAAATTAAATATGAATGGTAGAATAATGATAAGACAAGAATTAATTAAGTTATTGATTTTTATTGGTTAAAATTATAAATGGTACGGTGAATAGGAATAGGAATTATGATATAATTTTTCAGGTGTTTGCACCTTGAAAATTTTAATTTGTTATATAATTTAGTTTTTTTATTAATATATAATTTTATATTCTCTAATATTTTATAATATTAAACCCTTAATTTCTAGTATATATTTTAAAATATTTGCTGAAAGATGATGCCTAGCAGGACGGATCAGGTGAGAGTGAAGTCTGAAAACCTGCTGTAGGGACCTCACGATGAGTACAGTTGGAGAAAATATGAGGAAAAAATTATCCTAGGTTGTTTACTTGGGGAAGAAGCTATTACAGATGCACATATCGAAACACCCAAAACTGTTGGGCAACAAAGCAAGTCCAGAGATCAGATGATGATCCCACCAATTTTGAGGTCACATACAGAGGAACTCATACATGTGGAAATGGCAACCAGGGAGTTCCACCACCAGCATCACCGGTAAAACAAGAACGTAAATCGAACGGACATCTTAGACAAGAATGAGATGGCAACCTCCTTTTTTCCTTCAACATCGTTTGGTTGCTCAAAGAAGGAAACCCAAAGATTTTCACCTTCAGTAGTACTTGATAGCAGCAATATCTTAGGCAGCTTTTCTTTGCCTTCCACGTCTCCTGGTACACCTGAATTAGGCTACTTTTTGGCTTCTCAGATGAACAGCTTTGGGGATGTTCTTAATACACAACATTCTGAATCTGATTTCTCCGAGTTGGTTTCAGCCAACACTTCAGCCACCAATTCTCCGATTATGGACTTGGATTTCTCGCTCGATCATGTAGTGTTAGATTCAAATTTCCCATTTGACACCCCGGGACTTTTCTCCTAACACTCTTTTTCACAATCGAAATAAGAATGATATGTTGAATTCAGGCTCCACAACCAGAGTAGTAGCTGGTTGCATCTGTTCATGGTGAGCTGTGTTTCACCAAGAACTATTGTAGAATACATAAGACTCTTTCAATTCAATGTAGCATGCAAGAATTTTTCAGATGGAAAGTTTTAACATTTGTTCTAAATACTAGTGCACAGATTTCACCAAAATGATAATTTTGGCATATAGAAACCTTCTGGCGAAAGACATAGATAATGCAAAGGTCCTTTTCATTCTTACTGCGATTTCTTTGGAATCTGCAAATGAGTATTAAGCAATGGCCATTTATAATCCAAATAAAATTTCTAAAACATACCAAATGTCGGATTCAGTAAAAAAATTCATATCTACAGAGCAAAAGAATCTACATTCCAATGTTCCCTTTAGTAGCTACAACATTGCTTGCCTCTACACTTGACCGATGGAAAAGATAAAACAAACAGTAACACGAGGCAACTCCCAACTGAATCTCATACCTTTACCGGTGAAACGGCATAAATAACAGCTAAAATTGAATTCACCTGGTCAGTATACATTTAAGGTTTCTTCTGCTTCACGTCTGGAATGCAGCTTGATGTGCTTTCTTTTGCATCCTCAGTCTTCCTAAGAGCTTGTCTCAACCCCAAGACGATGAATAAATTGGTTATTGTGAGAAGTGATTCAGCCCCTCCATGTAACCAATCCACATTAGATAAGGAAGTACCATATTTCACCTTTGCTGTCTCAACATCACATGGACCAAGTCACAATTTGGTAATGTAAGTGTAGAAATCAACATGTCTTAAAAGCAATCGTTGTTCATTATCGAGAACATACCATATATTCCAGCAGGGACTGCTCAGTAGATGCAAAGTCAGCGAAAGACCAATACAAAGGAAATTAGTAGAATTGAAACAAAGCCACCAATAGCAAAATCAAATTGCAGGATAAGACTTGCAAATAAAACAAATTTCCAGCCTCACAATTGAGAAGAAAACATGCTGTAGAATATATACATGGCATAGAATTCAGCTGCCATTGTCACAATATGTATCTCTGCCCTAGCTATGAGAAGCCATCAATCCATAAGTATCAAAATGAACACAAACATATGAGAAAAATAGCAACTAAATTCGAAAATCGAGCATTTCAATTAGACCATTTAACAAAACAAGGGGATATATGCTAAAATTAATAACCAAGACATTAATCAACAAAGTGAGTTTCTTGCAAATAATCAATAAGTAACTAATAGTCTACAATCATGCTAATAATAGAAACCTAATGTCTGAAACTTAGAACATAATCAATCTCAGAAAATAAATTAGAGCATATAAAGAGAATGGTATATCCCAGGAAACTCACTGGTGGCACCCACAAAGGCAAGCAAGAAGTAGAAGCCAAAAAGAGTGAGCTTTGGAGCAGACTTAGACTTGGTAATAAAGTACAAGAACCCGATGTACGGAAACAAAGAAACTGCAAAAAGTTGAGAGGCAATGCTTTGTGAGTCAATGTTTGGTGCCCATGGATCCACTGGAAACAACCAACCACGCACAATCCCTGTCTTCCTGTAACTCCTGGAGTCTCTGCTTGAAATGGTTGGAATCGATACTGGGTGATTTCGCAATAAGTGAAAAGAACCTGAAAATGATGGAGAAACAGGGACATGAAAAATGGGTGGTTTAGACAAAGGTTGGAGACAGCTGAGATTCATCGGGACAATACAGCAGTTTTGATTCAGGCTTCTTTTTTGCTTTGAAGTGTGGATTTTTCCTCTTGCAGATGAGGATGCTAGATTCGTGAAATACAGAAATCTGATCGATTGGGTTTTGGACAAACAATCTGTCATGTCTTAGTAAGCTGCGCTAATTCTATTGGGCCCTCTTTTGTAAATAGCCCCAAAGAAATAAACAAACCACCATTATTGGATTTTTATTTATTTTTCGAGTAATTCATGTCGTACATTTAGTTTTTATAGATGAATCAAATTTTCATGTCTTATGGTAGGTTTGTATCTATGATAATATAGTATTACAAGTAAAATAGTCCAACAATTAAGAACATGAAATATCGAAATTGAGGTTGTAATAAAAAATTTTAAGGTTAGAGTTCGAATCTTGATATCATAAATGAAAAAATTACAATGACAGTTATGCCTATGTCGCAAGAAGTGTTTGCATTGCAATCTTGTAAGGTACTATAGGAATATAGTGTTAAAAAATATGTTTCTTTTTCACAAAATTTAATGAATAAATTGAGATTAATGTAAAAATAGTGTAAAAAATTAGACAGTGTCACCTTCCTCAATCATTTTGTGTTTTCTGGAGTAGAATCTGTCTGGCAAAGTTCATGTCTTTGTCTTGATTTTCAGTCTAAGAGTTAGGGTTGAGATGGATTGCTTGAGATGCTCACAGCAGGTGCGGTGGTAATCAATCAACAGGCAAAGCTGCCGTATGGCTTCCCTCTTTTCTTCTTCTCGAACCAACAAGTTCTCATCTTTTTCTTTGCTTATCTTCTCCAATTCTCTAACTCTGGTCTCGACTTCTCTCATGGCTTTCAACAAATTCAACTTCTCTTCTCTTTCTGTACTCAACTTTGCTTCGAATTTTAGAACTTCCTCCCTTAACAACTTCTCATTTTCCTTCTGCATTTCTCTCATCTTTTCCTCAACTTCTCTCATGGCTTTCAACACCCTCACCTTCTCTTCTCCTTCCTCACGCAACTTTGCTTCAAAGTTCTTAACTTTCTCTCTTAACAACTTCTCGTTTTCCTTCTGCATTTCCTTCATCTTTTCCTCAACTTCTCTCATGGCTTTCAAAACCTTCAACTTCTCTGCTCCTTCGTCGTTCAACTTTGCTTCCACTTTCTCTCTTAACAATCTCTCGTTTTCCCTTTGCATTTCTCTCATCTTTTCCTCGACTTCACTCATGGCTTTCAATACCTTCAACTTCTCTTTTCCTTCCTCAATCAACTTGGCTTCCAAGGAAAATATTTCCTTTTGCATGTCCCTCATCTTCTCCTCTACTCCTCTCATGGCTTTCAACACCTTTAACTTCTCTTCTCCTTCCTCACTCAACTTGGCTTCCAAATTCATAACTTTCTCTCTTAACAATTCTTGCTCATTTTCCTTCTGAATTTCTGCCACCAAATCGTCCACATTACTCTTAGCCTCTTCTACTCTGGTTTCACATTCCTCGTCCGTGACAATCGAAATCGGGGTCAGGAAGTTTCGTTCGTCTTCTAACTTTTCCACCATTGAATTCAATCCAATCGAGGTGTTCTTATCCGATTCCGCTATGTACCGCAACTTCTTGAGCTCAGCTTCAAGTGTAGCCACCTCTTGTTTGAGAGCTTCGTTTCCAGCTTCAAGCATGTTCACCTCTCGTTTCAGTGCTTCGTTTCCAGCATCGAGCATGACCACCTCTTGTCTCAGTACATCGTATTCCTCTTCAATTGTAGCTACCTCGTGCTTGAGTGATTCGATTTCTTTCACAAGCCCTCTTTTCGTCGACGTGTAAAGCTCTGTGTTCTCATACTGTATCCTTTCAACAACTTTCACCCTCTGGTACAACATACGGATGCTGTCATCCACTTTCTTCCGGACTTCTATGGCTAAATCCTCCATCTTTCTTTCTAGGCAATGGAAATTGAAATTGTTTCCCAAAGACAATCGTCGGACAAGCTTTGTTTTAGGCGGCATAGATATGTTAGTGCCAGTGCCAATGCCAGTGCCAGTGTCATTCCCAGTCTTTCTATATAATGTTTCCAGTTCTAGAATTCTTTCATTCAGTTTACCCTTTTCCTCTCTCAACTGACTGATTTCAACAACATTACTCTTCACTTCCTCTTCCGATCTATTCTTCTCTTTGCTTAGCACATCGACCTCGGATTCCAAGTCCATCACCTGCACCTGCAGGCGTTGCTTTTCTTCTACCATTATCTGCTCAGCAGCACTCTTTCTTGCTAATTCCTCTGTCAGGGTTTTCACCTGAACCAGATACTGGGAAATCTCTTTGGATTTGCTCTGTACCAGAATTTCTAACTCTCTTGTCTGATTGTGCTGAAACTCGAGCTCGGTTTTCAAGTCAGCTAACTGCTCTTCTAGAGCAAAATGTCCCTTTTCTGTCTCATCCATTTTGTTCCTCAAATCCCCATTCATGGTCTCTATTTCCTGTATCCTACTTAAAGCATCCTGGTGGCACAAATCTAAAGCTTCCTTCTCTTTTGTGGTACATGCCAATTGATGTTTCAAGTCTGCAATTTGTCCATATGCCTTTCTAACTTCATCCTCCATGTCCATTGATCTCTTCCTACAGGCATGTCTGTTGTGACCTAAGGCCGTGTTAATTTCGACATCCTCGGAGGAATAATATTCGGAATCTGAGTTGTGTGCATGATTAGAACTACTTTCGTTTACTGTTCCTTCGGCTCCTTCCTTACCACTACCTCCCCCACGTTTAAGATGATCGTACTGGGCATACAGCGACTGGTATTGTTTCTGAATATCTTCGATAAGTCCGACGAGTTCCGTCTTCCCTCTGTTCTTCCTCCGAACCATTTTCAAGATTCTTTCCACTTTTGTATCAACATCTGAACAAAAAGAGAGAGAAAAAATTATTTTTTTTCCTGGGAAATGAAGTTTTATTCCTCGGTATTGTGCTAGTTTTTAAGAACCTGTTTTTGACACATTCAGTTGCGCCATGGTTTTGAGTATCAGGATAACCCTCGGACGTGTTTGGTCAGTCTATTGCTTCGTCTCCGACATGAAATTTGCAGCTCCGACCACAAACAATGCAATTCCCATAGCAAACAAAATCTCTGAAAATAAGTTGACAGAACATTAATGAACCATCCATGTCAAAATCACCTGGTTTTAATCATATAGAGATAAAAATATTTGAATTTAAATCTAACATTACGCCACATATTATCATTCAACCATCCAACCATCTTAAAAATGTATTGTAATTTTTTATTAGCAGGAAATAGAGATTGAAAATAAATCTTACCTGGAAATGGAACTGATCAAAAGAGAAATGGAAGAACAGGGAAATTATAAATTCTCTTTTGTTTCGGCCATGACAAGGAAATTTTGGCGCTTCTTTTAATATTAAATGCCTTCGGATTATGCTAAAAATGATTGAATTAGCCAAAAGAATACAGAGATAATTTCATCCATAGATTGGTTGGAACTGAAGAAATCCAGCATGATGCCACGTGGATGATGTCCCATGTTTTGTTCTTTTTTTTCTGTCACGTCTTAATTTAGATTCTGTCTGAATTTTTTAAGTGGGTTATCCAAAAAAAAAACTACGTTGTGAAAAGAATCTACAGCGTTCTGTAACATAAATAAAAAGGTCAAAGGTAGAAAAGAACATGAAAAGATCAAAGGTGGAGTCTAGAACGGTGATAATAGATAGTATTAATTAATTAATTAATTATATAAAATAAATAAACTGATATAATAATAAGATTATATTTAATATTTAAATAATTTATTAGTTATCAAAATTAATAAAATTAATAGGTAGTTTCTCTTCTAGTTTAATGTTATGTTGATTCGAAACTTCCTCAAGATATAACATATGTCAATTAATAAAATTATTTTGATAAACTATACAAATACAAAATTTATGATGTTCTTATTAAGATACTCATTTTACGAACTCTATTTATAAAATATATATTATTAAAATATTAAAAATATCTATAATTCTATAAATAATTATTACCTTTTTAATTTCTCTTAGATTATCAGAAAATTATTAAAAATACAATTTGATTATTAATAAAGAGAAAGAAACCGACATAAAAACTAGAAGAAGAAAAAAAAAGCATGAAAAATATATATATCCTGTCAACATTGCCATTAAATTTTAATGGCCAACGGATATTGGTCTAGTTTACTGTAGATTAAATTCATAATGATTTCATTGTAACTGGTAAGAGATTTATTTGGATAGTTTGACCATTATTTCAATGTAATAAACAGAAGCCAAGAAAAGAAAAGGAAAAGGGAAATGGCTGAACTTCCCATCATTGACTTGTCCTCAACAGATCGCTTCTCCACCGCCAACTCTGTTCGTCAGGTTGTTTTCCTATTCATTCTTTATCCGTTTGCGTTGCCAATCTGAATCTTTAGGCAGTTGCAGTTTGAGTTTATTGAACAAAGAATTCTCCTTTGCAAAAATTTTGTTCTCTTTCCAGAAAAAAATTAAAACTTGCTGTCAAATTTCTGGGTTTTTGAGCAGGCATGCATTGATCATGGTTTCTTTTACCTTGTGAATCATGGGGTTGATGAAGAATTGGTCAAGAAAGTTTTTGATCAGAGTGGGAAATTCTTTTCACTCCCAATTGAAGACAAGATGAAGTTGGCTAGAAAGAATCACAGAGGATATACACAACTTTATGCTGAAAAGCTTGATCCTAATTTAAGTACCAAAGGTAGTTTTGTTTATTTTGATTGGATGAAATTTTCCTTTTTAACATTTTCGAATGAACCCCTTTCACCAGAGATACCTAATTTCTTTTGGGTTTACTGTAAAAGGTGATTTAAGCTCAGATTGATCACATTTACCTGCTTGGAAAACAGGTGACTCTAAAGAAAGTTTCTATATTGGTCCCCTACATGAGGACCTCAATCAATGGCCTTTACAAGGTATGCAATATGTATGGTTGTCTTATACAAAACATGTTGTAGCAGTTGTCTCAAATTTCTTGATTCATTCTTCGTTTGTTCTTTCCTTTGTGACCTTGTATGAATAGTTTCTTGATATATGGAGTTGGATTGAGTTAAACTCAATGGTCTTTTGGCTTGGAAATTGCAGAAGATCTTCCATCTTGGAGAAGCACAATGGAGACTTATTATCAGAAAGTGCTGTAAGTCCCTGCTGTTAGTTCACTTATTAGTATTTACAGTTTCTTGTATATGGTTTCAACACTTAAATGGTGCTAGATTTGCTTCCTCAGGTCTGCTGGGACTAAATTACTTTCTGTAATTGCCTTGTCCCTGAAATTAGATGAAGATTTCTTTGAAAAAGTGGGTGCCCTTAACGAACCATACTCATTTATTCGTTTATTACATTATCCAGGTATGGTACCACACTACTTGGTTTTTTGCATTACACTTCTATGAATCTAAAGATTTCCATTTGAGTGAAGAAATGTTTAGATAGAGAATATGATTAGAAGTTCAGAGCCTTGAGACCTTAAGAATATGATTATATGCCTCTTAATATATGATGTTAGGGGACTTGGATTCTTCTAGTGAAGACATATATGGTGCTTCAGCTCACTCAGATTATGGAATGATCACACTTCTGGCGACTGACGGTGTTCCGGGGCTTCAGGTGTGTACCTTGTTAATAATCCACAATCCTTAAATTATGTATTTCGACCCGATATTTGTTTCACCTTTGTGAAAACAGATTTGCAGGGACAAAACCAAGCAACCACAGTTTTGGGAGGATGTGCCAAGTATGACTGGGTGAGTACTATTAGTGATGGAAGGTTGTTCTCGTAATCACTAGAACAGAAGTACTGGTTTACAATGCTTCGTTCTTACATTTGAATCTTTGCCAAATCAGCCTCTGAACATTGGATCTGAATCTGTAGGGCATTCGTTGTTAACATCGGGGACATGATGGAGAGGTGGACTAATTGTCTGTTCAGGTAACCCAGCTGCCTGTTATCTTAAATGTCGGCTTCTTTGCGTCTGCTCTAATTTTGTGCCATGCATTTGCAGGTCAACACTGCATAGAGTGCTGCCACCCCGACAAGAACGCTACTCTGTAACGATTCACACTTTCCTGTTTAAGCATAATAGTTCCACATCTTCTTTTGCTCACAGTTCATTTATGTTAGGAATTAGGATCAGTTTGTTGAATGTTTTTTCAACTTCCATTAGCTTCATATCGAGCATATTATCCATCATTGCACATTGCTTATTCTATTCCTTTTAATTGAGTGAGGCCTAATTCTCTTCTACAATTCTTTTTGCAAACCTTTCAGGTGGCATTCTTCTTGGATCCAAGAAAAGATTGTATCGTGGAATGTTTAGAAAGCTGTTGCAGTGAGGCTTGCCCACCGAAGTATCAATTCAACCCGCAGTTTCAATATTTATGATTCGATTATGTTTAATATTTCTAGATTCGTCACTGACTTAGACTCGCCTCTATATCTTTTTAAATGTTTTCGTTGTTACATGCAGATTTCCCCCCATAAAATCCTGGGACTACCTGCTAGAACGCCTGAGACTTACATATGGTTCGTAGTTGAAGTTATGCATCTATACTTTCACAGCTCCAGAGAAGTGCAGCCCTCTGTAATGTAATAAACAGACAGATGTCTGTGAAAAATAAGAAAAACAGAAGCAGAATATATCATAGTTTGCTTGTTTCATGACTATTCTTGCAATACTTTGAATACTGTTTACGGTGACACGTGTCGGTTAGTAAAGTACATACAGTCTGTTGGTCGGAAAAATTAGGGATGTTTCTTCAAGGATATTGGAGGGTGACCGTATAGATTATTTGTAGTGAATGATGATCACGTGGATATATTTCTTTCAAGGATCTCATTTGATTTCTAGCATGTGCTTTCTGTAGGAACCAGACAGAACAAAAAAAGAAAAAAGAAAAAAAAAAGACATTAGACATGTTTTGTCTTTACGTTTCTTTTTGACTTTTAGATTCTGTCGACGTCTGAGATCTAACAACTTTTTCTGTTCTTTTTAAAAATTGCATTTTTAAAGGGATTAAGGAAATGATTAGATTAATATCATTCGGTTGGGTTTGGATACTTGTGGTTTTAACTTTTAAACACATATTTACCTTCATCTTATTTAGAGTTTAAGGTATTCACCGTCAATAATAGTAACTAATTCTTTTCTTTTAAACAAATATTGCTCACTTTTTCATTTTTATAATATATTACAATTTATTTATAAAAATATTATGATTTTTTATAGTCGATGAGAGATGGATTCATGAATAAATATCAAAATTATCTTTAGTTTTTATTAACTAGGGATTGTTATATATAAATATCAAAATAAAAACTTTATAATATAATTGGACGGAATAAAGTGATTTTTCTTCCTATTCCTTCGCCAGATTGATTTTTTGCGGCCAAATTTATAATAATAGAGACATAAAATGACATGGACCGAGTCATATTGGAGTCAACTCACCGCAGCAAACGCATGATTATATCACACCAATTTGACAAGATCAACGGCTACAAATCAAGTACCCACAGTAAACTCCGCGAAGCAGTAGATCATTAAATTTCCTTTGCAATTGGCTTAAATAAATAAATACAGGGGATATGGATATTGTTTGTCCCTCGTTCTCTCTCCCATCTGATATCGCAGGCGCAGCCAGAGGGAGAGCCAAATAAGGAAACAAAAAAGTTTGTTTTTTGGGGTTCAAAAGCAAAGCCCTAATCAACACGCGGATGATCCGGATGCTCAAAGGTCCGATTGGCATTTATCTCTTCACCCTCTGATCGGAAACGAGCCTATCCGGCGGTGAAAATGACGCGTCGCTGCTCGCATTGTAGCCACAACGGGCACAACTCTCGGACCTGCCCGAACCGAGGGGTTAAGCTTTTTGGAGTCCGGTTGACTGATGGGTTAATTCGGAAGAGCGCCAGTATGGGAAACTTAAGCCAATATTCCGGGTCGACTGCTGGCGCGCATAACGGAAATGGGTCGGGTTCTCCCGGTGAGGGGCCGTTTCACACCGACGGTTATGCTTCTGAGGATTTCGTCCCCGGGTCGTCTTCGAGTCGTGAAAGGAAAAAAGGTTTCTTTTTTGTCCTGAAGGATTAATTTTACTTTTTCTTGATTTATTTACTTTATTGTTTAAGAATTTACTGGGTCAATGATTAGTGTAACTCTTAAGTATTTGCTTTGGCTTGAAATCTTTCACTTATTTTTATTTTTGACACAGTGATCATACTGGATTTCTATATCAATTTTCATATGTTTATTATTTTTAACTTTTATGTTTGTATTATTAAATAGTTCAAGGATTTAAAGTGAAGTTGTATTTTTTTTCTTGTTAGTTATTTTTTAATTTTAACTTCTAGTTAACTTAACAACTAGATTTTGTCTGGTGGGTTGTTGAATAATAATAATAACTGGGTCTGGAATTTCACTAATTATGCAGTAGAATATCTAAAGATTTGCAAAAGTGGTGTATCTTGAAATAAGGCAAGCAGGGCTCTCTGGGATTATTATTTATGCTATAACATGAAATTAATTGGGAAGTCTGCCTAAAAGAATGCTTATCAGATGTGATATCACTGAGTTTTGGATTGGAGGTAATAAAATGGATTTCTTTATGTGCCTGATCTTTGTCTACTTCGTTCTAGTTTGGATAATCCCTTAAATGTCTAAGCATTGACATTGGAAATGAGAAGTCTAGAAGGTATTGAATGATGTTTCAAGTACTGATAAAACAGGAGCGTAATGCCGGGATTCTTTAAGCCGGGTTATTTTTGTTTTACAGGTGTTCCTTGGACAGAAGAGGAACATAGGATGTTTCTTCTTGGTCTGCAGAAGCTTGGGAAAGGTGACTGGCGTGGAATTTCACGTAATTATGTTATATCAAGGACTCCTACTCAAGTAGCTAGCCATGCTCAGAAATATTTCATCAGGCAGTCAAATGTTTCTAGGAGAAAACGACGATCTAGCCTTTTTGATATTGTGGCAGATGAAGTTAGTACCATTCTCTCTATAACGATGCATCACTTGCCATATCGTACTTGTATGAATAACAACTTTGATTTGGATGGTTCTTGGTTGACATGGCACTTTGAACTATTCTAATTACTTTTAACCTTTAGAAATTAGCAATGTAATAGTGTAAGTAGGATTGACATACCATTGATATTTCTTATATTTTTATGTGACGATTTTACTTTATTGTCGAAATTTTATAGTTAGTTCACTTTGTCTATATAATATTATTTCTGATACCTATACGATAATTTTCAACAGATCTGTTTTTATGTGATGCATACAATGCTGGCAGGCATTGTTTATCCTTCCAAATAGCCTTATTTTCTAATTGTCTAAGAGACCTTCTTCTTGTTTATTTCTTGCAGTCAGCTGACACTCCAATGGTATCACAGGACATGTTTCCTGCAAATCATCCACAGGCTGAAGCACAGAGCAATGACCAGTTGCCTATTCCTCCATTGGATGAAGAAGATAAATCAATGGATTCCCACAACTCGAATGATGGAGAATGTGTTCCTCCAAAGTCGGAGAGCTCGCAACCTTGTTTCCCCGTAGTATATCCTGCTTACTTCCCACCATTATTTCCATATTCATTTCCTTATTGGATGGGGTATAACACAGAACCAAGCAAGAAGGATGCGCATGAAGTGTTCAAGCCTACAGCAGTACATTCGAAGAGCCTGATCAACGTTGATGAGCTGGTGGGCATGTCAAAGTTGAGTTTGGGAGAAACTATTGGTGATAGTGGCTCATTGTCTCTTTCACTAAAACTCAATGGACCGTCTAGGCAGTCTGCTTTTCATGCCAACCCTGCTGCTTCTAGTAAATCTGGCATGGATTTGAGTGGGAACCCAATCCATGCGGTATAAGATCAAATTTATCTAAGAGTAAATGTATTGGGTTAGTTCAGGGCTTGTGAGCAGTACAGGACAGGTTTATTGTGAGTAGAAGACTAATAATTTAGTATAGGGCTTGGATTTAATCATATATCTTTTGTGGGTTCAACTCAATTAGTTTATTTTTTGCAGTCTTTAGTAACTTAATCCAATGCTTAGCAATTAGCTACGTGGTACTTGAATTTTTATGACATATTTGAACTCGAAAACTGTCTCATATATTAATTTAAAAATTTAACTTCATTAATATTTGAATCCGTGACTTTTAAGAATAACAATTGTTTCTTTAATCACTTGAGTTAGAAGGTTCGTGCATTTAAGATATATTTTTTGCTCATAGGAGTAATTACCTTGTATATGTAGCAATTCAAGTTTCAACATTTGGGGTTGTTTTTATTACAATTTTCTGATTAAATGTATTACATTTACTTTTGTATCATACTATGTTTAGAAATTAAAATGATCTTATCTCGCCACAAAGGTTCATGAATTTTCAACTAGATTTCCATTTCAGCAATAAATTAAGTAAATGCATTTTCTTTAACCAAGGAGTCCCAAATTAATTCCTCAGTCCCAAAGCGTCAAATTCAGTTCTACAAATCCCCTTGTCGCTATTTATTTAATACCATAAATCAGTCCCCCAACTTTTTGATCTTTCCAATTTCCATCCATAGTACTGAAAACATGACTGGAATAGGTACTCTGGTAGACCTCTTGCTTTTCTACACTCTAGAAAGAGTCCTTTTCAATAGAATGGTACTCACAATGGGCAAAAACTCCCAACAGGTCAAGTCAGCCATGGCACTGTGGCTCATGCTTGAAGAAATTGGTTACCATGAACTCATTCGAATCATCCATTCGTACGACGAAGACACCATCGAGGCTCTCTTCAATGAGGCATTACAATGCCTGGAGTTCATTCAGCCTAATTCTTCATCACCAACTCGTGAATCCCATGACACTCCTGTTTTCCTCGGCCTTTTCGACGAGCCGATGAATTTCACATTCTTTCACTACAACCGAGAGTTTATGTACAAGCGTTACGTGCACGTTATGGAAACTGTTTGTGACAAAATATTTGGCGAGAATGCTGCTATTGAAGTTGATGAATCTGGTTTAAAGCCAGTTGCTAAACCTCTAGGAGAGGGATCTACCTCTTCTTCACCGGTTGCCGGTGTATCGAATTTAAATCCTGGAGCCGATGAGTTTCGTCCAGGACAAACACCGGAAGATACAAGAACAATGTTTCTAACATTCTCCAAAGGTCACCCTTTAAGCCGGGAAGAAATCATCCACTTCTTTACCTCGTATGTAGCTAAACTCATCTATGGCTCTCTCATTTGAAACACATGAACTGGTTTTAGATGTTTGTTTTTTCATTGCAGGAACTGGGGAGAAGTGGTGCAAGATGTAGTGATCGAACATGTTAGTCATCCCGGACAGGAACCTCAATTCGGACGTATTGTTTTCACTTGTTCCTTGGTGATTCCAATGGTTTTGAATGGGCAATCCAAAGCCAAATTCTTGGTCAACCGAAAGCATCTGTGGGCTCGAATATATGTGCCTCGCCATAGAGGAAGAACAAAATTAAGCTATAACTAATAAACAATACATGAATTAAAATTTATAATATCTGGTAATTGATATTTGATCGAATGATGTCCTTTTGTTCTTGGTAACATGATTTTGAAACCCCTTTTTGTTGTTTCATCTGTAAGATCAAAACTGATGTATATTTCTGGTTTCAAAAGATGCTTTATCGCCATTGTTTGTCTGAGATATTTTGTTTCCAGAAAAGAATATGACACAAAATTTGCTTGCCAAGTATGCCTTTAATTAGCTAGCTATATAGTTTAACAGTGAATAATCAAGTTTTAAGTTTTAGTATTAGACTTTAACCCTAAAAATATATAATTTATCTGTAATTCTTTAAATTCTTTTATTTAACTATTATTTAAATTAATAAAAGAACCAAATACTACATACCACAAAGATAAATTTAAATTTAAAATTCTAAAACATAAACTTTTGAACTAATTCATTAACCTTAAATTAAAAGACTTAAAGTTTTTTCCTAATTAAAATGCCATATTACAAAATTTTCTGAATGAAAGGGAATGCATATTCTAGTGTCTATAAATTTTATCATATGAGCTTAATATTTAATTATAAATAACTCTCCTTTTAAAAAGAGTACATTATTTATCTTTTTTCTAATTTATTATTTCTTAATTTATGGTTAGATCTGAGATAAATTCACTGAATTATCAAATTTAAAGATATAAAAAAATATCATTTTATAAATATTACAATACTTGAGAATAACAATATTTACTCATGATGTTATTCCTTAAATTATTATTATCCATACAACCAGAGACGGAGTTGTGGGGAAGGGAGGGACAATCGCGCTCACCTCCGAATTTTTTTTTCTACTTCTATCTTTCTATTTAAATTTTTTTAAAATTTATTTTTTTATAAATTTGTCTCCGTCCCTACATACAACTTTAATAAAAACTGAGTCATTTTCACAAAATAATAATTAATGTCATAATTTATAAAATAACCTTTCCTTTCCTTCCCTTCCCTTTATTTTCTAATTATTTTATTGAAATCTAATATTCTATTAAATTTGCCTAGGTCTTACTTCCATATATTTTTTTCCCTTTTCGCGTTAAGAGGGTCGCGCTTTACCGACAGCGGCATGGCGCTGGATATTCAAACCAATTGCGGTAGTATCGTTGGACCCCATTTTATTATTTAAAATAAATAAATAAAATGTACCAACCATGTTAGCCTAGCCCGTCATCTTTTCCCAATAAAAATAAAACAAAATCATAAAAATACAGGAATTTTTTTTCTTCTAAAAAACTGGAATTCATTTACAAAACCTCATAATTTCTTTCAATTCAATGATTTTTTAATATTTTTAAAATTTTTGTTTATAAAATTTTATAAAAAAATAAACATAACTATCGCTTTAAATATAAATTTGAAAAATTAAATTCTCTTTTGAGAAATTTTAAAGATTTTTTTTTATTTGTTAGGATTATTTTTTAGATTTTTTTTTGAATATCAATGTACAATATATATGCTACTCAAATCCTTCTTTCCTGTGTTTAATTTCATAATCTCTTATATATTGTATTAATAATAATAATAATCGTACTAAATTATTTTTTTTTAACTTTTCGATCATGTCATGTAATTTTTAATAATAAATATGTAATTAAGAAATGTGAAATTATTTGAAATTTATGTCAAAATAAATAGATATTATTGAATAGATTATAAATAATATATTAAATGGAATTTATTTAATAATTTTTTATGAGAAATTTCGAAGTTGTTAAAGCTATTTTTAAATTTCTTTTTAAATATTTTAATAATTAAAAATATTTTAAGGTATAAAAAAAATTAGTCGCGCTAGCAGCCTTCGCGCAATTTCTTCTATAAATTGGACATGTAAAACTCTTTGCAGTTGAAAGTGCAGTACAACTTCCATAGCTCATCTCATTGTAAGCTTCTATACCTTGTTTAGCTACTGGATTGTCTGATTCAGGTAAAGATCTTTTCTCCACACGAATTCACTAGCGGATGATTTCTTTGTTCGTAATCCTTGATTTTCTGGGAAAATTTGAGTTGTTGACTTTGTTGACTTGACTTGTTTTCCTGAAACCTGTAGTTTCTTTATTAGAAATGGAGTTCAATTCCTTGTTAATTAGCACCTGTAATTACATGAATTAGAACACTGGTACTTTAATCAATCAGTACATTGTATTCCGATATGATTAGTTTGCAGATTTAGATTTTTCCGTCTTATAATGATGATTTTTTTTTCAGATTCTCTATCTGTGCTGTCCTTTTTAAGCTTGGACCCGCCCATATTTTAGGTTTAGCAGCATCAAAAGAAAACGGAGATTCCACTGAAATGAGTGTGCATCAAATTAGTCGTGGAAAAGCAAAAGTATCTATTGTCTTGCTCTTTTTTTGTTTTGATTTCCTTCAGAGTTCCCTTTCTTCATGTTATCCTCTAGTATTTAATTCTTCGTTTTTATTATAGTGATTCATTTTTTTCATTGCTCTCCATATGTAGACATGCAAGGAACTAGTGGCAGAGTTGGTATCTATGATATTGGGTGATGAAAGTTATCTAAAAGTAAGGCTTTCCCTCCCTCCTTTGTGTTTTTCTTTCTTTTTACTTGTTATTTAGTTGGTTTCTCCTCGCTTGATCATTTTTTTTTATGCAGAAAAAGTGGGACAAAAGGATCGAGTTAGTAACTGAAGTAACGCAGAAGCTGAATGACCCACAATTTGTGTTGGAAAGGTTGGCATTGTTGTTGCAGCCGATTATTGGGGAACGTATGAGTACCGGCTATGATGTCAGAAAAGCAGAATCGGCTTTACAAGAGCTTCAGTCATTTTTGAAGCAGCCAAATTATACAGTTCCGAATCAAGACGGTGCAAATGAGTTTCACAGCTCAAACTCCTTCTCCAACCTATTTACACAGATAGAAGGTACAAGTTTATTCAGTGCTTATTACAGTGACTATTCAATATGAATCTCAGATATAAATCAAAAGAACCAAATTTGAAGCATGATTGACAGTGTAAAACGTCAAAAGGAGCACAGTCCCAAAATTTGAATGATTTGCAAATAAAATTTTCACCACATTTTACCAATTAGAAGCCTTGATATCTGCAAAAAGAATCTCTTATCTAGGCTTCAAATTCTCCAATGCTACAAATTTCTTTCTTGTTTGTATTAAAAAGACATCAATCACATCTATTGTATCAGTCTTAAATATAACTATTGAATACTTCTCCTTGGCATCTAATAAAGCCCCTTCTTTCATAGCGAGACCCCTTCTGCAACTTAGACGCATTAGCATTCATTAACTTGCCTACGATAGTAGCCTTATGAGAAGCACTGTAAAATGAACCTTAACAGTAGACTTCGATCTGTTTCTTTTCAAGAAAGTTTACATTTTCAGCTCTTCGTTCCCTGCATCATTCTTTTAGCTTTATTGCTGCTTTCTTCTCCTGCACTATTAAAAGGTTGTCGCAGCTGATTTAATCATATGAATAGTAGCATGAGATTTGAACCTGTAGGGAAAAAAATCCTAATACAGTCCTGCTTCATTTAATACCACAGGATCACCAAATTGATGGATTTTAAATTGTGCTTTATTTATGATTTATAACGTTATATTCTTTTATAGATATGCATAACCCCCATGAATGGATGTTGAAGACAAAGGAGGAGTCACATTCCATTAACGAGGAGCTTAATCAGGCAATGCCAATCATATCTCCATCCCTTCTGTATTTTTTTTAGTTTTTAACTGTTTGTTCAGATTATTATTATTGACTTTTTGTTGTGCAAATCCAGATAATGGCTATTCTAGAGCAAAAGGGCCAATTAATGAAGAATGTGAATGTTTATGTCATTATCGCCAAAATGCTAGAGAAAGTGGTCTATTCTTGCTCAACCATGGCATATGGCATTTTGGATCAAGACATCACTCATCTAGTTCAAGGATATCATGGAGATGGCTCAGTTACTTATGATAGAAATGCGGGTCAGTTAAGACTCATCTTTCCTCCAACCCCAGTTCATGATCAAGAGGTAAGCATTTTGATTAGCAGGATGGAATGCTATAGCAGAATCCCTGGCTAAGTCTGGATCCTGTAGGAATTTTTGGTTTAGGCGTTTTGGTAAATGGTTGTTTTGCTAAGGTGCATTTATCTAAGTTTTTATGATGATATAACCCTTTTTACTAATCTGTCATTTTATCTTTCGTTTATTTGAGTTTGCAGAGCTCAAGTGGTAAAATTGTTTGGAAAACTTTTTCATCTTTACACTGTATATCCTAATGTAGGTGATCATTCAAGAGAAACAATCGAAGGAAGTGACTTTAACCATAAGATCAGTGGCAGGGAGACTAGCAGAACTAAATGTGGCCAATCCAGAGATGGTAACAACTACTGAATTTTCAAGTTTAATCGAGCAAGTTTTTACCTACCTGAACCTGGAATCACGTTGATCACTTTCCATGCACCTATCATTTAAGGAATGATGCTAAAACTGAGTTCAACCTTCAGTTATCCTTCCATCGTATATGTAGAATTTGCTGTTCCTCTAATTTCTTAAACGGATGTTTTGTTTTTTGGTATTTTGTTGGAAGTTTGTTATTTGATATGCTTATTTTTGGATTATTATCTGATTCGTTTTCCCTTGTAATTTCTTGCTACACAGATTGATCATCTACAACTAGATGAATTTGACTTTCCTGTGGATTTTCTGGATGATACCTGCATCATCCACAACTACAAGGTTTCTAATTGCAATGCCGATGCGCTTCGAGAGATATTTGATATGCACCCCAATGTTGATGAGAATTTTGGAATTTCCAACCCGGATTTCAAAAACTCCTTTATGAACTCACTAGCTGGATTGTATAAAAAGCTAAAAAGTGGGGAGGAAGATATGCTGGAGCTAGAAGATATCAGAAATATGGAGTCAATGATCCGAGACATGGAACTCAATGGTTTGCAGATTTCGTGGCTACAAGAACTGTTGACCGGTGTCCATGAAAGGAAAACTTTGCTAGAACGGATTGCTTCAAGCAGAGCTATGGCACAAAAAGCCGAGCAGGAGGCAAAAGAAGCTGAGCAGCAGCTGGCCAAGTTAAAGAAGAAACGACGGTTTGATTAGATTCTAGCCGCTCTATTGAACTGATGGTGTGTTTATCTATATAAGTATATTGTGCACACGTTTGAATATTTGTTTGATTCTATGCCATATCAAAATCAGTGACGCTAAGTATGAAGTTGCTTGTTGAAGTTCTCTGGTTAAATTTTTATAGATATTATTAGTCTTGCTAGTGAAAGTGATGACAGCATTTGCTCAGCTGTGGCAGAAAATGACATTTTCTTTGTTGGTTTAACAAGATATCGGACTTATTAGTCGACTAATTCGGATTAAATTTTATAAAGCCCTAATACGATTTTTTCAACCCAATTTTTTCATTCACGATGTCATAATTTACTTAAGGAACCTAATACCTTATCTTGTTAGATTAATTGGTTGTTAGAGCAGAAAATAACATTTTGAACCCAGGCAGGCGGGCAGCTCTAATCAGGTTCTCTGAATCAGTTTTCTCATTTAATGTTTTGTTTTCTGTATAGAGCATAATTTGATCTGTTACAAAGTATGCCAATTACACGGTTTAGTTCTACAATTATTTGGAGAAGGCCGGTAAGGCAAATTCCCAGCCGTTGTGGGTAAGAAGAGAAGAGATGACACTCACGAGACGAGTCACATCAAGCATTCCCCATTTTGTTGGATTTGCAAAGAGATCCTTCAAATCCTACAATTTACCCGGATACCCCTCCTCCTCTTCTTCCTCTCTCACCCATGGCATCCACGTCTTCGACTGCCCCCCGTATGTCCCCTCTCTCTTTCATCTTTACCCATTTCCAGATTTCCGTCGTTGTATTGGATTTGCCTCATTAAGTTTTCATTCCTGACAAAAAAATGAACTTTTTCCAAATTAAAATTGATGATTTTGCTATTTTTTTAATTGAATATGGTGTTTTTTTTGGTGGTAAGATCAAGTTGGGATAGTTGCAAAGCTATCAGAATGTATAGCTTCAAGAGGAGGAAACATACTTGGGGCTGATATTTTTGTCCCTGAAAAAAAGAACGTCTTTTATTCCAGAAGGTAAGGTTACTTTTAATGGTACAAAATTTTGTAATTCTATGCTAATTGTCGTTCATTGATGAATGCAAGACAAATTTTGAGTCTTGGTAGCCCTCACTTTAAATTCCAAATCGTTATACATTTAGCTTGTCCTGATAAAACATGATCCCAAAGAATCAATGTAGGATCAATAAAGCCAGTTAGTGTTGCAATTAAGAACTATTTGAACAGTTTTGTTGTTGTTGTTGTTGGATGGTTGACCTTTTGGATGAAGTTAAAACCACGAAACTAAGCTGTGCAGATTGGTTTTATTATAAAGGAGAGTTAATGAAATCAAGAAGAGATAGTATTATCTTAGTTTTTTTCTAAGTTGCTTATTGTTAATCTATATCAATGTTTTTCCATGTTTTTCGATGTTGTAGAATGATGATGTCCAATGGTGACTGTACCTTGTGGTTGCAAGGTGATCTAGTGAACCATAACTAGATCTGGATGTTTTTCTGTGAAAAATTGCAGTGAGTTTGTTTTTGACCCTGTTAAATGGCCTCGGGAGCAAATGGATCAAGATTTCCTAAATTTTTCAAAAGTGTTTGGTGCTGCAACATCCGTTGTCAGGGTGCCTGATATCGATCCAAAGTTTAAAATTGGCATCCTTGCTTCAAAACAGGTATAACTTTTTGCATTTCTCCTAATGTTGATTTGAATCTTAGCATGATTAAACCATTTATCTTGCTTCAGGACCATTGCCTGGTAGATTTGCTATATAGATGGCAAGAGGGAAGACTTCCAGTTGATATTACTTGTGTGATTAGGTAATGTTTAGACTGTCATCCCCTTTGGTGATTTTTGCCGTTAACATTTTTTCTTCAAAAAACTTTTAGCCATTTGCATTTTGTTTCAAAATTTTGATTCTGGTTTCCATTATATGTCAGTAATCATGAAAGAGGTCCAAACAGCAAACAACCATGTGTTGCGCTTTCTCCAAAGGAATAAGATTCCATATCATTATTTGCATGCTACAAAAGAGAATAAAAGAGAAGAGGAGATCTTAGAGTTAGTTCTAGATACTAATTTTCTTGTACTTGCCAGGTATATGCAGGTAAATCTGGTCGTAAGATTCTCCACAATTTTGTTTAAATGCAAATCAATCTTTATTTGGAAAAGATTTTAGTATGGAATTCTACAATATTAACTGGAAGAATAGGCTTAACTTTTTTTTCTTTCACCTAAGCAAAGCCATGTAGTGTCTGCCCTTGTTGGTATTGTCATTGTGTTTAGTTAAACAGATGTATATTATTACGATGTCAGGTGTATTGAAATTGGTTGAATCAACTATTGCTATGTTCGGAAGATGGAAAATAACTATTTACTTTTGCAGATTTTATCTGGTCATTTTTTGAGGACATATGGGAAGGATGTAATTAACATTCACCATGGCCTTTTGCCATCATTCAAGGGCGGGAATCCATCTAAACAGGTGACTACTCTTTCTTTTTGAATTGAAACACTTCATGCCTCCTCCCTAACTCTATATGCATGTTAAATTTTCCAGATTATGTTGGCAGGCTTTTGATGCAGGTGTGGAATTAATTGGTGCAACTAGTCGCTATGTGACTGAAGAACTTGATTCGGATTTTGGGGCCTATTATAGAACAAATGGTATTATTCTATTTGTTTACCGCTGCTCTAAACAGTGTTACTATTCTTCTTGCAATGGTTACATGATGGAGATTATTCTCCTCTACTATTTTCCATTCTAAGAAGTAATCAACTTGAACTACCTTACTTCAGTTTCTAGAACTTTAAGTAATAACTGAGAATGCAGTTTCTTGCTGTTTGACCATGTGTATTGTTATTCTTCACAAATTTTCTGGTTGTCCGACAGCCAGTTTGATGGTTGATTCCACTGTCACGGTAAAATTTTCAGGAAGCCATGACAAGTTAATTTGATCTGCAAAACTTTCTTAGTGGGAGAAGGAGCTGAAAACAGTGTTTCTGAAGTCATAATCTTTAAGTGCTAACTTCCTTAGCTACTGTTGAAGTAACATCCAAGTTTAACTAAATTCGGGTTCCTATCATTATTGATTCACTTTTTTCAACTATTGTCCAATGATGTTTGTTCATTCATTTTTTGATGCTGCATAACCATTAAATAAATTTGATATTTATACTTTATTGTTTCCTACCCTTCTGTAATATTCTGCCCTCATTTATCCTTTCTGACAGGTAGAAAGAGTTTCTCACGGAGACAATTTGCTGAATTTTGTGCAAAAATCATAGAACCTTGAGAGGCAATGCCTTGCAAAGGCTATCAGATCATACTGTGAACTGCGAGTGTTACCATATGAGGAAAACAGGACTGTTGTATTTTAAGTGCGAAAATTAGAAGATAAAGCAGTGTTAAGGGAGGAGGTTGGGTTATTTTGCACCTTCTATCAGTCATTTAGATTGCCTAGCAAAAGTAATACTCTATACATCTCTCAAAAGGTCTGCAAAATAGCTGGTTTTTGTCAAGATGGGGGATCTCATTCATCTTCCTCTGCCTTTATCCCAAGAAGAAGAGGAAAATTTGGTGCAGTTTTCTTGATAGAGGATTATTTGCTGAGATTGCTTAGCCTGGTTTGTGTGCAATATCAATAATCAAATATCAAGCTAAGTAGTTGAGCAAACACTGAACAGGGACCACATTACTGTAATTGCAGATTTCCCATGGTGATTGGTGAGTTTCTTTTAATAAATAAATGAAAAGATGAAAACTAGCAATGTGCATCATTACTATTAGTTAGGGTACAATGATTGTGATAGTATGGGAATGGTAAGGCATATTTTTGTTTGTATATCTCCCACAAGTTGTCTTCCACTTGCACCATTTCAATCTTGTTGCTTGTCTTCCCTAGTCTATCCCCTAATTCAACAACCAGGAACAATTGGAATCTTAACATTGATGGCTATGATCTCTTTCGTTTTCCACTTTTGCTGTTATCATTGTTATGATTATTACTTTTTTGCAAGCATGGATATGGTGGAAGTGTCTAAAAAACTGTAGAAAAATCTCCCCTCAGATACATTGGAAGAACTTGTTGCATATTTAAATATGGAAATATAGATTATGTATGCAATTCTTGTCACAAAACCATATTCACTATGTGTGCTGCACAAACTATACTATTTCCTATATAGTGTCACTGATACTTAAAGGTTCGATAGAATGCTGGAGAAGATTTTGAATCCCATCAACCCATTTCTGCTTATGAATCTTGCTTTTACACTTGAACTCTAGAAGACCTTGCCCTGTCTTGAGACCGAAATAGAGTTCCGCACAGGTTTCCCTCTCTTTTCTGTCCGGCCATGCAGAAGTCTCATCGCAGACGCCGTAAACAACACCTGGTATAAATGATAGGAGGCGTAAATATCGGAGATGTAAAGCTGAAGTAATCGTAGTTGAGTACCAGATATGAGTATGTGTATGGATATGTTCAGTTATTTTAGGGTTACAGGTAACATGGTGGCCGTGGCAGTAGTGTTAATGTGCCAAAAAGTTGCTTTTTTGCTTAGATTAATGCGAAATTAGAGGGTACAGTACTGGAATGCTTACTTTTATTATTCTTAGAAAATGCCCCTCCAACGTGTTTGCCTTTTAGCTTAATCATGACCTGACAATGGAACGTTTGTAAGAGCTTGAAAAGTGGAGAAAAAAATTACATCTGAACATGTTTTCTGGTATTTTTACTATCAAGTTTGTTTATGTTACCTGAGATTTGTTGTTAATGTAGACATTGACGTGCTTCCATCTCAATGCACCTGAGAATAGCAGTAGTAGCAAGTGACTTCAGATGTTATACTCGAAACTCGAAATCAAATTATATATCAGAAAAATTGTGAAGTCTGAGTTTAGGAAACTTTGAGTTTTGATCTGAAATTACTACCTTTTCGTGTGTGCTGTAATAGTTCACCCTCACAGGTAGGATTCGGCTCCTTCATTGGAGTAAGAAAATCTGCAGACCAATGAGCCTCGGTCATGGCCCTCTCGTAAGGACTTATGGCTGCATTGTTCTTTGCTTCTTTTGGCAATCTGGCCTTTAGAGCTGCCTCTCCTCTCAAAGCTGGTTTTGAAGATTATGGTTCAGAGCCATTTCATAAAATTACAAAACTAAATAGACAGTGGAGTATTATCAATTCGGGATTAATAAAAATGGTACTGGTTTTGAATATCTGTAGATACCTGTGGCAGCTGCTGCTGTGAGCGTCATAAGATCACCAGCACTTTGTATTTCAACTGCTGATTTAACTACGGAAGCGATACGGTGATGATCCGCCCCGGCTAGTTCTGCTAATTCAATGCAATGTGATGCCAAAAGTTGAGTTGCAGATGCTAATGCAACGCTCATCTTTGACCCTGCAGCCGTGCCATTGGAGTTTCCAGCTGTGGCTATAGCTGCCAAGCCTGCAGCTAGTCCAGCAACTGAAACAGCAGTGTGCAACCGAGCATTTTCCGCACGTATCTTATCCTTCTTCTTCACTGTGTTAGTGCCTAACTCCTTGTGGTGGTTAAACCATTTTCCGATCGATCCAGTTTTTCGAGCTTGAATCGAATCCATGACTTTGTCAACCTACATATATCAGCAGAAAACAGTAAACTATAACATCAGAAATCCAAAACATGCAATGTAATCTACAAAACCAAAAGGGTACAAGATCATCATTACTCACAATTTGTGGTGCAACAATGGTGTCTGGAAAAGAACTCGGACTAAAATCGAACTCGAACTGTTTCTGTTTCAGAGAAAGGGCTTTAGAAAGTTCAGAAGCAGATAGAGACCATGATCTAGATAAAAACTCCATAGGCTCCTTTGGCGTCTGTGGTTGTGGAATCAACGGCAAAGACGATGCTGCTCTCAGCTCTCCATCTTCTTCCACATACTCTAATCCGAACAAAGAACCGGTTTTCCAATCCGAATAAAACCCAGTTTCCATTTCAACCTTGGGATTCTTTCAGCCGACCCGATGCCAAGAAAACACTTCAAATGGAAGAAAACAGACGAAGAAAAGATTGGCTTTTTGAAACCAGAAAGGTGGTGGATTAAGAACAAAGCTCAGCGTCTTGTCTGAGCAAAGCTATGATTATATTGAGTGTGGACAATGTTTTCATAGGGCCCCTCCCTTGAAACAGAATAATTAAACAGGAGAAGATATCGAAATCTAGTGTTTTGAATCCTTTAAAGTTTGGTTTACCTAAGGAGACTGGAGTTGTCAGTCAAAACAGAACTT
Organism: Abelmoschus esculentus; assembly: GCA_035048815.1. Lineage (NCBI taxonomy): Eukaryota > Viridiplantae > Streptophyta > Magnoliopsida > Malvales > Malvaceae > Abelmoschus > Abelmoschus esculentus. Next base: position 12,493,093 of record JAUCBN010000051.1, on the reverse strand, counting down.
AGGAGACCCAAAGTTTATATAATAATATGGATTAAGGAACATAAAGCACAGCATTTGTCCTGGTCAAGAGGGGGATTGTTTCTTAAGACAGGGGCAATTAAGCGCACGTATCCATAATCAAAAGTGATTAAGAGTATCTTTCGTATTGAATAATATTGTTCAGCCGTACCTCTTTTGGTCATTGAAAAGATTGCATGGCAACCAATGGCCTTGCACTAGTCGGTGGGTTTAGTTTTAGAGTTTGATGAGCTATTTTCGATAAATAATTTTAATATTTTAGAAAATAGGAGGTATTATGGTATATTTTGAGATCTACGGAAAAAAATTATAATACATGAGAAAGTCGTCACCTATAAATAATGATTTGGGTGAAGATGTTATCTACAAATGACGACTTCTTAATTTTTTTTGAATTGATAAAGAAAAATATTAAAATATTATAAATTAGGGAAAGTTGTCACTCGCAGATGGCGTCTTCACCCAAATCGCCATATGCATGTGACGATTTTCTCATGCAATTTTTATCATGGATCTTAAAATATATCTCAATACTTTTAAAAAAATTAGGGTTATTCCCCTAAAAAGGCGTTTGATGTTTCGAAGAGTAATTTCTCAAATTTTTTCTCTTTTTTATGAATGGCTAAGAACTAAATCAAAATCGAATATTAAGAGATATCAAATTATTAAGTTTAAAATTTTAAAAGTTTACTTAAAATTAAGTTATAATATATGCATTAATCATCGTTATGAGACTTTAATATATGGTTAGTTATCATTATTTATATCTACGTGTGGTTGAGAAATGTAGGTCTTTGTTATTATCAAGCCTTTTTAGAACAACTTAAACACACCTTAAACCTAACCAATCTAAATGGACCACATAGAAATGAAATCAATTTACAATATAAAATATATTTACATATATATGACCGTATGAATTAATCAAATTAAATTTTATTTTAATTATATATTAATCTAGTTTTGATCGAATAAATGCATTAGTAGGCAAGTTCATGTCTGTTTCTCTTCCTAAAACTAAAACCAGCTCCAATCGTTAATCAACTATCTCCTTCCATCTACTTTCCTTTTTTATTTCCACGTGCGAATTGTTAACTCCAACTTAATTATAAATAAATATATAATAAAAATATGTTTTTTTTTTATATTAGTGTGATTAAATTGAAGTCGGTGACCCTAAACATGGACCAACAGTTTTCGGACAGCTGTACTATGTCCTGCCCGACCTCTTTAATTTGACGTGTGAGACCATTAGTTACATGAAAACGTCAGGATATACCTAAATACGTCGTTAAAGAAAATTAAAATTCGAATCATAATATTATAAATAATGAAATTAAATAAAAAATAAAAATAGTCTTGTATTAAATACTTTTATTAAATTTATTCGATATATTTACTTGAATTAGATTAATTCTAATTTAAATTTGTTATGCTTAGATTTTGTCTGAATATATTTAATTATGAGTTCATCGCTTGTACATGATTATAGACATAGTCATATGAATGTATTATTTATATTTTTATTTGTGTACTGTAATAATAAATTTTAATTCTAATTCTAATTATATTTTTATATTTATGAAAAAAAAAATAAAATGTCCCTATCAGGTTTAGGTTTAGAACTCAAGACTTAAAAGGAAAAAAACATGTGAGAAAACTCTAATTATTTAGGATCGTAAACGAACTAATCGAGGGCATGTTCATATCTATTTGTTTAATTTTAATCAAATAAATAAAAAATAAATATTTAAATGAATATAATTTTTTGTTCGTGTTTGTCTATTAAGGAATAAAATCAAAATTTAAAATTTTATTTTTTTTAATATTAAATATAGATATGATACTGAAAAATAGTCGGAGATTTTTTTTAGTGAGAAGGTTGGTGGAATGTGAAGACTTTTCTTTCTTTAATAACCCTTTTAATTAGTCATCTTCCACCTTTCATTTGATTGTCTGTGACCAGTGTGGCCACTAATACCAACCTAATTTTCAGATGATTTTTCCTCTATCCATGGCTTAACAACTGACCAAAGCGGCCTCCAGCTCAACACGATTCTCTAACTCAGCCATTTCACTTACCATCAAGGAATCTATGCACAAAACATACCAAGTGGTTCGACTCTATTGGCATGCTCATGCAACCAGTTACGAAGTTAAGATTTAGGGTTGACTGAAATAAAACACAAATGTTTAAAAATAACGAATAAATTTAAAAAAAATTAAAATTAAAAATAAATAAATTCTTCGGGGCGTGGACAATTATAGTTTTCGTCCCTGCATGCAACTATAAGAATCAAATAAAGTTTGGTATTATAACATCTCAAAACTCAAGCTATAAGTCTCGAGTATTAGAATTTAAATTGAGTTTAAGTTAATTAATTATAATATATTAATAACGTGTGATAAAATGATTTTGTGTTTGTGGAGTTATTTAATGATTCCGGTTTACTACGTTATTTATAATCTCATCTAATGAGATTCATCTATTAAATAATATATAAGAAAAAAAAAATTAAAGATTCACTTTAAAAAAATATTGAAGATTTACTTTTAAAAAATAAAATAAAATAATTATTAAATAAGACCATAAATAATGTGATAAGCCAGATGTCACGTCTATAAAGAGACAAGGAACATTAAACCCACGTCAGAAAAAAAAAATATCTTAAGATATATATACAGTAATACTGCACATCTTTTTTTTTTTTTTTTAAATAATAACCCCATGATACCAAACTTGTTAAATAATTTATCATTCAACATAATTTTACTCAAAATTTTAAACCCTATTTTTGAAACGTTAGAGTGAAATCTCTCAAACCCTTCGCTAGTATGAAACCATAATGTTCTCTGCATCTTTTAGCCCAACCGTGACCCAAATCTTTTATTCATTTACCAACTCTATTTTTCTTATGATCATGGCACAATCCTTGACCCAATAACTCCAGGCCCATTATGATTTTCTAAAACTTCAACTTTAAATAATATTTTTATTTTTTTAATATGATAAATTAGATCATTGTTTATAATCAAATTCTAATAATTTTAACTTTATTTTTATCATAAAATACATTTCATATATCCCATAAATATTATTTTTATTGAACTTTTTAGATTGAAATTTATTATGGATAAAAAATAAAGACAAACAGATTATTATTTTTAATTAGAGACAATATAATTACAATAATATTTATTTTAGAGTATATTTTTAACCATTTAACATTGATCGTTTAATCATTATACTATAATACTAATATTTGATCCCGTGATTTTAAGAATAATAATCGTTCTCTTAACCATTGAATCAAGCCAAATTAAATTACTATTGCCTTAAAAATATATTTTCTAATATTTTGGTTCGAATAGTACGCTTTTGTTATAATTACTGGTGCTCAACCCGTAACCTCTAGAAACAACAACCGTTCTGTTAATCACTTAAACTAAAAACACTCGTGCCTTTTCCCCCCTTTATTTTCGGTATGTTGTTTCAATTTTTTTAAAAATAATAATTTTAAATATTTATATTGTTATAGATAATATTTTAATTTTATATTCTCTAATATTTTGATTATTCCTTTTTTTTAATTTTATAATCAAGGCGCCGCATTTCAGTTTCACCCGCCTATCTTTGAGTTCAGTGAACCCTAGTTTTTGAAAATACGGATCATTATCCCTCGTTTCTACTTTTTACTTACCATGTACTTATTCATTTCCGTTGTCTACGAGAAAACGAACCAAACAAGCCTCAACGTATTTACACAGCAGAAAGCTCTTCTTCCCATTTCACTTTCTCTTTCTTTCACTGGCCTTTGATTTTTACTTCGATTCACTGGAAACCTAACCCCAACCGCAGGAGAATTGAAGAATCCGGTGAGTAGCAGATACGACAAAGCTATTCAATTCATTTACTCTTCGTTAGTTTAGGTTTTACTCAAGCAATTTTATCTTTTCCTCTCTCTCTTTTATCTTTTGGTTTTCAACTTTGTTAGTAGTTTCTTTCCTTCTTGTTTTTGTTGTTATATTGTGGTTAAAATGTTTATCTTCTGAATTGGACTTTTCTGGTGCAGTAGATGACCGTTAGACTAGGGAGGAGTTGAGATAACAGAGGCTAGGGATTTCATCGCCGGATGGAGGGAGGTAGCGTATCTAGACTTACTTGCTCTGGTAACTGTTCATATTCCTACTTGGTTTAAAGAATTCTTTTAGGGTTTTCGTTTTTAATTATGGTTTGAAAACAATTGTCTTATTGAGCTGGTGAGTTTAATGTTAATTATAGTTTAGAGTTAAATTTGTTGGTTTTTTGCTTGAACTGATTGGAACCAAGTTTTTTTTTTCTTTCAAATTTGACTGTAGCTCGGTCAATTATGCTAAACCAGTTTCTTCTCTTTTAAAATGAATTTTCAATCGTTAATGTATTTGAACTAGAGCTTCTGTTTATTTTTATTCTTTGAAAATGATTATTTTTACACCGCAGTGGAGTTTTCAAAATCCAGAGATGGGTTTGTAATGCTGCTTTTCCATTTAACTAAATATCTTAACCTAGTACTTTAGTGTGGCCTCCTTACTTGAGAGACTGGGCAATTATGTATACTTGCTTCTAAGATTTTTTATAATTTTTTTTTTTTTTAATTCTGATATGGGCATATGACAAAGGCAGACCTGGTCGTTGTCAAGAGATTTGAGATTTTAACATTAAGCTGAATCCTCCAATCCTTATTTGCCAAATTGCCAATGAATGCAATTTTATGAGCAGTTGCCATGACTCCCTCTACTAAATATTTTGGGAGAAAACATGTTCCTTTCTGGAAAACAAAGTATAGGATCAAGGTTTGGCTTGTTTTATGTTCAGATTAACCTTTTATTAGGCCAAGGGAGTGAATTATGGAAGTACATAAGTTGTAAGTTACCATTTATTTATATACTTTTTTTTTTCTATACAGTTTGGTTAATTCTAGTTTGGTCTTGACTCTTTTCTGTTTTCTTGATGTTATATGACATTTTAAATGTTAAATTTTGTGTTTATTTTTTCATGTTTATCAGATTCTATACCAGGAAAGATAAAAAAAATTATATCTATTGATTGTGCAATTTTACTCTTGTTGCATGAGCAGTTGGCATCTTTTCGGTGCTTCCATCAATTAATTAATCCATTTGAATTTTATGTTCTTTAAACTGTAATTTGGGATTCAACCACTATAAGAAGTAGTTAGCTGGTTATGTGCATTGTTCCTTTGGAGAAGTGTCTGGACCTGGATACTCTTAGAACTCTGTGTAGTGTTGAGCCGCTATTTGACATGCCGTTTTCTTCATCTAAATGTTTTCCTTTTGTAGGATTATGCTCATGGATAATGATGACATTGATTCCCAAAGCCAAAATCATCATTTAGCTGGTGAAGGGAACAATAAATTTCCTCCTGTTTTACACCCGTATGCTCTCCCAAGGTTTGATTTTGATGATAACCTTCATGGGCATTTAAGATTTGATAGTTTGGTTGAAACTGAAGTTTTTCTCGGCATTGAAAGTAGTGAGGATAATCAGTGGATTGAAGATTTTTCTCGTGGGGGTACTGGGATTGTATTTAATTCAAGTGCAGCTGAATCTTGTTCAATTTTCAGGCACAACAATGTCTGGTCTGAAGCAGCCTCCTCAGAATCTGTTGAAATGCTATTAAAATCTGTAGGACAGGAAGAAACTATTCCTCTTCAAACAATTAGTAAGGACTCAGATGCCTGTGATGAACTGAGCTGCTTAATAAATCAGATGGAGCCTAGTTTGAAACATGAAGATAGTGGTTTTTCTAAAGTAGGTGATTTACATCCTGCACTAGAGTCAAGTGAGTTAGCAGGAACATTTTCTGGGTTGAAATGTGATGTAGGAGGAGATCATCGACTGGTTGAAGAGGTTTCTCAAACACATGAACTTGACACATCTGTTGATGGCACATTAAATACCAAAAATGCAAACTTACATGTGACTGAGAGAGATGAGTCCAAAGAATATGTTATTAATGAAAATCTAGTGGAAACTTATGTGGATAAGAAGGAGCAAGATGATAAATGTTCTGGTTCAGAAGTTGATACTGTGATTCCCTCTGTGCAAAACACCTATGCTACTAGTGCTTTGGTAGATAGCCAAGATACCACACATTTAGAAAATGATCTCATTGATGAAAATGTGGATGGTGTAGCAAGGGAAAATGTTTATTTGAGCCAAGAAGTTCTATCTGGTGGTGAGAACTTGAGTGAAAATGCAATTGCAAGTGTTACATCGTTTGTAGAGAAGCATTCAACATTGGACATGCAATCGAAGGAAGATGGCCATGCAATTGGTAACGTTACTACTGTATGTGAGCCTGTTGATGGGATATTGAAAGGGAATTCTGACCTTCATGTAGTGGAAGGGTGCAACGAAGGTTCGAGTATAGAGAGTTGTATGCAGACTGGTGTTTCTGACGATGTTGTATTGTCTGAAGGCAAATTACATGAGATATCAGCAATTCCCTTTGTTGGTGATACTACCCATAAGGAACATGGAAGTGAAGTCAGTGATACAGGTACTAAAAATTCTACTAGTCTAGAGTCAAACATGGATTCAGTAGTGCAGATAGCATGTGATACTATTGAGAAGAAGGATTTGCTAGAAAGTGATTGCCGCTCTGATATAAAAATCTTGAGCAGCAAGCCTGAGAAATCTTTGGTAGGAGATGATAGTGGTTATAAGGATGATGGCGAAGGTTCTCACAATGCTTTGGGAGCAGAACCCACGAAAGAATGTGTAGTCACTAAACATAACGATGATTATAAATCTGATCAGAGCGTTTCAGCTGCGGCAAATCAGAACATCGAATTGTCTTCTGACCGTAGTAACACAGATTGTAGGGAGTCTGGATCTGTTCCTATAATAAAGGGAGTTGACTTCTCTTCCTCGGGCACAGGTGGCACAGCAGATGAGTTATCTTCAAATTTACAATCTGATATTTCCATCAGTGGCTCAGGTATGTAAATTCTGAAGCATTAAGTCTGATAGCTGAGCTTTTTCTTTCTTCCATTCATTTTCCCTTCTTTTATACACCCTGCATCATTTGCTAACTTGGTGTTCCTGTGTTACAGCGGAGTGTGTTCTTTTGCCTTCAGGTAAGGATCTTCCTGCTGCCACTGTTGCTGATTTTGATAAAAAAGAGTTTCAAGTATTATTTGAAGAAGCAAGTTCCTCAGTCGCAAAGACCCCTGAAATAACATCAGAAAACGGTGCACCTTGCGAAACTCGTGGACAGTCCTCTTGTGATAAAGTTGATCAGTCCTTGTTGATGGAGGATACTTCTATTGATGAGGGCCAACCCGGAGACCAGACACTTCACGGAGCGTCACTTGAGGTTGTAAAGGATATGCATGCATCATCTGTAGTCTCTGATTCAACGGTGAGAGGGATTGATGATGCTGAAGCTCACGTTATTTCTAAAATGGGTTCTTCAGAAGCTGCAGGTGACCTTTTATGGTGGATTTTCCTTGACTCGTTTTAGTTCTCTGAAACATTTTATTTTTCCTATGATGATTGTTGTTATACCTCAAGAAGTATATCCATGCATTTCTGTTGCTGGAAACACCATAAGATTTATATCGCCAACAATTTTTTTCCCTCAGGTTCTGTATCGATACAAGAGAATAACCAGACATTGACAAATTCATTGCCATCAATGTCAAAAGAACCCTCCCATGATGCTGGCCAAAATCATCGTGAAGATAGTGACCCCAAATTAATTATAAAAGAAATTTGTGGTCCTGCTGCTATTCCCCATGTTGATAGTGAGTTTCTTTTATCATTTTATTTTTTCCTGTAGTAATTAGATAGTTTAAGCATGTCATGGTGGAAGTCCTTACTTATTCTTCTCAGTCTTGTCCTCTAGATCTGTTATCTGTCCCATTCGTAAAAGTTGGTTTGTTTTCTTCTTTTTGTACCCACTCCACCACCCTGAGGTTCTCTTGAGATGTATCTTCTTTTGACTGTATTTTCTCCTTTGGAAGTTGTATCCTTTTTAAGGGTTTTTAATGTAAGTGTCTACTTGTTTCTACAGATCCACACTACATAAATTAAATGCATGCTTAGCATCTTTCATGGCTCTATTTTCTCGAGATCATTTCATCTGTTTTCTCTTTTCCGCCCCACATTATTTTATGTTTATTCTGATGGATTATTTTGATGTAACAGGCGATCAAACTCGTAATAGTTACTTACCTTCTGCACCATCATCTGAATCTCCAGCTAAGATTCTTACAATGGAAAGTGGAAATAGCATTACTGATCATGACAATCCTTCATGTGGCTCTCCAATTGTCATTAGAACTTCTGAGCAGTCACAGAGTAAAATCGAAAAGGGTGGTGTGAAAGGACCCAAGGATCAGAATGCTTCAACTTGTGGGGTCATTGATGGGGAAGAGAACAAAGAGCAGTCTGTTTCTGATGATAGGAAAGGAAATGATGCTTCGCCTGGAGACAGAACTTTCACCTTTGAGGTACCTCCATTGGCAGATTTGTCTGGAAAAGAAGCTGGAAAGATTTGGCAACCTTTTTCTACCATGCAACACGGCACAATATCCCCGGTAAAATTGTATTTTCCATAAGTGATGTTTTGTTTGGTTAATCAGACTTTTTTTTCTAGGTTGTAATTTTTCATGATTCTTTTACTATAGCTGAACCATAAATTGTTTTTTCTGATGATTTTTTGTTTATCCTGGTTATTGTCTGACTCTCTTGCTCCGTTATTTTGTGTTCATACAACAAGGTCGTCGAGGGAACACCATCAACCTCTAGCTTAAGCAAAATGGGTCCCAAGGCTGCTCAAGAGGTGGGTCATGCAAATCTTCAGGCATCTATGAGTGAGAGTGCACGTGGTCGCTCCAAAGGGACGTCTGAACGCAGTGGGTCTAAGGGGACCACTGAGCGTAAAGCAAGGCGAGTAGGTGGTAAGAGTGCGGGAAAGGAAGCTACCAAAAAGGGAATTGCGGAAAAAGAAATGAGTCCTGCTAGTCGATCAAAACGAAGTGATAGAACAGGTAATGCACCACTTAGTTCAGCTGGAATTGGCCACCTCATGCAATCCAATGAGATGCAGCACTGTGGTCATATTGAAGGTGTTAATATGAAACCATTTGGCGTTCTTTCTACTTCAGTATCTACTCTGCCAGACTTGAACTCCTCAGCTTCTTCATCTGCAGTTTTTCACCAGCCTTTTACAGATTCACAACAAGTTCAATTACGTGCACAGATTTTTGTATATGGAGCTCTGATGTAAGTTTTAACTCTTTTTATTTTTCATTATTTATACATGTAGATGTGCTTCGATATCATTGTCAAATCCTGGTGTCTAGGGTATTTGCGTCTCTCTTTAGGATCTTTGATCATTTAAGCATGTCTATCTAATTTTCTTTTAACATTGTTGCTTCAGTCAAGGAACAGCGCCTGATGAGGCATATATGATATCAGCATTTGGGGGTTAGGTTTTCTCATCTTTAACTATATTGCCCTGGGGTTTTCATACATATGTAGTCATTTTTTTTGTTTTTATTTTTATGCAGATGGTGGAAGAACCATATGGGAGAATGTATGGCGAGCCTGTATAGACAGGGTACATTCTCAAAAATCTCTTCTCGCCAGCCCTGAAACTCCAGTGCAAACTCATTTAGGTATCTATCGTGACTTATTGAATTATTTTCTTCTAGTTCTTCTGTCTGTTAACCTAATTCCTTGGTTGTGATGTTCAGGTGCCAAAACTTCCGATCAATTGATCAAACAAAATACACTTCAGAATAAGGTTGCATCCTCACCTGCAAGTCGGTTCACCAGCATGGGTACTCCAACAACAATTATGAACCCAATTATCCCTGTTTCATCTCCTCTTTGGAGTATGCCTACACCTTCCTGTAATGCTCTTCAACCTACTGGTATTCCAAGAAGTGCAGTTATGGATTATCAACAGTCAGTTTCTCCATTGCGTCCACCACCTATAAGGAATTTTGTTGGGCATAATGCTCCGTGGATGTCTCAGTCCCCTTTTCGTGTTCCCTGGGTTCCACAGGCTTCTTCATTTGATGGCAATACTCGTTTTACTGTTCTTCCTATTACAGAAACAGTTAATTTGACTACTGTAAGAGAAGCATCCGTGCCTCATTCTTCTGCAATGAAGCAGGTTTCCACAGTTCCTATGGTCCAGAGTGGCAGTCCTGCTAATGTTTTTGCAGGGACTCCTCTGCCTGACACAAAAAAGGGAACAGAAAAATGGGGTTCAAAGCCTAGAAAGAGAAAGAAGTGTACAGTTTCTGAGGGCCTTGGGCAGATTATACAGCATTCTCAGACGGAGTCTGTTTTGGCTACTGCTGTGACTAGTCATGTGTCTGCATCTGCTGTGACTACAACCCCTGCTAACACTGTTTCCAAGTTCTCTGCTGAGAAATTCATTACATCTGTCTCTGCTGACCATCTTGAAAAGGGTGAACGTGATTTAGATCAGAGAGTTGATCTGTCTGAAGAGACGTTTGGTACACTCCAGGAGGTTCAGAAGCAGGCAGAAGATGCTTCTGCTCTTGCTGCAGCGGCTGTTTATCACAGTCAAGAAATATGGAATCAGCTGGGAAAGCACAAAAATTCTGGGTTGGAACCCGATTTTGAAACTGAGTTGACTTCCGCTTCTGTTGCGATAGCTGCAGCTGCAGCTGTTGCAAAGGCTGCAGCTGCAGCTGCCAAGGTTGCCTCAAATGCTGCATTACAAGCAAAATTGATGGCAGATGAAGCATTGGTTTCAAGCGGCTATAAAAATTCGTTTCCAACTAATGCAATTGCTTCTGATAATGTGAAGAAGCTTGATAAGGCAACTCCTGCATCCATCTTGAGAGGTGAAGATGCTTCTACCAGTTCGAATTCTGTTATCATAGCCGCAAGGGAAGCTGCTAGAAGGAGGGTTGAAGCTGCATCAGCTGCCTCAAAGCGAGCTGAAAACATGGATGCCATTGTTAAAGCAGCTGAGCTGGCATCTGAAGCTGTATCACTGGCTGGAAAGATTGTTGCTATGGGTGAGACTTTCCCTTTGACTGAATTGGTAGAAGCTGGTACTGAGGAATACCTGAAAGTACCCCAAGTATCTCCTGAGCCAAATGGTGCTATTAGAAAACATACGGATAAAGGCAGTAGTGTGGATGCAAAAGAGGTTATAGTAGACAAGAGGCAAAAGCAGAGTGATGAATATGTAATTTCACCAACTCTTAGAGAGATAGCTAGAGAGCCTCTGGTGGATCATTCTAGGTTAACAGGTAGCATTTTGGGTCCTGCTACAACAAGTGGAAAGGATAAAATAGGACAAAAGGGCTGCAAAGCTTCAGATATTGCCAAAACTAAAGGAATCACTTCTGAGTCCAAGATTGGGTACGAACCACCTTCCGTTATCACTCAGACTGAACTTGGGAAAGCAGGTGAAACTTCAAAAAATAACAATTTAATGGAAGGTTCCCATGTTGAGATTTGTAACTTTTACTTGAATATAAGTTTATTTTTTTTATTTAATAAGTTGTACTATTAACTTGTATTTGATGTAGTGATATTTGAGTTTTGAATGCAGTTCTAGTTACTGTGGGGAAATGTTGCTGTTGAGATGATGTCATATTCTATTCTCTAACTAATTTACTATTTGCTTTTTCTAGGTATTAAGAGATGGAGATGGCTTGAAAGTAGCATGGTTCCTGGCTGATATTTTGGAGTTCAGAAATGGCAAAGCTTATGTGTGTTACAATGAACTTCGATCAGAGGGTAAGCTATTATGCATATTGTGTTGAATCAACTGCATGGTGATAGTTAGCAAAGCTGATCTGTCAGACTCATTGTCCATAATTTTTTTTATGTAACTCCTTTTCGATGTGTGTCCAATTCCACTTTCTCTTTCAGGATTATTGCATGATCATCTCTATTCTAAATTAGTAATTTGTTTGTATGGTTTTTGCTTATATTGTGGAGAAAAGGTAATGCTTAAATGCATCAGTGAGGGTATCTTATTTTTCTAATGTACTTGGCTATGTACCTTGTGTGTTGTAATTTTTGGTTTCTTATCTAAAAGTGCTTTCTCGCTTAGACATTTTGTCTCATATACATGTGTTGGGAATGCTTTCATAACAGACCTGTTTTAACTGGCTCGTCTTACAGATGGTGATAAGCTGAAGGAATGGGTGGCACTTGAAGGCGAAGGAGATAGAGCACCCAGGATACGTGCTGCTCGGCCTATTACAGCCATGCCATTTGAAGGAATGAGGAAGAGACGCAGGGCAGCGATTGGGGACTATAAGTGGTCTGTTGGGGATAGGGTTGATTCATGGATGCAAGATAGGTAAGCATGCATTATGTGCAATATCTTCTTGCTTTGCATTGGACACAAATTATAATTTTGTAGATAATGGAGGCATATATATTTAATTATTTATGCATCTATTTGGGAATACTGTCGGATAATTTGTCGATATTGCTAGCCAGACTTGAAAAATTAGCTGTTTGTCATATTGCCCTAAAGCCATACTGCAAGGAAATTTGCATGCATATTTTAAACTCTCACTAGCTGTACTGGAAACAATAGTGAAAAGAATGTATTTTTTTTTCTTATTTAGTGAGATGAATTATACCACTACTAATTCTACATTATCTTGTGGACAAGTCAATAAAACAAGTTAGCAACAATCCAGTTTTTAAGAAATCAATACATGTCCTTGTCATGAGTCCTAAATTTATTCCTTTTGTAATCTGACAAATTATTCATCGAGTTTTGAACAAACTGATGGCAAGCTAAGGTATTAACTTATAAACATACAAGATAGCATTTCATACTCTGTTTTTGTGGATGACTTTGGAGCACTTTTGTGAAGAGTCTCAATTGCATGAAGTTGTCCTGCATATGTTCTCAAGAAATGAACCACTGTTTGAAACTTTATTTGTGTATTTGTCTTTCAGCTGGTGGGAGGGGGTCGTCACTGAGAAGAGCCAGAAAGATGAAACATCATTTACTGTTTGTTTTCCTGGTATGTGTGACCATGCACAACATTTTTTTAAACAATAGTATTAAAGTCTATTTATGTGGGATGTGCTTTGGGAATAATAAAGGTTTTCTTCATTATATTTATTGCAGCTCATGGAGAAACATCTGTTGTCAAAGCATGGCTTCTTCGACCTTCTCTGATGTGGAAGAATGGTAGTTGGGTTGAAATGTCCAGTTCTCAGGATCGTATCGGCTCTAACCATGAGGTGATATGTTGGCTTATATGTGTGACGATGTTTCTATGATGATACTTCAATTGCTTCTTTATACCAAGTCATTGATCTGTTTTTCAGGGTGATACCCCTCAGGAAAAGAGACCCAGGATACAGAGTCCTGTGGTAGAGACCAAAGGGGAAGATAAGCTCTCAAAGTGTTTTGACCTTACAGAATCCTGGAAACCTGAAGATGCGAGATTGCTGGATTTATCTGACAATGAAAAAATATTTAGTATCGGTAAAAGCACCAGAGATGAGAGTAAGCCTGGTTCACTCAGAATGACGCGTACTGGTTTAAAGAAGGAAGGATCAGGAGTTATTTTCGGTGTTCCTAAGCCTGGAAAGAAGAAAAAGTTTATGGAAGTAAGCAAACATTATGTTGCAGATCGGAGCAGTAAAACTCATGAAACAAGTGACTCAGCCAAGTTTACAAAATATTTGATGCCTCGTGGATCTGGAACCCGTGGAACAGAAAGTAAAATTGAACCAAAGGATAAACGAATGGCTGTATACAGGCCCAAGGTTCTCAAGTCTGGAAAACCGCCTAGTATTTCTAGAACTATTCCTAAGAAGGACAGCTTATCAAACACTGTAGTTTCTGAACCTGGTGATGATGCAGCTGCAGATGTAAGCCATACGGAGAATACATCAGGAAGTCAGAACGCTGTGGAGTTTAAATCATTTTCAAGTTCTGATGGAGCAAGAAAAGGCCCAGTCTTATTTTCTTCTAGGTCTCTCTCATCAGATGCTCCTCTGAAGAGAACGTCCACATCGAATGCTAAATCCGAACAGACTGGTAAACAGAAACTTGCACCAGCTGCTGGGAAGCTGACTAAAATCGATGAGGAAAAAGGTTTCAATGTCAATTCAATGAAAACAACCTCTGAAGTTGAACCTCGTAGATCTATTCGAAGGATTCAACCAACATCAAGAGTAAGTAAACAGATATGATCATTTCTACTTCGTCAAGTCGGAATCATTTTTAAACTTCATTCTCATACTAATCATACTCGTACATATCTTGTTCGTTATCCGCAGCTGTTGGAAGGCCTACAAAGCTCGTTACTCATCTCAAAAATCCCTTCTGTATCACACGACAGAAGTCACAAGAGTCAAAGCAGGGGAACTACAAGAGGTGAACATTAAATTTGTCATCACTTAGATTCTTTAACTAATGTTTCCATTTCTTTTTCGTGTTTGTTGCTGAACTGAACGCATAAATGTCTTCCAACTCTTTTAACAGGAAATAACCAAGGTTGAGAACGAGGTAGGTTGTTCTCTCCTAGTGAATCCAGTGTGAAGAAATTCAGGGATATATTGGATGACTAAACATAGTACAGTCTGTGTAGGTTTGGGTAAATTATGACAGGAACCAAGATTGCTTCTTTGGCATGTGAAATGTAGCAGTAGATCTGTACGTATATTCGATATTGATGCTCAGTTTTTTTTTAAAGAAATCGGACTCGCTAAAACCCCCTCTAAACCTATATCTCAGACACTAAGCTATCCTGCTCTCTCGACCCACAGCCATACCTCATCGGCAAACCTCAAACAGTGATCTACCCGTGTTAAACCTTGTTTGGCTTGATCATGAGTTTCTTTATTTTCTTCCCTGTACACAAAGGAGAGGACCATTCCCAGCCTACCGAGAAATCGTTGACACTGTTCGACAAGATCCATAAATACAGTCGGACAACAACCACTTGAAATTAGGGGTACATATGATACGGATTCGGTTTAAATTGACAAACTATTTTAGAATCACTGATTTTTGGTTTAATTAACTTTGATTTTTGACTTTTTATATTAACGATAATTTTTATATTTTTATATTTTATTTTAACAAATTGATTTTATTTTATGATTTTTAAATATTATAAAGTAAAGTTTAAAACACTTTTTTTTTTAAGATGATAGCTAAAAATTGTAACAATAATTTTTGAAGAAATCAAAGATGATAGCCAACCAAACAGAACAAGCTCCACTAATCGATTTGCTTCATAACATACAAATAACTACATACTAATTTAGTGTTTTACGACCTAACAAAATTATATAAATTAAAAGTTCCATTTTCTTAAAATCTTCCCTTTCAATGTACAAAATACCTTTTTTTCATGGATTCAAGCAGGAAGAATGAGAAGAAACAAGTGAAGCCTCCATACCGTGTTTTGGTTCGAACGGCGCGTTCTGTCAAACTTTTCTGCCGGCATAACAAAAGATGGCATTAAAGTTAGCAGGTTGGATAGATAGAGCATTGTCAGTCAATACAAAAAACCAGTTTTGGTCATGAGATCAGCCTGTATAACAGCATCTTCCTTTCACCTTAATCAGGCTTCCTTGACTCCTAAAACTGGCTCTTCTTCCTTGCTTCACTCCCTCAATCCTTGATTTCTTTGTTCGAACCGAGGGTCTTCCCTCTTGTTGTCTACAACATCACCTAGTGGCCTTTCACAGATACAAGAATATGGATATTCATGAAATTCACCGCGTCCCGGTCTCATCTCGTCTGGTTCTCCCATAAATCCTTTTTGAAATGTCTTCACCTTTCTGGCAAAGGTATCCCAATCCATCCGATCCCTTTCCATCATCAAAGGACCGAGCCTCTTGGCATTTGGTCTTATGGTCCTCTTGTGCCCCATGTACCTCCTTTGATTTCAAATAAGCAATAAAAAATAATTGAGGAAAGTCTAGAGAAACGTTGCTATACTAAATATGCAATAATTACTCAAGATGCTTATAGAAGTTCATGCTTTGTATATTCTCACTCACCTTCGACCTGCAAGAATCTTGGCCATATTTCCATTATTATTGGTGACAAAAACGTCACTTTCGTCAGAAACAATGTAGTCAATGGCAGCCAGGCGAGAAGAGAATGGAAGAAAAGGTTTTAGCTTTTCTTCAGCAAGCATCTCTTTTGTATAGAAGTTTGGAAAGAGACCTCTTAGTGGTCGAAGCGTCTCTTCTCCACCATATATTTCTCCAGATGCGACATAGATGTATGTGTCATTTGCAAAACCAAGTGCCCTCAGCATCAATCCTACTTCATGAGGAGTAAGTGGACATCTACCTCGCCTCCTCTCCTCATCGGCATCGACGTCCTGCAAGAATACAAGGATGAATGACACTTTACTAAACTGCAGGATGCAAAAAGAAAAGAAAAGGCATCAGTACCCATTCTAAAAACATGCATTATGCTGTATATTAAAGTCAACTAGTTTAGAAGTCAAAAAGGGATCTCACTGTTAACGTTTCCCATCGCTTTCGTATCTCTCCAAGCTCGTACCTTTCCTTGTCCCCACCACCAAAGTAACAACCAGAAAATGCTAGCATATCCGGTTCAAATCTGTAATTAAAAGAGTTTGACTCATATGATGAAAATAGGTCATCAGAGAGTTCAAAATCATACTTAAGAATGTTTCTCTATGGATATGCATATGAGCCAATGTGCTGTAATTGAATACACATGCACTCAGATTTTAAGTACTGGAGTCATTGATGCAGAAGGTAGTTGTTGGATATAAAGTCAATCATAACGGCACCATGGATGTATAAACTCACTGAAGTAAAAGGCATTCTATACTATCACTAGCTTATCTGGTTTGAAGTCATAGAGATAGCCATCTGAAAGTAAAGGGACCCCAAACAAGTGTAATCGTGCTAATTCCAAAGTGTGAGGAATTATATTGTAGATATTCCCCTGGGTAATTGAAAAAACCCAATTTCAGGAGGCAACACACCTCATCAGGTTACAGTGTTCAAAGTTGCTTTCTATATGCACATAAATTTAAAAAGTTTAGTTCTATCTTTCTAGAATTCAGAACAAACCTCAAATGGACTGCAATAAAACGATTTGCCATCGCACGCATTCTCGTTACAATTTTCTGCCCAAGTTCTTGAATAGATTTTCTAAATCTTAAAGCATGATAATTAGTCCGGCAACGTAACTTTTGTAGCTCATCGTCGATGTTGTTGGCCAGTCTGTAATCAAACTTTGTCAGTTGCAGGACCTACAAAATTTTCATAGTGTTAACTGCTGCACTCCCACATGAAAACCACAATATCCTAGAAATTTTTTAAAAGGATACTCGTTCCTTTGATCAGGAGAAACAGGAGAGAGAGAATTGAAGTTAACAACTTATTGTTTAATCTCTTGACAACTCAAAGATACTAGAGGTCTTGAAAATTGGAACTAAATACATTTAGTTTCAGGAAATGTGCAAAATTTTTGGATTTATATAAACAAGTGAGGGAGAAAACTAGAAAAGAAAGTTCAATACTAGAAATTATTTCTAAAATCAACTTAAATAGCATCAGTGATCTAGTTTCTGAAAGTGATCTTACTGATCTTCTTTGAAGTATTGGCAGAACTTGATCCAGATAATACTCAGGAGGGGATTTCCTTGGGACACGCATAGTATATGGAGGTTTTTCCATTGATCGCATGAATTTATCGGGAACCCTTTTGACAATAGTAACATCTTTTGCAAGGTAAGAAATGAACCAGTTGACATCAAAAATGTCAACAAAGTCGCTGCATATTGGGATAGAAAAAACACTTAACAAGGTAACCGAAGAAAGCAAAGATATAAATTTTGCACAAATTCTAATAAGCTGACTGAACTTACCTATCATCCTTCCAATATGAATTATGATCCAATTCAGGAACCACTAGGGTTGCATTCAGGATCCGTGCAACAACTACAGCATCTGATATCTGTGTGCCAGAAGCAAATTGTCATTTCTAAAGAAATAGCACACACCATGGTCAGTGGAAATAATAAGTTTGTTAGGATGCCCGAATCTTAGAGGCACATCAAAACCCAATTAGTTCAAATAAACTAAACTAGAACATATTGGTTCAATATACAAAAAGCAGGAGAGTAATAGTTTGCTAAGAACTCAGAGACAAGTTACAATTTCCCTTGGAGGAATTACAAGATCTTCAATTAGAATATTTACCCAAAAAATATAACATAAAGTATGCTTCAACTTACTCCTGTCCTTTGTTGATTCAGTCCTCCACTTGCTCCAATAAGCAAATAACCATTTGATGATCGCTCAGGTACAGGATCTGACATAAAGGAAGAATCAACGACTTATGAGTTGGTTTGGTGAAGTGAAACTTAAATGAAAAAAGAGGATAATGTGTTCATTTATAAAAGGTAAAGTGATGATACAGTATATCAAGTATTTAGAACCATTTTATTGAAAACTTATACTAAAACAAAATAAGAAGCGGTGACAAATAACTGAGAATGAGCAAATTCCATATGATTTCATCGATGATTTAGTTTTAATCTTCAAAGTTAACACAAAATTATCTCCTGATACACAATAAACATTGGCAAATTCAAAAGCTTGAAATCTATTAAAGAAAAACAAGCAATCAAGTAAGAAATAGTTAAGCATCATCAACTACTAATAGAAATATGAGTATCATAATGCAATTCTCCTTTGCTAACCTCACAACCAAACAATGTACCGAATACCGATCACCATCAAAAGACCCTAAATCTAAAGCTACAAAGTTACAGAGATGCAGAGAATTTGGAACTTTCAATACAAAAATTGTGAGCTTCACATAGCAACTAAACTAACATAAACATCTAAAGCAACTTTTCTTTAGCAATTGTTATCAATTAAATACGGAAAATGAGCATTGGATAACGGATAAAACTAACATATTTGAGCAGAGTAAGAAATCCTGTAAGATTGAAATGCCCTTAATAATCCAGTTTTAACTTAAGCAAAGCTCATAAAAGTTTCTATACCAAATGAATTGAAAACAATAAATACTACGTACGAGGAAAATTACGACTTCTTTTGCTGCATCCATAGAAGTAATTTGCATAATCAGATTTCCATATATCAATCGGTCCTTTATTACTTCCCTCCTACAGCATTTGCAACAAAATTAGATTCATAAAAATGCAGAAAACTTCAAAACATTTAAACACATAAACGAAACTGAAGTTTCCTTTCTAAGGCTTGAACTTTTACCAATCTGAAATAGGATCTTCGTTTCATGAGTCGCTGAGAGTACCACTCGAGATCAGACGCCACGTGTCCAGTGAAGAGCGAGATCATGCCTAAGCAGAAAAGCATCAAGCCACAAATGAGCGACCAGGAGATCGGCTTCCTCGGCTGCGCCGCAGAGGATCGGCACCTACAACACTCATGCTTGTGGCTTAGAACACTGCCGCTTGGATGCTGTAACAGCGCCAGTTTCGCCGGCATCACGCTGAACCTCCACGCCTTAGCAACGCCCATCACGGACTCAACAACAGCGACTCCCCCTTAACTTCATCACTTATTAATGCCAAATGCACCGCCAAGCTCTCTCAAAAAACTACGACCAAAAAAAAGGTCCGACTGTAAATAATGCGAATGCTGAGGGCTAAAATTTTAAGAATAATTAGGGATTTTCTTCTTCCTTTCCAGCGATCCACACTGTCTAAGCTTTCTGGAAACGCGGCACACTTCTGATATTCACACACAAAAAATAAAAATTAAAAATTAAAAAAAGGTGAAGACTGAAGAGAGAATGAGCTTTGATTTTTTAAATATTAATATTAATATTAATATTAATTTACAGCTTTATAAGATTAGATATTACAGAGACTGAACGGTGCTTCACTTCGCTCCGTTTCATAGGAAAAGTTGATGACAAGGGATTTTATATCCTATTTATGATTCTATTTATGGAAATTTCGGTGAAGAAGAAGGTCATTTCTGGTATAAACCTTAATTTTCAAGTTAATTAATACGAATTTAATCACCGCCTATTATTATTTATCGATATAATTTAATTCACCTCAAAAGTTAGTTTAATGGTACAAAACACTATACGGCAAATGTACAAGATTTTAATTTTGATTAAAAAATATGTATATTTAATTAATTAATCAAATTATTAAGTAAACAGATCAGGATTTATTAAAATTTTAATTAAAAAATAAATTAGGAAGGACACTTATAATAAGTATTCATAAAGATTTATTTAAATTAATCGATAAATAAATTAGATATATAATTATAAAAAAACATAATTAAGATCCACGATATCAATTAAATTTTTTATAAATTTGTAGTAAATAGTTTTAATCGTAAGATTAAGTGATTGACAAGGATGAATCTAGGAGTAACAAAGTGTAGTTCTACCTTTAAAGTTTTTAAAGTCTCGTATAATTTAATTAGTTTTTTTATATTTTTTATTAATAATTTAATTTATATTTTTAAAATTTTATAATTTTATATCTTTAAAATTTCTAATATAATTTTATAAAATCTTATGTTTCTCTAAAATTAATCAAATAAATTGTATATTAATAGAACTATATAAAAATAAGAGAGGTAATTATCTTTCACCTTATTTTTATTTTTAAAACTGTTTTTATGCGTATATATTTTAAAATTTTAACTTATTTATAAATTTTTTCTCTAATAAGTTTGTCCCTGTCTGAACTTTAATAAGGTTTTAAATTATAATTAAAGGTATAATTAAAGGTGTTTTTACTTGAATCATGATGTTTTTAGACTAGTGCAATGAACTTTTTTATTTTTAATTTTGCTTTGTCCAGAGACTAAAGGTAAGTGGACTTGACTATTAGGTCCCTCATGATTTTTTAAGATATATCAATGAGTTTTAAATTAAAATATGTTTTTTTAGAATTTAAATTCAAATATATATTTTTAGAATTTAAATTCAAATATACAATATATGAATATAATGCAAATGAGTATATTTTAATTTCAAAATTTCAAATATTTGCTTTTCTTTTTGTGAATAATAACTGTGACATTTATTTATCTCATCGAATATAAGACATAATATTTCCAGGGGTCAATTTTTTTTTATCATCAACGATCTAAATCATTTAAATTTAATTAAAAATTTAAATTTGAATTAATAAGTATTAAATCGAGTTTAAAATTAAATAATTAAAATTATTGATTGAGCCAAATTTAAGTATTATAATTCATAATACTTAACTCTAACGATTCACAAGCTTAATCACGCTTTTCAATATTAATATATATTTAACATTAGTGATTGTTTTATAAATTTTAAAACTTCAGTGTGAAAAAAAAACCTTATCCAATCTTCACTAACCATTTGATGGGCTGCTTTACCGCTCCACATGGTTACCCGACCCGGTCCTCTATTCGATCAAAACAGATCGCTAAAACCCTAAACCTATGTTGTTCTGAGGTTATCTCGCGTTCTCAGATTTCCAATCTTTTTCAATTCTTCATCTTCTTCCTAATGGCTGCAATTTGCAACAGAATCATCAGTAGATCATCACCTTTCATCAAAACCGCCGTTAGATCTAACGGTCCAAAATCCGCTTTCTCCAGATCCGCCGCCGCTCCCTCCACTCCGTTACCTCCTCCCTCCCGTTCCATCTCTCCTCTTGGACGTTTTTCCTCTAGGTACAAGAGTTCTATTTCTCCGTTGTGTCCTTAAATTTTTGTTTTATAAATAACATTACCAGTTTTCTGTCATTTTTTTGTGAAGTTTAATTATTGTTTCTTTTATGATGGCAGGTGTCCGTCGGAGCTAGGATGTGCGCTGTCACTGTTGCCGCTACACAGTGCGGTTGCGGTGGCAAGGATGACTTCATGCCTGAGCACGACATCGAGTTGCCGAGCACTTTCTCAGGGTACACTCTGCTGCACCTCTCCCGGCCTCTAGTACTGTTTTATCTGTTTTCTATAGTGAGTAGCTTTTTTCTGCTTCTACTATTAATATGATATTGTATATGTATTTTTAATTGAATTTTCAGTTTAAGTAAATTAATTCTTTGTCCTGTTTTTAATGTTTGAATTCTGAAGAAGTTAGCGGTTTTTCTTTTTTGGCTTCGTGAATGCTATATGTGTTATAATTGTCGCAGAAAGCTTTAAGATTGATTGTAGGATTGTTTGAAAAAACAAACTGCAAAAGGTTAACTGCAAGATCGTATTGATCAAAATGATCAGGTATCAAACTAACAGTAACTCAAATTAATGATTTGGTGAATGCCATATTTATTTTTTAATTCTTCAGATTTCATAATTTTGGAAATGGGTTCCTTGTCGAAGTAAGAATCATGATGCAAAATCTCTATTTCTCTCTTCCTCATTGAGATGAGTATTTGTGGTAGACTGTGGATCATGCACTTGTCAGAAACCAAGGAATATTATGATTTTTTTCTAGAAAGAGAGTTATGGAAAAGATGCTTGACTTTATCTTTATAGCTGTTCATTAGATTAGTTGTTTAGGCATAGGAGTAGTTTTTCTTCAAGTCAAACACATACTTTGAATTGGCAGGGTAATTCACATACCCTTAAAAACTTTTTTTTTCTTTCCAAAATCAGACATATGAGTAAAGAAGACGACCACAAAGACTATGGAAGTATGTTCAAGATGCAAGCTTTTGTAAATTGAACGGTCTTGTTCCAAATTATATTTTGGTGCTACTTGAATATCATATCACTAATAGTTTCCATCTGATTCTTATAATAGTTAAATTTGATATTTCATTGAGTTTGGTTGATGTTAAAGGTTAAAGGTGCCATTTCCAATTGTAGATGCCATAGGTAATTAGGAAGTAAAGTTCAAAACATTTGGTGCTCAAAACTTGTGGGAGCCATTGGATCGTTGAGCTTGCCTTCTCCAAGTGAAACAAAATAGGGTCTTTGAAATGGGACTGGCACTTTATAATGTATCTTAAAGATATCTGACCTGAATACATATTTGGTTCCTGCAGGCACATAAGTTGAATAAGAGAAATAAAGTGGGAATTTACAGTGACAGGCTCATCCTCAATTCTCAAGTACGAAACCATAAGTGTTTTTTTAGTGATCTTAAAACTATTTAATTACTTCTGTATAGAGCCTTAGTTTAATGCTTCTCTTTTTATAATCTAAACCAGAGCTGCTTTTATACTCTTTCCCATTTTGGGAAAAGAAATGTCTCTGTTAGATGCAACCATAACTCTTAGTTGTCCTTTTGTTGGATTTGAACCCTTCATCTTGCTCCTGCATTTGTGCAGTGTCTGGATTGTTTCTTCCTGCCTTTGTAGTAATTAGACTTTGCTTATGCGGTAGAGAAAAAGATATGACATCAAGATTTACATGTTGAATTTGCCCCTCCAGTCTTCTTCCACCCAGCTTTCTGATGTGATCCTACAATTGCTTCATTCTTTGCCAAATTCTCCTTTCCACTATCTGGTTAAACATGAGGGTGGATCGTTAACCTATCCTCCTAGTATAGCAGACACATCTTGGATGAGTGGATGCATTCTAAATATATGTGTCAAATCATCTTTGTGGAATCACTTATTTTGACTTAGATATATGCACTTGAAAGTGGATCCATTTATAAGTGATGTAGAACCTATGGTAACATAATTGCTCCTTTTCCCAGATGGAATTGATGGTACGTGAGATGTTGCTGTTTTCGGTGGTGGACCTGCCATCTAGTCTTCATTTGAGTTTTATACATTGAACACCATTGAAACTACTTTAGATGATCTATTCGTAATAACTTTTCAAGTGTTTGTACAAACCTTCTCGAAAGCCTCTGAGCTATTCCATTAATACAAGTTCAAAACCAAATATCTTTAATGACATTCATAAGTACCTTATTTGTTGAGATTTGACCGCTCTCATCTTTGTTGATTGGGGTTAAGAGCTATATTATTTTTATTATGATTATTATGATTATCTCTGCCTTATTTTCATGTTGAAGAATGGTTTCTGCTAATAACTCTTTGATCCGAGTGCATTCTGTGTTGTCATAGAGTTTGGTCAGTCGGTTCCGAGGTGACTTGTTAAAGACCATGATTATGAGGGAGTGTTCAAATGATGGAAGCAGGCAGCAAAGACATGTAGATTGTTATTCTAAAACAAATATCATTTTTCTAACAGCAACTAAAGCTGTTTTTGATTCTTACTAGTCATCAGATTGTTTTGTCTAAAGTCTGAAATAAGAATTCTGTTGTGGTTTGCGTTGGTCCTATATGATTTCAATAGACTTCCGTCACCTCCCTAGTCCTTTAACAAGTGTGAGAGAGTTCAAATTTCACCAAATTTTGTAAAGTACAGGTACTAATCTTAGAATTTGACGCAAACAAAGAAATTCAATTTGCGCTCCAAAAGAATACACCCACAGGCCACAGGGCTCTTTGTCACAACGGTTATTGACGGTCTTTCTTCTTTCTATTGTTATAACTCAGTTTCAGTTTTCGCATTCCACCGTTCTCTCAATTCTCAAGCACCCACCATTGCATATCGCCGGTGCTTGACTTGAGAACTGAGGTCACTCCTGGTGTCGCCACCGCCCAAGTTTTCTAAACTCCGATGGACCATACTGTTTAATACGTTGAGGCATGGCGGATCCTGGTCCCATTGATCCCTATAACGAGTACACCGACGATGTTTTGAATATTCTGGACATTCAGGATCCTATGCTTGATGATTTTACCACTCATGAAACACCCTTTCTGTACCCTCAGTCCACCGGTGAAGTCGATGATAATGATTCATATGTTTCGTGTTCATAATCTTAATTTTCGATATTCATCGATGTTATAATATTGACATCGTCTTTCAGAAGGATTCAATGTCACGAAGCTTGAGATTCATGGAAGACATGGAATGATTGTCATGCTATTTTTACTATTGAACCAGGCCCTCCATATCAAATGTTTGAGTATGTTCCCTGCTTCTTCTCTTCTATGTTCTTCAATCATTTGATTATAACTTTGTTGTGACTGTCGTTTTGACTCAAAAGTTTCTGTAAAAAGAGCATAGAGGATGTGAAGCAGTTCCTGATCCGATACTGCATCGATCGGAGTCAAGTCGGATACATGATGATAAAGGATCCAGTCTCGATTTTCTATAAAACCTTATGTGTCTGGTTCGTGTGGGATGAAAATTTATCCAGCGGTGTTTTCGTCCAACCAACGCAACTCCTTTATTCAATAATTTCACATGCTATGATCTTATACGAAATGCATCGAAGTTAACCGAGCTCCAATTAACTGTGGATACACACAGGGAGGTGTTGTAGGGGCAGCATGTGCAAGCATCAATGGATGGCAATGAAGAAGAGGGGACCAGTTCTAGTCTCAATGTTCAGCCCCATCAGAGCAGTTATCTCAGTCGTTCTCTCTTTCATTACTTTAGGTGACACCATTTCATTAGGAAGGTAAACGTGCATACACACATTCACCACCTGAATGTTCCAAAACAAAATTTGTCTAGTGTTGTGTAAGAACAGTTTCCCCTTTGAATGCAGCCTCGCCGGGATGTTCCTCATGTTCGTCGGTCTCTACTTCGTCTTACGGGCTAAAGGAAAAGAAGTAGTTTGCACCGACGGGGATGGCTCGGAAAGTGAGTTCGGCCAGGAGAATCTTGATAAACCAGCAGGTTGTGCAGTATGTAGAGATGACAGAGGTAGCTTGTGGAACAGAACCAGACTTTGCACAATAAATTTAATTAATACCATTAGTTATATACTAATGAATGAGAAAGTGTAAATCTTGAATTATTAAATCAAAATTAAAAGTAGCACTAGCAGTACTCTACTCTACTCCATGTGAGCCAGACCCCCAAACCCCAGTTTCACCAAAGATTCTTTACTTGAATTTGGTACTTATAAATGCTTTGCTTTGCTCATTAATTAGGGTTGTGAATTCACATGTCTCAGCAACCATTCTTATTTATTTGGATAGTTTTTGCTGCCTCATTCCGTTTCTAATATATTTTTTCCTATTCTTAACGTTAAGATTTAAACTTTTAATTTTATTTTATTTTTATTAGATCAAATACCGATCATTGGTCTATGATTTTCTCTTTAACATCATTAATTATTTAATGAAAAAAAATATCATGCTATTTTATTAATATTAAATTATCAAATTAATAAAATATAACTAGTTTAATTTCTCATCATAGTGGTTAATGAATTATATAAAATAATATTTCTTTAGATTGTTAAATGATGATATTAAATGATTAAAATTAATATTTTTAAAATAATATTTTTTATATTTTTATCGTTAATCTTATTCATTAATTTACCTTCATCTAATGGTCTAACAAAAATGTAAAACTTTTAAATTTTACGAAACATAAAATGGTCATATATATATATGATCAAGTTACATATTGAAAAAGGGATTTTTCAGCACTACATCGTTTTAGAGTACAATATTTGATGTTTAATTTAAGATCATTATATTCGTATGACCTTAAAGTGATAGAGTATATAAATTTTATTTAAAACATTATTTTAATATATGATATTTTAAACTTAAAATTTTTATTTTATAAATTTACTTATAGTTCTTATTTAATTACATGAAATCATAGATGAATTAATATTTTAAAATAATTAAAATTTAAAGTAATTTTTTTAATGAATCAAAATTAGATAAATTAAATATAATACTTATCTAAATCAGATATTATAAATTACATACGATAATTCAGAATAGAATATCTTTTAGTTATTACTTATTAGGAGTTCTGACCCACACCCACATTAAAGACTAATTAAGAAGGAGCTTTACACTAAAACCCAAGTCTAAGCTTACTTCTATGTGTTTTCTCTACCAAATCTTCTTTGACTCACAACACCTTTGAGGCTTTTACATTAAACCTTTAAGAAAATGTAATTATTGCTAAGTTTATATAACCTAATGGTATATCTTTAAAGATTTGACATTTAAAGAAATATTTTTTTTATAATTTTATTTTTAAATATTAATAAACTAAATCTAAATTAAGGGTTCAAGGATCAAAATTAATAATATGTGTTTTTTTATTTGTTTAAAATCTTAATATTATATTTGAGTTTGTGTTCTTTTATTTATTTATGAATTATTTATGAATTAAAAAAATTTTGAATTCAAAATAATCACATTTAAATTTACATTTTTCAATAAAATAATAGTCGAATTTAAACCTATTTTAAAAGTCTAAAGGTCATGAAAAATAATATATTTATATTTATTATTAATTTTTTGATAATATATATACCTTATAGATATAATAATTAAATTTGAATTTTTTATGATAAATATTATATAATTTTTATTTAAAACCACTTATTAAATTTACATTCGAAAATAAAATTTAAATTATCTATATCATATAACTGATTAAATCGTGGAACGATAAATCTAAAGATAGTTAATTTATTAAAAAAAATAAAATAATGATTCGGCCGGTTTGGCACTTCTCTCGGCCACGTGGTTTTATCATGGATTTCTCCATGCCTATTACCCTCATTTCACCAATAAATTCGCAACTATTAAATTCATGAAATTTTATTTATTATTTCTAAATGTTAATTATAATTTTTTAAATATAATTATATAATAATATATATTATTTATTTTTACTAAAACCAATCAATGAGTTCAATATCGTAATTATCCTTATCTACGAAACATGTTATATAGAGAAAAGCATGAGATATAACCTATTAGTAAAGACGAGTCAGAATTTGGGATTGAAGGGGTAAAACATAAATATCTAAAAATAAAAAAAAAAATTTATAAAAAAAAATTTTAAAAAAATTTAAACAGAAAAAAAAAATATTCGAGACGCCCTCTTCACCCTCGTATAGTTCTGTTCCTACTCATCAAAATGAGACTTGACAGGACACCTTCCCTCCATTTTCCGAGAGAAAATTATTTCATTCGATAAATTCATATGCATCAAACAAAATGGCATAATCGATTAAGCCATTACTATACTTGACAATTTCTTTACAACAGTTTTATTTTTTATATAAAAAACAAATAAAAGAATTTACATATCATCCAACCACCGTTCACGACTCACAATGTGAAGTTATTTTAAAGTTTATATAAATAATCATTAAATTATTTTAAAAAATATGAAATAATTACTAAAATTTTAAAAATTATATAATAGATATTAAATTTTAGTTTTATTATAAAATAATCATTGAAAAATTAAATACCATTAAGTTAGTGATATAATAGTATATTTAATTTTTAATATTTATACATTCGACAATTTACGCATTAAGAATGAGGGTTAACTTATGAATAAATTGATCGAATATTTTAACATAAAATATTAAATATATTATTATTCAATTTTTGTAACACTCACGTCCCCTACTTAACCGTAATTAACGATTTTGTGATATTTTATAAAAAAAATTATATAATTTTTAAAAATTTAATGATTATTATATATATATATATTAAGAATTTTTATTACTATTTTACAATTCTTTTGCATTATTTTCATTGCTTTATATAGCTACTAAGTAAATCATAATTTTGGGTTGGTTTGTGCGTGCTTTTGGTGGAGAAATGCTTGCTTGTCACATACTCCTTTTTTAGTTCCAAATCTTCCTTTCCATCACTTTCTCATGCTTTTGGCAAAGAGGAAAAAACCAGGGGATTCAGAGAGAAAAAGGAAATAAAAGCTTCGATCTTGCAGCTGCTGGTGTTGTTTGGCAACAATGGAGAAGCACAGATGCAGACTCTGTGCTCGAACCTTCTCTAATGGCAGAGCTTTAGGAGGGCACATGAAAGGTCACTTAGCAAACCATCTGCTTCCACCCAAAACAAACACTCAACACCATCAACTCAGTATCCGTGCACACTCAGCTTCTTCCTCATCGTCTTCATCAGGAGAAGAGGAAGAGAAAAGCAGGGAAATGGTGCTCGAATACAAATCATTGGGTTATGGGTTGAGAGAGAATCCCAGGAAGAGTTTAAAGTTTGCAGATCCTGAATTCTCATTCGCAGGTGATTCAGGCTCTGTGGTTCAAGACAGGGAGAGCGAGACCGAGTCAAGAAACCCAACTCGGAGACGATCCAAGAGAAAACCAAAGGTGGGTACTGCTGATAATGGAACACCAGACGAAATCAAGAAACTGAAGCTGTCGAGTTCACTCGGTTTGATCGACTCACCACCAGCACCGGCCGAGGCAGAACCGGTGAGTTCGGTTTCCGATACTTCGCCCGAAGAAGACGTTGCCATGTGCCTTATGTTGCTGTCAAGAGATGCTTGGAAAAGGAACAATGTTGGACAAGAATCGGAAGACATCGAGTGGAGTAACAAGAAAAGTGAGTCAAGCAAGAAGAAGAAGATCAATAGGAACTGCAACAAGGCATTCGGATCTTATGATACATTGGATGAACACAAAAGGGTTTGCTCCAAAACTAAAAAAACCGGCAAATTTGCCGCCGCCGCCATCGGCAATGACAGCAAGAGATTCGAGTGCCCATTTTGTTACAAAGTGTTCGGGTCCGGACAAGCACTTGGCGGTCACAAGAGATCTCATTTGCTCACTTCAGCCTCTTCATCAAACACCACCGCCACTGCTGCTGCTGAAAATTCCAGTAAATTTGACAAGAATTTGATAGATCTAAACTTGCCTGCTCCATTGGAAGATGATGAGTTCAGTGTGGTATCAGAAGCATAAAAATCCAACACTAACATGGATCTGATACTCTATACATTCAATGTTCTTTTTCTTGCATTGTTTTCACTTTAGTTTCTAATATTTCTTTCTCTGATCTTCATTGTTTCTGACCCACAATTCATTTCTTGAATTCTCCGGCAAATTGTTTGTTCTTTTACAACCGAAGACACACTCAAAACTGTCTCTAGTTTCGTTTGTTTTTTACTTAGAAAGTACCAAGACTTTGTCATTGTGTTAATTGGCATAGCAATAGCATTTTTACTCTTTGGTGAAAACTGTTGATTAACTGAAGCAGCCATTGTTGAGGAACAACTAGACTATAGTAGAAGATTTGGGTCAGAAAAAAAAAAGCACTTTTTGTGCAATGTTTGCTTGTGGACCAAACACTTGCCTCTGCAACTGCTGCTAGTACCAAAGGTGTTGAATTCTGTTAGCATGTTCTGTTGCTCGGTTATTTTTATATCAAAGATAATGGGGATTTACTTTTATACGTACTTTTATACAAAATTTTAAAATCGTATATAAATTTTAAATATTTAAAAAAAATAATCGTCTTTTTAATCTCTCGATCCACCTCTAATCGGGTCTAAAATCCCTTGAATTTCTGCATGACAAGATAATGTAAAGTTTTTTTTTTTTTTTTTATGCCTTGAAATGAACGAAATATCCGGTTCTAAAGCAGGTGCTATTATGCATTCGCCACGCTTTCGGCTATTCTTATTGGAGAATCAGTCAGATCTACTCTTTATTCAATTCAATGATTTTTACGTAGAAATGTAAAGATTGTATATTTATTTCTTTTTACGTGAAACTTTTTAATTCAATTTATCATTACTATAAAGAATGATTCTTTTATGGCATAAAATCAATATACTTCGTATCAAAAAATTATTAGATAAATTTAATTCATTATATTATTTAGTGTCGTATCTAAAATTGTTCTTAGGATCAGGATAACAAGAACACACGTCCAGAGTCCCAGCTTTGAAAAATAATAAAACAGTAAATATATTTAATTTGAACGAGTAAAGATGATAGTAAATCCACAATTTTGAAAATAATAAAAAAATAAAATTTAATTAAAAATAAAATGATAAAGAAGAGAAATGGGGTCTAAAAGTTTTAATATATATCAGAATAATATATTTATAAAGAGCAACAAGGCACAAAAAATTTATATATATATATATATGATATAAGAATATTTATTATTATTAACTACTTTAAATTTATTTATTATTATTTATTATTAATGATTTATTATATTTATTATTTAAGGTTTAATTTTTTGAATATTTATTAGGGTAAATTATATAAAAAATACGTAATTATAATGTTGATGTCGAAATGATCATTATTCTTTAAAAAGTGATAAATATATCAGTCAACAATATAATCGATTTCGAAATAGCTACCCGTATTAAAAACTAACGGATATATGATTTGACTATTAAAAATATTTTGTACAATTACATATTTAATTTGACCTTAATTTAATAAAATAAGTTTAATATTTATTACAGTTTAATGTATTGAATACCGGATGGGAAATCATGTGTCTTGTAATGTTCACAGTTTCTTTGCTTTGTAAATGCATAATTTGCTGTTGGTCTCGCAAATAATTTGCTTTGTTACAAATTAATTATCGTTTTATATTAATAATAATAATAATAATAACTTAATTAAGCTTAACAAATTTATCCTATTGATCGAAAAATAAAACCATAAATAAAACCCGAAATTAATAAGAAAAATTAAACTGCCCAAAGTCCAGTCTGTGACGGTGAGACATTATCTGTCAAAAATCAGTCAAACCCTTCAAGCAACCTGGACCGTTGGATCTTGATCCTTATTCCGCCCACATCGGTTGCACCGCCTGATTGTTCTTCCATTCCGGGTTCAGCTTAGCCCAGAATCCCTAAATACCAAAACGTTGACGTTACCTATATATGCACACCGAGGGCGAAACAGAGGATTGTAAGGTTCTGATAGCAAAAATGGCTGACCACTCTGAAGATTTGGACCAACTTCTTGATAGTATGTTTCTGCATCGAAAATCTATATCTCTGTGTAGTTTTTCGCTTTAATTTTCTGTTTCTGAAACTTCTGAATTGAACCCCTTTTTCTGATTATTACTTCAGGTGCTTTGGATGATTTCCAGAATCTCAACTTCACCCCTCTTCCTCAAAGGTATCATCTTTCTCTCATGAATTTTTATATTCATATATGGGCAGTTTCAATTTTTGATTTTTTGTCCCTCAATATCCCTTTATGTTTTAGGGTTTAGAATTCTGACGCCAAGCTGAAAATTCCCTTTATTTTAGGCATTTGATTGGATTTCTTGTATGATACTCTGGTGTTTTGCCCAAGGTTTAGTTTTTTTAGCTTTATATTTGGTTAATAGGTCAGGTGGAGGAGATGGTGAAGCAAAGAAGAAAGAATCCGGTTCTTTACCAAGTGGGGTTCAAGGTTTAGGAATGGGATTGCCCGACTTGAAGAGCAAGAAAAAGGGAAAGCAAAAGGTTTTAAAGGAATCCCATGTCACTGAGGCTCTCGATAAACTCAGAGAACAGACCAGAGAGACTGTAAAAGGATTGGAATCGATGTCGAAACCTGGCGAAGATGATCTTGGTAAGGATGCAATGATGGAGGATTGGGTCAAGCAGTTTGAGGAGCTTGCTGGGTCTCAGGTATATTTTGCTTCAATGTTTTCTTCTTCCTTTTAATGCTTTGTTTATTAATCTTTATAATTGTTTGGTATTGTTGTTTTTATCATAGAACATCAAGTAGATATTGTCTGGTTCAGCTTCATTTTGATGTAATTGCGACTTTTTTCTCTTTAACTTTAAAATTTGCAAATGAACCAGACCATTATTGATCCTTATTCTTAACTCAGAGTATGATTATTTTTATTATATATTTGAATATCCAACTATTTGAGTGAGATTTGCTAGATTGTATGTTAACCATTAGCTCCGGATACTGTTCTCCAGTTTTAAGTTGATAATCAAGTGATTTTCCTTTTGTTCTTGTGGTGAGGGGGCGTGGAGTGGGTTCTTTGAATTTGAGAAATGTACATTTTCCTTTATATCCGCTCAGAGTACCTCAAGTTTGTGAAACGTTGAAATTAACCTCCCCTAGCCCCCTTTGAACCCACCCCTCGCCATCCTAAAAACATTTCCTAAAAGAAAAAAGGGCAACTTTTTTTAATGCATATTGCTTGTGAATGGTATTCAATCTAAGGTCTTTGGGGGTGTATAAATGGTTGTCCATTTGTTGCAACAGAGGAGGCAATCGGAAAAGCCCCAAGAAAAATGTTTGCTTTAAGGGGGAGGTAATTGCTTTAAGAAAAATGACTGACAACCCTGTCATGTTATATTCCCGAAATAGATAGGTTTCCATTCGTGAACACATCCTAGTTGAGTCGTGTCTGAAACGTCTAAGTTTGTTGAGTTATATAGTCAATTAATTCATCTAGTATAGAATTGTAAGTTACTGATTGTTGTATGCATTCTTGCATGTACATATACCTAATACATACATACATACATATGGACATATATTACTTTAAACAATCGCGTGTCCCATCATCTAATATGTTGATCACATTTCCTGTATGCGTGATCAATTTGTTAGATTTTAGTTTTCACTAGTAGCATATACCAAGGGATGCTGATTACTACTTTGTTTTGACCAGGACATGGAATCAATTGTGGAGACTATGATGCAGCAACTTTTATCGAAGGAGATTCTTCACGAACCTATGAAGGAAATTGGAGAAAGATACCCGCAGTGGTTAGAAGATCATAAAGCTAATTTGAGCAAAGAAGAATACGAACGTTACTCCAATCAATATGAACTGATAAAGGAGCTTAATGGAGTATACGAAAACGATCCTAATAATTTTACCAGGATTGTTGACCTCATGCAAAAAATGCAAGAGTGTGGTCAGCCGCCAAACGATATCGTGCAAGAGCTTGCTCCTGAATTTGATCTATCCAATCTTGGCCAACTGTAAGTGCTCTTTTTTTGCAGCCATCTTAACCAACCATTCATTTTGAAAGTTATATTCCTGTTTCCTTGTTTCTAACAGACACTTTTGCTCTTTCAGGTCCCCTGAAATGCTGAATTCTCAGCAAAACTGTTGTATAATGTAAGTCAATATCATGTTCCAGACTATGTTTCCTTCCATTTCATAGATATTCTTTTAAGTTTGATAAAGTTCCTTTCTTTGAACTTCAAACTTCCAAGTGATTCGAATTTGAGCCTTAAAGAAATGACATTCTGAATATTTTCAGCCTGGTTTCTTGTTATTGCCAAGGGATAATTTTCTTTCTAATTGTTTTCATTTTAATGGAAACAGGTCAGAGTTGAACTAGATTCTACTATAATTTATAATGAATATTTGTAATACTTATTTTAATTATGATTGATTAATAAATGAAGTATTAATAATTATATAGATGTAAATCATGAATTCATGGTGTGAACATCAATTATATATGTCACATCAGGCCCCATTTTTAAAATATTAAAACATGGGTCAAATTTAGTTTTGGTACCTAGATTATACTTAATGTCTATATTTAGAGAAATTATATTATGGATAACTTCTATCACGTATCTATGGTATCAACCACTAAAAATCACTTATCTCATCAATTTTTTCCTGTCATATATATTTTTCAAGTGAATCTTTACTTGAAAAAACTGTTTTTAAAATAAATTAACAGTAAATATGAGGGAAGATTTACTTAAAAAATATGACACGGATAAAAATAATGAGATGGATGATTTTTAGTGGTAGGTCCCATGGATGACGTGATTGAACTTACCATGATATAATTTCTCCTATATTTGCACTCATCTCTCTAAAAATATCATTTTCCAAATTTTGAATTGAAGCCATTCTTAAAATTATAATGTATATTATTATCACACTTAAACACTTATTGACATAGATTTTTGGGTTGAAATGTGTACTTTAAAACAGTTTTTTTAATGGTGTAATTTTTTAAAGATTTTAACGGTATAAAAAACTTTATGATTGATAAAAAAATATTATTATTTTTTATTAATCATAAAACAATATTATTATTTTTTTATTGATTTGCGGATTTTGTACACTTGCGAGTGTAGTTATGTACTTTTATTAGAAATAAATAATTTTTTTATTAACGGGAATTGATCTAAGTGATAAGTAGTTCGATTTTGTTTAAACAAGTTTTCGGTTTAAAACTTTGCGTAAGTAAAAAAATTCTTGTTGTGAGATTTACCCATCAAAACTAAATGTATGACGTAGGTTGATTCAGATTAGTCAGGTATAGAAGCCGGAAGAGTAATAAAAAAAATATTTTTTAAAAAATATATTAATATTTTATTGGTAATCGGATGTTAGGGTAAAATTTTCCAAACCGAAGACCGAACCTTGCGGCGTGCGTAATCCCCACGCCCACACTGCTTCTCCCACCTTAATCCCAAAACCCCTAAAACCTCAATAATAATTTAACAATTCATTAGAAGAAACATTTTGGGTAAAATAGAATAGATCCTAAACCTCTATCTTCGGATATCGAAATTAAAGAAAATGAAGGAAGACGACGCCGGCGGAACTCCGAATAGAGAACTGTACGCGCTGTTACACCTATCGCCGGACGCCTCCGATGAAGAAATACGAAGAGCTTATCGGCAATGGGCTCAAGTTTATCACCCTGACAAATACCAAGCTCCGCATGTAAGTCTTTCTCATTCAAACTTTTTTTCTTTTTTAAACGAATAATTGAATTCTTTTTAATTCTAAGTTTTAGTACTTAATTTTTAGATGAAAGAAATTGCTACGGAAAATTTCCAAAGGATATGCGAAGCGTATGAGATTTTGACTGATGAAAACAAGAGGCAAATATACGATATCTATGGTATGGAAGGTTTGAGTTCTGGATTAGAGCTTGGCCCAAAGTTGAATAAAGCGGAGGAGATAAAAGAACAGCTCGAGAAGTTAAGACGCATGAAGGAACAAGAAAAGATGTCCCATTTCCTACCTTCGGGTACAATTGTTGCTAATTTGTCGCTGCCTCAGTATCTAGACGGCCATGGCATTATGGGAGGGTATTGCCCCCGTTTCTTTTGTGTGTTCTTCTTACTTAATTTGATCGATTTAGTTGAATTTTTTTTGGTCCGTGTTTCTTTATATCGGCATTACACTAATCTAGTATGCTGAATTGTATTCTTAAAATTTCAGAATGGCTATGACTAGTGAAGTTCAGTCTCAATTATCGAAACAGAATACTATTGCGGTTGGTGGAAATTTGGGAGTCAAAGAAAATTCTGGTGGTGGGGTTGCCTCAGGTGTATTTAGGCATCAAATTTCTTCAGATTCTTCCATAGAGCTTATAGGATCTCTTGGCCTACGAAATCTTATAGGTGTGCAGACGACACGGTAGGCATTTTGGTTTTACCTATGTTCGTTTACTCATTTAGTAGTTATACTCGTATATCATCTCTCTCCTCTTTCCCTTTGCTCTTCCAGTCAGTTATCATTACACTCAACCGCAGCAATGGCCTTTGCAAAGTCTTTACATGATGATTCAATTAATCTTTCTAATTCCTGGACTCGTCAACTCTCTGATGCAGCAAGTGGAAATGTATGCTACTTTTATTTTTAATTTTAAGTTGGTTTATCATTTTTCAGTGGGAAATTGTGAAATGTGAACTCTTAGTTTTAGCTTATCTGTTTGAGGCTTCAAATATCAATCACTTCATTTTTGGTCTTCTCCAATTTTACAGATAGAGCTTGTGCTAGGTCCAGAGTCATCTATTGGAGTTGGATGGAAAATGAAAGACGAAAATATGTCTGCTGGTGGAGATGTGAAGGTAAGTTATTTTTCATTGTTTAGGTTTCCAAATATGCCAAAGAATAAATAACAAAAAGAAAACCGTGATGGATCTAGAAGGTACCTTTGATGCACCACAAGACTATTGTGCAATTATTATAACTTAGTTTGTTATGTTCCTGCACTAGAGTTTAAAGCTACATTAGTCTTCTATGCTCTTGGCTCAAAATAATCAATAAGCATCTCTGAACTTCTAGTGAGATTTGTTATCATTGTTCCATTTGTGCACTTGAGTCTTGAGCTTGTGTCTGAATGGATATCAACTATGAAATTTCGCTCAAAAGCTAATGGCATTAGTAGCTGTAATAACTCGACATATTGATTCAGCTATTAAAATTTGTTGTTTCAGTTTCTTATGAAGATGAAGGACAAATGAATAGTCTTTTGCATATTCTATTGGTACCATATCATTGTACTGTACTTGTAAAGTGGCATTCTTGCCTTTCTTTTCCCCTTTTTATTCAAGACCTCATGATTTTGTTTATTTCTTTCTGGCATCATGATCCCAGTTGTATTTGTTTTTAATACTTTTGTTCATGTTGATAACTGCAGTTTGGAACACATTCTTTTGGGGTATCTGCTCGTTATACTCGTCGTTTTTCCTCAAAATCTCACGGACGTATTGCAGGCAGATTTGGGAGGTATGTTTGCATAACCAATTCTGGGGATTAATAAGTGAGGCAAGTTAGTATTTATTTTTCTGTTCTGTTTACGCTGATAAATGATATATATTGTACCCTTTTAGATGAACATGTAGTGCAAAGTTTAGTATGACATGTTTTTTTCTACTGTGTACGAGGTTATCTACTGTTCTCATTTAGCTCTGACACCTTGGAAGAAATCAATATATCAAACTTGCTTCTTAAATCGAGTAATTATTTTTGTTTAGTTAGTTATAACTGGGACAGCTAAGCTTAAGGGTGTGCACTGACTAGTATTTTTTTTGCAGCACTGCTCTTGAGGTTGAAATTGGTGGTGGGAGGAAAGTGTCGGATTTTAGTCTGTTCGCATGTTTTATACAATTGGAATTCGGGTAATTGAATCTGTTTTGCACATTATAGGGCCATATTTTGGTAAAATCTCACTTCTTAGCAAATATGTCTATTAAGAAATGTTGTGCTCCTGCAACCAAGGGTTACCATTTTGTTGGCACTATTATGTTTTGTAGACTTGTTTGTACTTTCATGCTTTTTATATATGATGACATTTTCATATAGGGTAAAAGTAAAAAGGATCTTTGAATCTTTTCTTTTGTTGCCCAGGGTATCTTTTGGAGGTTTGAATTGCACCGTGGAAGCCAAAAGTTAATTATTCCTGTAAGAACAGCATATCCTCTGATTTGTTTCAAAGGTTATTTATATTTTAGGCATGGGATTGATCTAGAACAGGGATTCTTGCTTATGTAGAATTTCATATATGATATAATAGTCTATCCTGACATTATTTTCACATCTCAGAACTGAAATGTTTGTAAACTACACCAGCCAGCTATGTAATGGGACTTATGATATTTTCATTTAGATTTGTATGGTTGTTGACGTTTGGTAGAAGCTAAAAGACATATTATAAGTGTATATGACTTTTGAGTTTCCTTATTGGTGAATTAGATTTGAATCGTATATCCTTGAGTAGTAGTAGTAGTAGTAGTAGTAGTAGTATATCATTGGGAAATCACATCTGTTTTATGCACAAAAACGTTACACAGTTAAACTTTTAGATCCATGTATTGAAGTGTAATAACAGCTAGTTGTGTGATGTTGCATGTAAGTATGGTGTTAGAAAAATTAGAAAAAATCGTCAACTTAATGCAAGGAAGAATTT
Organism: Abelmoschus esculentus; assembly: GCA_035048815.1. Taxonomy (NCBI): domain Eukaryota; kingdom Viridiplantae; phylum Streptophyta; class Magnoliopsida; order Malvales; family Malvaceae; genus Abelmoschus; species Abelmoschus esculentus. Next base: position 12,454,614 of record JAUCBN010000051.1, on the reverse strand, counting down.
TAGAAATCTAGATTTTTTTAGTAGAGATTGATCTTTCATATTGATTACAATTCCTGCATTTTAATCTGTTGCTTATGTGTGTTATATGCAGGTTTTGCTTTCCAGTCATTTTAGTTATGCGTTAGCTACTGGAGCATTCGTAATTCCAACATCAGTTTACTTTATACTGAAGGTACCCTCTTATGCTTCTCCTTACAGTTTGTTAGATTGTTTATACAGTTTAAATATCTCGGTGTTCTTTATTCTCATTTCAGGTTAGATAAATTAAACCAGGTTATTTGGATGTTTCTACAGTTGGGATATCTCAGTTTTCTTTATTTTGTACCCATTTTAAGTTAAAAATCGTCTGCATAGGAAAAACTGGATATGTCTCTTTATTTTCCTGTTGCTTTTTTTGGCAATTATATTTATTTATATGTAAATGATCATTCTTATACATACACATGCAGAAATATGTTTTTAAACCATATTGCCTTAAGAGGGAAAAGCAGAAGACCTTAGAAAATATGGAAAGGACTGCCGGCGAGGTATGTTTGCACAATGGATTAGGTATTTGTAATTTTATATGCCTTTTAGCCTCTTTGCTACTTCCTCAAGATGCTTGAAATCTTCTTCTGTTGTATGCTTATTATGCAACTTATTTCCAGTGTTGCCAAGGGTACTAGGTAGTAGGCACACTCAAGTTTCAATGTCCTCTATATAGCCTGAGGCACAAGAAGCAAAAAAGCGCATGCTTGAGTAAAATAAGCACATATAATATATATGTGTAAAAATAAAATGTATATAAAAAATTATGTAATACATAATAAAGTGCATCACCATTTCAATTCAGGGGGTATTTAAGTTTTAACTTTAAAAAAATGATTAAAAGTTGAAATGCTTAATAGGGCGAGTGACTAGTAAAATAGCTTTTCTTGAAAAGATTAAAAGCAAAATCTTCATACCCCACTGCGCTTTAGCACCTAGGCACGGCCTTAACAACTCTGTTTTTCCTAGTTATATACTTGTATAGTTTGTTACAATGTTTCTCGTTTTCTGAAAGCCAAGATGCAATACATGTAGTCTTTCACCATAATTTTCAAATTCATGCTTTGGTGAATGAATTTCTTAATTTTTTGGCGATAGGTGGTACATAGACCTTTAACAATTTTGTGATTAAATATTGTTGTTGCACACTACTTTTATAAGCATCTGAATCTTGTTCATATAATTTAAGAATACATTTTACTTGATGTGTATAAAGGTTCGAGAGGCAAGGAAAGCAGCTGCAAAAGCTCAGCAGTTGTTAGAGAATGTGGCCAACAGGAAAAAAAATAAACAACAGGAAACAGGTGGACTAGTCATTACTAAGGCAATTTATGGAAGTCGTAAAGCTTTAATGAAAGGGGATGAGCTGACCGAAACAAATGATGAATTAGCCTCTCAAGTGTTGGATGTAACATTACCTCTTAATTTCCTCGTTACCGATTCAGGGCAACTTAAGGTTTGTTTCTGTTTGATCCCGTTCGTAGACTCTACGATTTTATACCTGTCCTCTGGTTTGCTGTGATAATTCCCCATGTTTAACTAGTCAGTAACTCGAGAATTTTGGCTACACATACGTCCGAAAAATCAACTGCTGATAAATCCCATTAGCATGACTTGGGTTGTTTATGTGTTGATGCAGCTTCATGATGGTGTAAAAAAGTCGGGCATTATGGGCTTCAGCGACACTTGCCCGGGGGAACCTAAGCAATTACATGTGGAGTACACATACCGTGGCGAGAGATTCAAGGTAACATGCACCTATCACACTTTTCTTATTCTCCTAATCAAATGGGAACGGATTGACCGACTTGAAATTTATGAAACAGGTTGTTGTGGATGATTATAAGGAGTTGCAAATACCCCAGTTAGCACACAGAATCTGAAATTCACAAAATTTTCACTTAATTCCTGGTTTTGTCCTCTGCCAACATTTTTCATGCCAGACATGCTTTGAGGTACCAAAAGTTTCAATCTTATAAATTTGTTATCCAATCTTTGATAAACTGAATAAGAACATGAAAAGGATTTAGTTTATTTGGTGTAATTTTGTGATTAATGAATAAACTCCATAGTTTTGTTTCTGATTCAAGATCTGGGAGATGCCTCTGTAATGTTGCAAGCTTGGTATTGGTATTTATTAGATGCAATTAGATTAAATCGTGGGTTTGGTATAATCTACTATTTATAGTTGTTGACAAATAAATTGGAATTATTCTCCCTTTTTTCTTCAAATAAGTCATCTTTTATTTAAAGATTATAATATTATTTGGGGTAAAGTACACAAATGGTCATCAAACTATGTTAGAAATGATTTTTTGTCCACTGAACACTACATTCGGAAGTTGCAAAAATAATCATTAATTTTTTTTATTTAATTACGTGATTGACTTATTTTTTTAATTGTTCCAAAATGATCATTTAATATTGAAAAATTATCACTAATAGGGACTATTTTGTAATTGAACTAAAAGTTACAATTTTTCAATATTAACGTCAAACTTTTTCATAAACTACATCAACTTTTCTGATAAATTGACTGATAACCAAATTTTTAATAAATCGGCTGATTATCCAATTAACGGTTAAAAATATCTTTCCATTTTTTAAATTTAAGGTAAAATATATAGTTTATTATTTTTTTATTATTTTAATCATTCAATTATTAAATTCTTTTATTTAATTTCTGTATTGGTACGGCTAAAAATAATTTTCCATTTTTTTAAAGTTTATGGTAAAATATATAGTTCATTAATTTTTTTCTATTATTTTTTATCACAATTATTATTTTTATTTAATCTCTGTATTGGTACAGTAGAAAATGATCATTTCCTTGAATAGTTTCCCATATGTACAATGGTTTTCCCCCTATAAACTCTGTATTGGACATAAACTGCAGGATACGACACCGTTTTGGAAAGGGTGATTAGTGTTTTTAGGGATTTAGAAGTGGTCTCCATTTTGGGGTAAAATGGCGTCAGCGATCTCACCATGCATCTTCTGTCAAATTGCTCGAAGTTCCAACTCCACTCCAGTCCGTTGGTCCCTTCTCTTTTCCTATCCATATTTTCCACTTTCGATAACCAATTTAATTCCACGCTCGTCTTCTTTTCAATCCAGCATTCAACCAGAAAGAAATATTTTCACAGTTCGAACTGAATGTTTGACTATTTCCAGGATGACAAGGTCGTCACATTTCAAGATATCAAGCCTGCTGCTTTTAGGTTCCCATAAACTGATTCAAATGTAGTAACTTTTTTCATGATAATTTCAATATTTTGTAATATAACCGGAAATTTGTTGATTTGAATTTTGCAGGCATTTCTTGGTGATACCAGTGGAGCACATTCCGACTGTCAAGGATCTTCGAAGAGGAAATGGACATTACACATTGAGTAAAGTTCCCTTTTTGGACTTTTTATTTACACTTTCCTTCTTTCATTTTCTTTTATTTTCCTTGGCTAAGATTTTATTTGTTTATGTTAAATGTGGGGGAAACGCTGTTACGCAGAGATGCACCTCAGTCAAATCAATACAGGTATTGCTTCTCATAAAATAAACTGCAATTTTCTGTTTATAGCTGCATTATAGCCCCTCTCTTCAGTCTTCAGTTTCAAATCTGCTTGTGAATCATAAATAAAATGTTGAATGAAAATAGAGTAGTAACATTTACCTAATCTGTAATAGTTCTTTTTTTTTTTCCAAACAAATGTGTAATAAATAGTTCTTGAAAAAGGCAGGTTATGGCCTCATAAGTTGCATCAATTGATTATTTTTGTTTTGGGAAAATAAAATACTTATTTTTTTCCCAACTTCCTAGTGTGTTAATTCCATGAAGTTTTATAATCTGATCCTATTCAGTTTTGGCAGATTTGGTTTTCATCAGCCTCCATTCAATAGTGTTGACTGTTGACCATCTCCACCTCCACTGTTTCGTTCTTCCCTTCATACCTAGGTAGGTGTTTCATGTTTGGCAGTTTAGTAGTTTCTTCTTTCTTTTTTATTAAACTATTTGTTTATTATACCTTGAAATTTTTGCATAAGTTGCAAAAGCTGTAAGTACCCATTCTAGTTCTTAAAATATATACAGTTGGAAACAATTAAAATATTTATCTCTGGGTCCACTTGGGTTTATAAAGGCTGAGAAGTTGTTGGAGAAGTTAAAACCTTTGTCTTCAATCCCTCCATAGGTGCAATTGAATCACAGATGGATTTTCATAAGCTCTATGGAGACCTGCTGTTATACAAGAGAAGGGTTTTTGTTCTTAGTAAGCAGACATACTTTTTCACCAGATCATATTCATAACATTCACAGATTTGTCAATGTCAATTGTGTATTTCAGATATGCGAGTGTCTTGTCAATCTGCAATTACGATGCTTGAGATTCTTGTAGCATAAATCAATTCCCCTATTCATAATTTTGTTTCAGTCACATTGTTTGAGACTTGTGATTAATCTTTCTGATTACACGAGAGATGCTGACCTTATAGCTAAAAGATGGCTCTTGTCAGCTACTTCATAGAGTTACTTTAGTTGTCTTATGAAATGCTTAATTGTTTGTAGTTATTTGTTTACAAACATTCGAGGAGAAGCATAGCTAATATTATTATGAATGTAAGGTAGTGCAGTGAAATGCATGTAACTTAGTGACCGGCTCATTTAAGGAGAAGCTATACATGGTATGCGTATTTGAATTTGAATCTCTCAGTCAGCCCTCGAAAACCATTATGCTTATCTTTCTAACACAAGTCATTAGCCGTTGAAGTTTTTGATTGTGTAAGAATGATTTTGTTGGATACTATTACTTCATGAACGGTGCACTACTTCGTCCTTGTGGTATAAGATAAATTGCAATAGTGGATGCATTTGTGCTTGGGGTAAATTGTGTTCTTAAGCGTTAATAACTTGGGAGGCTTATCCAGGGAATCTCCGATAGATCGGTTCGAGTTTAAATGTGATTAATGTGACTAAACCTCCTCATTTCTTCCTGTCTATGAAAGCCACTTTTGTGAATCTTGAAATCAAAGTACAATCTGCTCACAGGCATCTTGTGTGATAAGGTAAGAGACAGCTTGCAGAGCCCAAGTGTTCTGATTTCATGGCTTAATACAATCTGCCCAAATTTTTTTATGCTTTGATTTGGATGCATGGTGAGTACTTTCCTTTTTTATGCTTTGATCAGAGACAATTAAGACATGAAGTGGAAAGGTGGGAGATTTAGGTGGATGTGTTCAATTTTTCAATGGTAGTGGAAGAAGCAAGATGCATGCACTATGTTTCCCATTCATAGCTTCATAGGTAGAAGACAAAAGATGGTGCCTATGTTTCCTTCTCAGCAGGATTCCCAAATTTCAGAGCCTAATGCCCCTACCACACTTGTCTTAATAATGGATGAATTGCTTCATTTCTTTCCATGCCTTAAATCATCACAACATATCTCTCGTTAGTTTTATTTTCCCTTCCGGACAATACCAAAAAAATCAAATCTTTTTCCTTTGTTTATTAATCCATCATTATCAAGTCATTATTGCCCTACGTAGGTCCTTTGATTGGGTTTATATCAGCTTTTTAGACGAGAAAAAAACTATAAGCTTTCCTCCAACATTATCTTATGAATTATTGTTTTTAGATTTATGCCGGAACCTTCCATCTCTCTTCCCTCAGCCCACCCTTTATAAACATCAACCTCCACTTGACCAAAATTCAGACCATCTCTCTCTCTCTTTCTCTTACCTTCCTCTCCCCTGTTTCTTGCATGAACCCAAGCCAAAAGGACTTTGTTTTTTTTACAATTCTTAACCCAAGCCATGGCAACTGGTATTTGCATGCTATACCTGCTGCTCTTTTGCACAGGCTGGCTAACGATTTCAATGTCAGAACCGGTACTTCTTCCCTTAACTCATGCATTCTCCAAAACCCACTTCACCACCCCACTTCACCTCCTCAAAACCACCTCCGCTCGCTCCGCCTCTCGCTTCCGCCACCGCCACAAGCAGGTTCCTCTCCCTCTTTCCTCTGGCAGTGACTATACCCTTTACTTCACTCTCGGCTCTCCTCCTTCCCCCACTATCTCCCTTTACCTTGACACGGGTAGCGACGTCGTCTGGCTTCCCTGTTCTCCATTTGAATGTATTCTCTGCGAGTCAAAAGTACCGCCACTCTCGCCTCCTCTTAACCTTTCCTCCTCCGCCACTGCGGTCTCGTGTCAGTCCTCCGCCTGCTCCGCCGCTCATTCCTCCCTGCCTTCTTCCGACCTTTGCGCCATTTCACGCTGTCCCCTCGCCGACATCGAGACCTCCGATTGTGACTCCTTTCCTTGTCCTCCTTTCTACTATGCGTACGGCGACGGCAGCTTAATTGCTCGTCTTTATAAAGATACTTTAACTCTCCCAAATTCCCTCTCTATTCAAAACTTTACTTTCGGTTGCGCTCACACCACATTGGCTGAACCCGTTGGTGTAGCCGGTTTCGGTTTCGGACGGCTCTCTTTGCCGGCTCAGCTTTCTTCCGTGTCTCCTCATCTCGGTAAGCGATTCTCCTACTGTTTAGTTTCTCATTCGTTCGATTCCGACAAAGTTAAGCGACCGAGTCCACTGATTCTCGGTAGGTACGAGGAAAAAGAAAAGCAGTTTGGTACTGAGATTGTCAAGTTTGTCTACACGGACATGCTTTATAATCCTAAACACCCTTATTTCTACTCCGTCGGATTGGAGGGAATCTCCGTCGGGAAGAGGAATATTCCGGCGCCGGAGAATTTAAAGAAGGTTGATAGGAGAGGAGGTGGAGGGATGGTGGTGGATTCAGGGACAACATTCACGATGTTACCGGCTAGTTTGTACGAGTCGGTGGTGAGCGAGTTCGATCACCGAGTAGGACGATTCTACGAGCGTGCGAGTGCGGTGGAAGAGACGACGGGATTGAGTCCCTGTTATTACTACGACAAGTACGCCAAAGTACCGGTGATCATCTTGCATTTCGTGGGGAATGGATCCAGTGTGGTGTTGCCCAGGAGGAATTACTTTTACGAGTTCAAGGACGGTGTTGATGGTTTTAGGAAGGAGAGGAGTGTGGGTTGTTTTATGTTGATGAACGGCGGTGATGACGATGAGTTGATAGGCGGGCCAGTTGCTACACTAGGTAATTACCAGCAGCAAGGGATGGAAGTGGTTTATGATTTGGATGAAAGGAAGGTTGGATTTGCCAGGAGAAAGTGTTCTTCTCTGTGGGCTAGCTTCAAAGATTAAAGTTTGAATTTCTGGTAAATTTCTAGTCTTTAATTTCCTGCAACTGCAATCAATGTATTCTTGTCTGCACTTCAATATTTGCTTTTATCTATCTTGTATGTCTATGTATATTTGAAGAAAGCAACTATTGAAGTGCAGACTCTTGTAAATAAAACACTGTATCTGTACGTATTACAGATTATGACTATAAAATTAAACATCTTAAATCCGCGTGGGACAGTCCAGAAATAGTTGAGTTTTGCAGGTAGAAGTGGAGGAATTGGAAACACTTGATCCCAACTCCAAGAGATCCTTTCCAGCTCCATCCGTCAGCTGGGTTGGATTGTAGCCTTGGGAAATGACTGGGGACCAGAGGCAGAGGCAGAGGAGTTCATCCTAGCTAGTAGCTTCATACCAAAAATCTAAGTGGATCTATTTCCACCGCACACAGTCCTTGGCCTAGAGATTTTCAGCTAACCATTTTACATGAATTTTATTTGAAAATTTTCGAGTTGAATCTATAAAATTTTAAATCAAGTCAAAACGAGTCGAATATTTTTGTTTTAAATCGAGTTTTTCGATTTTTTGCTCAAGAGGTAATAAAAACATAATTGAGTGTAGATAAGACAAGACAACACAGGACACAGCTAGCTGTTGCCATACGTGCGCTTCTAGATCTCTCTCTTTCTATCTGTCTTTCTTTCTTTCTCCTCCCCCTCATTATTTCATGTGTGACCTTCCACACTCAATAATTTTCTTATTTCCTATTGTGAAAATGGACGGAGCGTTAGGAACAATCACAGAATTTAAATCTTTATATACTTTTATTTTTTTAATTAATGGTTTAATATTATTAAGTTTAAATTTTATATATTTCGACAACATTATAAAATTTATACCCCTGATTGATAATATTGTTTTTTCTATGCTTTTTCTAGACTTATAAATGAATTGGATTAAAAGTATTTATATTTATTTGTTTAATTTTAATCGAATAAATAAATAAATATAAATAATTAAAAGAATATAAATATGATCAATAAGAGACTAATGAGAGTTCATTGATGGATCTGTAGGGATGGACCTAAAAATTTTAAATTTTCTTATATTTTATATATTTTTTATTAATAATCTAAATCTGCATCCTTTAAACTCTTGTATTTTTACACTCTCTATATTTTTAATATAATTTTTTATAACTTACATTCTTTATAGAAAATTCTGAGTTCGTCCAAAAAAATCAACAAGAATATAAGAAATAAAATTTTGATAAAACTAAATTCAATTAAAATTAATACGATATTATAAATTAATAAATTCTAAATTAAAATATAATATACATAAATACTTTAGACTAAAATTTTGTTTATATCAAACTATATCATTAATTTAGTTAGTTTTGAATGATTATAATACCAAAACAATATATATAATATTAAATATTATTTTAATAAAAATAATAATTAAAATATTAAAATAATAATACAAACATAATTAAGATATTAAATATATATTTTTTCCTAATTTAAATTTATTACTTTTCATCTTTATTATATAGACTAATTGAGTAAACTGAAAAAGTACGGGTTAGGTGAGTCGGTCCAAGTCCAATATAGGACCTTATGCTGTCCGTAAGTCCAACTCGCAACTCGCAATCCATCCCAGATCAGTCTAGCCAGAAGGTTGGTCAAAGTTCTTTTCTAAAGTCTTTATTTGTTCAAAGAGTTGTCAATGAAAAGTATCCTTTTTATCCGTACCAATTGAGAAACAAAATAATTAATTTTTATATCCTTGCTGGATTAGATGTCTAAAAACTTGCATTCAGATAAAATAGTTTTTATGTACGAGCCCTCTAACTTAAATGGTTAAAGGAACGATCGTTGTTCTTAAAAGTCACGGGTTCGAACACCAGTGATGCCAATAGAGTGATTGAGCGATAAATGTCAAATGATGAAAATTATATTAGATTACAGATACTACTGTAATAACTATTAGCTAATGCAACAATCTTTAAACCCAGAACAATAAGTACTAAAACTCAAACAACAACAATCTTAATAAAACTAGTGATTTCACCATGTACAAGCTCATGTCTGGAGATTAGGATTTTTATATGGTACAATTTTTCTGTATTTTAACATTCGATATCCCAGAAGCAGGGGAATTGCATTTAAATCACACTACAATCGTAGCTGACATGGTATATATTTTATGAGTGCAGATGTATTTCATCCATTTTCTGCTACAAGAAGACTGAGCCAGGTCCTGAACCTACTGGACCAATTCATGGAACACCCTTTCCTCTCATCTCCGAGCTTGTCCTCTAGGAAAGGGTGGGACAGGAGGGAGGACAACACTCAACGGTGCTATTTCTTTCCGCATCAAAATGCAGGATCTTAGCAAGGATGATGTTAAGATCTAGGTGGAACAAGATACTCTCATCATCCAAGGTGAAGGTGGGAGAGACTGGGATGAAGAGGACGGCGACGGTGGAAGGCGGTACTCGAGCAGGCCGGACCTTTCTATGGTAAATGAAGAAGTTTCTCACGCTTTGTCTCTCCTACTATATCCTCTTTTGGCTTCACTATAGGGCTATCATACTGATTAAAAAAATGAAATTGACGGATTTTAAAGCTCAGTTTATAATTCACACTACTATTTATTAATATAAATCAATATATAAATATTATGTTTGGAAATGGATCAATGCTTGGTGAGGAGAAAGGCAAGAGGGAAGATATTAATGGAGGAACCAAAAGATAAAAGGAAACAGGAGAAGAACAATAACATATTAAATGGCCTACTCCTACTCCTACTCCTACTCCTACTCCTACTCCCTTAGCCTTTTTGCAGTAGAAACTAGAAACTTAAAATTGTCCTAACACTTTCTCACCTATAAGATTTAAATTACTATTATAATTATAAATATAATAATATTATTATAATCACTATTAATATTATGATTGTAAATTCTTTTAATTATAGATTTTATTATAAATAAAATCATTATAAATATTATAATTTTAAATAAATACTATTATCGAATAAATACTACTGTTGTACTAATCTTTTCTATCCAACCCACAAATCTGAATTTATATATAATAAAAAATGATATAATACTCCATATCAGCAAAAGGCAAAGGAATCCCAAGATTATGAGAGAGAAACTAGAGAGGGAGATATAAATACCAGAAAAAGAAAGAATGATGTGACACACAAACCACTAAACAGCTTTCTCTACTCTTTCAGAAAGAGAAAGAAAGCACACACAAAAAAAAAAACAAAAAAAATCTTCTTCTCTCCTCTTTCATAGTTTCCTTACATTAAATTCCTTTTTTTTCCTTCCATGTTTTTTTTTTCTCCCTAAACCCAGACCGATGATCTGATTGTTTTCATCTCTTTTCTCTAATACATCTTCTCTTGGATTTTGTTTTTGTTTTTTTTATATTTTCATTGTGATCTGGTTTATACAGTTAGACTCTTTGGGGGATAAACAAGTGGAAAGTACATATTTTTATTTTTATGTATCTCATGGTGGAATGCTTTTGGGGGGTTATTTGTCTCCTGGTGAGTTCTTTCTCCCTTTACAATTCTGGGATTTGCTGGATAGATTTTGAGCTTTGTTTATTTTGTTGTTTATGTGTTCATGTCTTGGTCTGTTTTTCTGCCCCTTTGTTTAATGCCTTACGGCTTGTCTTTTATGATGTGGAATTTGTTTTTCTAAATGCTGATATGTTTACAATTATTGGATTTCAACATGAGGTTCTGTTTCACTGGGTTGATTCTGTTTATATGTATACATAATCAATGTTTTTCCTTTTCCTTTTTATGCTTATAAGAACTGAAAACAATGTGGTTTCCATGGCTTCTATTAACGTTTTCCCATTAAGTTTAATATGATTCATCTGCATGGTTTAATCATGCACCAGATAAGGAAAATGTAGTTATTTCTAGATGAAGGAATAAAAGACCCTTTTCCCCTGCACATCCTTTGAGCTATGCAAGGGTTGAGTTCAATGGCTCTTATGTAATAGCATATTGAACTCTCTTAGCATCTTTCATTTTCCTTTTTCCTAGGAAAAGTTATCTTATGGATGAAGTTCAGTTGAGCCTTTTAGTTTAGTTTTTTTTTTTTTTGCTTAGCAGTTGAGCCTTTTGGTTATCATTTCAATGTTGTTAAACATTATTGGTATGGGGGATTCCTTTATACCATATTGTGAGATAATATATCCTACAGACAGTACTGATCAATTTGAAAAGGTTGAGAAAAATGTGATCTTTATTAGTGATGCTTGAGTTTTTGTATGCACAGATCTTTCTCCATGCCGTCGGACTCTCTGCTTCATATGGCTGAATGATCTATATTTTTCATCATGGTACTATTTGATTACTTGGCTTGTTTTAGTAATAGTTCTAATTTTTTTCAATTACAATTCATAGAATATAGTCATAGTGATTCAGCATGTTTACACAGTTCAAAATATTCATAACATTAACTGTTCTATACAAGTTTGCAAGTAGATAGAATTGCAGCATAAATCTTGCAATGACTATTATCAATTTGGTATTTCTGTTTAAATTTGTTGTTTAAATGGAAATATTTGTCAGCACGGAGTTGTTCTACTTGCATGCTGTGAAATTGATGAAACTTCTTCAACGCTTATCTGATAATTATTAAAATGGGAATCACTAGACACATATATGACACCGCGGAAGGCATCTTCCCACAATTGGCCGCTTAATGGTTATCAGTTTCACAATTTACATCCTTGTTGATTATTATTAGTGGTACTGCCATGACCGTTTACCAATTTGGTATTTCTGTTTAAATTTGTTGTTGTTTAAATGGAAATATTTGTCAGCAAGGAGCTGTCCTACTTCCATTCCTTGAAATTGTTGAAACTTCGTCAACGCTTATCTGATAGTTATTAAAACGGGAATCTCTAAACACGTGTTTGGCGCTGCAGAAGGCATATTACCAAAATTGGCTGCCTTGATGGCTATTAGTTTCACAATTTCACATCCTGTTGATTAGTATCAGTGGTACTGCACTATCTTAAAATCATAATTTCTCTATCAAAACTGTGCAGAGATGGAGAGCAAAAGACTGTGAAAGCATCATTTCGAGACTCAGTTATTTGAGGATGCTAGATCTGATATCCGTTGATGTATTTGTTCAATTTTTATGAGGAAAAAATGTTGGCAGAGGATTTTGATATGAATTCAATACCACAAGCCACTGATTCGCTTAAAGATATTTTCAAGCAGACAATGCTTGATCAGGAAATCATATTCAGAAAGCAGGTACAAGAATATTCTTTCTCGCTCTTTACATGTAGTTTGCTATATATTTATGTTGCCTATAAATAATTTCCCTTTCATGGTCAAGCCTTTAGCCATCTTGACAATTTTGTTCTTGTGGATTTTATTACTCTCAAATGAGATGAGTTCATGTGATTTAAAGTTAGATTTCAACTTTTTTTTTTTTACGATAAGGTGGAACATGAGGCCATGCAAGTCAAATTTGTTGCATGGAAGAAACATGAATCTATCCAAGTCTAGATGCTTAAACTCTAGATGTCTGTTTTTCAGGTCCGTGAGCTCCATCGTTTATATAATGTTCAGAAGACTCTTATGAAGGATCATACACCCTTGGAACTTGAAATGGTCAATTCATGGGAAGGAAATGCACAATCATTTCTCAAAGAAGCTGGCCTCCCAACAAATTCAATTCCCATGGTAATTGAAACTACTACCATCTTCTAAGATGTTAGAAATTGATCTCTAATATTGTTTCTGCTTTAATAGTTTGTTTTTGTGTTATTCCTAATTTTCTATCAATGTTGCATATCCGATTATCTATCTGTTTGTATAGAGTGGGACATTAGCCATGATAGTTAAATTTGTTAGGCTTTATCGATAAATACTTCTTGTAGCATGCTTCTTCCTACTCTTTTGGGCTTTTGGAATAATATTTCAACTATCCTGAAAAGAAAAAAAAGTTTACCTTCAGGGACCCTTGAGTGGTTTTAGTTTTTTTAGTTATCCATTTCCCTCTTCTTTAAGTGGTTTTATGAGGAAAAATGTCATAAATCTAACGCTTTTGAAGGTTAGAAATATGATGTGGTGCAATCATGAAGATTTGGTGAAAACTATTTTATCTTAAGTGAACTCTACCTGAAAGTTCTTTTTCTTTTCAAGCATGATTGTGACTTTCATCTTTTGGTAAGTGTCTGTGTAATACCTTTTCTCTTTGAAATTTTGTTCAGTTGGATTCAAGAGTGTCTTCTAGTCTGGACTTGTTAGAAGGGTGGCAGGGAAATAGCTATAAATTTCAGCCAAGGCCTTTCGATCTTCAGCTTCTTCCTGATCAATATATGAGCCTTGTGGAGGATAATCTCCCAAATAATGTAAAGGTCGGGGATCACATAAAAGAAAGCAAAGATGCGAATTCTCTCCTTGGTGGTAAGTTTTCGGATCCACTTGAGTTGAGGCTTTCTCTAACCCTTGGAGTGGCCAAAGGGGAAAAGGAAGATAAAGAGAGAAGCAAGTATGACAAAAAAACTAATGCCTGCTCTAGAATTGTCATTGATTTGGAAGAATCTACTGAGATGACCACAAATGTGGAAGAAAAACATTCATCTTTTGATGCTGCTGAAGTTACTTATTTTGGAGGGAAGCATGATTCACGAATTACCATAAATTCTGATCCGACTTCTTCAGGATTCATGAAGAAAGATTTATCTCATGAGATACCGATGACTAGCTCCTTTGTTGGGGACAACAAATGGCAAGAGCAGACCTATTTTGTTCAAGGTAATGGTAATTTGCTTCACCATTATAAGCTTCGTTGCATAGAAATTCTATTCTTGTTTCGTGTTCAGTGCAAGAACATGTTTTCTGTTTATCGTATCTTTATTTCTTCCATTTGCAGGATTAAAACACAATGAAAATATGCCACATGAAAACCATTGGAGTGGCAAGCAGCAGTTCAATTCATGTGGAGTGGGATATCTGGACCTTAATGTTCAGCTTGATGATTCGTCTTGTCACTCAGATGATGCCATACTGGTCCATCCTTTGATTAATTCCAATAATGAAGACTGGAGACCAAAAGATCAGGTGAGAAGTTCAGCTAATGGTGGAAGGAAGGAATGTGAAACGAGCCTTGTTAGTCCTGCATTTGAATCCAGACCACAAATAAACATGTCTGAGGAGAGTGACAGCCATGGTGGAAACACAAATAATGGAAGGGATGAGTTCATGCAGAAACTAAAAAATGGTCATGCTCCTGGTTTGGACCCTGCATGTGTTGTTGCTATACAGTCAAGTTGTGAGAAGATTGGAGAAGCGGACAATTTATTATGTTCTGATAAAATCGAAATTACAGTTGAAGATGAACACCCGAACGAGTCTTCTCCTTCAGGGAAGTGTAGCTGCATTTCAGGTGATGATGCTAGTCCTGTAAGGACTATGGAATCTGGAATTCGACACTGTAATTCACATCTTTCTGATTCTGATCAGTTTTCGGGAACCAATGGGAGATCTAAAGTTGCAGAAATTCTATCAGGTGAGCAGGATCAAAGATCTTCTGGTAGTAATGAAATAAAAAATGAATGTTATGATAACAGAGAAGAATCAGTTGAAGAGGACAATTTGATGCAAATAGCAGCTGAATCACTTATCCTTCTCTCGAAGAACTCTGCTTACTATCAGGAATCTTCAACTCAGACAGCAGCCAACGAGTTAGAGAACGAGGACAAGGAGCAGCCACAATGTTCATCTGATACATTTGAGTTAATGACTTTGGCACTGCCAGAAAGCAGTGCAGATGATTATTCTGTATCATCGAAGCTGTTTGAAGTAAGTGATGGACTGACAAAAGATTCCGGTATCAAGTTGAGAAGAGGAAGGAGACTGAAGGATTTTCAGAAGGACATACTTCCAGGCCTTGCATCTCTTTCTAGGCAAGAAATTCGTGAAGATATAAACATTCTTGAGGGAGTTCTAAGGTCAAGGGAGTACAAGAAAATGAGAGCTAAGACGGCCAATGGAGAGAGCTGGTGCAAACCGGTGAGAAGCAGACGGTCAAGACGCAATCATGTTGGAAGGAAGAACTTTTAGATGATGTTCAAGCTGAAGTTAGAAACTTGGTCAGATTTTAACATAAACATTTTGTTTAATCCGACATCTGTTTATCTGCAAATAATCTTTAAACTCATTGATTTAGAGATACTTAAGTATGTTTTTATATATGAGTCCACCTTTCAGCTTTATTATTTTTAAAGCTAGAACATATCCATAGATCTCTAAATCTAATAGTGTTTGGATTTTGGGGGTAGATATTTAGCAGAAGAAATGAAATCTACAGTCTTGCTAGCAATATATTAAGCTGCTGTATCGTAGACTCACCCCTAGGATAAATCCCGATGGTTCAAGTTGCTTGAACTGGGAATGATGATTGGTTGACAACTTTAGTGGATTAGGTTCATTGGCCACAGGGATAATTCCCACATGCAGCCAAAATTCTTCACCCCAAATGTTTGAATCTTTGGGTTGTGCGTCTTCTGTAATTTCGCATGTCCCACAAATATAATGCCATGTCATTAACATATTAATACGATAATGTCAGGTATTTCATAAAACCAGCAACCTGAGCATGCATTTGCATTCATTGTTGTTTCAGTTTTCTTATCTGTTTCCACAGTCATCCCACTCTGTCAGTCTTTAATATTAATTCGTTGCTCATTTTGAGACTACTGTGGTCACAGTGTGCATTGGTTGGGGACTTGGCGTATTGTCTAACTCAAACTACAGTTGACTAAAAGGGAGAGGAGTTGAGTTGTGCATTTCAGAAAACTTGGGTTTTATCAAAAAAAAAAAAAAAACTATATTAAGATGCATTTTTCTTCTTCTTATTAGTCCATATAGCAGTGAGTTGTAAGAATGACAGAAGCTGCAAGTGTTTGTGTTTCAATGAACCCAAGATGGTATTTCAAGTTCATGAATTTGCTCAAAGCAGTTTCTGACTCGCGGATCACCTCTTTAGGTGCATTTCTGCTGGAAGTCTAAAGAGAGCAATCATCGATCAGGCCGTGAGAGGATCAGAAAAGGTCCATTGCCGAAATCCAATAATGTCGATCCGACAGAATCGATGGATAGCCAAATCTGTTCATGGGGTTTTGCTAAGCTGGTTGGTAATCTCATATGGACCAGAAAACTAGAGATTAAAAGTACATATTAGATGTATTCTAAGAACATATGCTTCATCAGCTGCAACTTTATTAGATTCATATATGCACAACAGTTTCATTAGCTGATATCTCTGCCATGCCTTTATCTAACATGGATTTAAGTTTTTCCGAGGTAAGAATCAACTTGTACTAATTTAATATAGAAATTTATATATGAACAAAGGAAAACAAATTGATAAGTAGAGTTGAAGCTGGTTCCCCAAGACAGGCTGATGTCCCCTTTTTTGCAGGCATAAAGATCATCTATCAAATAAGAAAAAGGTCTACTTTTAGTTGGGACACGCCGGGCTACTTGGCCAACAGGATGAATATCGGTTCCATCATGTTGGCATAGTCTTAGGTTTGGGGTACAGCCGATTCTAAAAGTTGAGTGTATTTGTTGACTTCATGCAAATGTATTTTTTTCTTTAAGGAATAAACTACAGTAGCTATTCTTTCTGTGTTTGCAAACGATCTTATCACAAACACACATATTGAATCATATCTGGCAAAGAGAATAACTTACCAAAATATTGTCTGTCAAGATTACCAGAAGATTTCCAAGTTTCCATTACATACATGTTTGTGGGGACAATCTTGTCGCCTCTGCAACAAGAGAAGCTGTTTTATGTGTTTTTTCGTTTGATTACATTACTCAGCATGCATTCGTGGCAAAAAATAAGTGAAGCTCTTTTGGATCCACTTACATTCACTTGGAAGGATATAAATTAATTCTGAATTCATTGTGTTTCAGCAGTTTCTGTAGGAGAAAGAAAAATCTGATTTCCATGAAGATGCTGAAAGAAGAGGATAAAAAAATCATGAGGTCGTGACAATAGAAAAATGTGTAATTCCTTTCCAGAATTTGTATGAGGGCTCAGTTCCATAGATATAATCTGTGGTGAACTGAACACATGGTAGGTTCTGGTCTCACCCGTGACAGTCTTTTCAAGCTACAAAAAGTCCATTGACTACGTGTCAAGAATATAATGGAAGACTTTGGAGCTTATCTGCATGCCATATGATAGAGCAGAAAAAAAAGGTTTGTTAGCAGTAAATATGAATAATTTCAAGAGAATTGAGCAGAAAAATTAAAGGGTATGTTTGTATTTTTTTTGTATATACAAGATTTCGAGTAAACAATATCAAATTGCTTATCGTTGAGTTTTATGCTAATATCCATGACATGAAATGCAGCTAAAGATCAAGATGATGGTCGGACAAGCTAGCCTTCGACAGAGAAAACAATTATGTTGTTCTGAATCTGTATCCATTTTGTCTTCTGCAATGAGCTGTTGTAAGCTTGTACTGTCCTAGTTTGGAGCAGAGGAGCTATATGTTTTGTAAAATAAGGTTAACGAAGCACATACTTATTAGTATTATGTTTTAATCATCATTATTTAGAAGATAATGAAAACAACCCAATGTTTGGCGTTGAATTAGTGTTGTCAAGGTCTCATTTTCATACATGTTTTAGAGGATACAAATGGTGTAATGATTATTAGAGAGCAGTGGTAGCATGACATCAGACAAAAATTTTGTTTTACTTAGACACTAAAAAATCAAATCTTAAGTTTTATCGTTAAATTTTAAATCTTAAATTTTAAACCTTACACCCTAAAAATATATCATACACCCAATAATCTTAATTTTTTAACAATGGGACATAAGCAAAATACGGAAAAAGGTCAAACGATTTCTATTCACAAGGTAACATGCTCATATCCGACTAATTCTAATTCTCTACTCCTTATCGTATCTCTTTCTATTTCTCAACCCTAAAAAAGTAAATTGTAAGTCCTAAATCTAAATTCTAAAAAAATACATCATATCCTTAATTTTTTAAATTTTAACCTTAAACTATAAACTTATTCTTTTTTAACGTAAGACATAAATAGAGATACCAAAACAAATAAATTATTTATATTCTTCATCTCCACCTCAGAATCATATACGTCCAAAGTTGACAAAAAAAAATCTTATGCCTTAGCCAGTTCAGATCGCAAAAAATAATTTGATATATCATATATGGTACAATTTTATTAATTTAGCTTAGGTTAAAACAACCAATTTTCCCTTGTGAAACACTATAAAAACCCCTCCCTTCATTCCAATTTCTCCATCCCTACCCTATAACCTGTACTGAAGACAAGAAGGAAGCTCCCAGGGTTTTGAGACAGATGGCTTCGAAAACATCAGCATCGGTTGCCCTATTTTTTGCACTCAACATTCTCTTCTTCACTCTAGTTACTGCTTGCGGTTCTTGCCCTTGCCCTTGCCCCAACCCAACCCCAACCCCCACTCCGTCTCCCCAAGGCAAATGCCCCATCAATACGCTTAAACTAGGTATATGTGCTAACGTGCTTGGTTTAGTGAATGTGACTGTGGGTTCACCACCGGTGCAGCCATGCTGCGCCCTCATCAAAGGCCTTGCTGATCTTGAAGCTGCGGCTTGTCTTTGCACGGCAATCAAAGGCAACGTGTTGGGCATCAATCTTAACGTCCCAGTTACCCTCACCTTGCTTCTCAACGTCTGCGCAAAGAAGGTTCCGTCTGGCTTCCAATGTCCCTAATCAGTGCTGCAGATTTGTACTTCTATTGCTGTTCATCGTGTTATAATTAATCTTTCTTGTCGTGTTGGTTTCCTTGTGGATTGATGCTGTATAAGTGTGTATTGTATTTGTTCGAGTGTCTATATGTACTGAAAGACGAGTAGTATTCGCTTGGTTTATTTCATTGAACGGGCAGTCGGTTCATTAGAGTCGAAGCTTATCTAAGAATTACGTCGTTAAATATTTTGGTGATTTGAATAAACGGGCAGTCTTTGTCATCAAAGTTTATTAAGTTAAAAAAAAAATGGAAAAAAAACCCTTAAAATAAGGTAAATTATTATGTGGTCTAGGTTAATTATATTATCTACGGTCTCATCAAATAAAATTTATTTATTTAATGATATATAGGAAAGATGAAAAGATCCGTCTTATAAAAAAATGAGATAAAAACTGTTATTCAGGTGAATCTTCTCTTTTTTTTTCTACATGATAAATTTTAACTTTTTTCTTACGTATTAATAAATAGACAATTTTTATTAAATGAGATTATTATTTCAAGTTATCTAATATATATTTACGTTTCTTTAATGTATTTAGTTTTTTATTTATATATATCTTATTATTATTTTAATATAAATATTATAAATAGTATTTTGTTTTAATGAATTAAAAGTCATAAATATTTAAATTTAAGTTTAAATATAGATCGGATTCAAATTAAATTTAAATATAAATTTAAATCGAGATCATAAAGGCTAAAAAAACTATAACAAGCCAATGAGCACGAAAGATTTGGGCAAAAAACAAACAGACCCTACAACAGATTTGGGCACGAAAGATTTGGACTGGCAGTGATTGTTTATCGATTGTAAAAAAGTAGGAATTTAGGCCGTTTTGATGTAAATGGGCTTTGTATATATCATGAATCTATATTTGATTGTTTGTTAAAGTGATGTTTCAACGGATAATTGGTCTAGTATGGTGTAACAGGTGTAACTGCATGGTAAGAGAAAAATTCTTTAACTGTTGTTATTCGATTAACTTGGTGTTGCTATCTTTATACTATATGGTAGGAGCGTAATGGTAGATTTCATGAAAAACGACCTAGACAAGTGAATGTTATTGTTTTTTGGATTAAAATGAATGTATGATTGCGTTTATCAAAAGAAATATTACGGTTTGACTCGTCAAATCTAACTATAGACCGGAGAATTTGTATAAGTTATTTTCTTTTATAAATAGTTTAGCTGAATTTTTTTATTTGCATATGATGTTCATTTGAATGAATAAATTTTTTATTTATCTAAAAAATTATTTTTTTTATCATAATTAAATTAGAGTGATCTCAAATATTTTTGAAATCTCAAAAATTTAAAATGGAACCCATAAAATAAAAATATATTTCATCACTTTAACAATTAAATTAACATATCCTAAGCTTTTCGCTTGTCATTACTTTAGGTTATATCCGCTCAAATGAACCTCCATCGACCCCCACCAACTACGATCTCCCTCCTTCCCCATCAAACCTTCCTCGAGCCTCGAGGATTCACCATCGATCTTTAGCCTCCAAAGTGTCGTAAAATCCATTGGAATCTTGTCCTTCTTGAGCAGTGATGACCGTGAAGAAAAAACTGATCTTTCTTTTTCCTTGTTTCAATCTTTCAACCCTTTTCCCCCCTCCCCCATGTGAGAATGCTCACATCTTCCTCAACAAATTGCAAGTCACGGACTCAACACTGTGCTTTCAGTAGTTGTAGTGCGCCATGGACCCCAACCTGCTGCCTGTGTTGTCTCCATTACATCTGTTCTGTACGCTACCATCCCAAGGAATAAACGACATGAAAATTTTAAGAATGATGGAGACATGTTGAGGTGAACCGACCATCGGTTCCACTTGTGGGGCTCTCTTACAGGCCCCACAGGGATATCTGATGCTGGGTAACAGTTTGGAAAATCAAAAACAGCATGTATAGGACACCACGTTTTACAGTATTTATTTTCAGGTTCAATGTTTTTTTAATAATAATCTTTACATAACTTATTATTAGTCTAATTCATTAATTTTACACATATAACGATCCAAAAATGCATAAAAATTAAAAGTTTTTACATTACGTAACTAGATCCTATCTATATATATAATATCATTCTACTTTTTAGTTTAAATATTAGTGAAATATGACTTTTATCTCTATTAATTTTTAAATTTAATATTTTTTATAATAGAAAATAATTTAATTTTTTAATATTTGATTATAATTCTATTCTAAACCGTATAAGGTTTACTAATAATATATATATATATATATATAATGTTTTACAAGTGATAGGAGGTAACTTGATCTTGTAGATTCAATAGCAACAAGATACATAAACATAGCATGACAAATTGAGAGATTTATTCTCTTTTGAAAATGTTTTTCATTTCCTTTTTTTTTCCCATCAATCAACCAAACAATGAATGTTAAAGTTTATTTCATTTTTTCTTTATTAATTTTGAAATTTAATTACAAAATAAATGCTTAAGTATGTTATTTTTTATAATAGGTATATAAAGTAAATTTTTGGACGAAATAAATATCTAAAATTTTATTTTTAATTTGTTTTACAATCAATTGAGACACCTTGATTGACACCTACTTAAAAAAAAAACACAAATTCTAATAAAAAATATATTTTAAACATTTATTTTAATAAAAAATATTTTAGATAATATAATTTAAACACTTACTTTATAGTTAAGCTTAATTTTAATTATACAAACTTAAAACGAAAATATCATTATTCAAACATAGTGTAAATCTACCAACAAGACAAATAAAAAACACTTGAAGAATTAAAACGTCGTACACTTTTTCAAAATGATTAGAGACATTGGAAGACAGATGGAAATAAAACACGACACCAACGGAAATAAGCAGTTACCACTGCAACTGGAAATTAACAACTTCAAAAAAACACTAAGAACAGAAAGAATCTGCAGCACTGATTAGGGACATTGGAAGCCAGATGGAACATTCTTTGAGCACACGTTGAGAAGCAAGCTGAGAGAAACGGGGATATTAAGGTTGATGCCCAAAATGTTGGCTTTGATTGCTGTGCAAAGGCAAGCTGCAACTTCAAGATCAGCAAGACCTTCGAGAAGGGAGCAGCATGGCTGCACCGGTGGTGAACCAACGGTGGCGTTGACCAAACCAAGTACTTGAGCACATACACCGAGTTTAAGGGTATCTCTGGGGCATTTGCCTGCTGGAGATGGGGAGGGTGTGGGCTTTGGTTTTGGGTTGTGGGAAGGGCAAGAACCACATGCAGTGACTAGAGAGAAGAAGAGAATGTTGAGTGTAAAAGAGAGGGCAACCGATGCTGATGTTTTCGAAGCCATCTCTCTCAAAACCCTAGGAGCTTCTTGTCTGAAGTGCTAATTAAGGAGGAGTATAATTTCAAGGATGGAGAATTTGGAGTGTAGGGAGGGGTTTTTATAGTTGTTTCAAGACAGAAACTTGGATGTTTACTTCCTAAGGTTAATGTAATAAGCTTTTACCATAAATCAATTTAATACTAACATTAAAATGAGTTTAGAAGTAAAGTTTAGAGTTTAAGTAGCGGATTCAAAATTTAATTCGTAAACCACCCTTTCAACCCATTTTTTTATTTATAACATCAAGATTTAAATTATTATATTACTTAAAAAAACTAATATTTCTTTCTTATCAGACAAATCTGTTGTTAGCACAACATAATTACTTCACATGGAACATAGTAATCACTTTTAAAAGGATACAAAGCCCGAAGCCGCTACTACCTATTGGATCCATTATCCTCACAGGGAACATAGTCACACTGAGTCAAGTTACCAACTAAAACACGTAGAGACGAACAACGCCAACATTTGACAGCATCTCGATACCTTAATCATCAACCTGGCATGTCCCTAATCAGACAAGTTGAGACGAGAAATCTATGTTTCAATCGACTAAATGAAACCCTTTGTTTCCAGACAACCATGTTTTGAATATTATAATTCTTCCCATCAGGAATTCGCTTTGATTCTCATTGGTTGATATGTTGGTTATCAATATTTCCCTTACCTGATCCTTTGGTTTAAGGAAATCAATTCTCCACATTGCAATCCCATCCACAGGTTGTATATACCCTCGATGGCCCGATTGAAATTCTGATCCACAACAAGCCCATCAGATTCTGAACCGTTATCACCTTCGCTCCCATTTTGACAGATTATTAAGTCATATCATATCCCCCTTGGCCTTTGCTGCCAACTTATTTGAGACATGGCGGCACTCACTAGAACACTATCCTCTAAACCATTTAATCTCGGAACATTTCCTTTGTCGGTTACATTTACAATGAAAGATAATAAAAAATATATAGATTATTCATCGTTAAAACACAGGTAGAAATGATCAAATTTAGAAATTTTAAGACTTTAAATTATTAAAATTTCAAGATATTTTAAAATTTTGATTATTTTTAAAAATAAAATTCTAATAGTCATGCATTTTATTTTATTTTTTCAACGATTGTTATCGGGAAGACATTTAAATTTTAAAATTGATTTACCGTTTAAGCCTATAAAAACTGTCCACCTCATTATTTTTAATTTTTCAAGTGAAGATTTATTTGGGAAAAAATTATGACATGGAAAAATTGATGAAGTTGACAGTTTTTATTGGTTGGTCATCCCATAAACAGGTGGTGAGACTGACCCATGATATAATTTTTTTCTATATTTGGCAAGAGATAAAAGAATCAAAAGAGTCGACTCATAGAAACATAACACGGTGAACTTCCAAAAATATGATAATCTAAAAAAATATTTCTCAAAATATTGTACTAGCCATTTTATTTCCCAAAATATTGTATTTTAAATAGTAACTTTAAAGATGAATACAAAAGAATCCGACTTTGAATAATAAAATGAATTAAATCAAATAAAAAATTAAAGTCGATACCAATAGGTGCCGACTTTGAACAATGATTTTACAGAAAGCACTTTGAAAATTATAAAAACACTGTTCCCTAAACTTTACCCCTATCTATGACACTTTGAAATCATGACTTATCAAGGTTGGGATTTTAAACAACTGCCCAGAAACTGTTCTCATAGACAAACGGCAAGTTCAGCTTTAAGTAATGGTTTGTCATTCATTCTTCAACATAGAATGCAGACTGCTCTACTTCTACTTCATGTTCTAACCAAATAAAGAAATCAGGATGTCTTTCAAGAACAACACAATCTGTATTCTGTAACACTATAACCATGCATCATTTTCTAATTACTACAAAGAGAAACAGAGACAAATAAGCAACATATCTTTTGATAAAATTTTCCGAACCAAAGCATATTGGGTTATTTCTTCAAATTTCAAAATATTTGTTCAAGCAAGAAACGCACAGAACCCATTATTTAATTGTTCTTAAGCTCCAAACTCGACAAATAAGGAGTAGAGGACACAAGTGAAAGGGAAACAACAATAACTTTATATAACTTGCATGATGATCTACCTATGGTTCTCCACCAAGCTCCACCCGCAGGTTGTCATATGGATAGACTTTTGGTGCCTGCTTAGAAGTAGGGCGGAAATATCAATCAGCATGAGGAATATCAATCAATGTTACTGGAAAGTAACAAACCTTTAAGATTGTAACAAGCTACATTCTTGCAAGGTACAATGTCAATAAATTTACACCAAACTCATGAAATGTAGGTTAGTTCTCTCAACAAGTTTGAAGTATTATGATAGGAAAAATATATATTTGCATAAGAAAACAGCGTTCTCCATTTTCTTACCATAAAATATGTAATGCCAACTCTCGAGGAACTTTGAGGTATCTATGCAAGTGACATAGCAGTGCTAAAGTATTGTCAAGATATATTCTACAAGGGCTTCTTGCAAATCCCTAAACACATTGTCAAGGTTGCTAACCAATCATTATATTTCAAACTTCAGCAGGTGGAACTACGAGGCTAACAGCCAAACTAGCACCCAAGCGAAGGGCTCGTGTTAGCAATTGAACACAAATAGGGGGAATGCAGTTTTGTAAACATTTCCAAGTTGATCGGAGAAGAAAGCTAGGACAAATCAAGGACAAGGACTTTCTATTGTGAACATGTGCAAAGTTCTTTGTATCAATCGTAACCATTGTTGGAAAAAAGGGGCTAGGCTCTTCAAAAAAAAGTATCTTCCATCCTAAAGTGAGTAGTTAACTAATCACCCTATTCTTTGATAACAACTCACTTGAGCACAAGGTTAAAGTGTTCTCAGCAGACAACAACAGTGACACTATGATACAATTTGATTTGATCAGTATTCTACATTCCCATTTTCCCTATTTGAAACATATGTCATATCCAAGAACACAACCAAAGCAACAAATATTGATATTACACGAATAAATTCAAGAACTATAAAGAAAAATGAATTGGACTAAGGCAGATTCAAATAATCAAATCAGAGATTTGAACTCACGAATGGAATCTTGGATGCCTTATCATTCCACCAAGCTAATAATCCCAAAGATGCAAAGAAACTCAAACCTCCACACATCCAAGCTAATGCCTCGTACTACTCCCAGAAGAAAAAAAAAAACGAAGCATTTGAATAAGAATGAAAAAAAAAAGACAATTTCTTTAAAAAAAATCCAAGATCTCACAGCCCTAAACAAAAATAAAGCTAAAAATCGAAAGAAAAGAAATCTTACCTTTCCGACAGTATCAGCGATTCGGTCAATACAAGGTTCTGGAAATGCAGTCCCATTGTCCCAAGTTAGCTCGTCATTTACAGGAAGCTGAATCGCCCAAAAGAAGTAAAATTTTAGGGATTTGGGTTAACCTTTCCGATGATTATCAATGAATAAATCTGAAAAATTTAAGAAGTGATAGCGCTTACGGGCTTGTCGGGAACGATATGTTTTCCCACCGGCAGACCCATACCAGAACGGAGTCGAAGAGAGGAGGCGACGGAGCGCGAAACGATGCCGTTTCCGCCCATGATCCTTGACGCTGCGTTGCTCAATCTTCCTGCCATTTTTTTCCCTGTGGAACCAAACAGCGGTTTCCTGAATTAATTGTTTAGCCATGGAGTTTCGATAGTTGATACCACCCAAACCCATGGGCCATTCGAAGCAGAAGCCCATAAAAATATGGACCTGCGAAAAAAATATTGCAACTTAGTCAAACAAAATAGAAGAAACTTCAAAAAAAACCCATGAACTTTTTAAAAACAATCAATTTAGCCCATGAACTTTTTAAAAACAATCAATTTAGCCCCTGAATTTTTCTCACCCAACTCAACCTAAACTCTGAAATTAAATCAATTAAACTTTCAAAATAAAAATAAATTAAATTTTGATATTTTTAAATTATTACATCCCAAAAATTTTAAATTATTTGTCATTAGACGATATTAGAGTGCACCAGATGCACTCTAATGATGTCACATAATATTTTTAAAAATTATATTTTATTTCAAAATTGATTTATATTTAGTAAAATATAAAAATGCTTAAAATATAAAAAATATTACAGGATTCTTCAAAAATATAAAATATTACAAAATAATTCAAAAATATTAAATAATTATTTTAAAAACATTAAACTATTTTATGTTTATTAAAAAAAAATCTAAAAAAAAAACGTTATGGGATAATATAGGCGAGTGAGAGTTGTAAATGACCGGTAGGTTATAGATATTTTATCAATATATTTATGTAATTACAATTTTGATTATAATTTTCGGTCATAAAAATAATTAAAAATAATTAAAAATATTTTTATTAAATTTTAATTTCAACTTCTAAGTCTGAATACTATTCATATCTACAACCTTTAACCACAAATTCATATAAAATAATCCAAAATTATTAAAATCCACGAATCAATATTTATGAACGAAGTTGTGTATGTGTTAGGAGGTCTGTTGTCCCTCCCAAATATTTTGGTACAATTACATTTTTAGTCCTTTTTAGTTTAAATATTAATTAAATAAGAGTTTTTGCCCCTCCTAATTTTCTAATTTAAAGGTTTAATAGATTCTTGCCCCTCCCAACATTAGATCCTAGCTCCGTCACTGTCAATATCTCAATCGAATGAGTATAAATAGTTGTTATTTTATTGTTTTTTTTTGTATTCAAGATTCAGAGTTAAGAATCATGATTAAAATTTAAGAAATTAAAAGTAAAAGTATATTTTTTAAGACATAAAATTTATAATGTAAGATATAAAAATTAATATTAAGATTTAAGATTTTTTTTTATATTTTTTAATATAAATAATAAAAAATATAATTAAAAGTTCCGATAACAATCGTTGAAATATGATCCGCAACAAGTGTGGCAACAAGGTTTACCTCATGCCATGAAAAGAAATAAATATTTTTTTAAGCTTATTAATTTAATCAGCCTAATTTTCAAATGACAATTCTTTTAATGGAAAATTAATAACCTTAATTAAGAGTTAATATGATTTTAAAACCAAAGTACATTATGACTGCTACAATGCTACTATCAATCACCGTATAAGTTATAACATAAATACGCATATACGTATTTTTAGAAAGGTAAACTACATAAATAGTGCACGGCAATTCTTTTAAAGGGAAATAAATAATCTTAATTAAGAGTTAATATGAATTTGAAATTGCGAAATATACTGAAAAAATATGGCTATGAACGTCCTTTATTTATTTAGTTTTAAAACCAAGGTACAAAGTTAGGACGGGTATAATGATACTCATTTTAGGCTCCGATTTTATTGAGGTTCGATATTCCGTTATTAACTGTTAAGTAATAACGTACGTTTGAATAAAAGTTAATTTTTTTTAACTGTGGGTAAATGATCGTTTGAAACGTAAAATTAAGTGGGTAATACTCTTTGAGTTTCAAATCATGGTATGTTTGTCAGTGTTTCTCCGTTCGATACTTCAATATCCGTTGAAAAAATATCGACAAATAAAACCTTAGAAAGATACACATGCATATTTTGAAAAAAAAATTACATGAATAGTCACTAAAATATTAATAATTTTTTTATTTTACTCAATGATATTTTGAAAAGTTACATTATAAACATAATTTACAAATTTATTATAAATAGTCACTTTGATGTTAACTCTCGTTAGATTGGTGACGTTACGCGTTAAGAAAAATGTATTATTTAGATTATATTTGGTTTACTCAATTATTAAAAGTTACATTTGAGTCACTCAATTATGTGTAAGATTATATTTGGGTCACCCAATTAATAAAAGTTATATTTGGACCACTTAATTATAGGTAAGGTTACATTTGAGCCACCTTTCACAGTTATTTTTTTTTTATCAATTCTTGTATTAGTTTCACTAATGATTTCAAATGAAGTACCCTAATGTTAACGAGAGTATACAAGTGATTTGCAAGAAAACACGATCAAATTGATATACTTTTTTAAATATAAAAAGTGATCTAATTATAAACTTAGTCATAATTGAGTGACATATGTTGTAGTTTACCCTTTTAAAAAATCTTGAAAAATATCAAATGCTCAATTTATGCAAATCTTGTATTTAAAAATGGATAATTAACACAAATGATCCCTAAAATGTATCAAAATAATTTTTTAATCATTAAAGTTTCACAAGTTATAAAATAAATATTGAACTTTGAATTTTATTAAAAAAATAACATCTTATTGTTAGTTTATGTTAATTGTTGTTGAGAGACAACATTAAATTAATAGATAATATCTCATCTGGTCTCATATGTAACTAACATTTTATTTTCTATTTTTTCTAATATTTGTAAGCAATAATTCTAAATATTAAAAAGCAAAAAAATTAAAACATATAGCAATTCATGATTTATTTCTAAATTTTTTAAAAATTATAATTTTGAGAAAACTCTTTACAAATAAGAAAGTTTTAATAAAATCTTCAAATTATATTAAACTACTCATTAAAAAATATAAATGCATAGTTTAAAGGGGTAAATGAGCCTTTGAGTCTCACAAAATATATCATTTTAGAACATAAAAATACACAATATCAATACTTTTATAATATTTACTAATTATATATTAAAAATTATATTAAACTATTCATTCAAAAAATATATTATAAGTTATAATATTGAAAAATAAATTTGTATTAAGCATTCTATGTTATTATATATCCACAAAGAACTCAACTAGCGGTGTATATAAAAATAAATAATGATATTTATATTAAGATATTCGAATTCAATTATTTTATTTATAAGATATAAATTAATTAGTATAATTAAAATATATACGAATAAATATTATCTTATAAATCACCTTTAAACTATTAAAAAAGATATCTATAAATATCAAAATTTAGAATTCAAAAAAATCGAATAAAATCACTACTTGTTGGAATACGACCAACCACAAGTTGTTTTACAAGTTGTACGAACAAGTTCTAAAAAAAAGTGATAAATATATTTTAAGCTTATTAATTTAAATCAACCTAATTTCTAAATTACAATTCTTTTAATGGAAATTAATAGCCTTAATTAAGAGTTAATATGGATTTAAAATATCGAAAAATACTGCAACAAATATGGCAATGTACGTGACTTTATTTATTTAGCTTTAAACCCAAAG
This sequence comes from Abelmoschus esculentus, assembly GCA_035048815.1. Classification (NCBI taxonomy): domain Eukaryota; kingdom Viridiplantae; phylum Streptophyta; class Magnoliopsida; order Malvales; family Malvaceae; genus Abelmoschus; species Abelmoschus esculentus. Next base: position 12,424,957 of record JAUCBN010000051.1, on the reverse strand, counting down.
TGCATAGTTAGGATTGCTACAATGCTACTACTATTTTTCTATGTGCTCAATCACCGTATAACATATGTATATACATACGTATTTTTAGAAAGATAAATTACATAAATAATTATCGAAGTATGTATTTTTTTTTATAAAAAGCTTGTTTTGGGAGAACAAGTAATTTGAGAGAGAGAAATGACTAAATTAATATAATTTTAAATATGAAGCGTTAAATATGATTTATAAATTAATTTAAGTATAATATTTATACTATCGAGACCCGTTCTCACAAATAGACAAAAAATATTAAGAATTTAAATATGATTTATCTCAATTTTTTTTACCCGCAAATAAAAGAATATTGAGTGTATAAGCATGCTCTATCCCACCCATACCGAGCTCATATTTTTTTTTTAATTTTATGCATTTTTTCTCATCGAATATAATAACAATTATATATATTTAATAATTTCATTCATTGAATTTGAAATAAAAACCAACACCTTAATTGTATTTTTATGTATATTATTTTTAACATGAAAACAAATTAAAGTTTTACGTGAAAAAATAAACTAAATAAAAATTCAACGTATATATACATTAAATTAAAAATCATGTATTATATTACATATTAAATCGATGTTCATGTCTAAATTAAAGATTTATTACATATAAAAATAATGACAATATTGCTCTATTAATCAACATCATCTTATTTTTAATAACTACTATTTTGTTTGGTTTATAGTAAGTTTAACACAACTTAAAAATAGTTAACTGTGTTATAAAATTTGATTTAAATTTTAAATTGTATATATTTATCGATAATTATTGCACTGTTATGTATTTAAATTTATGTTTATTAAAAAATATTATAAAACTTTACAAGTAGAATAAAATTGTACTACACGTATTAAAATACATCAATAGTAATGTAAACAACTTTAAATCTCTAGCAGTTATATCTTTCTATAAATACCTTTGCATATTCAACTTTTTCATCACCACTTATGATTCATGTAGCATAGAATACTTGTAAACACTCTATTGAGAAAGTTTACGTATTCTCTTTCAATTACGACTTCTAAGGCTTCAACACTCATAATTTTTATTTTTTGTTTTAGTTTTTATTTTTTACTTTAGCTAATTCCGAACAATTTCATCATACCAATCCTCATCATCGTCATCCTCCCCATAAACCACATTCCCATAACCCTCCTCCCCCTTACAATCCCTACAAAAATCCCCCTCCATATAAACCAAATATTTCACCTACCCTTCCTCCGACACATTCTATTACTCCGAATAAGCCTCCTCCTCCACTTACTCCTCCATTAGGTCCCAATCTCCCTCCACTTACTCCTCTCCCCGGTCCTACTCCCCCTCCACTTACTCCTCCCTTCAGTTTTACTCCCCCTCCACTTACTTCTCCCCCCGGTCCTATTCCCCATCCGCTTACTCCTCCTCCTCATACGCCTTCCCTCGGTCCTACTACACCTCCGCTTACTCCTCCTCTAGGTCCCAATCTCCCTCCGCTTACTCCTCCTCCCGGTCCTACTCCCCCTCCGCTTACTCCTCCTCCCGGTCCCACTCCTCCTCCCAGTCCCACTCCTCCTCCGCTTACTCTTCCCCCAGGTCCTAGTCCCCCTCCGCGTACGCCTCCCCCAGGTCCTAGTCCTCCTCCGAGTACTCTTCCCCCTGGTCCTAGTCCCCCTCCGAGTACTCCTCCCCCTAGTCCTAGTCCCCCTCCTAGTACTCCTTCCCCTGGTCCTAGTCCCCCTCCTAGTACTCCTTCCTCCGGTCCTACTCTCCCTCCGCTTACTCCTCTTAGTCCTACTCCCTCTCCACTTACTCCTCCTCCCGATCCTACTTTCCCTCCACTTACTCCTCTCCCTGGTCCTACTCTCCTTCCACTTACTCCTCCTCCTGGTCCTACTCCCCCTCCACTTCCTCCTCCCCCCGGTCCTACTCTCCCTCCACTTACTCCTCCCCCCGGTCCTACTTCTCCTCCGCTTACTCCTCCCCCCGGTCCCACTCCTCCTCCGCTTACTCCTCCCCCCGGTCCCACTCCCCCTCCGCTTACTCCTCCTCCCGGTCCCACTCCCCCTCCGCTTACTCCTCCGTCCGGTCCCACTCCCCCTCCACTTACTCCTCCGCCTGGTCCTACTCCCCCTCCGCTTACGCCTCCCCCCGGTCCCACTCCCCCTCCGCTTACTCTTCCCCCCGGTCCCACTCCCCCTCCGCTTACTCCTCCCCCCGGTCCTACTCTCCCTCCAATTACTCCTCCTCCCGGTCCCGTTCATCCTCCGCTTACTCCTCCTCCCGGTCCCACTTCTCCCCCGCTTACTCCTCCCCCCGGTCCTACTCCCCCTCCGCTTACTCCTCCCCCCGGTCCTACTCCCTCTCCGCTTACTCTTCCCCCAGGTCCTAGTCCCCCTCCGCGTACGCCTCCCCCAGGTCCTAATCCTCCTCCCCCTGGTCCTAGTCCCCCTCCTCGTACACCTCCCCTTCCACCCCCACCCCCGCCTCCTCCTCCCCCTCCCCCTCCTCTACCACCACCTCCTCCACCACCTCCCCCTCCCCCACCACCCCCGCCACCGCCTCCTCCACCACCTCCCCCTCCTCCACCACCCCCGCCCCCTCCCCCTCCTCCAAACACTTGTGATCCAAATAACTTAATCTTACATTCATGTTTTAAGGATAATGGACTATCTCCACCTCTTTTAAGCTTAAACATATTCCCAAATAGTCAATGTTGCTCCCCCATTAGGGATCTCCCTAGCACTGATGCTACTAAATGTCTTTGTACAACTCTTAAAACGATAATGGTGGGAAAAAATCAACACTTACGGAACATTTTTCATAAATCTTTACTCTTACATTGCAAAAAACGACTGACGCCCCTCACCTACATATGCAGGTGAAATCATTATATTATAATATACCCATCATCCATCGATCAATATCGATCGTTTATTTCAATAAACGTTTTTATTTATATTTGAACTTTATAGATTGTTAATGGGTAAGAATATACCCCGAAACAATCATTATAATTTTAAATTTTACTATACTTATTTGTAAAATTCAACGTTATTAATAGTGTATGTTTACTATGTTATGCTTCTGTAATGAAATGATGGGTTAATTTATGCTTATAAAGTATAATTATTAAATTAGTTGTGTTTTCTTATTATACGTGCTTTATTTTTTTATATTTTTTCTTGCTAGTTTTGTCATTAAATAAAGAAGTTAATTATCAAAAGAAATGAAATAAATGGACAAACAATCAATGGTCAAATCACAAAATAAAAGGTTAGCTAAATGGATTTTACATTTATTTTTCTCATGGTAAAAAATAAAAAATTGAGATTTTTTAAGATAATTATAATCTTTATTTTTCATTCTTTATTGAAGATAAATCATTATTAACAATTAAAATAATAATAATTTGAATAATTAAATATACTCATATTATTTTATCTTGTATAAATTTGAATTATATTATTTATCTTAAAAATATTAACAAGAAGGATAAATCAACTTATAATCATAAGTTTGATTTTGATTTCCCTTTATTATATAAATATGTTATTCAAACGAAACAAAATATTTAAGATTAGGGTAAACTATAACCGACGTCATTCAATTATAGATATTATTATATTTAAATTATCTAATTATTAAAAGTTATATTTTGGTCACCTAATTATTAAATGTTATATTTAGGTCAATTAATTATGAATAAGTATACGATTGGATCATCATTCATATTTAAAAAAGTACATCAATTTAGTCATATTTAAAATATAACCCTACCCATAATATAATGGCTTTTGTTGTAGTTTACCCTTAAAATTAAATATTATTATAAATTTGAAAGGTTTCAAAAAACTATTTTCCAGTCACAAATATCTGGAAGAATTTTTAATTCATTAGTAAATAAGAAACTAATTAATTGATTAATTAATTTGAAAAGTATTATTAAATGTTACATTTATACAATTAAAACAGTTAGGTGTGGAACAGATTCACGATGTTATAAAATTGTACCGAACATTAAATTCACTTTAATTATTATTTATTAATTGATGAGAATTGAAATATTATTTATTGATTAAATTTAAAATTTTATCCCAACACATTATTAATTTTCCAAATACACCACTTTTGCATAGCTTGGAGTTCGTGATAATTTTCGACATATTTGAGTAGACTATTTAATACTATAAAATATTAATTAAATATTTTAATCGTTATAAAGTAATTATTAAGTTATTAATAGTTATAAAATGATTTATTATTAAGAATAAAAGTGTTTTTTCAAAAAATTTCCAAAATTATTTTAAACTAAAGGAGTTAAAAGAGTTTTCCAAGAAACTTTTCAAATGAAAAGACATAAATACGGGTTCGATTCATATCAATGAGAATACAATTTATTTTATAATCAATTGTTTATTTTTTAGTGAAAACATTCGTTCGTTGATAATTTGTTGATTCTGCAGGAACCTTAACCGAGTATACAATTATAAATAATATGTATCGATTAAAAATGAATGTTCTACAATAATATTATGAGATTGAAAAACAAAGACATAATTATGTTACAGAGAGAAAATAAAACCTAAAGGTCAAAATACATTAAATAATAAATTGGATCACCTGAAATTTAACAAAAGACCATTTAAAGATGTAAAAGTAAGAAGTTCGATTCTTACTAATAGAGTATATTTTATGATCAATCCAGAGTCGATAAGAAAAATCTAAAAGCAATATGTTCGTAATGTCTTAAAAAAAGATGTAAAAACAACCGTACAGTCTAGTGCATAAATACTTGTTTCTTACAGTCCCAACTGGTTTTGAACTTCAAGAATGGTCTCAGCCGATTTCCTAAGCCTTTCCATCTCCTCATCATTCAAATGGATATTGGTGACGCCCAAGACTCCACCTCTCCCGAGTTGTGCTGGTAAGCTCAAGAAAACATCACCGCCGTCGATACCGTAAAACCCCTTTGCAAGGACTGAAACTGGGTGGATTTTCCGCTGGTCTCTCAGCAGACTTCTAGCCAAGTTAGCCACCGAGTAACCGATTGCCCAAGAAGTATACCCTTTGAGATTAATCACCTCATATGCACTGTCCACAACAGCTTTGTGAATGTTCTCAAGGGTCTGCTTTTCGTAGGCAATTTGCTGATTCTGCAGGAAACTTAACACCGGCACTCCGCCGATACTAATGCTAGACCAGAGTGCTACCGAACTGTCTCCGTGCTCACCAACTATGAAAGCCTACAAATGTTTTACAAGTATTTGGTGATGTATGAGCAATGAGACAATGATTTGTTTTCTTGGAACTTCTAAATTTGCTAGTTGTTTCTAAACTGTAAATATTATAGCAATAAGAAAAATTCCTGCATGAAAGTATCTTCTTCACGTTAAATCCCAAATTAATTTAAGCTTTTAACCTTCTACGATATTAAAGAATAGAGAAAATGGATGCTTTAAAAAATTTCCCAAGATAAAATACAACCCACGGATTATAATTTGACAGTCATCTATAAAGTGATATTTAAAATTAGGATAAACTATTCTAGTAATCCGTGTAAAATTTTTTATGGTGAAACAGCGTAGTTAAAATAAGGTGATTATATGTAATTCTTATTCAATTAGTACGAATTTACGTAATTCTTACCTAAGAAAAGAGAAATATTCTTATTTTTTTTAGTTTGATCTTTAATTAATTATATATTTAATAAATTTTAATATTTTTATATGAGTTAAAATATTATTTTATTAAATTATTATTTTTATAGGGACTAAATTATTATTTAAATTAAATACTATGTACTATGAATAAAATTCCATTCATGCATACATGTAAGCGCCCACAGAATTTTTCCACTTGTAATATATTATATGACAAAAGGAAAGCTGACCTGCACATCTTGTGCGTTGACGTCCAAATGATCAGCGATCAGGAACCGAAATCTTGACGAATCTAAGTTGGTACCCGAACCGATGACACGATTTGATGGAAAACCCGACAGTTTCCAAGACACAAAAGTTAGTACATCTACTGGATTCGAAACGATTAATAGAATCGAATCCGGCGAATACTTTGCCAGTGGAGGTATGATGCTCGCAAACATCGCAACGTTCCTCTGCAGCAAGTTCAGCCTAGATTCGCCTGGGTTCTGACGGGCGCCAGCGGTGACAATACACAGATCCGATCCAGCGGTCACGGAGTAATCAACGGACGCGTTGATTTTAGTGCGTGGGAGGAACGCCGCCGCGTGTTGGAGATCGAGCATTTCGCCGCGGAGCTTGTCAGCCTTGGCGTCGACGAGGGCGAGTTCATCAGTTAAGTCCTGACTGATTATAGTTTGCGCGATTGCCATACCTACGTTTCCTACTCCGATGACTGAGATCTTTGTACGGCGCTCGGTTATGGAATGTGGATCGGAGTTTTGGATGGTCTTGAAGAAGGCTTGAGACAGGTCTAGGCCGCCCGGACCCAAGGAAGAAGCTGAAGGACTCTTTTGCATAGTGACCAGTTGTGTTAGCTCTGGATCGATTACGGATTGACTCGGAATGTCTTGTTTGGAGATTTAATTATGGAAAAGGAGCGGACATGATGGGTTTAGTGCGGAAGAAGGATATTTTAGGGTTTTCAATTATTTGTTAAAAGAGATAACAAGGTTGTTTTGGGGTTTTCACTTGTTAAAACTGCTTTGCTTGCTCTGGTTAATACTCAGTCCATTAAACAATTAATTCTCGCGGATAGATTCATTCATCAAAATTAAGTACACGATATAAATTAGTTTGAATTAATTAATATAAAATTCCGAAGAACTGAGAAGCTAACAAAAATTATTATTTTTGATTATTTAAAATGAATACCTAATTAATCTTTTATATTTTCATTATGAATAAGAGGTTTTTGATAGTTTTTAAGTAATATGTATATATATCTTATTAAATGGTTAAAAAATATAAACATATATTATCATATAATTATATCGATATATAAAAAAAATCATTTTAAGAATCTAAAAATGCTGCACGAACCCTCTAGCCCAAGTGGTTAAAGGAACGGTTAATCTTCCTAAAGGTCATGGGTTCGAGCACCAGCGATGTCAGCAGAGTGATTGAGCGATCAATGTCAAATGGTGGAGATTATATTTTAGAACATATACTACTTGTAATCACTATTAGTTTGTTAAAAAAAAATCTGAAAATATTAAACAATTTTAACCATTTCTCCCGCTATAGTTCTGTTTCATTCAATTTTGTCATACTAATAGAAATATTTTTTTTACTCCAAGTGCATGCAACAAAACACCCATGCATGCACGTGAAGACCATATGATTTCGTCACCTTTTGATTATCTTCCCCATTTTTACTTTGTGCTAAGTTCTTTGCTATATTTATAGGAGGGAATGGAATTAAGCTATAAATTTTGGGGGGTCAAAGTATATTTTTGTCATCATAGTTGAAGTTACAATGTGAGATCGAGTGTAAATTGCCTACCCCTAATCATGTTTCTACTTTAAATTAGTGGGCTTAAGATTTAGGGTATAAGGTTAAAGAGTGTGATTAGGGTTTAAAGAATTAGAGGTACGATGTATTTTTTAAGATGCATGGTTTAAGGTTTATAATATAAAAGATTAAAATCAAAGTTTAAAATTTAAAATTATTTAATAAGGGAGATGAGAAAAACACGATCAAATGACAAAAGATTTCTACTTTTTCTTATGAATGTATTTAATCATTGAATTGAACTTAATGTTTTAACATGGTTAATATTTAAGTTCTATAAAGAAAAGTAAGTTTGGGCCAATATCTTTTTCTCAGACTCAAACTACTAGGCAAAAATCTACCCAGTAATCCCTTCTATTCGGATAATGTGATGTTAGTATTAGTGGATGTTGAGGCCCAATTAAAAGGGTTGTTGTTCATCAAATTTGTTTTTTTACTTTTATATTTTTAACAATATTTTTTTTAATTTTTGTGATAGTTTTTTTCTATTTTTAACAATATTTTTTTGTGATTACGGTTTATTTGTTTTTTTATGATTTTAATATATCTTAATGGTCATTTGATACACGTATAAATCATAATTATGATTTTTTCGATGATCATAGAAAGATAAATCCTTACTCAATTGATGATTATTTATTAATATAATCGTAGAATTTGTCCGATAGTTTTGCTTGCTAACTATTACTTTGTTTAGCCCGTAATCGTTTGTATAAAGACGATGAGCATTTATATATTTTTTTATAATTTTTAAATAAAATTAAGTTGTAATTATAAAAGATAAAACTTAAGAGTATTTGATTAGAATATATATGTATATATATATACATAAAAGGAACACCTAGCTAAAATTAAGAGAGAAAAAAATCATTATCTCAAAGTTAAGTTTACTTAATTTTTTTAGTCAATCGACCGAGAAATTATTAGTTGAACCTCATTCATCATATCATTCGTAATTCAATTAATCTGATTCGTTCATCTTAAAATAACTATCTAATAACTACCCACTCTTCAATTTCATATAAGAAAAAAATAATAATTCACTTTAAAAATTGAGATAAACGAATATGATTAGTTGAGACTACAATACGTGTACAAGTATGTACATTATGATTCAGTAAAATTGCAATCTTTCTTCGTTACCATTCATGGCAGTTAGTGATGTACACTGTACACGGCAGTTATTACACTTGCCTGGTTCCTGATAAATCGGATGAAATTATTGGTTAAATGTTCGATCTTTCTTCTTTACCATTCATGGTCCCATTCCATCGGGTAAACCACCCAACTTACCAGTTCCATCCATATATACCACTCGCCTCCCCTCGGTCTCCACACTACTTTCTGTAACAACAATTACAAACGATGGCGGATACTAAACCATTGCTGACGGCATCCGACTCCGATGCATCGCCTCAACCAGAGTCTCCTGTAGATCACCCGAAACCCATCAAAGTTTATCTTACATTCTCTTTTGGCTTGTTGGCGGCAGGCTTGTTCGCGGCATTGTTGATAGGAAACCAATGGTCAGGTAGTGCTCATTTACGTGGAAACCAACATGGTTCACTGTTTGACGAGTCATTAACCGTCGAGAAACCGAAACCTCGACCTTTGCGACCGGTATCACGCGGCCCGGCTCAAGGGGTATCGGAGAAAACAAGCGGGATTTGGGCCGACATCCCAGGGGATATCTTGCCGGAGCCATGGAACAGTACCATGTTGGTATGGCAAAGATCGGCTTTTCATTTTCAACCCGAAAAGAATTGGATGAATGGTAAGAAGTTTCCTTTCATGTACGTACTACGTACCCAACTTTAAATTATTGCAGCACTCGTTCATTTGCTGATACTTGAATTTTTGTGTGGCTGGTGTTTTTTCTTACATGTTTTGCTCTGTGTTGGGAATCTGATTTAAAGATCCAAATGGTAAGGCCTCATTTTTCTTATTTTAATGCAGCATATTTATGATCTAAGAGTTAATATTGCCAAAAAACATGCTACAGGTCCATTGTTCTATAATGGGTGGTATCACTTCTTCTACCAATACAATCCCAATTCTGCTGTTTGGGGTGACATTGTTTGGGGCCATGCTGTATCCAAGGACTTGATCAATTGGTTTCACCTCCCTTTGGCGATGGTTGCGGACCAATGGTACGACAAAGACGGCGTCTGGACTGGTTCTGCGACGATCCTTCCTGATGGAAAAATTGTTATGCTATATACAGGATCCACAGAGGAGGCTGTTCAGGTTCAAAACCTGGCTTATCCTGCTAACCTCTCCGATCCTCTTCTCATCAAATGGGTAAAGTATGAAGGGAACCCGGTTCTAGTTCCACCCCCAGGCATCCATAAAAAGGATTTCCGTGATCCGACCACCGCTTGGCTGACCTCCGAAGGGAAATGGCGCATCACCATAGGGTCTAAGGTAAATAAAACTGGCATATCTTTGGTGTATGATACGAAGGACTTCATAAACTATGAGATGTTAGATGGGGTACTTCATGCTGTGCCTGAGACTGGCATGTGGGAATGTGTGGACTTCTTCCCTGTTTCGATAACAGAAGAAAAGGGGTTGGACACATCTGTTAATGGACCTGATGTGAAGCACATTGTCAAGGTAAGCCTGGATGATGACAGACATGATTACTATGCTATTGGAACGTATGACGAGAAGAATGGTTCATGGATTCCTGATGTACCTGAAATCGATCTTGGTATCGGAATAAGGTACGATTATGGAATATTCTATGCTTCCAAGACTTTCTATGATCAGAACAAAAACAGAAGAGTTTTGTGGGGTTGGATTGGGGAAACAGATAGTGAAGCTGCGGATATGGAGAAAGGATGGGCATCTCTCCAGGTAATTTGTTCTGTTTCGAATGACCATACAACGTTAACCAAAACCTGCACGTTTGTAATGTTCTATCATTCCTTACAGGCCATACCAAGGACGATGTTGCTAGACAATAACACTGGTACTAATTTGCTTCAATGGTCAGTCGAAGAAATAGACAGTTTAAGGTCGAACAGCGTCGAATTTAAAAAGGTTTCGGTCGAGGCAGGATCAGTTGTTCCTCTTGATGTTGGTCCAGCCTCACAGGTTCTTCTTTTTCTCTTCTAACATTCATGTCATTTGTCAATACATCATTGCCAATGAAAATTTGTACATAACAGATTCCTGTTAATGTGACAGTTGGATATCGTTGCCGAGTTCGAGGTAGATAAAGAAGCTTTGAACAAATCAAATAGCATTCACATGCCATTCAGCTGCAAAACCAGTGGTGGAGCTGCCGAACGTGGGGCATTGGGACCATTCGGTCTTTTGGTGCTCGCAGACGAGAGCCTTAGCGAACAAACTCCGGTGTACTTCTACATTGCCAAAGATTCCGATGGCAAACTAAATACCTTAGTATCGATTTCGTAACTTCACTCGATCGGTCACATAGCTTGCACTCACCATATTCTATCGTCTCAGATCATCTAAAGCACCCGATGTGTATAAGAAAAACTTTGGAAACTTCGTTCCAGTGCTGGAGGGTGAAAACTTATCCCTCAGAATATTGGTAAGAATTTAACAGTAACCTGTTTCAATGGTCTTAACGTAAGAATCAATAAACATGAAAGTGTCTTAATTTTTCCACAGGTGGATCATTCGATAATCGAAAGCTTTGCTCAAGGTGGAAGAACAGTGATCTCGTCTCGGGTTTATCCGACCGAAGCAATCTACGGAGCTGCTAAAGTGTTTTTATTCAACAATGCAACTGAGACCAACGTTACTGCCTCACTTAAGATCTGGCAAATGAATTCTGCTTCCATTCAGCCCTATCCAGTTGACGATGATGATAGTGAAGACGACGACGATAGCGACGACGATGATCATAAATCTTCTGCCCCTTCCATTGTATGGCCTATCAATTACATTGTGTCATTCCTCTCTTTTCTTTACTTTATGTTCTAAAGGATCAAAACAATGCCTTGATCCGAATTTAAATTAATTATTTTTCCTGCTTTTTTTCCGAATAATTTGTCATTCCATTATTTTTCTGGAATGTCTTATGGATTAGGTCTAATTAAGGAAGAATTAAATGAAAGGAATGTGCAAATTACATTCATTTTTCTAGATTTTATTTCAATTTGTTCAGCTGCCACATTTCCAAATTGAGTTTTATTTAACTAAAAGAGGAAAAAAAAAACATAAGCACTAATCAAATTTAAAACTAAACTAAAATATTATCTCGTAATTAAATTAAAATGTTAAAAAAAATTAAATCTATCTTTACTTGAATAACATTGATAAACACCTCTTCACGATATATATATATATATATATATTTACTTTGAAAAGGAAAGAATTGCACCTGTTTCAGTCACAAGTTTTTTGTTTATGATTCGGTATTTTTTTTTAAAATTTAATTAAAATAGTGACATGAGATTGTATAATAACGGTTTTAGTCTAGAAATTTATATATTTTAACTTTCAAAATACTTTTTAAAAATATTGCGGAACGATATTTTAGTTTGCGAACAACGTTTTTAATGAACCCTAATTTTTCACCTACAAGCATCAATGTGTGCATGGTTCCCTTACTAATGGGCTATTGGCTATGGCTGGCACAAGAATGTCCGGTTAATTATTCTGTTTCTTTCCTCAAAAGTGAGCAAAATTAGAGAGGAAGCCATGAATATTATAGAAAGAGTACTGCAAATAGAACCCCAAGGAGAAAAGACTAAAATTTCACGTCAGAAAAATACAAAAGAAAAAACACTTTTCTAAGCTTTTTCATAATGAGTCCATGAGACACACCCAATGATTATGTTTCTGGGTATATTTATATTGCTTTGAAGAGATTTTCAGGCCTGACTTCAACCTAAGTAAAAGGATGTTGTCTGAGTGAATAACAACCCAGAACTTGTAATACTTTTCCTGCCTGTTTGTCCTATTATCCCATTAATACTAGATTGCTACATTTGAGGTATATTCAGACAAACCTGGTAAGTTTTCGAAACAAAGTTGACGCTGTCAATGGCAATCACCATCTTCCTAACTGTTCATTTTAAGCAATGCTAGCTCCTTCTATCTCTGTTCATAAATTTCTGGTTATTTTTTATATATGCTGTGTCCAGTTTCTGTCTCTCTCTATAGATGATTCCTTATCTCCTAGCTATCACGTCCACTCTTTTGCAGAATGATCTAACTAGTCTGCATATCCGAAGGAGATAGAACTTCTTGCCTGGATCGTTATTTCTCCTTCAACAGGTATGAAATTACACCTTAGGCATTGCCTGTAGGATTGCTAATTTGCTGCTATAGCTACCAACATGGCAGATTTTGCTTTCTGCAATTTTAATAACTCTCTGAAAGGAGGGCAATTAGCTTACCTTCAGTCGACGTCTAATTAGTTAAGTACTTCAATGCTAAGAAATAAAGTTATGGGAAAAACTGAAGACTGTCATGTTCTGTAAGTAAAGTCCCTTGAGATAAGTTTCATTTTTCTTGGGAGTGGAGATGCATATAGTCTTCTTAGTATGCCTATAATAGGCAACTTTTTGTATCAGTTCAACATAGATTGCAATAAGAAATCCTTCATATACTTATATATTAAGCTGTGAATACATTCGATATTAGGTCGAGTATAAATCAAATATACATATTAAGGAAACCAGCAGCCCCATAGGTAATGAAATACCAGTATAATTTTGTCATGTACAGAAACTTGGATTAAAAGACTTTTTTTCCTTGTAGGTTTGCTTCCTATAATTAGTTTAAATGCTCTAATTGCTGGACAGAATATGCTTTCACTTCCACAGGTCAATTTGACAACTCGAAGTGGATGTGGAGGCATATTCCTGAAGAGCAATCTCTGGCCTTTTGGATTCATTGGACGGTAAATCCATTTGTTCAGCCACATGAAGGCTGGTGTCTGCATTGCAATTATAGTTGTTTTCCTTTGAAGCTTCCTCATGGCTGAGCTGAGACGCAACAAATTTGTCAAGAACTCGCCAATCTGTCACCTCATCCACAGCTTGTTCAGCAGTGTTGTAATAAAGAGAACGGATGCGCTCTTCTTGCATGAGGGTTGAGAACTGCAAAGTGCTTCCCGTTTTCCCATCATAGTTACCGTGAGCAGATTGATGAACATTGGGATTGTCCAACAGAGGGAGCTGAACGAAAGGGTCGTGAGGCAAATTGTATTGCAACTTAAGCTCTTGCTTGCAGGGATAATGGTGATAATATGATGCATTAGGCAGGGGGATTGGCCTTGGCGAATCAAGTTCCTGCACGAACGAGACCTCGCCATCGTACCAACACGAAGACTCATGTTCCCCCATTTTTCGCACAGTCGACAATCGCTTCTTGAACACCCTGCAAATCACCCATCCTTCTTCCTGGTGGAATAACAAAGACATCAAATTAGTCATAAGTTCATAACCATGATTGTGAACAAAATCCTTTTTAATGTATACGTACCTGAGGAGTTGCAGTTTCATTTGTTTCTAGTCGATACTCATGCATGATCCAGTCAGATTTTTGTCCATTGGGAGCTCTTCCTTTGTAAAAAACTAGGGTTTTCCTCATGCCAATAAGGCTATGCCTGGAGTAAATAGCTTTGTCTCTTCCAGTAGCTTTCCAGAAGCCAGCTTTCGTTGCTCTATTTGTGCGAGTACCCGTTGGATACTTCTTATCTTTATGGCTAAAGAAGTACCATTCATTCTGCTCCTCACTTCCTAGTCTGCACAATTCTATATATACATACAACCGAACAGAAAAATCAAAAACCTTAATAGTTGTTGTAATAATTAAGAATTGTCTTTTCAATTATACCAGAAAAATGGAAAATAGTGTTACCTTGCAGGTCCCATGGTTCAATTCTATAAAGATCAACATCTTTGATGACATCCAGATCTATCTTTTTCGAAGCAATCTTTTTTCTAAGGTAATAATCGACAAGTTCTTCATCTGTAGGATGGAACCTAAAGCCTGGTGGAACGTGTGAAAAGGCATTCATCTTCTTCTGAACCAAATCTGCATGAAAATGGAAAACTTCAATATTTCAGCAATATATATGAATCTATTGAATTGAAGAGTTGATAACAAAGACAAAAAAGCAAGAAAACAAAATCATATGATCAAGATCTTGTGAGATTATGTTTCTTAAAGTGTCAATACATAGACAAACCTAATTAGTTTAGGTTACACAAGTACAATGAAGGTTAAATCATGCCTTGACTGTAATTTGAAGCAAATAAAACTCCATTCAGCACTGTTGGTTTAGGGTTTTATCATACATGAACAGACATCATAGGCTTAAAGGACACCACACACATATATATATATATATATATATATATTCATAATTTCATTGCTTACTTAGCTTATACCGAAAGCATCCTCCACCATCATCTTCTCTAAAGCTTATAGGAAATTATCTCCCACAAAACATCTTGATATTATATAAACTAAAAGGCAAACAACAAAGAAAGAAGGGTAATAGCAACGAAGAAAGAGGAGGAGAAGCTTACGATAAGACAAGGTTGATAATATTCTTTAGAACCCCAATTCCCCACCGAACACAAACTGGTTAATCCTCAGAGTCTGTCTGGAAATCAGCCACATGAGAAACTTTATGTTCTCACTCTCTTTTAGCTTTTCAGCAAGGCCACAATATCTGAACCAGACAAAGAAACACGCCGAGAAAGTAAATAAAGACAGAAAAGCAAGAAAGTTGTGGTTGTAATGAAAAGTTATAACCCTAGGGAATTGAACTGAAAAGTTAACCACTGGTTGTCTGCAGGGGAAGAGGAAAGTTCAGATCCCAAGGAAGGGAAAGGAGAAAGAAATGAGTGAGGACTGCGAAAAGAGAGAAGAGATGAGATTAAATAAGGAAGACGGATACCCTAATGGTCTATGTTCCTCTCAAATATTCTCTCTTTTCTCCTATATTTTTTGTAACATTATCAATGGAATTATAGCTTGATTGCTGGAAAAGCTTTGCGGGAAAAAAGGGCGGCGGAAAATAGTCGAAGGAAGATTGAGAGCGAGAGTTGTTGAGAAAGACACCGTCTGGTCTGTATATTACAGAAGAAAAAGAAAGGGAAAGAGAGAGAAGCAGCAACCTCCATTGCCACCCACCAGCTACTGATAAAGACCACAACAAGTGTTTTAATTTGCTTTTCTTTTTCAATCCAAAATATCACAAACAAATCTAATAACGCTACAATCTGACGATGGGACGATAAAGATTATAAAAATCATCATGTTATTCGTAGTTTTAACCAATGTTTAAAACGTTGTTGTTGTTTTTCTTTTTAATTACATGCATCATCACCGTTTTTTAGCAATAATGCAATTGAATTTTAATAAAAAATAATGGAACATATAAAAATACAACACGATTAAGAAAGATGAAGAAACATAAAAATATCATATTTAAACTAATTTTAATTTTAATATATTTTTTCTTTTTAAATTAAAACTTAGTGATGTATATGCAACAATTTTTGTAGAATTTTTTCAAATTATAAATATGTTTTTTTTTTCTTTTTTTAGTGCATCGCCTAAGCCTGAAGGATTTCCTTAAAAAGTAACATTTAACAAGTGTTTTGTGTTGGTGTCCATTTGTTTGTTGGGACAAAGTATAGAAGTGAAGCAAAAGTCTCTCATGTTATCCAAGTGTAATCTTGGGCCCCACACTCGCTTGCTTGGCGTTGTGCCATTCGACACTGAAAGCTAGACATACACAGACCAAATGCTCATGCACTCACAAATTTCATAGGATTGATTTTTGAGGTTTTGGAAGGTTAGGGTTTAAAGTATATATATACGATTCTATTCGATATATAAAAAATTAAAATAATATTTTAGAATTTAAAGCATTTATTATAGTGCATATGATAGAACGTTATGTATACATAATATATAAAAAATATTTTAGGTTCTATAATATCCCTCTTTAAATTTTATATTTTTAATATTTAATTTTTTTAATTTTCTACAAATTTCTCCTTTATATTCTCCTCCGATTATCTATTATTTTTCAATAATAAAATCAGAAAAATAAACACTTTATTAAAAAAAAAATAATTTAATAATCAGGGAAATTGTAGCCCAATCTTATACAATTCATTAAAAATAATTGTATTCTGAAGCATGTTCATATTTTTAGTGTAAATAGTAATATTAGGATTTGAACACTAATCTTTGAACACATTGGTTCAACCTTGTTTATTATTTAATTAAATATTTAATAAATTATTATATTTTTTATTTTAAATTAAAATAATATAATACTAAAATTTGTGTAGTGTAGAATATTTTTTAATAAGACCTCGTGAATGAAGAGTAAAGATCTATTCTCTGTTAATTGTGTCTTTTTTTATGTTTCTTGTTATAAATTATTAAAATGTTGAATTTTAAACATTAAGCTCAATTTTCTATATCCTAAATCTTAAATTTTATACTTTAGAAAATATATTGATCTTACCCCTAATTTATTAAACTCTAATTATAACCCTTAACCTTAAGCCTTAAATTTATTAATTTTAAATAAAAATATTAATAAAGATACGATTAAAAGATAAACGATTACCCTACAACGAGGGAAATGATATCCGGAAAAACAAAAAACATTTCTTTTCTTTTTTGTTTGTTGTTCTGTAATTGCTGTTCTTGTCCCTTTGTCCTGTAATTTCCATTTTTGTATTTGTTGCCAATGAGTGAAATGGCATAGCCTCGTGGTGGGGTGAGCTGCAGCCCAACGATTGGTGGGGTATAGCCATAGGTTAATCATGGCTGGGGGAAAAACATGATTGTCTTGGACTCTTTGGTTCCCCACGTTGAGCTTGAGCCAGGGGAAGGGGAAATTCATAAGGAACTATACAGAATCAATTTTCATAAATAAATAAATAAAAAATAGTGTTTATAATTAAATTGGTATAAACTTATTTTTGTTCAATTAACATTTTCTTGTCCTATCTAATTCAATAATATTAAATAATTAGATAAAATCTTGTTTTTTTATAATTTTGAATGAATCTGTGATATAATAGTTTAATTTAAAGTTAAAAATATATTGAACTACTATAAAATATAACATTTTTAGTTAATACAAGTAACAAATTAAGTCATAATTATATATTAAGAAATACAAAATCTAAATAATATCCACACAACTGAAATGTTATACTTTTTAATAACATTTTAGATATAACTTAAATATTATCCTACAATAAAATTAAAATATTTTTTATGTATAAATAAAATATTATACCTTTTAATAATATTTCAAATATATTGATTTTAACCGTTTTTAATCGCACGCCTGGCTACAACTACACCATTGCTCTAAATCTTCCATGTTCTTAATTATTAACTGTAATCCACAACTGTACATACATTCAATTAATATAATAATCATTAAAAAATAAAGAATTAATCTCAATCATTTACTTTATTTATATAATAATCTAAAAATATATATAATTTAAAAACTCGTATAATATATAAAATATGTGAACAAAATGGTTTTGAGTAAAGCTTAGGCATTATAGACCAGTAGGTCATACGTTTGATCTACATACCATCATAACAATTTTATAGTATTTGATGTCATACATTTTTCAACATCAAATCTGAAGACTGATCGGCGGTCCATTATCACAGGGATATGGGTTAGATTTCCTACTCATTTGCGTTTAAAACTTAATTCAGATGCCAAGAAAGAACACCAAATTTAGTATATATTTTCACAGAATCATACCAATGGACACGAATTTTGGTACGTTCACTGAAATAAATTCATCTAAACTTGAAAACTTATGAAATTACGATTCGAATATATATACAAAACATGTGAATACTAACAAAATGTCGAAAAAAATATAAATAAATACTATCATATAATTATCAATATATCTAAAAAATCATGAACATTATCAGAAGGTCTGTGAATCCGAATAGCACAGTATTTTCCTAATGAATTATGCATGTTTTGCTTCTGCTTTTTCCCAAAGTTTACCCTCGTGATCTAAACAAAATCTTTTGCTTTTGCTTTTACCTTAGCTGCAGGTAAGTATTCGATCGAATCGAGTTAAAAATTAACGAATCATATTTTATAATTTTTTTATTTTTGTTGTATAATACTTAATTGTGGATTAAAAAAATTAAATTTCATGTAAAATTTTTAAATAAAATGTTTTAAATTTTATGCATTTTTATAAAGTTTACCCTGAAATTTTAATTGAACTTCCATGGTGATTTAAAAATAAATGATTTAATTTATTTTTTCAATTTAATGTACATACACTTGGTACTTATAATATTCAATACACCAAGACTTCTATTACCTTCACCTGTGCCTATTTATGCACAAGCACAAAACTAAACATATCTCACTACTCATCTAATATACTAAATGCTTTTAATCAAGCACTATAGCCTTGATTGGAAGGATGCCATCGAATTCGACCCTGGTCGCTGCATGCAGCAACACAAGCTTCTTCCATCAAGGTTCGGGAAACACCGCGGTTGCAAATGTTGGCGAATGCACGCATGTGTTTCATGCCGTATTGTGTGAGAGACCCGCAGTGTGTTTCGAACATGCGGACCTGGAATGAAGAGTTGCTTGTCACTTGATAAACAAGGAGGATTGCAGAGTAGTTAAGTTTCAAGAGTTAGAAAGAAACGAATACCATCGATTTCAAGCATTGCCAGTCATCAACGAGGGGTAAACCAGGTTCCCTGACTGACTTGAGAATTGCAGGGCCTTTTGCTGGTCCATATAAAAGAGTTCCGATCAAATGGATGCTGCCATCCAAGTGGATTCTATGCCTCATCGTCTCGGAAATCTGTTTGACTATTTGCGTCTTCTTTGATTCATCTTCTGAATTCTTGTACTGCATGCCAAATGAAATGGTGAACATCTATTCCGAGTCGACAAAAACAATGAAGTTTTGTTTCCCATTCACAAGTTCAAACTCACCATATGCCATAAAAACAGAATATCTAAATCTCTCTGATTAACTGTTTCCATGCGGGTGCGAGGGCTCAAACTATTTGGAGGAAGGTTCACCGTTGCTGGATCAAAACCTTGATATAGGTAAAGCTTTTCTGGTTTCATGCTCGTATTCCCGTATTCCATCACATGCGATCCACCGAACATGTAAGACTTGGAATTCGACGTCCGTTCCTTTACCTGCATAATGAAATTCAAGGACGAGTTCAAGCTGATTATAACTAGCAAAATGTTGCTGAAAATCTTCTGTACTTACAGCTTCATACTGTTGCTCCACGGTTTCTCGCTTGAGATTATGAGTTTCACTGCCAAAGATAGAGAGAGTATAAACGATCTAACAAGCACAATTCACTTGCAGTTATCTGCTGCAGCCTGCATATACCATACCTGTCTTCCATCCAAGACACACTATATAAATCTCCTAAACAAGTGATGAACTCCGGAGGCGGAGGCGGTTCCATCCCAGGACAATAACTTCCCCAGCTACTCTCTTGAGCATTCGATGCTGTCGTTACATAAATGTTAAGATCTTTCGGCATTATGCCTTCAAATATACTTCCACTTTCACAAGCTTCTACATATATAACCTAGTGGCATAGACAAAAGAATGGTAAAATCGGCAAGTTCGTACAAATGCAGAGCATGAGAAAATTTTGAAGTTCAAAGATACGTTACCATCTCTTTGTAACTTCCTTCTGCATGTTTCTTCTTCAAGACATCAATAAAATCCATGGCATACAGATACGGCATATTCGGCATCCCTAAAATCAAATTTCAAGTTATTAACATCCTAACAGCATGCCAATTAGAACTCTGATGTTTCACCAAAATGAGCACAGAGGAAGTCCTTAACATACCGAGAATTCCGGGGCCTCCATGATCGGAATAGAATATGAATATTCTGTCATTAGGTTTGCTATCAATAACCTTTCCACTTCCTCCACTCAGTGCATTTCTATTACCAAGAAGTACCGCATACAAATTTGCTGCAGTTACATGCTCTCCTGTGTAATCCTACCATTTCGATCCCATCGATGCGATCAATATGAATATATGATTATGTTACAGTAAATTCAATCGATGAACTCGAATGATCACTAGTGCATTCTAAAGCTTTCCCACTTAAGTTAATGGTACATACATCACAAGTAAAAGGCGACGAAAGCCAATCGATAATCAATGTTCTCGGTTTGCTAGTCAGTTGGTAATTTCTATATCTGAGGTTAATCAAATTTGAGATACAACCTTTGAATCTGCTAGAAGGCAGCACTATATATATATTTTTTTGATTCTTGGTGGGAAGCTATTGTACCTTGGAATATTTCTAGTGACAGCAACCAGCAAGCTTAAACTTAAAAATATCTGTCCCCACATTTGGTTGAAATGTCTTCTTTTCCTTGTCTTCACCAAAAACTCCACCGTCCACTCTCAATAAATTATCTTTTTTTCAAAGAAATAATAATGAGTGTGACATTTAAGCTTGTTTATCAATTATCTTCCTATGTTAATAAATTATCAAATTTTATATAACTTGGGCCCTAGGATTAAACCCATTAATCTACAAATGAAGACAAGAAAGACCCACCATTTTTTAATCAAAATCTAAGTGGCCACCATTATCAGTTGTTAGATGAACCTAAGAACTTAAAATTAGGTTGGACAATGGAGACAGATGAAGTACAAGCTGACCCTTATGTTTAATACTTGACAGCAAAACTTATAAGTTATCATTATTACCTTCTGCACGCCTGCGTAAACATCGTCGCCTTGAGGATTGTTGATGATAACTCCAGGCCTGGGATTGAGCTCATGCATGGCTATGTCGTCGTACATAAACACCACTATGTTCTCTTCTTTCAATCCTCCTTTCCTCAACACCTGATACGCATGGCATACATCTGCCTGCAATACCCAACCAAAATGTTCAGCTCAAACAAAACTATACAGGCGCAGATACTTTTCTTGTTAGTCAGGGGGGAAAAGTAAGAATTGAACAGCAAAAAGTTGATAACATTTAGTAAATGCTTTACCTGATGCCTGTAATTACCGTAGCCAGATGAGCCTGCAACAAGAACGGCCCATCTTGTTCCAAGTTGCTGCTCATCTAGTTCCTCCGGTTCATCATCTTTCTCTGAAGGCAGTCGGATTCGAGGTTCCCACTGGTTCGACCGACCAGCTCGTCCGACATGTACAGATTCAAAAAGCAATAACAGCATGACAAGTAGCGAGAGGAAAACAGACTCTTGTCTTGCCATGGGTATTAAACATAAAAATTGAACCTGTTAAGGTAAAGGAGGAGGAAATCAAAAGGAACTGATTCTTAAAGACAAAGCACAGCAGCTGGTATAGGAGGACTGGGGAAAGAGGTTTTAAAGCGGAGGTAGTAAAGCGGTATGATATGCCATGCAAAAGAAGAGGCCGACACCTGTGGGAATAGTTTGTAATTGTGGGTCCAAAATTCCTATGCTTTAAACACGTGGATTTCCATTCACTGATCATTTAGGTTTCCTTGGTTTTGAAGATAAATCTTTGCTAGTTTTTGCAAGTTGTTTGATTTTTCAGAATTCTGTGAACAGCATGGTTCTACATCTTTTCTTGGTACACAAACAAAAAATACATCTGTTCATCAAGTAAGAGGCTGCACCGCCTCTTCCATAGGAGCCAGCAGAACACTGCGAACTGTCCAAGAGACCACACAGGTTTAACCTCCGATCCAAGTTTTTCATCATTGGTCGAATCATCATCAACAACCATAATAATAATTTAGCTAAAGAAAACAAATCTCACCCACCAAGATACGAATGAAAACAAATGTGCCTATCGAAAAACATCGACCAGGAAGGTGCCACGTATGTTACAAGTTATATATATATATATATACATACATGAACAAACCAGCAAGGTGGGGCAGGGTAACCAGGTCCAGGACAGAGCTATAAAATATAATTTGTGGTATCGATTTGTTTATATATCTGAGCTGACCGTGTGAGACTGAAGATTTTACTTTCCCCAGTGTTGACAGCAAATCGTGAAACTAGCACACTAATTAGGTGTCCAAACTCCAACCAGTTGTCAACAACGCAGCTGATTCAAGAGTATGGTTACATATTTTACACAGACAGGCACACAGCCTTTACAGACATATTACAACCATTAGAAATTAAAATACAAATCTGATAAATATGTTACTTTCTGGTGCCGGCATAGCGGTTTACAAAAGCCAAAGAAATGCTGGTCGAGCGTGCAACTTTCTCGATCACAGCCCTCACGTTATCTTTGACTTTTCCATCCATGGCAGTCTCGGAGAAGCCATCCATGCAGGTATCGTCGTCGGTCAAAGCAGCACTCATCCATGTTTCGATATCATTCATTCGGAAACCAAAGCTTTTTCCCGTTCTCCCATCCATTTCTGCAATAGACCTTTTGATTTCGTCGATGGAATCACTTATTTCCTCCACACAGTCCTGGAGTTCCGCAACCTCTCTAGGCTTTAACCCCTTCTGTTTGCAGAGTTCGTTAAGCGTTTTCGAAGCGGAACGTGTGGTGTTAAGCGTGAGGAGTAGGGACTGGTGGTTAATATTTGTGGACTGCCATGGATTTCAACTGTGTGGCTTGAGAAGGTTGCCGAACATAAGTCTGGGTAGGTTGTGGAAGCACACCAAGTTTTGATGAAGTCTGTGTCAGTTTCCGAGCTGAGTTTTCTTGCGGAGGAGCTTGGCGAAGATATAAACAGCGTAAAAATAAAGATGACTGATATTGGAAACCATGAACTAGTATTTGCCATTTCCCCCAGCTTTCTCCTTGATTTCAGCAGAAAAGCTTTGAGAGGGTGACGACGACGGACGACCATTAGGAAAGAGATGGATCTTAATTTATATAGGAAAAAAAATAACTCCTGGTTGCGGTTCCCACAGTTAGAACGTGAGAAAGGAAGGCTATGATTAAATTAGGATAAAAAAAATAATATTATTGATTTGTTAACTGAATTAATCACCTAATGAATTTCGTTTTATATTGATTGACCAGCTATGTTGTAATTAGCTATTTTATAGACTAATTTAATTGATATATTCCCTTAATTAACAATAGATTATTCTTAAACCTGTACCTAACAAATTAATTTTTATATTCATATAAAAATAGTTATTTTTTCTTTTATTATTAAAAAAATAGATGTTCAAACTTATTTTTTATTGAGGTGTTTATAATTTTTTAATCGAAATAAGTGTTTATATTTTATTTATAACTATCTCTAAGTTAGAGGTTTAAAAAAAATATTATCCTTTATTAATAAGATCTGCAATAATTTTTTACTCGCTCGTATTGTTAAAAAGAATAATAAAAAGATTTAAATAAAAAATTTAAAAAATATTGTTATTTTTAGAGATCACACTTTTTTTATGGTACAATTAGGGATGGGCATGAAACCCGAGTCCGATAGGTTCTGACTCGGTCCGATCAGGTCAGATTTTTAATGAAAAATTCAGGTTTGGGTCGGGTCGGGTTTTTTCAAGGATGGTTTCGAGTCGGGTTCGATTTTAGGGTGAAAAAAATCCGACTTGACCCGACCCGAGACTAATAGTGTAATTTTCCCATATATATATATTAGGGATATTTGCAATAATGATCTCTCTTTATATATATTTTATATAATTAGATCACTAAATTTTTTTTTTATAATTAGATCACTAAAATTAAATATTTTTACAATTAGATCCCTAGATTTTATTTTTTTTACAGTTTAGTTCCTAAAATTTTATTTTATTTTTAATAATTTGGGTCGAATTTTAAAGCTTAAAAATCGAATCGGGTCGAATCTGATTTTTTTAACTCTAAAACCAGGTCGGGTGGAAGGTATAATTTTTCGGATCGTGTGCGGATGGGCCAAAAATTTGACCCGACCCGTGCCTATCCCTAGATTCAATGGTTGAGAGTATACATCATATTCTATTATAATTATTGTATTTTTAAATAAAAATAATAATTTAAAAAAAAAAAAGACGATTCCTAGTAGAAGGTACCAGAAGCATCTCTGATGATCTGGGTAGCATTATTTATTAGTATGTGATGTCCGCTGTTACTGCATTTTCATGTTCTACAGAATACAGATAAACAAAAACCCTTATCAGCCCATCTCTCTACAAAATCTAAAACCAAATGGATGCGGAGAAATTGAGGGAGCTCAAGAAATTCATCCAACTCTGCAAATCTAATCCTTCCGTTCTCAGCGATCCTTCACTATCCTTCTTCAGAGACTATCTACAAAGGTATTTCTACTGTTCAATCTGTCTCTCATGTTCTGTTTCAATCGTTACTAACAACAACAAATATCCTCACTGCTCATCAGTCTCGGAGCAAAGATTCCATCCTCAGCTGACAGCCACGACGCTGAAGAATCCAAATCGGTAAGACGGTAACCTTTCCGACACTAATTAGCTGAAACATTTCTTTCCTTTCTTTTTTTGTGTATCTGAAATTACTAATTTAAATGAGGATTTTGGTTTCTAGAAGAGTTATGTGGTGGAGGAAAGTGACGAGGAAATGGCGGATGGAGGTGAGAAAATTAATGTAGAAGAAGAGGAAGAAGAAGATGAGATTATCGAATCAGATATTGAGCTAGAAGGTGAAACGGTTGAGCCTGATAATGATCCTCCACAGAAGGTGTTACCTTATCTCGAATTTAATTTCTGGTTTAATTTGTTTCAATTATTTCTCATTCTCTTGTTTGGTTGGTTTATGCAGATGGGTGACCGTTCGGTGGAGGTTACCGAAGAAAACCGTGATGCTTCGCAATCAGCTAAGGCCAAAGCTATGGAGGCCATTTCTGAAGGTAAATAATCGAAACTTAATACTTATTTATTATTTGAAGTTGTGTTTTGCTGAATCATTGTGATGCAGGGAAGTTAGAGGAAGCTGTTGAGCATCTGACAGAGGCGATTTTGCTGAATCCAACATCGGCAATCATGTATGGAACACGAGGTTAGCATTTGTTATTTAACCTGTTAAATGTTCCTTATACCTTCTATTTGTTAAGTATTTGTTTAGTTACACGCTCTGTTTCGTTTAGTGTGTTTTTGACCTAGATTCTTATATTTGTTAGAATGATTCAGTTGCTTGGTGTGTGTGTGTGTGTGTGTTTCTCCTTTCAGCCAGTGTTTACATTAAGATGAAAAAGCCCAATGCTGCTATTCGGGATGCCAATGCTGCTTTGGAGGTTTGTATATGCATTGATATTTGGCTTAGTATGAATGCAGTTTTTTACATGCTTGCATCATAAATTGCTTAATGGTAATTGTCTATCTTTTGAACTACATGTCTTTAATTATTGGTTCATTTACAAATTGTGTCCATATTTGTTTCCTCATGTTTTAGGGTTTTCAAGGAAATGGAAAGGCCGCCTTTGAGAAGAAGATTATTTAATTATCTCCGTATGTGTCTTTCAGATTAACCCTGATTCTGCTAAGGGATACAAGGCTCGTGGCATTGCATGGTCAATGCTCGGGCAATGGGAAGATGCCGTAAAGGATCTGCACATGGCATCAAAGTTGGATTATGATGAGGAAATAAACAATGTCCTTAAGAAGGTATGCTCTTATCTGTCCATTTCGCTCTTCTCTATGAAAGTTCACTCTTACCTATGAAAGTTTCAGTCCCTGCATTCTATTTTAAGAGATGCGATTTTAAAGAACATAATAACTCGTGATTTTAAGAATAATGTTACATAATTTTGGTCATTTTGTACATCTGTAATATTGTAAGTTTATCAGATTATTTCTCTTTTTTTCCTGCAGAGTGATTTTCTGTAAATAGGATTGCACTAGTGTACCCATCTCATCTAAGCTATATTGGTTAATTGGTATTTCTAATTGAGTGATTTGATCAAAACCTGGCATGTTAGGTACAATAACCTTACACAAATTTGGTCATTTAGTACATCTATAATTTCGTAAGTTTATCAAATTATCTCTGTTTTGGGGCAACATGAATGTTTATAAAATAGGCTATCTTATCTAAGCATTAATGCTTTTTTTATTGATATTTCTATTTGAGTGATTTAACGTATTAGGTACAAACTTATCCCAAGTAATAACTAGGGGTAGTTGATGTTTTTAATTCTCTTGTTAACATGTTAGCATTTTTTGCTGTACCTACATCACTAAATACAAGTGACAGGACCCCTGTTGTTGGGTGTAATTCATTTGACAGCTTACATTGGTTCATTGATTAAACAGGTTGAACCCAATGCACACCGCATCGAGGAACACCGTAGGAAATATGATAGATTGCGCAAAGAGAGAGAAGATAGAAAGATTGAGCGTGAGAGGCTTCGTCGTCGTGCTCAAGCTCAGGTAATTTAATGCTTATTCATCCTCTGACATTACCTTATTACTTTTTTCTTTGACTCTGATTAAATTCCCTATTATGCTCAAGGCTGAATATGAGAAGGCAAAGAAGCAGGAGCAATCATCCTCCAGTAGAAAACCTGGAGGTATGCCTGGTGGGTTCCCAGGTGGAATGCCTGGAGGTTTTCCTGGAGGAATGCCAGGTGCTATGCCTGGTGGTTTTCCTGGAGGTATGCCAGGTGGCATGCCTGGAAATGTTGATTTTAGCAAAATATTGAATGTAAGTATTAATGCATTATGGAACTTGCATTTACTTTTATAGAAATTAACACCGTTATGCTTGTATATGCTATAGTGATTTATCAGTTCTTCACATTATTTTTGGTTGGGATGATAAGAAAAAAATACGCCTATGTTTGCATGCTAAATTCTTGGAGAAGGTGAATTGTTATTACAGTTTTTTTTATGTGGTTTCTGATGTTTAAATTATCACCAGGATCCTGAATTGATGGCGGCATTTAGTGATCCAGAAATCATGGCCGCTCTTCAAGATGGTAGGCATTTCACCATTTTTACTTTTTTATTCATTGCAGTCATTCATGTATATTCCTTTCCTCTCCTAGAATTGCAATATTTGGACTTTGGAGTGTTCTTTCATTGTCAATATAGGGAACACCAATAGTTCTACTGAGGCTTTATTGAGATGATCAGTGGGTTGTATGATAATATGTCCCATATAATTATGTCTGACCTTACATGTACTTGATGTTATAAATTTTGGTATCAGATATCTTGGTTAGTCAATTTGAAATTGGCAAGAGTTTTATAATGCCATCTAGTCTTTATAATGCCATGCCTTTATGAATGGATGACACATCGTCTTGCCTGTTTGTATCAAATGACTAGATGGTAACTAAAGTATGGATAGTTTCACACTAATCTTTCCGTTAGGTGACAAATCTTTATGCTGATCTGTATGCTTAGAAAATGACTTTGCCTTGGCAATGATAGTTGTTTGGTGCATGCTTTCTGTTCATTTAAATGTGACATTCTTTTGTTAATCTGCCTGTTCACTGTTTAGTTAAACACCATTTGCGTTCTTTAATAATACAACACAATAGAACCATATGTAGTTATTTCCTCAGGAAATTGATGGTTTTCAATACAGCATATGAGTGCCTGTGACAGTTTTATGCTTTGTCTAATGGTGATTTTGATGTTATTGTGAATGTCTTTGCAGTGATGAAGAATCCTGCTAATCTAGCAAAGCATCAAGCAAATCCCAAGGTGGCTCCTGTAATTGCCAAGATGATGAGCAAATTTGCAGGGCCTAAATAAGATAGTTGTTCAAACTGATGTTAATTTGTGAGGGGGATAGATTCATGTTGTGCTCATTGGTGTTAGAGATGTGACCCAAATTTATTTTGGAAGTGGTAATGGTCTCTGTTAATTGGTGTCCTTTGTAGACTGATGTTTGCTTTATAATGAAGTTTCATGTTATATGATTTTTAAGGAATTCAAGATCAAGTGAAACTCTATTTTCCTACTTTGCGTGTCCAATGAAGATTAGAAAATAATATATTCAATCATTTTTTCATGGTATAGTATGTTGTATCACATGACGACTCCATACTTATAATCTCTTCTTTTGATATACCGAAAATTCTAATCTTCTATATCTGGGTTTTTTTATTGCTTTTCTAGTTTCAAGGTTTAATTTCTAGTTTCAAGGTTTAAACCTGATTAATCCAAGTCGCACGGATGAGTCTTCCAATAGAGATTTTCTGCGTATACAAGCTAAGACTTGTTTAAGTAGAACCAAGCTACTTACTACTTGGACTAACCCCTGTTGGTGGTTCTTCTTTATGTTTGATTTTTTTAATAAAAATTCTATTTTTTCTTTATTTTTCTTGTTTTGTTTGCAATTACCGTCTTAATTTTAATAAAATATAAACCATACTATTTATTATTTAAACTCTTAATTTTACTAATAAATAATCTGTCTCACAATAGCTAGTTATCCATTATTTTTCCTACATAATCTTGCTAGGAGCTAGAATCATCCCAACACTCAATACTACCACTTTGCATGCAAATACTCACTACCCATTACCTAAGATAAAACATACACAACTTGATTTTCATGCTGATGCAGCAGGCCTGCATACTGGTAAATCCTTTTCATAATTCGGCGGAGTTCGAAGAATCGGATTGCTTTCGAAGAAATTAACCGGTTTCAAATCAAAGCTAGACGATACCGTTGGCATTATCGGGGTCGATCCCTGCAAACGAAATTATTAGAGGAAATGAGTACTTGCTTCGGGACGATCAATTTGAACATGGAAAACAATGTTTCTTTTTAACCTTTCAGACCAAACAGCAAGAGTGTCATCACCCTGGCTCTGGTAAACAAATAATCCACCAGCCCATTGCTCGCTTCTGTTATATGGAGTGACCCATATTTGGTTGTTTGTGAATGCACCTCTTCTCTGTGGTGGATCATCATGATCCAGCAAACTAGCAGCAGTGCCAGCAGGAACCACCTTGTATCCGACAGGGTTCCCGACCCTTGTCTTCTTGGTTGGATTGATCACATGAAACTCCGACGGGTCATAGAGTTTAAGCTGAACTTGAGCATCTTTCTCTGTTTTAGCAACATTCCGGACAGCTTTCATATAGCTTTTCCTTGGTGACTCTCCTGCAGAAGTCTGTTGCCTTTTGAGATTAACTTTAACAAAGGAGTTATCAGAACCGTCGATGTCCATGTCCAAGTAGAAGGTGACGAAATGATCATGGATAACACCAATAACATTTTCAGACAAAAGGGTGCCGTACAGTTTCTTTTGCTCTTCCACTTGATCCATATTCTCATATTCACTCCCTTT
The DNA here is from genome assembly GCA_035048815.1 of Abelmoschus esculentus. Classification (NCBI taxonomy): domain Eukaryota; kingdom Viridiplantae; phylum Streptophyta; class Magnoliopsida; order Malvales; family Malvaceae; genus Abelmoschus; species Abelmoschus esculentus. Next base: position 12,395,201 of record JAUCBN010000051.1, on the reverse strand, counting down.
CACCATCAAAATGCCACTCAGTCCAACCTGTTGTCAATAAATTGGAAATGAGAACACTAACACAAATCGTTTGTCCCGTTTCGATACACCAAAATTTATGATTATGAATTAAAAATAAAATCTAAAATTAAAGTTTAAAATATTAGATATTAAAATTTAGAGCATTCGATACACAAAAATTTATAACTAAAGCTTATGATTTTATTTTTTAACATTCGGACACAAAAAATATTAAAAAATGGCAGAAGATTTTTGTCCGAACACATACTATAATCATGAAATTTTATCAATATATCAAACAGACCACACAATTTGTTTTAGATTGTAGCCATATATATTTTTTGTCCAACATTTCAAAGCTACAGTTGACAGAAAATATCCATGATTTCTTTTTTCTTGCAGATCACGAATATGAGAAATGATTGGTTATGTTTGGCACGCATTTACTTGGAAAGGAAATAATTTTTTGACTAGAAAAACAAACCAATATTGACAAGAAAGAGTTCATTTCCTCCACCTTAACCCTGATGAGTCCATCTGTTTGGAATTCCCAATCAACAATATAATCATAGTTAGCAACTGATGCAGCCATTCGAACCACCAACGTCACCTTCGGACGAACTTCCGTAATCTGATAAACAACAAAAAGGAAAGGCACAGTCAGGAATCTGTCGATATAAAAGAAAGATAAAAGAAATAAGGAAGGGAATTTTTTAATATCACTTAAGAAACATGTTCCGATCTATAAATTTTTAAACTTTAACTCTATAGTGATATTTTTATAAATATAATAATATACATAATCAAATACCTGAACTCACTTCAGTTCGGTGTTTTCTTAGACCCACCCTCTACCCCGAATTTAAAATTTAAGAAAGAAAATCATCGATTAAATTGGGTCGGGATACACCGGATGGATGAAAGTTGGATAATTTTGTTAATATTTTATGACCGTACAAAGTATTAGGACTTGATGATTCTTACCTCCATCCCCGTAATTGGACTCTCGGCATGCCGCCATCCGATATCACCTGCGTACCTCTCAAACACGCATACCATGTTTGATCGGACATACGGCACACCATCACCGGCAGCGAACACTCCATCCATATAGTATGCGTTTCTTGGGCAGTCATTAAGCGGGTCAAGCGGCATAGCTTGCAACCCAAACCCGTATTCACCCGCATCCATGTATGTCTTAAAATACCATGCATCAGTTGGGTCCATGTAAGGAACAAACAATTCAGACGTAAAGCCTTTGTACATCACATCCCTCATCACCCCACTGTCAAGATCCCGAACCTTCGCCTGAGAAATCACCATACCTGCTCTCGGATCCGGTTTCAAATGGAATTCCCAATTCGCCCATTTCACCAAATGGTCATCTTTGATGACAAAACTTGGACCCTTAGGTTGTTCAATGGATATGGGGTTTATTAAGTTGAGTTCCTGCTGAAGATTCTGCTCCGAGAAACGGTAGTCGGTGTTGGTGGCTTTTGGTATCGGGATGGACCGACCCGTATCCGATATCTCCACCACTTCTTTGGTGTCCATATCGAGTAAAACAGTTAACCCTTCGATTGGTCTCATGTAAAAGTTTGCAGTGTCTTTCATGGAGTAGCACTGGATCTTAATTAACCTCCGGTTCTCCTCCTTTTTCCCGAACCAACCCAAGGAGATCGGCAGGCATGCCAAGTCATCAAGATTGACCCCTCGTTCGATGATCGTCCGGTTGAACTTGGGGTCCGAAAGTGGAGCCCAAGTAGACGATGTCATGTCTTCTATCGTCATCGTCGGATAACCGGTCGGAGGAGCCGTGTTTTTAACGTTCACTTCGTTGGTTTCTAGGTTGACAGTCAGCACGTGAGACACCCCATTGGCACGCGCGACGACGGAGGCTATTCTGGGGAAGAGTGGTTGGCCTCTTTCCCATTTACGGACAAAGTCTTTGTCGGGTTCTTCTAGGTCGACGGAATGGAGCGCGTAGCTATTGGCAGACTTAAAGAGCGCGTGTGAAGAAAGGATGGATCGAACCTTGTTGAACTCTTGGACGGTGAGCGGGTCAAGTGGGTGGCGAGGGACAGCTGACTCGTGTCGGCGACGACGACGGTAGGAGGTGTAGGCATCTGTCTCTTTATTGAGTGTGTCTTGTTTTGACTGTAATCGATTCTTTGAGGTGCACCATGGAGAGTTAGAGTCACAGTCGAGTAGGTTGGGTATGTCAGCCTCTGTTGAGGGCGCGTAAGGCAGGTGAGTCCATGTGATGGTGATGATGAAAGCTATGGCGATGAAGTAGAATATGAATCTGAAGAGTGACTTAGATTCCATGCTGGTGTTCTCTTGTGTGTCGAGTGTATGGATCTGAGCAGGTGCTGGAGAATGGAGATAATCCCACTTTAGATCCTCTGCCTACATCAACTAAGAGATGCTTTAAGAATCTTGACAAAGATGACATGCTGATCGATGCCAACGTGGTTGGTGTCTGAGCATATCTAATACTATATTTGTGAGAGGCCGTCAGCCCATGATCGCATATTAAGAAGCTCCAATAAACACGTCCACTTGTTGGATTAAAACGAGGTGTCCGAGCCTATCTTATAGATGCACACTATGAGACCGACCTACATAATACTTCTTATTTAATTCTTTTAATTATTATCAAAAATTTCAAAGATCAAGCGTATAACTAAAATTATTTTAAATAAAAATAAATTTTTAATTTAATAAATTATTTAAATCCTAACCCTAACCTCAATATTAATATTTTCTAAATCTCAACTCTCAAGGATCGATCATAGAATCAAATCTCTTTCTGCCCTGCATTTTAATTAATGTGAATCAATTTTCGATCGCATTAAATGCAAACATAATTTATTCCCATTTATCCAATAAACTACTCCTACATGCAGTTCGTTGCCTTTTTATATGAAGTGTTTCAGAATAGATAATTTTGAAAATCAACGAAAATATGCACATACATCAATATTGGGGCGGGGGGATCCTAAAAAATACAACTTGCAAATTGATCCCTTGTTTTATGACAACTTGACCTGCTTAAATTAATTTGTTGATCACAAAACAGACCTAAATCGTCTGATTTTTATTATATCTTTTTTGGTACCTTACGTTAAAATAATGAGTTTAGAATTTAAAGATAAAAGTTTTAGTTATGATTTGAAAAAATAAAAGTAAGGTATAAGATTTAGGGTTTAGATACGAAAATTATGATGATTTAATTAATATATGAAAATCAGTCTCTTTAGAAAAATAGGTCATTTGGTATTTTTATTTGAAAAAATAAGGTATTTTAAGTTGTTTTTTTTTAATCTAGACCAAAAGCTTTAGTATAGGTGTGAGAATGCCATCTGCACATGACGACTTGAGGGAGAATGCCAATTGCATATGGTGATTTGGGAGAGAATGCCATGAACAGGTGATGTTTTCCAATTTTTTATAAAATTTAAACAGAAAAGAACACCTACCCATGACGTTCTTCTATCTATACAATTAAAATTTATCTAGATTTTTATATTTTTTAAAAAATAAGATTAAAATATTTTCAAAAATTCCTCTATGGAAATTTGATGTGGATTAAATTATTTAACTATAATATTTAATCTTTTAGATTAATGGGAAATGTATTGGAAGTAATAAATAGGGTGATATTTGTTATTATTTTGAGTATAAGATTCGGGTTAGCATATGGGTCATATAGTAAGTGGGTATTCGGGTTGGGCCTATTGGGTTGTAAATTGGGTTAAGTGTATAATTGTAATTGTAGTTTGTTTTGGATTAACTTAAAATGGGCTCAGATAAAATTAGTGATGAGATTACAATTTGTATAAAGTTGTAGGCTGGATTTAATCATTATATTTTGATTTAGACATATAATGTAGGTATATTTCATTCAAATAAAAGAGAGAATACGATTAAAAAGATAAATTTTAGAGTAAGTATATTTGATCATTAAATTGTTTATTTTTTTTTAATTTTTAGGTTATTTGTTATAGATAGGTTTGTAAACGAATCGAACGAACACGAATAAGGGTATTTTTATAATTATTTGTTTAATTTTGACTAAATAAATGAACAAACACAAAAATAAAAACGAATATAATTTTTTGTTCGTATAAATTTATTATAGAATATAACTTGTTCGTGTTTGTTCATGCTCATTAAAATGATAAATGAACGTAAATAAACAAACATAAAAAAAACATATAAATAAACTTAAACAAATATATATGAATAAATTTAATTTATTAAAATATATTATTTTTGTTATGAAAAATAATAAATATATTGGATACATGTGAATAAATTAAAATGAACGAACATAAATGATAAATTATCAAATATTTATGAACGTAAATGAAGGACGAACCCCTTGTTCGTATTTGTTCATTCAATTAAATGCATAAAAAATCTTATTTATATTCGTTCGTTTAATAAATAAAAGAATTTATCTCTAAACGGTTCATGAACAGTTTAGTTCATTTATAATTTTAATTCTAGACTTACAAGAGACATTTTTATTTATTTCTTTAGAGTTTTTTTCTCCTTTAGATAGGATTAAAATTAGATTTAATATTTATTAAAAAGTAAAAAATATAAATGATCGAATTAAAGAATATGAACCAAATCTACAATCTAGGCATAATATAAGGACTAATATCAAATTTTAACTTGTCATATCTAATGGCTACCGTTTTGCGTTTAAACAAAATTTAAAATATTAAAAATACTAAATTAAAATGCATAGACTACGTCAATAATTCAAGTCCAAATTTCTAACGTTAGTTCAGAAAAAACATTGAGAAAGACCGATGTCAGATTTGAAAGGCAAATATGGTTACATTCCATCTCAACAGTTCTTTTTTAATCTCTTGTATTTTTAATTTAATTTTTTAAAAAATAAATATCTTAAAATTTATAAAATAATTTTAAAATTCAAAATTCTTAACTCTATTACTAAAGATGATGTCGTCAATCACTCCATCTATCATTAAGTACCATAATCATTTACCTTATTATCATATTATTAAAAATTAATCTATATTGTATAAAATATCAAATAAATATTATGATTTTTAAAAGATTCATTCGAACAATTCGCGATAACACAGAAAAGACATTTTGTTTCGTCACTAATAATATGGTCATGTAAAAATGAGTTTCCAAAGAGTAATTAAAACAGAGAAAAGTATAGCCGTGATTGGCGGAAATTACTACTTTTCAAAGAAGGGAGAAAGTTTACACACCAAATTATTATTATTATTATTATTATTATTATTATTATTATTATTATTAAAAAGCATGAATATAATCAAAAGAAATGGCCAACATCAACTTTCATGACTATTTTCTTTCTTTTGATCAGCAAAATAATAATAAAAAATATCAAAAACAAAATTCAAAAGATAGAGAGGTCATTGTTGTTTAGTAGATTTGAGTAGAACAAGTTGTCATTTTTCGAAGAATTAGTACTTCTTTTTCTTTAAAATATACCTGTTCTTTAATTTATTTTTTTTTGTATTTTATCCCTTAAATTTAATGAAATTGAATTAAAATCACCCCTATTTAACAAGTAATTTAAAATATATATATATTTTAAAGGATAATATAATAATAAATCAAAATTTAAAAGATAAAAATATATAAAAAAATAACTGAAGGGTTAAATTAAAAAAACAAGTATAATTTAAAGAAAGTGTATTTTTTTTTCAAATATAAACCTTTAAGAATAGATCCTTGTGCCAGCCCCACACCACATGTATCCCAAATCAAAGTTTCCATTTTTCAATCTTGTCTTATTCCTGTAGTGTTGAACAAAATAACATTTCTTTGTCTTTTTACCTACAGTTTATCTTTTCATTTTCCCTCCTACCAAACAAATCCTAAGAGATAAAATCAAAAGTTGGCACCAACACACTCCTATTCCTTTTTACCCTTGTGGTCCATCATCATGGATACCTTTTATTTCTCTCTCTCGGTTTCCTTAATTTTATTATGATTAATCTGAATTAATTCGTATTATATATCTAATTTTAATAAATAAATTTTTCAATAAATATGTTTTAGTATCGTTTACGATATTACGAGATTTGATTTTAATACTGACATTACGGTAGTGTCTGGATTGCATCACAACATTTGAATGATGTTACATATGATATCATTTCAGACAAAAGAATCCCAGAATGAATCCTTTTTCTTTTCCTGTTTGAAAGCAAACATTAGTGAGGAAAATTGAAATGGAATGATGAGAGGGAATGGAATAGTTTGTATATTTTTTTTATTGCAGGTCAGGACCTGGAATTATGACATCAGACATGAAGATATGATTATGTCAACCATTGTCTGCTCACGTCGTACGAGAAAGGGAAAAAATCCCTCCAAAAGGGATAGGAAAATACTCCCTTCGTCTCATTATTTTTGTCCATTTTTGATTTTTTTCATAGTTTTAAAACGAAAAAGTTTGTGTACGAAGGATGATGTAAAATAAGTGAAAGGATAATTTTATCCTTAAAAAGTTAAATTTTATTTCGTTAAAAAACAAAAGAAAGGGTAAAAAGGGAAATATACTTTGTAAAAGTTGTTGATTTTTTCAATGAGACATTTTAAATGAGACAATTTTAAAACACAAAAGAGACACCATACATGGGACGGAGGAAGTATAACATAGTAGTGATCTCCGGTTCTTACTCCACTTCTAAGGAATTGAATCTAAAATTTTCTTACTTAAGATTTAGTTTGAAATTTAAGGTTAAGTATAAAATTTTGAGTTTGTGGTTATATTTTAGAGTTTAGGGTTAAAATTTAAAGTTTAGAAATTATGTTTTAGGATAATATATTAAGGATTTAGATTATTTACCTATAACCCTTAAATTCTAACCGTAATCTCTAAATTTAAACCGCAATCCTTAAATTCTAAGTACATAATTCTAAACCCATGAAATACATTAAACTTCAATTATACCACCAAACTATTAGAATTGATAATATGAATAGATTTTAATGGTCTATATACAATGACGGTAAAAAATTTCAACGATACAATAATATAATAGAAACATAAACTAAAATACAATACTAAAATAATATTAATTTTTAATTTCATGATATAGAGAAATTATATCATGGGTAAGTCCCACCATGTGTTCATATGACCAACCAATAAAAATCATCCATGTCATTTTTTTCATGTCATATATTTTCCAAAGTGAATCTTCACTCATGTTAATTCATTTTAAAAACGGTTTTTTTTAAGTGAAGATTCACTTTAAAAAATATATGACATGGAAAAAAAAGATGACATGTATGATTTTTAGTGGTTGGTTCCATGGATGACGTAGTGAGACTTACCCATAATATAATTTCTTCGTGATATAATAAATATATGTCTAAAAATTTAATAATATTTGATATAATTTATCATAATTATCACTACAATAAGTAATTAAGTATAGTCCATCTCCTTGTGCTAGGCAATGTTTTTGTTAGGTTCCCTCAACCTAATTTTTTTTTAAACCTAAACCCTCAAATTATCGTCGCTTTCATCATTGATCATTATCCTTAAGTATTCCTTTAGTCTTCAACTTATAGTCGATCGCTTTTTCCTTTTATAATATCTTTAGAAACAACAAACAACGTATCAATCGAATATTGATTTCACGTTTAACTATTATATCATTTATTATTCTTGACAAAGTTATGATGGAGAAATGATTAACTAGATCGACATCAAAAGTGTATAATCAAAAGGATCAACGAAAATTTAGGATTAAAATTTTCAAAATTTTAAATCTTTTTATAAAAATTATTTAAATTTGTATTTTAAAAATTTAAATAAATATACAACTTATTATCTTTTAATTAATTAATATCTTTTTAGCAACAACTAAATATCGTCATAACAATTAAAATTTTAAACATTTATTTTTATAAAAAAGTATTTTAAAGACTTAAAATTTTAAAAAATATAATTTAAACCTTATCTATCTTTTAAGTCAATTTGAAATGGGAACATGTATTGACGCCGCTATTAATGCTGCATTTCCATTATTATCTTTGACACGATGACATGCACTAAACCTTCACACTTCTCTTCCCTTCTGTGTCTTGCTCACCGCTCTGTTCTCACTATCTTCTTCTTTGTCTGAAATTTGTTATCTTAAAGAAAGAGACAGCTATGGGTTTTTGTCTTAGAGCTTTCTTTTGTTATTAAACGAAGAAGAATCCTGTTAAAAAGATATGGGTATCTTCCAGTTTCTGCTCTTTCTTTCTCTTTTGTTCACACTCCAAACTCCTATTCCGGTTCATGGGAACACGGAGCTTAGATCTCTGATGGAGCTGAAGGCTTCTTTGGACCCAACAAACAAGGTCCTAGACTCATGGAAAAGCGACGGCGACCCTTGCAGCGGTTCTTTTCTGGGCGTGGTTTGTAACGAGCACCGTAAGGTGTCTAACATTTCCTTACAGGGAAAGAATCTGTCCGGAAAACTCTCGCCTGCTATTGCGGGGCTCAAGTGTCTCTCTGGTTTGTTCTTGCATTACAATTCTTTGTCTGGGGAGATACCTATAGAGCTCTCAAATCTTCAAGAGTTAACTGATCTTTATCTTAATGTTAATAATCTGTCGGGTTCCATTCCACCTCAGATTGGTAACATGGTTGGTTTACATGGTTAGTTCATCATTTGGTTTCTGAAATTGTCATTTATTTTTAGTTCCAAGCTCAGACACTTGTCTTAACAGGAAATCTTTTGTCTTGTAGTTGTTGATCTATGTTGCAACCAGCTAACTGGGAATTTACCTACAGAGATAGGGGATTTGAAAGGATTAAATGTTCTTTCTTTGCAATATAATAGACTAAGTGGTCAAATCCCAGCCAGTTTAGGGAACTTGGGGATGCTAAGAAGACTTGATTTGAGCTTCAATGGCTTCTCTGGTGAAATTCCATTGACATTAACTAATAATCGACAATTGGAAAGTCTTGATGTTCGAAACAATACACTTTCTGGACATGTCCCTGAAGGTAACTCTGTTTTGTCCTAGATTATATCCTTAAATTAAGTAGTGTTCTTATATATTCATGCTCTTCATGTTAGCTTAGAGTCTTAGACTGATTTTGGGTCTGTAATGAATGAAAACCAAGGTCTGAAGAGATTAAATGGAGAATTCCATGGTGAGAACAATCCAGGTCTATGTGGAACAGGCTTTCCCATGTTGAGACGTTGCACTCGTTTCGATAACATGAACTTCAACCAGCTCGGACCTTCCCGATCGCATCTAAATGATACGGTTCCGGTTGTTAACTCACATGCATTACCTGACCAGGGACATTGTAACCACGCTCATTGTTCTAATCGGTCGAGATTCCGGACATTACCTATCATTTCAGGGGTTATTACAGTTATTTTCATTTGTACGGTTGCTGGATTTCTTGCATTTTTTCACTACCGTAGGAAGAAACAAAAGATTGGAAATACATCCGAAGCTTCTGATGGGAGCCTTAGCACTGACCAGGCAAAGGAACTTCAAAGGAACGGAAGCATTTCTCCACTCGTAACACTTGAATATTCATACGGATGGGATCCATTAGGTGATGGATGGAACAGCATCGGATTTTCCCGAGAAAATTTGGATAAGTTTAGATTCAATCTAGAAGAAATTGAGTCCGCAACTCGGTGTTTTTCCGAGTTGAACTTACTAGGAAAGACCAATTTCTCATCCGTCTACAAAGGAGTTCTAAGAGACGGTTCTCATGTATCCATTAGGAGCATAAACGTGACCAGCTGCAAATCTGAGGAAGCAGAGTTTGTTAAGGGCTTGTACTTATTAACCTCCTTGAGACACGAAAACCTCGTTACACTTCGAGGTTTTTGCTGCTCAAAGGCCAGAGGTGAATGTTTTCTTGTATACGACTCCGCTTCAAAGGGAAACATATTGAAATATCTCGATGTAGAAGACGGAGGGAAACCGATTCTCAACTGGCCAACAAGGATTTCCATCATCAATGGCATCGCGAAAGGTTCGTTTTCAATTTGTTTACTATGCCTAAGATCAAAGTGCCAAAACATTTCTCTTTGACCAACTGTTTCTGCATTTGTGCTTCGAACAGGTATCGAATATTTGCATAGAAGTGAAGCCAGCAAGCCGGCAATAATCCACCGCAACATATCAGTGGAGAAAGTTCTGATTGACCACCAATTCACCCCCTTGATTGCAGACTCTGGTCTCCACAAGATTCTTGCTGATGACATTGTGTACTCAACTCTTAAAGTCAGTGCTGCAATGGGTTATCTGGCACCGGAATATGTTACGACTGGCCGGTTTACAGACAAGACAGACATATTTTCCTTTGGAGTGATTGTTCTCCAAATCCTGTCTGGTAAACTTCAACTCACCAGCTCAATGCGATCTGGAGCCGAATGTGGGAGGTTTGAAGATTTTGTTGACTCAAATCTAAGTGGAGAATTTTCAGAATCCATGGCAGCAAAGTTGGGTGAACTCGCACTTCGTTGCACCAATGAACACCCTGACGATAGACCTAGCATGGTGACAATAATTAATGAGCTAAATGACTGTAGTTTAATGAGTTGTTGATGTACATTTTTTTCTCCAAGGCGATAACATGCTATGTATGATATAATCAAAGAGATTTCTGAATCTGCTAGCTTTTTGTTGATTGTTATATATAAGAAAAAAAATCTTTTTTATATATCTTACGTTAAAAAAATAATTTAAAATTTTTATTTTTAAACTCTATATCCTAAACTCGGACTTTAAACTTATTATTTTAAAATGAGACAGAAAAAACATAATTAAAGAATAGATGATTTTTATTTATTATATTTCATCTTATGGAATTAATAACAACAAATTATATATTAATTTCTCATTAAAAAGTATATATTAATATAATTAGGTAAGCTCTGTTGGGCCAAAGAGGTCTATTAAAAATTTTATATACCTGATAAATTTTAATATAAATTTTAATATAGTTATATTTTGATAATAAATTTTTTTTTGATAATAATTTAATTAAGTATGAGTTAAACTAAAGAGATGAGCTCATATTCCTAAATGACTTTTGTTCCTGATAAATTTTAAATTCACGAAAGTTCTATTTGTTTATTTGATTACTCTAAAAATTTATTTATTTTTGTTTAAATATTTATTTAAATTTAAAATTTTAATAAATTATTATATAAAATTTGATATCTATTCCATCCAAAACGCATGAACTTGCTACAACAATTTTACATAAACAACATTAAAAAGAATCACGAGTTATACACAAATAGGTATTAATAGCATGCACGTACCCAATTAATTTGTTTGTTTTTCTTGTATAAACATATTAAAATATATAAAACTTATTTAATTTTATATTATCGCATATAAAATATTAAACATATAGGTATGTTAAACGCATATAATGTGTATTAAATGTGCAATAACATATTATTAAATGGAGTATTATCTTTATGGGATAAATATGTCGTATCTATATTGATTGTAAAACAAGCAAGTGTTGAGTAATAAATTATGTTTTGTAATTGCGGTGGAGCACCTGGGAATTTGCAAAGAATTTACTAATGAAGCAGACATTTGTTTAAGACTCTGAAAAAACAAGTTGTTTTATATTAGATTAGTTGTTTAATACCAATTCCAAGGTAATCCTAATCCGACACACGTTGGATTTGTATGGGAACATTGTCAACGGTCCAACACAAATCTGTTTCAGGACATCATCTCCTTGTTGTCTGAAATATAAATAAACCAACTGCTCCTTTCACGTTTAGTTTGTTAACCAAGAACAGAAGTTAAGATTTGAAAGGAATTGAGTGGTTGAATTTGAAGGCAGAAATGAAGCTTGTTTGGTCTCAGGGGACAGCATCCAAGGCTTATATTGATACAGTTAAATCTGTATGCAAACTTCATGATGAATCCGGTGTAGCAGAGGTTGTTTCAGCCATGGCTGCCGGTAGGAACGCGAGGTTCATCGTGGAAACATGGTCCCGAGGTGGAGCAATCTCAACAAGCATCGGACTGGCAGTGGCTAGCAGCCATACGAAAGGAAGACATGTATGTATAGTTCCGGATGAAAGATCGAGATTAGAATACGTGGAGGCAATGGAAGAAGCCGGAATGTCGGCAGAAACCATTGTCGGAGAGGCGGAGGAGATAGTGAAAGAATTACACGGCATAGATTTCCTGGTGGTGGACAGGCAGCGAAATGAGTGTTCAAGGATATTAAGGGTGGCTAAACTGAGTGCGACTGGAGCCGTGCTGGCATGCAAGAATAGCAGTTCCAAAAGTGCTTCAACTTTCGTATGGAGCAGTGTTGTCGATGCGACATCTCACAGGGTGGTTCGTTGTGTGTTCCTTCCGGTGGGGAAAGGGTTGGATATTGCGCACGTTGCCGGCGGTGGAGGGAATTCAGGTAAAGCTGCGAGGCGATGGTTCACGCATGTAGATCGGCAATCGGGGGAAGAGCATCTTATACGAAGGTAGAAAAGGAGATATACAACCACAACAAAAAAGGGTACATGCTCATAATTTTTCTTCCAAACAAGGTCATAGCGCCACGTAGGATATGTTGTACTCTAAAATAAATCTTAATCACTAAATTATTCATGTTTTTTTTTTAATATTTTATTTTTTAAAATCATCGAACTTCTCCTTTTCCCGAAAAATGTGTTAGAATCTATATAACACCTTAAATATAATATGACAAAACAACACAAACATGACGTGAATGTACCAACTGTCCAAACTAGGCAACTGTAGACCTAACTCCTAAGCATGATCTGGGATAATGGCCCAAAGGGACCAGGACATGAATCGAGAATATTGAAGCTTGGCATTGAACATAGTATTAATAAATAATTTAGTTTAATTATAATTATTTTTGAAAAAAAACTAATAACGAGAAAGATTAATCTACTTCCATGATCATATCAGTTAATGCATCAGCTAATCAAGAACAAAAGCATGCAAATAAGAGACCTCTAAAAGATTATAAAATTGACATAAAAAAATATAATAATTTAATATTTTAATTCGACTCGATCCATCTAAATATTTCAAAATGTGATACTAAACTACCTAAATGATTGTGGTAATCAAAACCAAAGTTTAACCAAATGAATATAACTATTTTCTTTAAAAACGTGCATAAAATAAAATTATTAAGCACAATGGCCTGACAAGTGACAAACCTTCAACCTTGGTTTATTTTCTTCAAATGCGCCTCACATTCTCCTCCGCATGTCAAAATAAAATGGAAAAATTTCCATTATGGTCCTTCCATTTCCTTCCTCTGTCACTTGAAAACCTCCAAAACACAACAAGCTAAATTAAACCCAAATCTCATCCACCATGATCCAATTTATCACAATATATCCAAATACCTTGTTTGATTAACTATTTAGTCTCGAGTCAACCCCGATAGTTGACTAGGGAATTTCGGGTTATTACATATTACTCAAACATCTCTTCTTTTATAAATCAAAGAATGTTACATGGTTAAACATGTTTTGTCTTATATTCTCTTAAATATTATATCAATAATAAACTCAATCTAATAAAAAAATAATTAGATTCAACCAAATCGGCATTGAAGTTGAAAGTCCTAAAGCACTTAACAAATGTAAAACTCTGACCAATCTTCTCCATTGATTTACAGAAACTTCATTTTCACCATTAATGGCAAACCATAAAACGAACCAATCCGTCCAAAAAGGCAGCTGAATACAGCTTTAGAGCTGAGCCCCATGCAGAGGAAAGACAATCGTGGAGACCTACACACATGACCCCACACAAAAAGACAAGCAACAGAGTCTGCTCCAAACTCTGCTGACACCCATGGGACCACCGTCCGTCTCATTTATTAGCCTCACATGTTGGGCTCAGCTGCATAGGGCGAGCCGGTGGGTGGTGGGTGGGATCAGTTATTGGTGGTAGTTGAGGCCGTGCGATGGGGGAATTGAAGAGGGTCTTAAATGTCACTCGACTTGCTTACAAAGATGGTAATAGATTAGGTTTTGAGGTGGATGGCAGCCTGGCAGGTCATGTGTCAATCCATTACTGATTTTAGTCTCTTCTTCTCATAAATTAGGGAAGAATAGATTACATTACATTCCTATTTGTCTTATAGTAGTTTTGGTGATGTCGGTCCATGGGGATGGGCAGTTAGATTGTTAGAATAAGGTACATAGCTTAGTTGAGAGGTCACATTTTGTAACAAGAAGAAGATAATCTAGGTGCCAAAATTATGGTTTGGGAATGTGACACATGAATCTAGGTCATATAAATTTCATAACAAATCTTATTACTAGTTTTTACTTAGAATCTAAATTCCGTTTCACCACCCAAGTGGATTCCTGACGTGGCTCTATAACCGATGTCACGAAACTCTACCTCCCAAACCATGTCCTGTCCATTTCTTTTGACTGCGCATGGGAACGAAACACATGATGGCTGAGGCACAGACCCGCGAACGATAACGACAACAAACCACAAATCAAATAGAGTAAATTCAATATATTTTAATTTTTACTAAAAAAAATAAATCTAATAAGTTATGTAGCTATTTAAAAAAAAAAGATTAAATGCTTAAATTTTAGACTTTATGAATGAAAGACATTTTTTGTTTGATGTTCATTTTTTTATTCTAATTTTAAATTTTAATTTTTAAATCTTATAATATAATATATTCAGAATTTTTTAAGGCTTAACCGTAAATTTTAATTGGAATATTAATATAATTTAAACTCGTTGGGTCCCGATTCAATAAGAATAAAATAAAGTATTTAAAAAATCGAGTTATTAAAAAAATAAAGTCAATCATGTCAGATTTGGGTTTATGGTGAAAATTCTCCGACTTGAGATATTTATATATGATTATTATATTTTTATATAATATTTAATATTTTTATTATTTTTTTAGGTCAGATCGGGTTTATTCAAAAAAAAATTATTAAAATATCGAGGTCAAATCGAGTGAATGATTTAAATTTTGAGTCAGGATCAGGACGATCAAAAACCTGCTCAACCTTGTTGTCATCCTTGACTTTAATCTTAAATATAATATTTTGGACAAAATTCTACAACGGACGTCGAACACTGTTGAACACCATTAAATTAATTAATAAAAATTTAAAATCTTTATATATTAATTTAATAATATTCAACGGTGTTTATTATTAACGGTGTTCAACGGTGTTCGACACCCGTTATATACTATCTAATTTTTTAATATAAAATATAAAAAAACCAAAAATAAATAGAAATTATTTATAAATAGAGAGAATCGAGTTAAAAAATTCTCTTTGTATTAAATTTATATAAAATTTACTTTTAATTAATAAATCAATAAATAGACACTCAAACTCACAATTTCATAACTGTAATAAATTAAGTTTATTCCTATAGCCCCACGTCTTTGGATGGTGTCTTTCTTTCCTCAGTCATGGCCATATATATCTGTAAAACCAACATTAAAATGACCAAACTATGAGATAACATAACCACATGGCTCCTGCTTCATCCAACTCCATTCCTCCTACTCAACCTCACCAATCACCTATTTTCACTCCAGTAAGTTCAGTTAAGATTCTGTTTGTTTCTCGAGAATGAAAAAAATGGGAACTTGTTTCTTTCTCTTCTGGAGGTATAAGTTTTTAAAGCTTCCTTGATTTGTCTGATGATAAAGTTCGTTTCTTTTGCTTTTTTTCTTTGTTCAGCAGATTCGTGAATGTGTAAGGGAGGAACAAGATGATGGTACCCCAAGTGTAAACACAGACAAAGGGTTGACGCCGAAGCACCTCTCGACACCCCTTCGTGACAAAATCATCGGAAAACATAACGCCAGGAAACGTCGGGAATCAGGTGGAAGTGGCGGTGGTGGGGATGGTTCGGTTTCCTGCAACAATTGCAGGCCAAATTCTAGGGAGAAGATCTCCGTTGTTCCTTTGGATAACAATGGAGTTAATAAGCACTCTTTTTCCATGGCAAGTCCTAATGGGATTTTCAAGTCCATTTTCCATTCTTTAACAAGGAAGAGTCCAAAATCAACTGATGTGTCTGCAGCAAGAGAAGAACAGTGGAAAATTGCTGCGGCGGAAATGTCACACAAGCTTATTCAAGCTACTAGAAAGAGAGATGAAGCATTGATGGAAGCTTCGAGGTTGAAATATTCCATGTCTGAGCTTGAGAAGAAGCTTAACAAGCTTGAAGTCTACTGTCACAATCTCAAGTCTGGTCTTGATGAATGTAATAACAACTCTCCTTATAGAACTGGCAAAACCCATAGTTTTTATCAACCCAAGAATCAAGATGGGGTTATTGGAGCTAATGAAAAAGTGATTCAACAATTCTTGGTTTCTGTCTCTGAAGCCAGGTCTTCAATCAGGCTGTTGAGTAGATCACTCACCATGCAATTAAGGCACGTAGGAACCAAAGTTTATGAGAAAATATATCTGCTTTTACAGCCTTATGATACAAAAATTTCTCACTCCAAGAACCCCAAAGGCCTTATTCCTTACCTCGAAGCTTTGTTGAACAAGGCTTTCTTTGAAGACTTCGAATCAATCGGGTTCCAAAAGAATGCAGTGAACCAAATACTGAACCCCATCGATCGCTGCGAAGCTAATTACGCTTCATACAGTGATTTACAAGGTTTGACATGGGAGGAGGTTCTAAACAAGGGAACTAGGCAATTCAGTGAGGAGTTCAGCAAGTTTTGTGACAGGAAAATGAATGAAATCGTGGCTATGTTGGGATGGAACCGAGCTTGGCCTGAACCATTGTTGCAATCCTTTTTTGTTGCATCAAAGAGTGTATGGTTGGTGCACCTATTAGCCAACTCGGTGCATCCAGGCTTACCAATATTCAGGGTAGATAAAGGAGTAAGGTTCGATTCAGTCTACATGGAAGACATGGATGGAGACAGAGCTAGAAAACTGGTTCCAAGTATGGCTCGAATCATGGTCACACCAGGGTTCTATGTCTATGGCAATGTAGTCAAGTGCAAAGTTATTTGCAGGTACTCCAACAATATGGACAGTAAGTGCTTAATCTCACCCCCATAGTGTTTTAATTTAACTAGATTGCACTCTGTAATGTTCTAGTGCTAGTTTATATGTGGTCAATGGGTATGTCACTTGCTGCCTACGTGGAAATGTGGATAAACTTGTCTTGAGAGGGAATGAATGGAAGAAAATGAGTGAAAACTATGTCCCATGTAGATTGGTTGGATGCTTATCTTGTGAATGATTTTTGGATCTTCCACTCCTGGTTATTATATCATTATATGAACCATTTGGTGCCAAATTCCCTTCTCCCCTTGAACCATCGGTTATATTTTCATGTCGGTATTCAAATCCATACAAGATCTCGATTTCAGTAATATAACTTATGTTGATGTTTAAGATATTTCTATTCTCAGTAATAAGGTGAAGGATAGTACGAAGATTGTCTGTATTGAATATTGATGCATAGCAGTTGCAGAGCAAAACAATGGAGAGGATGAGTTTTGATTATTCCCTGGTTTGGACATGTTTTTGTTATTTTGTTCTCCGGTTTCGAATAATTATTTTTTTTATCCTTTTGAATTAATTTAATTTTTAATATTTTATTTTGAGTTAAAATAATTCTTTTTTGGATGAAAATTGTCAGTCAATTGACGATGAACAATTTGAATTAACGTAACAAATCTACATGACACTTGACGATGTATACCGTAATACTAGTATCATATAAATAAATATATTAATTTTATATAATAATATATTAATAAAAATAAATTTGTAAAATTATACGCAATATATAAAAATATTTTATAATAAAAATTAAAATTTAATAATTATTATATAACTTTTTAAAATTTTAATGATTATTTTAATTTTTTGAAATGATTCGATGATCATCTGTATACTTTATGCTTTAAATAATGAATGTTTTTCCACAGAAGGAAGAATACCTTAGAACGCAAGCAATCAATAAATTACCTGGAGCAGAACAAGAGAGAAGAAAGGGCAACAGAATAATTTCAGCTACGTCCACTAGGCTGAATTACTCTGTCCGAAGTTTCAGACGGAAATGGGAAATCTATATATTTGGCCGTTTCAACAGTTTATTTTCTTTTTTCTATTCATAAATTAAAAAAAAAAAAAAATACAATCTCCTTTTCCTTCTCCTTTTCTGCTTTGATTATTCCAG
Organism: Abelmoschus esculentus; assembly: GCA_035048815.1. Taxonomy (NCBI): domain Eukaryota; kingdom Viridiplantae; phylum Streptophyta; class Magnoliopsida; order Malvales; family Malvaceae; genus Abelmoschus; species Abelmoschus esculentus. The sequence continues at coordinate 12,376,973 of JAUCBN010000051.1, read as the reverse complement.
GATCTCCCTCTATTCGTTTCACTTTATACTGGATCGGTTGATCGGAGTGCTCTGTAAAAAATGTCGTTTTCGGATTCCGATTCTTCCTCCGTTTCCGGAGACCGCAACTACAAGAATTTCAAGCAAATCAGCCGTGAAAGTGAACTCTTATATTCCTTATTTATTTCATCCTCTCCATCTAGATTCAGCTTAATTTTAATATTCTCTTCTCCAATCATTCTGCTTATAATCTCACCTGGTTTCACAATCGTTACAAATAGTTGCAACCTAATCATGATTTTTTTAACTGTATATATTCCTAATGAATTTGTCAGTTAAGTTGATGGGTTTCTCAACAATAACTAATCCGCATAACTGTCTTGTTTAGATTTATTTGATTTTGATGTATAAAATTTTGAATAAAGAACGTTAATGATCTATTTTTCCAGAAATGCTAATTCAAAAACATAAAACTAGTATAATCAAGGCTGAAAATGCATGTTAAAGCTTAGAAGCATGGGCCAGGACTGTGTGTATTTTATTATTATTATTATTTTCATTTATTCCTTTCCATGATCTTGTTGACTAAGACTGGGTGGCTGATCTGATTTAATGTTTTACATATACTTGATGTATGTAAAGGGTTATTACATGAAATGATTCGTTCTGCAAAAATGAAGGACACAAAATCTAGTTGGAAGGTATGCTGATTTTTTTGTTATTGTTTTGTCATTAATTGGTTGGCTTTATTGTGTTGATATTTTTACAGTTTACTTGAAAAATTCTTATATGTTTAGTGTTTCGATACCTTCTAAGTAGGTGCTAATCGCGGACAAACTTACGGTTAAGGTACTGTCTTACTCTTGCAAGATGGATGACATTACAGCAGAAGGAGTTTCTTGTAAGCCAAGCTTCGTTTTATTTTAATTGTTGTGTAACAACTGCTCTAACGGGTTGGGAAATGAAATAATAATTTGCTACATAAGTCATGTCATCATCTTTAAATTTCCAAGGATCAATTTTCTCTTGTAAGTTCAATGATTCTGGTTTGTTATGCAGTGGTAGAAGACATACACAAACGCAGGCAGCCATTGCCATCAATGGATGCTATATACTTCATTCAACCAACCAAAGAGAAGTAATGGCTTTTATCTTTACTTAGTTTCAATTATTAAGGCTTTAGAGGATGCGTTTTTTATGTTTAGATCACATTTTAGCCCCTTTCTCTCCTGTTGCTACACATTTATTTTTTACATTTACAGCGCAAAGAAAGTAATCCGTTTTCAAACAGTTATAGACTTTGTACTAATCATTTCCCCATAGGTCTACATTCATAATCTGACTACCTAAAATCTTATATGGCGTCATATCATACTTTCCAGCATCAGAATTTAACCTTGCTGGACCCTTTTTTTCCTTCTATTTTCTAGTATAACTTTCCCTTCAAGTAAGGATGAATGCATGAATGCATGTCTGTTGTAAAGACTTAGTTATTCTAACCAGTACATGGAAATGTACGTGAGGCGTATATATTACACGGTTCAACATAGTCCATTTTCTCTTGTGGGTTTCTTTTGCCCCTTCACCCTTTATTGCTTCGCTTGTGTGCTTTTGCAGTATTACTATGTTCTTGTCAGACATGGCTGGAAGGACTCCCTTATACAAGAAGTATGTGAAAGGCCTTTTACTTAGTACAGTATATGAGTGGTTGAATCTTCTGAATTCCAGGCATATTACAGCTTCTGATATATACTTCCTTTTATCTGGTATATGGCAAAGGGCATTTGTTTACTTCAGTTCACCTATTTCAAGAGATTTGATTGCTGACATCAAGAAGGATTCAACTGTCTTGCCTCGCATAGGTGCTTTGCGCGAGGTTGGTTTTTCCCCCTTCTCTAGATTTCCAGTTTCCTGAAGCATTCTGCACTGTGCGAAATTGTCACGCTGCTCTCTATATTGATCGTTGAATTGTTATTTAGTGCTGATTGCTTCTTGATTGGCATATGCAGATGAACTTGGAGTATTTTGCGATAGATAACCAGGTAATTAAGTCACTTGCTCAAATTGAATTAAAATAGTAATCATCTTCCTTTTCCCGAAAATTATTATAATAGCCCATGTGGTGATTTCATATTCTCTTGGTGACCAGTTCATTTAGATTTGGAACTTGCATCTACAAACTTCAAGGATTAAATATCAGATGCAATTTTTATTTTTTTTTTTGGGGGGGGGAACAAGTCCTTATAAAAGCCTTGATGGTTTAAGCCTGACAAACTTTTAGTGAAGAACGAGTAATATATGTAAACTGTGATTTTCTCACTATGGGGTTTCATCATCCCTTCCCGCCCCTCAATTGATGGTAATGGCTTATCAGCATTGTTATCATGTGAATTATGATTTTCTCACTGCAGGGTTTCATCACTGATAATGATAAGGCTCTTGAGGACCTTTTTGGTGACGAGGAAAATAATAGCAAAGCTGATGCATGTTTGAATGTGATGGCTACCCGTATTGCCACAGTATTTGCTTCATTAAGGGTATATGCTTCACTTTTTGAATTTTGATTCTCAAATGTAGTTAAAATTTTCTCAGACGTCTTAATATTTTAGGAGTATCCTTTTGTGCGTTACCGTGCTGTCAAGTCTCTTGATCCAATGGCCATGATCAGTTTCCGTGATTTAATTCCTACCAAGCTTGCAGCTGCAATCTGGAATTGTCTTGAAAAATGTAAATCAATTCCTAACTTCCCTCAGCAGGAAACATGCGAGTTGCTCATCCTTGATAGATCTATAGATCAGGTTTGCATATTAATGTTGGTTGAAGCTAATGTCATCTCTATTGCATGCTTGTTTAATTTGCTTTTGATAAATGTGTTAATTTCCTTGTGTAGATCGCTCCTGTCATACATGAGTGGACTTATGAAGCCATGTGCCATGATCTACTGAATATGGTGGGGAATAAATATGTGCATGAGGTATGTACTGTCGTCAGTTTCAGTATCTTCTTGAATTATCTAATAACTTTCTGGTTTCTGCATACCAAGCAAATGTACTGTTTAGGTTCCAAGCAAAACAGGAGGTCCTCCTGAGAAGAAAGAGGTTCTTCTGCAGGAGCCTGATCCAATATGGCTTGAGATTCGACACACACATATAGCAGATGTATGTATGGTACCTTCTTCATATATATGACCTATATTGCTCTAATTTTTCATGTATATCAAGTGTCTAGATTGGACACTTGTCAGGCATGTAAAACTCGATGCGGATGCTTGACTGCCATGTAGAAGGAAACTTTTTTTAAAATGAAACACATTCATGTATGACCTATATCATGTCCAATGTTGAATCCTGATTTACTCTTGGGTGTATTCTTAGGCTAGTGAAAGGTTGCATGACAAGATGACCAATTTTGACTCAAAGAATAAAGCTGCACAACTTCAACATGGTTCTAGGTTTGTGTAAATGCTGTTTTTACTTTATTTATGATATGCTTGAAAGTTTTATGGAATTTATTGTCTTCTCATCTGGCACCTTCTGGTTGTTTCATCATAGTTGTAAAATTAAATAGCTATTCATCATTCAATATAGAAAATTGTTACAACTGGCTTTGAAGCTTTATTGTATGGTTATAAGATTCATTATATGAGTTTTGAAGTTGATGTTTTCAGCTCTATGATTTAGCTACGTTGGTCATTGTTACATGCCAAGATGTTAGAGGTTGCTAATACTTAATTACAACTTCTGAAAGAATGAAATAAATATTTTAAATATGAAAATGCTATAAAATTTTGTGTTTTCTGGATTTATTTGAAACTTTTAGCTACATTGAGACTCTTCTCTCACCTTAAAATTGAACATTTTAATAGAGATGGTGAAGTTTCTACAAGGGATTTGCAAAAAATGATTCAAGCATTGCCACAATACAGTGAACAGATTGAGAAGCTAACCGTTCATGTAGAGGTCAGTTTCTTGCCTGTGCGAACAAAGAATATTTCACCCAGTTATGTGCCTTCCATCACCTGTTTTCCTAGAGAAAAAGCTCTTAGCCTTATGTATGGTGCATGCTTCTTTTATTCCTTCGAATGATCAGATTCTTTGTTTTCTAGCGTTGAATCTAGACACCACTTTTTGTGTTTAGCATTGTAGTACCACTGTTGCTATTAATCTATTATCCCATCATTCCTATTTAATTGTCCAATTCTCATTTGGTTGCGAACAAACATTTTAAATATTTGGATGTTAGTGAGTATCATTTTTTGTGCTATCAGGCTGATACCATTTCTCTTTGTGACATGATTCCGAATAATATCTTGCATCCATGTCTAAGAGCAGCCAATATTTGCAGAATAAAAACAGATGTTAATGGTTCAAGCTTCATGTGTTTCCTAACCAATATGTGATGAATGAATCATGATCTTTTACAACTGAATGAAAACACAGCTGATTATGAAAGATATAGTGACTTCATACAGATTCAATTTTATGATTACAGATTTCTTTAAAAATCAATCGAATCATCAGAGATCAAGGGCTTCGAGAACTTGGGCAACTGGAGCAAGACCTTGTTTTCGGCGATGCAGAAATGAAAGATGCTATTAATTTTTTTACTACAAACGAGGTAAGAAATTTAACTAGTATAAGCGGATGTATTCTACCCTGTCAAGTTTCTAATAAATATAAATACCAATTTTTGCAGGCAGTGTCTCGTGAGAATAAGTTGCGTTTGTTGATGATTATTGCAGCCATTTACCCTGAGAAGTTCGAGGGTGAAAAGGACCTTGATTTGTTTAAGGTTGCAATATTTTTCTGTTTTCAGTAATTAGCATGTTTCTCCGACTTGATGCTCGAATTTTTTTCAGTTAGCGGAAATACCACCCGAGGATGTTAATGCTGTGAGTAATATGAAGCTGCTTGGCCCGTTATCTCTATCAGAATCCCAAGAAAGTTCAACAGGTGCTTTTTCTTTGAAGTTTGATATCCGTAAGGTGAATGTTTTGCTAGTTGAAACTCTGCTTTTGTTGGTTAATCCGGTTTCGCTGTTTGCTTGTTAATATCTGTTCTTATCCTTCTTTCCTTGATCCTTTGCTTAAGAATTGCAAGAAGAAGCGTGCAGCTAGGAAAGACCGCAGTGGCGAGCAAGAAACATGGCAATTATCACGCTTTTACCCTATAATAGAGGTATATCTCAACTCAATTCTAATGACTTGTTGCATAAGAAAACTTTTTCTAATGAGTAAAAGAAGTGTTGCAACTTTGCATCTGACATATTAGTTCATGGCAGAACGAGTTACTAGCACATGATTTCCCCCCCAATTTTCAGGAACTTATCGAAAAACTTAGCTTAGGAGAATTATCGAAAGATGATTATCCTTGCATGAATGATCCTAGTCCAATTTCCCACGGCACATCTCCAGCTATATCCATCATACACGAGGCTCCAGTTGCTCGTTCCATGAGATCGAGAAGGACGCAGTCGTGGGCTATGGGTCGTAGTACAGATGATGGGTATTCAAGGTGCTGCTTATGCATGCCTAGCAATTACCTTTGTAGTCACTCCTAATTCGTCCATGCCAAAGTCAGGACCCCTATGCTTCCTTATCCTTAATGCTTGTTTTCTCATGTCATCTCAGTGATTCGGTACTAAGACGCGCATCGAGCGATTTGAAAAAGATGGGCAAACGCATTTTTGTATTTATCGCTGGCGGAGCTACAAGATCTGAGGTACGAAAAATTTATGATCTCCATCTCCAAGACCATGAGGTTATGAATTATGATAGATGACTCTGATATTGTCACCTAAAAATGTACTTTTACGTTCAGCTAAGAGTGTGTCACAAGCTCACTGCAAAGTTGCACAGGGAAGTTGTTTTAGGCTCAACAAGTATCGACGATCCTCTGCAGTTTATCGCGGTAACGATTATCGACAACCTGTAAATTTATGGTTCTACTTTGTGTCTTTGCAGAATTCTTCAACAGCTGACCGATATTTTTATTTGCTTGTCTGCAGAAACTGAAGCTGCTGACTGCAAATGAACTCCTTTTGGATGATCTGCAGATTTGAGTAGGAAGGTAGGAAAGTGCATTTGGCTCCATCCTTCAATGCTCAACAGAGACTGTAGACAAGAAGAAGAAAAAATCAAGCTGTAATCTTCAATTATCATCTGAGTTTGAAGGAAAGAATCAAGGGGTGAGCGTTTGATATGTCGAGTCTAGTCAAAAATTTTCAAGTTATTCAAGTTGGCATAACATATTTTATAATATAAATTTTATTTAAAACTTTTTAACTTGATTCGAGTTTATAAAATTTTAGTCGAGTTTTCAAGTTACTATATAAATTATGAGCATGGCTTTATTGACACACCTATTCTGATTTGAGATCTTGAGTAGGAGACTAGTATGAGCCTCCATTTGAAGAACCATTGAATCTTGTTTTCTCTTTCAACTGAATCATGCACCAGGAAAATTATCTTAATATTACCATCCATAATTAAATGGTGGTTTTTGGACTTCAGTTTTTATTTATTTATTTTATTTTTCACGATTTATAAGCAATTTTATTTAATGTGAGCATCTGTTCTCAAAATAAATAGCACATTGTTTCAACAAATGCAGAAGCAAGAGACACTGAATATGAAAAAACCAAAGCCAACTAGAAATTCTCACAATCATACAACCTTAAAATTTATGCTAACATATCAGTTACAACAGAACCAAGTTGAGAAAGGATGCCGTCGCCATCTTCCGTTAATCATCGACATCTTCTAATGCAGTGTAGATCATCCTGGCAAACACATGGAAGTTCCAATGTTAGCAGGCTAAGGCAACATGTTTACAGGGAGCATCTCGTGTAATGTTAGGGAGAAGGGAAAAAATACCAGAATACGGCGAAGAATATGAGAACAACGACGTAAACGAGCTTGCAAATGCGTTGCTTCTTTTCCCAGTGAAGCAAGTTGAATATCTCTGTCACATCTACCAGATGCTGTTTTCGAGTGTAACTGATAACAGTAGAAAGTTAGGAAAACAACCCAAAGCATACACGATTTCAACACTACTCGACGATTAGTCTGCTATTTTTACATCTCCCAAGAAGTGAATATCATATGCTCTGATCCATGGTTAACTATAATTTTGCAAGGGAATGATAGGACTCTTCATTCCATCTTCTATAGCTAGTGAGAAAAGAAGGTTAACCGTAACCATAATGTGAATCTCGAATCCATCTAATTTGGCAGAAGAGATAGATAACATTGTTTTCGACTCGCAAAACTAAGCACATCCTACTAATCAACCCCCTCTTCCCACACCTTTGCTATTTTCTCCCTCATGAAAATTGTTTAAGCACTCTAAGTTCTATAGATAAACATTGTCCATAGGACATGCATATACACTCATAAGACCAATCCGATTTTCTTTACAATTAGTGCTACATGAGATAACTTTAAAAACTAATCGAGAGCAAGAGGTAAACAAAGCAAACAATAAGCTATTCCCCAATATGTGTATTAACTGCAACGAGTTTCGTGCTACATATATGCATATAAGAAAGTTCCAATGCTACCTATATCAATCTACTTAACTATCCAATGATGAATGTCTTCGGATTAGACATGAATCTTAAGAGACGCATGACTCAAAACTCGATATTCGCCTCATCAAACTAGCTCTCAAAGTCAGAACTAAATGGAATTAATCAATCCTATTCGACATAGGTTGCAAAACCAACATATAAGGAAAGTTGCAGTGAAGAAATTTGAAATGAACATTGAACAAAAGCTAGCTTTCCTGGAAAGTACACCAATGAGAAAATGTTTAAGAAAGGGGGAAAATAAAACTTACAGTCTGACATTGTAGTATAAATATGGAGCACATAACAATGACATAACCCAATGCCCTGTTAGTAGATAGAACAAACATAAGAATCCTTGGAGGATAAATTCCGGCAAGACAGCTTTGTTTATCCGAGACGACGAGTCATAAGGATTGATGTAATCAAACTCTAAATCAGCCAAGCATATGAGCTGCAGCAAAACCATAAAACTGTTAAAGTTCCATTTCCAATTCTGAATAAAACTAACCAGAACAACACACAGATTTCAGTTTTCAAACTTCATTAGTTCTTCTAATTATGTTTAAAATCCAAAGCAAAGCCCCAATAGGCAATAACCTAGCTACTCAAAATCAAAACTTCAACCCCATAGTACCGAACAAGACACCATTTTTACAACAAAATTCAACAAACCCAGATAACTGAACACATAAGAAAACCATTGCCCACCAAACCAAAACCAAAACCAAAACCCAGAAAATGAGAAAGATTAGGGAAAGGGGGATTGACCTGAAATACGAGGATAACGAGGAGGGCAACGAGGATGAAGAAAGAGAAAAGCCATATGAAGAGATCCACCATGCCTCTCTTGCTGTTCCTGTGTGTTATTTCTACCTTGGGTTTGTTGCTTCAACGATAACGGGATGAAGCTACGGCGGTCGGCGGGTGAGAAATTCAGATGGGGTTTTCCCTGTCACGGAAGAGATTGCTGTAAAACCTTGAAAGCTTAAAATTTCCGACCAAAAGTAGCAAAGGCAACACTGTTTTTGAGTTTAAGACATCGAAGACTTTCAGGTTTGTTGTTAGGATTATTTTCGTATTTTACATCGACAACTCCGACTGCTATACAGTTTCTAAAAAAAATATTCTTGTTTTTTAATACTAAAATAATATTGATTTTAATTAAACTTAAAGTTCAATAATATCTACGTTAATCTAAAAAATAAAATATAAATATTATATAAAAATATTAAATTGAATAGAACAAAAATAGATATAAAATATTTAAAATTAAATTAAATATTTACCTGTCGTAGATACGAGATCGATTAGGAAGAACAATTGAGGCCTTTCGTTATACAATTTTCTTAGTAACCTTATTTTTCTATCAGAGAAAATTAGGTTAAAAATAAAGACTAATAGGTTTAATATAAGATTTAACCTAATAGAATATTTAATATTTAAGAATTAATGAAACTTTAATTATTAATTTCCCAAAATATCATTATATGAACCTTTTAGTATTTTATTAATTTAATTTTAAATAGAATTTGGAAAAGATACATTTTATTTAAAGAAAAAACAGTTTAATTTTAAATTAAAATATTTATAAGTTTAAATATTCATATCATTTATATTGTATAAAATATTATATTTATTAATCAATATTTCATTATTTGTTTTCTTCAACAATATTTTAATTAAATTCTTTTATTCAAAACTAAAAAAAATATCTATTTTTTCCTAATTATGTTCACTACACTTTTCTCATCAAATCAAGAAAGGTATTATTCATAAATAAAGCTCTTGCCTTATTTTATTATAACCACTAAATTAAAGGGTTTTAATTCAACTAATATATGTAGAGTAATTATATCTTGTATTAATAGTGAAAATTGTTAATTTTATAAATATCTTAGATTTAAGTTTAAGGTTTATAAATTTAGTTTAAGATTTTAAATTTTGGAGTTTAAATGTACGTATATATAATTTAGGATTTGATGTTAGAATTTAGAATTTATATGTTAAATTTTAAATCCCTAACATATTATTTTAGGGCATAAACCCTAACTTATAAACTCTAAATCTTAATAATGAATTCTAAATTTTAATCACCGTCTATATATTCTAAACCATTAAACTAAATCCTTAAATATTAAATCTTAAACTGAGTCATTATATCCTAAATCTAAAATATTTGTGAAAATTGAAAATTTTAGAAATATTGAATCTTACACAATAAAAATCAAACCTTTAAATCTAAAAATCAAACCTTAATTATAAATCTTAAAACTTTTACCTCAAACTCTAAAAATATACAACTTTAAAAAAAATCAATTGTGAATATATTAAATATTCTTTATAAATATATATAATTATATAACAAAATAAGACCAATTTTTTAAAAAATAAATTACTTATAAGATAAAGACACTAATTCCTAAAACCTATAAAACTCAAATTTTTAATTTTTAATTTTTAATTTTTAATTTTTAATTCAAAAATATTAAATTTTAGAATTTTATTCTAAATTTTAAAGAAGTATAAAATTTAAATCACTAAATTTTAAACTAAAATAATAGACAAACTTTGATACTTTCATTAAAAAATATGAAATGTTTATTTGTTGGCATCATTAATAAAAGGTTTATCTGGACACCAATAAATCAGTAGTTGGCACAACGGGTTAACTGGACCCGACCCACCATAACCTCGTCTTTATTTTCAAAAGGAAGGCGGCAGCGTGGTTCAGTTCCGTCGTCTTTTGAAAGGTACGGTATGCCTTTCTTACATAAACTTGATTTCTAGAATCAATGTTCTTTCTTTGATTCTTTTACATCTTTTCTACTCTGGGTTTTTCCATTTTCTAGTGTAAAATCAAAAGAATCTGTGAAGTTTGGTATTTATTAGGATTATCTCCACAATTGATGGAACATTCTGCTGAATTATAACACTGGAACAGAGTTAGATTGAAGTGAAACTACGAAGAATTTGGGTATTTCTCTATTGTTGATTTGATTGATTTCACACTTTGAGGTTGCCAATCCAAGTTGTTTAAATTATGCCCTTTTGAATCAGCCTTTGTATGTTAGTTATTAGATGTTGCTTCATAGGGTAAAGAGCTTCTTAAATAATCAGCTAGCAATCAAACAGGCGAAGCAAATTCATGCTCATATACTTATTAGCAAGCTTAAACACCTCCAGCCCTTGTTGATTCAGCAGTTCCTTCGGTCGAAAACCAACCACTCTGCTAGTGTTTTCATGTATGTTCGAGAAATCCTATACCATTTGCAAAAACCTGATGCTTTTTCGTGGGGTTGCACTATAAGGTTTCTATCTCAGCGTGGGCAATTTAAAGAAGCCTTTTCTCTTTATGTTGAAATGCAGAAGCTTGGATTGTACCCAAGCACACATGCCATATCGTCTGCTTTAAGAGCTTGTGCTAGGACTGAAGGTAAAACTGATGGGATTTCGATCCATGCTCAGGTTCATAGATATGGGGTTTGCAACTGTGTTTTTGTGCAAACAGCTCTGGTGGATTTATATTCGAAACTGGGGGATATCGATACTGCAAAAAGGGTTTTCGATGAGATGCCGGAGAAAAACGTGGTTTCGTGGAATTCGATTTTATCCTGCTATTTGAAAGCTGGAAATTTAGGAGAGGCTCAGAGGGTTTTTGATAAAATGCCAAAGAAAGATGTTATATCTTGGAATTCAATTCTGTCAGGGTATGCAAAGACTGGGAATATGGATCAGACGCTATCATTTTTTAAGCAGATGCCGGAGAAAAGCTTCGCTTCTTGGAATACCTTGATTAGTGGTTATGTTGAACTTGGAGAAATAGAGTCAGCTCGGAGATTTTTTGACATGATGCATCAAAGAAATAATATTACTTGGATCACAATGATAGCTGGGTACACTAAATGTGGGGATGTAAATTCTGCTCGCAAACTCTTCGATAAAATGCCTGATAAAGATCATTTGGCCTTCAATGCCATGATATCTTGCTATGCTCAAAACAGCCAACCAAAGGAAGCCCTAAAGTTGTTTGATGAGATGCTTAAATCAGGTACCAATATCCAACCAGATGGAGTAACTTTGGCAAGTGTTATATCTGCTTGTTCGCAACTAGGGGAATTGAGATTTGGTTCATGGATCGAGTCATACATAAATAAGCAAGGAATCCAAATGGATGACCATATGGTTACTGCTTTAATTGATTTGTATTCGAAGTGCGGGAATGTTGATAAGGCCTTTAACCTTTTTAATGGTCTGAGTAAAAAAGATGTCGTTTCTTACAGTGCAATGATTGCGGGATGTGCCATCAACGGGAAGGCTGATGATGCTATCAAGTTATTCCGGAAAATGGTGGATGCACAAATTCAACCAAATTTGGCTACCTTCACTGGGTTATTAACTTCCTATAATCATGCTGGCATGGTTGAAGATGGCCTCCAATGCTTTAATTCTATGAAGGACAGTGGAGTTGTGCCTTCAACTGATCACTATGCAATCATGGTTGATCTTTTGGGCAGGGCAGGAAGATTAGAGGAGGCATATGAGTTAATAAAGAGTATGCCTGTGAAGCCCCATACTGGCGTTTGGGGAGCTTTGCTTCGTGCATGTACAATACATAAAAATGTTGAATTTGGAGAAATTGCAGCTCAGCATTGCTTCGAGTTGGAGCCGGGTACAGATGGTTATTATTCTCTCCTTGCCAATATTTATGCCTCCGTGGGGAGGTGGGATGATTCCCGACGAATGAGAAGCAATATGGAAAGGAAGAAGCTGACCAGGATACCTGGTTGTAGCTGGACAGAACTGACTTGATTATTCCTCCTTTGACTGGAGCAAGCATTTACTGCTAACTTAGATGCCATCGAACTTGGAATATGGTCTGGGACTGCTGTCGTCGAGTTGACATTGAACAGGCCAGATTGTCCTTCAATAAAATGCATGTAGTAGCACATTCTTTTTCTTGTACATCAACTGAACTGTGAACTATGTTGTCTTGAAAGCCTTGATATGGTGTCTGGAATCCAATGGATACTAAAACTGTGCTGTTTAAAAAGTTCATATCCTGGTACAATTCTCATGTTCTATTATGATTTTGCAGACACTCCCATGGCACTGTTCATCGTCGACGCCAGTATTGTAGAAGTTTATCATACATGCTCTGGATAACTCACTTGTTTGTGCCACCGGACGTCACCGGGATCATACGAAATGCCATATCTGAGTTTGGAGACCAGAATTTCTAAGAGAAACTCGTTAAAAAACCTTCATAACTGATACTTATTGCCATTATATAAAGTTCGTATAATTATATATTTATTTTTTATTTTTTATATAATTTATCAATTTAATTTTATTTTGATTTAATAAAATATATCAATCATTTAATTAGGAGTGACTCGTGTCATCACAAGAAAAATAAATTTATTAAATTAAATAAAAATAAATAAAATATTTTAATAATGAATTTTTATTAAATTAAGGTTAAGATTAAATTGATAGATTACGTAAATAACAAAGATTAAATATTTAATCATATTAATTTTATTTAACTATTACGTCAGTTTTTCTGTTATATTTTAACGATTAGTGACTTAATTGAAATCATTTAAATAGTTATATGATAAAATTAAAAGTATAGGTCGAATTGATATCAATCTCACAATTAAACGATATTCTGTGTAGTTTACCCTTTTTAATATCTAAATCTAATCCAGCGGCAGAGATTGAAACACGTAACACCTCCATCACATCCTTGCTAAAGCATCCGAACCTCTCTCTCTCTTGTAGTTTTTTACTTCCGGAATAAAATCTCTATCGTCGTCCTGAAGCCCCACAAAACGATGGCAATCTCGCTCAACGCAAATCTTCATCAGCCCTCTCTCAGGTTATCTTTCTTCTACTATAATACTTACACGGTGTATTTGTATACGTATATAACAAGGGTATCCTGTATTTTTCTTCTCTGCAGTTGTGGGACTAAGCTGTACTCTGGTTTGAAGCTTCAATCGCCCTGTATGCTCTTTTCCTACACTCTCTAGTATAATCCCATTTATATATATACCTTAAATTTTGAATCTTTTCCCTAAATTTTGGTCTTTTAAAGGTTTGTTTGCCACTGGGAAACCAAACTTGAGTGCAGACTTCTATAGCAGAGTTAATAAAAGCCTTCAATGCAGGTAATTGTTTGCTTGTAGTCTTAGTCTGTAATTTAGATAATTATTTATCTGTTACTGGTACTATTAGCTTAATATTATTCAATGTTCTAAAGGCTAGTTCTGAAGCATTGACTTGAGATTGGGAATTTGGGTTTGTTCTTATTCTGTTTGACTATGGAGTTTACAGTAGTGTGCTTCTTGCTACTAAAATCTGAATATATTTCTTGTTTCCATGGAAAAGAAAAAGGAGCATCTTGATTGTTATGTTTAATATTTTTTTTTTGTTCAAAGCTTGCTCCTTTATGCATATACTTTTAGCAGTTTAGCATGTTTGATGATGATTGTGTATCTGCTACACCTGCCTGACTGTGTTTGTTTACACGCTGTATCCTATTTATTTCGTTTTTTCCTAGAGAAGGGGAGGTTTATCTTGTGTTCTCAATAGATAATGCACGGAATCTCTAAATTCAAGCTCCTAATTATTTCTTTGAAAACTTTGATGATTGTGAATTTGTCTCTTCAGAACTCGAAATTGCAAACCAACAAGGTCACAAGTTGTTATGATGCCTATAGGAACTCCAAAAGTTCCCTATATAGTTCCTGGTGAAGGGACTTGGCAATGGGTTGATGTATGGAATGCACTGGTGAGTAATCTTAACTAATTTTTTACATTATAAGAATGGAGAACTTAGTTAAAAACTAGACTGTAACATGCATGACTGTTTTGGGGCATGTTATGTAGGAGATGATTCCAATATTTCTCTCTACTCTTGCAAACTTACTTTTGCTGTCATGCTGTTATGTTGCGGCTTTCTATTTTCAGAAGTGGTTTGAGGACCTGATTGTGGACATTGCATAAATATTTTGTTTTCTTTTTTAAGCCTGCTTTATATTTTATTTTGCACCTTCTAGAGGCTGATGACTGACTTTGGATGCAGTACCGAGAGCGAGTTATCTTCATAGGACAGCATATAGATGAGGAATTTAGCAACCAAATATTGGCAACAATGTTATACCTTGATAGTATAGATGATAATAAAAGGCTTTATTTTTACATCAATGGTCCTGGTGGAGATGTAAGTTTTTTTTAAAGCTTTTACTAGTACGTATATTTCTATTTCTAGTTTGTTAACCCCGGTCACTATCTGATTTTTACTGCATCTGTTTACAGCTTACTCCCAGCTTGGCTATCTATGACACCATGCAAAGCTTGAAAAGCCCTGTAGGCACCCACTGTGTAGGATATGCCTACAATCTTGCGGGCTTCCTTCTTGCGGCTGGGGAAAAGGTAATGTTTCCTGTCTCTTGTATCTAAATCTATGAATTTTGTGTTGTTGTTACTGCAAGTGAATGCTATAAATTTTGGTGGCATGATACATGAAGTAATCCCTCAAAAATCAAGTTTTACCAGGTTTTTTATTATGCCAACTTCCTAAAATTTTCTTTTATGCTGCTGTGAAATTTTAGTGTATTTCGTATGTGATGCATTTGTCATTTAAAGCTGAAATTTTTAGAACTTTCTCTTCTTGCTTTCTGCCACATGAAGGGTAATCGCTTTGCGATGCCTCTTTCAAGAATCGCTCTTCAGTCTCCGGCTGGTGCAGCTCGTGGTCAGGTATGACTGCATGTTATCATGTGTGGAATACTGTTTCACTTTTCAATGTTATGATTTGGTGATCATGAAATTATTAAATCCTGACAGGCTGATGATATCCGAAATGAAGCAAATGAGCTTCTTAGAATCAGAGATTACCTTTTCAATGAGCTAGCTAAGAACACAGGCCAGTCTATTGAGACGGTGAGTATGTTAGCAGCTCAAGCACAAAGTGAATTACAATAAATGTTTTTCTATCTGTTTCATTTGAGTGTTGCCAGCTTCCTCCCTTGCGCGATATAGCTTCGAATTGGGTACTAAATAACTGGAAACTCATGAATCTCCGTTTTGAATTCGTTTTCTCTTACCGCATATAATACCGAGCTGTTAATTTTCAGGTCAATGATTTAATGCTAAGGTTTGACAGTGTTACCTAATTGGACTAATTTCTCAGTTTTCGTAAAGAAGATGAAATTCATAATTAGACCTTTTCCCCTTGATTGTTGATATGTTTATTGTTTTATTTATCAAACAGAATGACAATGAATGTGCACATGCAGATTAACAAGGACTTAAGTAGGATGAAGCGCTTCAATGCTCAAGAGGCTCTTGAATATGGACTCATTGACCGTATAGTCAGACCTCCTCGCATCAAGGCAGATGCGCCTCGCAAGGATGCTGGAACAGGCCTCGGTTAGTGTTCTTTATTATTTCCCCCATGTCATGGGCTAATAACTGTGTATCTTATCAAGTTTATTCACACACTTGTAGATTTAATCACTTGATTGCTAGTTTTTGCGTGTGAAGTGTTTTTTTGTGAATGCTTTGAAGTTAAGGACCCTAATAATAGCTTCCAAAGGAGCATAGATAACACCGTCTTAAATACGTGATTGGTGAGTTTTCTTATAGATTTATGTACACAGTTTTTGTTATCCCTGATATGTTCACAATTCCTCTACTTTAACCTCTCTTTCCGCCGTCCATTATCGACATTAGCAATGAAGTTTTCGAGTCTTCTCTGCAAATTATCATGACATTCTTCATCACCATCTTTGTGGTAATACCATTATAAGCTCGGAACTGTAAGTTTCATCTTCATGAAACATCAACATCACTAAGCTCCGAGCTTTATATATGGAGGCAACATCAAATTCATGCTTCAACGTGCTAAAATGTCATTTTCATGGTTGCTGACAAGTGAACTAAACAGTCAAAGGGTCTTAGAATGTTTTAAGTCTTTAGTAGAAGAATCATAGTCCACTGATAAATTAGATATTGGTGGTTGAATCGCTTGCCAAAATCGGCTTTGACTATAAATTGACCAAGTAAAGGTGAGTGTTTATCGAGTCGAGTTAAAATATTTTGAGTTCGCGAGTCATATTTTACAACTCAAACTTTATTTGAATTTTTTTTCGATTCGAGTTCAAGAAATTCGAGTCGAGTCGAGTTTTCGAATCACTATAAAAATTTAATTGTAATTATTTATCATGTTATAGTATAATTTGATTCAAATTTAAACGACATTGTTTAATTATATATGATATGTATGTATATATATATCTTCATATGTGGGAATATTTTTTTATATTTTTAAATATTAATATATATATATATATATATACCATAAAAAATTAAGCGTTCGTCTTGAACTTAAATATAAATCCTCTAAATAATAAAAATTTTGAGTTATTCGAATTTTTGTTTTACAACTCAAATTTTATTTGAAATTTTTTTGAGTCAAGTCAAATTTATAAAATTTTGAGTTGATGTAAAACGAGTCGAATATTTTTGTCTCAAATTAAGTTGAATTATTTGATTTTTTCGAGTCGAATCGAGTTTTGCTCACCCTTAAATGCCATAACATCAATGTGTCACTTGACTTGGGTCTGAAATAGAATTGGAAGTCAAAAGCTACATAAACAAGCCATTAGCAATGAAAACTGGGATGTTTCGAAGAAAAACCAACTCTCAGTACACGTTACATTCAAAATATTCTACATGACATAACATCTGCAAAAGGCTACCTAATCAGCTGACCAAACTAAACTAATGGTGAAAATTAATAAATAGAGTAAATAAACCCTAGGTGAAAATGAGCACGAAGGTACTTGTGAGAAGTCGAAAAGTTTACATATGAAACAACAACAACGAGGTGAGAATGACAGAGAATGAGATTCATCAATTGTACTTTGATTGCCGGTGCTGTCAGTATTGTGAAACTTATGGTGGATGATAAGACCAGGAAGTTTAGATCAACTTCCGGGCACAGATACATTAATGTCAGTAGGTTTATCCCTTGTATCTGAAGGCAAATGAGACCAACTATCACTGCGGAAGGATGTAGTGATGCTTGGTTTTGGATCAGCACTAGAGATGGGAATAGCAGCCACCGGTGCGGCAACTGAAAACGACTCATGCTTCTGTTTCTTAGGCTTCTGCTCATGCTGGTTCCCTGCTAGAAAACTCCCCACTACAACCTGATTCACAAACAACAAACAGTAAGAAATTTATAGGTTCGATCTTCACCGGGATTGGCAGTAATCATTTGCTTAAAAGAACGTTGTGAAAAAACAGAATAGGGGAAAACAACAGAGAGGGATAGAACATAAACAGGCACAGACAAAACAGAAGTCGAACCTGCACAGGGCCAGCAGCTACTAGGAGACCAGCAACTCCACCACCAACGACACGTCCATCTTGACTTGCTAATGAAACACTCATCCCACCGGATCTGCTTCTTGTTCCGCCAGTGTCATTGGGCATGAATGAACCAGACAAGGAAAGTATCTCAAATCGACCCTGCAAGAAATTTGAGAAGAGATGAGATGTTTGCAGATGAAGTTAACAGCAGACATAGACCATATAGGATCATTGCTATATTACAGTCAATATGTATTTTCTTAAACAGAAGTAGCAAGTATATATAGTTTGACTTGAGGTTGATACCAAGCATATATCAACATTGAACAAAGCCAAAAATGGTTTCTTCATCTCTGATTTATCATGCTTTTTGCTAAAAATGGAAAAGGATCAAGCAATTTATTTTCAAGCTGTATACTGGCAAAGAGATCAACTGCAACTTTGACATGATGTTACTCTTCATCCCTGTAAATTCTACATTTCTAGGTAAGAACTAAAAATTTAAACACCAATCTGCAGAGATTTAAAGAGAATAAGCATCCATGCTAAGAGCCTAGATTTAAAGAGAAATAGGGCATTGCCTCATATGTCAGTGTACCCCCAGAGGAATCCGGTTGACGAAGAGTGACACTTGAGATCACTCCATTTGCAGAGAGAATGCATATAGCTCGAGGCCCTTGTTGAGAAAACGATATAATCTTCATCATGACATCCTAAAACCAACAAAAGAAAACAAGAACCACCAATGGAGAATATAAGTCAGGACGATAACAGTATTCTCAATCCATATTTCTCCGGCAATGAAACAACGGAGTTTTCAAAGTCATCCCAAATAGAAAGTCCGGCGACCCTTATGCAGAATATAAACTAACTTCAAGATAACAGTTATGTTTACAACATACCTCACCAGCGTTAACAGAGATGATATGTGGTGTAAAATTAGCTCCAACAGAGCATGCAACCCATTCACCTACAAAAATCAAAGTCTTACAAAATCAGAAACAGGAACTGTTAAACTCATTGTTCCTATACATGAATAATTAGGGAACTCGAAGATTAGCTCGAAAAGTTTATACCATAAGACCAAATCATTGTTCTTACTATTATTGAATGTTCCTGCTAGACTATTATAAACATCCAAGGGAATCCATGAAACATATCCTGATGCAATCTGATATTCAAAAGACAGAAAATATCATGCACTAAATCTTTTAGGAGGCGACAGCTCCCGGCATACCTCGGTCCGTCCCTACCGACGCTACCACACACATAAAACTCGAAAAGGGTATCCATGTTTTCAACACTTTAAGACAACACAAAAGGGAAACAACCATCACCATAAGACACTAAGAATCCATGTTTTAAACATTGAAAGAACCACCAAATCAATTGAAACTCAAAAAGGGTATCCACCAAAATGGTTAATTGTTTCTAACCTAAATTCCCCAGCTCGTACTTAGCCTTCGAAAACGACGTCGGCGACTTCACTTTCCCTCTCTTCCCCGCTGAAAAGTCGATCACCGGAGGAGGTGCAGCCGTTGATATAGGCTTTGGAGAGAGCGCCATGGTGACTGAACCATCCGGTCCATATTTCCTAGGCCTTCCCCTCTTCTTCTTCAGCGGCATCCCCGCCACCACAACCGGCTGAAGAACCGGTTGCGACACCGTTTGTGGAGGAATCTGCGGCGGAGCTGATCCAGGATTCGAAACAGGATTTTGAGTCGAGTTTTCGGACCTTGGAGCTATGTGGTAATCTGATGGAGCATCGGATCCTACAACAGTTATCCCAGCAGTAGCAGTAGTCGTGGTATTAGTATTAGTAACAGCTTCTCTTGACTCCATAGCTAAAAACATAAACTTCCTGAGATTTTATCAGAAACACATTTGGATTTTAAGCTCAACAAACTAAAAAACAAGATTAAATCTTTAAGAAACAAAACAAAATTGGAAGCTTGTAACTTTTAACTTCAAACCCAGGAAAAGTTTGAGTTTTTGGCACCAAAACAAGGTTTTTGAAATTGATTTTGGAGCTAAAACAAGTTCCTTTTTTTGTTCAGTTAAACTCAGAGCCTATGGAACATGGAGGGATATGAATAATTTTTGAAAATTCTGCAGTAAATTATTTTTGCAGAATATAATGAGGTTTGAGAAAAGGAAAATGATGAAATATAATAAAGAAATGATTTTTAAATTTGTTGTTAAGCTAATTTAACTTTTTTTCTTAGGTTTTTGTAAAATTAATAAAATAATGAAAGATGAAATATTCAATAATGGGGGCTTTAATGAATTATTAATATTATTTTATGCAATCATTAATTATTTTACAATGTTAAGATATTGATATTTGTGTTTGGTTGGAATCTAATAAATAAAAAAATAAAAATATGAAAGTGGGTAGATAATTTTCCTTTCCTTTTATTAATTTTTTAAGGGACAATGAAAGTGGGAGTATATATCATATCATTATATAAATTAAATATTATTTTATTTTTGAGTAAATGGCAAGTAAAATTAGGTTGCCAAAGCTTGAAGAAATTGTCTAGAAAAAAAGGGAGATAAATCTAGCAATAAGGCCACTTTTTATTGGTTTTTAATATAATGAAGTGTTTTATTTAAAAAAGAAAATATATATATATAAATACATTTAAAATATTAAATCTTGTAAATTTTATTACAATTTCAAATTACTTTGCGTTTTGATGGCAAGTAAAATTGTTAATTATAAATATTATTTTATAATATATGAGGTGATGTCATATTAGGAATAATGTTTTTTCAATATTATTATTATTATTTTGACAAGTTAATAGTGATTACAATAGTATCTGTTCTAGAGTATAATCTTTACCATTTAACATTGATCGCTCAATCATTTTGCTGATATCACTAGTGCTCGAACCTGTAATTTCTAAAAACAATAACCGTTCCTTTAATCACTTGGATTAGAGGGCTCGCGATTCAATATTATATTGTTAAGCATATTAGAAAGATTAATGTATTAATTTTTTTATTCATGTAATTATTTTTTCCATACAATTTGTTTAACTATTTAATTTAAATGATATTTAAAACATATTTATTAAAATCTATTTGTAGGTAAAATAATTGATAAAATTAGTATGAGAATATATTTTATTTTAAAAATATATATGAATTAAATACACTAAATTTATGAGAAAATATTAGTTTAAGCATGTCATGACAAACAGTGTTTCATTACTCTTATATCTAGGGTGGACAAGACCGGGTACTTAATCAATTTACCTAGAAATGGTCCTAGTTTCGATAATTACCAGTTCTTGAAAATTAGAATCGGTCACGGCCAGATCGGATTCAAAATTTCAAGAATTGATCTTGATATTGGTAGGAACCAATACCAATACCGAGTACCCGGTTAATTAATTTATTGTTAAAAATTTTAAACAATAAAAGAAAAAAAATCTGACTACTACTACTAATATTTGGTAACAAAGTTAGAATGTTATAGGCTTAAAGGTTGAAGCCTTAAAACGAGTCATACTCATAAATGTTCATCATAATATTCATATATAAAGAAAAAAAATAAACTAAAAAACTCAAGAAATTGGGTACCCATCTGGTACCGGGTCCAAAAAATCAGAATCTTGTCCCGATCCCGGTTATAATCGGGACCTGAATTTTGGATTTGGTCTCGGTCCTGTCGTGACTAGTTCCAGATAAAAATACATCGGTCCAACCAGGACTGGGATCGGGATCGGGTAATCAGTTTTTTTGCCCACCACTGCTTATATCTAATATTAAACTCTATTTATTAAAATGATCTTGATTTTTTTTTATCTTTTTAATGATGTTCGATTAAAACGTGTCATCGATCGAAAAATTTATTAGAATATTGATACTAAAAAAATTCTCAAAATATTGCTTCTCCTACTTTATTTTCCAGAATATTGATGATTCTATAGTGTTTTGAAAGTCGGCACCTTTAGACTCCAACTTTGAACAGTGTAAGGATGAAGATGTCATACGGAGATCCAAAGTTAGAGCCAAAAAGTCCCGTTTCCACCCAAATTATTTGAAAACACTATTAAAAGTCAAAGTCTAAAGGTGTCGACTTTCAATGTACCGTAGAATCATCAATATTCTGAAAAATAAAGTAAGAGAAACAATATTTTTGGATTTTTTTTCAGCATCAATATTCCCATGAATTTTCCGACATCGATGAATCAAAAAATTATTAATATAAATAAAAATTAACTATTAATTATCTGAATTAATATTATATTAATTATTGTATTTAATATAAAATTATCTTTATGAAATTAGCTTCACTGATTTTAACAATGTCATATAAATATTGAACTCACAAAAAAGCATCATCGAACCCCATGTGAAGTACTTTTTAATGGCGTAATATAATAATGTCATAACATCATATCATGTTATCTCTTAGCTATTGTAAATGATTTTATTTATGGATATTTATTTATTAAATATATATTCGATTTTTAATATATTAAAAATTAAATTATAAAACAAATAAAGAATCAAATAATATGAAGAATTTAAAATATTATTTTAATATGCTTCACTTCTATCTAGAATAGATCTAGCTTATTGAGAAATACATTGAATCGATTCAGCTACAGTGATTTAGTATCTATTGTAGAGTATACTCTCAATCTTTTAACATTGGTCGCTCAGTTATTGTGCTGACAGCACCGGTGCTCAAACCCATGACCTCTAGGAACAATAACCGTTCCTTTAACCGATGAAGCTAGATGGTTCGTGCTTTATATCAATTTTATGTAATATTTAAGCTACTCAATTTTTTTTCTCAATTATAAATTGAATATAATATATACTTAAATATATTTTATGATGTTAATTTTAATTTGATTGATTTTATAAATAAAATATAAATTATAAATATTTTAAGAAAATGTATAATAAAGTAAATTAATGTTAAAAATGTTTCTAACATTTTGATTGAATAAAATTATTGTAATTCTTTTTTTAAGAAATTTAATGTTAATCATTTTATTTTGGGTCAAAATAATTTTATTTGTACATAAAATTATTAATCAATTAATGATAAATGGTTAAAAGTAACATAATAAATTTATATAATAATGTACAACGCGATAACAATGTCATATATATAATTATATTTATATTTACATAATGATATATAAATAAAATATATTTTTTTTGACTGTTTATTCTATCAAGTCATTTCAATTATCGTCAGTTAACTTAATAATTTTGATTTAAAATAAAATATTAAAAATAAATTTATAAAATACTAATTAAAATAAATAAAATATTTGATTAAAAAATTATTAACACGTTATGTGCAACCAATAGGTGAGTTGTGACGGCAAGGTCGAATATTTCTTTTTTTTAATAAAGAAAAAATAAAAATAAAAAAAAGTAAAGGCACAGCTTTCTTTTGAAAATTTCACCCAACCCCTCACTCTCCTAATAAAAGAAGATGAGAGAGAAACAAAATAAAATTTAAAAAAATTATTGTTTATTGAAAAGAAAATGGGTGTTATCATAATTAAATAGAAAATAATTATTTAATATGGGGGAAAATGGATGGACCACAAGCATTGACTAAGCAAAATTTGAAATTAATTTCTTTTATAATATTAAACAATTTTGAAAGGTTACCAAAAACAAAAAAAATAATATTAAATAAATTAGATTAAGATAAGAACAAACTTATAATAACTATTAAATTAATTTTATAGATTTTTAAATTATTAGTGACGAGCTCGATAAACATTAACTATATAATATTCTTGTCTTTTTTTATTTCAATTATTAAAAATTAAAATATTATATTTTTTAAAAATTAAATTATTTGAATTAAAAAATATTTTTAATTATTAATATTTCAAAAGAATTATATTAGACTTCGCAATTATATTTAATTATTTTATTTTTGTGTGTTATCAGACCTAACCTTTATTTATTTATATTTATTTTTTAATTCATTGAAAATAACGAGAATAAAAAATTAAAATGTAAGAAAAATTAATTCTTGATGTTAAAGCTAAGTGGTGTTTATATTGCATGTCTATGTCAGGGAGTGGAATAATACTGGAATCTCACGGCCGAGCTAAAAATAAAATAATAATTAGTATATTTTATTCATTAACAATTTCAGATTATTATTTATTTATTTATAATTTTTTCTACCTTTTTCTAATAAAGAAAAGGTTAATTGGCAGCACTCCAATAAAGTTAAGTTGACGAGAACATGGCTATTGGATTGCCCAAATATTATCATTATGTTCAATATATTTAAATTAATTATCATTATACAAATAATTTTATAGTATTGTTATTATTTTACAGAAAATATCGTGTAAAATTTTTATTTTAAATAAATATAATTTTTTAATTAAGGGGTATTTTTTTCATGAATTCGACCTAAAAAAATAATTTTTATTGAAAAAATGCATTTAACGTGATTTTTTAGTTCACAAAATCGATAAAAATGATCTTTTAATCAACTTTTTGTTTCTATAAGCACGTAAATATTAGATTTATTATTTAAAATTTAGAGATTTTATTACATAAATTTAAAGTAATATAATTAATATGCTTATGAAAAATTTATTTCCTAAAAATTTTAATATTCGGTTGATGTTTGGTTAATGCAAAGCCATAAAAGCCAATGATCCATTAAGATGAAGAATTAATTTCATTGTCTAGCCCATTTGCAAAAGTACTTCAACTTAGTGATCTTGTCGGGAAACAAAGCTTATCAAAACAAACAGTAACCAAACATTGGACTTATAGCATCTTGTCACCTGCTCATTATTCTCTCCCTAAAAAATATCTCTAATAAAATGTGTAGCGCCAACGTTTATATATTTTAAGACTTTTATTTTTTTTATGTGAGATTAATACCCCTTACTTATTTTCAGGCGTAACATTCTCTCTTATTCAACCTCGTGACGTCGTCGTTACGAGTTTTCACTCTCGTGATTGGTCTCTTATCACAGTTGTTCACCCTGTCTACCCCTCTTATGGGCACTCGGCACAAAACCGAACAATCAATAGTCGCTCTAATACCACTTGTCACGAATACACTCTTCTTAAAAGACATGATATATGTAAATATATATAATTAAATATATTTAAGTATTTAACATCTTTTAATTTATAGGTGAAAAATAATATGCTTAATATAGATATTATATCAAACAAATCAGAAGATTTATTAAATAAAAAAAAACTAAACTAGCACGAGTCTTTTAGTCCAAGTGGTTAACGGAATAATTATTTTTTTTAGAGGTTATAAATTCAACCGGTGATCAAGATTCTTTTGTTCTACTTAACTGCCTGTAATAAATTCACAAACCCCACCATCATCTTCTCCAATGCGATTATATCTGTGTCTATTCAAAGTTCAAACCCACTTGTACAAACAACTATCACAACTTCAAGACTAAGATTTGATCAAACCCAAATTGTATAGATTCCTTCTAAATATGCTTCCAAGTGATAACAACACTGCACCACCAACACCTACTGCCTGCTCCTCCCTTTTTGCCTTTTCATGATATAACAATGGCAATTCCTTCACCTTCAAGTTCCCTAAACCTATCTTTTGTCTTACAGATTCAATGATTATGGGGTCTGCTACGTTGCCGATCGCATCCGTTACATAAAAGACGTTTAGGGCTGTATCCTTTGTAGTTGATATTTCAGCCCTTGTTACATTGAGACCGTTCTCTCTAAACGTTCGGGTTACATCTGCTAATAGACCTTGCCTGTCTGATGTGCATAACTCCAGCCATACGCCCTGAAATCATAAAACAAACACATAAGTGTTTCGGTATTATATGGATAATTCAATAATCAAAAGGAGAAATGAGTTACCTCAGATGCTCTTCTTTCAATTGCAGCTTGCAAGCATTGAATCACGCGATGTCTTTCGGGTTCTGAACTAATTGGAGATCCATCTGTGTGTCTTATATAAAATTCCTGTAAGAATAAACAAGTTTAAGTCGACAAATTAAAGTCTGTAACTAAAATCTCAAAGGTTGATTAATGGAATAATTAAGTACCAGATATGCTTTATCACCGGCCGTGGTGATAGTTGCATGAAACACGACATATTGCATATCGGTTAATGTGCAAACAACATCGAAGAGAAGCTTGGTTCTATCCTTGCACTGAACATTTACAACTGAATAGCCCCTTTCAGCCCAATTTTGCACGGTGACCACAGGTGAATCGATCTTGTGTTGCAGAATAGGCTTCCTCTCATAGTCATGATCGGCAAACATCATTTGATGTAACCTTCTCTCGGTGTGGGTTATGGCCATAGAAACTGAGGTCTTTGCGCTACGAATATCATTGTCTCCTTTCATAAGATTCCTTAAACATGCTTCGATTCTTTGGATTTGTTGCCAGTCCTTGATCGGAGACCCTGAATTGCAGTCTTTTACATAAATTAAAGAAGCAACCCGGCCATTGTGAGTCCATACTTTAGCATCTACCACATTGCATTGCAGATCAGCTAAAACTGCAAATACTTCTGATAAAAGACCAACTCTATCTGTTCCGGTCAATTCTAACGCCGTAAGACCATCAAACCCGAATCTCCGATCAGGATCAGTGGTCTCAAGGGACTGTGTCAAAGAAAAAGCAACACAAAGATCAGTTTCACGGCTAATTATGCTAGACATTAAAATAAAATCAAATACAACAATTACCTGCTCAATGTAACTGATAACGCTCTCATCAGTTAACTTGTTCCCGTTTATATCAGTCACATGGAAAACTGCAAAACCCAGAAGGGGAATGTTAGAAACAGAAATTTCAAATAAAACCCAGAAACAGTAACAGGCCAAAGGATCAAACTTTAAATAAAATTCATTTTTTAAAAAAAGTTAAAGCAGCTCAGTGCTTACCATCCATGAACCACTTGCCATCAGATGAAATATAAGCCTTCTTAATTGAAAGATTCAGATCAGTTAAAACCTGAACAGCGTCTAACAAAATCCCATGTCTTCTAGCACTGTCGACCTGAGAAAATCGGGTCAGAGAGGGAGAAAGAGTCAAGGGCTTTGAAAAATCAAAGGAAAACAAGGGACCATAAGTCAATAATGTAGAAAAGCAAGGATTAGGGCGGTGTGTTTATACTTTAGAAGTTTCATAGAAAGCTAACCTTGACAAGAGTCGCGGTCGGGCAAACGGCATTGTCGATGACCACCCTGTTCAAACAAATTTTTATTAGGAAATCTCAAATTTCAGAACCAAAGTAGATTGGAGAATTTCTCAAATATGTTGAAAATTCACTACATAGGCTTTTGCTAACAATTCAAAAAACCCATTAAAACCAGAACTTTCTCCCCTAAAAAGATGGAATTTTTTTGGCTTTGATTTGTCGGGAAAAAACGAAGATACAAACCTGGGAGTAGACATCCTTATGACAAGTTTCTCATATTCATCAAGACAAGCATGCCACCCCATTTTTTTCCTCTCAATTTCCCTTTTCCTGCAGAATCCGGGAAAATTTTTGAATCTTCACCAATCACTAAAGCAACAGGTTCAAAAGGAAACCCCTTTAATATTCCTGGAATCCAATCCAACAAGAAGACCAAATGCCATATACTCTTAAAAATCCTTCGTTGAAATCGCTATTCCACCAACTTTTCCCTCTTCTTTTCTTTGTTTCTATCTCCAGAATAAAGAGATGCAAAGCGCAAAGCACCGCCTTGGATTTAACCCTCCCTTCTTCTATATATATTGCATTAATTAATATCTTTATTTTTGGTAATTATTTTTTATATAAAAAAATATAGAAACTACGCCACTATTCACGATTAGTCAACCAGGATTCTATTTCTTTCTAGACGGTCAACGTTAATAATTCCACGTGTCGTTTGATCCTGGATCCTGGTAGTTTAAAAGTCCAGTTCAACTCAAGAATCATAAAAATAACGGTGATCCATCGGTCCACGTCGGCAAAACGTAGCTTGATTATTAAAAAATAAAATTTGCCGATGGGACTTTAGTTTCTGACGTCCGCACGTGATAATATCCTGCTCCCACGGTTCGGCTTTTTCTCTGTCATTGCTTGGGGACCCGGTTTTCTTGTATTTCTGGGCGGCCTAATGGAATGAGATATTTGGATACAAAGGCAAATCTTACGTGGCAACATGTAATTGAATGCTCGGAAAGACTAAAATATTAAATTAAATATACTTTTTCAATTACATAAGGTAAGTGTATTTTACGTTTAAAGGAAAGTATTTTTTACTATAAAATTATTTATATTTATGCATAAACGAGTTTTTTTTATATATTTTTAAAATATTTTAAAAATAATTATAAAGTAATATTTATTTATATTTTTATTAAATTTTAGATATAAGAAGAAGATTTTACATTAATAACTATATCTCTTAAAATACATTAAAAGTTAAAAAGGGTATGATTTTAAAATTGGATAATACACTAATCACGGTAATAATATCTTAATTTGAAACTTTAATAATGACTAGAGTATGTTGAGTAGAATTTTAAAAAAAATAAAAACATAATTATTTAAAACATAAAAAAAATATTTAATATATTTCGGGAAAATCAATAAAATAAATTCGAGTTGAGTCCAAATTATTTAATTCAAACTTGAGTTTAAAATTTTAAACTCGACAAATTTCAATCTTGAGCAGAGTCTAGTATATTCAAATCGAACAAAATAATCATAATTAAACTTTTAACCTTAAATTCTAAACCTTAAATTTGAAAGATCACTGGGGACCAACTTCGGATTCAAGTACTGCGGGAAACCGGTGATGTTCCCGCCAAACAAAACGGCCATGGAGAAAATAATACATGATGAGAATATTGAGACAAAGAAAATAATACATTTTAATAAATAAATAAATAAATATAATAGATATTTTGGAATTTATCCTTATTTTATTTGTTACTACAGAGAATAGATTTCTGAACCGACTTTCCTTTTGACCTTTTTCTAGTATATGGTTTTGGCGCCAAATTCAAAATATGATTAACGTTCAATAGCTTTTGTTTAGACACAGAAAAAGCTTACGAAACCAATAAAAATAAGGAAAATTTTATAATGGGTGTTGAACACTAAACATCGTTAATATTGAACATTATTGAACACCAATAAATGAATTAATAAAAAATTAAAATTTTAAGGAATCAATATGTGTAACGACCCAGATTTCGGATTTGAGTATCGGGTTAACCCGAGAGTTAGGGCTTCAGTTTTGGGCCTAAGTTAGTGTGGTTTTGGGTTTTGGCTTTTGGGCTTGCAAGGTTGTTGGGCTTTTGTGTTGTTGGACTGAGGGTAATTTAGTAATTACCAAAGAAGGATGAAAGAGAGGGTTGGGGGATTAGTTTCTCTGCAGAGTGATATCACCCTACTCATCTCTTTTCTCCATTCATCCTTTATTCTTGAGGAAAGAAAAAGAAAAGTAAAAGGCGAAGTCTTTGAGAGTCTAAGTTGGTTTTTTGTTTTTGTGGTTGTATGAGAGTTCTAAGGCTCGAGGAGATCTACAATCTAAGGTAAGAGTTGTTTGGTTTGGTGAAGAAGAAGAGGAAGCCCCATCTCAAAGACAAGGCAAGGAGAAAGCTTGAGGAGGAAGAAGGAAGGTCGTTTTTGCTGTTGTGTTGCTTGAGGTTGGTACTCCCAACTCTTCTAATTATCTTGCATTTCATGGTAGAGTGCATAGCATATAGAAATCCATGTATGAATGCTTGGTGTGCATGTTTGAGGACATTAATGGTGAATTTCGTAATTGTGTGTTTGATGGCTTGAAAATAATGTTAAAACACGTGAAACCTTTCTAAGAATGACTAGGAACACTTTAGAATTGAATAGATTAATGTTTGGGAAGAACCCTTAGAATTTTCTAAGTGCAGACCTGCATTTCGTGCAGGGGTATCGATACACGGGCTACCGGTATCGATACCCATGAGTGGAAATAGGCTAAGTGGCCAGGTGTATCGAACCATGGTTCGATACCGGGACCTCCAGTGCCATAATGACATTGATGCCGGTATCGATGCTGTTGGGTTCCCTTTTGTTGACTTTGGGAATGGTCAAAGGGTATCGATACTTGTATCGATACCCATGGTTCGATGCCTTCTTTGGGTGGGTATCGAGGTAGGGCGGTTCGATACCCCATATAAGGATATCGATACCCCTACGAAAATTGGACAAGTTAAGTATGGTTTGAGGTTCGATAAGAGGATTAAAGGTTAAAATGGATCTTATAATCAATGAAATGAACTGTTTAACCAAGATTGATGTTTATAACCCCAAAAGACTAAAGTATGATAAGTCTTAATATATCTTGTTGTGCTGAGATCCTAGGTGGATCGTTTGTGTGGTTTGAGTCCTTGTGTGATGGAAATCCGGATATCCATAAGTGTTGCAACACGTTGAAGGCCATCCGATGTAACATGCCGGATGATGTTTGAAGACTTTTATTCCGAGTGTTGGGCGGCCTCACTCGAAGATGTTCGATGTAACATTCCGAGCATGGGGTTGGTTGGGCGGCCTCCACCCCTTTCCGAACGTTGGGCGGCCTCGTTCGAAGATGTCCGATGTAACATTCCGGGCATAGGATTTGAGGGCAGCCTCAATCCTGAGTGTAGGATCCCTATGCTGTGTGGACGCGGGCCTCACTCTTGTGTGTTACTTTGTGATGTGACATGTATATGCTGTGTGCGATGTTATACATTGTTTATGCCATGTGGTAGGCAAGCATGTTAGATCATCATTTCATGCACGATGTTTATATGTTATGCTTTACTGCTTATGATATGCATGATGTTGGCCGAGTTCGGCGTACCCACTGAGCTTTAGTAGCTCAGCGTTCGAAATGTGTTTTCGTGCGTAGGTTAGCGGAAGCCGGTTCGTGGAGCACCATCGAGGTTTGGATTTCAGCATCGACCTATGTCAGGGTACATTTATAGATTAGTGGGCTAGTACTTAGTTGGACCCTATGTATCTTGTAACTCTATTTTATTTATTGTCGAATGTTTTTTAAATGGATTTGGACCCGACTTTATTGGTTTTTGGAAAGAATTTTGAGATACAGGTTTTGGGCCGGAGGCCCAATGTGACATCTGGGTCGGGGTGTTACAATATGTAATTAATAAAAAAGTGATAAACTCAGCATATAATTAATAATTGTATAATTAATCCTTTAAATTTTTATTTTTTATAAATTAATTTAATAATATTCAGTAATGTTCAACATCAATAATGTTTAACGGTGTTTGACGTTCATTATAGACTCGTCCTAAAAATATATATTAAAAATTTTATAACAACAAAATATAATATATTATTATGGTTTATGAAGTTCGCTTTCAAAAAATGGCTCTCTTAAACGTTTTAAAATATGAAAATGGAGTTTTAAAACACGTGGAATTTTCTGTTTCATTGGTTCTTAAAACGACAGCAACAGCAATTGATTGATTTATTTCTGAAATTAGGTGGTTTCAAACATTTCAACCATTTATGGATATCATTGGGGTAATATAAAGAAATGAAGCACGTGCTGTTCGACAAGGAAATGACATTTTAGACCCTTAAAAAGAAAAAAAATGAGATAGTTTGAATATTTAAAAGGATAAAAAATTTAAATACTTAAAAAAATAAGATAATTCATATTTTAAACTCTAAAGTTTATCGTATGTTTAATTTAGTTTATAAATAGGACAATAAACGTGTTAATAATTAAGATTGTTCGAAAACATAAATGAACCGAACACATCATTATTCGTGTTTGTTTATTTAATAAACGAACATAAATTTTTTATCTATACTCATTTATTTAACTTAATAACGTTATATAAAAGATTCATGAATAATTAATCGAATATTCTATTAATTTATACTCCTAGTGATCGCTTATCCCACCCTCGTCTAATTATTCCCAATTGAGAGCATGTTGAGTCGGTGATAGTGGGAGTCTGGTAGCTAACTAAGAAAACGTAAATACAAAGCAAAAAATAATCTTTTTTCTAGGATCTGCCTTGCCTTGCCTTGCAAGTCTGATTCTTTTAAACTTTTCCTTTTCTCCGCAGGACACTTAATTTTAATAGGTGAATCTTTTAATAGAGATTTTTATATACATAATATTTAGAATTTAGAATTTTGCTTAAACAATATTAAACTGTTTACCACTTACATTAATTCATTAATAAAAATTTAAAATTATTTTAAATTTAATTAATGATACAATTATAAGATTTGAATTATACACGATTTATATCGTATTAAATAATTTCCCATCAATATCCAACGTAGCTTTTCAACAAAGACAAATAAGTGACCATTGCTAACATGTTTTTCTTTTGCTTTTTTGGTTTTGGAAGTAAAGAAAATAACACTTCATTCATTGATAGCCGGAAGTTATTACATCAACACCATCCAGCTGGAAGAAAAAACATCATTTTTTCAATAAGTCCCACCATTTTTGAAACCAAGTAATTATGTATTACATATTTAATTTTGTTCTAATAGGGTTTACTAAAGCAATTGTATTTAGAGACAGATATAAAATTTTATGTTACGACCGGATTTATAAAATTTTATAATAATAAAAATATATTTTCAGAATATATAAATTAAAAAAAATTATACACAACATTCAAATTTTTAGAAAAACAACCTCTTCCTTCGACCCGTCGATCCATTCCTAATTATATTTGTGTAGGGGTATTCATTACCGGGTACCCGTTTTCCTCGGGTCAAAAAATTTGGCCTGTCTCCCGGCCTATTTAAATCGGGTATTTGTTATCGGGTACCCGAGAATTCAAAATTTTCGGTCCAAGTCCGGTCCACTAATTCTCGGGTCGAGTATTTTTTTCCAGGAATTATCCGGTATTTTTATTTCGGATCAGGTAATTTTAAACACCCCTATATAAATATTTGTGCTTATCGATCAAATATTTATAATGATTTACATGCAGTGAGATGAGAATGACTCCACTGTATAATTCTTCATTCTTTGGGTCACACTCACCCACACATTTCACCCTATGTTTCCTCGAACTCCAAAATATCTTGTCATTGTCTCATATGAATACACGTATTATTCGACAAACAAACAAACTGTTAAAACACGTTTCTCTGTTAATACAAATATATGAATATGAAAACTCGAGAAATTTAAGTGTTGAACTAACTACTTTTAGCTTAGATCGTGGGGGTTAGGAGTTGGATTATGTATATTATTTATTAGATTTTTAATCTACGAACTAACACTACTGCTGGAATCGTAACATGTTTGGAGGTTGAGTTTAGTTAATGTAATAATTTAGTTATGTGGTGCAGTTGTGCATCGTGACTTAATTTTGTAGGTTTGGGTGTTGATATTTTACAGACATTATGGAAACAGGTTGGCAGACAGGTTCAACTAATTGCCATGGTACTTGTCCGGGCTTGCATGCCGACTCTGTGCATGCTGATACTGTTTGCTGGTGTCGTCCTTCAACGTTGCATGTTCTACTTTTTTTTTGTTCCTTTTCTGGCATACCCCCTCCAACAATAAAAAATATGGTCAGAAAAAAGGTCAAGGTTCATTGCACCAACGTTGAAGTCTCAACGTAGTGGTAGTGTTCGTGGTGATTGACATAGACTTTTCGATATACAATCGATAATTCATCTTTTCTGATTTAAATAAATAATCATCGATCGAGAATCATCATATTATTGATCAATCCTCTTAAATTCTCCCATTCTCTTATCTTCCCCCATTACATGTCAAATGGGCCTAGCAATAGTATGAATATGGCATCAAAACGTTTGTCGTGAGCCAACATTTGGTCGGGACAACTCGGATATTTCAATCATTAAAATAAAATAATTACTAATTTTGATGTTTATAAATTAAGATATTTATAATTTTTTTTTTAAAATTTTACAACTAATATATTAAATATAAACCTTTAATTTCAATCATTAAAATAAAATAATTACCAATTTTGATGTTTAGTCCATGTTTATATATTAGATTTTAATTCGGTACATATTCGACCGTTTGGTCATTCAACAGTCGATGGCAAGTTGGCCACTTCCACTTGCCGCCCCTACTATCTCATTTGCCGACCACGGGTATTTTTTAGTCGTATTTTTATTAATTAATTAAGTAGTTAAAGAGATTTATAATAAA
The DNA here is from genome assembly GCA_035048815.1 of Abelmoschus esculentus. NCBI lineage: Eukaryota > Viridiplantae > Streptophyta > Magnoliopsida > Malvales > Malvaceae > Abelmoschus > Abelmoschus esculentus. The sequence continues at coordinate 12,342,870 of JAUCBN010000051.1, read as the reverse complement.
TATAAATTTAATTTAAAATTATAATAATATATCTCAAATAATAACAAAACATAAACGATTGTCTAGATTTCATCTTTGACCTTTACAATTTTAATAATTTCTTAAATGATAAAAAGAAAAACATAAACAAACGTGAAGGACAAGAATGTCACGCGCTCTATCCTTTTCGATTTGTGTCATCCAGCTTTTTTCTTGCACACGTGTCATGTCCTAATTGCACTGTCCTACTGTTTCCACCACACCACTTGTCACCGTCACGACATGCCAGTGCCTCCCATATCCTCCATAGTATTTTGTTTTTTTGGACACTACCAAGAGTACCAGTTATCTTCACTAAGGTGGAACTATTATAATAAAGGAATAAAAAATACACGAATTATCTTATCTCATAGTTAAAAAAATTATTATTATTTTAAAAATTATCAATTCGAATACTAATATTTATAATACAGTAATTAAATAATTAATATTTATAATAGGGTGATTAAATAATTAATATTTAATAATTAAAAATATATTTTAAAAATAAATATTATTTATATTTATTATAGCTGATTAAAAAATTTAAAATATTTATATACAAAACATTTACTATATTTTATTTATTAACGGTTTAAGATTAATAGTTTGAAGAAGTTAAACATTTTTTAATCAATTACAATGTTTATATTAATATATATTCTAAAACATATTCTTAATCATTAGACATTAATTACTTAATTATTGTATTGATATTATTAGTACTTGAACTCATAATCTTAAAAAATAATTATTATTTTTTAATCACTTAATGAAAATGATTCGTACAAATTAAATAATTTAAGTTAAGAAAAAAGGAGAGATTTTTATGAAAAAAAAGACAAAGGGCGAGTCAATTCCGCGTCGAGTGCAGAGAATAGTCGCTTCACAATCCCAACTCTCAACTCGGTGGAAAACTCAGTTTCCCAAGCCGTTTATACGACGTCGTGGCAGCTCCAATGGCAGATTCGTAAATAACAATCAAACGCCTTACGAAAGCATAAAACTCCCAATTTGATGAACGAAACAGATACCGAGTAGGCGAGTGGTGATCTTTTATGTTTTTCTTTAGGTTTGCTTGCTTTGCTTACTCGATCCTCTTCTTTGTTGTCGACATTTTCTTCCTTGTTTTCTCACGAAACAAACGGGAAATTAGGGTTCTTGCTCTGAAATTCAATGACTTTTTATGATGATAATATTAATAGTGAGGGGGGAGAGGTGGTGCCCGAGCTGAAACTAAGAGTCCAGGGTGATGATGATGGTGTTAATGGAAAAAGGGAAAGTTTGAGGCAACGATTATTGGAAGAATGTGAAGCAGAAGAGAGGGATTTGTCGGTACAGGAGACTGCTTTTTCTTATTTACGGATTAGGTCTATTTGGTTTTGGATCAAATTGGGGATTCTATTTACATTTATAGGGTTATTGGCTGCTGTTTTCTTCAAATGGGTTGCCCCCTTTTTAATGGACAAGGTTTCCCCTCTGAATTTATTGCTTTTGTTGGATCTTTTTTATACTTGCAATTTACATTTCCCTTGTTTAACTAATTATGTTTTATCATCATTTGTTTTTAGTGTCTTCTGATCTATGTAGATTCTTAATTTTGAGTTTAGATGACAGGGATTGCATATTTTTGGTTGAATTTTGGATTTTTTGTGGGTTTTATTGATTGCATGTATTAAACTGTCGATTGAAGAATGTTTTTTTTTTCATGTTTTCAACTCGGGTTTTACAGCCTTTCTCAATTTGCTAATTGTAGGGTCTTTGATTTTGAATTCTGATATGGGCTAATGCTTGTAGAGTTGTTGGTTATGATATTATTCTGCATTTTCTTCATATTATCTACTCGTGTTCTATCATTATGTTTTGGAGATCATTGCTGGTTTGTTCTTAAAATAGACTGAAACTTTCTCCTTGGTGCGCTTGATGTTATCATTTGCTAAGCTCACTAGTTAATCAGAATGCGTAGATGGACATGCTTTTATCTTTAAATTAGAAAATTTCATCACTTCCGTGATGATTATAGGCAGGGAACTCACTTATTCTTGACAAAGAGCTCTACATTCTTTGATTCTATTATATCCATATTTCTCCCTAAACATTCATTCTTCCCATGATATTACACTTTCCATGTTCATTTTCTTATTTAGCTTCAAAAGGTCCACAACATACCCTTGTGGTTTATATATGAATAAGATTATTGTTTTGATAAGTTGTGAAGAATTTACGTGTTCTTTACTGGAATAAGCACCAACTTTCACTGCCTGGAATATCTGTCTAAGTTGTGCAACCACAACCTTGCAACTTCATTGGTCCAAGCTAGTTATGAAACATATTGAATTGCCTCTCAGATTTTATTAATTTCTAAGTTGCAGACCGTGTAGTGTTAACTAAAAATTGTTGATTTTAGTGATAGTTTGTATTTAATTTTCCATGATCTTCTTGCAAACCTAAGGTTAGAAATCATAATTTCCTTCCAGAAGCTAGTAGGGACTGTTCATTTATCTCTTGTAAGATATCTTTCCACTCTCTAATTTTACTAACTTGATTTATGACACGATGACTGCAGGAGTTAATGCCTATAATAAATTGGGAGATGACAACCTTTAGTACTCCGGTGCTGGCAGTTCTAGTTTTTGCTTCTGTGGCATTGTTCCCTACAATATTCCTACCATCTACACCATCTATCTGGGTGGCGGGGATGACTTTTGGTTATGGTTTTGGATTTCTACTAATCATATCTGCAGCTGCTGTGGGTGTATCACTTCCATTCTTTATTGGCTCTCTTTTCCTTCACAGAATTCAAGTGTGTGCCTCATCCTAAGATTTTAATTTTCATCTTTTATTCACTGAAACTTTGCTCTCTGTCTGATTCTGCCACGGTTGGTTTGTGTATCTTTGCCATTGTTGTTATTTGCAATAATTTTCTACTTTTCCTCTATTTTTTGCAGGGTTGGTTAGAAAAATATCCTAAGAAAGCTGCTATTCTGAGAGCAGCTGGTGAAGGAAATTGGTTTCATCAGTTTAAAGTTGTAACATTAATCAGGATCTCTCCATTCCCATATATGATATATAACTACTGTGCGGTGGCAACACATGTTAAGTATGGTCCTTACATCTTGGGATCTTTGGTAGGAATGGTGCCAGAAATTTTTGTTGCAATATACACGTAAAGTTTCTCTCTCTCTATCCCCTTTTTAATATTTAATCTTGAGCTTGTATTTGCGAATGTACTATTTGCATGTGATATTTGATCATTACAACATATATTGTGTGCGCATGTCCGTGGTTCTTAAACATCCCTTACAAGCTTAGACACCTGATTCCGTCAGATGCATGAAACCAAAAAATGATGCACCCGAAGTGCATGAGCTGTATTTTTGGGGAGTTGCAGGTTCATAGGTTTCTGGTTTAATAAACTAAAGTTGAGCTTATTTGCATATAACTTCCATGCCTTCTGAACTTATTTGCGTATTGGTTATCGCAGAGGTATCCTCATAGAGACGTTGGCAGATGCTTCACAAGAGCGACATACCCTATCAGCTCCACAGATTTTGTTAAATGTTGGTGGTTTCCTTTTAACAGTGGTGACAACAATTGTTTTTACGGTTTATGCTAAAAGGCGACTAAAAGTGTTGCAGGGTGATGAATTGGTATTGCAGTGAGCTGTAGTTTGGTTTAGAGAACAACCATCTCTACCCAAGCTAGGTGCCTGGATGAAGTTTAATTTATTGAACAACTTCAACCATACAAGGAAATGTGACACAATATTGGTCCTATATAAACATGGTGGAGTAGTGACACAGGGAAAGCCAGAACAAGAGAAATTTCTAACATCTTACAGAAAAGGATGTTCCTTTCTTCCATATATTAAAAGAGATTTATTCTGCCTTCCTGTCGCCCATAATTGAGATTTGTATATGAATGGAACATGTCTCTCTATGAAATGTTGAAGTGGACCAAGGCGATATTGTTGACATTATGTACATGATTCAATGTCATTATCTTGTTGACTTGCTGAATATTATATTATATTCTTTAGAATCTTTGCTTTTGTAACAGAATGGTGTTCATTGATCTTTGTTATTATTGTATTTGATTTCACATGGTCATGCTTCTTCTTTACATTTCATTTTTCTATATTTTAACCTTGGGTGCGAGCCATATGCCAAATAAAGGATTGTTCTTACTCTTCTGTTTTTAAGTTCAGAACATTCTCTACCAACCTTAAACAATGGTGGTGGTGGGACAATGATATTCCTGTTTGCTTAACCTTAAAAATAATAACATTGGAAATTCTTTTATTCATGTTTTGGAACATTAATATCTTTGGCTGTGAGACACATTAGTATGTTGTTGTTGTCTTGGAAGATGGGGTACCTTTTCCTAGAGAGCAAAAACATGTATAAGAAACAACCCTGTTTCATATAATAAAATACATGTAAATAGCATTTACTGAGATTTTCTAGTTTTGATTAAAAAACCATTTACAGGTATCTCCTTTATTTCATTCATTCATCAAAAAACTTACAACCCTTGTAAAGAAGCCTTTAGATTGTTAAGCCAGTTGACAGTTGTTGCTGTTTTTGTTTCGCTGTACTCAATACTCCTAAAAGAATAGGTAGCCTGTCAATCTATCAGTTCAAATGAGATTCTGGGTTGGTGTTTGATTTGAAAATATTTATAATAATAATTCGAATATCAACTTTAATACATGATTGATGTGAGGTTCAATACTTCTCTAAGTGCATTTGGGGTGGCTGACCTGACTGGCATTCCATTAAGGCATATGCCCGAGCATTGTTTATGAACTTGTGAGTTGTGAGGTTGATGTGGGCACATGCAGGGGTATATGGAGGATATTAAAGGTAGTTGTATTATTGAAAATTTTAAATTTTTATATATTTTCTAAAAAATTATTAATATTTTGCATCCCTTCGAAATCTATATAATTTTATTAAATATAAAAAATTATAACTTTTAACATAAAATATACGTCGTTAAGTTTCTTTTTTTCGCTGAAAATTCTAATGGGAATGTTGTTAAGCTCTATGCTAATGCTAATATGATCTTTGTATATGTTAAGCTAATTAACCCTAAATCTATTCAAATCAACGGTTAATTGATAGTGTTTACAGATGTTTTAGCTTCTCTTCATGTAGTTTTCTTGACTTTCTGTAGATTCTTGTTTTAGTTTTCTAACAAAAACCTTGTACTCAGTCAAATGCAACAGGACAAGACAACAGTCTAAAGTTAATTAAATTAAAGTGACCATTAACGTTAAAGTTTAAACGGTTAAAATATTAAAAAAAGTGATTTGAAACATGAAAGTTGCAGGAACCAGGGAGACACATGGCAGAATCTGAGAAAGGTATTGCTGAAACTTCTAAAAGTAAATAGAGATAGGAGAAGATTCCCCTGGTTCAGCTGGAAATACAGTGTAGAACACTTCAATTTTCTTCTTCTTAAGGGAAAATTAAATGGAAATAGAAATACATTGTGACATGTCATCTAAATAAGTTTGATAAAATAGAGAAAAAAAGAGTGTCCTTTTCCAGCTCAGTCAACAAAAAGCCAAAGAAAAAACCAGCACCATTTCTTCTAAAGACTACCTTGTCTTTTGGGTTTTGCTAAATTTCCTATATTTTATTCCTCTGCCAATAATTTGGTGGTGATGAAAGGCATTGGAAGTATGGTTTGGTGAGAGAATAAATGCTTGTACTTCAATGACAAAGCTAAGGCCCTACTCTTCCATGGTGGTGAGTAAACCAAGACCATTTTGTGGGGGGTTTCAAGTTTTCTTCTATTTATAGTAATGGAAAGAGTTGAGCTTTGAGATAGAAAGAAATAGACAGGCATGTGGTTCAGGCTTCAGCTTCTGTTGGTGGCAACCGTATAGATATAAATATTTACATATTGGAGTATTAAATTGGCTCACCTGTTTTTCTTTCCAGCCAGGACATCTTCATATTTGTTCTCATTTGTCAGTTGTCACCATTTTCATTTCAATTTTTCTTTTCTCCAATGCTTTGTTGCCCTTTGTAACTCTCTCTTTTCTGGACCTGGAAAAGCTAAATTATTTTGAGATCTTTAGCTGAAACCCTGAAGGAAAAAGATTAAACCTTTGTTTCTGACTTCTGGGGTGTTTGGTTCAATGAAGAAAGTGTGGATCTTTGAGTTTTGTCTGAGCGGAGGAAGTGACAATGTTGGTGTTTAACCATGATCCTGATGTTTTGTCTTTGGTCCTAGAGATTTTTACAAGTGCAAACAACAAGCTTTGCAATTGGAAAAACAGGAGAGACAGATTTTCTTTGAATCTAATTCAATAATGCCAAACGGGGCAGGCACAAAATTTAGTGTATTCCTGTTGTGTTTCGAACATGAGAAGGATCCATCAATTCATTGTTTTCCATGCTTTGCTCTTCCTGATTCTAGCTTCATTCGGAACGAGAATCCTCACCATTTCCTTAGCAGCAACAGAGAAGGAAATGTTGCTCCAATTTAAAGGCAATATCACTGATGATCCTTACAACAGCTTGCATTCCTGGGTTCCAAGTGGTAACCCTTGTGTAGATTTCAGCGGTGTATTCTGCAATCCTGAGGGATTTGTGGACAAGATTGTTTTGTGGAACACTAGCCTCAGTGGACAACTGTCGGCTGCCCTGTCAGGTTTAAGCTCTATCAGAGTCTTGGCATTGTTTGGCAACAGATTTTCAGGTAATATCCCCCCAGAGTATTCACTGTTACGAACATTATGGAAGATCAATGTGAGTTCAAATGCATTATCCGGTCCCATACCAGGTTTCATTGGTGAATTACCTAACATTAGATTTCTTGATCTTTCAAAGAATGGTTATTCTGGGGAGATCCCATTTGCTTTGTTCAAGAATTGTTACAACACAAAGTATGTTTCTTTTTCCCATAACAATCTGTCTGGTTCCATTCCGGGGTCAATTGTGAATTGCAGTATGCTTGAAGGGTTTGATTTCTCATTCAATAATCTTACTGGTGAACTGCCTTCAGGAATTTGTGATATCTCAACGTTGAAGTATGTATCTGTTGGTAGCAATGCATTAAGTGGCAATGTTGTCGAGGAGATGTTGAAATGCCAAAGATTGCTTCATTTGGATCTTAGCAGAAATTCTTTTACAGGGTTGGCACCACTAGGGGTTATTGAATTTAAGAACATCACTTATTTCAATGTTTCACATAATGGGTTCTTTGGTAAGATTCCTTTGATACGAACCTGTAGTGAGACCTTGGAATTTATCGACGCTTCATGGAACACTTTGGATGAGGAGATCCCAACAAGCATTTCAAACTGTAGAAGCCTTAAAGTTTTGGACTTGGGGTTCAACAGGCTAAACGGGACCATACCAGTTAATATTGCAGATTTGGGAAGGCTTGTGGCAATTAGCTTGGCTAATAATTCACTAAACGGGACAATACCAGCTGGATTTGGTAGCATTGAGGTGCTACAAGTCTTGGATTTGCACAATCTCAACCTTGCAGGTGGGATTCCTGCAGATGTAAGCAACTGCCGGTTTCTTCACGAACTGTGAGTATAAACACTATCTTGATTAATTTCAGATTTTCATCAGCATTGCTTTGGACTAATCGTTTGAAACTTATATGATGTTGCTGTAGGGATGTTTCTGGGAATGCTCTAGAGGGGTATATACCTGATACCATTTACAACATGTCACAACTGGAAATCTTAGACTTACATGGCAACCAACTAAATGGAAGTATCCCAGCTGATATTGGTAACTTGTCAAAACTCCAATTTCTTGATCTCTCACAGAATTCGCTTTCTGGGTCAATCCCCTCTTCGCTTGCTAATCTGATTATGTTAGCGCATTTTAATCTTTCCTACAACAATCTCTCTGGTGCCATTCCTACCATTCAAACCATCCAGTCCTTTGGTCCATCAGCATTTTTTAACAATCCTAGGCTCTGTGGTTTCCCTTTGACATCCTGCTCCTTAAGTGGGTCTCCCACATCTGGTAGAACCAGGGTCCTTAGTGTTTCTGCAATTGTTGCCATTGTTGCTGCTGCTGTGATCCTTACAGGGGTTTGTGTGGTAATCATCATGAACATCAGGGCACGCAGGAGTAAAAGGGAGGAAGTGACAGCGGTTGTTGAGAGCACACCACCAGGTTCATCAGATTCGAATGTTATAATTGGGAAGTTGGTCCTCTTTAGCAAAAGTTTGCCATCTAAATATGAAGATTGGGAAACTGGCACCAAAGCTTTGCTTGACAAGGATAGTCTAATAGGTGGCGGTTCGATCGGAACTGTCTACAGAAGTAGCTTCGAAGGGGGGATCTCAATTGCGGTGAAGAAGCTGGAGACTATGGGAAGAATTAGAAACCAAGATGAATTTGAGCAAGAAATTGGTCGCCTAGGTAACATCAAACATCCCAACTTGGTTGCTTTTCAAGGCTGTTACTGGTCGTCAACGATGCAGTTGATTCTATCGGAATTCATTCCAAATGGAAATCTCTATGATAATCTTCATGGACTGAACTACCCAGGTACTAGTACAGGCATTGGTAATACTGAACTAAGTTGGTCTAGGAGGTTCCATATTGCCCTTGGAATTGCAAGAGGACTTTATTACCTTCACCATGATTGTAGACCTCCAATTCTCCATCTCAACATCAAATTGACTAACATACTCTTAGATGAGAACTACGAGGCCAAATTGTCTGATTATGGATTAGGAAGACTGCTTCCGATTTTGGACAACTATGGTTTAACTAAATTCCATAATGCAGTCGGATATGTTGCACCGGAGTTGTCCCAAAGTTTAAGACTTAGTGAGAAATGTGATGTGTACAGCTTTGGAGTGATTCTTTTAGAACTGGTAACCGGGAGGAAACCAGTAGAGAGTCCAACTGTAAATGAGGTAGTGATTCTGTGTGAATATGTTAGAGGATTGTTGGAGAAGGGCTCTGCTTCGGATTGTTTCGATAGAAGATTGCAGGGTTTCGCAGAGAATGAATTAATACAAATCATGAAATTGGGGTTGATTTGCACATCAGAGGTTCCTTCAAGAAGATCTAGCATGTCTGAGGTTGTTCAAGTTCTGGAGTCCATCAGATCTATTATTGAATCATAGTGACCAAGTTGCAATGTGTTTTCCGGACCATGTAGAGACATTTGCTGATTAGGCTAAAAATGGATAGGCAAAAAGAAAGGGAAAAGCATTCTTTTGTATTCATTGAGCTTACCATAGTTGATCTGTTTCCTCCATTTGTAATTTTATGCAATAAAGGGTATTCATTTATATGTATTTTTATACAATACAAAACATTGGTGTATGCATCTATCCAGTCCTTTGCTATCTCTGCATTTTCTTTGAAACAAATCAGATTTGGAGTTGGGAAATGCACTAATCTGTAAAGATGAAAATATAAATCTTAAGAGCTTTAATTGGTTCTTTGATTCTCCAATTCACTGTGTAGTGCCATAGAAAAGAGCTTTATATCAGAAAGAAAATAAATAAAACTCTGGGGGTTGTCTAAAATGAATAAATAAACAGCATTTCAACTATTCAATTTACAGGTTTCAAAACTTTCTTAATCCTTTCCATAACAACAGGGATATCTTTCTCTGTCAATGTGGCGAAACAGAAGCGGAACCAGCCAGGTTCGATACAATGACAACAAGAGCCTGGAGTTACATTGACCTTGGCTATGTTCAACAACCTATCCCAAAGCTCAACCTCTCCTTTCTCACTGTAAGAGCTGATTAACCCGCTCATATCAGCCCAACAGTAGAAACCCCCGCAGCTTTTTATGGTCTTTATGCCCATTTTCTCAAATCCTGCCTCAAGCTGAACATACATCCATTGAAGTCTCTCCCTGTTTGTGGTAATGAATGTTTGAATGAACCTCGTATCAGATAGCATGGAGATAAGCAAACGTTGGGTTGGAACTGAGATGGCCGAGAATCTTGTCAACTTTTTAGCAGCAGCCAGAACGTCCTCGTTAAATGAGTAGATAACACCAACCCGAAAGCCTGGAAGAGAAAGATCTTTTGCCAAACCATATACTATATGGACTCTTTTCCTGTCAATATCTTCCTGTTCAATGATTTCTGCCATGCTCACAAATTCTTCATTTCCATGAGTAGAACCAGCGAATATTTCGTTCGAGACGATATGGATGTTCTTCTCTCTGGAAAACTCTAGCAGGCTGTAAAGTGTTTCCCGACTAAGAAGATTGCCAACAGGATTTGATGGGTTCGATATTATAATCCCACGCACTTTCAGCCCACGTTTCATTGCCCGGTTGAATGATCTATCAAGAGCAGCTATACTTAAATTGAAGTTGTCAGCACTTCGGCAAGGAACATGGATTATTTCAACCCCAGTTCGCCATTTCACATCCCTGTCAAAACTGCATGTTTCATTCAAAAGCTCAGTTTCTAGGCAGATAGCTGGTTACCAGAATGAAAACTGTGGAGAAAAAATTACCCGGGGTAATACGGTGTTGGAACAAGAAATGCATTTCCAATATCTGCCAAGCAGAAGCTAAGAATCTCAATAGCAGGGGTTGCACCAGCAGTCAGCACTATCTGTGAAGGATTGAATGAAACAGCTTCCTCCATTACTTGAGACATGAATCCTGCCACAGCCTGTAAAGTAATAACAAGTTACACAAGGGTAGATTGAGAATTGGATCTATATCAAAAAAAATTATAAATAATTTATGCCATTAAAGGTGTTTTTCCCACCCATGTCACTGAATACGAACTAAGAGCAAGTGCAGGTATATTTATTGTGCTTTCCCATTTATCCTCTCTTTCAAGTGAACATATACTTATGTTGCTTCAACTCTTCATTTTTATTATAGTACCTATATCTGACACCCGCGTCTAACACATGAATAAACGGATATGACCTCCAAAGATCTTCCAAATGCATGGAAAAACTTCAAAAAATCTAATTACACTCGGCACATACCATGTCCAACAATCAAAGCCAAGTCTGAATAACATACATTACAATCTTCTCAATTCTCATAACCTCCAACATTAGATTTATATATCTGGTGTTAGCAACCACTCCCACAGTCTCGCTCGTGTCCTAATACGAGCATTATACCGAAAATGGTCCATAGCAGTACACAATCAGCTCGCTTAATCTGAGTGTTCTAACAGTTAAATCCTAAATATCTTCAAATCACCTAAAACTGAATACTAATACTTTTATAGAAGAGTTGGAAATATTTTCACAATGTTTACCACTTTGAATTCCATCAATCCATCAAAAGGCTGGTAAGCTGCAATCCCGCTAATGCTCAGCTCTTCTCCATTTCCCAATATCGCCTTGCTCGCATTCTCAGCTAGCCAATCCTTAACCAAATCCAACGACAACTGAAAACCAAAAAAACAAACCCATCAATAACTGAAGTACTGAACAAATGAAGCATATTGACAAATACAAGAAAAGGGTAAAAGAAACTAAAAGAACCCACCTTGTTTTCTGCCACGCCTAGTTGAATGACCCCATTCGGATTATCCAATTCATCATAAGGATCCTCCTTGACCCGCCTCAATCCTACATAATATGGAGAATCCGGTCCCTTCACAATCCAACTAACGCGAGCTGAAATCGAAACAGGTCCACTTGGATTTCTCGGCGAAAGCAGAGCCCGTGACAGACTACGTGTCATCGTAGGCAGCTCCGCCAGCTGGTCGGTAGACGGCGAACGCGTGGTTGGGTTTTGGGGCGGTGTACTGGATTCGTTCTGGTCATCCGGGTCATCACGGTTTCTCTTCAAATAAAATTGTAGAAAGTAAAAGAGCGCGCAAGGGATTATGGAGCCTAAAACTAGACCTCCTCTTCCTTGAACAACCCCTTGTAGAGGAACTATAACTCTCATGGCGGTTCCTCCTCCTCCTCCTCCTCTTCCCCCTCCGTTTTTCTCCTTTTCACTTTCGGGGCTCCGAGTTCGATAATATCGGGTATGCGTCATTGTAGTGACTTCATGGCCACATATATCTCAAAAAAATACGGATGAACAATGGTTTTTTCTTCATTTTCCGATTAAAGTTTGTTGGATGAATAAAAACAAAAGCTTTGTGGTGTGATTTTTGATGGATTCTGAGCCGTTCCTACATACAAGGGTTGGAATTGTTTTAATTTTAGATCTTTTGCAAGCGTAAAAGCTGTGAGTTTACTGGAATAGCCTTCATATTCAAGTTGAAGACTTTGTCTCTTCTTCCATGATTATTAACATGGTGATGTTGGAACACAACTTAGAGTTGCCGTGTAAGACGTTAAATTCGAAAAAAGACAAAAGAATCGTAGTACTATTAGGGACGGAATTAACATCGAATATTAATAAAGATAAAAATTTATTACATTTTATTTATTTTTCTGAGTTAACTAATAGTGATTATAATAGTATCTGTTTTAGAATATAATCTCTACCATCTGATATTAATTACTCAATCACTTTGCTGACATCAAATCCGTAATCTTTAAGAACAATAACCGTTACTTTAAAAGTTGAGAAAATCAAAAATCTTATTTAATTATTATTCAAATTAATAAAAACCGTTATTATAAAAAAAAGGACAAAATCTTTTTTTATTATATACATATCTTGAATTATTAAAATATAATATTTATGTTTCCTATTTTTTTAATGTTTATTACTTCTAGGTATGATCTTGCACATGTTTTTGAATCTTGTGTTGGATCTACTCTTAGCTCTGATATAATCAAGGGATCTCCTTGATTCTATCGACTACGAACTTTACTGTGAAGACAAAAAGAGAGTTTTAAGATGGAATTAGGATGATTTCTATAGAGATGGTTGCGTAAAGGATGAAACCAAGATTTAGAAGCGATCATAAAATATAAAATTTAAAAATAAAATAAATTTATAGTTATTTTTAAAAAAAAACTAAAAATAAAAGATTTTTCGTATCGCGAACAACAATTTACTATGAATAATATATTTTATTAAGGACAAAATCAGAATTTGGAGTTAAAAATAAAATACAAATATTTAAAAGTGAGGATAAATTTATAAATAAATTTAGGGTAAAGTATATAAATAGTCTCTTAATTATACCATAACTATCTTTTACATCCTTTGACTATCAAATGTTATAAATTGGTCTATTGATTAACTTTTTTATACAAAATGGTCCTGTGCCGTTAAAAATTTGACGGGAAGGACGTTAACATGCTGACTTAGATAACCATGTGGCATCCTCAATCTCTATAATCCAAATCAGCATGTTAACGTTCATATCAGTTTCCCATCAAATTTTTAACGACACAAAATCACTTTGTATTGAAAAAGTTAGTTAATAGATCAATTTATAACATTTGATAGTCAGACGGTATAAAAGATAATTGAGGTATAGTCAATGGACCATTTATGTAGTTTACCCATAAATTTATTTATTTTTATAAATTAGAGGAGCAACCTTATATAACTTCGTCTCCAACATTCGTCCTTGGTTGACATAAGTTGATAAAATGATTCGTTATGGGCCTTTTAGGGTCCGGCGGAGGTGTTGAGTGTGGAAAAAAAAAATCTTCATACAAGACAACATATGATGCATTTTAATTCTTGAATTCGAATAGAATAAAATAATTTTTTTATTAAGATCACTTATTAAGTTTATCGATAATTATTTTTTAAAAATATTAAATTTAAAGCCTTTATTTCAAATTAAATAAGATTTACAAATCAGGAAAGATATCCCTATCGTACCCACGTGTTGCTCTTGTTCTTTCACTTTAGGGTCATAAAACTCTATATGCCTCTTTAGGAAAGTTTATCTCAAAAGACAATAGACCTAACGACATCATCACATGACATGTAAGAATCATGACACAGTGGGATTGGTAGTTACATGATGCAGAGTTACTCATATGCTCCATTGCAGAATATATGAAAATGGAGCCCACACTGGTTTATGAAAGGCATGTGATGCAGATGCAAGATACCAGAAAAAGTAGGAAAATTTGGTTCAAGAAAGAAGCGACCGATTGCTTGGTCTCTGATGCCTAAACACCAAACCCTCCCTTTGGCTTACAACTAACGCAATAAGTTCAAAGCTAGGCAGCTAGCCACGCCCACTAGGACAATAAAGTTCCAACCACCACCCAAACATGTTACATGTCCCACACTGCTGCAAGTTGCTGATTGCAAAGTCCCAACCAGCCAGCCCCAACTAGACCTTTTGTGAATCCTACACCGACACTCACATCCATGGCAACCGGCATCGAGACGGCTAAACAGTTGTCAAACAACCATTCACAGCCCCATTTCCAGGGAATTTCCCAAGAATCCATGATAGGAATCACATTGATTTCTCCATAAAAACAGAACAAAAACACTTTTCCTAGTGATGCAATAAAAGCGAAAACTTGGTGTTCCTGGAACAATTGACCAATTTTCATTGGAATGAGAAACCTACTTGATAAAACTTTCAAATGGAATACAGAAGAAGGAAGTTCTATTCAAATTCTCAGGACAACTGAACATGCACCAAAAATCTAGTCTTTGACTGTTCTGTCATACCAGAAACATGCTTTCTAGTAAACCCAATTCAGACTATTGGACCCCAAACTCTGAAACAAGGCTGAGAATGTCAATCATAGATATTAAACTCTAAATTAAGAAATTGAATATTGCAAGAACATATCTTTTTATCTGTTCATATCAATGAAGAAAAAACATATGATAAGATTACAAAAAACAGGGGAAAAGTGAAAGAGAGAATTTTATTCTCTTAAACCACCCCAATAACATAAAGAAAAAGAGAGCATCTAACCCCTTTTTCTCCTCCATTCTTCCTATACAATCCAATCACAATTTTGTTTTATCCGAATTCGCTTCTTCCATTCTTTCTTTGCATTAAATCTGATAAAATACAAATAAAAGCAAGAAATATAACCAACAATTGAAAAGAAATAGGATTCCTTTGTTTTTCACCTTATTGTCAGTGTGTTGTGAACTTGGATCGTTTCTTTGCCTCACTGTAAAGCACAACACCTATAATTGTAACACCAAATCCACCCATCCCCATCACTGTCACCGGATTCCTGAAGATCATAACCGACACGAACGCCGCCACCGCAGCTTTGGCATTGCCCAAAACCTGCAGGGTTAGAGCACTTGTATGCTTGGTGACCAAAAAATTTGTTAAATTCACCAAATAGGCCACCGTAGCATTCCCAATCAACAAGTAAACAATGAAAGGATCAGTCCTGGCTTTCTCAAGTGTGATGCTTGCAACATTCCCTTCGATATAAAGAGTAAATGGTAATAAAATCATGGCAGCCATAGGCGCCATATAAAGCAACAAGTTCATGGAATGTAGCTTCTCAGCTTCACTGGTTAACAAGATCCCTTGAACTACAGACTTTAAAGCACGACCAGCGGTTGACCCAACACAGACCAAGAACCCAAAAAGGTTAAACAAGGGTTCACTGTTGCTAGCCAACACAATCCCAGAAACCACAGGCAAAAGTGCACAATAAACTCCGGGAGATTCCTTCTTGCAAGTGATTAAGAAAGAGAAAATTGCAGTGAAAAAAGGGGTGGTGGCGCCAATAGCTTGGTTAAACGACACCGGAATGTACCTTAAAGAAGTGTTCCCATATACCACGGAGAAACAGAAAATGACACTCAAAGCAAAGATTTTGAAGAACTGTTTCCTCGACAAAATATGTTGTCTTGGAACTATTTCAAGGAAGTTTATGGCCACGTAACTGTAAGAGGCGCAGGAGATCATGTGAAGCATGGTGAGGAAAATTGGATAACGGTAGCCATAAAAGCTGAGGAGATACTTGTTGAGTAAAAGGACCCCAATGTTGGACATGAACCATGAGGCAATAATGAGTGCTGTTAAGAGGTTAGGAGAGAGATGTGATCCAACGGTGTAGATGTTGTTTCTAACATCACCCGTTGGGGTTGCGGGGATGTCTAGAGCTTGGTGGTCGGCGGTGGCTGTCGAATCCAATCTTGGGTTGCTCATCCTCCTTGTAGTCCATGTTTGCGCTTCCACCATTTGGGTCTTTCTCTTTCAGGATAATAACAGTAAAGATAGTAACTTTGAGCTCAAAGTCTCAGACTTTTTTTTTGGGAGGATGATGAAATGACAAACAAAATGAAGGGTTCCTTGTCTGGTTAGATCTAAAGGAGTGATGGAAGAGTGAGGAGGATATGTTCGATTAATCGGACGGTGCAGATTTAGATTTGAGAGAATGGAGAAGTAAGAAGCGTTGGATTGGAAGAAAGCGTATGTTGGACATTGTTGCTGGTAATGGATTCCCACGCAAGACTGGAGACTCTTGTCTGAATATGACCAGATTTCCCATTTTTTTTTTTTTATATTTACCTAAAGGTTATAACTTGAATTATTAAAATTTATAAATCGATTATTAATAACTTAATCTGAATTTTAAAAAATAATTTAAGTATTAATAAGAGATAAATCAAATAATAAAATTATTGAGATTTGATCTAAATCTAACACAAATACATCCATTTTCCTTATTTTTTAAGAAATTATTTTAAATTGTTTTTTCCTTCAAAATCAAAGTAGGCAGTGATGGAGGTACATAAAGTAAGTCCGAAGATTTATTTATTTATTTATTTAATATTTTAAAAAATAGTTTTTTATGAATTTGTTCTCAGAGTCAAACGTTTACATTTTATCTTAACTCTAAGTATTGATTCCGAAGATAAGATTATATATATTTTTATTAGTAATTCCACATGCATCATGCCAACCATTCATATGCGCTCACAAAAGGCAAAGGCCCTGCAGTCACAGAATTCTGAGGTTCTCTGAGTTGAGTCGCAAGCCCTGCTCGATCAAGACCATCGTGATCACTGAAATAATCCCAATAGCTGTGCACTGCCGGAAGTTGCTATGAACTTCCCGTCAACATTGATTTTAATCTTTCCCGCCGGTGGGTTATTGCATTTAGGAGGCTGCACCACCGCTGGTATATGCTGCACACGTACATTGGCCATGTAGAAAGCTTTTTGCAGTTGTGCTGGCTGTGCATTTGCTGCCTACTTAGGAGGAAGGATGCAACACACCCTCATCCCTCATGCACCATTATGTTCCAGCGGTTCCACATGTTCCAGAGGAGGAGGATAAAGCTCGCAAATCTGATAGTGCCTAAAGCTCATTCAGTAAATTCAAGCCATTTTTGGGTTGATCCTTGAGCCCCATTTCGGATACAGTCAGGAACCCCACTAATAACCGGTGACTCTTGTATCTGACCCGTGTCATACATTTGGTTTTGGCTGATGAGTTTTCCAACAGTGATTTTCTGCATATGAGGGTATTTAAATGACCAGACACTGAGAGAACAACAAGAGAGAAGAGGTTGCATTATTTGTTCCCATTGTAGAAATTTTCCGACAGACTAGGTTCAAGACAATGCCTGCCTGCAAGACAAGCTAGAAATCTTGTTTTGTTTTTAATATCGTTTCGCATAATGTTCGGACTTTGACATGCAGTTGAAAAATGGAAAGCAATATCAGAGGGAGAAAACCTGGAGATGGAGAGACAACTCAATGTTATGAACAAGCCTCCCATTATGAGTTTCAAGACCGAGTTCGGAGATATCTTCGATTGCATAGACATTTACAAACAACATGCTTTCGATCATCTATTGCTAAAGGATCATATATATAGTGCAGGTCAACAATCTGATTCCTTTAAATAATCAGTCTGTACACATATTTTTTTCTTTAACTATGGACTATGTTGTATTTCTGAATACAGACAAGTCCAAAAAAAACATTCTGAAGTCGATGGAAGGCGAATCTCCAGGGTTTTTGCCTGAAAATATAAAATGCCCACCAGGATCAGTGCTCATCAAAAGGACTACAAACAATAATATAATCATGTCCAACAGATTAAAGGCTTCAGGATTGAATCATCCCCATCAAGTTCCAACTGAACCCAAAAAGGGCTACGCGGTAAGCAATTCTGCTAAAAAGGTTCACCGAGAACGGTGGCTTAAGTTGTTTAACCAATTCATTGGTTATTGGCCACAAAAATTGTTCTATTACATGTATGGTGGTGCCAATAACGTTCTGTGGGGAGGCCATGTTATCAGCGCCTCAAGCAAGCTTAGTCCTTCCAAGGGCAATGGCCATATCCCCGCAGATTACGATTACAATACACCTGCCCTACTTCAAGCAGACGCAAATATGGGACAATGTACACTTGATTTATCCACGGCAAGACCGACTCGAGTCGTTTTTTACTGTTCCGGCTTGTTACAGGGCTGTGGTCATTAATGGTATTGATCTTATGGTTCGGTCAATTTTATTTTGATTTGACTTTAATTCTATAAAATAACTCGTAACATTTACATTTTGTTTTAATTTAATCCTTACTATAACCCCAACTTTTCATTCATATGAAAAACTGGAACCATTCCTCTAACCCAAAAATACCATTCTTAAATCACTTCGTCTTTACCAAATAAGACCCCTGAACTATAATAACTCAACATTTCTGATATTTCACTGGATAATTTCTTTGTCTTTCCTGATTTGTTGCATACCATCCAATATTCTCCAACACCCTTCTACCTTCTCAAGTGGTTGTATGAATTGAATGTTTAGAATTATTTTTTAATTAAGCAAATGTACCAATGAAAATGGTAGATAAAAGCTTTTTAAAGCCGATTTGAATAAGCACAAGATTATACTTTGTTTAGATGATGTAAAGTTGGATGCTTTGGTTTACTGTGTATCTACTATCCCTTCAGCTGCAGAATATTAGATGCTTTGGCTTGACATGATTTGATATGAGTGCAGATGTGCTTGGAAATATTGTCCCACCGAATCTGGTCAGTGAGCAGACAAAGGTTAACCATGTTTTCGGTGGAAAAGATCTGAGTTTTGATGGAAACGAGAAAAAAAAAAGAAGTGAACTTTAAAACTCATCAAAGCCTTGAAAAAGCAAGGAAAAGGGATACAAAGTACCTGATGAATAGTGTTGTCAGCAAATCTATGCCCCCAGGGGTGAACTGTTTCCTATAAAGTTTACATTTATAGTATATAGTAGTGAGACCCTAAAATGTGTCATGTCTTGACAGACTTTATCAGCCTTTTCATGCTTTTCCTTGTTTCCTCTGTCTTCTTTGCTCTTGCATGTGTGATTGTGATTGTTTTTATCCCATAAACAAATCTAGAAATCCATTAAACTTTATTGCAAGTACCATTATTAGTGATAAGCTGAGTTAGATTTTGATTCTTTAAAACAAGTTAAGATGATAGAAGACACTGCCCTTTTCTCTTGCAGCTGCAAGGAAAAGTTACCTCAATGTTAATACATGGTGAAATATTGAAGTCATTGGTCAAGCTCTACAGAACTTTCCATGACATGGGATTTTACAGAACAAGCCGGATATTGTAGAACAAATAACTCGATGATTGTTGGTCCGATGATAAGCTTCAATACCTCCAAGTAATTCTCTGCAATGCCTGCTTGATTGTTCCTGCTTTTGCAACACTTGATCCTTTGTACTGCAATGAACACATATACTTTGTTTAGACTTAATTGTTCATCAAGAAAAGTTGGACTTAAAATGTTTGTGAATGTTCCGAATCACTACCTTGGATTCTATAGTCAGGGAGAGAATCCCCTCGGTGGTAGATGTCTGAACTGAGTGGCAATCCAAACTGAGAATGCTTAGTGCATTCATTATCTCAAGCAAAACTCCTTCCCTCCATTGACACTTAAGTTCGATTCGAAAGTCCTTGTTGTTCACACAGACAGTAATATTATCAGTTGAACCATCTTTAGGTGCAACATAGTCGATCTCTTCATCGACTTCCTCCGTGTCACAGGCTTTCCTTTTACTCAGGGGTGATATCTTTCCATTGGTGATTTTGTTATAGTTATCAGATGTTCGTTCAACGCGATCGAGAGGTTTTCTTTTTATTCTTGTCTCTAACTCGGTTAACTCCTTACAAGATTCTAACTCTGCAACCCTTCTCTCGAGCTCGTGTAGGTAGTCTATTGTAACATCTAGTATAGAAACCTTATCAACCTGCGTAAAGTTCGAAAAAGACTGGTTAATTAGTAATGTTCATATTATGAATAACTAAGGGCAACGTAAATTTAGCTACCTTGCTATTTGCAGGGACCATTGATTTGAGAATCATAAGTCTTTCGTTTATTTTTCCCCTCTTCTTCCTCTCCGGCAATGTTCGGTTTCCGCAAATATCATCAGCCTCTGCTCTCCAAACAGCATCTCTAACCCCATTTGTTTCAGGAGATTCAATCAATCCTCCATCATGCATATGAGGAACAAAGAACAATATCTTCTTCAATAAGTTTTGAGAGGTTCCATCTCTTGCTTTCCGAGGCTTCACCAAGCCATTTTCCCTCCAGCTGACAAAGCTGGATTCCTTGTTAGAATTTCGAAACTGTGGTCCTAAAATCAAGGGGTGTGAGCTCTTCAATATGGCTGAAAGAACTGCATGGAAATGCAGATCATCACTTTGAAGATCAAAAGATATCGGTTTTGTCCGATTGCACTCTTCAACATCTTGCAAACCATTGTCATAATCTTTTTCTTCCTGGCCAAGAGGAATGATGTTTCGATGATCTGCAAAGGTTTGAGATATGCAGTCACTGGAATTCAATGAATGGTGAACACAATTGCTGAACTCCTCATCCTTGAATTGCCAACTATGTACTTGAGAAGCTTCACCATCTATCCCTTGAACCAAGAAAGAATCTTCTCTTGGGTGCATAGGCTCCAAGCCGTCCGGACTATCATAAGGAGAAGCCGTTTCGAGTTGTTCACAGCCTAATATCGGACTCAGTTTGGTGTCAATGATCAGAGGATCAAGAGCTGGACATGCAAGATCATCGTCATTTCCAGCAACACATATCGATTTATCAGAGACAATTGGCTGTGGAACGTCCAAGAACAAAGTTTTAATCCGCTGAACAATCCCGAAGTCTTCCAATACCTGCAGAAAAGCAATCAATATACAGCAATAACAGCACTGAAATCAAACTTGTCAATGAAAACAATCAAAGAAAAGCATGGCAGAAAAATTACCAAATCAGTTACACCAAGCTCAATCACACCTCCTGAAAAGGGAAAGCATACTACGGTCTGAAATCAAGCCAAGTCCAAGGATTTCAGTAGAAACATTTACATAAATGTAATAAGACTAACCCCTCCAAGGTTTTCCATGTCTAAACATAAAATATTCAGATTCTACATTCACTAAAAGGCCACACACTGGATGAATACCTGAATGGATGCACTCTGAGAAAGCCGATTGCCAACATTTCCAGCCATGAAAACAAAAACCAAACTCTCATTTCTGACAATTTTAACTTATCTTTTAACATAACCATAAGTAAAACAAGCACAATATGCACCTTTGCTAGCAGTGAACGACTGAACACTTTACTCTCTGCACAATGAGCATTATAAAGCCAAACAGGTTGACCACTAGAAAATGTTCTTCCAGGCAATCTAACAGCAATTTAGAAGAACAATTAACAATCAGAAACATTGTGTTTTTTTTTTTTTAATTTGAAGGCGGTGAGAACAAAGAACATAGAGAAAAGATTACCCTTGGTCAATGTTGAACACAAATGACATACAAACTAAGTAATACCACTCAGTATCTGTGAGATCTTCAGGAGATAAAACTGCTGAAGGTCTTCTAGCCTGAGGATTACTTTGAGTAGCCGAGAGGGACTCATAAAGTTGCCTCAGTTGCTCACTTCTCTGCAAACCCAGTTGGTCAGAGTTGAGCTCTACAGCCTGAATTGTTTTCCTGGTCTTTATATCTCCGTTGTAATAACCATCACCCCACTCCAAGACCCTGAAAATGCATTACAAATACAAGATTTTTTGCACAAGAAAGAAACAAAAAAGTGGGAAAGTTTCATGAAGAGACCCAGTGTTTTTAGAAAGAAAAACTGGAGCATTCTGTACCCTGGCTGTCTAGTTGAAATGGACCAGAAAATTGCATAACTCCATTGGATGTTCCTCACAGCAAGAGCAAGCTGTTTCTTCAGGTTCTTTGGCACTCTCTCTTGATTTTCAACTCCAGCAGCCATGTCAAAGATAAAATTATATGTATGCTAACACCAGCTTTAACAAAATTTTAGAAATATGTTTGGTTGTGGAATATTCCAACAGAAGTAACAACAAGAACATGTGCTAGAGTTCAAGTTCAAGACTCTTGTAAGACCAAACAAAGAAATCTAGATATGTTTGTCTCACTGTTGCTCCTGATTCCCATACCAGAAATAACCCAAAGTTCAATACAAACTTGTTACTTTTTTCTTTTGAAACAAAAGGGGAAAGCTAAAATAAAAGCTTTAATGGCTAAGAACTTAAAATGGTTTTTTGAGGTATTAAATATTAATAAAGCTTATTTACAAATGCACAAAACCTCAGGCGAGAATCGAGATGCAATTAATTTACTGTTTGTGTACAGAATGAATGAATAAAATGAAGCACAAAGTAGAAAGTAAGAGAAATAAAATATTAATTTATATTGGGAAAATTACTATTTTCATCATTCAACTTTGATCATGTTTCTACTTTAGTTATTCAACTTTAAATTTTTTCACTTTGAAGTCTAAAAAGGCTAGTTGATCATCCCTAATAAGCACAAGCATGCAAAGATTGAAGTTTTTTGAATTCAATTGATGTCTTGTTTGATCATAATCGACGATGAGGTTCTGTCGTCTACTACAACCAAGTGAAAGGGCAAAGAATAATAGAGCTTGTTTAAGTGAAAAAGAATAAGAAAATTAAATAGAAGAAAAATAAGTGGAAAATATAAATTCAAAAGATATAACTCAGACTAAAAAATGTCATGCCATTACTCCATTACTCATTTAACAAGTTAGTGACCAAAAGGGAATAATTCAAAAGCCAAGTGATCAAGTTAAATGTTTTTAAAGTTGAGTGATGAAAATCATAGTTTAACCATTACATGAATACATGCTCATACACGCATTCATTGCTTTTTTTATTATTATTTCTAGCTCTTAGAAAATGAAAATTCGAAGGAAATCGTACAAGGACATTCTTAGGTAATTTTTCTATGATTTACAAGTACCTCATAGCCCAATAGCCTCAACATGATACAAGTAAAAGAAATGAAGATTCCCATCTCTTACAATTATGAACATTATGGTGTTTCTATTATGATTCTAATTTATAGAAGTGAAGAATGAATCAATGGCATAGTGCAGAAATTCTTGCATGACTGATGTAACCTTCGATTCGCGGCACGAACTCGAATATCACTCTGTAAACTCATTTGACAGTATTCAAAATAAGACATTCCAGATTTAGTGTAAGCTGGGGATCAATGCTGTGTTTTTAGTGGAAACACAGTACATCCCTTGTTATAGCTCACCAAAGCACATGCCAATAGGCCATTTTCAAGTGAACAAGGCAATAGTTTCCGGCCTAGACACGAGCAATCGGAGAGAAAGGAGGGTTAATCATGTAGGATGGTGGGATAGCCTTCATCTTCTCCACTGTGACTGCTTCTATTAGGAGATTATCTTCCTCCTGGATAAGAATTTTTAATGAATTGTCTTGTGGCAAACGTTTGCTTTCCGTCTCGCAAATGGTAGCGGAGGTTTCTGTACAATGCAGCACAGCAACACAAATGGAAAATGCTTGTAACGAAGACAACTGTGCATGAAAATCAACTGCATACCCTCCTTCAATGGCTGTCATGGTCAGTGCTGGTGTATGCTCTTTAGCACCCTACAAAGTAATTAAAATCGAATTAGTAATATGAAAGCTATTCCTTCATCAGGTAAGGTAGGCTTGAGGAACCGCACCTGAAGAAAAAGTTTGAAAGGCTGCTTGCTATCCACCAGTGGTTGATCATCGAAACAATTTAGACCGGGATTGCTGAAAACTACTAGAGGACAGGCCATGTCCCAGCCACCGCAATCGCAGCCTCCACCCAACCTCCACCTATCAAGTAACGACGAAGGAAACCGGGTCTCAGCACAAGGAAAACCATGGTTTCCAGTTGGAATAATGACTTTCACCTTCTCTTGGCTCTTGCTTTCCTCAATTGTAGAGACATTTAGTGGATCTAAATGCCTCTGATCATTAAATTTATCCCCTCTTCTGTATCTTAAGCTCTCTCTATTCTTAAATGGCACTCGAATGACTATGGCCGCAACTTCGAGGTTTGGATGCAAATCATCAGGTGTTCCATTTAGGAATTCAACCTCATCACTGTCCACGGCATGGTTTAAATGATCTTTAAGCCTCAACATATTAGAGCCATCATCTAAGTTATAGCAGGTAGCAGCTTTATGAACACCCGTCGATCCAAGGGCAGCGACACGTTGTCTTGTGCGTGTGGTATCGTACAAAACAAACTCCGTAACCATCGATCTTTCGACATCTCCGACATTTTTAACTTCTGAGCACAAATGACAAGAAACTTGCATCTGTGCAACAATTGAAGCAGCAACATTGCTATTATCACTCGGTTCCCGTATACTGGCATTGCTCTTCTTTTTATTTCTGACAGAGTGGAAGGTATATACCCAATTGAAAGCATTGTTCGCCTTCAATGTTTTGGCCAGAAGAATATCTTGTGGTTCATTCATTGAGAACTGAAAAAATGGAACCCCATGTTTAGCTCCCAACTTGAGATGACCATGTAGGTGAACCGGTGAGCGAACGATGTCTTTCTCAACAAAGTCCGAACCCAATTTAGTATTTTGTGGTGAATGTGAGAAGTCATGTAACAAAGATTTCCTAAATGTCTTATTTCTTCTTGAATTTTCCTTCAAACTAGTTCTGATACTGTTAGCCTCTGTGACATAACCCAAGCCGCTTTGCAGAGAATTTGATTTCACGAACGGATCAAACATTTTTCTAAGAGTAAATCTGGTGCTGGAAAACGAGTCACTATCAGAGGAACATGGTGAATGAGGCGTTTCAAGCTTAGCAGAGAGTGAGTTGTGTGGATTCTGAGCTGCATCTTTTTCAACACGGTCAACACCGTAGCCTAAAGGAACCTGTTCACATCCAAATCTGATGGCCACCTTGTTGTCTGCTCCTAGAGTTTTCCCCAACAGCTTTTCTTTCTTGTCTGAACTTAGGCAGATTTCGATGAAGTCGTCCGATGAGCATGACTCTGAATAACGTCTGCTAACGGATGATGAGCTCAGGTTCGAGCCGATATACATCACTGAAGGCTTTCCTCTTCTGAATTACAAAGAGTATCAACAATTGTGAAGGAAAAAAAAAAGACTCAATTTGCCCTCCAGTTGACAGTGTCTGTATTTTTCACTTTCCTTACCTCTTTGGAGCTTTGATATATAGAGACTCGGTTCAGCTCAGCATTAGTTTCTGTCTAAGACATACACATGGGGTGTTCTTACAAGAAGCATGGAAGCGACCAACAATCTTTTGATTCAGATCACATTTCCAGTCCTGCAAGAATGCAAACCATAAAAAGATCAACTCATGAAAACCAAGTTATTCCATTGGAATCCTCTGGAAAAGTATACACCATATATAAAAAATTAAACTTTAACGTAAAAGAAAATGGCAATGATCTCATAAATTAAACTAAACCACAACCTTTGAGCTAACCAGGAATCTCGTGATCTCTATAAACAGTGTGGAAAAAGAGAGTAAAGTGACAGGGATAAAGGCATGTACAATTGTTAAAGAAAAACACCAGCATTCCAAGGCAACAAAAAGTGGAGAAAAGAAATTGCTAGAGAAAATGGGCATACACCAGAATACATAATATTGCAGTGAATTAAAAGAAGCCCACAACTTGTAAGAAGATGCAGCCATACCCTTCAAACTCTTGAGCACAAAGTCTGTTATGCATCTACAAGAAAGCAATGATAAAAAACACCAAAGACAAAGACCCTTGTTTAGAGAAGAATCAGACATGAGCCTCTGAGAGTACTGGAAATTCTGAAAGGAACCAACAAAAAAACACTGGATCAGTACTAGAAAAGCTCGAGACACAAAAAAAACTGACTTTTTTATTATTATTTTAAAGAGAAAACATATCTTGCTTGCCTGTACTAGAGATTGTGTTTAGGAATGGAATATTTGGTCTCTTCGCTCTGGGATGAGCTGCTGGGAGCGACAATGAGTAGCCCGGTTTCTGTTCATGTCTTGCGGAAAAGCAGTCTTGTTTCAAGTCATCATATGCTTGCCGGCTATGTTCTCACCTGTCACTTGTGTTTATGTCCGGGTTTTGTCCTTTCTTTGCAGATATTTCTTCGGCTAAAAAGCGAATACGAACAATTAGTTGGTCTAATAATATAAAGCGTTATTTTTTTTATCCAAAATATCTTATAAATTATGTTTTATTTCTCTCATCTCAGATAAAATAAATGGTAGCATGTCATGCTAGCTAAGAATGTAAGCCAACAACGATTTTCCCTTCAAGAACTTGTTAAAATTATTATAAATGAAATACTAACTTTGATATATATTGAAATCTTTCATTACAAAACCCCAAAAATAATATTATGACATAAATATTAAAATAGTGATGAAGGTTCAATAAATTTTTGGACCACTTTTAGTTGTGATAAACTTAAAGTGTCTTAACTGAGTTTGCAATGAGACAAAACCAATGAATACAGGTTTAGACCCTTCCTTTGAATCATGCAAAGAGACCTAAAAAATTATTAAAATCGACTTAATGTGTTAGGATTAGGCATTCAATCCTCTTAAATTGAATAGGGAAATTAGGCTACAAAATTTGTTTTAGCTGCTAAAACAATCAATTATGATTTGGGGGTAAATGAACACAATGACTCATCTTCAAAAGGAGTGGTCTTGGTACATGGAAGTAAATGAAATTCACATGTAGACAAACACTTTTTGTGGCTGTGGGTTTCTTTTTGCTACAATTTTTCCGTTCCAAGTTTCACTTTTAAGACATGTGGTGTAGAAAATTGGTTTAAAATTATTCGAATAAATATTAAAATTGTTCCACTCTAATTGTTTTACATTATGTCTCTCGAAAAGATTTTCGATTATTATACCAAACTCTATCTTGCTTATATGCCCTTCGAGATGAGCTAAGATTAACAATGCTAAGAAATTGGTATAACTTTTGAATTTTAGTAGGTAAACGGAAAATTGAATCACTTGCTATGAAAGCAGAGCATTAACAATTACAGTAAGAAGAAAATGAACTAAATCATGACTCTAAATGTGGTGTACATTGATTTTGAACATCGAACTAAGTGGAGACAACATTTATACGATGTTTTCGGGTGTGACCGAACCTATATATTCACTCTATCATAAAAGTAATGCTGGTTGATTCTATTTGTTTCAGCATGGATCAAGGATTCCTAACCTTCATGTATGATGTACTCAGGGAGTCAGGGTCCAACTATCACTAGGGTCATTGTTCAACTGTACAACGGTCAATTTTGCTCCAAACTGCAGAAATCTCCTACTCTACATTAACTGTAGATCGGAATTCAAGGGGACTAATCGGCTTCTTCTCAGGATTTCTAGCAACCTTTGCAGAACTTGAAGTCTCGATTGTAAGTGAAGATGCCTCATCCCTAGAAGCGTACCAGGAGTTTCCACAGGCAATACATTCCAACTGAAACAAGTGGAAGTTCAAAGAATGTTAATGGTTTAAAAAGAAATTTAAACATGCTTGAAATAAACTGGAATTTAGGTTCTTAAGCTGCAATGGGCTTTTACACCGCACATAGGAAATAGTACTAAGCTGCATGCAGTTACCTGACCTCTATAAATACCTTTAGATAATATGGGATGTTTTTTATTATGCTAGGCCAACAAACCCATTAGTTACTTGAAATTCCTGTCATAAGTCATAAATCATAATACTCTTTGAAGCTGGATCATATGCTAGCCATTCCATTCATAACATTCATCCTTGAAGTAAAATCCCCCACCTTGAATATAAAATCATCTCTTTTGATGTGCATTACGCACTTTATATATGTCTTGTCCTATCAAAATTTTAAACAGAAGCATAGATGATACATGCCTATATCCAGTTCAGATTACAATGAAGGAATTATAACATCTTTTAAGCCCGATATATTAACTGAGTCTACATTTGCTCTAACAAAAAGTAGTTTCTACCCAAAAATATTGTGTTCTTGTTCAATGCCATAACCGTTAACGAACTTTTTGTCATTGGTCTGAAATCTAGTATAAAATTCTAAAACTCAACATATAAGCTTGCATGATCTAAGGTGTTGACAACATCATGCATACTGCATAGAGATCCCAGACCCATGTATGTACCCTGCAGATTCACATTAATTTTTTTTTTACATAAACAAGTTTAATAATCTGTTGAGGTACATGTCTGACTATGCGAGGAACACAAACAAAAAAGTGCTAGCTCAATCGAATCCCAACTTCCTTTAATTAAAATAGTAACAGTGACTGAATGGAAGAAGAAAATATGAGATTACCTGGTAACGGTCTCCATGTCCTGCTTGGATAATGTCCCTTACACCAACTTTAAATTCCATGCATCTTGAGCACCGAGCATCAGTCATCTGCTTTCACAGTAATAGAACAACCAGTGACCACATGTCAGCCACATTAACAGAAAGGTCATTAAATTCTATGCTTAACAAATTACGTAGAGGGAAGTGACCTGCATGCGCTCTGACTCATCAGGCTCTTTTTTAGCTGTCTCTTCTGCAGTTAAACCCTCCTAGAGTTGAAATCATTAGTATAGATTTTTTCACTGACAACAAACCAAAATCCTAATGCAATAAAGTGGTGGGGAGTAATAGTTACATGCCATTGTTCTGAACTTTAAAAAAAAAAATTAACACACATGCACACAAATACTTAAAACTTGGGAGTACAGGCAACTACCAAGGAGGCCAAAATATTTTATTAATAAGATTATACAGAATGTGAATAAAAGGAAGACTTCTAGATCCACCACATATATGATAAAAGATCATGTCAAAATTTTACTCTCCAACAGTCCAACTTGTAAAAGGTATATTTTATCACATTTCTCATTCTGCTAAATTTAAGAGAAATTAACACCTAACAGATAACCAAATTATGTTTAATGTGTTTGAGAGTCATCAGATTCAGCACATTAAACTTTTCCAGCTACAAAAGGTATCAATCAGTCTATCATTCTCAAACAAACAAGAAAGAAGAGAAGCCTCCTAACAAGCTCGGACTATACCTTTAACTCTTTTGGTGACATGTTTAGTATTGTTGAAGGTTCTAATTCTCCATTTAGTAGACGTCGAGCTAGCAATGGATTGTTCTGCCAAAAAGAAACAAGAATTAACGTTATACTAAATGCAAATAAGGCAAGATAGCTGTAGAAGTTTAGCACAAAGCCCTCTACCTTCAGATTGAACTCAAGCTGTCGTAACTTCTGGTTATATTTTTGGAAATCAGAAGAAAGAGCATCATGCGAGACCTCAAGTGCAGTTACAGCAGGAACAGCAGCATCTGGCCATGTAAAAGATTTGCCCCTCTGCAAAGTGAGAAATATATCAAGTATTGTGCAATCATTACATCTGATCAATAAAAAATACATATTCTTATTAATCATAAACACGCAAAAAAAAAACATATTCCTACTATAGAAACAACTTATAGGCAAAAAACGAAAGAAATCACTGCACACATTTAAACTCTTCTCTTGAGATCCATTTGCAGTTCCTAAACTCTTAGGGACTCTTTCACATTCCAAGCCATCAGGACGACACATGTACTGAACTCCTTGGAGAAGCCTCACAATCCACTTATCACGATGGGTTTTTCCGGTTAACATGTTAGATTTTGACAAAATGGTGTAGTATTCGGTGGTATTACTTGTACAGCTTCCAGGTGTTACAGCTTTCAGATTTAGATCAGACATGGTAGTTCCTTCATCATTCCTCTTAACATCAAGAGGTGAAATGTTCTTTTTTCTGAGAGTTCTTTTTGTCTTCAACTGCTCCTCCCGATCAACAAATGGAGCAGCAGCATCAATCTCAATGTCAGGGAGCTCTCCCAGTAGTGATGAAGTTTTCTGAACAAGAAGATCAATCTCATGCTGTTTATTATCCTCATAATCTTTATCAGTTAGATTCCAAAGCTTCCGTTCCACTGTATCATAAACTTTCTGCACAATAAAACCCGGATGCTGTTTACGATTTGGAATCTTTTTGTGTATGGGAACAAAGTGCACCACACACTTATGCATCACGGATTCTGCAGGAACCTCATCACAGTGGAAGCTATAGAAAAGCTCTCTTGTATCATGTAACGGCCAGCTTCCACCACCTTTTCTCTCAGCCTCTTCAGGGCGATAAAACCACTGCCCAGTAACCATAATGTTCCCATCTTTAGTCTGACTAATGTCCTATCAACAGATAAAAAGCTCCATTATTTGCAAAGGGACATGACTAAAAAGTCTTTTGGAATTATGGAAATAAAGAAATTGTGTACAAGGCAATCAAGTTACCTTAATGATAGCCACATAAGGCTTTTGATTTGAATCTTCGGGAACTAAAAGAACGGGATCCTCCTGTAAACCAACATTGTAAACATAAATGATGACATGAAGATGAAAAGGTATATAAATCAGAAAAATGGATCATGCACGCGAAAATAGACCGCATTAATCTTCATTAACAACTCAAAGCAGCTCCAAACATAAAGTTATTCTTAACTCTCACAAACAATTAGTTCTAATACCAGCATACAAAAAGACTGCATTATTTCCACCCCCTACTACAACAACACAATTCAAATCCACCAAAAACCCAACAAAATAAACATAATCCCTTAATTCTTGAGAAGGCATGAAAAGTATTACTGCTCTTCATAAACAAAGATAAAAACCAAACCCTTGTCTTGAACTCTTCAAAATTTTAAAAAGAAGCCTTGAGCAAGCACGAAAAATGCATTTAAAATATTACAATCTCCTAGCCCTACCAATACTAATTGTCCAACAACCAGTAAATCAGACCATAAATTCATATAACAAGAAACAAAACTGTAAAAACCTTAAACCCAAATGTAACTTAGCACAAAACCCACAAGCCTAAGAGAAGACATCACTACATTCAGAATTCAAACACTTACAAGCTACTCCGAGAAATTAAACCAGACAAAATCCCAAATGCAAATAAGAACTTACGAGATCATATCGATTGCCATCAAACTCAAAGCTTTCATAATGGCTCCTCCTTCCTCTCCCTTTCCCGGAAACCCTAACAACCTCCCCTAACGGCTTGGCATCCTCCAGAGCTTCCTCTTCCTCCGGGTCTTCTTCTTCCTCCTCCTCTTCTCGCTTCTCATTCACCTTCCTCGTCTTTGATTCCATCTCTTCATCATCTTCTTCTGGAAACTTCATTTTCTTTCTCTTCCTTTCTTGCCTATTAGCGTCGTACCGGGACCGCCGGCGAGCAATCGGTACATCATCCTCGTCATCGCTAGTGAACACCTGAGCAACCCTTCGGCTCCCCATTTCGAAACAAGAGTGGTGGCTTCTGCCGGTATTTGTTCAAGTGATTTTAAATTGATTATTAGTGGGAAAATTTTGGAACCGAGGATATTGAAAAGACGCCCGCCACGCCTCACCAAACTGTGTGCTTTTTATAAGGTATATATAGTGAAGTGTTTTGTATTATTGGAATTGGGCTTTGATTCTTTATACTAACAGAGGTGGCGTGTGCCACGTAGGTGGACTCCCTATAGTTAAGGCTTTAAACCAACAAAACATTAAGCGAATCGTTCGTAAATCGTTCAGTTGAAAGTTCGTTTATTTATTAAATTAATAAATTTGAATATAATTTTTTTAATTAAATAAATGAATATAAAAGAAAAATTTATTCATTTATATATGTTCGTGGGTATTTAATAATATGTTTGCTTATTTATATTCATTCGTTTATATTTATTTAAATTTATTTACATATATCTAAGGATATTTATTGTTCGATTAAACTAAATTAATTGACTGAAACAAAACGAAATTAGTTAATCTAATAGATCATTTTAGGTTTCGATTAATAATTAAAGTTTTTTAGATTTTAATTATTGATTAATTAAAGTTTAAAATTGGTTAATTAACTGAATTAATCAAATTAGCTCAGAATATTAAATATTTAATACATTATATGTGTTCGTTTATGTTCGTTTATTATGTTAACGAATGAACATAAACGAACACTAACAAATTATATTCCCTAATAAAAAATACGAATAAAATTTTTTTATGTTCATTTATGTTCATATTCATTCGTTAGTCTATTTAACAACATTGAATTCCTTCGCCAAAAGCACAAGCTTTGGCCGTCTCTGCCGTGTGTGTGGACCCTGTAGTTTCCTTGCCAACACAAAGCCATCATGATCTCGCACAAATCAAGAACAGCACCGTCAACATTAATATTGACCGAGTTCGTGTTTGGTCTGTTCCACCGTAGAGGTTGTCGTAACATCGGGGCGTCATGAACTCTAGCATAACCAGTCCATCCTTACGCTTCTGTTCGATCGATTTTCCTCCATGCTAGTAAAACTCATCCCCTTTCATTAGATTTCCCAGTCCACCCTGAAATCACAGAAACCATATCGTCAACCAGTCCATCCGGCAAACAGTAAAACCACATGACGTATGTCGGTAAAGCCTGCACAACAGGGAATACATGCATAGTTTTTGCTTTTCCATGCAATGATATGACTGCAATTTTAAGTAATATCTTGACCGGAAAGAAAGGTCAAGTGTTGGCTGAGTAAGGAGAGGAAACAACTTTGACATAATTTTTGCATTCCAAAAACAATTATATAAGAATTTTAGATATATGCCATATTTTAAAGATAAAATCTTAATATGATCATTTATTTAAGATTATATAGGTATAAATTGATGGGAAAAAAACATTTTTATTATTTTTTTTCTTCAAATGAATAAATTTAGATGATCCGAAATTTATAGAGATCAAAAAATAATAAAATATCTAAAAATATTATTAATTATAAGATGCGGAAGGCGAACAAAGTTATAATAATGATAAACTAAAAACTTAGGGTAAACTATATAAATGGTCCCTCGATTATTCTCAATTATTTTTTATATTTTTTGATTATCAAATGTTACAAATTGGTCCATTGGCTAATTTTTTTTGATACAAAGTTATCTTATGCCGTTAAAAATTTGACGAAAAACTGATGTGGACGTTAACATGCTGACTTGAATTATAGAGATCGGGGATGCCACATGGTTATCCAAGTCAACATGTTAACGTTTACATCAGTTTTCCGTCAAATTTTTAATAGCACATGACCACTTTGTATCAAAAAAGTTAGTCAATGGACCAATTTGTAACATTTGACAGTCAAAGGATGTAAAAATAATTGAGATGTAGTTAAGGGACCATTTATGTAGTTTATCCAAAAACTTATTTATTTATGAGATAGAATTAATGAGAGATTGCATAATTTGTAGTTTAATAAATTCACTTCAAACTGCAAGTATTAATGTATTTCAATTACATCCGATATAGTTAAATTAATTCACTTATATAATTTAACCTTATTTTAATAAAATTACTTTTAAAAAATTGAAAATGTATTAATTATTTAACTTGTCACTTCAGTTTGTCTTTATACCCTTAACGTAGATTAATCACTAAATTATACTACTGTGATTATGGTAAAGTCAGTGATCAAAATATAAGTTTTCAAATATTAGTGATTAAAACATAAACTTGTTTAAATATAAATGATCATTTTACGTAATTTATCCCATATAAAGATGTAGTCTTAGTGTATGATGGTGTAGGATTAGGAGCATTGGATTCCTAGCAGTCTGCAACTATTTGGTTGGAGTGTGCGGAGCTGGAAAGAGGGACCAGAGACAGAGAAGTTTGTGTCGGAGAAAAGATTGAGGATCTATTATTTATCCTTCCAATAATTCAAAATTTATGAAATTTTTTGGTAGAATAAAGATTATTTTTTTCGTTTATTTATATTTTAATATTAAAAAATAATTTTAAAGTTTTTAATTAATATTTAAGATTAGATTTTACGATTAAAATTTAAAATATAAGTACGAAAATCATCTTGACGATAAAAAATTTAATATTATATATATTTTTTAAATTACTTATCGGTTATATATTTAATTAGAATCATGAATGATGTAAGTACGTTACCATTTAGAAAACAAACTCAATAATCATTAAGATTAGTACAGGGAAATAAGGTTTTATTTTCTTTTTAGAAGTGGTAATGGCAGATAAGGAATCAACTTGGAGTTGGAGGATGGGTTGGTTGGTTGGTCAAATATTTTATTTATTGAATACAGACATAGCAACTAACATGCATCTCACTGTCTCCGTCACGAGCCAGCTCACAAAACTTGACAAGCCCTCTTCCAAACAAAGACACATGCCACTGTTTTTTTATAAGGTAATAATTAGAAAGAAAATATCTTGATACACAAGTTTATATAAATTAAAATTTATATAATACTTGAGTAGGTCTTGAATTTTAGAGTTAGTATACGTAAAAAAAAACTACTAACAAACTCACCTACTAAAATCAGATATGTGATGTAGGTCAATCTAGATTAATCAAGAACAACGTACTAAAAAAATATAACCTAATTATAATCTCCATTTATTCAACATTCAAGTAAAAGAAAATTATCAGTGTCACAATCCTCACTCACACGTCTTCCTATATCTGCTCTTAGCCTACATAAACCCACCACAACTCCTTCAAGTTGATTGCTCACTGCTCTCTCTTCTCTTCTGTTTATCTTTTTCTGTTGTTTGTCTTGAGTATCAAGAAAAACCCATCACCAGAAAAATGAGGGAAATCCTCCATGTTCAAGCTGGCCAGTGCGGTAATCAAATTGGTGGCAAGTTCTGGGAAGTTGTATGTGATGAGCATGGCATTGATCCCACTGGGAACTATGTTGGCACTTCTTCGGTTCAGCTCGAAAGGCTTAACGTTTACTATAACGAAGCCAGTGGAGGTCGCTACGTGCCTAGAGCTGTACTGATGGACCTTGAACCAGGGACTATGGACAGCTTGCGAACTGGTCCTTATGGCAAATTGTTTAGACCGGATAACTTTGTTTTCGGACAAAATGGAGCTGGGAACAACTGGGCCAAAGGACACTATACCGAAGGAGCGGAATTGATCGATTCGGTTCTCGATGTTGTTCGTAAAGAGGCTGAGAATTGTGATTGCTTACAAGGTATATATGGCATGCAACTTCATTTCAAATGTTTACTTTTGATGTTCTCTAATGGGAACTTATATAGTTATATGTGCATAACCAGGTTTTCAGATTTGCCATTCGCTGGGAGGTGGAACAGGGTCCGGAATGGGGACACTACTGATATCAAAGATCAGGGAAGAATACCCTGACCGTATGATGCTAACGTTCTCGGTGTTCCCCTCGCCGAAAGTTTCGGATACGGTGGTTGAACCCTACAATGCTACACTGTCAGTCCACCAGCTTGTGGAGAATGCTGATGAATGCATGGTCCTTGACAATGAAGCCCTTTATGATATCTGCTTCAGAACTCTAAAACTCACAAATCCTAGCTGTAAGTACTAAAAGTTATATTAAAACAAAGAGATAGTCCATGATTCTAACATTTTGTGCATATATGTGTACATGAACAGTTGGGGACTTGAACCATTTGATTTCAACAACCATGAGTGGTGTCACATGCTGCCTTCGCTTCCCCGGACAACTCAATTCCGACCTTCGAAAACTAGCTGTGAACTTAATCCCATTCCCACGCCTGCACTTTTTCATGGTTGGTTTCGCACCCTTGACATCCCGTGGCTCGCAACAGTACCGAGCCTTAACGATTCCCGAGCTAACTCAACAAATGTGGGATTCCAAAAACATGATGTGTGCTGCCGATCCACGCCACGGAAGGTACTTGACAGCCTCAGCCATGTTCCGTGGCAAAATGAGCACCAAGGAAGTTGATGAACAAATGATCAATGTACAGAACAAGAACTCATCGTATTTCGTCGAGTGGATTCCAAACAACGTTAAATCAAGTGTTTGCGATATTCCACCGACCGGATTAACAATGTCCTCAACGTTCATGGGGAATTCAACATCGATTCAGGAGATGTTTCGTCGCGTTTCCGAACAATTCACTGTCATGTTCAGGAGGAAGGCCTTTTTGCATTGGTATACAGGGGAAGGGATGGATGAAATGGAGTTCACCGAGGCGGAAAGTAACATGAATGACTTGGTGTCTGAGTATCAGCAATATCAAGATGCTGTGGCAGATGATGATGATGAAGGGTATGAAGAGGAAGCTGAGGAAAATTGATGGACCAAAAAAGAAAAGTTGGATTGTTTTGGGACTGTTTTGTGAGTGAAAAAAATATCATTTTGAAGCTTTAAATAATGTCCATGTTTTCCTTTGTGTTGGGATTTTTGTGTCCTTTTATAACCCTGTGACTTGGGAATTTGTCTTGATTGGGAGTGTAAATGTTTCAGCTTTGATTGTTTATTTATATAACGAATTTGCAGTGAAACAGAGCTTGAACTTCCAAAGGTCATTAAGGCATTGAATAAATTAAATATTTTAATTAAAATTTAAAAATATAATAAAATAATTATATAAATGACCAAAATATTACATTTTCTAAATTTGATGAAACAAAAGTTATAATAACCCTATATTTTATAGTTTAATATCTAAATAGATATTCAAATTATGTTTATAAATCAATTTTGGTGTTTAAATCATTTTTAGCTCTAAATAAGTGTTTAAAGTTTTAATTTTAGTCATTTTAGATGTCTAGTCGTTAACTATAATTATTTTTATTAAAAAATACTTTTTATTTTTATTTTATTTCTTGTTTAATTTAATTTATTTTTAACTTAATTTTAAAAATTAATAATTTTAAATCTTTACAAAATAATCCCAAATCCCTATCCCAAAACTAAAAATTTTCAAATTATCGCCGTTCTTGTTGTTTATTACCTCAACGGAGACTATCACTATCATTGATAGACCATCACGACCGTTTCTCTTAATCATTCATCGTCGATAATCGGTGATAGGTGTGTCGATCGACTTCTTAACATAAAATAGATCTAAAATCATAAAAAAAAGTCGTCAACACAACTACCATTAATTATCGATGATGAATAGTTAGAGAAAACGATCGTAGTAGTTCAGATGTGATCGTGGTGATTTTTAATGAGACAATAAACGATGATATCAACAATAATTTAAGAATTTTGAATTTTGGTTTAAAGACTTCAGATTATTTTGTAAATATTTAAAATTATCATTTTCTAAAATATTAGATTAAAATTTTATTTAAATTTAATATACCACTTCTCATATATTAAATTGATTAATAATTTTTATTAATAATGAAACACTTAAAAATGAACGAATTATGACGACGGTGAACAGGGTTTAATATAATCTCTCCATATTTAGGTATTAAAGCTTATTTTATTGAAGGTAGCAGGCAGTGGTTTTCTATACGAAACTTAGGCTTTTACATACGGTGTCGCCTCCGGCAGCTGCACCTTTAAATTAGTCCCGAAACAAAGTCGGATTCTTTTGTCTGTAAGTCGAACATTCTCCCCTTTTCCCGTCGTCTGTATTATGTGTTCCTTTTCTTACTGAATCGCCCTTCGGTTTTAAATTTACGGGTCAAGCAGTTAACTTTATTAATGCCCTTAAATCATTCGAAGAAACGTCTTACTCAATTTTTTAGTCCTTTGATATAATGGTTTGACAGACAGAGAGATGCGGTACATAAAGCCGTTACATTTGTTCCAAAATTTGCTCAAAGCAAATGCATTGCAACGAGGACGGTTGCTTGGTTTAGATGTTGGTGATAAGTATGTTGGATTAGCTGTCTCTGACCTCGATAATAAAATCGCTTCACCTCTAAGGTATGTAATTTTCATATGTTGCAGAGATTAGACAGTTCTAAGTATGTTTTTTCAACTATTTGGTCTCCATGTTGAAACAAGCTTTTGAGGGTATGAGTGTAGAATTCAATATTTGTCTCTTTCTCACCAAATATCTCAATATTGCTGATGGGTTTTCTTTATTATGCCAATGCTTGTTAACCATTACTTGAGTTACTGATATTTAATGGTATATCACTTGGAAGAAATAGAACCACTGGAAAGCTAATTTATGTTTTCTTATTATATCCGTGCAGTGTTTTGATTCGGAAGAAGTCCAATATTGATCTCATGGCTAGTGATTTTCAAAGCCTGGTGAGGGTGGTTCATTTTCCTTTTTCTGTTACTGGCATTGGAATTTGACCAAGATAAAATTTGAGAGTGTACCCGCAATATTCCAATAATAATTTTACCAAAAAAGGGCTAGCCTCATGCTACATGTTAAGGACATTGTGCATGTAAATGTTAATGCCTAAGATTGTGTTGTTTGTGAGTTAGCAAGCAGAATGTTTGGTGCGGAAAGAGGGGAAGAGAAGTGTGCTAGTTTTTTAAAATTTTTGGATGGATTAGATGGGAATGTGTCAATTTGTTTAATTTTATCGTCCCATCGTTTCATGGAGTTGGTTGCATATGTGGGCTTGTGTAAATTTGCTGGGATGATGCAGATTCATCAGTCTCATTTGCTTCTTTTGCTCAACTTATTTTATAAAGTTGTTTGCCTCTTTTAGTTTTGTTGCCTTTTAGAATGGTTTAAACAGCATAATAATGTAGGACTTTTGGGTTGAAACTCATTTAATCAATTTGCGGAAACATGCCATAACAAATTCGTATTTTAGTTGTATTTAACTGTTCCATCAGACAACTGGAACAGAAGTGGTTTGCTTCTCTCTCTCTCTCTCTTTTCATTTAGTCGTGCCATGGTATCCCATGGAAAAATTGGTATAAGCAGATGTATGCATAGATGATGCTTATTTTGCTTTGCTTTTGAACTTTGAGCTATCTTCTTTCATGACTCTTGATCCGTTTTTTCTGCCTCTGCCTTTATGCAGATTTCTGAACTCTCTCTCGTAGGCTTCATAGTTGGCTATCCATTTGACAGACAACGACTTGCTCCTAATGTGTGTATTTCTCTTATGTTCTTTCAGCGTAATCTCTAATTTGCTCCTTAAATCTTATTTTATTTTGATTTTCATTAGGCTACACAAGTGAAGTTATTCATTGATGACCTCTCAAAAACGGGAAAACTTGATGGGCTAAAGTATACGTTCTGGGATGAGTGCTTTACATCAAAGGTAGAACCTTGCAGTTTTGTAGCTATGTCAGAAAAACTTCAAAAAGTTAATCCAGATAATTCACACTCTTTACCTAAAATACGTTACATTAAATCCTTGATTCAAAGATATACTCCTTTCATATTTGATTAAATCAGATGAAACTACTAATTCTAGGTGTAGCTAACGGCGACCTATCTGAACAAACTGATTTCTATGCCTATGCCTCTCAGTGTTACTGCTGCAGCCTTATATGACAAGAGTAACAAATCTCATAGTTTGTATTCTCAACAGAATGTGGAATTGCTGCTAAAGCCTTTGAGTTTGCATCCAGTACTTGCAAAAACTATAGTTGATAAGTTTGCTGCTGTTCAGATTCTCCAGGTATCTTGAACCGATGCAAGTTTATAAGTTCCTTGAAAAGGACTACTGCATTTTTCACACTTCATTTCAAGTTATCATTTTATAAATTGGTAGTCTATTGATTGGAAATTAAGGGAATTTATGTTACAATACCATATTACTAAATTCAATGTTATTCTTTTACTAAACTTTCTTCAACTTTCAAAGAGACAATTACAAATGATAGTTCTCTGAGATACTGAACCTTTTAATCCGCTTTGGTTTTGGTCTGTTTCTTCTATACATGTTATAGTTTCCATTTTCTGACATCTGCAATTGCAGGCATACCTGGATTACATGAACAAGAATGAAAACCAAAAACAGCTAGGTGAGATATAACCTGTTTGGCATACGTTTACGAGTTCATCATCTGGTTTATATCAGGTTTGTAGTTTTGTAATTAAAATTTAAAATTACTGAAGGTGTTTGACATTGCCAACACTCCAACCAACAACTTTCAGCCTAGCAAAACTAATTGTTACTCTGCTGTTAATTTTACCTGTAGTGTTATTAATGATATGCATGATTGTTGGTTATTGTTTAGACAGAAAAAAAATAGTGAACCTCTTTATGCAATTTATTTGTTTTTTTTTCATAGGTGTATGATAATTGATAATTATGGGGAGAAAGAATTGGTGACAGCAAATGTCAGGAGAGATTATTAGGTGAATCTTATTCACCACGTCATCTATGGTCCAAGTAATCATAATCGTTCATTTTTAAATAACTACGCACC
Organism: Abelmoschus esculentus; assembly: GCA_035048815.1. Lineage (NCBI taxonomy): Eukaryota > Viridiplantae > Streptophyta > Magnoliopsida > Malvales > Malvaceae > Abelmoschus > Abelmoschus esculentus. Next base: position 12,302,473 of record JAUCBN010000051.1, on the reverse strand, counting down.
CACTAATTACATGTAGAAAAGAGGTGATGATTCACCTTAAAAAATTGAGATGAACAGGGTTCACTTAATAATTTTTTCATCTCTAACCTATTATGAATGCAAAACGATGTCCACGTATTTTTTTTTTATAATACTTGGTTTTTAACTTCCCGTATGCTAGCAACATTATCATTTTAACAGGTGACTGATAAGTTGTCATAATCCGTGTATCATATATAATTAGGCATCTATAAAATAGAGCATATTAATTCATACATTCAAAATATTTCCATTCAACATAATTTTTCAATCAAATTTTGACTGGCAAAAAAAAAAATATATCAAATAATAAAAAAATGTTTTAAATGAATATTTTTATACTTAATTTAGTCCCAAATGAACAATTCTAAAAAAGTTGAAATATTCGACTTCTTCCCAAATGACTATTCTCACTAAACCGTCATTTAAGAAGCTTTAGTGAATAAGCCTAAATACCAATAATCTAAGAAGAGTAAAAATGTCATTTTGTAAATAATTTTATAGTTTTTTAATAGTTAGGGTATATGAATTTTTCTGACAAGAGAATGGTTAAAATAAGACTAAAAATGAAATGAAATCAAAATTATTATAAATTATAAAGATTTTAATTATTTTTTTTATTATATATCAAGATTTTTAATTTTTTATAAAAAATTTGATACATACCAAATTTATTACATTTTCTAAAATATACCATAAGGTATATTTGACATTCACCTCGTTTGTCGATTTGTCCCCTACACCTTTATTTCAAAAAGATACTAAATTTTCAAATAATTTGTCCTGTTTGTCTTTTCTATGTTACTGTCTCTCTTTTCCTCTGTTCTTGCATTTCTCTACTCAAAGGCCAAAGCTTTAGCTTTAACCCCGTTTTCAAATCTAGGGTTTTATTACTTCTCGATGAGTTGAGGTCAGGCCTCTGAGTGTCAGTGCAACAACTTCTAAAAGTTTCATGCTTTGTTCGCTTCTTTAAGCTTTTCATACTCGGCATTATTATTCCGGGCCTCTGGCTGAATGGTTAATATTTTTTTAATCACGAGTTTTCATGTAGTGAAAATCATCCTCTAACTCGTGTTTTGTTGCTTTGTTTATTTGTGTTTCAATCGAAGCTTCCTGGGTCCTTAAAACTTTACTCATTTAGAAAAGGACCCCGAAAAACCCTGTCTTTGAAACTCATTCTGATTGCTCTAGAAGATTTAGGGTTTATAAGGGACGACTGGGATTCAGAGATTTAGGGGTTAAAAGGGGTTTTAAAAACACGAACATTATCATAATAGTTAAAACTTAAATGCATGGATGGGAGAGAAGCTATGGCTTTATCAGGCGGTTCAGTTCCTTGTTATATTGATAGAGGGGTTGATGGTTCTGGTTCTGGGTCGGTAACACACGCTGGTATAGCAGCATTTCATTCTCCACCAGGTTTTCGGTCTTCATCTAACCCTCAGATTCAGCTCCAATCAAATGTTGTATCAAACTTTACAGGGGAGCTTAAAAGTGTCAATTTTCCTCACGGAATTAACATGGATGCCTCCTCCGGGATGCCACCGGCTGAGCCAGTAAAGAAGAAAAGAGGGAGGCCGCGCAAATATGCGCCTGATGGACAGGTTTCATTGGGGCTTTTGCCTATATCTGCCAGGCCTAAGCCTTCATCGGGATCGGATGCTTCTGGTCAAAAAAGAAACCGAGGTCGGCCTCCTGGGACTGGGAGGAAGCAACAGTTAGCTGCTCTAGGTTAGATTTTGTTGAATTTTGATGTTTCAATTGGATCTAATATGTTATGGTAGGAAACGACTATTTCTCTTTAAAATTTTATTTTATTGTCATAGTGATCTGATAATTTTAAGCTAAAGCTACAATTCATAATTGACAATGCTATTTGTATGTGCATTCACAGTTAATACGTTTTAACCCTGATTCAGTGGGAAACCTTGATTGTACTTAGACCGTGAACATGATTTTGGAATTTAGTGTTCGATTATAGAAGCTTTTGTACAACATCTATTGCAAATATATGCTGCCTGGTTTCTGTGTTTGTCTTTAAAAGTTCAGCTGTTGTTTTATTGTAGGTGAATGGATGAACAGTTCGGCAGGGCAGGCATTTGCTCCTCATGTTGTCACCGTTGGAATTGGAGAAGTATGGTACATCTTTGTCGTTCATCTCACATTTAATACACTTGGATACAGATGAAGATTACAAGTATGCCCATGTCCAAATGAAGGGTTGTTTGGGTGATATGAATTAGAGAAGTATAGGTGAAGGGCACTTTATTCATACATTGTCTTGATAGTTCACAATTTCACATGAGGGAACCCTAGGGATAACATCCTTCAACATTTCAGAAGGGTACTGTACTTTGCATAATGGTACTTCTGCAGTGCACTTCACAGTTCACACAGTTCCATCACTGTTCTTCTATGTATGAACTGTTAGTGTGAGTTGTCCCCACTGCAAGTGCAAGTAAGCAGGAGCCCTTGTGAATTGGTGTACAAACTCCCCAATATATGTTTCAAGTTAGCATTAATGGTTTATGCTTAGTTGAAATTAGCTTCTGCAATTTCCTAGGCATTTAGAACTAAAGCTTGAACTGGGAGTCACATTTTTGAACTTTATTTTTTCAGGACATTGTGGCAAAATAGTTACAACTAGCTTCTGCAATTTCCTAGGCATTTAAAACTAAAGCTTGAACTGGGAGTCACATTTTTATCTACTTTTTCAGGACATTGTGGCAAAAATGTTGTCCTTTGCTCAACAAAGGCCAAGAGTTGTGTGTATCTTATCAGGCAGTGGTACAGTTTCCTCAGTAACTCTACGTCAACCTGCATCTTCTACTCCTACTGTGACTTATGAGGTTGTGGCACTTCTACTCCTTCCGATTTTTCTGTATTTTGAAAATGAAAATGGTAAAAAAATTATATGTATGCCATGACTTTTGTTACCCCAAAGTCTCATTGGTTTCTTTATTTGATTTCTTAGTATTGCAGTTTGGAATGTGGCACATGATTGGCATGTGTTTCTTCCTCTCTTGTTCAAGTACATTTGGCAAATTCATAGTGTAGTAGCCTGAATCATGTATTGATTAGGCTTTTCATTTTTCTTTGTGTGTGTGCTTTTTGTGTTTCATATGACTTTAGATTGGACTTTCTGCTTAATAAGTATATGATGCATAATGGTTATGGTTTATAGTACCTGTAAAAGAGAGGTTATGTTACTCAGTCTTCTTCCGAAATTAGTGCTACTTGTGAGTCCATAGGAGTGGGGTCTAACTCTGAAAACATTGTTCCAGGACGGGTTTGGGGATTGATTTTAAATTTTTACATTTGGTCTTGGGGCTTGAATAAATGGAAAGAGCTAGATTGACATGGCTTGCAAATAAAGTCAGTTCAACCTATTAGCTTTAAGCTAGTTTTGGACCCATTTAACGTTCCATTTCTATATTTTTCCCTTTGAACATTTAGTGATATTTGTACAACTTGGGGGAAACTTGTTTGACATTTTAGAGCTTTTCTTAGGGACATTTTGAGATATTATGCTTGTCGGGTTCTTATTTGCTTGCTGAGGAGGGAGGACCACGCAATCGAACTGGTGGCATAAGTGCTTCTCTTTCTACTCCCGATGGTCATGTCATAGGTGGTGGGGTTGCAACATTGATTGCCTCGAGCATAGTTCAGGTATCCTTTGTGTTTTCTCCAAAATTTACTTTATTATCGTACTTTGGTGTTTACGTATGAGCTTTGCAAGCAAGCTTGTATTTCTGCTGTTAGGTTCTTCTCCTGAAGAAATCATTGAAAGGAAGATTTGAGAATAATGGAATAGCATGCTGCATGTTATTTAGATTCTAGCTTGTTTGTCTAGTCGGTACTAGACAAAATGTGCATGGTTGAGTGCCTGGTAAATCCTTCTCGGTCAAACCATCCAAACTAGTTCATTACAACCAGCACTCACGAAATCATAACACTAGGATGTAAATATTCTCTTCATAAAGTTATGATGTTTTCACTTTGAACATCAGAGCCATTTATGTTGGTAAATGGAGGATGCAGTTGCATTAATCTTTTCTAATGCATCGTACAATTTCTGCAGCTAGTGGTATGCAGTTTTACTTATGGGGGATCGAAAACCAAGACCAAACAACTGGTTAGCCCGCAAGGCAGTAAGGATTCTGCACCTCAGTCCAGCATTAAATCAGCTATGTCTACTATGGCGCCTTCGACTCAAAATTTCACTCCCCCGCCTATGAGTGATTGGCCTGGTTCACGGTTGGTTGATCTGAGAAACCCTCACAATGATATTGACTTGACACGAGGATGATAAGGGCATATCTGTACATATGTTTGTGTTGTACATGTACTGAATCTGAGGTGTACTAAAATTTAAAACCCTCCCCATTCACCCAATAGGGGCAATGGGTTTGTCCTAACCTAGATTGTAAGTCACTTCTCAAGTATGGCTGGTAAACGGTTGTAAAATCTGTAGTTTGGCTTTAAAGTAAACATTGATTCAGTCGGTAGATATGCCATTAAGGAAGATGGTAATTTAAGCAAACAAAAGTTGTCAATTTGTAGCCATTAAGATTGTGGTGTAATTGATCTTTACCAAATTTAAGTTGAAATGTCTGACATTTGTTTCAGACAATATTGCTCTGTCAATATAGCCAACTGGATTGAATCAATCCTCTTCCTGTTTAACTACCCAAAATTTGCTTATTACCATTACCATCTAAATTTATGCGTCTGATCTGGGGTTCTGTGTTTTGCAGGAAATTACACTGAAATCCATATGAACCCTAAATAAGACTTTTTTTATTACATCTTAAAGGTCAAGATACAACTTTCTAAACTGATACTGCAGTGCAGTCTAACCCCATCATTAGGAGATGAGGAAACATAAACACAGATAGAATAGTCTTTTTGTTCATAAAAGTATCTAATTTATTGACTCCTTGAGGTGATGGGTAACCTTCTCCTGTCATCATATTCAGGCGGCCAGTAGTTTCTTTATATCTTTCTGCAAATTGAAATAGCAGCCATTAGAAGTTTCAAGACCCAGTACAAAGACTTAACACTAATTTAGTTGTCATAAACAGGCCCTACCTCAATGCTAAGAGGAGAAGTAGTTGGAGCATAACGATCGACGACGTTGCCATCCTTATCAACCAGGAACTTGGAGAAATTCCACTTGATGCTGTCCCCAAAAATTCCACCTTTGTTAGACTTCAGGAATTTGTATATGGGAGCAGCGTTCTCACCATTCACATCGACCTGTAATCAAACATGACGATAATATCTGTTCTATATTTTTCAACTCAAAACAAAAAAGTAGAATCAGTAATCCCATGGAGAAGACAGGAATATCTGATACTATAGAACTTAACTGAAGATACTATTGATTTCATAGTTCCACTAAAGCATTAAAAAGGTTTGCACAATTCCATTATCGCTGAGGCAAACAGAATAAAGAGTTTTGAGACCGACTAACCCAAAGGAGTCAATTTTGAGATGTTCCTACAGTGTTTATCCTCTTCTTAATTCAACTGTGGAGTCTGTTTATATATCTTTGATCCTTGACACTATAAGTATAAGCTAGGGTAAAAACTTGGCATGTTGGCTAAGGTTTTTCAGTTTCGAAGTTTCCAAACAACATTAAAGTATACTACAAGCAGTGCTTCCATTCATATAGCCGAATGATATACCTTATCAAATATGGGGTATTCAGCTTTAAAGCGAGTGCAAGCAACCTCTAGGATTTGCTCATTGTTCCCAGGCTCCTGACCTCCAAACTGGTTACATGGAAATGCAAGAATCTCAAAACCTGAACAAGACAGTAACAAGCAAAACGGTATAAGGAAAGAGTTAGGAGATTTAAAAAAAAATCAATTGATCAAATTACTGAATATTAAGAAATAATAAATCAGAAAACTAAAGGATTATTAACCTTTTTCCATGAAAATATTCCAAGGTAAAAAACGATATACATATACATATAAACACACACAAGTATAAAGGCAGAAAGATGCTAAAACCCTAAAACAAACCTTGATCTTTATATTTCTCATACAATTTACTCAGCTCAGTGTAGTTGGAATTGGTCAAGCCACTGCAATCAACATTTAAGCAGCAAATTAAAAACTGTAATCTAATGAAAAAATCTCATCTTTTGTGGGGGAAAATTATCCAAAATTGAAGGGTACCATTGAGAAGCAACATTGACAATCAACAAGACCTTGCCTTTGTAAATCCCTAGATTAACGTCATTTCCTCTAGCATCCTGAAGAACCAAAATACAAAAATCAAAACCCAAATCTTAAAATACTAACGAAATAAAAGAAACCCAGTAAAACAAATAGACGACGAATCATAATTCATCTATGGATCATGAATTTGAATTATACCCAAAACTAACCTTAACAGTGAAGTCATAAATAGATCCCTTGGAGGATTCACCGGCCATGGTATGATCAAATTCAAATCGGAAACTAACCAGAGAAAGAAGCGAAAACTGTAAAAGGTTTTGCTTGGAACTCAAGCAGAATCAGAACAAGCGTATCTGGATTTCTTCAAACGAGCGCAACACATTAAAACGATTATCGATGGAGCGTCTATTTATAGGATTTATGATGAGATTAAGGTCAAATCGTCGTGTGGGTATCGCGTTTCCATGACCACGAAGATGAAATATACACGTGGAGTTTTCTCGTGTTTACACGTAGGATAACTGGGCCATATTTGCATCAGGGAATACGTCACGGAGCGGTTTTTTGGTTAAATAGCTCTTTTGGTCCCTGTACTATAACGAAATTATTAGTTTGGTAACTGTACAAAATTTTATCGGACTTATGTCTACATGTTATGTCATCATGTTATATAATTGGAGTCAGTCCGGTAATTTAGTTTTATAAATTTCGTTAAATATATAATTTTATAAATTTTCATTAATTGACACGTCATTCTTTCGTTAGTTTTTTAACAAGGATAGTCAAATACGATCATTTAATAAATTTTGTGGTTTGATTGACGAGTTGTCTAGTTCAATGGTCCAAATAGGTACATGTACCTAATAAAAAAAGTAATTAAACTCGTTGTTGAGTGGTTCTAATAGAAAAGGAAGCCTTGTTATCTCTAGAAGATCATGGTTCGAGTAACATATTTGCATGCAGGGATGGAGTCGGGATTTAGGATTAAGGGGGACAAAATATAAATGTTTAGAAGTAGGGAGTAAATTCATAAAAAAAACGGGTTTTAAGGACGATAGCCCCTCTCTACTCTCATATAGTTCTGTCCTGTTTACGTGGTGTATATTTTTTCAAACGACTATTATAAATTAAATATTACTATGTAATCACGTAAACTATTAAAATAAACTAATGTGGCCCAATAAATAATACTATATGTAATACAAATAAAAAGAAAGTTTAAATGTTTTTTTTAAAAAAATAGTAGAAAATCAGTGATTTTATGTTTTTTTATTAACTTTAATTACACGTACCATAAATTGTGTAATACTGTAATTTTGAATTGAAAAAATGCAATAGGGAAACGTTACGACCAAATGCTTGTAAATTAGAAAGGACTAAACTGAAAAAATATATAGATATGGGACTAATAATTTAAGGACCAAAACATTTATCAAGTTTTTTTTTTGTTTGGTTCTGTGCATGTGAACGCTTTGTGTTTTTTTTGAATCCTCCATTTGAAAACGTTGGATTTATTTGATCAGCAGTCTTTTTGGTAGTTTTGTAGAAAGATTTTTCGTGGAAGGAAGGAACTGAAACGAATATTTACAAGTTGGAATCCGTTGAAATTAGAACAAAACCAGAACGTTCAAACTCTCATGTGTCGTGTTTCATGCAACGAAGAAAACATGACAAAACAATCTTACCAGATCCGGTTGTTGTTCAATTCTGTTTTCCCTTTCTTTCAAGCTAGTTGTTGATTGTCATGGATCCTGGTTGCCAGTTGCCACTGCAAAGCTGATGAGGATCCTAGGGCTAGGGATATCTCCAAAGGTCCATGAAGAGATGGATGAACGATGTGGGATGATCACATCCACCTCAACTACGATTCAGAAACCTGCAGTTGATTGCATCTTAATGGCATGAACTTGGGTTATCTGATGCATCAGGTAATACTTGACTTGAGCACCAGATTATCATCAATCACCGTCAAATATCTTAGATTCTCCACGTGTAATCCTCGTATCCAGCTGATGATATCAACCACAAAACCAGCAGATTCAATGTGCTTAAACTTTCTTTATTTTTGTGAACGTAAGAAACCGCATGGACACTGCAACCGCCACATGGCTACATTAATATCGACGACAGACTTTACGTGCCACAGCAGAGTCAGTGCCCGATGACGCTTAGTTGACCAGATTGAATTCCCGCAGAGTCAAAATCCTTTATTCATGTTGTTGAATTTCTCTCGGTAAATGACATTTTTCAATCATCAACTCCAAAGTTTTTAGTTTCTTAATGATCTGATCTTCGAACTACATTGTAGATTTTTATCTATAAGATTCATGTTTTTGTTCGGTTTGGTAGTCAGCATTTAATGGTAAATAGATTTTCATTCCTTTAACCTCTGTTTGGTTGCCGAGAAAACAAAGTAAATAGTAATTAGAAACCTACATTGTTCCGTTTTTCAGGGTGCCCTTAGATAATTATTTCGGGATTAAAGTAAATCGGTTCCTTCTTTTGTCACTAAACAGGCTTTTTTTTTCTTTTTGTTGTTGAGGATGAAGACAGTGTTGAGATCCTATACTTTAATGGCGTATAATATGAGCTAAAACTCATGTGTGTTAAGCGTGGTCTAAGGATCTTCAGCTTAAACAGTGCAGAATCATGTGCACACTGCAAATTAGTCGCCTCATTCATATATATATATATATATATATATAATTCGTGTTTTAGATTTTCCTTTACGAGGGAGCTTAGCTCATGTACTTTGTTAAAAAAAACAAAAAAAAAAACTACCGACCTTAATTTCTTTTAAAAAAGTCAACTTGATATTTTTGGTCAGCAATCCGTAATTTTTTTCACTAATAATTAAATCATGAACATGGACGTAGATAGGAAAATACAAGCTTTGTTTTCCTCAAAGTGTTTGTTCTAATTGCAACTTAAGTTGGCCTTCTTGCATTACTATTATAAACTCACCTTTTTCCAAGGCTCCATCTATTTTTGCAGAAAAAAAGCTAAAATTCCATTAAATGGGCCATCTTTCCTGTCTGTGAACACTCGTTTCATTTTATCTGATTGATTTCCCACTTGTTCGATGATGTGCATTTATATATATATATATATATATATATATATATATCAGGTTGTCTTGCTTGTTGTGATCGATTTCTATTTGCTACTGCATGTTCCGGTTGTGTTAACAGTGCCTGCACTATCCAGATAAGTGAAGGTTCCAAGATCATTGCCTGAGGTAACATTATATCAGTAATACTGTAATAGTTTCTTACATTCCATCGAAATCTAAGAGTGGTTTCAATGAGATTTTCATGTAATTTTATTTCTATTCTCTGCCATGTTTTCATTTTCTGTTTTAGATGTTCATAGATGATGATGGTAATAAGAATCACAATATTTACTAATTGCCGCTGCAGGTACCTTTAGCTGCCTATCTGATCTGCATTTTAATATTTCCTTGTAGAAACTCACTTTCTTACACATCAGATGAGCAACCTTAAGTTGGGGGTTGATGTGGTCAGTGCCCACAATCTTTTGCCTAAAGATGGGCAAGGTTCATCCAGTGCCTTGGTGGAGCTCTACTTCGACGGTCAGAAATTCCGTACCACTATCAAGGAAAAGGATCTCAATCCTGTTTGGAACGAGAGTTTTTATTTCAACATCAGGGATCCTTCCATCCTCCATTATCTAACTCTCGAAGCCTATGTCTATAATAATATCAGAGGTACTAACACCAGAGCGTTTCTCGGTAAGGTTTGTCTAACCGGGACTTCATTTGTTTCTTACTCAGATGCTGTTGTCTTGCATTTCCCTTTGGAAAAGCGTGGCATATTTTCACGTGTTAGAGGAGAACTTGGCTTGAAAGTTTATATTACAGATGATCCATCTATAAAGTCCTCGATCCCAGTACCTGCTGTTGAATCTTTGCCTAGTAATGAACCTCGTGTGACTCATATGCATTCACAAGCAGCTCAAACCCCGGTCGTGAAAGACAGAGTCGAATTGAGACACACCTTCCATCATCTTCCCAATCCAAATCTACATCAACATGATCATTCTTCTGATCCTTCTGCTCATCATCACCATCATGTACCCAAGTATATTGCTGATGAGATGAAACCAGAACCACCTCCTCCAAAGCTGGTCCGAATGTACTCTGCAGCATCTGCACAACCTGTTGATTTTGCACTTAAAGAAACCAGTCCCTTTCTTGGTGGGGGAAGAGTTGTGGGGGGACGTGTTATCCATGGAGACAAGACTGCGAGTACTTATGATCTTGTTGAGCGTATGCATTTTCTCTATGTAAGGGTTGTTAAGGCTCATGAACTTCCTGCGATGGACCTTACCGGGAGTCTTGATCCGTTCGTGGAGGTAAAGGTTGGGAACTACAAAGGCATAACAAAGCACTTTGACAAAAAGCAAAATCCTGAGTGGAATCTAGTATTCGCCTTTTCAAGGGATCGAATGCAAGCTTCCATTCTAGAAGTTGTGATTAAGGACAAGGATCTGATGAAAGATGACTTTGTTGGAATTGTAAGGTTTGACATCAGTGAGGTTCCACTACGTGTTCCACCAGATAGTCCTCTGGCTCCACAGTGGTACCGGCTTGAGGATAAGAAAGGAGAGAAGGTAAAGGGTGAGCTGATGCTTGCTGTCTGGATTGGAACTCAAGCAGATGAGGCCTTTTCTGATGCGTGGCACTCTGATGCAGCTACACCAGTTGATAGCACACCTGCTACTTTCACAGTGCTGAGATCAAAAGTCTACCATTCACCACGTTTGTGGTACGTGCGTGTTAATATTGTTGAGGCACAAGACCTGGTTCCAATGGAGAAAAACCGTTTCCCTGATGTGTATGTTAAGGCACAAATAGGCCATCAGGTGCTGAAAACAAAGCCGTGTCAGGCTCGTACTCTGAATGCAATCTGGAATGAGGATCTTCTCTTTGTTGCTGCTGAACCCTTTGAAGATCATCTGGTTCTTTCAGTTGAGGATCGTGTGGCTCCTGGCAAAGACGAGATCATTGGGAGAGTCATCCTACCATTGAACTCTATAGAAAAGCGTGCTGATGATCGAATGATTCATTCCCGATGGTTCAACCTTGAAAAGCCAGTTGCCGTGGATGTAGATCAGTTGAAGAAAGAGAAGTTTTCTAGTCGTATCCATCTCCGTGTTTGTTTAGATGGAGGATATCATGTGCTGGATGAGTCTACTCATTACAGTAGTGATCTTCGCCCAACAGCAAAGCAACTCTGGAGGCCACCAATTGGTGTCTTGGAACTTGGTATCTTAAATGCTGTAGGTCTTCATCCTATGAAGACACGAGACGGAAGAGGAACATCAGATACCTACTGTGTAGCAAAGTATGGTCACAAATGGGTCCGCACTCGCACACTGGTTGATAATCTGTCTCCAAAATACAATGAGCAGTACACTTGGGAAGTATTCGATCCAGCTACCGTTCTCACCGTCGGTGTATTCGACAACAGCCAGCTCGGAGAAAAGGGTTCGAATGGAAACAAGGACCTGAAGATCGGGAAGGTTAGGATTCGTATTTCTACATTGGAAGCTGGTCGTGTGTACACACATTCTTATCCTTTATTGGTTCTTCATCCTACCGGAGTTAAGAAGATGGGAGAATTGCATTTAGCAATACGGTTTACATGTACATCTTTTGTAAACCTGCTTTACCAATATTCTCGACCACTATTACCCAAAATGCACTATGTAAGGCCCTTTAGTGTGATGCAGCTCGACATTCTACGCCACCAAGCCATCAATATAGTTGCAGCACGTTTAGGTCGAGCAGAGCCTCCACTTCGGAAGGAGGTAATTGAGTATATGTCCGATGTGGACTCACACCTTTGGAGCATGAGGAAAAGCAAAGCAAATTTCTTCAGACTAATGACTGTTTTCTCCGGATTGTTTGCTGTTGGAAGGTGGTTTGGAGATATCTGCATGTGGAAGAATCCTATCACAACAGTTCTGGTTCATGTACTCTTTCTAATGCTTGCTTGCCTACCTGAACTGATATTGCCTACAATTTTCCTTTACATGTTTCTGATAGGGGTATGGAACTTCCGATATCGACCAAGGTATCCTCCTCACATGAACACAAAGATTTCCCAAGCTGAAGCTGTGCACCCGGATGAGCTTGACGAGGAATTCGATACTTTTCCAACAAGCAAGAGCCCAGAGCTGGTCAGAATGAGGTATGATCGGTTGAGGAGTGTGGCCGGTAGAATTCAGACCGTGATAGGTGACATTGCAACACAAGGGGAGCGGTTTCAAGCACTACTAAGCTGGAGAGACCCTCGTGCTACTGCCATCTTTATCACATTCTGCCTTGTAGCTGCCATAGTGTTGTTTGTGACACCATTTCAAGTGATAGCAGCCTTGGCAGGGTTCTATGGGATGAGACACCCAAGATTTCGCTACCGGTTGCCAGGAGTGCCGATTAACTTCTTCCGCCGGCTGCCTTCCAGGACGGATAGCATGTTGTAAGGGATGGTTTGAAGACAATCAAAACCTCCAAGCGTTTCTCCAAGTCCTTAAAGTTTTTTTTTCAGTGCATCATGGTTTCTATCATTCAAGATATCCGTATTTCATAGAGAAAAAACAATAGAATTTTCAAACTCCACAAATCCTTTATATTAGTTGAACCTAAAACCATTTAGCATGACCGTAAATGATGGGTACAAATCTTCTCTCTAATTGTGTTTTTATTAATGTCTTACTTTAAATTTTTAAGGTTTAGGGTTTAAAGTTAGAGATTGTGGTTAGGGTTTAAAGAATTGAGGGTATAATTTTTTAGGGCGTAGAAATTAAAATTTAAAATATAAAAAAAATAAAGTTAAGATTTAGAATTAATTTTTTTAACAGAATTTAAAAATCATATCGTATTAATATATAATCCATAGCGCCAAATTTTAAACCAAGCATACATTGAAAATCATAAAACACCAAGCATATGTACAGAATTTGGCAGCACTCTATTCATGATAAATTTATTATTTGCTTGCCAAATTTCACACACCTAAACTTATATATACATACATACACACACATAAAACGTTGGATATAGTACATAGCTTTTTTGTCATAAGTTATTCTATCCTAATTCCACCTATCTCAAGGTTTTCAAGCTTCTTAGGTCTCTTGTAATTCTTTAATAAGAGAGAGCAGCAAACAACACTAACAGAGGAGGCAGCCATTGCAGCTCCAGCAATCCATGGAGGCAAACGAAATCCAGTTGATGGAAAAAGAGCCCCAGCAGCGATGGGAATACCAAGAATGTTATACCCCAAGGCCCATATGTAGTTGAGGCGAATTCGAGAAAAGGTTTTCCTGGAAAGATGTATGGCAGTGATCACATCCTCTAAGTTGCTCTTCATCAAAACAATGTCAGCTGCCTCTATAGCAATATCTGTGCCAGCACCAATTGCCATACCGACATCGGCAGCCACAAGTGCTGGTGAATCGTTGATTCCATCCCCTACCATTGCCACGACATAACCTTCTGCCTGTGGTTAAGGGGAAACAAAGTATTGATATGGCAGCAATCTTGTATATGAACCACCAATGATTATATATATGTATGTATGTATCATGTACCTGTAATTCTTTTACTTTATCTGCTTTTTGTTCTGGTTTGGCTTCTGCAATGACAGTTTCAATTCCAATTTGCCTAGCAATGGAACTTGCCGTTCCCATATTGTCACCTGTCACCATGATGCTTCTTACATTCATTGACTTGAGAATGGAAATAACTTCATGAGCACCTGGTTTCACCGGATCAGATATCCCGAGGACTCCGGTCACTTCCCCGTCTATCGATACTAAAATCCCCGTTTGTGCCATCTCTTCTGTCTCTGTTAGCATGTCCTCCGCATCAGCTGGAATAGTTATGTTGTGGTCCAAAATCAAGCTCTTGTTTCCCACAATTACTTCCCTGTTCTTGACAATGGCTTTCACTCCATGACCTGTTATAGAGATGAAGTCATGTGCCTCTGGCCATCCAGGGTTCTCTTCATCTTCTCTGAACTTCTTGGCATATTCGATGATGGCCTTGGCTAATGGATGCTCACTGTTTGCCTTACCAATTCAAAACAGTTTCAGTGGTTATAATGACAAAAAAATTATTCAGTTCGATCGAAAATCGTCAAGTTCCACTCGGAAAAGTGTTTACCTCAGTTGCAGCCACAAGCTCGTAGAATTCATGTAGCACCATGTTTCTCAAGAGTCGTGTGTTAACAACCACTGGCTTTCCAACAGTGAGAGTTCCTGTCTTGTCAAATACAATGCAGTTTACCTGCAATATCAAGCTTTGCAGCATAAGATTTCCAGGCAGAAACAGGTACTGAAGCAGTAACATGTTTTTTGCAGAAAAATAATGAATTAGTGTTCATAAAAAATGGAAAGTAAAAGGTGAAAAGCATCAGCTTACCTTATGTGCACCTTCCAATGCTTGACCTCCTTTAATTAATACGCCTTGAGATGCACCGACTCCGGTACCAACCATAACAGCAGTTGGGGTTGCAAGGCCCAGGGCACATGGACAGGCTATGACCATGACAGAGATTCCAAACTGAAGTGCGAGTTCGAAGCTATCCATCGAAGATGGTATCCATGATTCAGGGTAGCCATGGAACTTTCCAGCTAAAAACCACGCAAGCCATGTCGAAAATGAAAGCATAATCACCTGTGAAACACAACAGTAAGTAGCTAAGAAAGAGCAACACTTGTGAAATAAATGATAATCTAACTAAAACAACTCTTTTAACTTACCAAAGGGACAAAATATTTGGAAACACGGTCAGCAAACTTCTGCACTGGAGCTTTGGCCATCTGAGCAGACTCGACAAGCCGAACAATCTGTGCAAGTGCACTTTCTGAACCAACCTTTGTTGCCTTAATATGCAATACTCCGTTCTCATTGACAGTGCCTCCAATAACATTATCACCCTTCCTCTTTGCCACTGGCCGTGCCTCTCCTGTTATCATGCTTTCATTTATGTGGCTTTGCCCCCACAAAACAAAACCATCTGAAGCTACTTTAGCACCAGGTATGATTTTGATAACATCATTCTTTTGTATCAACCGACTGTCGATTTCTTCTTCACCTATCACATTTCTATCCTCATCCAAAGTCAACAATATGGCTGTCTCCGGCGCAAGGTTCATAAGCTTCGCAATGGCTGCAGATGTCTTCCCTTTGGCTAGAACCTCCAGATACTTACCAAGTAAAATAAATGAGATAAGCATTGCACTCGTCTCGAAGAAATCAGTACCCTCAAAATCTGGAGAGGAAGCAGCTCTTATCACAGTGTATACAGAATAAAAGTAGGCTGCATTAGTCCCCAATGCAATTAAAACATCCATATTGGCAGAGCCATGGCGCAATGCTTTGTAGGAACCGGTATAGAACCGCCGCCCTATTATGAACTGCACTGGAGTTGATAGCACCCACCTTATAATCTCACCTATAGTTAGCATATTGACTACTTTGGAATCCAATCCATGCTTAATTCCTGGGATATACATAAACACCATGGAAGTTAAAAATACAGGAGTGGTGAAAATCAAGCTCCACAGGAAGGATCTGAAGTACTGCTTGATTTCTTCCTTTCTATGAGACTCCCTTCCACCTCCTTCGCCTTCGGGAAATATAGTTGCCTTGAAACGCTTGCTACTACCGGTTGAATCTATCACTCTGATAAAGTTTCTCGGTCCGGTCATATCCGGTTTATACGAGACTGAAATCTTTTTGATCTCTGGTGATATTTCTACAGCATGAACTCCAGGAAGGGCTTGAATGGAGTTTTCAAGTATTCTCATTGAATTATCAGTCCTTACACCATCAACACGAAGATTAATCTTGCTCATGTCTTCTCCTGTGCTAACAAGTATGGCTCCGAATCCTGTATCCTCTACTGCTTCCATAAGTTGATTGCAGGTCACACTTTGTGGATCATAATGAACTTCTGCTTCTTCAGTTGCTAAAGCCACTCTGGCCTTTTGCACACCAGGAATTGCCTGCAAAACATTTTCAACAGTGGAGGAACAAGACGTGCAAGTCATTCCATTAATCCGTATTCGGCATACTTGAATGGATTTCTCATTTGTCTCATCTTTAATCAATGCAGCTTCAAATCCGACATCTTCGATCGCCTCACGAATGCTCTCCTCCTATAAATGTTTACAATTTCAAAAGCTTGCAACGAAATATACGAAAGAAAAAGAGAATTAAGTCCAGCATGCATCTATTAAGCAGGTGAATAAACATGATAATGAAGTTTGTGTTTTCTTGTATTTTCAGAGATCTCAACTCCTCTTATGTCTTCAAACATATGCTATGGCCAACAAAAGTCAAGCAAAGGACTCAAATAGCAGTCCGTAATGATCACAATAGTAACTGTTATATTCGCAACTACGATAAAAACACTCGACCTGTGGTTGCAACCATAATTTAAACTCCTGTCTCAATCTCAGGACGAGGACCATGTTGGCCCCATTGTTCCAGGAGCTGTGGTTTTGAAGGTAAAGCATTAATGGAAGTCAAAATCAAGGTTTCCTAGTGTGAGCTTGACGGCAAGGCAACAAAATAATCGGGGAAAGAAACGAAACGATAAAGACAAGGAAACAGAAAACCAAATCGAAACAAACAAGCCAACTCAAAACAGAAAATTACAAGAAAAAAAAAACAGACAAAACTTACATTAACAAAGCTTGGGTAGAAGAGAACTTGTGCCTTGTTGTTCAAAACATCGACAACAGCTTCCTTGATTCCCGGAAGCCTCTTGACAGCCTTCTCCACGGATCCGGCACAGGCGGAACATGTCATTCCGAAGACAGAAAACATAGCCTTGGCCTCTGATCCCTGCAGGCTCGTTGCTTGTGCCGATACCCCCTTCGGGTACTTAGGCATCGACGGATAATGAGGCCTCGGCGACAAATCCCCATAACTCTCCTTCCCTATGCATGCCAATGCTAACAGCTTGGTCGCCATCTTCTCCTTAAATCTTACTGCAACAAAAACAGGGTTTTGTAGCCTGATTCAGTGAATTCTATTACAAAGCAACACAAAAAATGATTTTTTTTTTCAAGGAAAAAGGAGAAAAATGAAAAACATAAAGCAGCAGTATTTATATAAGTGGAGGGACCAAGTCACATAAAAAAACACAATCTTTCTTTTGTCCCTTTAACTTTTCTAGTTTGGTTTCTTGGATTCCAAGGGAAAAAAAGCTAGCAGAAATAGAAAATACCATAAAAAAGACGAACTACTAGTAATGTAAACGAATGCCTGGAATTTTCTACAAAATGGTAAACAGAAAACCAAAGACTTTACGTGAAAGATAACGAACTTGAATTCTGAGACCAGTCCGAGGTATTCTTCTGGTGTAAGAAACACCCATACCTGTATATATAATGTACAAGTGCTTCAACCGCCAAAATTCAACAATCAAATATCTAAAAAAATATGTTTGAAACGTTGTCACTTACGTAGGGTTTTTATTTTAAGAAAATAATATGAATCTGATAACCCTTATCTTCCAAACGTTGATTTATTTCTGGGTTAACTAACTAGTGTAGTTTAGATTTCAGGTGTTGACTTCGTTATACAAACAAAACAGAATCTGTATCTAAGAAACCCATCACCTGCTGCTGATCAAGAACGTCCTTTTCCAGATTAAAACTGCTGAGGTTTTAAAACATGTGGAATATGGTCCAAAAATATTGGAGACTGATTTTCTATGATATTCGGGGTGTATACGGTTTGGTTCAGTTTAATTTGTTAAAAAATATAATAATCCGTCAATTTTTGATAAAATTTTAAAGCATTTTTTTTCGTAAAAAATGTTTTTTAAGTAAATGAAAAATAAATAATAATTTATATATAATATTTTTAAGTATAAAATAGTTAAAATCAATTATAAATTAAATTAAAATTTGATTCGATTAATAATGATTTTAAATCTATAAACTATAAATCATTTAAATACTTTTATTCGAATCAGTTTTCAGTTTCTTATGTTCGGTCTTACTGTTAATATTTAACATTCAATAACTATCATTATAACATCACTGCTAACATAACCCGACTGATTTGGTTGGGTTAGTTGTCTTGGTTAATCTGTTCAGCGACAAAGGTAATTTTTTTTTATATGAACATCGCACATCCCTCGTCAAAAACTTTGTTAGATTCCGTTTAAAGTTTAAGATTTATAAGTTTTTAATTTAAAGGTTGTCGGTAAAATTTTAGGTTTATGAATAAAATTTAGGATTTATAAATTATAACTTAATTTTCTAATTATATTACTCTAAAATCTAAACCCTGAGTTTTATATATAATCCTTAAATTCTAACCATAAACTTTTAACTTCTAATCCCTACATTAAATCCCTAAATTCTAAATCTTAAATTAAAATCCTAACCCTAAAATTGAAGTGTTTGTACAAAAACAATATACGACTTGTGTATACGATAATAATAACAAATGAAAATTTTATACTCCTATTTTTATTTATCCCCCACACTAAAATATATGTTTAGGACTCATGGTTAATGTTTAAGATTATGGTTAGAGATGGGCACAGGTCGGGTCGGATTTTCGGCATACCCGCACCCAATCCGAAGAATCATACCCGCCATCAGACTCGAGTTTAGGGTGAAAAAAATCCGACCTCAATTATTAAAAAATTAAATTTTAGGGACTTAATTGTAAAAAAAATTAGAGATCTAATTGTAAAAAAATAAAATTTTAGTGATCTATTTGTAAAAAATAATTTTAGTGACCTAATTATATAAAATATATATAAAGAGGGATCATTATTACAAATATCCCTAAAATATATATATGAAAAAATTACACTATTAGTCCCAAGTCGGGTTAGGTCGGATTTTTTCACTCTAAACTCGAACCCGACCCGACTCTAACTCAAATTTTCTACCAAAAAATTTGATCCGATAGAATCGAGTCAAAACTCGTTGGGTTCAGGTTCCGTGCCCATCCCTAGTTATGATTTAGGATTTATCGATATAGTATAATCTTAGAGTTTAAAATTTATGATTATGATTTAAAATTTAATTTTTAATATTAGACATAAATAAAAATATGAATAAAAGATTTTTACCCGACAATAACCACTCATTTAGGTTGACATTAATTACTTTGTCCCCTTCCACATTGTCAACAATTTTTTTTAATATTTTTTATTTTTTAATGAAATGTTGATATCAACTTCTTTTTTGAGTTTTAATTTTTTTATATGTGACGTAAAATAACTAACTCCAACATTTCAATAAGGACAAAATAGTATTACTTTTCTGTAGATTTCGGTTCAATTTGATAAAAAAAAAATGGGGTTAAAATGATAAATTGGTAAATCTAATGGGCCAAAAGGGCTATTCCACCATTTTGTAATCCCCAAAATACAGTAACTCACAGTTTAGTAGTACAACAACGTGAGTCTAAACTCGGTGATTTAATTTAAGCTTAGGAAAAGGTGCAATTTAAAATATTAGAAAATACATAATTTAAAATATTATTATATAACTCAAATGTTATATTTTTTTAGTAATAACAAATTTTAAAATTTATTATAAAATACTAATTAAATCCTAATTACCTTTGACCCAACTATTTCCGACCAATCTACACTCATTTGCTTCAATCAGTACACTTAATAGGCTGAATTCCGACAAAAACATGCCAACATCAATTGTTTTACCAACAGTTATAATTTCATAATTTAGGCGTTAATGTATAAATATATGTATATTTTTTATACTCGTATTATGATATATATTTATGATTATTTTTTAATAATTTCGCTCTTTTAAATGTCTATAATCGTAGAAACTATAGACATAAAAAGAAAAAATCAGTATATAAGATAATGAATTTTTACGATTAATTTAAAACAAATTAATATTAGATAAAAATATACGTAAATTAAATTCGAATTATTAAACCGATACCATAAATCTGGTCATTATTTTTTTTACCCTAATTCAACCTGAGTAAGCGAAAATGATGTTAGAGTTTATAAAATTAGTAGCCAAGGTATTAAAAGTCTGTGAAAAGGAACTGAAAGATCCCTTTGCGGTTGAGCCTTTTCTAACAACGTTTTCACTGAGCTCAGTTCGACTCAGCACAACAGGACAAAAGGACTACTCATGTTAGAACTTATAATACTACCTACCCAATTTACATTATCATTTTATATTAATTTTATATTTAAAAAATATAAATATTGACGTTATATATTTTATTAAATACTTTTTGAAAGATAATAATAATTTTTTGATAAATAATATGAGACCTTTTAATTGTATGATTTTATGTCGAGCGATTATAAGTTAGGTAAACAAGATGAATAATCATGACAATAACCTATCACAAGCGTGGCTGACTCCTAACATCACGAAATTAAATGAGAGAGAATATAGCGTCGGGTTAACCCAAGGGTTTGGGCTGCGGTTTTGGACCCCGGTTTGTGTGGTTTGGGGCCTTGGCTTGTTGGGCTTGTCGGTTGTTAGGCTTATGAGATTTTAGATGGAGGATAGTTTGGTAATTGTCTAAATAGTTGAAAGTGAAGGGTTTTGTGGGGTTTGGTGTTGCAGCAAAATCTGAGCATAGAGGGGTCACCATTTTATCCTTATCCTCATCTTTCTTCCAACCCAAACTAGAGAGTAAAGGTGCTAACTTGTGCTTGTGGGGTGTGAATCACGTTTTGGTGCAAGAGAGGAAGTTTTAGAGCTTGGAGAGATCTATTAAAAGAGGTAAATATATGTTGGTTTGGTGAAGTTGGAGAGCCATCATCAAGTTTGGGCAAAGGAAAGAGCTTGGGAAAGAGGAAGCTTGAAGAGAAGAGAAGATGACGTTTTTGTTGTTGCCTGCAAGAGGTCGGTACTCCCAACTCTTCTATTTATCTTGCATTTCATGGTAGAGTGCATAACATATAGAAATTCATGTATGAATGCTTGGTTTGAGCCTTTGGGTCTTTAATGATGAATTTCGTAATTGTGTGTTTGATGGTTTGAAAATAATGTTAAAACACTTGAAACCTTTCTAAGAATGAGTAAGAACACTTTAGAATCGAATAGATTAATGTTTGAGAAGAATCCCTAGAAATTTCTAAGTGCAAACCTGCATTTCGTGCAGGGGTATCGATACACGGGCTACCGGTATCGATACCCATGAGTGGAAATAGGCTAAGTGGCCAGGTGTATCAAACCATAGTTCGATACCGGGACCTCCAGTGGTATAATGGCATCGATACCCGTATCGATGCTGGAGGGTCCCCTTTTGTTGACTTCGAATTTGGTCAAAGGGTATTGATATTGGTATCGATACCCATGGTTCGATGCCTTCTTTGGGTGGGTATCGAGGCAGGGTGGTTCGATACCCTACATAAGGGTATCGATACCCCTGCAAGAACTTGACAAGATAAGCTTCGTTTGAGGTTCGATAAGTGAATTAAAGGGTATATTGAATCTTATAAATAATGAAATGAATTGTTAACATGAATTTGATGATTATAACCCCGAAAGACTAAGTTATATTAAGTCTTGATATGTTTGGTTGTGAGGATCTTAGGTGGACTGTTTGTGTTGTCTGAGTCATTGTTTGATGGAAATCCGGATATCCATAAGTGTTGCAACATGTTGAAGGCCATCCGATGTAACATACCGGATGATGTTTGAAGACTTTTATTCCGAGTGTTGGGCGGCCTCACTCGAAGATGTTCGATGTAACATTCCGAGCATGGGGTTGGTTGGGCGGCCTCCACCCCTTTCCGAACGTTGGGCGGCCTCGTTCGAAGATGTCCGATGTAACATTCCGGGTATAGGATTTGAGGGCGGCCTCAATCCTGAGTGTAGGATCCCGATGCTGTGTGGACGCGGGCCTCACTCTTATGTGTTATTTTGTGATGTGACATGTACATGCTGTGTGCGATAATATACATTGTTTATGCCATGTGGTAGGCAAGCATGCTAGATCATCATTTCATGCACGATGTTTATATGTTATGCTTTACTGCTTATGATATGCATGATGTTGGCCGAGTTCGGCGTACCCACTGAGCTTTAGTAGCTTTGCGTTCGAAATGTGTTTTCGTGCGTAGGTTAGCGGAAGTCGGTTCGTGGAGCACCATCGAGGTTTGGATTTCAGCATCGACCTATGTCAGGGTACATTTATAGATTAGTAGGCTAGTACTTAGTTGGACCCTATGTATCTTGTAATTCTGTTATTTATTCGAGTCAAATGTTTAAAATGATTTGTAATATTTGGAGCTCCGATTACTTTATATTATTTTGGGCTTGCGTTTTAACTTAAATGGATTTTATGAATAGTATTTTGGACTTGAATTGGATTTTAATTGTTGGGCTTTCGAAAGAAATTTTGAGATACAGGTTTTGGACCGGAGGCCCAATGTGACATCCGGGTCGGGTGTTACATATTTTTATAAAAGAAAATAATGATCTCTTTGAATATCAATCATAAAATTATATAATTCTTCTCTTTTATGTATTTTGTTTTGAAATACTAGAATATTAAAAAGGGAAAACATTAAATGAAGTAAAGACAAGTATACTTAAAAGTATTAAAAAATATTTTTTAAAACAATTAAACTTCTATTCATGTACGTATCTAACTCCTTTTGGTAAATTTCAAAGGTTGAAGCCTTTGAAAGACGATATTCATATTTGAACATTATTATATTATTTAAAAAATAAAAATGATAATAGACCATATTTAAATCGAATTATAAAAAATTTAATTCTAAATTTGTTATAATCAAATTTAAATATTTATCAAATTTTTTTTATTAAATTTATATTAAATTATTATTTTTAGTGTTAACCCAAGTATGAGATATATTTTAACGATTATGTTTTGACCCTCTAATATTTTTATTTTAATATAAACCATTCAATAATTTTGTGCGTTTAATTTCTTGTGTTTAATTTATGGTATTTTATTTTATATTTAGTCATTTTTATCCACTATTTATTGACTATATTTAAAAAATTTATGTTTACTACTTACGCTATTAATTTGTTTTCTATTATAATTTATAATTTTAGTCTAATATTTCATTATTTTCTTATAATTTTACATCATTTATATTTTAATTTAATTTCTTTATTTTTTTGTAATTCATTGTTATTTACATTTATTTATTTATTTCATTGTATTTATTTTGTTTGTTTATTTGTTTATCGATAATTTCATTTTATTTTATATTTATTTATTTTTCATATTCATATATATCTTATATAAATATATTATATTATATTTAATTAATAAATATAAATCATAATAATAATTAGTATTATTTGACTTGTATTTTGGCTTATTTGTGTCCACTTATTTGTATTTTATTTAATTGCGCGTCATGTATTAAAAAAAACTGTCTTATTTATGTACGACTTTTTTAAACATGACTTACGTTTCCAATCAGCTAAAATATATTAATTTCGGCGGGAGACGATTTTTTTAAAATATATTTTTTTATTAATGGAGGCACTTGACCTAATA
This sequence comes from Abelmoschus esculentus, assembly GCA_035048815.1. NCBI lineage: Eukaryota > Viridiplantae > Streptophyta > Magnoliopsida > Malvales > Malvaceae > Abelmoschus > Abelmoschus esculentus. Next base: position 12,278,713 of record JAUCBN010000051.1, on the reverse strand, counting down.
CTAATATATAAAAATTATTATTAAAGTAACCGAGTAATTTTTTTAGCATTTAGGTTAATTTACTATATTCGTAATATTAAAAACGCATATTTAATCAGTTAATCAATCAAATTATTTATTTATATTCGTTTAAATCATAAATTTTAAATTTATTAAAATAATTTTTTCCCTTTTCCTAAAGTCATTTCCCCTCTCCAATTCGTTGAATATAATTTTAATACTGGATTTAATATATGTGGTGGAAATATAGAAAATAAAACTATAGATGCCTATTTGGTTAACGTCCTAAATCCTTATTTTATGGGCCTAAGCATTGGATCTTAATTCTTCGCCGAGATACCAAGCTTAACAATGAGACACATGCTGTGATCAGTGGCTTTATCATCCTCTATTTATTACAAGGCCTATGAGATTGAAACATGATGTTTTAGTATCATTTTAAGATCTAAAATTATATAAATTATCATCAAATCTTATTTTTAAATTTATTTTAAGTATTAGAATTTATAAACATTTAATTTGTTCATTAAAATTTAGATATTTAATATTTTTTTTATCACTCATTCGTTGTTTTTTGTCCATATCCATTTATTAGCTATCGAATGATTTTTTTTTAAGATTTGAATGATGAGAAACTTCACCCGTACAAGATAAACAGTACAATGAAAAACAATTTTATTCAATGACGAAAGAGAGAAATTGAAGAGAGAGAAACTAGAATTTTTTTTAATCAATTTGTGAACTTAAAATTTTTTTCAGCAAAAATAAAGGTCAAATTTAAATTTTATAAAATCAAGATAAAATTTAAAATTGAACGACCATCATCTACGTTTCTTTGGGGTCTAAAAGTGATAAAAAAATGTTTAACGTTTAAACTTTACTAACAATAAAAATTAATATATAAACTTCAATAAGTAGATTCAATGTTTTAAAACTTTAATAATAAAAATATGTTAAGAATAAAATTCAATGATTACAAAAATATATTTAATAGTAAAATATCAAAAATCAATATCAGTTAAAGCTAAAACAATAATTTTTAATCTCTGAATTTTATAAATTTATTTAATTTTAAAGTCTTATAAATATTTGAAATTAAAATGTAATTTTTAGTTAGATCGTTAATATTCTTAAGTCAATGTGAATTGGATTGTTTTATGAAATTTAAAACTTTTGGTGGATAATATAATCTAGTGTTAAATGGTTAATGTAATCGTGGAGACGGTATTAAAGCATAAACCTAGATGCCTAAAGGAGATTATTCCAAGCTTAAAAGGGAAGATTGTATATGGGTCTCATACACTTATATTATATATGAGAATTATAACGGATTCATCAAATTTGAATGACACAAAATTCAAGGTCGCATCAAAAATTTTAAAGTTTTTCTGTAATTTATTAAAATGTGATATTTAAAAGTATTTATTCATAACTCAATTTTTAAAATATGACCCTTCAAAGTAATTATCCTTTTCAAGAGTTCTTGTAGGCCAGTCTCGTTACGACTGTTTAATAATTTAATTTTAAATTTATTATTTGTATTTTCTATGTTAAGAAAAATATCAAGATTAAATGTGTGAGTAGAAACCAAGGCTGTAAATGAGATGAGACAGATCGTGAATTACTCGAGTTTGATTCGGTTAAAATTCGATTCAATTAGACTCGGCTCAAACTCGAACTTGACTCGAGTTCTTGACAAGCCAAACTACATGATACCCGACTCAAAAAGCTCCCAAGTTACTCGAAAATATAAATATACTATTTTTAATAATTTAAAATCTAAAATTTAAAATTTAAAACCCTAAACATAAGTCTTAAACCCTAAATTAACATTCTAAAACCTAATATTAATAAGCTTGAGTTTACATAACTTGTATATTATTTTTTTTTCATTAGGCTTTAAATGAGACTTGAGACATAAGAATTACTCGAGTCTAATACGATTAAAAATTAATTAATACTTGACTCGATTAGACTCGAAAAAAATTCAAACTCGATTTGAGTTTTTAACGAATCGAAACAAACTCAAATTTTCAGATTCATTTAAAATTATTAAACATAAACTTAACTTAAAATCTTACCGAACCAAACCAAACCAAAATACTATTCAAGTTTAACTCAGCTAGTTTACTCCCCTAGTAGAAACATTGGCGGCTCCTCCCCCACGGGCAAAAGGGCAAACTAGTCTAGGCAGTGAGCAAAGTGAAATTGGCGACGAAATCCAAGCTAGCAGATGGGACTGCGTAAGCGCTGACGTTAAAAGGCCATAATTTCAGGAGACGGACAGCGCAACTTCCGACGCTCTGTGCTAAACAACCGTGTCATAAATATAGCACTCGTTTCTAAAGTACGTTACTCCGAAAAGGAACAATGAAACCGCTTAATAAAACGTTGAAGAAAAAAAAAATACTTTAATTAAAAATCTTTTAAGTTATTATGTCATTAAAATCATAATACTTATAGTATAATAATAAATTTATCTCAAATATCTTATGTTTTATTAGTTTGATTATAATTTAAAATAATTTAATAGATATAATTTTTTATATTTGAAAATTTTAATCAAACAATCCTAACACATATCTTTAACTTTTCACCAAATTATATGTTATTTTTTATTGATTTAATAATCAATAAATATAATAACCCGACGGACATAACAAAATCATCAAATATTTTTTGAACCCTTAACAAATGTTAACAATAGGATCAGTGTTGGGAGGGGCAAAAATTTATTAAACCTTTAAATTAGAAAATTAAGAGGGACAAAAATCCTTATTTAATTAATATTTAAACTAAAAATGATTAATAATTTAATTATATCAAAATATTTGGGAGGGGACAACAACCCCTTTCAACACATACACAGCTCCGAATAGAACCATTATAGAATGAAAAACATATTTATGGAAGTCTTGAATTTTTAGACCATTCAGAATTTTTATTCGTGAAAATAAAATGTTTAAAGTTTATTTTAAAATTTAGACTAAAATACTTTAATATTTCTATTGCAAATAACGATGCTCGAACTCTTAATCTTCAGAAACAATAATTATTCATTTAACTACTGAGACAAGATGGTTCGTGCTATTTATATATATTTATATATATATATATATATTGATTTAGGTAATAGTGATTATAATAATATATGTTCCAGAAGATAATCTCAACCATTTAATATTGATCGTTCAATCACTTTGGTGTAATTATTGATGCTCGAATCCGTGACCTTTAAAAACAACAACCGTTCCATTAACTACTTGAGTTAAAAGACTCGTTAATTTATAATTTTTTAAAACCATAGAAGAGAATGACAAAAATAAAATATTGCTTTAATGTTAGTTAGAACTAAACTACATCCTTTGTCATTGACCCCTTCCAAAGATCCTTAAAAATCAAATTGTTTCCAGTTTAAGATTACGTAGGTCGTTCCACTTCTACTCCCATTGGGTTAAAAATTAAAAATATTCCAGCAATGGAAATTGATGTGGCAGTAAACACGACAGGCAAACGTGGTTGATTAAGAAACTTAATTAGGTTTAAAGAATAATGAATTTAATTTAATACAGAATAATAATGAGATAATGTATTAGTTTTTTTAAATAATATCATATGTTTAAATTATAATATTTTGAATAAAATAATTGAACAGAAAAGATTATTATTATAATGATTCTATAATATTTATTTTAAATTAATTAATAAATCAGATATTAATAATTATAAAAAAGCGTAATTAAAGCAACCAAAGATATTGCTTATATGCGGAAGATAGGTCATCCAGCGAATTATGCTCCATATCTTAATTACTTTTTTAATGTTTTGATAAACATATAGAGAGGTTACAGATGCTCTTTTGCTTTCCTTTTTAATTTTTGTATAATTAATTAATTAATATATTTATTAAATATATTTAAAATCTATTTCATTAAAAGTTTTTAAAAAATATATTTTTAATATTTTTATTAATAATAAATTTTAAATAATTAATTAAAAAAATTGATTAAAAAATCAATAAAAGATATTATATATAAAACGAAAAGAATATTAAAATTTATTCAGTAAAATTAGATAATAATTAAAAAGAATTAACCAAAACGATTATTGAATCAAATCAATTGAATCGATTAATTTTAATGTCAAATCTATAATATAATCTCTCATTAATTTTAATGTCACCATGCCAAGTCACCGGAGGTGGCATCGCTAGATTTTCGTACCATTCCTCCCTACTTCCACGTAAGACGGAAGAACCAAAACGAAAATCGATGGGGAACAAGAAAAAAAAAGCTAATGAGAGATTATATTATAGATTTGACTCGTTATATTTTTCGTGATCTTTAATTAATAAAAATTATTATTTTATTATTAATTGTCTATATTATTAATTTAATTTTTAAAAAATAAATTTTTTAAATGACATAAAAAAAATAAATAAAAATTTATTGATTAAAAAATGATAAAAAAATAATAAAATGAATAATTATAATTAAATGAACCATAACTAAAGTGATAAGTCAATCACGTACTATAATTTCTTTATAATTTCTCCTTCAAAACGAGGCTCACCTCTCAAAAAACACACGGCAGAACCAATCGGAGCCATCAACATTAGCCACGTGGCACATTCCACCTCCCCTGTTCCATACCTCCCCCTGCGTCTTTATAATCCCTTCTCCTCCGCCTTTCCCCACATACAAATCTTTTCTTTTTCTTCATTTCCTTTGTTAGGTTTCTCAGAAAAAAGATGGAAATTGTAACTTTGACAGGATTACTGAACAAGGCTGCGGCGGAGTTCCCAAACCGGAGAGCTTTAACTGTTTCCGGGAAATTAGATTTAACTCATCATCAATTAAAACACATCATCGATCACGCTGCATCTCTACTTATCGCATCCGGGATCCTCCCCGGCGATGTCGTCGCTCTTACTTTCACAAACACCGTAGAGGTATCTTTATTTTTTATATTTTTTCATTTTTTACGTTTCAATCCATTGAACCTTCTTCTACTAGGAAATCATTAGGATCAAATTCTGTTTGGTTAATGAGAAAATACGGAGGAAGAAAACCATCCCTTTAATTTATTCTTTTTTCCTTGTTAGGCTTTCCGTGTGACCTTGTTTAATTCTCTTTTTTGTCTTTTTTATAGCTTGTGATTATGTTCTTGGCTGTAATTCGCTGCCGAGCAACCGCCGCGCCGTTAAACTCAGCTTACACCGCCGAGGAGTTTGAGTTCTACCTTTCCGATTCAGAATCCAAGCTTTTATTAATCCCAGCCGAAGGCATCAAGCCTGCTGAAGCCGCCGCTTCCAAGTTGAACATCCCTCTCGTATCCGCCACCCTCCGGGATGAAAACTCCAAAATAAGTCTTTCCTCCAACCCTGAGTCAAATCTTGACTCAGTCCACCAACTCGTTAATGACCCTGCTGACGTGTCTCTGTTCCTCCACACTTCCGGAACCACCAGTCGTCCCAAGGGTGTCCCTCTGACTCAGCTCAATCTGGGGACCTCGGTTTTGAACATCAAATCGGTTTATCAAATCACTGAGTCAGACTCGACTGTTATTGTACTCCCGTTGTTCCACGTGCATGGCTTGTTAGCTGGCTTACTGAGTTCCCTCGTTTCCGGAGCTTCCGTCACCCTACCGGCCGCCGGGAGATTCTCAGCATCCACATTTTGGCAAGACATGATTAAATACAATGCAACATGGTACACCGCTGTCCCTACGATACACCAGATTATATTGGACCGCCATGAGAGCAAGCCCGAGGCGGAGTACCCCAAGTTAAGGTTTATCAGGAGCTGCAGCGCATCTTTGGCCCCGAGTATACTAGAGCGGCTAGAGGCAGCATTCGGCGCACCAGTACTAGAGGCTTACGCCATGACAGAGGCTTCCCATCTCATGGCTTCGAACCCCTTACCCAGCAATGGCCCACATAAGGCCGGTTCGGTCGGAAAACCTGTAGGTCAGGAAATGGCAATTCTAAACGAACAAGGTGACATCCAGCCGCCTAATTCCAATGGAGAGGTTTGCATTAGGGGATTAAACGTAACAAAGGGATATAAGAACAACCCCGAGGCTAATAAATCCGCATTCCAATTCGGTTGGTTCCACACCGGAGACATCGGATTTTTTGATTCCGATGGATACTTGCATCTTGTTGGTCGGATCAAGGAACTCATCAATCGTGGAGGTACCATATCGTTAACATAAACACTAAATCCTGGACTTACCATAATGTTAATGCCATACACATTTTGTTCTGTCAGGTGAGAAAATTTCACCAATTGAAGTAGACGCAGTGCTATTGGGTCACCCCAGTGTAGCACAGGCAGTTGCCTTTGGCGTGCCCGATGAGAAATACGGTGAAGAGGTAAGAAAAACATGTCTAATTCTGGGTTTAGATTTGTTCAGTTCAGTTCATTGTCTCAATGTGTTTCTGTTTCTGTACAAATGTTAGATAAACTGTGCTGTGATTCCAAGGGAAGGAGTTAGCTTAGAAGAGGCTGATATCACGCAATATTGCAAGAAAAATCTTGCTAGTTTCAAGGTGCCTAAAAAGGTTTTCATCACCGATACGCTGCCGAAAACGGCTACCGGCAAAATCCAGCGTAGGATTGTAGCAGAGCATTTCTTGGCTCAAGTGTCTGCTGCTAAAGTTCCCAAATTTGGAGCTTAAATTACCCAGCACACCACAGCTTTGGACCTTGGCTTTGGTTTTGCTTAGTTGACTTCATTGTTTTTTTTTGTTAATCTGATTATTAAAGCAGACATATTACATCATGTAATACCGATTTAAAATCATCTGAAAGTTCAGATTTGAATTGAAAAAATATTATCTGTGTGGCCTGTATTGATCTCCGATCATATCTCCTATTTTAGCTAGAATGTTGAAATTTGTGCCCACTGGGTCAGGTTCTTTCGTCTTGTTGCTCTACCCACAAACATTTGTATGTGATCTTAGTGCCAATTGTTCAATACTTGTATCTTCTAGTGGCCATAATTGTTAGAAATGGGTAGAAGCCATTTATTTCAGGTTGGCAGATAGAGACAAACTATAAAGGAGTCGGCAGATATTATCTGATTAAACATAATAGTATTATATCAAAATTTAAATTCATATAAAATAAAATATATAAATATATTTTTTAACAAGCTAATAATGATTACAGACCTGTGACTTTTAAAAACAATAACAGTTCTTTTAACCATTTGGACTAAAAAGTTCGTACAAATATATAAATATTTTTAATCATTAAACTAATCAATAAATTTTAAATATTGTCAACTTATATGAATAAATACATTAACGAAACCAAATAGGAGTGGAGAGAGTCAATCGCCCATCTTTCGTCTCTTTATCTAATTTTTTAAAATTTAATTTATTTATGATTTTTTTAAATATTTATATTTTCGTCCCCTAACCTCAAATCATAATTTCATCCCAAAATAAATACCAGTAAAAGTTATTGGAAATTTTAGATTAATTTTTTATTAATATTAAATTATTCTTTTAACGATTAAGACCAAATGAAAAAATTAATATAAATGATTCGTAGATTTAAATATTTAAACAAAAACATAAGACATTAATTAAATTTTAATCATTTTACTGTTTGAATTATAAATATAATGTAAAATTATAAAAGATTAATGAAAACTGCAAAGATTGAAATGAAGTTTTAAATTCAGAAATGAAGCTGTTTCAAATTTCTACTTCAGAATGAAAAATATTATTAGGAAATAATGTACATCAGTGGTAATTGGGAGGTGAAATTTTTGAAACTCATTAATTTTGTCACCGTTGTATTAATCTTTTTGCATCACAATGACAACACGCAAGAAAACCTCTCCGTAAACAACCAAATAGTCTACAAGCTACAAGAACAACATGCAAGCATATTCCATCTGGTTTTAAGCCTCTCCATCGTATTCCTCCTCTTCCTCGTACTCTTCATCTTCCGCAGTTGCATCCTGGTATTGCTGGTACTCGGAAACCAAGTCATTCATGTTGCTCTCAGCTTCTGTGAACTCCATTTCATCCATTCCCTCTCCGGTATACCAGTGCAAGAAAGCCTTCCTACGGAACATGGCTGTGAATTGTTCACTCACCCTTCTGAACATCTCCTGGATTGATGTAGAGTTCCCCACAAATGTGGATGCCATCTTCAGGCCGGTAGGAGGGATGTCACAAACAGTGGATTTCACATTGTTTGGAATCCATTCAACAAAGTATGATGAGTTCTTGTTTTGAACGTTGATCATCTGCTCATCGACCTCTTTTGTGCTCATCTTCCCACGGAAGACAGCTGATGCTGTGAGGTATCGACCATGTCGAGGATCAGCTGCACACATCATGTTCTTAGCATCCCACATTTGCTGAGTAAGTTCAGGGACAGTAAGGGCCCTGTACTGCTGGGAACCACGAGAGGTGAGAGGTGCAAATCCGACCATGAAGAAATGTAGCCTGGGGAATGGAATGAGGTTTACAGCAAGTTTACGGAGATCTGAGTTAAGTTGACCAGGGAAGCGAAGGCAGCACGTTACACCACTCATGGTGGCAGAAATTAGATGGTTGAGGTCTCCAACTGAACATCAAACATTGCAGTTATGATTGAAAAAAGAGAGAAGGAAATGCAAATAAGAGCAATTATAGATGGACAAAGTACGATTCATCACAACAAAAGTAAATTATCAGCCGAATCAAATACCGAAAGCATTCCCGAACTACCCTAGTTTCCTGTAACAAATACTAGGTGGTTGCCAAAACCAAACAACATTAAACACCCTAAAACAAAGTAAATTGTAAGAATCAAATGTGCAGTTTCCATCTCATTTCATACCAACCAAACATACCCAGAGTTGATAGTTTGAAAACAACAAATCATATTTCAAATGTGCAGTTTCCATCTCATTTCTTACCAACCAAACATATCCAGAGTTCATAGTTTGAAAACAGCAAATCATATTTTCATTTGCAAGAAAACCAAAAATACTTACAACTTGGAGTAGTGAGCTTGAGGGTGCGGAAGCAGATATCATACAGAGCTTCATTATCAAGAACCATACACTCATCTGCGTTTTCCACAAGCTGATGAACTGAGAGCGTTGCATTGTAAGGCTCAACAACGGTATCCGAAACCTTAGGAGATGGGAAAACCGAAAATGTAAGCATCATTCGGTCCGGATACTCCTCCCTTATCTTGGATATCAACAGTGTTCCCATTCCGGAACCTGTTCCTCCTCCCAAGGAATGACATACCTGAAACCCTGTAACCAAACAGATCAAATTCAAGATTGATTATAGTTAACACCTAACTAAAGAAACCTGTATATTTTAAGAAAAAAGAAAAATGCAAAATGATAACCTTGCAAGCAATCACAATTCTCTGCTTCCTTTCTGACGACGTCAAGAACAGAATCGATAAGCTCCGCTCCTTCCGTGTAATGCCCCTTAGCCCAGTTGTTTCCGGCACCGGACTGTCCGAAAACGAAGTTATCGGGTCGGAAAATCTGTCCATACGGACCGCATCTAACGCTATCCATGGTACCTGGTTCAAGATCCATTAAGACTGCGCGGGGAACAAAACGGCCGCTACTGGCTTCGTTGTAATAGACGTTGATACGCTCCAGCTGGAGCTCCGAGTCCCCGCCGTATCGACCCGTTGAATCGATGCCATGTTCGGCGCAAACGACTTCCCAGAACTTGGCACCTATCTGGTTGCCGCATTGACCACCTTGGATATGGAGGATTTCTCTCATTTTCTCGGTAAAGTGACGGAAAGTAGGAGAAGGGAAACTGACTTTAGAAGCGTAGAAGGAATTTCGAATTCCGAGGTCTTTTTGAGAGCGCTTTCCGTTTTTATAGTGGAGTTAATGGTTTCCGTTAATTGACGGTAGATTTGGATGGGTTTCTGTAGTTTAATAACGGACGTTTCATTTTCAGTGGGAAAATGAGTTTTTTGAATTTGGGATATGCTCATCTGTGGGTGAGAAAACACTACAGTTGCTGGAATCGGTTATGTGGCATCGTTTGGTTGGATATTCAAATCATGAGTTTGGCGTCGGCTTTACCTGATAATCTTTAGATGGACCGTTGGCCCACAGATGATTTTTTGTTTTTGCATTTTATTTTTAGTGATATAATTATTGTAATTTCTTTTGAAGTATACTGTGTATTTATTTAGCATAACCTAAATATTAATTAAATTATGTTTTATTATATTTCATAAAATATATTATTAATATGCATATTTATTACATATTGAAATTAGCACAGTCATTATACCCTAAAATAGTTAAATTAAGTATAGGTCCCTTTAAAAATAAAATAATTACAAGTTAACATCTAATAAAATTGTAATTTGGTCTCTCTTAAATAATAAAATTATGATTTTATCAATTTTAAAACTATAAATTTCGGAAGTAATTTTATTTTTTTAACTCGATTCGGAAAAAAAACTTCAAATAAATTTGAGTTTTAAAATGAGATTTTAATAATCTAAAAGTTTTCGTAATTAGTGAATCAGTTTTCATGTTCAAATTGAATCCTTCTAACTTTATCTATTATATATCATATATAATAAAAATAAAGAAATATATATTATATATAATTATAAAAAGTTGTTTAAATCAGCCAGATTGTGATTTTCAGAGAAAGGAATTCTGAAAACATCCAATTTAAGAGGGACCTTTTCAGTAATTAGACGATGCCAAATGTTTGTTTTGGCATACAGCATGTACAACCAGGGGTAAAACTGTGTGATGTATTTGATCTAACAGTGTGGTTAGCAGCTTCAACTAAATCATGATGAAAGAGCAAGTTCAGCCCATGCCAAAGAAGAGGACTTGAGCTCGACTGATACCGATGTGTCGATTCTGCTCTCGAGCATGAGGCTTAATTCGTGCATGGATGGACGATTCGAAACGTCTGGATGAATGCAAAGGCTTATGACTTCACAGATGAGCTTGAGGTCGTCATATGGGAAATGTTTTAGCTCAGGGTCAACGATATTGGACATTTCATCTGGTAATTCAAGATACTCCTTGGCCTGTCGATGCACGGAAACAACTTAAATGTTCAAGAGACTACAACACAACGTTCCGAGTTATTCCGGCTCTTTATTTTTGTTGATGTGTTCGACGTAGACAAGCATATGGAGCTAATATGCCCGTATATAACGCCGACACCTGAGCCTGAGTAACATAGATATGATTTCTTTAAAAATCGAAGGGTGTTCGGAAAGATTGCTTACCCAGTCTATCAAGCATCCTCTGTCCTTGCAGATTGGGGGCCTTCCACTGATTATCTCTAGTAGAAGTATGCCAAAAGCATGAATATTTCCCTGGATATCCAGATGTCGATTCTCCACAGAACTAGGAAGTAGACAAATAGTTCCATTGTTGCCTATGGAACCAGAGTTCTTTTCCAATCTAGCAAGAATAGTCTTCCAACTTTCAAAATCAACCAACTGCATCACCAGATAATTTCTTAATCAGAAGGATCCCAAGCTCAGTTTCACAATTGCAGCCACTCGGCCAAAATATCTCAAGTACGAAGTATGCGAAAACATCCATCAAGATATCAGGACTGACAATTTTAATTTTACCACAACAGAACACTTTTGTTTTAGATAAGGTCGAAATGACCCAAACTTAGTATCCCTGAGACCCTGACCATGAATAACTATCCGATGCTCATACATGCCAGAGTACGAGGTAAGGAGATACCTTAGGGGAAAAATCATCTGTAAGATACACAGCACTAGAGTTTAACTCTGATATAGTGAATGGTGGCTCAAGTTCTGTATGAAGATACTTGAGTCCTCGAGCAATGCCGAGAATTATTCTCATCCGCCTTGTCCAAGAGAGTTGGGATTCTTCTCCATCTACATTTAAAACGATTACTCAGGTAATGCTGATATATAAAATGCTATCCCTGTATGTCAGAAAGGGGGAGAATGCTTACAATGCAAATGCTCATAAAGCGTTCCATTTGATGCATATTCAAAAACAAGCATCCTTGTAAATGGAGTGATCTCACTACAGTATCCTAGTAGCTTCCCTACATTATCATGATTCAATCTTGCCAAATCTGTCACCTGAATAGAAATTCAAACCAAAAATGCAGAACCAGATTAATGCATGTTTTGCTAATTCTTACATCTTAGAGCTGCTTTGAATCTTCCAACAAATCAGTTTTTTGGTCGAAACTATTAAGGTAACAAGTACCTCTCTCTGGAAATATAGCTCAAGATAGCCCGCCCACTGCTCCTCTTTGATGCAGAGGGCTATCACAGCGATTTCAGGTCCACCCCTGATGGTGCCTTTATAGACCAAACTGTCAGGAGAGGAACCGATAATGTTGCTGAAGTCTTCACAAGCTACTTCAAGCTCTTGTCTGCTATATTTAGTCACATCTTTCAACAACTCGGAATCTGTGAAAAGCATCGCAATCTTAATCGATATTGTTTTGAAGAATACACTACAGAAGTTAACTTGAGGAGCAGTAGATAATGTTGTATGCCATATGTGGCAAACTTACCTATGTATACTGCCAAATTTTCTTTCTCACTCCCTGATTTCTTCCAAGGGATTATGATTGCAGCCTTGCTATTGCATCTATGGAGAGCAGTAAGGAGAGCAACAAGAAAGATGGATCCCACCATGATTCCCGTCACTATTTCAAGGCCTAAGATCCATGCAGGTTTTGAAGCTTTCGGATGCTTTGCAACACCTTCATCAGGTTGGTGCTTACTTTTTGGTGCTTGGTGACTTTTAGATGGGAGAGCACCTAAATAAGGAACATTGTCAATGTTAATACTGAAAAATTTTAATGGTTAAAAGACCATCAGCTTGCATAGCTAAGTGTAATCAAAAAAAAAGACAACGCATTTTCAAGTTAAAGATGTCAACAATAGTCCATTGGACGTAGCCAAAAACATATGTTTTTGTTCAAATATCATGGATGCCACTGCTAAAGGTAAGAAAATTACGTATCACATACCACATTGTGTGTTCGGACGCTGTTTAACACCTTTGTCCTGAAAGCAGTTCCCTTGAAAGCTTGCACTGCATTAATCATATGGGATAACATGAACCAAATGGATAAAAAGGAAGCCAAAATGGACCTGTGACATGGGCAAAAACAGTTTACCTTGGAAGGTTTGTCAAACACTTTGGTATGCTTCCAACCAAATAATTGTAGGAGACATCTATCAATTTTAATTGAGACGGGCGACAAAGTCCAGTTAAGTTTGAATGAGAAGCATACCTGAAGAGAAGAAATACCAGAGATCAACTCGAATATACTAACATGACTGGAATTCAGTGGCTAAAAATATAGAGAAGAAGCCTGCAATATTTTCAGCTCCTATGATCCCATACCAAAACCTTTAAACTCTAAACTAAAATATCAGTTTTAAGGTGAAAAAAGTTATTTGTACTCTGCAGTAGTTAAAGTTAGAATTTTCCATATCTGACAGTAAAATTCTTGATAGCACATATGGCATCCTATTTAATGGTTATTCAGCCACTGCATCTCAATTGTCATGCATTTCGCAAACACGGTCTACTATAATGATAGTCCAAGTAGCAACTGTCACCAGATTGATTTTACAACCCCACTAAACATGTCATTCAAACCAAGTTTACAATGATACGATCGATTACAACTTCCAAATATAGTACTGGTTTCTATCAGAGTTGCATGTTTAGAAACTAGAAGTGTGCATTAAGAATGTATACATATTTCCTTATGAGCTGTGCATCAAATAGACATGTTCTTCGGTGCTTAGTAGAACATAATTACATTGTCATATTCTACTTACATTCCATGCATCTTAGCTGTGAATGTTGAATTGCTAGCAGCAGGAACAGCTCCTTGAAGTTTATTTCGACCGAGTCGAAGTTCCTGAAGATATTTTAAATTCCCAAGCTCAGCCGGCAAGCTCCCCGTCAACCGATTTGACTGAAGGTTTCTGTGATAACAAAGTAAACCAAAACATGAAAAATGCACGAGTAATAATAAAAAAGGTAACAGAAAAATCACTGCCTTAAAACAGAACAAATGGAGTTTTCCTTACATCTTCATCACACTGGACAAATTCCCTAGCTCTGGAGGAATAGGACCAGTCAGTTGATTCATCCCCAAATCCAACACTTTGAGGAACTTCAAAAAGCCCAGTTCTTTAGGTATTGTTCCGATCAGATTGTTTCCATGTAAAGTTCTACAAGACAAGTGAAAAGCATGAACCAACCATTATATTCTAAGGATAGAAGTTGAACCAAAAGCATCATTTTTTTGAACAAATAAGCCTAAGAAAACATACAGGTCTTGCAAGTATGTGATTTGACCCATCTCCGGCGCAATAAATCCCTTCAAAGACGAACCGGTTATGTTTCTGCAACACATGGAGATACATGACTACTATGAAAAATGCATCAAATTGGGGAGACATCCATCATTTAAAATGGAATGAAAACTAATTAAAGAACTTGGAAAAGTTGGTAGATCATACTTACATCTTAGTAACATGTAGTCTTTCTAGGTCACATGTAATCCCAAACCAGTTACATGGATCAGCATCTAAAGCATTCCAGCTTGACAAAACCAGATGTGGGTCTTCATATATGGCCTCCTTAAATGTTGTAAGAGCCCAAACTTCAAACAAACAAACAAGAAAAGGTTCCCAGCTCAGTGAGAAATACAGAAACTAGAATTATGAGCATCCATAAATCAAGAGCATAAATCTAAAACAACTTAACTAAAACACTATGTAGAACACAATTGACAGTTAAAAGCCTTATCTCCACCAACATTTTCCCAGAAACCAATCAAGATCAGAAAAAGAAATGGACAACAAAAAACTCATTACCTTCATTCGTAGGGAAAGAACTGCAAGTCACAAAAGAAACTCTCTGAGCAAGAAACAGAAGCAAGAAATAAACGTATGTTATCATTTTTACTATTTTTACAACCGGCAAATGGAATTCATTAAACCAACAGAGTAGGAGATGTGGGGCTTATCAAGAAACTGAAACTAAGGGTAAAGTTCAAAGCTTTGGTAGAGTAGTAATCTGCTGACAAATGGGGTTGTTTTGTTCAGTACAAAAACTAGAGTACTGGGTTTAAATCCAAGAAATTGCAACCACCCATGAAAGCAATTCACTTTAAGAAAAAGACTATACAATCCAAAGGAGTATAAAAAAAGTGAAGCCTCAAGTAAACTACAACTAGACAAAGAACAGATGTGAGCGAAAGCTTGGATTCAAACAGAAGGCTTTTTTTAGGACTTTTAGCAGTGAAATAAGAAAATGAATAGATAATAAAACTAAAAATGATTATTTGGATTCTATTTTTTTAATATCTTAGCTTATAATGTATTATTTTTCTGTTATAATGATTTTTTTAAAATAAAAATATTGGTTTTATATTTATGTTATAATTAATATATTTTTTAAAATAAATATATTTCACTGTATATTATTTCCCTGTCTACACAGTGTGGGATTAGCTAAGCTGTCTCCTTCACTAATCACTATCTACCTGGATTCAACCCCAAGTCTTTTTAAAGTTTGGTTAAACGCTTCACTACCAAGACTGACCATGATTATACAATATACAAAGAGAATTATAATAATTAATGTAATTAGTATGTTGTATAATTAAAACCAATCATTATAATACATAAATGCGTAATTAATAATTAGAATATATCGAAACTTTAAATCCTAATAATTCTGGATAACGTCGATATAAATGAGACTAAAATAAATCCAAACTAAAAATTTACATATAGTATCTATATACAAATAGGGTTATATTTAGTACATTTATATAATTATAATAGGAAGCAATCATTATAATAAACAAATAAATAAATTGGTAATTAAAATAAAAGTATTTTTTAATTGTAAAACTTAAACAATAATAAATATTATCTTTGTTCTAAAAGACATGTATGATAGGATGTATCATATTATTGTTTATATACATCAAAATTTTATTTATTTTTGTGATGTGTGATTAATATCCTTTGTCTTTCCTAAGGCGTTATATTCTTTCTTACTCATCCTCGTGATGTTCTTGTCCCGAGTCAATCACGTTTATGATGGGTCATTGTCACAATTATTCATTATGTCTACTCCACTCATAGATGCTTAACGTGAAATTAAGTAACTAAAATGTCGTTTTAATATCATTTGTCACAAAATCATTATCTTCTTCCCATAAGACATATTAGATAAGATGTACAATACTATCGTTTATAGGTCCTAAGATATCTATTTTTCTTTTTGATGTGAATTAATGTATTCATCTCTTCTTAAGCGTAACAATATATACTAAAAATATATAGCGCATGATTATATAATTAATTCTTGAATCTATGAGAAAGAACTGAATAATGTCGATTTATCCTGAATAAATTTTTTTTATTTTTATTTTTTTGATATATTTATTTATATCTAATATTAAAAAATATGTTTAAGATATAAAAAGATGAATCTAAAAGAAACAATTTTTTTTATTTGTCCTACTAGAATTATCGAGTGTCTTGCAAAGAAAATGACATCTAACATTACAACTAACAAAAGTGCTTCAGGTCAGGCTAACCTAATTTTACTTACCTTTTCTAATAATCAAGGACTGAAAACCTTAAACATTCACAATCTTGAAAAAAAGCATATTAAGTCAATGTCCTTTTTTTAATTAAAAAAAAAACATTTCATACGTTGATCTGAAATTTAAACTTGAAGTGATATGGACATTCTGCTTCAAAGTTCATTGAATCATGGATAAACGGATAAAATATAAATGTTTAAAATCAAAAAAATAATTAATCCACTTTAAACGGGTGCTAAGCAAAAATTACGAAAGTTAATTTCTTGGGTTAGGTTAAATTCGATGGTTAATTATTGTGGGAGAACATACCTACATGTTTTTTTTAACGGAAAAAATTATTATATGGATTATTCTTATCATATTATTTATAAAATTAATTAATAAAATAAAATAATAACGTGACAGAAATAAACATAATATTCTTCCTAACTGTATTTATATTCTCAGTGTTGGATCCATACCATTAAAACTAAATGCCCATTTACCATATCTGTTTATAATTAAAATGACCCACTTAGGGTTCAACAAATATGAAAAATAAGCACACAAGCCCAATTAACAAAAACATTAATAACCCTAAAATCCAAACCCAATTCACTAAAAAAACCCTAAACTTTAAATCTTATATCCTAAATTTTAAATATTAATTTTAAACCCTAAATTCCTAAATTAAATCTCTAACCTTTAAAATTTTCCTATTAAGCCAAACTAAACTGCTTCAATTAATGTGTTACACGTTTTCCTCCTGTTTCCTGTCCTAAATTAAACCACGTTGATCACCCTACTCTCATGCTCATTTATTATATCATAAAAAAATCCTAAGTAAAACTGCCGCCGGCGCCACTTTGGCTGTCGGAAAAACATTAGATAGGTATTATATTTTTAAAATATATAAAATATAAATTAAAATACCTGTCTTAAGTCAACGTTGATCTTATCTTATATCTCAAACTCAAAGTTATTAACATATTTCAAAGTAATTAAAAATTTGATGTCCCTGTCTTCATTACATCAACAAACTCCAATATATTAAGATTAGAGGGATTAGCACAAAGGAGTTGATGTTTTTTCTTTACAAAGAACATGTTTTAAACATGCTCTATTGAGTATAAAAAAGTTCTAAACAGAAATTTATTAACTATCTTAATAAAAATTCAATATTAATTAAGTTTTAAATTTTTAATATTAATTAAGTTTTAAATCATACACTCCAAACCTTGAAAAATATACTCTACCTTCTTTAAATCTTAACCCTTAATATAATTTTTTAGTGTGATGTATAAATAGATATATGTAAAAAATTTCAGTTAAAAAAATTTATCCACCAAAATTCGATTTATCTAGATTAATCAAAATAAAACTCTGAAATTCGAAAAGGTAAAAAAAATATTAAAGTAATTGAGTTACAAATCCGAATTTTTCTTCTCCTTGTTATTCCAATTATTTTATAGGACTCCACGACTGCCGCATTGCTTTTTTATGTATAAAATTGAAATTACAACTCAGTCCCTAAGAGCATATATAAGCCATGGCCGGCCATTCTCATGGTGAAGCACAACTCAACTTTCTCTTCTTTGTTTGAAAATTTAGATGGCCAAGGTTCATCCTTCTGAACCATCCGTTTCCGATGCCTGCAGCATGAGCTCTGCAGGAAGGAAAACTTTTACCATATGGATGAAATCTCTTGTCTGCCACACCAATGGCTGCACCGTGTTCGATTCGAAAGGTCGCATCGTGTATCGTGTCGAAAACTATGACACCAGAGGTAGCAGTGAAGTTCATCTCATGGACATCAATGGCCAAATCCTGTTTACCATTGTTAAAAAGGTACTGTGCATATGCAACTATATAAACCTTTGAGGTTAATTTAGATAATATTGATGATTATTCGAAAAGATTATCGACTAACGAACGAATCTTTGCAGAAACTACATATTTTCGGATGTTGGAATGGATATAGAGGGAACTTCACAGGCAGAAAGAAGGAACACCCTACCTTCCAAGTCAAGAAATACTGCAGATTTCTCAGGAAAGATTTAGTTTGTCAGGTTACAGTAGGGTTTGACAAGTACTTCATTGTTAGCTTAGGACGCAAGAAACAAGGATTTAAGATTGTAAACTCGGGTGGAGACGTCGTAGCAGAGGTACTTAAAACTAACTCTAAGAAAACTATAATTTCATCCTAGTAGACCCGAGTTCGAACATCTATGTGTATTATCAAAAGGGTTAAGCAGGTGAATCTCTCATCTAACATGGTTACTGTTTATGTCCTTGCAGGTAAATCAGAAGCAATCATCTTGTGGAATGTTGTTGGGAGATGATGTGTTAAGTCTTGAGATCGAAGCCTGTATGGATCCAGCCCTAATTTCTGCACTTGTTACTGTTTATGGCTTGATGAATAGGAGATTGTAGGTGATTAGCAAGGACTCCACCAGATAGAGATAGAGTTGTATAGAAAAATATAAAATATTAGATCTTGATTTGTACTCAGAATTATGATTTGTTTTATTTTTTTAAAAGATATTTATTGATACTTTTGATTTGTGAAATCTTGGGTATATTAAATTTTTATTATTTTTTATTATGTTTTACTATACGAGATATAATTGAAATAATTTTAAAACTATCAATGATCCAAGATATAATTAAACTGATAAAATTGAAGAACAATTTCCCTTGTATATATAACCTAAGTCATAAAATACAATGAATATTTTACTATACCAAAGAATATATCAAAAATAAATAAATAAATAAATGTACATGATGCATTGTTGATATAATACCAGAGATTACAGGAAATCAGTAATACGTGATGAGCACAATCAGTCTGACCAATTTCATATATTATATTATCATGAAAAACATAATCAGGATTATGTATGAAATTATATGATTAATATATTATTATATTAGCTGGTTCTGTATCAGATTCCTTGACAAAGAATCGGCATGTTTTGCTGGAAAAATCGCATGGTCTGACAAAAATGGAAATAACCACCATAAAAATGTCAAAAATAAGTTTTGGAGGAGGAAAATCAATCAGTGTTTTATATTATGTGATAGACACTGTTTCTATTTTTAATATTATAATTTTTAAAACTAGATTTATAATATTTTATTATATTTTTAAATATACTTAAATTAGAGGGGACTAAATCTTAAATTCTGCCTACAAAAACTAGCAGGAGATTATCTCTATAATTTCACTAAAAAGAATAAAATCATTATATTAATTGAAAACATCAGCATACAAACATGAACATTAAATAATAATAAAAATAATAGACACTTAATGTTATTTGTTTCATGTATAGGTAGAAATTCAGTACCTTCAGCTCTTCTTGGCATTCATGAGGTTCCGCACGGTCATCACAAGCTGTTGTCGTTCGCCTTCTACCTCTGCGAATTTGAGGCTGATCTCTGAATATCGTTCTTGCATATCCTTCAATTCATTTTCCATAGATTTGTTTCTTTCCTTCAATGATGTTAGTTCATCTATCAATTTATCCTGATTGCCGGCTATATCGACAATTGAGGCGGTCCGTTCTTTCACTAGCAAGTCATCGGTTCTGTTTATAGGAAATCAATAAAAGCAAGTATTAGTATTGATGTTCTTTGGTTTCTTCAACAATGTTCTTGCTATATAATAGGTAAAAAGTCTTACCGTTTCACGAAAGGCACTGCATTTCCAGTTTCTTTCGATATGCATGTTGTCCCATTTGATGTAGCCTCCATAGTATCTTTAAATAGCTGCAATTTTTATCCATCTTTTAGAATTTATGTCAAAGAAAGAGCAATCCATTGAGTCATTCTGGTCATAGAGTGGTGTCGTAGATTCAGTAATGAAGAATGCTGCAACTCGAAACCTCTTAAAACATAAATTCAGTAAAGACAACCTAATACGGATATATGGTTCTCACCGTTTGAAGTTGGCAAGTGCAGAAACCATTGTTGTGTTCATTCAGTTCTTCTAGTCTGTTTTCTAACTCATCAATTTTCTTCTGGTGAGCCTTTTCCTTTTTCAAAAAGACATTTGTGGATGTTTCCAAAGCAGCTTCCTTTAACTTTATTCGTCCCTGCCATTAGAAGAAGAAATCATTGTGAATAATTTTCCTTTTCAATAATCTCAACCAGTACGGAAGAAACACACTAAAAGGGAAGTTTTTATTTCAGTAAGGACAGGAGTATGTTATAATAAAAGTTGCTGCTTGATAATGACTCCTCTTATGGCTGTTTCTAGAAAAACAGATGCTGTAATTGTAAACCATTTGCAGAATACAGTTTCGAAGACAAACTATATTTTATATGAAACGTGGATGAATAAATTTACCTCAAGCAACTTTATTGTCTCCCTCAGGCTGGCAACTTCTTTAGGACTGAGAGTAACTGCAGCAGATTTATTGTTTCTTAATGTTTTTGTTCCATCAGAAACGACTCCTCTTCCATTGCTCTCTTTCAACTTCGTTTCCATGCCAGTAAATGCATCTTCCTTCTTCTTTAGGTCAGTCTTCAATTGAACTACTTGCTTCATGAATTTTTCTTTCACTATTTCATCCTCATACAGTGAATGTTTCAGTGTATCACACTGAACTTTGAGGGTGTCTAGTTCTGACTGTAAGGATTCAATTGCCGCTTCTTTCTCGTCCTTCAAATGCCTCATTCTTTGCAATTTTTCCTGCGACTCAGTTGCTTCCTTTTTTATCAAAGCAATTGCACTCACCAGATTATTTCTTTCTAAATTTCCTCTTTGCATCTGCTCTTCAGTATCTTTGACCAGTGTTTTTGTCTGTTCCAATTCAAGTCTCAAGCTTTGTGCCTGTTCAGCTTGTTCACATAGGTGGTTCTTTTCGGTAGTTAGCTTGTCCATCTCAGCTTTCAGGGTGCAGAGCTCCTCTGAAAAAGCCCCACAAACTTCTTCCTCGTGTTTCTTTTGGTGTTCAAGCTGCTTAGATTTATCATCAATTTCCTCCAACATCTGTTCTACCTGATTTGATTTTAACTTTACTTGATAGGAGAGGTTAGAGAGTTTCCCTTCATACTCCTCCCTAACAGATTCAAGTTCTTCCTTGGCTTTCTTGAGCATTTCTTCCAGCTGGTTTTTCTGCAAGCGTAGTGCACTAGCTTCGGCTAGAGCACTTGTAGCTACCTTCTCGTTTGCATCAAATGTTGATGCCATCTGCATGGTGAGCCTTTGAAATTCCTCCTGTAGCCTTTCAGCTGTATTTGCATTCTTCAATCTTGTAGTTCGCAAGGCTTCCTCAGCTCTAATAGCTCTTTGCTCCTGCTCAACTTTGCTTTGTGTGATAGATTCAAGATCCCTTTCAAATACTTGTGCCTGTTTTTCCAGCTCTTCCTCCAAGCTTCTAACATGTGTTTCTAGTTCATTTATGGTGGCCAGAGAGTCAGAGAATTCTTTTGATTGCTTGCAGAGCTCGCTTTGCAGACACTCAATTTGGTTCTCAAGTTCATTTAAGCTAGCAGAAGAAGACGGGCACTCATACTGTATCTTCAGTTGTTCTCGCAGCCGGGTCTGCTCTAATTTGTATGAGATGTCATGATTTTCCTGCTTCAGTATCTCATAGTCAAGTGCCAGCTGCTCCATTTGTGCCTCGAGCTCATCTTTATCTCTATTGCAGATCTCCAACTCACCGTAGAGGTTCATGAGCTTTTGTTCCAGGACAGAGGCTTCCTTGGAGGAGTGTCTATGTTCTTGAACAAGATGTTCCAATGCCCTCTGATCTTCATCCTCGCAAGTGTCACTTCTTGGGATGGTTCCTCTCCATTCTTTAGCACTACCATGGGAACCTGATTTGTTGGGAGGAATGGGTATCTCCATGTTCTTTGCATCCAACATTTCTTCTAGATCTTGTACAGCAAGGAGTAACTCAGCATTTGATTCCTGAGTCTTCTGCAGTTGTAACCGAATATTGGAATTCAGGTCCTTCTCGTATTTCAGCTCTTCTCTGATTTCTTGGACCAGAACCCAGGGATCTCCGCACTCAAACTGCAGCCTTCCTTTTGCTCTAGCATCCTCCTTTTCCTTCTGAGAGGACTTCAGTTTATCACACTCTAATTTGAGTGCATCTCTTTCTTCTTTCAAATTAACAACTTCACGTAAGAGATCCTGCCCCCTTTTGCTCTCCTTTACTATTTGCTTCCTGAGAGTCTGCAATTCCAAATCTGACACATCCACTTGCCTGCACAAAACAATAAGCTCATTCTTGAGCCTTTCAATTTCATTTTCTGAATCATGTTGGGAGTTTTCTTGTGGGAACGTGTCCCGAGAACTGTTGGAGTCATCAGTACTCATTCCATGATCAGAACCTGCGGACCACTCATTCTTGATATTGCCATTTCTCATTCCAAGTTCTCGTGGAGTATTAAGTCCAGAGCTACTACTAGAACTTGAAATGGTATTATCAGATCCATTACATCCTCTATGGTTCCCACACAATTCAACATTATAGGTGGTTTTGCTGAAAGACACGTCCTGTCAATGAGATATTTACAAACAAATAAATCCATCTTCCACACTCTATATTAAGAACATATTAAGAGAGAAAAATTAGAGGAGAAAAGAATAATCTGGATAAATAACAGCAATAATAAAACCAAAAATGAAAGCTTTCAGTTATAAATCCGATGGGAGCCTTACTTCTGCAAAAGAATAATCCTTCTTAATGCTTTCATCAGCATCACCATTGCTCAAGTGGGCCTTCAAGCTCCTATCTTGCAATTTAAAGCTTGCATTTTCTGTTTGTTCCAACTCTCTGCAAAAGCTATCAAACAAAGTCAGGCTCACATATAAACACTATTAACATCCAGAAACACCCTCCAATATCTATAACTATATATGGATTCATTTTAAAAGAGGTAAGTCTTTACCTTTGATCGGCATTTTCATGCAGCCTCTGTATAGAGATCTGTTCAATACCAAAAGCTTAAATTCAATTTTAAACATCAAAATTGATTAAAATATGAGAGATAACAGATAGAGTAAGAGTGACTAACATGCAAAATTGCTTTAGAGTTTGAATTCTTTAACGGAAGAGAAACGGTGGAAGTTTTAAGGGCCTCAGCATAAGCTGCAAAATCAATCGAAACGTCTCCAACCAAACCTTTTCCCAAACCCTAGAACAGACATAAACATTACTTGCATCATAACATAAAAAAGCAAAATGGAAAAATAAAGACAAAAAATAACTTCCCATAAAAATATATATAACTTACGGTAGATAATACAAAATGATAGATTCTTTCATTGATTTTCCCAGTTTTGGGCTCCCTAACAAATATAACAGTCTCGTAAACTGGATTTTCCCATCGACAGTTACCGTCGTCCTGAACCGTCGCCTTTTCTAACGTTCTTATCACTTTTCCCCCATCGTCAGGAATCACTGATATAATCAATGCTTGCAATTTTGTCTCCGTCACCTAAATTACACATAAACAGTTAATATTTCTTTAATCATTCAATCACATTGTATAAATAAATAAATAAATAAGAATTACTGATAATTAAGAGCTTTTCAGAACAGAATTTAACCAAGCAAAATAGCTCAAGCAGCTTCAAATGAATCTCTAAAAAAAATCCGTTTCAGCAGCGTTTTTTGAGCAATGAAGCTAAGTGCTAACAAAGACATAAGCAATAAAACTGCGAGGACGAAATCAATTAGTATGAAATTATGAATTTCTAAAAAGAAATAAAGAAGAATGAGAATACTTGAGTAACATGGAACTCCAGCTTGAACACAGCTTTGATCCTATCCTTGTCGCTCCTCCATCTCACCGACTTAAACATTTCCGCCGGAATACGATCGGAGCTCCGGAAACTATAGCCGTAAAGCTGGCATTCACTCAAAATGCAACCACGCGCGGGAAAAACAGAGGCTATTGCACCATCTCCACGTAGATTTCAACTAAAGAGAAGCGAATTGATTCAATATGAGCGCAACCGAGTGAAGAAATCAGAAACAAGATGACATTGAAAGAGAGCAGATCTAAACAAGAGCTTTCTCTTCTCCTCTCTGATTTCTATTTGTGAGTTGTAACAGTCTCTGGTGGAAAGCGATTGCACATTTAAAAATTAAATAAATATAACAAAATTCAAAAATTGATGGTGAAGCTTCTTCATTTTTAATTATATTTTAGTAAGTATTCATTAAAATAAGAGAAAATATTTTATGTAAAGTAGAAAAATGAAACTGATTTCATAATTCATGATATAATTTTTTTTATTTAATAAAAATATTTTTATCGTAAAAAATAATTATGAAGTAAAATTTTAATAATTTAATATTAAAATTGAATTTTATTAACCTTTAAAATATAAAATTTTTTCTGCCAAATAAAAAATACATGTCATTACTAATCAATCAATTCTGTCATTCGAATGGGTATTTATTCCTCTAAGATTTGCAGACCATTGATACAGATATAGGTATTGCGACTTTTTCTAATATTTAATTTTTGACATTTGACTTGTTTTATTTATTTTCATTAAATAAAAAAATTACATTTTTAAGATTAATATTAAAATTTGAATTTGTATAATATAATATAATATAAATATCACGATTATTCAGTCAATTAATAAATTTTTTAGCTTGTTTTATTGAATTCTATGCGCGATGTATTAGGACATTTCTCTTTATACTTATGTTAAAGTTAAATATATCTAATTTTATTTTTTTAATTTTTATAAATTAGTCATTATTTTTTTAACTTTTCTTATTTGCGTCCACCCTAAAAATTAGGATTTTTATGACTTATATCTCTTTAAAAATTATTTTGATTTATACTCACTCTTATAAATATTTTTAAATTCGTCGTTAATATTAATAATATATTCAAAATTAATAGATTTTACCACCTTGATTTAATATCCAATAATAATAACAATGCATCTACATTAACCTACTTTGATTAATTATAGAACCTAAAATAATTAACGTCATGATATGTAGGGTTCTATAATATCAGAAGCACCTAACTGTACTATGCATTATGCGGAATTTAACAGGGTAAACTATATTTTAGGCTATTTAATTATAGATATAATAAAATCTAACGAGTTGTTCAATAAAAAAATAGAAAATATTTATTTTATAAAATTTAAATTTAAATATTTTATCTATCAAGTGTGTATTTTATTAAAAAAAATATAAGCATATACTATTTTATAATCATTTTAAGACTCTTTAATTAAAATATTATTATAAATCATTTTTCTTCTAAAAGCTATAAACAAGTCATTTTAATTAAAATTATTATAAACAAGTTGTTGTTAAATATTATATGAGAATGGTTACACGACTTATTATAATAATATTTTTAATCCTTAAAATTTATACAATCTATTATCTTTTTAATTCAAAATAATTTAATAAATTTCGTCAATAGAATATATAAGTTTTAAATTAAAAATATTGTTATATCAAACCACATTAAATATATATTTTAATTTTAATGACAAAGAAAATAATATTTTAATTGAATGACATGTTTATAATTTTTAAAAGAAAAGTGATATTTTTGTTATCAATTCATTATTACGTGACATTCGAGTGTATTTTACCCAATTTATTAGTATGCATACTCTATCCAATATTTTGCTAGTTAAATGGAATTAGTTAAAGTAGGACCTAAATCTTTCAGAAAGAATTAAAGTCATGAATAGCGTATCCTTGGGAGGTAGCGGCGCCGACGACCGTAGCATTTTTTGTGTATACAGAAACATACCTGCCGTTTGGTTGATTCGTAAGTTAGGTAGAATGGAGACAAGATTAAGACTCGAATTTTAATTTTTTTAAAAAGTAATAAAAAATTTAAATAAATTTAGTCTTTAAATATCGGACTACCCACTATTTTAGTTCACTAATCAGCCAGAAATTAAATTTTTAACTTTTACAAAACCTTGATTTATTCGTAGTAACCAAAAACGTGACCTCAGACAGAAACTGGTCCTGCTTGAGAATCATTTGTTGTGTGAAATTTTTTGTTTGTTTTGCTGTTTTCCTTTAAATTTTAAACAATGCCGAGGGATGGCTTTAAAGAGAGACAATCCATCCTCCAATGGCAGGAAATTAATATTGTGTTTTAATTTTAATTTGGTCTTGAAATTAAAAAGACAAAAAGGACATGGTTTAGGTAGAGTTCAGTCTATGACTGGTGTCGGGTGGAGAGTTAGAAGGAACATTTGTTTTATGTTGTGTTGTTTGGTAGGTTGCTTTGTATATTTTCTTTCTTTACTTAGCTTTAAAGCTGCTCAGGCAGTCATGCTCATGTGGTGGCCGTGACCTCAAGGTTCAACCATACTCTCTCGGTCCAAAAAGAGAAGAAACAAAAATAAATAGATGCTTTGAAGATTGAAAGTTGCTCGGACCAGACTCAGTACAGCCAGATAACGGTGTTTTTGTAAAGTCACACCAGTTCTCAACAACCGTCGACCTATTAGATAAGTCGCAGTCAGTGGGGTTCTGGACAAGCGCAATAGGAGCGATCGTACAGGGCTCTCGAAAAAGGAGGACCCAAATTTTGATAAACTACATTCATTAGATGATGTTAATCTCGAAATTCTTTAAAAAATTTGAAAACGCTATTAAGAAAGATGAGTTATAATTATTTTTTAAATATGACAATTAATTATAACGGTTCAAAGATGAGTTATATTGCTTCAATAGAACTAGTGATGTTTTGGACAAACGCAATAGAAACGATCATACAGGGCCCTAGAAAGGATATTTTCTTCTAAGGGTTACAATTTTATAATTAATGAAGGTCATAAGCAATTACTTTTAAGAATCATATTTTAATAAATTGTACAAGACCCCAAAATTTTTAAACCGCTATTGGTGGCAATCAAATGTCTCAGGACTCGGGCGGGAGGACCACAATTATTATTTATAGGGTCCATGCCTAGATGCAAAATTTTATAGATAAATAAACCTATAAAATTTTAATTTTAGTTTAAAATATTTATTGTATTTTAATTTGAAATATCTATTAAATTTTAATTTTATTTATAATAAACTGTTGTCCGGTTGACGTGTCAAAAAGTTATAAAATAAATAATTAAAAAAATAAGTGATATTTATCCCAAACCTTTTTAACTTGATTTGTGGTAAGGAAGATACATATAATTAGTCCATTGGTTTATCATTACTTGGCTTTTCCATTAATCATATTGATTAAATACTATAAACGAAAGGGAGAAAGCTTTTGAGTCTAATAATTAATCTATCATCATATATTTATTTAGAGTATAACCTTTTTTTTTTGAAATAACCCAAAACTCATGAATCAAATAAACATCAAAAGCAATAACCATAAGAATCCAAACCCAAATATATCAGAAGTAGATGATGAAGCTTCTAAACTAAGCTACATTACCAAAGAGATCAAAGTAGGCTACTCCCTTTCCCTCACGTGAAAAAACTCTTTGTCATGATCACAATTCAGACAACATGAGAAGAGACAGATAATAAAGCTATCACTTGGTGTCTGATCTTGTATTTATAGGAGTCATAGGGTTAACCTTTAATATTTAAAAGACTCTTGCTCCTCTGTTGGACACATGGTAAGTCGTAGATCTTAACATTTTTCTCTCACGTGAACACAAGGAACTTTTTCTTTATGATATGTTCACTTTAACTTTGCTAGTGTTTTTTCCCTTCAACATATATATAACATGTAATTTCTATTTTGCAAGAGAAGCCGAAAAGTGTTTCCCATGTGCCAAAAGCTGTCTATTACAAAGTGAAACTCACATGTCTGGTTAAATAATTTAAACATTTGTCTTCACTAACACATTAGAACGAGTCCATGGGGTTGGGTATGATCCAATGAAGGTAAACATTTGGGATCAATAACTTTGGGTATGCTTGGGGATAGTTAAGACTAGGTGTTATGGATCAACAGCATGAGACTAAACCCAACCCTGTTGGGGAATTGAGTCAGCAACAGACAGCAGTAGGTAGGGCTTAGGGGAGAGTACAACGAGAAAGAAGGAACCAAAGACAGTAGAGATTTCTGGTCTCCTTGTTGTACGGTTGACTCTGCAGGGTTTCGGACCTCCTTAATGTTCTTTGGTTGTTTCCTTACAGGAATTTCCCCCCGATCTGTACTGTTTATGTCCCCCTGTTCTCTTGTTAATGAAATGGAATTCCACTTGTTCAAAAAAAAAAAAAACATTTCCCTTCTACTGTCTTTCAGATATCTCCTCCAACTTTGCAGAAACGATGAATTATTTTCATTTTTGCATCATTTAGATCCAGCAGTTCTGCCAAAACATTTACATTTTTTATATCATCAGATAGTTGATAAAAACTCAGAACAGAGTTGGATAGAAACACGTTTTGGCAGGCATACCACTCGCACTTTGATATATAAGCTTTAAAATTTGTATGATTCAAGGAAATAATATATATATAGGCAAATAACTTAAAATGATTTTAAAAAATATTTTTTTAAATAATGTTCATTATGTCAACAACTTCGTTTATATATTTTATTATTTTTAATAAATTTTAAAATTTAATAATTAAAAATTATAAATTTTAAACATAAATTATAAAATAAACATATATTCTATTAAAATATATTAAAATCCAAACATACGATTTTAAAACAAATAATTTACGTATTCGTATATATTTCTCTGCTGCAAGCCATGCTCATTGGTTTGAAGCTGTTGACTGGACCCAATCCATGTATTAAAATATTAAAACCAAATCTCAACCAGAGGGGAACTTCAAATAACAACACTAATTAATTAATTTATAAATCTGTGTTACTGTGTATATGTCATGCAAAAAGTCGTCATTTGTCTGTACAGATGGTTGAAAAATGCATTCTGACACATGGTAGAGACACAGGCTCATTGACCGTTAAACATGAGAAATTATATCATAGGCTCGATCTACCATGTCAGTTGTGGTCCCATCTAATAATAACCACACACTTCATCACTAATTTCTACCTCATTTTTTATCTTCACTCAGAATTTCCATGTCATTTTAAAAATATGATTTCTGGAAATTACATTAATTACATGGCTGATTAGTGACGAAATAAATAGTTTTCATTGGTTAGGGACTACGACTGACGTGATAAGTCGGACCTATGATATAATCTCTCGTTAAACATAGTGTTTAGGGTTTGGGTTCCACGATGTCGGAATAGGTAAGTTTTGATCATATCTTTGATTGAGTTAATTTATTTAACCCTATATAATTCATAATCACAAGGTTTTATTTCATAAATAAGTAAATGCGACAAACAAGTTGTTCGGTTTAAATTCGAGATATTTTGGGTCTATAATGATTTCGATTTTAATATTGAGTTAGATCAGATAATTTTTGACTCAATTAATATTGAGTCAGTTAATTTCAGATCAAGTTAATTTTCGACGAGTTTAGAAAGAGGTTATGATTACTTGCCAAAATGATGTTCCACCGAATGATTGGCCTAGTATGGTGCAATGGGTGTAACTGTATGGTAAGGAAAAAACGCTTTTAACTGTTGTTATTAGATCAGCTTGGTGTTGTTATCTTTATACTATATGGTAGGAGCACAATGATAGACTCCATGAAACTATTAGCTCTTAATTCAATAAAATAAACATGATTAAATACTTTTCGTCTATCCAATATTTTTTTTATATTTCTTTATAAATTATTAAAATAATAATAATATATAATAATATTATATGTCATTTATGTTAGACTCATCTTTATTTAATATACTATCAACGTAATCAATTTTTTAAACATTATATTATACAAAATCTATGATTTCAAAATGAATAATGACGTATTAATATATAATTAAATGCTACTAGCAGTAATAATTGATTGTAAGCCATCGAATGGACCCAATCCCAAGTCTTTGAATATTAAAGCAATAATTAAATACTTTTTGTGGAACAATTTAAAAATAAAAATCGATTAGTTAAGATTTGTTATTTAATAAATTAATATATCTGATTATGTCACACAAAAAGTAGCAATTTGTCTTTACAGATGGTTGAAAATGCATGCTAACACTTGATAAAGACGTGGGATCCTTGACCAGTACATGTTGGGTAAATTGCATTCAAGGACACTTAACTATGGATTTAATAACAAATAAGTCACTGTTTAAAAAAAATTACAAATATGTCACTCATTTAACATATTATTATAAACATGTCACTTTGTTTATAAACACTTTACTCAATTAACATATTGTTACAAACAGATCACTCAATTAACACAAAGAGGAGTGACTTGTTTATAAAAATATGTTAATTAAGTGATTTATTTATAATTTTTTAAAAATATGACATGTTTGCTGCTAGGGCGGGGTCATGGTAACTTTTTTTCACTTTTATCCTCTTATATAAATTCATATAAAATCTTAATTTATTTATGAATTTACCCTACTTTCAAATATTTATATTTTGATCACGATTTTAAATCCTGACTCACCCTGAATGTATTATGTCCTAAACCCTAAAAATAATACTAAAATAATATCATAATAAATAAATAAAAATAAGAGTTGAATACTAAATTGCAGTTCACACTTCATCATGATGATGTTTGATTCATACACACAGACGAAACCCTAAATTATTGTATAAAAAATACATAAATTACTAGAAAAAAGGGTTATATAGCCTTATAGAGCTTGCATTAGTAGCCATGACTCAACAGTTAATTACTAATATCATTGGATCTTGCCGGCCTAATAAACCAGCCGGCTCCCCCTCACGTTTCTATATATACATAATGAAGCATAATCAGCTTCACCATCACTAAGGGTAGATATGAGGCAAGCGGGGACTTATTCGGGCATACTCTCCGGCGGAATATCGAGCAAAACGGGGCCTCATTTGTTGCCGTTGGCAAGGATCAAGAAGATCATGAAAAAGTCCGGCGACGACGTTAAGATGATATCGGGGGAGTCTCCGATCGTGTTCTCTAAAGCCTGCGAGTTGTTTATCAAGGAGCTGACGCAAAGGTCGTGGATGGTTACGATGCAAGGCAAGAGGAGGACGCTTAACAAAGAGGATGTGGCTTCTGCTGTTATGGGTACTGACCTATTCGATTTTCTTGTAAACTTGGTTTCTGAGTCTGGGGAAGCGACTGCACCTTTGGAAATAGATAACTTTAAGCAGGGATTTAAATAATGGTATGTTGTTACGATAATAGCGGTTATATAACGATAATAATATCGTCGAAAATTATTATTAAAAAATAATAATTTATAATAGATTTATAATATATTTGTTTTTATTCACAAGTAGTATCGTAATTTAAATTCTTGCTTTCAAAGTCTTTATAACTATGGCTTCTCTCTTACTTTTTCCATCACAACGTATACGAATTTGTAATAATAAGTTACCAATTATGGTTGATGAATTTCTACGTGAACACCAAACGATCATTTGTATATATATATATGCTAAAATCATACCAAAACGACATATTAAACAACCCAAGAAAAACGTATCACAAAAACAAAAAATATATATCGTAAAAATAAAGGTTCTTATTAAAATTATAAAAAATTAAAATGATAATAAATTCAATTATCGACAATTAGTACCGAGACTAGTCGAGGAAGAAGCTGCAATAGAATATGAAACACTTTTTATCATAATATCTGTGCCAGAGCAGTCACGGATGGGAAGAAACAGGGGAAATCAAACACAGACCTCAGTAGCTGTATTGCGACAGTTTAACTGTTTGTGTGTCACCCATTGCAACTGTCGACAAGGTTTCTGTTGCAAATATAAATAAAGAGGAACATAACATTCAGTGGGACATGGAGAAATGCAAGGCTGGTGATAAGGCTGTTGTAGTATTGACTTAGTATCAGCTGATGGGATTTCTTATCACAAGACCTGCACAGGTACTCTGTTTCGCGAAATTATAGATATTAAGATTCGAATTCAGATGCGTCGAATGCGAGTTAGTTCGGTATAACTGATGTGTAAGATTGTTTATTTTTCCCTCAGCAGGCAAAGCCTCCTAGCAAATTTGCATCCTTCTTCTCTGGCACACAAGACAAATGTGGAGTCTGTAAGAAAACTCCATACCCTCTAGACAAGGTCTGTTATAACATTGTTTTTCCTTGTTTGATTGACAGATAAGATTACCCAAGATTTTAAAAACTATGCAGGAATGGATCCCATCGTCATCATTTATTCAAATCAGCATTGGTCCACATATTTAATGCACAATTAATATGTGGTCCCATTAGGACACCAAAATGGGAGCATCAGCGAATGTTTCTACCTAATTGCCTGTTCTGAAACCAGCCTTGTAAGGCAACTGAGTAGGGGGTATCCCCCCCCCTAGAGCTAAACAATACCTAACCCTGAGTAGATGCAGCGTGAACACACTCTTTAATTCAATCCAGTTTACTTGATAACTAGGTCCGGTATACAACATCACACTCATTCTCTATCACCCAACAGTATACCCTTCCTCAAATTCAAATCTCATAAATATTTTCCCTTTCTCTTTCCTGGAAAATTGTCACCAACTCCAGTAATAACATCTTTGTCCCTTTCATGGCATATAGTCGACCTGCTGCAATACTCATCATAGTGGCAAGCTTAAAAATTACTAAAAATGGAGCCCATGACAGCAATATGTATACATAGAACTCGCCCTGTTTTATACAACTTATCCTACTGGAGTAACTGGACCATCCTATAATTATTCCATGGCTGACCTTTCTGGATACAGACGAAATACTACAAAATACCTTGAGATCAGTTGATCTGTATAGTCAGCATGTAATAGTATGGTATTCAAATCCCAACATCCAAGACATTTTCTTTGGTTGTTATATATTTGGTTTTGATTGATGAGCTTTTTATGCGGGAATTTTTTGCATGTACAAGATCTCGAACTTTAAACTTATTTAAACAATATCAAACTATTTATCACTTATACCGACCCGGTTATTACATCCGTATACTTTTAACGTCTCATCTCTGCTGAAATATCTCTCCTCTTTAAATCAGTTTTACCTTTCACAATCTTGAGCTTTTAAGCCATCCTAAAAGCATCCATATCTGACATCTCCTTTCACAGGGAGTAATAATTAATGACATTGTGGCAGAATTAGCCAAAGCTTGAAGGGTATTTCTGCCATTTACAAAGCATGCAGAATTAATTGCTAGTTTTTGGTAACATCTTCACCATTGGTTGCTTGGTGCCATGATCTCATAGTAATATAGACTTCCCACCTGCCCCATTGAAGTGAATAAACTCAATTCCCTAAAGTCATCATCCTGCAGTTCTTCCCTTCATAATTTTCTGCCCTTCTTTCTGTCAATTAAAATAATGAACCCCAAATTCTCATTCATGTTGTTGATGATCATACTCTCTATAATCCACCTCTCATGTTGCAGATTCACAAGCAATGAAGCCGAACAAAAAACCAGCACAGGTTTCTCTACATGGCATTTCACTGCAAAGTCTTCTGAGAAATCTATAGCAGAAAAGAGTGAACCGGTTCATCAAGTTTCGTATCGAACAGTTCCGGGTGGACCGAACCCCCTCCATAACTGATTAGTCTTTTTTCTTTTTCCATTTGGCACATCTTAGTTATGAATAGTAGATAGAATTTGAGAAACAGGAATGCAATTGTATTTGTATGAAGCTCAAAGAAGCTTAAGTCATGGAATGTAAATAGGTGGAACTTTTTCCCCACTGTTAAAAGGTAATTAAATGGATCATGTGTATTAATTTTGAAGAATAAAGTTGTCCGTACGTTTAGAAATTTGAAAATCGTATATGATTTAATGATGGTGTATGTGTGTTTGTCGGTCTAGGTTTTTCGTCGTCGTTTTCGAATTCGATCTGTTTGATTACTTTTGTGACAAGTTAGTGTTTCTTCAATGACTATAGAATCTAAACTTGCACATTGCACACATCCAGCAACAGAAGAATGTAGAAAAAAATTTATTCGACTCGATTAAGCCTAAGGAGGATGCCGGTATGCATCATCCATGTCGAAAATGATATGAGGATACATAAATGAAAGACTTGGCTGCCACAAACTTCCCAACATCTTGTTCAAATGGAAGAAGGGGATTTTTTTTATTGTCCAATGTCACAAAACAAGGCAAAGTGACCTAGTCATCTAAGAAGTGATTTCTCCTTCCATGAGGTTTACCCCTCCGACGACCGTCGTCCCTTTCGTCTTCGCTCGAACTCCGATCCTATCACGAAGCAATCAAATGTCGGTTTATACTCTATACTATCCAGATCCTTTCTTTATTAGTATTATTTTGTTAGAAAAAAAACATGAACTAACCCTGTCCGGGCGTGAAGAGTGCCTCCTGCCTCCATCATAATCCCCTCGGTGCTATTATCATGTAATGAAAATGTTATGTGTCTAAAGATGAACATAAATCAATGTAATTAAAGATGGGAAAGAAAGCAGAACATGTACCTCAGGGGTGAAAGTAAGACCAACTTTAATCTCTCCCTTGAATTCTTTTTCCTTTACAACATTGTATGCTGTTGGAGGAATGGTTCGTTCCCGGAATACGGCCCTCAAGGGAATCCTGCAGACATCGATAAAACTCGAGAAAATAGTCGTGTAAATGAATGTAACATCTGAGAACCATGGCAATACTCACACTGCTTCTCCGACGAAATCATCGGAAATGATATCACTGTCCATTATTTTCAGTTTGAGTTCTTCGGCACCTTCCGACACATTGAATAAGAAATTCTCATTCCATGCCGGTTCGGACCCTTGGCCCGATGCAACACTACTTTTCTGTTCCTGAGTTCTTAATGTCATAATCACATAAGGATCCATTTTACCTGCTCATTCCCAATAACATTACCATTACCAACATAGATCCGACAAGGCGACAACTATTAAGATTTAGATTAAGGCTTAGACTCACCGAATATGTCCATGTCCTCAAGACCCTTGGCACTAACAAGGAAAACTTCGAGCGATCCCTGAGGCATGTTTCGAGCTCGATACTCGACAACAATGAAAGAAAATTGGAAAAGACAGATCCCAGTGAGCTATGTATAGTGAGGAATTTCATTGTTTCCCTGTTTCTAGGATCTCTTTGTCCATTTTTTTCCTACCAGGAGGCTAAAAATAACACATCTGATGTGTGACTCGGTCTCGGAAAAACAACCGTCTCCTTTGATAATCAAATACGTAAATCCAACTCCGGTAAATTAGGAGAAGCACAGCTAGGAATTAAGATGAATGCAGATCTTAATGGGATTACACTGCCATGGAAAACAGTTTGGTTAATTAGTGTGTCCTATTTCCCATTCTTGACAATCAAAATATGCATTCGAAAACTCCGTCTCCCAACGGTATTAATCCGTATAGATGATTTCTGCTAATGATAACACTCTTTCTATCATAAGGATGAATTGTTACAAACAAGGATTGGAATTCGACAAACTTTTCCGATGCCGCCTGCGTCGGAAAGGCCTCTCGCATCATTTCAATGGGAAGGACTAAGCCGGTGCTACTTAAGCTTGTGTGTCATGTTAACAGGTATTTTTCAATCCAAAATGCCCACAGTTGTATACTTACTTGTGGAACAAGGTATGTTTCTACATATAAGTTTAGCTTACACTGCGTCAAAACTATATTCTCGAGATCCATTAGTTGACGACTTGACGGTGATCAACTTTGCAATTCATCTTGTCTGCCTGCTTGATTCTTTGTCGACAGATCCGAGACTACATCCATGTTATGGACTTAGCTGATGGCCATATTGCTGCACTTGTGAAACTTTTTACCACAGATAAAATAGGTAATCAATTTATCATCATTCAAGTTGCCTTGTTTCAAAGATATGAAGGTTGCTGGCAGTTCGTTTCGGGGATTTTTACGGGTCATTTTCAACTTATTTGTTATTGCAGGTTGCATTGCCTACAACTTGGGAACAGGCTGTGGTACATCTATGCTTGAAATGGTTGCTGCTTTAGAAAAATCCCCATTAAACTCTGCCCGAGTAGACCCGGAGATGCTACCGCCGTTTATGCTTCCATCGAGAAAGCACAAAATCAACTTGGTTGGATGTATGTCAGTATGTCCATGATTCCAATCTCTCTTCCTAATGCATTGTTTAAATGAAGTTGCACGGATCATCCGCTACACCTTACTCGTATCCATCTCGCAACATAAACAACAGTACGGAACTGTTGTGCACGATTCATTCGAGGATAGAGTTTAATCTCGAAAATCGTCGACAAGTCATACCATATAAACTGTGGTCCACAATTGCAGGGCAAAATATGGTGTAGAGGAGATGTGCAGGGACCAATGGAAGTGGTCGAGATGCAATCCATGGGGTCCTGGGGATACCAGTCTAAGCCTTGAATTTTCTTACTCAACAGCACACGACGTGTAGTTTAAGCAAAAGTTGGCTGTTGTAATGTATTTTGTTGATTTAATTAATTATCTATTGTATTATATTTTTTATTATTTCTGACAAAATTGACTAGAAAGAGTTGACTTATACAAAGTCTCTGTGAGTAACCTCTCCGGCTCTCTCTTATCTAAATAAAACAGACCTATTTACATTACCGCCACTGGCCATTCTGAATTCATGAAACAAAAATCAGTTTTTTTTCTTCCGAAAATTAGTTCAAGTGGTAAACGATTTAGTATTGTTTATAAGTCTTGAGTTCGATATGATGTATACGTAGAAAACCCAAGTGAGAAGAATGATCAACTAGGTATACGATGCGGGTCGATCTAGATTAATTAGAAGGTAAAAAAAAAAAAGTCAGCTCTTAATTTTCCTGCATTTTTTTCTACTAACACGAAACTTTCCCTGAAACTCCATGAAATACCAAGATTTTATTTTCAACGACTATCATATTCACTAACAAAAACCTAACTCAAAAGCAGCAGCTTCAACTCAACTACTCAAGGATGGATCAGGTAAAGGAACCGATGAAAGAAGAAAGGGAACATGCCTTAGCGATTGCTTGTAGAATCATGGCTGGTATTTACCCGGTGCCAGTGACCAATTCTCAGACTCAGCATCCATTTCCAACCCCTTCACCCTTTTCATTCTCAGGGTCTTCAACACAGCGAAGTTATAGGCCTTCCCTACATCATTCGAATCTCTTCCTTCGATTCCTGGTGCTTCTCTTCTCCTTTATTTCAGCCCTAGCACTGGCTACTTCATCCAACAAGAACGACCAGCAGCAATCTCGTAGCTTCACTGAGTACCCTGAACTAATGTAAGCTTAACTATGTTTTGCTTTAATTCTTTTGACAGATTACAAAGTAGAGTCTACAAGGAAAAACAAAGATTACAAGAAACCAACCGATCGAAAGTTGAAACCGAGACATCACCTTAATCTAATAGCAGACAGTCTTTGTTGTGCTTATCAAAAGTCTCATCTGCCTAATAGCATATAGGCATAATTAGAGGTCCAACTCCCTAAACACGATATTCCTGCCTGTCTTCAGCATACCTAATTTCTTATTGAATATTTCAAACATCAAAGTTCACTCTGTAGTCTGTATTAATCGAGGAATATCTGTCTTGGTGTAGATACTGCTTCAGTGTAGCCATTTTAGCTTTCTTTTATGCGGCTTTCCAACTGTTTAAAGGTATTAGCGACATTGTTCACAGAGGCGTTCTGATTTCAGACATGACCTCAGACTACCTTAGCTTTGTCTTCGATCAGGCAAGTGCACTTCCCCTTTGAAAACTCTACAAGTTGTTGGTTTGTCTGATGCCTAATTCCTGCTTGGCTAACCTGTACAGTTGGTGGGCTACCTCCTCATCTCATCTGCTTCGGTAGCAATATCAATCCTTCGACGGCAGGTTGGGCAAAGCACACCACTTTGGAAGGGAACAGTCATCTCAACTACCATGTCCTTTGCAACTTTTCTGGTTATAGTGATTTCAGCTCTCTTTTCTGGATACAAGCTTTGCAAGAGACTTGTCTGGTGATGTTGCTTACTGTCTGGTGTATATTACTGTATCTGTGCTTCAGTCCAAAAATCACTGCTCTTAGAACTGTATACTCTTGTAAAGATATCCTATTTCTTGCTCTTATAGCCCATCTACGGGCCACTATTCAGTTGCCTTCGATTTAATAGTCCAGATCAGTTATTGAAATCATTCTGAGCAGAAGAAAGTTGTCGAAATAGCAAGTGTACAACATAACTAGACACAGGGAGTTTGATCAAGTTAGTTTTCCTTAGCTTCTT
The DNA here is from genome assembly GCA_035048815.1 of Abelmoschus esculentus. Lineage (NCBI taxonomy): Eukaryota > Viridiplantae > Streptophyta > Magnoliopsida > Malvales > Malvaceae > Abelmoschus > Abelmoschus esculentus. Next base: position 12,239,856 of record JAUCBN010000051.1, on the reverse strand, counting down.
GAGACCTCCATATATCATGAATAGAAGCTCCACAAGAACAAGAAAAACTAAAGATTGTCATCTATAAAGAGGAATGAATATAAAAGGGTCTATAACATGCATTAACTTGCACTCCATATTTCAAATATACTTCAAATTCATCATGAAATGCAAAAGGGAATATATGTTTGGCTTCCCCTGACCCACAGAAGTTATATAAAAAAGTATCAACCTACATTCATTAAATTATATGTAAGGATATTCATAGGCAACAAAATAATCCTTTGATATACCATAAGCAAGGCAAATAGAAGCTGGAAAAAGGCCTGGGTAAAGTACCAAATATGATAGTGAAAAAGAACGACGTGTATCATCTGGAAACCCCAAAGTCTAGTCTTCTTCAATGGCATTAAGTTTGCCTTCTGTAAACTCACAAGTGGGAATGGAGATTCCAAGCTGCTTTTGTAATTTCTTTACAACAAATACTTCTGGCTCCTCACAGATGGTTACTACAGTACCTTTCCTACCAAGACGACCCGTTCGACCAGCTCGGTGTGCATAGTGGATAGAGTCAGTAGGCAAGTCTAGATTAACCACAAGATCACATTCAGCCACATCCAATCCCCTTGCTGAAAGTTCATTTGTCACCAAAACTCTCACCTCTCCATTCCTAAACTTCTTCAAAGTTGTTGACCTTGCAAGCTTGCCAAGATCACCATGCAGTTCTGCAGCTACTATCCCACGTGCTTCTAGCTTGAAGACGGCATCCTTTAGCTGCTTTGTATGGTTCATGAAAGCTATCACTGACTTGGCATCAAGTGCGTGTACACATCTTCTTAATGTATCAATCTTGTGTTGTAATTTTGTGACACAATGGTAGTGTTTCAAAGCAGGTGGTAGACTTTGCAATGCCGCCTGAGTCCGCATACTTGAGTCTGAACCAGATGTAGGTTTTAAGATATTAACAGGTCCAAAGGGTGCAACAGATTCAAGTGGCATGACCTTTTTAGCTTGGACAAGAAGTGGGTCAGACCCCCAGCTCCTAGCTGCCCTTATAACAGAATATGGAACTGTAGCAGACACCATAATGGTCCGACGCTCAGCCCACTTAGCAATTGAGCCACGGGGGTCAGCACCTGATCTCCTGCCCACATGTTCCAATATCCGGTGCATATCCTCCCTAAAGTTAAATGACAGGAGCTCGTCAACTTCATCTAAAACTAAGAAACGGCAGCTATGAGTGTGAAGCTTCCCAGCTGCACTAATCTCTGCAATTCGACCAGGGGTGCCAACAACAATTGCTGGCTTGTTCTTCTTTAGAGCTTCTTCCTGTCTTGATCGATTTGCACCTCCCACAAGTTGCTGAACAACTTTCTTGTCTTCAGGTCCTAGAAGCTTTTCAACCTCCCTAACGATCTGCATCCCCAGTTCCCTAGAGGGAGCTACAATAACTGCATCAATCTCCCTTTTTTTCCCAGATTCAACCTCACCATTAGGGGATTTCTTCTTCAGTGGGCCTACTTCAGAAAGTATGGGAAGGAGATACGCTAATGTTTTTCCTGAACCTGTATAAGATTGAATCACGACATCATGACCCTTGAGAACCATTGGAACTGCTGCAGACTGAACATCAGTCGGAACCTTGAAGCCTTCCATGTCTAACCTCTCTAGCAACAAAGGTGGGAGGCCAAGCTCAGAAAATGACTTAGCTGCAAAAGGAGCTGATTCGATTTCAAGTGATTTTTTCACCCCGACCGCCTTAACTGCTTTTATACTATTGCTTCCAACACCCCTCAACTTAATTTTGGGTGCTTCATTAGAAACATCAAGCCCCTTGATTTTATTTTCCTTATTCTTATTTGTTTTCTCAAAGTCACTTTTAAAACCAAGGCTGGCAAGAGTGAGAGGTTCAATATCAGGATTAACCTGACTCACAAATCGTACACCAGTCTGGCCCCGAACTTTCCTAGACACATTAGATAATATAGACGAGGGCAACGATTCCCCAAACAATAGAAACAACCTTGTTGAGGGTAATGCTAGCATTTTTACCAGATTGTTATTGACCAGCAACTGAAAATTCCACTTTTACAATAACTCAACCCAGTACCATTGACAACCGAGCACGGCGAAAAAGCTTCTTAAATACAGAATCACAAGCTGCAGATTTAATGAAAACGCAATAAGGTTCAGAATTGTATTAATAGAAACATAATCTGGACATCCGGCTTCTAGACATGCTAAAGCAACCAATCAAACACATGAATTCACAATATCAATAGAAATTCATAAGCCACAAAGTACAATAAAAGAAGCGCCTAGAAGATATGCCTGGCAAGATCTTGTTCGTTAGCATTTTTGTGTCTTCTGAAGTTTTTAACACAATACTTAAAACGCAACAAAAACATGGTTGGTGTTCTAAAATGAATGGAATGTGAATTCTTGTTCAAAAGCAATGTGAGGAAAGTCGAGTGATAAATGTTATGTAATGCATTGACAGACTTTTCGCTGCTGACTGAAACATTTTATCAAACAGTATGAGAGCAATATCAGCCCCGACTAATGCAGCCGTAATCCAACGTAAATGTTTAACTAGAGCCAATCTAACGAGAAACACTGGTTTTTGAGCATTTGGATAATGGCTTTGAGCTTCCATTTTCAAGAGGGAATTGGCAAAGATAACTTACCTTAGACTCAAACAGCGCCCGGCAAGAAGTGAAGTCGGAGTTCAAACGCCTCGTTTCAAATTGGGTTCTTGGCTAGCAGCTTAGAGCCTGGAGGCGAACTTAAAACGTGTCTGCAATACCCGTGGCCCATCAAACTATGTTTTCCTTTTCATTTTTTTTTTCTAAATTATTTTTTTTCAAAATAAATATTTAAACTATAATTTTTTAAATTTATTATAATAAACGTTCTTCGGAGGGCAAATAATTGTTGGTAAAAATTAAAATTTTCAGTTACTGCTAAATACTCGTTTGAATATCAAAAATAATAAACAAATATTCATTGAAGTCGTTTGACCAAAAAAAATGATAAATGAATGTAAATAACTTAAATAACAATAAAAAAGTATAACTTTTTTTGGTTTTTAAATTATCTTTTAATATTTTTTTTTGTGATGATCATCATCTTATTAATTAAAAAAATATTTTTTTTATTATTTTTTCCCTTCATTTTAAGTTTTTTTTTATCATATTTTAACCACATGATCACTAACATATTTATGTAACTTTATTTCATACTTTTAACGATCTTTTTACAAATCTTAATTCTAGTTTTTACCATACTTAGAGAAAAAAAATGAGAAACTCTAAAAGAAAGAAAAATAGCATTATTAATGGATGCAGAACCACTAACCTAAAAAAAAATAAAGAAATAAAGATAAACAACTTGTCCGACCAATCAAACGTGAAAAAACTTTTTTATCATCAGTACACAAAATATTTTTCTAAACTAAATATATTCCTTGTAGTGGCAATAAAAAAAATCCTAATTTCACTTAAAAAAAGAATCAGGGGACTGATATTGCTCTAAAACTGTTTATTTCTTAGAAGATCACATTCTAGTCATTCAGTAAGTATCATTTATTATCATCTCAAATGGATAAATACACACCCAACATAAATTTATTCATCTTCAAATTTTGAAATCGGACAAGAGCTGCAGGGCACGTGATAACAACTATTGCACTTGTTGTTCAAGAAGGTTTCTTTTTCGACTAATATAAAATACAGGGAAACAGAGAAAGCTACCAAGTTCTTCGTCTCGGTGCCTCGATGCCTCCGGCAGCATTAATATACACGACAACAACTCCACGAGGGTCATGACCAAAACAAGCACATCATGACTGTCGCCAGCCAACATCATCTACAACAACCACTACACGAAACAACAATAGAATAATTTGTATCAACTGCATATGACATGGTGTATATTATGATGCTCTCGAGCTAAAAACAGATGAAGAGGTAGCAAATATAACCATGAATAATTATGCCCACTTTTCTACACTTCCTCCTGGCTTGTACTCTTTAAAATGTTATACTTGCAGAGAGGGCAAGTAGCATTGATGTACAACCACTTGTCTACACAGGCACAGTGAAAATGGTGAGCACAAGGAAGTTCCCTTAGCTCAACCCCATCATCATAAGCAGAAAGGCAGATGCAACATTCCTACAGATTAACACGGAATCAATATAAGTTGGGCATCGAACTTAAATTAGAAAGACATGGTATTATCACAAACACAAGCTGAGCTTCACATCATATTGGTTCCGAAAAGGCAAGTCACATGAGGAAGGAAATGGGAAATAAATAGCCTGAAGAAGCAAAAACAATGAGTTCAACTTACTGCATCATCTTTGGGAAGAACACGTTCCAGCGGAGAATCTGTACCACATTCAGTCATTATTCCCCCAACAGGTCCTTGGACATCAGCAACAGATTTCTCTTCATCGCCAATTTTTCGAAATTTGAATTTTGATAACTGATCAATGTCTTCCTTAGAAGCTCCCTCCTGATGCAAGTGGTCATACAAAGCAAGTAAAATGAACAGCATGCTTAAACAAAAAATAGAAGCTTAAAAAATCCTAGTAAATCTATTAATAGCCAAGGGCCTTATAACCTGTGCGTAAATTGTGCATTTTTAACTTAAAAGTGCTTAACTGAATCTTTTCAGAAAAATGCAGAATGCAGACATTTCTTTAGAGATACTTAAAGCATGGTCATCAAGTAAAATTTAGGGTAAAGTTCACAAATGGTCAATAATCTTGAAAAAAAATGGTCACTGAACTTCCAAAAGTTACATAAAAGGCATTAAACTTTAATTTTTGTTACAAAATGATATCTTTACCGTTAACCTCTGTTAAAGAGGTGAAGTGGCTATTAAATTTTTTGTATAAGAACATATTAATCCTCCATAGTTACATATTCAATTAATTTAGTCATAATTTGAAGAAATTTAATAATTTTAACCCTTATTATTTACAAAGTCTTTCAATTTGGTCATATTTTTAATTAGAAATAAGTTAATAATATTATTATTTAGAATCAAGATAATCATACGTGCAGCAGGAAGAAAGTTACCTGCTCTGCCACAGCATATAAGATTGCAATAATACATGGAAGACAGCAGCAAACAGCAATGCCAATGACGCATGCCAGTGCAACGCAGAAAACAACAAAGAACACATCAAAACCGAGAAAAATTATACAAAGCCTGCAAAGAGAATTACGTTAAAAGAGTTGTGATACAGTTACAATAAAAAAACTTCAAACAACAACAAAAAAAAAGGTAGCAGGAAAGAATGGCATAAGAGCTAACCAATACAGCTGAGGTGAGCTATGTGCCATTGCTTGCCCACCTATAGATACCCAATAGAATCCAATAATCCACCAGATGAATGAAAACATCGTATTTGCAGATTCCAGATGCTTTGCAACGCTGCTGAAAACATCAATTTCAACTGATTAACCACTAAGTGTAGGCCTGGGGTATCATAATGTAACTTAAGCTATAACTGTTGAGGTTAAATATATCCATGAACCGAGATAATCTATTAAACAGACAGACATGCCAAAGATCATAATAATATTATAAAACACTTCACATGTCAAATTCATAGGGCAGATTATCATCACATCACAGCTTCAAGGTAAATTATCCATTTGTATAACTTAACCAAGTGAAAAATGAATGAAAATATCAATCCCCATCAAATACCTAAGTGCAACATGTTCTGGATTCCAGTTAAATGGTGCCAAAAGCATAATTTAACGAATTTCCAAAATAGCTAAAGGGTGATCTAAAACTATCTCTAAATCATTAAATACCAATATAGCTCTTAGAATGAAATAATTGTATACCTGCCACCATCGTCTTCCAATTGGGCTAACGACACATACTGCTCTGAACTCACCCTCGATCCTGAGCTCAAACCCCTTTCCTCCCCCGCATTAAATGGTCTATACTCCGGACTCTGCCGCCTCCTTCGCCGCTTATACTCCACATAAACGCAAACCATATGCAAGAAACACTGGAAACCATACCCAATTATCCACAACCTCAGCGGCATATCCGGCTTCTCGTCCCTGCTCAAAACCAAAACACCAATTGCCACCACCACGAACGCTAAATTCCAGACGATATCGAGGATGACGACGGGCTTAGAATACGCCCAATCGCTCTGGCGCTCCTCGAGTTGCTCAGCGGCTGTTTCTCGAACCAGCATGGACGGCTCACGCATTATCCTTCGGCTGCTGGCACGGCGCAGGAACCTCGCCGCATCACGAAGGCTCTGGCGACGAACGGTCCGGCGCGAGGTGGACTCGTCTTGTGAGGCGCTGCTCGTCGATGATAGAAACGGTGTCGTGTCCAGAATATCATCGGAGGAGGATCGGTTCGTTGGAATCGTCGTAGCCATCAATGGGCTTTCTCAAAAACAAATCGTATTGAATTTTCAATAAATTTTCAAATGGGCTATTCAATTTCGATGCCAGCAAATATAAAATAGGTATTGCATCATCAATTGTTTAGGGAATTAGGAATCGAATAAGTTAGGGTTCGTGGAATGTTGTTTGATTTGATTTGATTTGATTTGTTAAATGATAATTGTTTGTTGTCGCATTCGAACCAATTATTATCCATAGTTCGGGTCTGTCTCATGGGTTTGGAATACCCGAATAGTTTGGTAAACTTGTTTAAAAATTGGGAAAGCCCATTACCAGAGAGCCCAAAGCAAAAGCTTGGGTAAAAAATTAAAATATTTTGCGGTGAGCGTGGATCGAACACGCGACCTTCAGATCTTCAGTCTGACGCTCTCCCAACTGAGCTATCCCCGCATTTGGTTTCCGTAGTGAAATGTCTATATTTCTCAACTAGTCTATTAATGATTTGCTGTAGGTTTCATATTCTTTAGATTTTCGTTCAAATCCGAAAAGGGCTGATGCTGGATTGCAGTAATTGAGAAGAAAAATAAAATTAATGAATGTGTTTTTATTATTTGATAATTAATCAAAGGATTAATAGAATCACGAGGTAATGAGTTTGATTCTTACTCATAAAAATTAAATATATTTTATAATTAATTTTTCGAATCTATCACTAAATATATAAGCTAAATTAAAAATAATACATGAGTCATGTTGAAAAAAAAAAGTAAACGAATCAAACATGAAATTTAAATAGAAGTGAAAAGGAGATATGGACCCTATTTTTTAAATTAATTATTTGATTTTTTAGTATAATTACTTGAAAAGGTGCCTTGTATAAATATGAAGGTTGAAATCAGATATTTCAACATTTTGAGGGATTTTTTACGATAATAAGCAAAGACAAGGGGCAATCTTTAAATTATGCAAATTTAGAGACTACCGGGTTGAGGTTTTCGGTCTATTTCCCTCCAAATTGAAGTAAACCACAAAGTACTACCGGGCGCCGGAACTTAGCGAATCCTTCACTCTCTCAACACCGGAATGGCGTCCTCTTCATCGTCCGCCACCGGCGGTTACGACGTGCCCTGGGTTGAAAAATACCGGCCAAACAAAGTCTCTGATATCGTCGGCAATGAAGACGCCGTGTCTAGGCTCCAAGTCATCGCTCGCGATGGCAACATGCCCAATCTCATCTTATCCGTACCTTCCTAGTCTAACTATATAAGTTTATAACTCTGATTACGATTCAGTTGCTCAGTAGCCCATCTATTTTATTTTTACCGGAATTTGCTATTTTGTTCAAATTAGTTAAAATCTCCAATGTATAGAAGTGCAGACTTTATCCGTTTTGTTTAGTGTAGTTTAAAACCCCAATTTATAGAAGTGAAGGATTTGCTAGAAAGAATAGGATAACTGGTGGATTTTGGTTAAGCATCATTATGTGGTAGTATTTCACTATTAGGTTAAAAAGTTTAGGGAATCTCTCTTTGAAAACTCTAAAATTTGGTTGGCAAGGACAGTAAAATAAATAGGGTAATGTTGCCTTAGTTGTAGTGAGATCTGGTGAATCTGAAAACCTGTTTTCCCCCTTTTATGACTGTTGTTTATTCAAGGATTTAATGTGTTAATGAGTTGATGAATGAAAACAAATTAGAAAATTCCGAGAAATGAGCAAGAACTCTTTGTTGCATGAACATTCTGCATGATATTTTTCAGGGTCCTCCTGGAACTGGTAAAACAACTAGTATTTTGGCTCTTGCACATGAACTTCTGGGCCCAAACTATAGGGAGGCTGTTCTGGAGCTTAATGCATCTGATGACAGGTAGGTGAATGTCTGTTTCATGACATTTTAATTTCTTTAATATTTGAATAACAAGTTTGACAACTTTGGTTTTCACTCTTCTTTTTCGTGTGTAGGGGAATAGATGTTGTCCGGAACAAAATTAAGATGTTTGCTCAGAAGAAAGTAACCTTACCTCCTGGACGACACAAGATAGTTATCCTGGATGAAGCTGACAGGTAAACTGTTATACGAGTATCCCATAGATTTTGCTTTTAACCGTGCATCTTGTTCTTCTGAAAAGGTTCTTTTATCTACTAAATTTGAATGCATCATCTTACCTGGTGTATTTATGTTCTGTTAATGTTCACTGATGCAGCTTCTGATTTTGAGTTTATAGGCACTGTTATGATTTACAGTGCACTCTTTTTTTTTCTTTGATTTTGTTTTGGATCGTGTATCTGATGCTTTTATATTTTACAATGGTTAGCATGACATCTGGTGCACAACAAGCCTTGAGGAGGACAATGGAAATATATTCCAATTCTACTCGGTTTGCTCTTGCTTGCAATACATCATCAAAAGTTATTGAGCCTATTCAAAGTAGATGTGCCCTTGTCCGATTTTCAAGGTTATCTGATCAAGAGATTCTAGGCCGTCTCATGGTAGTAGTAGGTGCTGAAAAGGTACAATATTTTCTTTCAATAAGTTTCCTTATTGATTAGCCTATGTGAAATGCTTACATTTTCATGTTTCCAATTTCACCCCTTTTTTATGGGAGTACCTCCTTTGTTATTTTGTTTTATTACTCTAAGAGGTGGTGGATGGTTAATTTTTAGTCAATAATTAGGAAATAGAGGGAAAATCTTATCTAATTACTTTGAAAGAATTGTTTAAATTTGCTGATGAATATATTCCCTGGTTTATTGTTTTGAACTACTGGAAACTGATCATCAGTGATTGTTGTTGAAATTGATGCAAACTCATGATTGATCACATTTTGCCATTGGTGAAGGTTCCTTATGTTCCAGAGGGTCTTGAAGCTATCATTTTCACTGCCGATGGTGATATGAGGCAAGCTTTGAACAACTTACAAGCTACATACAGTGGATTTCGTTTTGTCAACCAAGAAAATGTTTTCAAGGTTGCAACTCAGAAAAGACTTGTACCAATTTGGTATGTTTTGTGACTTCAGGAATGCTATATAATATGTTGGTTTCTTTTCAGGTTTGTGACCAGCCTCATCCATTGCATGTGAAAAACATGGTTCGCCACGTACTTGAAGGGAAATTTGATGATGCTTGTTTGGGTCTGAAGCAACTATATGATTTGGGGTATTCTCCAACTGATATAATCACAACACTTTTTCGAATAATAAAGAATTATGACATGGCTGAGTACTTGAAACTGGAATTCATGAAGGTACATCTATCTTTCTAGGCCTTTATTTATTTCATCTTAGAACCAAACTAGTCTCTGTCACAATATCTCCTTGTTTCTTGTGAGTTGCAGGAAACAGGGTTTGCACATATGCGAATCTGCGATGGAGTTGGTTCATATCTTCAGTTGTGTGGTCTTCTGGCTAAGTTTTCGCTAGCTCGTGAAACTGCTAAAGCGACATAAGTTAAAAGGTGGTAAGTGAATAGTGATAATAGAAGGTGATGCATGTGTCGTCCTAATATATACATTATACGTGAACATTAGGAGTAGGATTGAAGTTGCTTTCTATACGAGAACTTATACTCTTGGGGGGGGGGGATGTTTTGATGGTTTTACTTAAGAATTCTAACGTTAAAAAGACCAATAGCCTGTTGATGGGTTCATTAAAGCTTGAATCGAATTGAGTTTTAATTGAATTTCGACCGAATAACTTACAATTTGTCTCGTCCCCTGTAGCTTACTACTGAGAGGCTGCCAACTCATTTCCTCAGTATTTTGCCTTTTCTTTTGCAGATTCGCATAAAACCAAGTACACGCGCTTTATGAAAGTGGGCAAGGCGTCCCCTGCTCCTCCGCGTAATCTCAGCGTCTTCATTTTAATCCCTTTGACCAGTAAACCCGGTTCATCCAACGCGTCTTTTCTCTTCCCTCATTATTATGATTAGTATTGTTATTTCTAAAGCTTTAACTCACCTGTAGATTTTATTGCCATTTAGGTGTCTTGGTGGTCGGTTCCTTAACGTTTAAGTCAATGTTTCTTATTATTAAAATTTAAAACTGCTCATGTTTAATTTTAAAATCAACTTTACCAAAATGCTGCTAAAATTAAATTTTAAAATCAAGATTAAAAAAATCATAAATTGATATATTTGTTAACGTTAATTAAGTGTATGCACTCTTAAAACTCTTTTTAACATGTATATAATTTTATTGGTAGTATCTTATTTTTTTATCTAACCCTACTATTTACCAAAACTCTTGATTAATATCCTTCTCAACCTACTCATTTATTTATTTAATCATACTATCTTATTATCACGTCCTAAAGAAATGTTATATTAAAATCTTATTAAAAGATAATATTATTAAAATCTTATTAAAAGGGTAATATTATCATGTCCTAAAGAGATGATATCAAAAGGGTAATATTATACATCTTATTAATTTATTTTTATTTTTTGAAAAAAACGTTATTAAATTTAAAAAAAAATTGGGTTTAGAAGGTTATTATCAAATTTTAAAGGCATGATGTACGTATTTTATATATATTGAATTTACACATCATTCATCAAATTTTGAAAGAGACTAATAGCAACAAAAATGGAACTACGTTTGTGAAGATATGCATGTTAATCATTTCATTGAATTTTTGGAAGAGAATATCAAATTACAAGCTTAGATTCACATATCATAGCCTTTGCTCTTCATTAAAAAAGAATCATCACTTTTATTAAAGATTTGGGTTTGATCGATCTTCATAAAAAGTGTGTTACTGTTTATAAACAACCGGTTACTCTGTCAAATCCATAGCAAAACTCAAAGATATAGGCTTTGTAGCTTAACGGTTAAATCTGCAACCACAAAACAAAGATCTCTCTCTCTCTCTGTCTGTCGGTCTTTTTACATTGAAAAAGGAAAGAAAACCCAGGAAAAAAGATACAAAATTTATCCATTAAGCTGTGAAAAGAAACGATTTTTGTTTTGAAAGAGGATGGATCTAGAGCGAGGAGGAGGAATGAATGGGAAGAACAGGTTAAATACCCCTCACCGACCAACATCTCCCTACTATGTTGAAAACACTGAAAAGGAATGGACTTCGTGGCTTGTTCCCATGTTTGTGGTGGCTAATGTTGCTGTTTTTGTTGTGGTGATGTATATCAATGATTGCCCTAAGAACAATCTGGGATTTGAAGGAAGCTGTGTGGCTGAGTTTCTTGGCAGGCTTTCTTTTCAGCCTTTGAGAGAAAATCCTCTCTTTGGTCCTTCTTCTAAAACGTAAGTTTCATGTGTTCCATCTCTAAATTTGACATCTTTCTGTTCTTGGTTGGTTTTAAGCCCAATTCCTGCACACTTGTGATGTTTTGCAACTTTCTAAAACTACCAATTCTAAAGAGACATGGTTGGAGTTGGAACTATTTGCCAATAGCTTTTAGAAGTTGTTTATGTAGGGGCTATTTTCTTTGATGAGTCAAATTTAGTCCAACCAACCTTGTTTTAGGAGTATCCTTGGATCATAATAGAAAATTTGATTCTGACTATTTGGCGATGGGTCATTATACTTACCGAAAACTGGAACTTTTGTATGATTTGGTTGGTTGTTCTTGAATCTTGCTTGTTGAGTTGAGTTGGAATCAAATCTCATGGGTTGGTTTATGGAATGGAATGGTTCGCTTTGGTTCACGGAACAGGTATGAGATCATAGTTCATTGATTTTACCATATGGGGTACATTGTTGGGTTCATTTGGAATAGATTTTGAGATCATGATTCGGTGAATCTTGGTCTCTCCTTTTCCCAAATACCATGACTGGAATTTGTGGAATAATTAGGGAGTAAGAGTAGGATGTTTGGTGATAGAATCAGAAAGGGTGGATTTTTTTTTGTGTGTGTGTGTGAGATCATTGTAGAAGATCATAGTTGAATGATGTATAATTTGGTAATGACTGATTCATTATATAGATCAGAAATGGAGTTTTCCCCCTTCCATTGCTTAATTGAAAGAGAGATGTGTAACACTTCAACTTAAATTTATCTTCTTCCTGATGCTAGTACATTTATTGTGGCTAGACTCTAGATGCTTCTTTCTCGTCCCTCATCTATGAACAGAACATGATGCGCCAATTTAATCGTTCCGGCACACCTACCTTAACGAATTGGTACGCGAACGAATCGAATCCAAACAAAATTTGTGAGGTGGGGGGCGAATTAGGTAACTCTTGACACAATTGTCATAATTAGGAACCTCTTATAGCTTATATCAGCATATATGGTTATTTTTTCTGATGATAGCTTAAGGGTTCTGTATTTTGATTTGACCTTTTGATCAGTTTTTCAGCTAGGGAAACCTTCTTCTTGCCATGATAGAATAATATATAGGTAACATATTATTTCAGGATCAAGAGATTATTCGTCTTATTAGTACTAATTTCTAAATAAATCTCAAAAGAATGTTTCACGATAGTAAAAAAATCAGCAATATATGACGGGAAGCCATTTGAGGGAGTGATGTGGTTACATGCTCAGCTCATTTAAGGATGCATGGTATTTAGGGGAATGGAGTAGGAAAAAGACTTTGGTTGTCAAGGTGTCTTATGCAAATTTTAATGTTTCTGATAGAAACTAAGGTGAAGTTGGATCTAGGGTTTTTTCATTGTATACGTTTATGCATGTAATTTTTCAGTTGTCAGTGGATTGAAAGAGATGTCTCGGTGGTTCCATAACCGATAGTTGTAGTTCCATAACCGATAGTTGTAGTTCTTCTAATTTTCTAACTTCGTTCTTCAGATTGGAAAAATTGGGAGCGCTAGAATGGAACAAGGTAGTGCATGGCAATCAAGGATGGAGGCTTATCACTTGCATCTGGCTACATGCTGGTGTTATTCATCTTCTTGCTAACATGTTGAGCTTGCTCTTCATTGGAATTCGCCTGGAACAGCAATTTGGATTCAGTAATCTATCTGCACTTTTTCCTATGTTTGATTAGTTATTCCATTTTCTTCTCCTACGTAAAGTTGTGTTATATAATACGCTTTGTAGCATGTGAATTTCAAAGAGTTGGGTCAGTCTCGATCAGTCAACAAAACGAATAAATGTGTCTTACAGATAATCCGTTGATCGTATTACTTGGTGAATGAAGAATCTGTTCATTCACCAGTACTGACCAGCTAGGGGATGATTTCAACCATCTTGATGCTATAGCTTATATGTATTTTTCCCTGACAGTACGTATCGGGCTTATCTATCTGTTGTCCGGCCTTGGTGGGAGTATACTGTCTTCTCTTTTCATTCAGCACAATATATCTGTTGGTGCCTCTGGTGCTTTATTTGGCCTTCTGGGAGCAATGTTATCGGAGCTTCTAACAAACTGGACTATCTATACGAATAAGGTATGTTATCTTCTCTTGGTATTATCTACTTATGAAAAATGTTTACATATTGCATACTATAGGGAAATAGTAATTGCTTTGATGTTGGGGAAATGCTATTAATGCAAAGGAAGAAAAGCCCTGCAAATGTCACAATTGTTAGTTGCCAGTTTGTTGCTACATCGATGTTTCGTCTCGTATACTATCTGTTTTAGAGTTTTTCACTTGCAGCTAGAAAGGAAACTGATGAGGTTTACTATCTTCTTTACTTTGTATTGTAGGCTGCTGCTCTGATCACACTCGTGGTCATCATTGCTGTTAACTTAGCAGTTGGGATTCTTCCTCATGTCAATAACTTTGCACACATTGGTGGTTTCTTAACTGGCTTTCTCCTCGGGTTTGTTTTGCTGCTTCGTCCCCAATTCGGATGGGTTCAACGTCGGCATCTTCCCGCTGCTGCTCATGCAAAACCAAAGCACAAGGCATACCAATATGTTTTGTGGGTGATTGCTGTGGTTTTAGTCATTGTTGGGTAAGTTTTTGAACCCCCCACATTATAATCTCTCTCTCTCCGGTCAATCGGAAAGGTTAACCGTTAACATCATCATGTTTCGTTTATGGATGGGATGCAGCTTGACCGTGGGATTGGTAATGGTGTTTAGAGGCGAAAATGGACACGACCATTGCAGCTGGTGCCATTACCTTAGCTGTGTGCCTACATCAAAGTGGCACTGTGGAAACAAATGAAGCATTGCACAGACCTGATCTTGGCTCATTTATTCTTACATGATTTCTGTTTATATTTTTATTTATTTATTTTCACTTAAAATATTTTAAATTTAATATTTTTATTATGGTTGACATCATATATGGTTCTTCAAATCTGTTTCCCTTCCCAGAAGGACAAGATTGGTCCTGAATACATTGGCACTGAGCGATTCGAATCTTACATCTGGCCAGATGGGACATTGATTTTGTCTTCTCTGCTCCCTGTTTAAGACATTTCAATGCAATATGTACTCTATTTTTTGACTTTTCACGACCCTGACTGAGATTTTGTGTCAGCTTTGTGCCCCCACGAAATCTTCAGTACATAAACTTTAACTTGCCGAATAATCCAAGTGGGAGATCATGAAAACTCCCGACTACTTCATAAATTCCATACTTCTTATTACAAGTACAGAAGATGTCTTAAATTTATTACAACATGCAGGAATTAAGAACATTAATCACTTTTATTAAAAAAAAGATTAAAGAGAAGTAGCACGAGAGAAATATGAGTAAACCCCATTTCATCCTTTTGTACTTAAAGTTAACTTCTCATAAAGTACATTTTGAGTACCTTTTTTTTGGAACTTGAATGGGAGCTTGGAAGCCACATGCACTAAACACACACAGAAGACAGCGTTTAGGCCAAGAGTCATCAACATAAAAACCTACCTATGCTTGAAAAGTTAAACAGTCCTAAAGCAGAAGGGAATACGGCAAACCGTCATCTAGTATCAGTATCCAACGGGCATACCTAGCCCGTCCAAGCGGCCTGAGCCTGGGTAAGCTTTGCTCGCGAAGTTTGCATGCAACGCAGACTTGAGTGTATTTGATTTCATTTCACCGAAACCTTGCATGGAACACTTCTTTGTTGAGATGGACCTGTCATGATGAGGCCTTAGTTTTGGAGCACTCAGAGACCTCACCTTAGCCCTTGAAGATTCCGTGTAAGCCATGTAATTTGGATGGTCCGAGTAGCCACTTAGATAGCTTCTTGATCCATCACTCTTGGCAGGAGTAAAGGGACTTCTCTTAGAACTACCCCCTTTTGATGATGCAGAATAGAAGTTCGGACTATTATCAGCACTGCAGAAAGGACTTTCCTCGACCTCACGAGAGTACTTGAATGGATTAGAAGACTGAACTTCATATAAATAAGGAGTAGGAGCTGTTTGGTGCAAGTCTCTGGAATTCATGAAACTAGAACCATATAGATCAGAGCTGAAAGCAAGATGTGTAGAGTGAAACAGGTTTCGGCATTTGGAGACGAAACGGGGTTTCCCCATATCAACCTCAAGAATTCTGTCATTCTTTACATCATCCATTGGACCAATTCTTGTTGAATGCACTCGTTGATCCCATAATTGTTCATCAATTTGCTCATAATTATCAAGAGTCCTTCCACTCAACCTAGAGCCATTTCTCTGAAATTGTAGAAACAAGTTAATTAAGCATGTATAGTCGATGTCAAATGGTACTACAAAGTTTCTTCATAGAAACTTCAATCTTATATTATCCTAACAATTTAATGTTCTTAAAATACCCATGCTCAACATTCGTATCCTACAACCATAAACTTAAAAGGGTTGAATATAACCGTGTCAGACACTCCCCCATCCAACACTCACCCCTGCAACAGAGCTTCAAAACAGATATGAAGAGTATATATACATTCATCATTGATGATTGTTCATATTTTGTACTCTTCAGTTGAACAGCCTGTTCAACATTTTCAGGGGTTGGTGGACCCTGTACAGTAATGGACAGATTTCATGGCCGCCAACAGTTACAGATTACACAAGTTTATATCAGTTTAATGTGTACATTAAAAACTATGATCGTGTTAACTAATTCAACCATCATCAATTCGAAGGGAGAAAAGCAAAAACAAAGAAGAATAGTTATCACTTACCGGATGGTGCAGGTGAGAAGATTTACTGCTTAATATGGAAGATTCAGAAATTTGTCCCCGTCCGGCACGAGCACGTGCTTGTGCTTGCAACAATGCTTGCATCTTTCTTAGCCACTCTACAGTTCTCTTCCTTTCAATATGGCCTCTAACCAATGCCTGAAGCCTCACCAGTCCTTTTAGTGCTCGCAATGCACGTTTTGCCTTTAAAGGTTAAAACCATGATAGTCAAATCAGACAAGCAAACAAGCTAAATTGACAATAAAAAACATCAATAGGTCATTACTCTTCACCAACACAACAAACTATTGAGTAAAATTCTCCATTAATGGCTTTGGGAGCAAGCTTCCCAACAACTAAAGGCAACTTATTTTACTATGTCATACAATTCAATAACCATTATAACGATACAGCTAACCTATCAAAACTTACCATGATTACCTCTAACTATAGGGTAAAAATATCTGACAAAATGTGAAAAAGAGAAAAGGACTTCACACTAGCCGGTAGCCGCCTACTATCTCTGCAATACAAGCTTTTATATCATCTCCAAAACAAAAAAAGCCATGGAAATGGAAGTACATACTATATAAATTACCCACAAAATCTTTTCTTTTACACCGGCTTGGACCCACCCTTTTACAGAAAATTAGGCAATACCCAGAAGATTTCAACCCAAGATGTATGGTTTTAGACCAAAGTCATCCATTTTCCCATTCCATTCAAAGTCTTGTGATCAGAAAATGCTGACAATTGGGGCACATTCTTCTATTTTGGTTAACCTAATCAATTACTACCGTATAGCAAAAGGGTTGTTGTTGCCTTTTAAGCTTTCAATAATTAAACAACAATAATCCACAAACCCCAAAGCTAACATCAAAGAAAAGATAAGAAAAAAACCCAGAATTGATAAACTAACTAATCCACGTTAGTTTATTAATTAATTAACACCCAGAATTAGATGATTTCCTTAACTCACTGTGCAATGAGAGATTGCCAAAATAGACAAGAGGACGAACTAGAAAAACTTTATCGTACTAGCAATGACGCGAATCTTGCAGATAAAATTAAATCCAGTAATGGGAACAAACAGTTCTTTCCTTCTTTAATACAATGGTTTTATTTTATGAAAACAAACTAAGGTTCAACACCTACGACTCGGACGTGTCGGTGACTCAGATGAGCAGGAGCCAGTGCGACACGTTTCTCGCATTCAACGAGATGTTATTTGTTGATCACGGACTTTTTTCACCAAAAACCATGATAAAATAGCAAAAATAAGAGTCGAAATTAAGGGAAATCAATAAAAATTTGAAAACAAACCAGATATCCACGAAATGTAGATTGTATCTTAACCGCGGCTAACTCCTCGAGTTCCCCGTAGCTGTTTCTGACGTGATCACGCGCGCATCTACCGCTGCTGGTGGTGAGTCTGACCACCGCCGCGGCAGCTTGAGCAGCCGCAACGGCCGCTTCGGCAACCGCGGCTGTAGCTGCCGCTACAGCAATGGCGTGTTTGTTATTATGATCCACTGTATCACACCCACCATTCGTATCAACGACAGAAACCAAGTCACCCTGTTGCTGCCGAAGCCCGAGTTGCGACGACGACATCATCGCATTACAGTTACCGCTTCCGTTTGCAGCGGTGTATCCCTTGTCGATGGCGGATTTTCCGAAACTCCAACGGCGTTTGGAAGAAGGCTTGTGTGGGTCTCTTCTTTTTAGGCCGAGGATGCTGCGGAACCATTTGGAAGCTTTGTCCATTTTTTTCGTTCTTGGTACTGTTTTTTTACCTTGTTTTACTGCATAAAACGAAATTGAAATCTGGAAAGAGGAATGGCTTTTTTTAAGGATTCTTTTGTAGGAGAGACTGTGGACAAGAGAAGTTTCCTGAGTTTGTCCAGAAGACGAAGAGATGGAGATTGGAGAGAGAAAGGCTTCTTTTATATAACAAGATTATCAATGAAATTTTTAAATTAATAATTTTTAATTTATTTTCATTTGAATCATTATTTTTAAATGTAATATTAAAAAATATTTATAATATTTGATTAAATAATTTTTTTTTGTTTTTAATAGGTTAAAATAATTTTTAAATAAAAATATTAATTTTAAGGTTTAAGATTTTTAGTTAGGGTTTAAAGTTTGAGATTTAATATATAGAATGTAGAATTTAAGGTTTAAAGTTAAAATTTAAAGTCTAAAATTTAGAAATTAAGTTTTAGATTTTAAAGGGTTGGGTCTATGAATTTAGGTTTAAAATTTTTAGCTTGAATTTGGTTAGTTGTATATCTTTTATACAGTTAGTGTATAAAAATATAATCATTTACTAATATTATTATTATAATACTTATAAAAAATACATTGATATATAAGCTTGTGTAAACTTTAATTTACATAAGTATTTTAATTTAGTTCAAAATTTTAGGTTGTGATTTAAAGTTTAAAAATTTGGGTCGTAAGATGTAAAATTATGGTTAGAATTTAGAGTTTATGATTTAAGATTTAAATTTTGGATGGTAAAACAAAAGAATTTAAGTTTTGGACTCCGCTCCTAGAATACTTTCGAATGATCCTCAACAACTCGAGAAATTATATTATAAACCTTTTTTATCATGTCATTTGTGGTTCTAACAAATTAGATTCATCCATTTTATATTTTTTTAAGGTGAATATCACATCTTTCTTACTTGTAATAGTTGATTGAATGAGTAATTATCAAACGATTATATAAAAATAAACGAATCTGATTATATAAGTTACGGATGACGTAATGGAAAGAGTAGATAATATAATCTCTCCGGCAACTCCTTTGAATGAGCGAGTCACGACGGTGAAGAGTTCAAATTTTTCCATTTTTGAATTATGAGTTTACAACATAAAAAAGTTAAAACAAATGTTTTAAGGTTATATCGATTTATATAATATTTTTATTATAAATAATTGATTTATATTATAATAGTATTTAAAGTATATTATTTTTGTACGAATCATTTAGTTTTATCGGTTAAAAAGGAACGGTTGTTGTTTCTAAAGGTCACAGATTTGAGCACCAGTGTTGTCAGCATAGTTAATGCAGTTGAGAGTATACTCTAAAAAAGATACTACTAACCACCGTAGTTGAATAAAAAAAAATATTATTTTTAATTTAGATATTTAAAATATTTTTTTATCAAAATAGATACCCGAAATATTTATATTCTCATCTAGATATCTGAAAATTATTATATGGCATTGATTAAAATTAGGTAATGTACTTATTTTTGATAAAAAAAATTATATATTTTAGATACCTATTTCAACATAATTTTTTTGTGTATCTCTTTTGACGAAAAAAATATTTTATATTTTGGCTAAAATTATATTTTAAGTATTTTAATTTGATAAAAGAAATATTTAAATTAAAAAATATTTTAACCGCTTAAGTAAAAAATGTTGATATACTTCAAAAACAAACTTATAATATAAACTTATAATATTTTCCTCACCTTATATTATTATTATTATTATTATTATTATTATTATTATTATTATTATTATTATTATGATATAGTTAATAGTCAGGACGTAGCTGTGTAGGTGTAAAAGTTGTTGTCCCTTCTAAAATTTTTAGCATAATCGTATTTTTTAGTCCCTTTTAGTTTAAATGTTAATTAAATAAGGTTTTTGTCCTTCCCAATTTTTAAATTTAAAGGTTTAATAGACTCTTATCCCTCCCAATATTAAATCCTAGTTTCGTCCTTGTTAATAATAATTACAGTAATATCTATTTTAATAGACTATTTGATATTTAATCATTTAATCACTTTTATTGTAATTGTTAATACTCGAACCCATAATCTTTCAGAACAATAACCGTTCCGTTAACAATATTCTTCCACTTGCCAAATCAACTAAAAACCTGACCATCATGCACATTTAAATACTTTCTTCTTCGTTCCGACCTTATCCAAACTGTGGGTCATTTGCTTTCTACACTAATTGACACGTGTCATTAAAGTGGTATTCCCAATTTTTATGTGGCTGACATGTCCTATGCTGACTCATACACACATCAACGTGGCTTGTACTTTTTTGCTGACATGACTCGCTTTGGTTGGTCCATAATTTCCTGATTAAAGTAAGATTAAACTTTAATGTGAACCCAGACCACTTGGCCTTGTTTGGATGACAAAGTATATTGGAAATAAATATCATAATATATACTAAATTATTAATATTTAACGATTAAAATTAATTAAAGAATAATTTTTTTGATTAAAGACTTAATTGATTAATTTTTTTAATTAAAAAACTTCATTAATTTAAAGAATAGAATTTAATTAATTATTTTTAAAAATTTAAAGGCTTTTCAAATATAAAAATAAAATAAAGTCATTATTTATGAAAGTGAATGATTTTTTTAATATTTTTCCGCAGCTACTTGTCAAACCATGTGGTTACTTTTTAATTTGTTTAATTAGGAATGGGACTAAAGAGTAAATAAAAAAATACTAGTGGATTTCACAAAACAAATTAATTATTTAGGGCCTATTTGAAAATTTATTTAAATAATTTATAATAATTTAATTTTTAAAATATATTTGATAATTATAAATTGAAGTCATTTAATATTTTTTTAAAAAAATTATGAAAATTGATAATCAGATAAAAGTTTACTTAACACTTTGAATTTAATATATTATTTAAATTTTTGGATAGACCAACAAAATTTTGTTACTTGCAGTAGAAGTTATTACCATCTTTCTTCCATTTATTACCACCCAGATCAAAGTCTTTATATTTATTTTTCCCGGTAAACAAACAGACCGAAACAATAGCAAAAAACAATACTAACTAAACAATGAGTACGCGTCCTCCTTTTAAAGTAACACCTTGTTTCGTTTTCATTCTACATCTTCTCTCTCTCTCTCTCCTTTTCTTTGTAATTTATACTCTGCCCTGAAGATTTTTAGTTCTCTGCTTTATGCATTTTTCTCGTCTTGATGGGTGCAAGTTTCTCTGCTTTGTTCATCGACGAAGATGGCTTATCAGCTCCGTCGTCGCCCAGTTTAGGGGACTTATCAGAAAGCTGCGTGGCTATGATTATTGGGTACTTAGACCCTCCACAGATTTGCAAGTTGGCAAAGTTGAACAGAGCATTTAGAGCTGCCTCTTGGGCTGATTGCGTTTGGGAAGCGAAGTTGCCACCCAATTATCATATCCTTGTCGGTAAAATCCTGGGGTTTGTCCCTGAGAATTTCAGTAAAAGAGACATTTATACAAGACTCTGCAGAGCTAATACTTTGGATGGCGGAACAAAGGTATGGGTTTTCTGGTCTGGGTTTTGGCTTCCTGTCTGAAGAAACCAGGATTTAAAGTGTTTTTTTTTTTAAGATGACCTAGTTCTTCTTTGTTAATTTGTTGTATTGGTTGCAAGTTGCAGAAAGTATGGCTGGATAAGAGCACAGGCGGTGTTTGTATGTCAATATCTTCAAAGGGTCTACGGATAACAGGGATCGATGATCGAAGATATTGGAATCATATTTCTACCGAGGAATCTAGGTAATCTGAAAGAAATCATGTATTTTTTATTGACAATCTATTTCGCCTATATTCGCATTTTCTAACGTCTGTCCCTGCTTTTGACCTCTTCCCTGGTTTCTCATTCCTATGGTTTGATGAAGCAACTGTGTTTGACATTGTCATCTTTATACTAATCCGTTTCTTGCAGAACCGGTTACAATTCTAACAAAAAGAAGCCTATGGGCTATGTCTGTATGATATAATTGAATGGAAACTGCAAGAAATTGACCTAACTGGCCTATGGTTCATATAGCTCATCGCACATAGTTTGAAACATCCTCATTTCTCCTTGTTTTTATCACATCCCATCATTTCGAATATAAACATCTACATTCTACACTATCTTCCCTGTTCCAAGAAGGATAAAACCATATGTAATTATATGGAAATGGAATGTTAGATGTTGATTTCAGTTGTTTCTGTTTGTTTAGGTTTGGTTCCATTGCATATCTTCAACAAATTTGGTGGCTCGAAGTCGATGGAGAGGTTGAATTTCCATTTCCACCAGGGACCTATAGTGTCTTTTTCAGACTGCAGCTAGGTCGTTCCTCAAGGAGGTTCGGTCGTCGGATCTGCAACTTGGAGCACGTCCATGGTTGGGATATAAAACCTGTAAGGTTCCAGCTATGGACGTCGGACGGTCAGTATGCGACATCGCAATGCACGGTGTGTGATCCTGGTGAATGGTTTCACTACCATGTGGGGGACTTCAATGTTGAGAAGTTGAATTCCTGTACTAAACTTAAATTCTCCCTGACCCAGATTGATTGCACGCATACAAAGGGTGGTCTTTGTTTAGACTCGGTTGCTGTGTACCCAAGTAAATTTAGAGAAAGATTAAAGCACAAAGGATGTGCTAAAAACATGTAATTAAAATTTTATGTTTATATTTTGTAGGCCGGTAAAATTATGTTAAAACTCGATCAGATCCGATAAAATACTCGTACTAAATTAGATTAATATAATTAAATCGAGTTGGATCAGAATTTGACTGAATCGAATAAAATACTCGTCTATAAGTTGTAGTAGTAAGATTGTTGTAATTGGTATGAATCACCTAGCCTCATCAGTTAAAGGAACGATTGTTGTTCCTAGAGGTCACGAGTTCGAGCACCAGAACTGTTAGCACAAAGATTGTTGTAACTGAAGTCCAATAATCAAAATTAGGAATGGCAATGGATCGGATTTGGATCGGACTTTATAAAGTCCAAGTTCGAATCCAAATCCATTTACATAAATCCAAATCCAATCCAATAAAATATCTAAAATCCAAATCCAATTATTTTTTAGAGTAATAACTTAAATAAATATCTTTAAATAAAAAATATATTTTATCAAATAAATATTTTAAATTTATAACACAAACAAATCTCAACAAATATTATAATCCAATATAAAACAAATTAAAGTAAGAACTCAAACTTTTTAAATATAAAAATTTTAAATATTTTTATTCGGGTTTATATATGGATCGGATTCATATCGGATATAAATTCGGATCGAATTCAGATTGGATCATGGCAATATCCATATCCGATCCACCTCCTATTAAGACTCGGACATTATTTTTGGATTCGAATTTAGACTTTTTTAATCGGATTTGGATCGAAATTTTTTTTTCGAATCGAATCGGATTCAGACCGAATTCGGATTATATTGTCATCCCTAATCAAAATTCAAATCTTGTAACCCATTTTCTCTCTCCTCCCTCCCACTAAAAAATGCTTTTATTTTTTATGCATAAACAATCAATTCCGGCCCAACAGTTTAGAGATTCCTCATCCGGTCCGAGTTTCTATTGGATTTGGACACGTATAGCAATTCAACAAAACATGGGGTTTATATTTTTAAACCGGCGGAACTAATTACTAATTAGGGATGAGCACAGGCAGGTTTGTTAATCTAGATCCGATCTTAATTTTTTAAAAAAAATATGATTTGATTTATATAAAAAAACAATTTTATAGATTTATTTGTAAAAATTAATTTTAAGAATTTAATTATAAAAATATTTAAAATTTAAAATTTAATGATAAAAAGTTTTAATTTGATTTGATTTATAAAAAAATATACGAAGAGGGTTGCTATTACAAAATATTTTTAGAAATATTGAGAAAATAATATTATTAGTTCTGGTTTGAGTAAGATATTTTCACCCTAAACTCAAACTTCACCCCGTAAGAATGACAAAACCTACAAAAATTGGTAGGTTTTGACTTGATTCGGTAGGATCGAGTTTTTTTTTTTTTCTCTTTTTAACTTCTGATTTTTGAGTTGGGTTTAAAAGAAATTTGAATTAGATCAAGTCAGACTTTTGATAGTATTTTCTATCTAATTTATTTAATATATATTTATTATATTATATATTTAATATTTTATTAAATATAATTGGATTGGGTCATATTTAATCAAGATTTTTATTAAAATAATAAGATCAAAATGGGGTTATACTTTTATTGCGTAAGACCGAGTTAGAGATAAAAAAATATATGAAATTCAGATCATATTAAAGTTTCAAATTGGATTCAAATTGACCAAAACTTTGACCGTTCCATCAATATCACTACTGATCTATACCTGACATTTAAAAAAATATTTGATCTAATCGAGTTAGAACCCGTTGGATTCGGATGAAATATCATCCTATTACTAACAAATCACTTGTTTTAATTATATTATTTACTTAAAAGCAATAATATATAATCATGACAAGTATTTTTTAAGAAAAAAATTAAAAACAAAACAAAATAGTTATCATTATTTATGATTGGATTAATTAGTAAAAGGTTAATTACATCTCATTTAATATTTATTTATTTTGAGACTCTCCAACTCCCCAGCCCCATCTCAATTGTCTTATTTTCATCCTTGTTTAAATATTAAACCTTCATAATAATGTATTGTGAATGAAAATAAAAAAAAATATTACAAATAAATAAAATATAATATCTCGTTCGGACAGATGATATGCTAATAAAAATAATATATCTGGTAGGTCAATTGATTAATTAGTTTGACTTTGTATTATATATAAAACATGTGCATGCATTGATCATCATCATCATGTTTGATTAATAAATTTGTAATAAGATATATAAATTTTAATTTTGTGTCTATAATATTTGATTTAATTAAATTTTTACGATTCTCTAATAGTGTTATTAGTGTAGCATCATTTTATATTACATGCGTTAATAATTGTTTGATTAAATAACACGTTTATTTATGGTTTATTTATTTATGATTTATTAACATGTTTTTAATTGATTACGAACATGTATGTTTAATGTATGAAAATATGTTATTATATGCACAAACCAGTTTATTTAATATAAAAAATTACGATTATTTAGTTTTATCGGTTAAACGAATGATTGTTGTTCCTTGAGGTCACGGGTTTGAGCACCAATAATACCAGCACAGTGATTGAGCGATCAATGTCTAAAAGTTGAGAGTATACTCTGTAACAAATACTACAGTAACCACCGTAACTGAATCAATATATATATAAAATAACTTTGATACATAGGTTGTATAAAGTTTACACAAATTTTTTAGTTTAGGATTAAGGGTTTAATTTAAGATTAAATATTTAATAATTTAGAATTTAAAACATAAAATAAGTATATAATTTATTTATTTTTTTAGGTATTTAATTTGTTTCTCTTTAATTAAAAAATGATAATTTAAATATTTAAAAAGAATAAAAGAAATGACAAGAGCATGGGAGACAGCTGCAAATGGTGACCAGCTCGGCTTTCCCACGTCTGAATACAATCGACCGACAGCAGGTCTAATTTAATATTATTTTTTTGGGTGATAATTTTTTAAGAAAATAAATTATGCATAATAAAAATATGTTTACAAATGTCATGAAAAAACTTAAATATAACCTTCAAAAAATACTTTTATTTTTAAATTATACGTTAGATTTAAAAATTATATATTACCCATATTTTCTAAAAATATATTTTTAAACATTAGAATTTGGTTCCTTCTAGTAATAAAAATATTTTTTAAGTAAAAACTCTAATGTAAATCGTTTATTCTTTGATTGTATTCTCATTTTAAAATGATAAATTTAAAGTTTAGAATCTATAGTTTAAGATTAAAGATTGTAGTTAACAGTAACAAATGTAAACGAGGTGGGGAGGGACAATCGTCTCCCATCCTCGAAGATTTTTTTTTAATAATTTTATCGCTCTTTAATTTTTTAAAGATAATTTATTTATAATTTACCTCACTTTCAAATATTTATGTTTTGCCACCAACTTCAATCTTTATTGGTTAAGGTTTAAAAAATTAGAGATATGATGTATTTTTTAAAGTATATAATTTAATATTTATGATACAAAAATTATGATATAAAAATTAAGGGTATAATAAACTTTTAACGTATATGATTTTTATGATATAAAAATTAAAATTAAAGTTTAAAATTTAATTTTTAAAGACCAAAGATAAAACGAGAAAGGTGAAATTTTTATTTTTCAAAATCTCTACAGCTAGTTTCTACGAAAAACCCCACGTGTCCTTTTCCAATATGACTTCGTACGCGCAAAGTACGATGTTGATTGAGGAAATTGCTAGGCTGTAGGCTCATCCCAATCGCCATTTGCAAACCAAGCTGTGCCCGACCAAGAAACTTTCCCTGTTTGGTCAACAAAATCTATGTGTTTGCTACTCCATTTTCCCAATCCGAAACAACCAACCCATGCGTAAAACAAAGAAAATTCTATTCTGAGCAAATTCACAGGATAAAAAACAACAATTGGTTAGAAAAATCAACCCTAAGCTTTCAAAATCAGACAGGTAAGTCATGTAAGAACCCTGAAGATTCTGTAGACAGAGAAGAGTCAACTTTCAAACTTCCATCCTGCTGGTTGGTACGCTCATCATCATCGCCATCAACTGGGACGGCTGTGATCAGTTGTTGTGCCCTCCAGGCTTCGTACTCCCAATCGGTACGAGCCACGGTGAACAACATGGCCACTAGACACGAGCCTTGGGCGGCTAGAAGACCAACCCAAAGACCTTTGAAATCAAACCCGGCAAAGAAACTCAACCACACTGCAACCGGCATTCCTACAAGGTAAAAACATCCCAAGTTGATGTTTGCTCCCAATTTTGGTCTCGCCGTGCCTCTTACAACCCCACAACCTGTCGTTTGTGGGCAGTTCCCGAGCTCACACAATCCAAGTATAGGCAAAACCATGGATGTTAAGGCAATGATTTCAGGGTCTTGGGTGAACATAGTTGCCCACTTCTTTCTTACCGATATGGCGAAAATCAATGCGGAAAACCCGAATACCGAGCTCCACGAGAGGCCGACGATTGCAGCCAGTTTTGCTTTGATTGGATTGTTAGCCCCAAGTTCATTTCCAACTCTAGTTGACACACCAAAGCTTAATGAAGATGGGATAATGTATATCAATGCTGTCGTTTGAATCAAAATCCCCATTGAAGCAACGGTTGCTTGTGGATTCAACAACAAGCCACATAACAAAATCATGATCTCATACCACCACCATTCCAGGCAAACCGAAATGCAGCTCGGAATCGATAGGTTTAGCAAATATTTCCAGCCTTTCAAGAACTCTGAGGAAATTCCACCCCATGTTTTCTTGTAAACACCGGAGATTTTCACGTAAATGATCAACGAACCGACGAGGTTTATGTTGGTCCAAACGGAGCCTAAGGCGACACCTTTGATGCCGAGATCGAGCACAGAGACAAGAACATAGTTAATGGGAATGTGGAGAAGAATTGCCAGAGTGCAACAGTAGGTGAGCGGCAGAGTTATAGACTGTGTCCTTAAATATGCACGTAAAGGATGTAAAATCGATTGTGCAACAAGGTCCGGAACAGAATAAAGAATGTAGACTTGAGCTTGATCGGCTATGCTTTCATCTTGTCCGCAAAAGAGAAGTATATTTTTCATGTTGAACCACAAAGCAGAAATGGCAATCGAGGTTACAAGAAGCATAAGTATCATTTTCTGCATGGTGAGGCCGAGGATTTTGTATCTTTTAGCACCAAAAGCTTGACCACAGATGGGTTCCATCCCCATGGCCAGACCAGACAGAACCGAGTAACCCGTGATGTTTGCAAATCCAATAGCAAGCGATCCGCCGGCTAAAGCCAACTCCCCTAGACGTCCTAGAAACAACATGGAAATCATAGACCGAGAGTACAGCAAAAGACCCGTCAGCACCATCGGGAAAGCTATATTGGCTATGCATTTAAATTCACCCATTACAAGAGACAGACATGTCTTTTCTGAACTCATGTCCTGTCTATGTTCTGTTGGGTTCAAAGGAGTTAAAACGTCTCCCTGTTTCATGATTCTGGACCTTTTTAAACAAAAAGAAAACGAAGAATAGATCAAACAAGGAAACCCAGAGAGGGATTTATGGAGGCTGCAAAGATTGAAAAGAAATTATGGTTTTTAAAGGGGTGAAGACACCAACAGTTGACAGATTCAGATTTCAACTTCAAGCTTCCATTTCTGACCGACCAAACATGTCACTGTTGTGTTTGGGGCGTCCAAATGAGAAATCAAAGCGGCTTTGGCTTCAAATTGCTTCACAAGTGTCGACCATTTATGTGTCTGTCGGTTTATACTTTTTTGCCTTTACTTTCTTTCTTTAATTGGGGAACTAAACAACTGTTTACCTTAAATTTATCTAATTAAGAGGAAGCGTTTAACCCTTAAAGTTTAATTAATTGGTTGTTTTGTATAAACAACGTCTGTTCTTGAGGAGACAAAATAAAATATTTGGACGGTTATGTGTGGACCAAACGACACATATGAGGTTTGACTTGTTCAACATCGATTGTTTCTTTGCTTTAAGCAGCCATCTTCGCTATAGGATATAATATTATTACACTAATTGATTGGTTTTTAAGGTAATTGATTGGTTGCTTAAAACATGTTTAAACCCTGTTCGAATAAAAATCTTTTTATTTTTTTAGTGTTTTTTTATATCTCAATACTAAAAAATTAAATTATAAGCCCTAATAATAAAATTATAATATCTAGATTTTAAATTTTAATTATTAAAATATACACGACACGCTTAATTCTTTGAACCTTAAATATATATATAACACTTTGTATTATTCGAATCTTATTTCTAAACTTTAATTATAAACTTAATTTTATACGAGGACACCAAAATAACTAAAGACACTAAAAGGAAGGGATTTCTATTATCTTATTGTTTGGAAAAAAAATTATTAGATAGATTTAACTTATCACATCATCTATAATTTCATTCAATAATAATTTTTTATTTTATTTTTTAAAGATAAATCTTTACTTTTTTCTATTTATGATTATTTTACCTAAATGAAGTATTTGAGTTGGTCCTTTTACCCAAATAATCAAAGTGTTAAATAAATTTTATTATTATATTTTTAATAATTTATAAAATATTTTTAATAAAAAAATACAATAATTTTTTAAAGAATTTAACATATATATGAAGATATGAGTCTAGGGTTTATCCCTTCATCCTAAGGAATGGTGCTGGAGCATGGGTCGGCTACGGCTACGCTAGGTGTCGAGGATTCAGTCTACTTTCACCGCAAACATCTGCCATGGACGGTGGCACGCGCCGATATGCTCCGATGGGTGGTGCAGGAGAAGCCTTTTGTACACGTGTCTTGTCCATCATCTTCCTCCTCAGCCACTTACTACAAAAGGTCTGATATTCCTACAGAAAAGGTATAACCAACAGAGACCAACAAACAGTAGCAGCAGTTTTGTTATGTGACAAAAGGAAATCATTTACTACAAGTAATTACTATGTTATAAATGGTGGTTACTCGTAACAAAAATTTAAATTACGATTATAATTACGTTGTTCTGATTGTATTACGTATATTACGGTAATAAAACTATATAAGAGTAAAGAATAGTTATCTTCTATCCTCTCTCTCTATATATTATAATTAGGGATGAGCAAAACTCGACTTAACTCGAAAAAATTGAATAATTTGACTCGACTCGAGGCAAAAATACTCGACTCGACTTAGAAAAATTTCAAATAAAGTTTGAATTGTAAAATGGAAATTCGAATAACTCAAATAACTCAAAATTTTTAATAATTAAAGGATTAGTTTTTAAGTTTGAGACAAATCTCTAATTTTTTATGGTATATATATATATATATATATATATATATATATATATATATATATATATATATATATTGATATATAAAATTATAAAGAAATATCGCTATATATGAAAATATATATATGCATATATTATATGATTAGAGAAAATTGTTTAAATTGGTATCAATTCATACTATAACATGATAAATAATTATAATTAAATATTTATAGGAACTCAAAAACTCGACTCGATTCAACTCGAATTTCTTAAACTCGACTCAATCGAATACTCACCCCTAAATATAATCTCAAATCTTAATTTCATTGATCTTAATTTATTACAGTTATTATAAATATCATAAATATTATTATGGATATAACGATCACGTATATCACAATTTAAACGATACTAAAATCACATTTTACCGACGAATATTACGCCTACAAACCACTGTTTAAATTACTGCCGGTTAACCTGATGGTTTTATAGCAATTTCTACTTTGCAATCATATTAGTGTTATCAAATATCAATCCCGGATCAGGGAGATTAATATATTTGAATGCGACAGATATTGACATAAATTTAAATTAGTAATTAAGTTAAATTTTATTGTATTTTAATAATTTTAAAAATATTTGATAATTAAATTTATTTAATAACTAAATATTTATATTAGATAAAATTGGTAAACGCAATTAAATTTGTACACGTAGTGGTTTTTTTGAATAAACACCGTGATAGATTAGTGGTATTTTTGGGCAAACGTCATTATAAATATATATATATATATATATATATATATTAATAACGTTTGTTAGATAAATGCTGCGGCAATATTTAAATCCTACATCAATTCTATTTATATAATTTATTAAAATTTTATAAAAATAAAGCGAATGTACAGATCATCAAACTAAATAATAAATTGAGATTAATTTTATAAAATTAACTTTTATAAACAATTTAAATCATATCAAAAACCCTTTGAAACCATTTTTAATCAGATTATATATATATATATATATTTAAATTATTTACACTTAAATAATTTTTATGATCTTTGCAAATAAAAATATTTTTTAAAATTATTATATTAAAACAAATATTCTAACCGTTTATTTCTTAACCGTGTCTTTATTGGTGTTTTTGTTTTAAATCAGTGAGTTTAAAGTCTATGGTTTAAAAAATTAAGGGTATGATATATTTTTAAGTATAGAGTTTAGAACATAAAAAATTAATGTTAGGGTTTAAAATTTATTTTAAGATTTTTTTAACAGGAGGCATGACTGATAAGAAAAAGATCGTGTCACAGGATCATTATCCTCTTCTTAAAAAACATATCTAATAAAATGTGCAGCGACACTATTTATATATCCCAAGACCTTCCTCTTCCTTTTCGATATGAGATTAATGCTCTTTACCTTTTTCCATGCGTGACAATCGGATGTCTCACTGTTCCCGGTAAATCTCGTAACAGGAACATCACATACCCGACTGATCTTCCAACGTTGAACACGTTGTTGCAGATCCTTTGATTGTCTGTGTAGAAAAATCATCTAAGTTTTGATTTTACTAGGAAATGTGAAAACCCTGAGTCTGAATTTCTCCCTTGTCATACCACGTTTCTTCTTTACATGCATGCATTTACAAGATTTCACGGACAAGTTTTATACTATTATATTTCATAGGCACGGCGGAATTCATGACTTGATTGGAAGAAAAAGACAACATTTCCGGACAAAAGTTCAATGAGTTCACGACTTACTCTGGGAAACACTCATATGTAATAGTCTAAGGTAAGACTCAAGGAGATGAGAACCTTATATGAATCGATTCACATCGATAGCATTAATACGACGATTTTTATAATATGTTTTCACAATGTTCTTATGATACGATTTTTCAGTTTTATGATATGTTTATCTACGTTTACAGTAGATTTACGATTGTGTAAAAATTCTCATATCGTTTGTATCTGATTTACATTTATCGATATTCTTTTAAAGTTAAAATTTATTTTTTATAATTGTTTGTCGATGTATCCTTTTATCAGCTCATAAACATTTAGTTAAATAAAAACAAAAAAAATATTATTAATGATTACTAAATTACTATAAATATAAATATTATATTAAAAAAAGTTTTGACTATTGCGATTTTTTAAATTTTAATGTACATAATAATCCAATTTCTCTTATTGAATAACTTCATCCTCAAATGTTATATTTTCTTTTGTTTTTTATACCGTTAAGTAGGGGTGAGCAAAACTCGATTCCGCTCGAAAAAATCAAATAACTCGACTCATTTTGACTCGATTTGAAATTTTATAGACTCAATTTGACTCAAAAAAATTTTAAATAAAATTTGAGTTGTAAAATGGGAATTCGAATAACTCGAATACCTTAAAATTTTTAGTAAGTAAAGGATTAATTTTTATGTTTGAGACGAATCACTCAATTTTTTTATGATATATATACATTGATATATAAAAATATAAAGAAATATTGCTATATATGAAAAAAATATATATGCATATTTTATATGATTAGAGAAAGTCGTTTAAATTAGAATCAAATCATATTATAACATGAAAAATAATTACAATTAAATATTTATAGGAACTCGAAAACTCGACTCGAATTTCTTAAACACGACTCAAACCGAAAAAATCAAATAAAATTTGAATTATAAAATATGACTCGTCAACTTGAATAACTCAAAATTTTTTAACTCGACTCGACCTAATACTCACCCCTACGGTGTTGAGAATTTAACCAAGATTTGAGGATGGGTTTTAACGTCTGCAACCCACATATGTAATTGGGTTGGGTTTCAATTAAACAGGTAAAGATGGAAATTTGGGCTAGGAGTAAGGGAAAAATTTAGTCGAGATTTGCGAGTTTTAAAACATCATCCCATGAAAATAGCCATTGAATTTTAACTCAATGTGTTAAATGATTTTTTTTAGTGTTATTTAAGATTAAATGTCTGTCATTGATGATAAACGAAGATGATTATTTTAAATTTAATATTAAAAATATAATTTTATTATTTAGTTTAAATTGTTTTTGTATTTAATAATATTAAAAATGTTATATTATTAGAAAATAGAAAATAAATTTTTGTTTAGAATTTTAAAACATAATTGAATCAAAATAATTTATTTTAAAAAAATTATACCAAAATTGAGTTTGATTAATCTTTAAAAAATAATTTTGGTTAATTATTAAATTCATATTATTTAATTTTCGATCTTATATTATAATAATTAAATTGGATAATAGATTAATTGTTTGATTAGAATATTTGATTAAACAATAATTTTTTACTTTGTTTATTAAAATATTAAATATAGTAATATAGTAAATTTAATAAGGAAAGTAAAAAAACATTACCCAAAATTTTTTTAAGGATTAATCAAAATTTTCTATTTATATAATAATGTCATTTGAGAGTGATAAAAATATGAACGATTTTACAATTAAGTTATTAAATTAAAAATATTAAACTCTAATTATCAAAATATTTTGAGTATAAATTTGAGTGACGATTAGTATAATTTATCTATTTTTTATTAAAAGATAAAAATTAGTGTAAATTTTTAACGAAAGATAACATGAAAGACCGTATCAAAATCAAATTAAAAGTTAAATGTTCTAATCATTTTTTTAAAATACGATGATTAAAATAAATTTATCTAAAAAATTTAATAATCATTGAAAATTAGTTTAAAACGAATAAATTTTATTAAATAATGTGATAAACCAAAATCATCTAATAATTTTTTTCTTCCACACTCAATCACATAAACCGAGTTTGGCAACATTTAAACCTTGATTCTAATTATATGATTTTTTTTTTATTTATCTATTTCTTCAATGTGTAAAAGAGGGACATAAAGTTGAGCAGTAATTACAGTGAGCCAGTGTCATGTCTGACTGGCCATGTTGTAATGAATTTTAGTTACAAAAAAGGTTTGAATTGTTCTGAATTGCTGTCCAATGGCAATAAACATCCCAAATGGAACCATGGCCATGGGGGACTTAATTTCTGAACCAACCACGACCATGTGCTGCTCTCAGACACCCTTCTACACTGCTACGGAGATCTTTATATACATGAGATTAGGGTGGTCCAATTTGAATATCTCTTCCGGAACGAATTTATAAAACCAATCCTAAAATTTACTTAAGCAGAATTAAAGTGCTTATCACTTGAACTAATCTCTGTTAGGAGTGGAAGAGATCAGGTATTCAACCGATTTGAATAGAATTGGTCTCGGTCCCGATCTCAGTAACTACTGGTTCCTAAATTTTAAGAACCGTTCCCGTTATTGGTGGGTATCGGTTCCAATACCGGGTATCCGGTCAATTAATTTATTGTTAAAATTATTTGAGTAATTGGAGAGAAAAAATCCAACCACCAATAATAATATTAAATAATAAAATTAGAATATTGTAGACTTGAAAATTAAAGTTTTAAAACTAATCATACTCATAATATTCATGCATAAAGAGAAAGTTTGATGAGAAAAATAAACAAAATAAAACCAATACCAGATATTTAGTATTGGTCTCAATCTTATTGGGTAACCACATGTTATCGGGTCTAAAAAATCAAGATTTAGTCTCGATCCTGGTTATAACCAAGACTTAAATTTTGGATCCAGTCTCGGTCCTACCAGAACCAATACCAAATAAAAATCTATCGAATCTTACCAGGTCCGAAATCAAGATCGAATAATCGAATTTTTTATCCACCCTTAATCTCTGTTAGTCGTTTAAAATTAAATTTAACATTATTAATATTATTATAACTGATAAACGAACGTAAACACTACTACTAAAAAAACACATCATAAATTAAAATCCGAAAAGTCATCAGTTTGAATCTCGTGGAAATTCAAAATGTTGTTAGTCTGTGGTCCCAAATCCCCCCCTCATCGTGCCCTGTACTTATTCTTTTTCCTATCAAACTCCACTTTTATTTGTTTTTCAAGTTTGATTCATATTTATTATTATTTTATAAAAATTTGCAGACAATAAATTTAAAGTTTAACCATTGATACGAACATGGCTACAAATAGAGGCTTAGGGAACAATTATTGGAGTGGGCCAGGGGGGGAGGGGGGATAACACAAAGAAATAAAAAAGATGATTTTGTAAATAATTAAATGTGATGGTCGTACTTTCCAGTAGAATTTCATTTACTACACAGCTCAACTCCTACGACCTAAGATTTTAATTATCAGCTAGGATGAGGTAAAAGTATAATTATGTACTTTTTTATTAAGGTAAACGTGAAAATTACTTAATTATGACTAAGGTTATAGTTGAATTATTTAATTAAGTTATATTTAAATTATTTAATTAATAGATATTAAATTTGGGTCTTTTAATTATGGGTAATGTTATATTTGAGTCATCTTTTATATTTAAAATTATATATCAATTTTGTCATTTTTTTAAAATAATTTATATACCCTTACTAACATTAGAGTACTTTATTTAAAATTATTAATTAATCTAATATATAAATTGATATATGTTTTTTTAAATATAAAGGATGACTCAAATGTAACTTTGTCAATAATTGAGTGACCCAAGTGTAACTTTAAATAATTGGATGACTCAAATATAACCTTACCCATAATTGAATGACTTAAACATAACTTTTAAAATTAGGTGATCAAATGTAATTTTACGAGTGACATCCATCGTAATTTACCCTTTTTATTAAGTAAATATTTAAACCTTGGAAATTTCTTGTCTTCCTAATTTTTTAGTATAATTGTATTTGAGCCTTTTATAATTTAAATAATAATAAACTAAACATTAACTTCTAACGTTTATCTTCTCAATTTTTAAATTTTAAAGCTTAATGAATATTTTTACACTTCCCGATATTTGATCTTAACTTTGTCTATGTCAAACTTATACAAAATAAAATAACGTAGATATCTTTGATCATTCAGCCAATTAGTAGATCTCGAAATATAAATATCATTTATTTATAATATGTGATATATAAAAATATTATGATTTTTTTTATAACATTTTTTTAATTTATGAGTTCCACCAAATTTAAAAATGATTTTAAAGTACCCATTTTTTTCAAAATAAAAGAAAAAAATGAAATATAAGCATGCTCATTTAATAAACTAATCATCATAATTTAACTAGTAAGCATGAGCCATGGTTTGACACTGAGATCTTAATTAAGTTTCAAAACTCATAATCCTGACATACTAATTGTTGTAATTAAAGCAATAAGACCCGTGTTATGTAAATTTTAAACAATTACGTAATGTGATCTAAGTTTTCAAATCTTAAACAAATATATTTTGAAAAATAATAATAGAATATAAATTTGAATCATTTTTTGTGTTTAATCATAAAATGTGTTGCAAAGACAGACACACGTGAGTCAGCACGTGAATACTTTCCTCCAGTATCGCTGGATGCATGGAAGATGGAACATCGTTTTCAGATTTGTCAAAGGTCAACTACTGGTCTATCAAGACTCTGCACTGTAATAATGTAATTAGTAAAGGGTAAATTAGGTAAATTAATATTTTAAATTTATTTTTTTATCATTAAAATTTATACAT
The DNA here is from genome assembly GCA_035048815.1 of Abelmoschus esculentus. NCBI lineage: Eukaryota > Viridiplantae > Streptophyta > Magnoliopsida > Malvales > Malvaceae > Abelmoschus > Abelmoschus esculentus. The sequence continues at coordinate 12,203,159 of JAUCBN010000051.1, read as the reverse complement.
TAAATATTTTTGTTATTAAAATTTTGATATTAGAAATTTTTTTCTATTTTTAAAATTCAAACGGTCAGTTGATTGTTCGGTCTTAAATTTTGCTAGTTATTTTTTTCGGTTATTAAATTTAAATTTAACCTTTATTTTATTAAAAAATACTTAAAAGTTTATGAATTAATGAATTATTTTTTTATTTTATTTTTGTCGATCTTTCTCTTCTGTCGTCGAATGGAACTCGTTCTCAATATGTTATTTTTCTCGTATTGATAAATAAAGACGAAACTAAAATTTAAGATTAAAGATAAATAGTAAATATTTAAATACAAAATAAGTTCATAAATAAACAATTTTTAAAAAAATTAAATAAAGAGATAAAATATAAAAAAATCTTTAAAAATTGGGAAACAATTACCCCTCTTCATCATATGTATATTCATTTTTACTGATAAAATTTTTGATCGTTTAATTTTTTTTAAAAAAATCCTCTTTTATCGTTAAATATATATCACCAAAAGATTTTAAAACATATTTAATTTTTAAATGTTAATAAATATTTTAAAATTTTAAGGATAAAAATAAATTTAAAATAAAGTTAATGATAATTTATACTATACTTTATTCAAATTAAAAATAACAACATTTACCTGCATTTAATTCACCAATTTGAAAACCCCCTTAAAATATTCATACTTCAGATTCAAAAACTTGAAACACCAAACAGGAAAGAAGGAGATGAAGAAGCATCACTTCTGCCACTGCAGCATCGTCCAAGCTTCTCTCCTTTTAAAATCTTTGCCCTAGAGATCTTCACCAACCTTAAGAACTTGCCTCACACTTTCTTTCTTTCTCCTATAAATATTTCTCTCTGTAAGTTTTTCCTTTTCTGTGTTCTTTTGTTGTACTAAAAGCTGCTGCTCTTTCTGCTAAAGCCTTTATGTACTGATCATTATGAGTCTAGTTTAAATGCCATCTTATCTTCTTCAGGTTCATATCCACCATTGCTTACACCTGTAAGTAAGACATTGCTCTTTTTTGTTTAAAACCCAGATTTTTTTTTTCATCCATAAACATGGCTTTGATCAGTATTCCCACTGATCATATTAAGCTTCGGAAAACGATTTCGTTGGAGAAGAAACCTAAGCCATTGATGCTGAAAGATTACCTGCTGAGAGACGATCTGAGTTCGTGCTCTTCTAATGGTTTCAAATCGTTTCCACGTCAACATTGTTGCACCACCGTCAGGTTTCTTCTCGAGGCGGAGTTGAAGAAATCAAAAGACAATTACTCCACCACTACTAAACGGCTTCTCAAAAGGAGAAGCCGTTCGAAGCCAGGTGCTGCCACCACCATTTCAGCTCTGCAAAGAGCTTCAGAGGCTGTTCTTAAAGCCGTCAAGCTACTTCCTTTCCCTTCCATCAAGTCATCTCCACCGCCGTTGAGAAGGAACAGTTTCACCAAGAGTTTCTCAAGGAAGCTCTTTAAAAGAAGCTTTTGGAGAAAAGCCGACAAGAAGAATGATGTCGGTGGTGAGATCAGGCCATGCAAGTTGTTCCGTGAGTTTCTTGAAGAGAAAAATCAACCGTCTGATCAGAATACAAGTACAACCATCATCACCACCGCCGACACCTCCACTACAACCATAACCGTCAGTTCCAGTAGGGTCTCCTCGGAAGCAAGCAGTAACACCTGGACCGAGAGTGAACTTACCGCGGATACTCTACAGAGTTGGAGCAGTAATTCGGAGAGGTCAAGCCAAAACGACATCGTAGAGGGTGAAACAAATTTACCCCAGAAAGAAAAGGTAAAAAAAACAGTACCAGATTTCATAAATTCTTAATTCATTGTCTGTCTGTTGTTGGCTATATCTAATTCGTTGATGTCTCTCAATCAAATCTTTAAAAAAAATGAATTTATTTAGTGATGTAAAAGAAATTTTTTAATCTATTAAGGGTATACTTGGGAAATCACAGGGTACATCTCGAAGCTATGGAATTAAATTAGCTATATAGAATTTGGTGGTGAATTATTGAATTTTAAAAATATCTTTTGGACATTAGAATTAATATTTTGTAATAACATAAATGGTAGTTGTTGGTTGGTTGGGAATTTTAATTTAATTATTTAATTTGAGTTTAGAATTAGGTTATGGAAATGGCAGCTGAGTCGTATGTTATATGTCTTAATCTTTATTTAAAGAATTAATACATAATATTGTTGGAAAAAATGTTGTGTTAGTATATAGTATTATATTAGTTTAGTTATCTTTGCGAGAGGTTGGGAACATTAATATAAAGGAAGTAGGCAGGAGCTTAATTTGTTGGCAATTAGTGAGTTGACCTAACCTTAATTAGTTTAAATGATTTTGTTTTGTCTTTTTCTATTACAACAACTACCTTGATTTCTGTCTAAGCCTTCAAGGGTAAGGTCTCTTGAATTTAGCATTCACACTTTTTATAATACTTTAAAATTTATAATTTTGTCATTAGCTTAAATTCTAAAAATAATAATAATTTTAATAAATTATTTATAATTTAATAAAATATGAAGAAATAAAGATAATAATTTGATTAACTGGTTAAATATGATATATTTATAAACTAATTAGTGTATGTTAGTATATCATTCATTTATATTCTATGAATGACATATTGAGTCGAAGGCATTTGTCCCACTGTTTAATATATGGATTCTATTTTTTTAATCTCAATTCTAATTCGGTCTTCGATGACAAATCATATTTATGTTTTGATCAATGTTTTATATATATTTATAAAGAGATACGATCTAGATATGATCCAATAGAGTTCTATATATTTTTTGTATGATTCAGATTAACAATTAGTTATGAATATTATGACTGTAATAAAATAAATTAACTCAAATCATTTGTTTCTGTTATTTCAATCATTTAATAGTAAAAAAATATATAACTTGATCTTATTTTTTTAAAGAAATGTCCATGAATATTCATATTCGAGAATTGAACTGATAATTCTTGCAATGCACACAGGAACAGGATTGGTCAAACGAGGAAGGAAAGGAACAGTTTAGTCCAGTATCAGTTCTAGATTGCCCCTTCGATGATGAAGAAGAAGACGCCTCACCCCAAGTGGAAGGTTCTTATTATCTCTATTTCTTTCCCATATATAATAATAAACCCCACTGATTAAAACAAGCTACGTAAATTCGTGATTAAACAGCTGAAACAAAACCAAAGCTCATGAAGAAGATCCGAAGGTTAGAGAGCTTAGCACAGCTTGAACCAGTGGTCTTAGAGAAACGAATCGCCATGACCGAGCTTGAAGACGATGATATAGAAGCATCCGAGAAAGTTGTTGAGTCACTGAAATCGAGAATCCCATGGGAGATTTTGAAGCTCATGGATGATCGTCTCGTGTTGGATTTGTTCAAGGAGACAGGGTTTGAAGATTTGAAGATGGTAGAAGATTGGTTGACTGGGAACTGTGAGGATATGTTCGTAGGTTGGGAGATGGAAGAAGGCAGGAAAACATATCTGAAAGAGATGGAAAGGACCGAGAGTTGGAGAAAATTTACAGACGAGATGGACGATGTGGGATCAGCCGTAGAGTTTGAGGTTATCACTTTGCTGCTGGATGAATTATTAACCGACTTGTTTTGATTTCTACACCAAACTTTCCCACACATGATGATGATGATTCTTCAAGGTGGTTTTCGTCATTTACAACCTGTGGGTCCGAATGACTACCACCACCTTGAACTTGAAGAAGATGATTTCAGCTGTATTATTTTCTTTTACTCTCATTTTTCTCTTTTCTCGAGAGAAAATATTGTGATTTGTGAAATTTTGAACACTGCTTCTTTTATGCTGTGGGTTATAACTTATAATCGGGTACAGTTTTAATTTTTAGAACATAGATTTGGCATGCAAATTACTAAAAAGAATGATATATATTAAAAATATTTTATACTGCATAAATTATTTGTATATTAAAACATTTGTCTTTGATATACAAACTCAATTTTATTTAAATATATAATATAAAATCTAAATTTTTAATCTTAAATATTAAAATTATAACTTAAATATTATATTTTAGATCTTAAAACTTAAATCATTCAATACAAAGGCGTGGTTTAATATAATGGATTGTATTGTATTAAATAATATTTATGTATTAAAAAATGGATGAAAGATGGTTGTTACTATATCAAAGTGTTTGGTTGAAGAAATTTGAGATAAAGTTAAAATTATTCATAAATATTTTCTTTTACTTTTAAAATTTTAATTTCATATTTTCTCTTATTTTTGATGATTATTATATTATTTTAAGGTTTAAGTTGCAGGTTTTGAGGTTTGGAACTATGATTTATGATACTGCTGTGTAGTTTGTGATTTATGATTTAAGGTTTAATGTTTATGAGTTAGTGTTTAAGGTTAACATATTTTTATTGATGTAAATACATGGAAATGGAAATAATATGAGTTTATTGTTTATAATTTATAATTTAGAGTTAATATATTTATATCAATGTAAATATGTGAAAAATAATATAAGGTATACTTTGAGTTTTGGTGTAAACCCAATTATTTAGATTTTGGATATTTTCAATTTTCATAATGGATTGGATCCAAGCATAATCTTTTTAAGGTTGAAGCATGATCTTTTTATGTTTTTCCTTGCAGAACTTGACCCATCTTATGTTCTGTTCTATGTCTTAGACTCTGCAGGATGGTGGTGGGAGTAATGAAAATGCTGTGGAATTTTAGCATAAACAGGATTTCCAGGGTTGAATTTTGTTGGATGCATCTGTTTGGTTTGTCTAGTGATGCAAAATGCTGTTGTAATTAGGGGTGTGCAAGTTCGGATACCGGATCCAATCCGATCCGATACGGTCTCTTAATTTGTCTAAATTCTTCACCTATTGGCTATTTTTATCAGCTTTTCTTCTCTGTTCATCTTTCAAACCAGCTTCATAGTACGGGCAACAATGGCGAGCATTTCTTTGCTGAATTTGTTGAAAACTCGTGAGAAAAACTGAGTTTGAGAGGCTGTGGAAAACAGGAAATCCTACAGCCTGCGATTGGGCCTTTGGCGAAAGCTTCCTGTGAAGATTGGGCTAGGGATAAAGGCCCATTTGTTCTTGCGTCGAATTTCGTCTCCAAACAAAGTGTTTAAAAACGCTACAAAATTCAATTTTTTTCTTTCTAAAGTAATCATTCTTACCGTTTTTGCCTTCAAATCCTGTTCAAACCTTATTCCTAAATAAAGATTTAGTTGGTATCTGACAGCTCCTCGATTGGACAAACAAGGAATCTGCCTCAACAGACACTGCAATTGACATAACCAAAGTATTGTTTAATTCAAAGACATGAGACACATTCTAATGAATTATAGATTTAATTTCATGAACTTTGATCTAGTTTTAATTTTTATGAATAATATTTACATTTTATAATTTATAACGGTTCTAAAATTTTAAGATTTTTATGATATCTAGACATAAACAAATACTTAGTTAAAAAACTCGGATCAAATCCATAAAAGATAATAGAAACAATGATCTACTGATATACAGTAAAGGTGTAGTATAAAAAAATATTCGATGTTCGATTAAATAATTATTTTGATTTTATTTTAATTTTAAATATTTTATTTTTAAATCAAAATAACTCACTCATAACTGTTAGTCAATTAAAATTAAGTGCTTTAAAATGAAACGGTAAACATGCGATAATATATGTTGACGTAATAATGTCATATAGAGAAATACAATTAAAATACTTCTCGTATCTTTTAATCTAAATAAAACTTAATTAATTTTTTTTTAAAAAAATTAGAATACTTTTTGTACCCTTAAATCTAGTAATTCTGATCGTTACATTGTTTTTAATAATGCTCAACTCAACAGCCAACAACTATTGAATTAGATTTAATTCTGTTTTAGCCGTATTAAAGTAACAATCCACGACAACAATTAAATGTTGTAATGTACTTCCGTACAAGTTGAAGAAAGTTAGGTTTCTTTTAGTACATGAAACTTGCTGATGTTGTGGATTGAAACCCTAGCCCTAAGGGGTTCTGATTTCAATTTCCGACAAGTATAAGCTGACAAGGAAAGCAACTTGAATGCACACGTTAAAGTCAGGGAACCGGTCTCAAGGAAACTAAAGCAGATTCTCTAAATTATATCAACTTTGTCAAGAATATAATCATTTAACTTACAAAATTTTATTTATTAAGGAAGTAGGTTCTAAAAATAATATCTATCGGCATGAGTACTTTAATTCAAGTGGTTAAATGAACGATTGTTATTTTTAAAAATTACGGGTTCGAGTACTAGTGATGTCAATCAGTGGCGGATCTAGAAATATATAGGAGGGTGGACACAGATCAAAATATTTTTTAAGATAAGCATACATCATAAAAAATTTAAAATTTCAGAGTGGGCACGGGCCCATCCTCAGGTGTATTTGCATCCGCCAGTGATGTCAGTAGATTAATTGAGCGATCAATGTTAAACGGTGAAGATTATATTTTAGAACAGACACTACTGTAATCACTATTAGCTAATTCAAAAAAATAATATCTATCATTCTTCGAACTTAAAAGATGATATATATTATTTAAATGATTAGAATTTAAGCATTTATATGTACAGCAGAATCATGCATAGAGTGAGAGCTAAGAGATAGTTGCTTCTCTCAATTTTTTTAGTATAATTGTATTGTAAACTCTTTTAATTTAAATATTAATTAAATAAAGATTTATATTTATTTTAATTTTTAAATTTAAAAATATAATAAACCCTTGATTTTCTTAATATTAAATTTTAACTTCATCCTTATATATATATATTATATGTGTTATTAAAGAACTAAAATATTAAATAATTTAGTTTTTTTTGTTAGAGTTATTTAATTTATATTATTTTTTAATTTACAATGATTAATTTTAGAAATAGTTAAAAAACTAATTATATTATTTTTATTTTTGTATTTTGTATTGTGTATGGAGTAGGTGGATCATAATATAGGGTAATAATAAAAAGTTCACCTCACAACCAATCAAACAGTTCTCATGGAAATTACAAGACTATCCCAACCTTTTATGTATGTACATACAATTTTTTACCTGTCCTTAGCAGTAATATTGCAGAGGATCCACCGTGAAAAAGTAAAAAATACAGTGACCTAACATCTTCAGAGCATAAAAAAAATCCAAAAATTAAAAATCAATTTCAATAATTCAACGGTTTATGATTCATAAATTTATATATTATTATTAAATTTAATTTATATTAAAAAAAATATTCTATACTTAAAAATAGAGAAATAGTTAGGAAATTATTAAGAAATTAACATAAATTCTTCTATCATATAATGTTTCAAAATCATACAACAAAAAGTATAAAGTACATATATCAAATTTAAAATTAATATAAAAATTATCTATATTAATTTAAATAATAAATAGTTTAATATCATTTTAGTATATATCGAATTTACGTTATCATGTAGATAAAAATAAAAATTATTATTAAGAGAATTATCTATTAAAATTAAATATACATTTAGAATTAATTATGATAAAATCGTAAAAAATAACTAAACATAATTAATATAAAAAATTAATAACCGAAATTAATTAAACTAAAAATTATGGAACCGAACCGTTTGACAGCTAATGCCCCCAGCAAAGAAAAAGGGTTGATCCCAGAATCGTAGTTATACCGAAGAATAGGGATTATTTGATCCGGCAGAAGGAAAAGGTAGCGTTTTTATTTAACTCATGGACATCGGTCTTCTAAATATAGTTCTTGACCCGGGTGGAATTACTTTTGTCTTCGTTACAGACCGGCGGCGACTCTGTCTCTCGGGTGTGTGTTTTTAAAAAAAAAAAAAAAAAATCAATTTCGAGGTTGTTGTTTTGACCCTAGTTCTTTCTTTTATTTATAGTTTTGCCCACTCTTTACTAAAGAGGCTTTTACAATAATGGTCCTCTTATAACCCATTCTCTCTTTTACTCTCCCTTGTCTCTGTGTTCTCATTTACTCGTCGAGGGGGTCGTTTAAGTGGAAGAAGTACATTACTTTTTCATCGAAAGTGAGTAAAGTTTGTATCTTTTGTTTAAGCGACTTGCTTCACATATGTATTTTGGATTATGGGTGTTGATCAATGCTGCATGATTTTTGTTGTTTTGATTGGCGATCAATGTTCTGTTCTTTTGTTTTTCCATGTCCTTTTCCAATATGGGTTTTTGGCTGATTGTGATGATCTTCTTTGTTTTGCCACTTGATTCTGGTTTTTGGGTCCTTTTTAGTTGATAAGGAGGTTTACTTGTTCTGCATGGTGGACTCTTTTAAAGCTATTTCCCTTTGTTGTTTGTGGCATTGTTTTAGTTTCAATACATGAACAATGTGCTTGGAACTATCATGTTTACTGATGAACTTGATCGTTTATGTCAGTGGGATTCTGTTTTTGTTTTGTATGATTGATTCAGTGAAGAGAACAGTGGTCGTTTATATATTGGTTATTGTGTGTGTTCTTATAGTTCATTTTTTACTTCCAGTCAATGGTACTCTTCTCAATCTGTCGGCATGTAATGTTGATTGACCTAATCAAGAACTTGGGATTATCTATATGATTGGTTTTAATGGTTTGCTATTATATTTTGGCCCCTTTTTTTTGTCTTGGAGATTAAAGTGATGATGTCCATGGCTCATGCATTTTTACCATGATCAATTGATCTAGATACGATGCTTGTTTTGATTTTTTTGTCAATGGTGAGGTGCACTTATTTCGTTGCGGGTGGGTTGTAGCTGCTATTAATGGCAGTTTGAATTCTGATGCAAGGCTTATTCAGAAAATATCAGTTCATTAACTCTGTGGTTTATTCTACATACTAGAAAGTAAACATTGCCAGAATATGAAGCATAGCTCTTGTATGCATAGATGTATATGGAGGGGTTATGGCTTAATAATGTGCACTTTTCGGCGTGGCACGTTTACTTGGATTGTTTGAATGTGGTGATCAGCTGTTTACTTTGTTAACTTCCCGGATATGTTAATGTATTGCCTTTTTTGTTGCTTCTAAACATATTTTGTATCTTTTGGTAACTTCTATAAGCTTCAATTTTCTTGCCTCTTTGTTGACTTTGGTTATGCAGCTTTGGACTAGCATAATAAAAGAATTAATCTTTTAACATTTTAGCAGCGATGAATTATATTCTTCGACTGGAAAGGTGGAATGAAATCTAAATGTTCATCAACTTATTCGCTGTAGCACTTTATTTTTGGAAAAAAAGTAACATCCAGGCTTCTGTCCAGTCCTTTGTTATGGAACACCCCTTTTCGTCATTCAGTTCTCATAGGCAACTGGACTGAGATAATGTATGGGCTTAGATTAAGATGCATTTAACAAAAATTGACAAGCTGTTTCTTGCTCTGGAACACCTTTCCTCCAGTATATTTTTGTGCTTCCATAATTGATTTATTGGTTATTTATCTTACTACGGATGTTGTTATGCTCATAGATCTTCATGTGTTAAACCATTTTGGTGATTGTTATAATTCCTTGGGAATTTGCTTTTTATCCAGCCTTTGAAATAGATATGATTTAAATCTAATTCTTGTAATACATGTTTACTTGTCTTATTTATGTCTTTGTATTTGTATATTGAACCTTGGTTGAGAGCTTTGTGGCGTTTTATATTGATGTTTTGTTGGTCACCAGAAGTCTGAAGAAAATGACCTCCATGGAAAGTGACTTGCATGAAGAGCAAGAAAATCCAAATGCCTTTGTGACCGGAATAAAATTTCATGTGTCCACTGACGCTAATAATGTAAGTATATTTCAATACTGTTTCATCTATTTGTTTACTGGTATGCTGGAACTGATAATACGGTAATTGGTTGATTATTTTGGACTAGACAATCCATGTCCACCTTCTTATAATAGAAAACACAGTTTGGTCTATATGGTTTATGCTTATATTCTCATTGGGCTGTGTACCTATATCCATCTAGATCCTTATAATTATTATTGTTTTTTTTTCCATTTTAGTTTAAGAAATTCCTTTCTATAACGCGACTCATTGTTGACTACTTTATCTTGCTGCTGTCCACCTTTCTCAATGTGCTAGTCACTGATTCTCGCTTCCCCCTGTTTCTCAGAACAATTTTCTTTTGTTTTTGGTTGTCGAAACAAACATATTATATTTGTTCCCTCATATTTTTAAGAACAACTTTTGTTTCATGGTTTTTGTTTTCTAGTCACTGATTCTCACTTCCCCTGTTTCACATTGTTTTGGACATGGCGACAAACAATCATATAGTCTTTTAATTTTTTTCAGTATTTCAATTCCCTGTAGTAATTTGAGCACTTAGCATTCTTTTCTGATACTGTGACAGGAGAACATGTCTATCCTGGAAGTTGCTACACCGAGTGAGGTGTCTGATCCTAGGTTGGGGTTTCCAAATTTATCTAATCATTGTGCTACTTGTGATGCCACAAATATGAAACAATGTGAAGGTGGGTGTCCAAGTAAAAATTTTAAATGATATTTTGCACCAGTTTACTTTTTTTTTCTTCATGTAGCTATCAGAAAGTACTGATTTCTTTCCATTCATCTTTGCAGGTCATTTTGGGGTTATTAAATTTCCATATGCAATACTCCATCCATTTTTCCTTTCAGAAGTTGTACATATGTTAAATAAGATTTGCCCAGGATGTAAAACGATCCGGAAAGATATATGTAATATGAAGGTCAGGTACCTCTCCTCTTCTTCATGAAGATCATCATACTGCTATACTTTTTTTTCCTTTTCTTCCGTAGTTGTCATCGTAAAGAAAGGGAAAATGATAAAATATAAATTACGATAATATTGGAAGAACTTAAGGTTGAAAACAAAGCCTGCACCCCTCTATGCTGGTTTTAGACGTGAGATTACCCTCCTGAATTTGATTTTCTGATAGAGTCCCAGCATGCTTACTTTCTTTTATGAGCAAAATATGTCCCAAAGTACGCAATGTTGATGGTGTTTTTCCCATGCATGTACCAGGGAGCTAGTACTGTAGCCAGATTACTTGAAACAAAGGGATGTAAATATTGTGTTGTAAGTTTGTCTAGCTTCTTGTTTTCTTTTTTCTTTTACTTTCTCTGTGCTAATGATTTCTGGTGAACAGGGAAATTCAATAGACTGGTATCCACCCATGAAATTCAAGATAACCTCAAATGAACTTTTCAGAAAAAGTGCAATTATGGTAGAGGTGAGTGAAAAATCTTTTATGAAGGTGAGAAAGAGAGGAAGGCAAGCATTGCCAGCAGATTACTGGGATTTTATTCCAAAAGATCAACAACAAGAAGAAGGTTTTTTGAGACCACTTAGAAGAGTCCTATCACATTCACAGGTAGCATGTTCTTTTACAGTTAACAATTTTTTTTTAAAAAAAATATTTATTTGTTGCCTAATAAAATGTCATGTCATAGAATTTATTTCTGGGAATGCAATCAACTCAATCTTTACATTATTAACTCAGCTCTTTTTTATATATGTTTTGCGGTGAATTTATAATGCTTGTTTATTACCAACTTTATGTTGTACTGATATTTACTAACATTGAGCCTTTTCCTCTATAAAAGCCCTTTATTTTCCTTTGTTATGTTTTAACCATGAAAGAATTTTTTTTCTCGATTCATTAATTCTTAACAATATCTAGTGGTAGTTTTTGGAAGGTGGAAGAGAGTGAGTTGGTTGTTTCCATAAAACACAAACATTCCAGTTTGCAAATGCCAATTAGTTTTGGAATCTTGTCATGCAATAATATCATTCAACTTAAAACGATTAGTGATTTGGAAGCTATCATGAGTTTTTATGGGATTTTACCTTTTTATAGAACCATTATGATATAAAAGATAAAGCTTTAAATGAATTTTCTTGGCAAGTAAAACTGTTGTTACTTGCATGTCAAGAAGACATGAATGAAAATATCTCATAACTAGTTTCTTGTGTTAATATATCATAACTGTTATAATGCTTCGAGAGTATTTTGGTTTTGGAAATTATTAATCACGTCTCAAATATTCCTTAAAAGCAAAGCATAGAACGGAGTCAAGCATTGATGCTGTTTGCCCCTTACCTTATTATATAAGTTAGACCTTCCTTTTCTTTACCACATTGATGAGTAAATAATGCTTATTGGGTTTCAGGTTCGACAATTGTTGTTGGATGTTGATCCAGAGTTCATTAAAAAGTTTATTTCGAATGCGGACTCTATTTTCCTCAATTCTTTTCCTGTGACACCCAATAGTCACCGAGTAACAGAAATAATGCATACATCTTCTAATGCACAACGACTGATCTTTGTAAGTCTTTATTTAAACATCTTCATTTACATGATCTAAAGGTCCTTGGTTGGTATGGATGGTTTATTTGATTACATGCATTACATTTGTTTTCTTTTCAGTTTGACCAATTTTTCTGATTAATGGTTTCGGTGTAGGATGAAAGAACCAGGGTTTACAAGAAACTGGTTGATTTTAGAGGGCTAGCAAATGAATTGAGTTCTCATGTGTTGGAATGCCTAAAAATCTCTAAGGCAAGTTATACTTATTTATATTATTAAAATCAGTTCCACTTTCCTGAAACCTTATGCTCTATTTTTTTGATTACATTCAATGTGCAGCTGCATGCAGAGAAGCCATCAAATGAAGATTCTTCACTTATTGCTGCTCTGAGAAAGAATAAAGATACTACTTCCAACATGTCTGGTTTAAGATTTATGAAAGATGTTATTCTTGGCAAGAGAAATGACCATTGCTTCCGCATGGTTCTTACTGGAAACCCAAATCTTAAACTGTATGAAATTGGTATCCCATGTCATGTTGCCGAGAAGTTGCAAATTGCTGAGCAACTGAACAGGTGGAATGAGGAGAGACTAAAAACTTGTTGTGATCTACGTATTCTTGAGAAGGGTGAGATTCGCATCAGAAGAGATGGTAAATTAGTTAGAATTCGTCATAACGAAAAGGTCCAAGTGGGGGACACTATTTATAGGCCTCTAAACAATGGGGACACGGTGCTTATAAACAGACCTCCTTCTATACATCAACACTCTCTCATTGCTCTATCTGTTAAAGTTTTACCTGTCAGTTCAGTTGTGTCGATAAACCCTCTAATTTGTTCCCCTTTTCGTGGAGATTTTGATGGCGATTGCCTTCATGGTTATGTTCCTCAGTCCATCAACACAAGGGTTGAGCTCAGTGAACTTGTTTCTCTGAATAGGCAGCTAATCAATGGCCAAAGTGGTCGAAATCTGCTTTCATTCAGTCATGATAGTTTAACAGCTGCTTATATGGTCAAGGAGGATGGGGTTATATTGAACCTGTTCCAGATGCAACAGCTGGAGATGTTCTGTCTCAATCATTCACCCTTACCTGCTATTGTCAAAGCTCCTTCACTGAGTAGTCCTGTTTGGACCGGAAAACAGTTATTCAGCATGCTCTTTCCTCCAGAATTTGATTATGTGTTTGCTCCAAGTGATGTTGTTATCCATAATGGGGAGCTTATATGTTCATCTGAAGGGTCTAATTGGCTACGAGATGTTGATGGCAACCTCTTTCAAAGTCTTATTAAACATTATCAAGGAAAGGTCCTTGACTTTCTGTATGCTGCTCAGGAAGTTCTTTGTGAGTGGTTGTCAATGAGGGGTTTGAGTGTTTCGCTCTTAGACCTATATCTATCTCCTGACTCAAATTCACAAAAGAACATGATGGAAGAAATCTTCTACGGTCTACAGGAAGCAGAGCAGACATGTAACTTTAAGCAGTTAATGGTTGATTCTCATCTTGATCTGCTTGCCGGAAACGATGAAGAAATTAATAGTGTTATGGCTTTGGATGTGGAGCAGATGTGTTATGAGAAGCAAAGATCGGCTGCACTTAACCAAGTTTCAGTTGATTCTTTTAAGCAAGTTTTCCGTGATATTCAAAATTTGCTCTACAAGTATGCAAATAACGACAATTCACTATTCACCATGTTCAAAGCAGTGAGCAAGGGTAACTTGCTGAAGTTAGTACAGCATAGTATGTGCCTTGGACTGCAACATGCACTTGTACCTTTATCATTCAGATTTCCTTATCAGCTTTCCTGTGCTGCATGGAATAACCAAAAGTCTCATGGCTTAATCCAGAAGGTTGATGATACTGATGAGTGTGCTAAGAATTATATCCCCTATGCTGTGGTTGAAAGTTCTTTTGTGAAAGGTCTGAACCCACTAGAATGTTTTGTTCATTCAGTGACTACTCGAGACACATCTTTCAGTGACAATGCTGACCTGCCTGGAACGCTTTCACGACGGTTGATGTTCTTCATGCGGGATCTATGCACTTCATATGATGGAACTGTGAGGAATGCATATGGAGATCAGGTTGTTCAGTTCTGTTATAATATTGACAAGGATATATCTAGTCTAACTAGTTGTGCTGACAAATTAGCAAGTCAAGGCTATAGTTTTCCTGACGGGACAGGTGGCCAACCTGTTGGTTCATTGTCTGCCTGTGCCATTTCTGAGGCAGCATATAGTGCATTGGATCAACCAATTAGCCTACTTGAATCTTCACCATTGCTGAACTTGAAGGTACTCAATCTCTCTCTTTTCTCTTTCTCTCTCTCTTCTTGCCACTCCTGGGTGAGTTGTAAAGAACCAGAATACTCGCCCAAGAAATTTTCTTTCCCTTCCAACCTGATGAGGAAATTGGTGAGTTCCTCATCTAAAAAAGTTGAAGCGTAGAAATTATTGTTCTGAAAATTACCTAATGAAGTTGGTAAGAACCATATAAAAACTTTATGCTATCGAGAGAGAACAAAAACACGTGATCTTTATTTGATAACGGGTTGCTATGATACATGCCGCTTCGTAACATGCCATCTAATAGATTAAGTCATGATTTGTTTTTATGTTCTTGTACCACCACAATTCACTCTGCTGGATATTATTAGTTGATGTATAAATTATTTGCAAATGGTTGAATACTAACATATTACTTTGATTAAATTGCTCAGAGGGTTCTTGAGTGTGGTTCTAAACGAAGCAATGCTGACCAGACTATGTCACTATTTTTATCTGGTAAACTTGGAAGGAGAAGGCATGGTCAAGAGTATGGAGCCTTAGAAATCAAGAATCATTTGGAGAGGATGATCTTTAAAGATATTGTGTCTACTAGCTCAATAATGTGAGTTTAAATTACTTTGTCTAGTCCTTTTTTGTTTAATGCTTTATTTTCCCCATTTAACTTTAATGCATTTTTGAGATTTATTAATGGGTTCTACGGCACTAGCTTCTCTCCACAGATGTCTAGTGAAAACCGCTTCAGTCCTTGGGTTTGCCATTTTCATGTGTGCAAGGTAATGATATACGTAAATGTTGTATCTATGTTGATAAAACTTCCACTTCAGAGTTTCATCATAAAATCATGTACTTTCCAGGATATTGTGAAAAGGAGGAGGCTTACCGTGCATTCTATTATTGATTCTCTTCACATGCACTGTTCCAATGCTAGAAGACTATGGAAAATCGAGTTGCCTGATTTGCAAGTTACAAGCAAGTAAGTTTGCCCATTTTTACCATGTCTAGTTGTTGTCAAAAAGACTTTGGCTCTGGTAATATGTGTAGCCTGCATACACTCCACTGGCTTTCAGTTTATTCCTAGCAGTATCTGTTTCAAGCGTTCTTTGCTGAAATGTCAGTTCGAACCCAAATTATACATTTCTTTCCACTTAAATTTAGTAAAGAAAAATATACAAAAACTAAGATGCAAATAAAAAACCATTGATAAAATAAAATAATTTGTGTAACATATTTCTTATGCGTTGTGATCTTTCCGAGCATTTCATCTTTTTGTCCTCCTTTTTCACCATCCTTACACAATTTTACCAAACGCTTGCCCTTTATGCTTCTTATTTCCAATAGGCCTCGGTAGGCCAATGCTATAGGAATAAATCAGATTTTAGTCATTGGAATTACTTACACATGCCACTGCTCCTTCACACCTTTAATCAAAGTATTTGTGCTATGTGGATATTTTAAAAACCTTTTCCCTCTAGTCCCCGTTGAAAGAAATCTTGAAGACCCTGAATTTGTGCTTTTACGGTCAATATTAAGATCAGGACCTTATCTTTGTACTTTTTGTTTCTCAACTTCTGATGCATAAATAGAGCTTCCACCATTTTTATGGATTACACCTTAGTTTTGCCCTGATTTTGTGGTGCACATCAATCCATCTCACCCTTTCTAAAAGTTGTCTGATCAGATGCATGAAGAATTATAATTAGTATAAACTCAATTTACTTTTTTCATTTGAGGGCTTGAAAGTATCAGGATATATGCTTCCAGATGGAAGTTGTTCCAATGCATTTGAACTCTGAAAGCCGGGAAAAGGCCACTTTAATTGAGTCTGCAGGAATTATTATTTACTTTCTAGAGCTTTATTTCACTTATTTTCTTGGTTGAATGGCAGGGCTTGTTCTTTTATTGACATGCAAAATGAAGATGATACATTTTGTATCACTGTCACAATTGTTGAGTGCTCTAAAAGTTCTCGTATAGAACTGGATGTAATTCGAGACATGGTGATACCTTCCCTTCTAGAAGCAGTGGTAAAAGGTTTGTACTTCTTATGTCCAAATTGACCAGTATTATGAATCCCATTTCAGGGCTGATTTTTGGTAAAAGGCTTAAACCTATATTAATGGTTAAAATTCTCTTCAGAGACAACTTGATAGTGATTGGGTTTAGCATCATCGTTCTTCAACGTCTACATTCAAGATTGAATATATCTAAATTTGCCACGTGAATTGCCATTCGACTATTTCTATTGCTCATGTTTTTGAAATTATTGAATGTCATATGTGTAAGTATCATTGTATGGCAATTTCTGGTAGGAAAAACAGAATCTATAGTAGGGTCTATTCTAAAGCCAACAGACAAAATGTAAACCACCAGAAAAATCAAATAACTTAAAGTGACATCCATCTGATACCAAAGAAAAAAAATGCAGCATTGTTTATGTATATATGCATTGATAGTTGATTACAAGTTGGTGATATTCATCTTCTTTCTGCCTTTGAATATACAAAATTTTCTTTAGGATTCCCGGAGATCAAGAAGGTGGATATTTTATGGAATGATGAACTCAGAACCTCAAATT
The DNA here is from genome assembly GCA_035048815.1 of Abelmoschus esculentus. NCBI lineage: Eukaryota > Viridiplantae > Streptophyta > Magnoliopsida > Malvales > Malvaceae > Abelmoschus > Abelmoschus esculentus. Next base: position 12,185,978 of record JAUCBN010000051.1, on the reverse strand, counting down.
CTCATAAAACTGCTCCTGGTGAACTTTACCTGAGGATTTCTGTATCTGGCGATTTTGGTATAACAAAACTCTGGGGCGTGCTTATGAATGATTGCCTCCAATTAATGGATATGATTGATTGGACACGCAGTCATCCAGATAACATTAATCAGTTTTGTTTGGCATTTGGAATAGACGCTGGATGGAGATTTTTTCTCAATGTTTGTTTTCCTTCGGATCCTTCTTGTAATTCATTCCCTTGTTTTCTACTTGCAGAAAAGCATAGGGATAACTGCATAGATTAACATTCTCATGCCATTCTTTATACAGAATATGAAGAGTGCAATATCAGATACCGGCAAGACTATACTAGACGAACATTTGTACCTTGCCGCCAATTGTCTGTCAGCTACTGGGGAGTTTGTTGGCTTGAATTCGAAAGGCTTGAAACAACAAAGGGAACATGCGTTTGTCTCCTCCCCTTTCATGCAAGCATGCTTTTCAGTTAGTTCCCGTCATTGTTTCCACTTTGATGTTCTTAATATAAATATTAATCAAGACATTTTTATAGTCAACTTGGCTTTATAAAATTTGTGGCAGAATCCTAGTGCTTGCTTTGTCAAAGCTGCTAAGGCCGAAGTTTTGGATAATCTTCAGGGGACCATTGACACACTGGCTTGGGGAAGGGTCCCTCGTATTGGGACTGGTGGACATTTTGATGTTGTATATACTATGAAGGTATTTTGTTTGGATCTTGCTGTTGTTTTAAAGTTGTAGCCTTGCGGATTAGATTTGCACATTTAACTGATTTTAAAATGTAGGATTGTGAATAATTAAGTGTCTGAAATCTTCGTTTTTGGTTTAGAAGAAAGATGCGGAGAATGGGGTGACACATAACAATAACATACTGCCAAAGTTCTTTTATGAACGACGCATTTTGAAAGTGATAAGGTGTCAAATGACGCATAACATGTAGATGAATATCCTCCTTTTTGTTCATTAGAATATTCATCTTAATTGTAAATGTTTCTCAACTCAGTAACACTTGTGAATGATCCTAGCATCACTAGACTTAGAGCTAAAGATTTCAATTTTGTATCTCAAGCACAGGATGCTTATAGTACAAATCTTGTTCTCAATCTGGTCAAGGTATAAAAATGAGCTATGCTATTTGTCTTAGCCGTAATTGACATGAAACCATATATAAGTTTTAATTTTTAATCATGGTTATTTTATAAACTTGAGGTTTAGTTGTTTTGGCTGTTAACTGTCTAACTATGTCCATCCTATTACTACTATTATTTTTCAGGATCAAAAGCTTGCAGAACCAACTGATGTGTATAAGCTGCTAGGGGAATCTGTTAATTACAAGAAGCAGGATATAGAGTTTGAAGAACCCAAAGCTTTTAACTCTAAGTCTGAGAAACATAGTTCTCCGTTTATGGGAGCTTTTGGTGGTTCTGCCTTTGATGAACGGAAGAAGATTGAAACGAAAACAAGATCACTCCTGAGAGAACTTTTAACCTTGAATGACGTTCTGAGGCTTTCGCGGGAGTTAAGGAGTATTTTGCACAAGTAAGCTTGCCTCCAATTGTTGGTTACCTTCTATGATTTCGGTGATCAAGTTTTTCCTCCATTGAATGATTCCTTGCCCTCTTTATGGCTTAGTACATGGTTTTGGTGATGTTATATTCTAAATTCTTATAGCTTTTGATGTCTGTCTTAAATCCCTAACATGGTTGTGTTATACTGTAGGTATCCTATTGATCACCGGGTAAGTGAAGCCAACTGGGACACCTTGATGATGGCGTTGTACTTTCACCCTCGAAGACATGAGAAGATTGGATCTGGAGCTAAGGAAATAAAGGTAGGTGACACTGGAAACCTGGAAACAGAAAGCAAGCCAGAGACAATAACCCCTTTTCTTTTTTAATGCCTCATTTCCCTATCTATTGCAGGTAGTAAATCATCCCGAACATCCAAACACTCGCTGCTTCGCATTGGTTAGACAAGATGATACGATAGTAGATTTCTCATATCGGAAGTGTGTTCTCGGGGCTCTTGAGGTCGTTGCCCCCCAAAGGGCAAAATCCTACAAATCAAAATGGTTCCAATCTGGTAGTTTGTAAACCAAACTCCACAACAAGCACCCCTTTTGCATGTACATATAGCAAGAAGGGACGTTTGAACAATATTTCATATCCTTTTGTTGAATTTTAAGTGTATTTTGCAGCCTTGATAGAATAGGGTCGTTGCTTTCCTCAGCTTCTTTTTGCTCCTTCTACTGGAACTTGTTTGCCTTTTTTCTTTTATAACATGGGGGCAGAAAAGATCCAGTGGAAGCAGCAACGAAAAGCTCGTAAAGTTCGACCCCATTTCATTTTGTATTTTCCATAAACACGTGGTAGAATTAAGTGAAATATGTTTCCAACTAATCTCATTATTTGCTTCACAGTAGATTATCTGATATTATCTTTATAGCTACTAGAGTATGCCTCTTGCTATACTTGGGAAATCATGGTATTTTTGTAGATTTAAGTACTCATGCACAATTTATTAAAATGAGGTACTTGTTGAGTGCATGATAGGCCGACTTTTGACTAAAAATGAACTTGAACTCGACATTTATTGCATGACAGACACAATGTGAAACAATTTATTAGATTACAAGAACATTATCAGAAATGAACTTCCCAAGAACAAAAAACTCAATTGTTGGTTACTGCTGCAAATGTCCATATTCCACATGATTTGGTAAGTTTTCACTGCAAGAGTGACACAGGTTGACCTGGTTTGACTTACTTGACCATAAAATCATACTTGTTTCCCACAACCCTTGTCATCTGATATGTTTTTTTTAACAAAGTGTTGGCTTGTCTTTGGCTAGGTTTCTCTCTTTCATGGCCTTGCTGCCGTTGAAGCATGCATTAGTTCAAATCTTCATATAATTTCCCCCCTTGTCATGCTTTGACTACTCTGGTATTATTTGCAATTTTAATGTATTAGTAGGCAAGAACATCTGCAACCCTTGAAACAATAAATAAAATGAATGTTATTCTTGTTGTACATCCGTGTTCAGCTTCGCATAGCAACAAATGTTTCTGATTTTAGAGAATTCAAGCCTCAGTTCACGCCATCTTATATACTCCTAGTGTTGTACATCTGTCTTCAGATCTTCTGTAAGCTCTCCCTTGTATTCTGTCTTTCCTTGGAGTTCCTCTGCTACAACACCTCACGTGTAGGATCCAGAGCCTCTGGAGGATCCCTTACGCCATCTCTATCGAGAGTTACAGACTAAAAGCCTATCGTTATCATAGTTTATTAGACCTATTAAATAACTCTATTACTTTACAGTCGAATCTACCCTGCAACTCAATATTACCTATAAAACTTAAGACTGACACCAACCACTAGTCATGACATACCCCCCCCCCCCCCCCCCAACCCAAAAAAAAAAAAAAGCAGACTGAGAGACTTTTGATCCTTCAAACTATTGTTTACCATCTTTTTCCATCGATACTGATAATATCAAAAAAAGAAAAATTCAGTTTAAAAATCAACCACCAATTACTCTAATCTAATCCCAACAAAAATCTAAACGGTACGGTCAACTTACCATGAACATCTCCACCGACCATATAAGAGCCTGAACCAAGAGAGATTATATCATAGGCCCGGCCTACCACGTCAGCTGTGGTCCTTAGCCAATGAAAACCACCTATTCCGCCACTAATCAACCATGTAATTAATATAATTTTCAGAAATTATATTTTTAAAATAACATGTAAATTATGAGTGAAGATTCATTAGTTGAAAAAAAATGAGTTGGCAATTAGTGGTGAAGTGAGTGGTTATTATTGGATGGGACCACGACTCACGTGGTAGGTCGGCCTATGATATAATTTCTCCTGAACCAATAAACTTCTTTATCATGTAAAGATCATTAGGATTAAGTCTCGTTAAAAATCCCTAAACCTAAATAAAAAAAAAATACCAATAAACATACTTGCAAACTAAAATCAAAATAAATTCGGCTTAGCATACCAGTCAAATATATTTATATTGATGAAATATTCAATAAGTATATATTAAAATTTAGTTGAGAGATTTGTACATTTTTGTTAAGTTGCAGAGAGTGCAAACACATGTATTAACCATGATTCTTTTTCCTTTTTAGTACGGATTTTAAAATCAAATTCAAGGTCAATGAATGATCCAAGATCAAGACCAATCCACCTGTTACCACTCCTTTGAGAACATATTGACAAGTAATTGCCTTAAAATGAACAAATTTGGCCTATAATCACTTTGGAATCGACAGACATTACAATGTACACATTGGTTCCAGTGAAATACAGGCACAACCATCAAACTGTTTTCTCCTGGAAATAAGATTAAAAAAAGTGTCCAGCTACTAAAACAATACTTCTCTGATAATTAGATTTAGATTGTGAGATTTTCTTGAATGGCTATAAAAGAACCCACAATTTTTCCACCCACATCAGGGAATGTTTCACAACCAGGAAGTGCCTTCACTTTGCCCATCCGATCGACTTCGACCGGATACTTGAGAAGGTGACCCTTCATTTCTGTCACTTCATCAGCTATGTATTGTTTCCAGTTTTGCTCACCTAAAGACCTCACCCTCCGGACACAGTCCAGACTCTCTGGTTGCTTAAAACTCTCCTCCAGCGCTCCAATATGTTCTGCCCATAGTGACATCCTATATCCATAAACCTGCACTCATTTTAAGTGAAAGATATTAAGTTTTGGTCTAAATATACACACAAGGACTTTACCTGTGACCAACACTATTCAATGAAATAGATTGAAAATGTAGAAAAAGGACAAGATTAATGCATCAGAATGTATCATCTCAGCTTACCTGCCCATGTGGATTGTGTCGTTTGCTTGAGTAGGTATGGTGAGGCTGATAGGCACCCATTGCTATTTCAGTGTCTCTAGTGCCTTCCATTGAGCGCTGGTTGATGTTAGCGGATCCTATTATGACATACTCGTCATCTACTATCATGCCTTTAGAATGGATGTAAATCATGAAGCGGCGGTTCTTCTTAGCAAGTGCCTGTGTTGACAATATTTGGTTTATTTTCTTTTGGATGAGCAGGCTGGAATATTATAGATAAAGCTGGGAGTTCTACATAGGTAAGCAAAGGGAGGTACCTGAGGAGTATTTGACGTGGTGGGATCTCTAGCATTCGAAGAGTTTCCTCTGTCTACAGCCTCTCGATTACCCAGACAAAAGAAATTTAAAAAATCTTGAGGCTCATATCTGTTCTCAAGTCCAGTTTCCACCAATGCCTTGTAAATAATGTCATACATCATTTGCATTGTTTTATGCTGCAGAAACCAACAGAAAGTCTTAAAAAGAATTTAAAACTCAACACACGATCAGTTCGGGAACATTCTGCCGAACTTGAAATGGATATTACTATCTGAAATGTTGTCTAGCATGCAAACAAATGATGCTTAAATATAAAAGTTTTTTTTCCCACCAATGGTAGTTGGAGTCTACCTGCCAAAACAGAATCCTTTGGATAGGAGCGCTGGTTGTAACTCCTTCTGGCCACATTGGGATGAGAATATAAGCAGAAAACCTCTCATTTGATCTGATTTTGTTAGCAATTTTAAGAGCAATTTCCATTGGAATTAGATTGTTTGCACCTGCAAGCAAAATACAAAAACACGCTTAAAACCATATAATATATGTTCAAGTCCACCCCAGGAAAAAAATTAATAACCTCAGTATGAGCAAGAGAAATGAATGTAGTCAGTCCAACTGATAGGGGATGGAGGTTTTCAGTTTTAAATGCTTCAACTAGAAATACATCTTGTGAAATCTATGACAAAGTGAATGATTGGAATGCTGTATCTATTTTCTTACCAAAAATGTCGATGAGGAATGATATCAAAACTTCAATTGATAGTTAAGTTGACTGGTAATTTTACAAGATTAGTTTATCTTTGTTCCTTTGTTCTTCATCTCAAGGCTAAGTTTCTTACCTAAATCATTATGTGCATCCCAATTATATGATGATCCAAGAAAGTACTGATTCTCGATGTAGATGAAGCGTTGAGCAGAACGGATTGCATTCACGTATGCAGTGTGTATGCTCATGTCTATAAGAATATTCTTCCCACACACCAAGTTCTAAACAAAATGTAAACATACAAGTAGGTTATACTTCGTTAATCTTTCAACAAGGGTTGATAAGAACAGCTAAAAGCCATAGGCTTTCTCACCATTTTCATAGCATCTTTTGGATCATCCGGAAAACCCTTCACAGAGTTGGAATCAATTGAACGGAAAACCTTCATAATAGGGAATGCATAGGAACAAGTAAAAATAATTAGTAAAAGCCAAATATGGAACAAGAAATTTGCAACACCAACAGATCACGAACATGCAAAATACCTGAACATGCCAAGTTTCAGGATCATCGTTGCTCGAATAAGGGATTTCTGTCATCCGAACAATTTCAGGAATCCTTTCAATCTTTAGTAATGCATCGTCAACTGAAGTCTTTAGTTTTTGAAGTCCATGCGGCTTAGAAGCCTTTGACCAACGCTCTTCAAAGTTGGTGAGTATGTCATAAGCAGCTGGGCCGTCAATTCGACAATGCAAATCATGCCAAGGTTCTCTTGGACAACCAGCTTTAGGTTCCTACAGAAGGTGGAAGACTGATGCTGGTAAAAAAGTTTCCTCATGTGGAAGATGATTCCTCAACACCAGGGCTTGAATATTCAAAGTATATTCCACTTCATACCAAATACTATATACTTATACTGCATTATTGCTATATATATAGAGAGAGATGATATATGTATATATTGATCTAATTATTGATTAGTGTATATATATTGATCTAATTATCGATTAGTCAAAACAGTCATTGTGCAACTGACACATGCATCACTTATATGTATATGGTTGCACTTACACCAAGCAGACACCTATAGTTCCATTAGGCCAACTTCACATTAGTGATTTAATTTAAAAACATTCAGAGAAATCATATTATACAGTTGATATACATGATTCCTCTCAAATATTGCATTATTACATATAGAAAATCAAACAATGGGGAGAAGTGTGGAAAGTGAATAAGTTACCGTGAAGCAAGCCTGGTGATAGTCATCTTTGTGCACTGTCTCCAGTGTTCTGAAGAGTGAATGGTTTGGAGTATCGTACCGACCCTTGCACAAATCAAGACCACCGACAAATGCTGTAATCTTTCTTTTGTTGTTACCAGCATCAGCATCAACAATCACAGTTTTCTGATGATGTGTATAGATTGTTCCAGTTTCCTAGTAAGAAACAACAAATGATAACAAAGTCCAGCTTTAGAGTATTTTTAATGTAAATAGTACCTAAGTAACATTTCCCTGATCCAAACTTTTTTGACAAACTGCATTAATTACTAGTATCTAGAACCGAGAGCACTCGGATCATAAACATATTTTTCGTAACTAATTATACTGACCTGCTTTTTTATCCAGCTTCCTTTTCCTGCAGACCGAGGGCAAAGTAATACTTGCACTGAAGAGTGCTTGAAAAAACGGCGAGTCTGTTCATCATTTGTATCCATGATTCCTTCCTGCAAAGCCCAGAGCCACCATTGTATTCAAGAAAAAATGATTAGTTGCTACTTAAAGGAGAAAACACACGAATTGGTTCTTTTATGTCACGTATCGATACACCTTAATTACTCGAGACAAATTCTTAAAGGACAAAAGGAAGAAACATGGTCCTTTAACCTACAAATCCTTATCAAAGTTAGGACATGCTATTACAGATAAAACCAAAACAATTTATGTCAAAGAAATAGAAGATAGCAGTATTTAAGTTTTAATTGTTAAGTAGTCAGTGGAACATAAAAACAACATAACAAAGAAGGAGTCTGTTCAGTTGCTCACCGTTTTATATCCTAAAATGCTTCTAGAAGTAGGATCATCCCATACAAGGAGCAGCACCCTTACACCTTCTTGAGATTTCAATTTAAGAAGATCGCCTAATGTGGTATTCGATGCCTTATCGGTTTCACGAACAAGTCTGATATTATGAAAGACAGACCAGCCTACAATGTATATCAAGCGACGAGCCTGGCCTATAGCATTACAGATGTCCTGCCAGCAGCTCCCATGCTCGTATCGAACATTGCCATCAACCTTCAAATCAGGAAGGAATCCATCATGGACATGAGCATCTTGATACAGAGTAAGTTTTCCCCCTTTTCTAAGAGGGAAGTATGTACCAGGGACCCCATGATAGTCAGGCCCTGAACCTAATCCCCTATGGTAAATATTCACTTGCTGGATTGGGGTGTACTGAATTGATAGTGTCAAAACAGCTCCAGGCTTACAAGGCTTCCCGTTGTCATTAAGGATAGGGAAGGTCCCTTCAATTTTTGTGCCTGAACATAGCTGTTCGATCGGAATTCCGACAGCTCCCATGATCTGTGAGCCAACAACATCACTGTCTTTGACAACAAAGTCGACTTCAGAGGCATAATGTGCAACAGGGACGTTAAAATGTTGCATCCAAACCGGGTTCTCGGAATTACTAATAACAAAAGTCCTCCCAATTACAGCACCCGCCACCGAGATTGTAACATAAGGATCACTGGTTATCTTATGAGGCATATGGCTTTCAATTTTGCTACTAACCTTTAAGTTAAACTTTCCAAACATATCACCCAACTTCTTGTGGAACATATCCATATTCGGTAAGTTTTTAGCCTCCTTGACCCAAATATCTAGATTGCCATGTAAGAGCAAAACTTTCAAGGACACTTTACTGGTCTTAAAAGGCAGAATTTGCTGGCCCTGACCATGGCTGGAGCCTCCAAAGGAGAGAGTTTCATGGAAAAGTGCACTAGCCATTCGAGAATTAAACTAGACCAAATATCCAAAACTGCTAGTGGAATAAATTTGAGGCGGTTATTCCTGTTAGAAAAAGAAAGAGAATTGCTTTTGGATTGAACAAAGTGGAGGTAAGAGAAACAAATCTGGTTTGAGGGTATTTAACATGAAAGAGAAGGATAACAGTTGAAAATTGAAATGGTAAGAGAAAGTGGGAGACACAGAATGGTTTGAAAAGGCCAGGTAATGTGGTTTATAATAATATACTAAAATATTTCAAGATTCTGAACGGCATTATTGAATGAGTTGAAGGAAGAAGATGGAAATCAAGATCTACCCAATAAAAGATATAGTCAAAAGAGGACCCCCATTGATTTCTTTTCATGCAACAGAATATTTGTGCAGGCAATAGATACCAAAAAAACGACTTTTACAAAGACTAGACAGATAGGAGAGAGACTGAGATTCCAATGCGTGTGTACTGTACAAGACAAAAGCCAATGAAAGAAGAGACACAATTTTTCAAGTTAGGGGATTTTGCTTAGAAGGTTCCATTTGGTGTCCGGGTTTGAAATTGTAACCTTCTAGGTGTGGGTTTACTTGGTCAATACGATGCCGGTTTTTCGTCTATCTTGAACATTGGCAGCCACGACAAGGGACAACGACATTCTCAACTTGCACCTGTTTCTTTATTACAAGATAGAACAAAACCCCATCCACTCCAAGATCGGTGACATTTTCATGTTTTTATGAGTCAGCAGTCAGCAACCAGCAGCCAGCAGCCATTACTTGTATTAAAAAGGTGGGGGAAGACTAGTTAAAGCAGCCACCAAATTTTAATATCAAATGAAGAGCAAACACCCAATAATCCATGAACATTTGGCAGTGTGCCAGTGTCCATGTCATGATTGATCACCATGATTAAGGACTGAAAGAATCAAAAGGATATATAAAAAGGAAAATGTCAGAATGTTTAACTAGAGAAATAATTCTTTGATCTTTTTTTAATCTGAAAACACATACAATATTAGTATATAGCAGTCTATTACAATTCAATCATGAGCTTGTAGGATGTTATCCTCCAAAGTTAACTCTCTCACGTCTCCATCCATTTCAAAGCTGACAGTGAAAGTAAATTCTCCTTTAATTCCACATCGAACCAACAATTTGATTCAATCTCAGAAAATAGAAACTGTGTTTCATCTGCCTGCCTATGTACAACTCCTTAAGATAGGGATCACAATGGATTGTATTTAGCTCCGAATTCGATTCAAGTAAAATATCATAATCTAAATCTAAGTCCGAAATCCGATTAGCTTTCTTTATTTTTTAAAGTGGTAGCTCAAATAAATATTTTATTTTAAAGAAGAGATGAATATAATTATAGCTTGTCTCGATCTTAAAACTTCAGTTTCAGTGACCCATTATACTAAAAAAATAAAATAATATTCGAAGAAGATAAAGACGATAAAATTATTTTTTTCACCCTTAACGTTTATAATTTTTGTCATTTTGGCCTTGATTCTTTTTTTGGATAAATTTAGCCCTTGACCTATGTTTTTTTTAACAAATAACTCATTTTTTAACTACCATGATAACTGAACCGTTAAAAATTTAATAATAATGACATGTCATATATATAATAATATATTTTAAATGACTTAACATCTAGTATATCAAATACATACATGCGGAACATAGTTTTATTCCAATCTAAAAATATAAAACAATTAAAATTTAAATAAAATATTAAAAATTAATTTTTTATTCATTAAAAATTAATTAAATCTAAAACAAAAGGCTACTAAACATTCTCAACCTTAACTATAGTAAAATCAAAATTTTATCTAAAAAGATATGAACATAATCTGAAAAGAAAGGGTTTTGTATAGTTTATTACCGGTGAATCAAAGATAAAGGATTTTGATAATAATCAATTGGATTTTTATTATTTTAGTTTAGAATTTAGGTATTTTATTTTTAATCTAAATTGGAGTTTTAGGGTTTTATAAAGATATATTAGTTTAGTTAGGGTTGAAAATGTTTAGTAAATTTTTGTTTTAGATTTAATTAATTTTTAATAATTTATTTAAATTTTAATTATTTTATATTTTATATTGGAATAAAATTATATTATATATATATATTTAATAGGTTAGATTCTATATCATTTAAAATATATTATTATATATATGACATGTCATTATTATTAAATTTTTAACGGTTCAGTTATCATGGTAGTTAAAAAATGAGTTATTTGTTAAAAAAAACATAGGTCAAGAACTAAATTTATCCTAAAAAAAGAATATGTGTCAAAATGACAAAAATTATAAACGTTAAGGGTAAAAATTATCTTTATGCCTTTATATAAATAAATAGTTTTAAGGGCAAAAAATTATTGCGGTTCATATGTTTTTACTTCGAATATAAATTAGACCCCGGTAAGGTCCATAACTAGCCTATCTCCTATTAGGACACAAACTTTTTTTTCAGATTTAGATTTGGACTAAATTAGCATCCATATCCTTAGAATGCATTTGGGACATGCTTTGACCAAATGGGCCCCAAATCTTCCACCGGTGGTGCAAGTTGACCAAACACTTCGTTTTGAATCGTTTCAAATATGCTCATCTATATCTTGACCCAGGAGCAGCAGTGGAGAACATGTATATATGCCAATAAAGAGCAGAAACAGTTCATGCCAAAACTACAAAGTCAGATTTGGATGCAGATGGACTAATATATGAAGAGCTGTTGTCTAAACAACAAATTATCCTTGGTCGATTCATTGGCAGCCTGTAACTCAGACTCTGCATCTTCCCAGTATGGAAAAAAGAAGTCTGCAATATATTGGTTTGGTTAGGACTTGGGACTTGAAGACTACTCTGAGATTCAGTCATGAATGGCAGCAATGCCTCACATCACAAATTACTAGTAAAATTTCAATATATGAATATTAGAAATTAGAGAAATATCCCAAGAAATGGGGTCTGGCAGCCGCCGGTAGTATGCTTAGTTTGTTAGAAACCTGAATCTACACACTTACATGTAAGTCATATAATACTCCAATCTTTTACAAACCTATACTTGGTTTTCTTCAAATCACCAAACTTCCCCACTTTACCTTCACATGACAGATATTTGCCCCAACAGGTTCACACCAACATGATCAAACCAACTTTCTTCTTCTCCATTTCTCATCTCCCTCTACCTTTTCCGCTTCGACTTTAAAGAGGTGACCGATTGAGAGTTGCTATGCCAGTTGCGCTTCCTTTGGTTGATGAACCAGTTGTTGATTTGCTTTAGCTGCAATCCGGTTTCCTCCACAAGTTTGGCCTTATCATCTTCCTGCATTAGTTATCATGCATTGAACCACATGAACCTCATTTGGGATTCGGGTTCAAATCACAACTAATAGAGCATTGGAATTTGAAGTTGATTGCTTACAGTTGGGTATGGCCATTTCGAGTGTTGCTGCCACCAGTTTTTGAGCACAGTAGTTGTGTCACCAGGTAATTTCCCAGCCCTTCTTTTTCGTAGAATTTCCTCCCTCACGTCCTCAATTCTTGATTTGAAACCCTGTGGAGTTGAATTATGGACATTACAGATTGTGTTTCTTCTCTCTCTCTTACCAAACACATGTTTCAGTTCATTTGGCTTGAATGAGAAAACAATGACTTAAAAAGAAATGCAAGAAATGACCTGTTTGAGTTCAATCTTGAGCTCCTGGCGGACCCTCTCCATCAAAGACCTTTCAGATTCAGTAGGGATTAAGGGACCGAAACCCATTAAATCATGTCCATCGCTGCCGGATTGATCCAAAGAGAAGTCCATCTGCATATCATCCTCATCATCCGACATTGTTGCACCTGTACCTTCACCCAAGGTCACTCCTGAAACACATGATACAAAGTGTCAAAGAAACTATTGTCTGGGAACTCACTTTCAAGTTCCAACAAAATGTCAACAGACAACAAGGTTCTGTTGTCTTTTGGAAGTTGGAATCAATGTTCTGCGATTAAAGTCATTGTTGGGACTTGGTCTATAAAATAAAGAAATGTCAACACCTTCCTTATTGGGCCTGCATCAGATTAGTCTTTATTTAACCAACAAAGTTCAATTTCCAAATACCAAATACTAAAGGTAGGTATTTCTACATAGCTACGTTAGATGCCATCATAATTGAGCCTTAGCTATTTTAACAGCCTTCCCACGCATGTTATGCAACTATCATCTTTAATCTATACCACATATATATATAAGAGGCTGGTTGTTTTTTTATACAAAGGAAGAAGCTGCAGATATCATAGCTCCCTTGAATCCCACGCTTCTATCTCCATTATGGATTTTTTTTTAAAAAAATAATACTAACATTTTTAATATATATCTAAGGTTTGGTATGTTTGGTAGTGGTTAGAACTAACAGGTCATCAGAATGCATATCTAGCTGGAGCAGAAGTTCAAATTGATGATGGTAACAGCATCTCTTTCAAGAAAAGAAACACCAGAAATCATCACCAACCATCTCTACCTGCAAAATATACTACTGTTTCCCCCACCCCATCCCCTCTTTTTTATATGAATCGGTTTTATTTTGGATTAATTTATTTTTTTATTGTTAAACTCATTAAATGCACTATCCAAAAGTTGTTCATGTTTCCAGCATCCTGATAAAACAGTGGTAGCCTGTCACCAAGCGGCTAATAACTCAGAACTCAGAAGAAAGCAGGAGTATTAATGAACAGAAACTCAAAAAGCTTTCACAAACCCTAAATGAACACCCCTATGTTTTACAATACCAACCTTAGAATCCAAATATTCCTATGCAATCTCAGAATTATGATATGACAGTATTATTGTGATTAATTAGGATAGATATTAATTATGGGAATGTGTTAAAGAAAACAAGTAATTAACACTGTTGCAAAGGTGAAAATCGTATGTCTCGTTGTTGTGTTTCTTTTGGTGTTCCATTTTAAAATAATGAGTTTAAGGTTCAGGCTTTAAGTTTTGTTAACTCTTGTCGGAACACCATGACTAGTCAGCAATTAAGCATTATTAATTAGTATTATCTTCAAGCAAACAAATAAAGCAAAAGTATGATTATTCATAAGTACATTAATATTAGGAAAGGGAGGGGGGCAAACCAGTAAGAGCTTGTAGGTTATTTTCAATTTTACGGCAAGCCATGACAGCTTCAACGGCATGGACTCTGACATGTTGTTGAAGCTGTTCTTTGAAAGTACACAACACTATCAAATATTGTGCCTGCAGCAACCAAAACAAGATAAAGAAAAACCCATCATAAACAACAAAACCACTTTCCCATAATCCTATGTCTGAAAAAAAAAAACAAGAAAAATCTCAAATCAGACAAGAAAACTACGAAATACAGACCAAGAAGTTGTCAAGCTCCTGTCTTTCATGGGGTGATAAGGAATGTCCATGTTGCTGATGCTGTGAAGCATATGACCTAAGAAGATTATGAGACTGTGCTAACTGTGAATCGATCAAAGGCAACTGATCGATCGGTGTAGCCACACGGAGACAAGAAACATGAGCTGCAAGAAGCTGCTCATAAAGCGGATGAACAGCTATCTCAGCCTTCAGCTGACGGCTTTGGTCACCGGAAACAGACACTTCACCACCGCTGCTTAACCCTCCAATTGCACCACTCCCACCACTACTCATCATGCCTAACCCTGGCTCTTGCATTTCCTGGAACCACAACAGACCCCCGGTCCCAACCCCAAGTCAATGTGTATAAAGAAATGAGGACGAGTGCCAGTGGTGAAGGACCACAACGAAATAGGCTTGTGCTTTGAGTGTGTGTTTTAATGGTAAGATAGAGAGAGGGAAAACAAAGACAGATTTTCCTTATATCTCGTTAATGGTGTAAGAAGATAGATGCAGTATATCGGGATCTGAGACTATATTTTCTGCTATATAAGTTGCAGGGTTTCTTACTTTTACATACACAGATACAGCTAAAGAAGCAAAAGCATAACAATCATCAAAGCATGTACAAATATATATGTGTATATATAGATTTTACATACACAGATTCAGCTAAAGAAGCAAAAGCATGACAATAATCAAAGCATGTACAAATATATATGTGTGTATATGGATTTTTGAAAGTTTTTTGAAGAAGGTTTTGATCAGAGAAAAAGATGGATGGGAGGGAGAAGGGGGGCTATGGAATCATTACTATGGAAGGCTGTTTGGAAGAAGAGAGATCAGATAAAAGCAAAGGCAACATATTAATAAAGCTGTTTCTTTTCCCTGACAATTTTATTGTTTTTTATAAATTACATAAATAATCCTTTAAGACTATAACAATATTTTATTAAGTTTTTTGATTATGAAAAGTTATAAATATGTCTTCTGATTAATCGTAACTAACAAATCGATCCAATTTAGTTAAAAGAATAAACAACTTGACGGGGAAGTTTAAGATTTGAGACTAAATTATTATAATATTTAAAAGTTGAGAGTTAAAATTTTAAATGTATGACTAAATATATTATTATACATATTTTATTAATATCACATCGTCTGTCGTTTATTTTTTAATAAAATTATATCAATTTATTAATTGTGATTAGTCAACGATATATTTATAATTTCATATAGTTAAAGAACTTAACAAAAGAATTAAGTTATAGTCAAGGGATCGATTTAACGTAGTTTACCCTTTTTCTATTATATATTATAAATAAAAAATCAAAACCTAATTTTGGATTTTTCTTTCCTTTTTTATGAATAAATAATTTAATAAACAAATCAGCAAGTGGCACGTTGGGTTTGATTGATTGGAGTTTGGTGCATCACTTAATTTGTAATTCAACTTGGATTAGCTATTTGTTAATTCAAGTTTTTATTTACGGGAAATTTATTTGATATATTCTCGATTTTTTTAATATAGAATTTTTTTAACAAAAAAAATAAACTAAAATTTTATTTAAATGAGGTAAAAATAAGTAGTTTTAGAAAATAGAACTATGTTCATAAAAAAAACTCATAAAAAATAAATTTAAAAATCAAAAGCGAAAAAAAATATAACATAAAATAAGAAAATAAATAATTTGATCAACCTACTGCTAATCAAATATATATTTTTTTCGGATGAGTCTACCAGGTGCGTCGAACATTGTTGAACACCACTAACAATGAACACTGTTGAACACTATTAAATTAATTAATAAAAATTAAAAATTTCAAGGACTAAACATATAATTTTAAATTATTTAAAATTAAATTATAAACAAATTATATATATTATATTTTAATTTTTTAAAATAATCTATTTAAATTATTTTTAATTTAAAAATAAAAAATATTTAATGCAAAATCTAAAACCCTAAACTCAAACTAAAAATTAAATCCTAAAATTCAAGACTCTAAATTATAAACTCTAAACTCTAAAACAATAAAATCATAAACCATAAATTCCTAAACAACAAAAATATAACCATAACCTAAACCCTAAAATAGAAAATATGAAACTATAAAAAGTATAAACCCTAAACTTGAAACCCAAAATTAGTTTAAGATTTAGATATAGGGTTTTTGGTTGTTTTAGGGTTTAAGATTTTAGGGTTTAGATTTAATGTTTATGGTTTAGTATTTTTAGGGTTTTGATTTTAGGTTTTAGGTTTAGGGTTTTGATATTTTATATTTTAGGGATTAGAGTTTAAAATTTAGTGATTTAGATATATGGGTTTTGGTTATTTTAAGGTTTACGATTTTAAGGTTTAGATTTAGTGTTTATGGTTCAATATTTTTAGGGGTTTTGATTTTAGGATTTAGATTTAGGGTTTTTAGATTTTATATTTTAGGGTTTAGAGTTTAATGTTTAGTGATTTATGTTTTGGATTTTGGTTTTAGAGTTTTTATTTTTTTTAAATTAATTTAAATTATTATTTTATTCAATTATTTAAAAAATAATATATATAAAGTAATTTAATAAAAATTATTTTAAATAATTTATAATTATATTTTGAATTTTAAAATTTTTAATCTTTATTAGTTAGTTTAATAATGTTCAGCGGTATTCATCATTAGCGATGTTCAGTGGTATTCGATGTTGTAGAATTTTCCTTTTTTTCATATACTATTTTTTAGAGAATAAATCAATTTACGTTATCTAAACGGAACTAACAATAGATAGGGATGGGCACGGGTCGGATTTTCGGCCCACCCGCACCCAACCCGAAAAATTACACCCTTCACCCGACCCGACCCGGTTTTAGGGTGGAAAAAATCCGACCCGACCTGACCCGATTTTTAAGCTTTAAAATCCGACCCGACCCGACCCGAATCATTAAAAAAATTAAAATTTTAGGGACTAAACTGTAAAAAAATAAAATTTAGGGATCTAATTGTAAAAATATTTAATTTTAGTGACCTAATCGTAAAAAAAATTAATTTTAGTGATCTAATTGTATAAAATATATATAAAGAGGGATCATTATAGCAAATATCCCTAAAATATATATGGGAAAATTACACTATTAGTCCCGGGTCGGGTCGGGTTAGATTTTTTCACCCTAAACCCGAACGTGACCCGACCCGAGACCGCTCTTAAAAAACCCGACCCGAACCCGAATTTTTCACCAAAAAATCCGACCCGATCGGACCGGGTCGAGTCGGAACCCATCGGGTTCGGGTTCCGTGCCCATCCCTAACAATAGAGCAACTTCCTTCGCTACATAATCACCCTTTTTTAATTAATTAAAATAATTAATTTAAATCTTTTTTGTTTATTTAATAAAGTCGGCTGAGGATTGAGCTGTCAGCTGTCAGTATTCTACCTTCTGGCTGGTGCATGTTTTCTGTTTTATTTAAACTTTATTTATTGGGTGTTTTTTTTTTCGTATTTTAAAAGAAAAAAAAAACTAAAAACGGCGTGGTTTTGACCTTTGAATAATAATAGATTTGTAATTCTTTATCATATTTATATAATTCTTAAATTTTAATAATCTATTACTTGTGAAATTAAAATTATAATTACATAAATTCTTATCTCTCGAATTAAACATTACTTTTCTATTTATGTATCGATAATTATTAAACATAAATTTATTATATCCGTTTAAGTTTAGATCTGATTCGAGCATTCGATTTTAATTTGAGTCTATGATGATTTTAGTTTGGATATCGGGTCGAGTGAGCTAATTTTTAATTCGGTTAATATCATGTTGGTTATTTTCGGGTTGGTTGATTTTCGATTGAATTAATATCGAGTTAATAGGAGATTGATCAATTTCAGTCGAGTTAAATTTTTACACCTTATATATCACTTTTATATAACATGTGTATTTTACTTTTTGATGAGTTATACAACAATTTATATTATTTTTATTTTTTAATATTTTTTATTTTATTTTGGGTTGTCTTCTGTTCAAGTTGCTTTCAATTCACGTGAAATTAGATCGTGTCTATTTGGTTTGATTCTATTTGGTTCGATTGAAAATGAATTTGAATTCATTCAATTCTTTTAAAAATCAATTCGAGTTTATTTTAATTTAATTAAATCCAAATCGAGTTCAGTTAAGTTTCAAATCAAATTCGACTCATCATTACATATCAATTTAAAGTTTTCATTCAAGTCTCAAGTCAATTTATCAGGTCTACATACTCATCTTAAACTTTTCATAGTTCATACATTTTTTTATTTTTATAAATTAATTTTTATATTTTTAATTTCTATAATTTATACTCCCTCTAAAATTTTAAAAATCTAATGATTTACGCGTACCCTAAAAAGAATTATGAATCTGTCACCGCATCAAACTCCTTCCTGTCATGGCAACTAAGTGCGGCAGCCGGCAGCAAAGAATTTGTCGCCATATCTGAAGACGTTGATGTTTATCTTAGAACCTGGAGAGATAAATACTCGCATCTGTTAAACGTCCGAACCCTCCGGTTTTAGCCTTAGACTTCCTCTCAACCAATCCTTCTGTTTCAAGGATTTCAGAAGATCTGGGGACTGGACTCACTCGCCACATGGGAATCTCTTTTCCGATCAAATTAGGTTAAATTAAATGTAAAAAAGAAAGAAAAAAAATCCCCGTTGGGAGGGACGGTGAAAGTAGAAGACACGTCCTTGTCACAGCTGTAGCTTTGTCCTATTCCCCAACTTCAGCCACAGGGGACCAAACTATCCTTCTTTTTCATTCTAGTTTTTTAAGCAATAGATACCTAACTGGATAAAACAGGGGTCCTCCGTCAGCTAAATAATATCCTAACTTATATACATAGAATAAATTGATATTTTGATAATATTTTTATTTTATAATACACAATTTTTTTTTATTTAACGATTAAGATAATATGTTAGAGATTCTAAACTCTCCATGTATCCTCATTTGATATCAATAATCATGATTTTATATAATTGTCATCGTTATCCAACTACTGGTGCCTTGGTAAAATGTGTATATTATAAAATTAGTTTCCTTATGGTCGAATCTGAAATTTTTGAAAATGATTTTTTTTCCCACCAAGATCACTTGAAGGTTCTATAAAATTTGAACTCCGTAAAAGACCATTCCATATCATTTTTTTTTTAAAATTAGATGCATTATCCTCGTAAAGTTTATACTGTGGTGATAGTATTAAATAATGTCTATAAAATATATGAAGCTAAAAACAGGTAAATTAATTAATTTTACATAAAAAAATAAGCTCAATATAGTAATAATATATATAAATATGCAGACACTGACTCGATGCGAGTCCAGAGAGAACTCGATTAAAGAGAATACGGTCAAAAACCTACGGTTGACGCTGACAGTACAAGAGGCCAATTGATGTTGAAGAGTTGAGAGAAGGAAATGGAGAATTGACCCAATTCATCAAACTCCATATTAAGATCATAAAGATAAAAACATGTAACGAATTACTCAAATTCGACTCAATCAACATTATTAAATTCAATTCAACTCATATTTTTTAACAAATCGAATTAAACTATACAATATTTTACTCAAAAATTTCATAAATTATTCAGAAATATAATATACTAAACTATTATTATTATTATTATTATTAAATAATATATTTTGTAGTTTGCAACTCGGTCAAAACTCAATCAACTCTACTCGCTTGAGATTCAAGTTCTTAACGAACCGTGCGAGTCAAACTCAATACTACTCAGAGTTTCAAACTCGGCTCAAACTCATAGGAAGCTGAGTTAAGCTCACCTCTCCTTGACACCCCTACTTTATATGATCCCATCCCCTACTCTTTTCTAGATGCAGTCAATTTGTTTAAGACATCACCATCACCATCACTCTCCCCACCCCCTGTCCCAAATCCTTGATAAAAACAATTTATTGTTTCGTTCCTCTTTCCCCATGACTTTTCTAGTTTCCACACTGCTGTTGTGGCCTACGCTTTCGTACCCATAACAATCCTGCTCTGATCAACCTTTTCTTTGCTTTATAATTGGGACCACCGACTTTAAATTTTAATTCCCCACAACACGTTGATGTATATACGATGCCATTGCGCTATGTACTTCCACTCTTTTTACAGTAAAAAACTTCCCAGGCCCCAACTATAATCACAGTAGTATGTATGTGTATATATTGGTTAATCAAGGGTTTTATTAGTAATGTTAAATACCAATTGGCCCAAAAGACAAATCATTTACAGTTAAAAGACTTCTTAAATGCTTTGAAAACGAACCTCACATCACAATACACTTCTCTTTTGATTTTGCATCTTGTTTTGGCATTGAAGATGACGGGTTCCTTCCGCTGCTTCTCGGCACCTGCAAAACGCCACTTCTGTCATTCAGAATTTAATGTCCCCATAAAACAAGTTGATCTATGAATTAAAAAATGAAGGATTGCATAGTAATAATAGCAAACGATTCACTAATTATAGTTGTTTATGGATACGTTGCTCGTCCCGTAAGTAATAACATGCCTATTAAAGCCATACCATCTACTCTCCCATCTTTCAGGAAACCGTTCTAGATAAATATTCAGTACATAGTATACAAGTCACACCGGCATTTAGGGTACTGATGGAAGGCCTGATTTAGGCTCAAAACATTATTCTACGATCTCAGATATACTTAACATAAAGCATAATTCTTCCATATGAACAGTTCCCTAATATTCTTCTACAACAATAAGATTAGCATTTATTCCATGATATCTGGGAAGGAAGAGGGAATGAAATACCTGGGGACCTGTTACTAATCTTGAAGCACCAACAACAGGAGGTTGCTGCACATTTTGACGCTGTGGCTGGTGTTCAAACTCTTGTTGCTGTAAAGCTATTGCGAGCTGTAAATCTGAGCTGTGATGACATCGGCATAAAAACAACAATCAAGAACCATTCAAGATGCTTTTATAAAATTTTAATTCATTCATGAAATATTATTAAAAAGATATTTAGCTCAACCAATTTTCCAAATAAGCAAACATAGAATACGACGTTTCATAAATATTATCAACTGTCTTATATCCACAAAACAATGACCTCCAATACTTAAAAGATTTATCACTGATACTAAGAGAAATTATCGTAGAAGAAAATACAATAAATACATAACCGAAAGTTGGTGTAATTACGTTATATCCAATCCAGCTTGTGCTGCGCTATCAATGCTGGCAATGTAGTCCTGTGGAAGAGGTAAATCTTTATGAGTTTCATATAAGTCATTCAAAAACTTAAAATTGACATTCAAATACTCTTGCCAAGGGAAATACATACAGCCGTACTAGCCATAGCATTTTGTTCATCCCAAGAACCATTGGTATGACTATCCACCTTGAATTCCTTAAAGTTGCCAGTCATAAACAGTGTGTCTCCATTGACCTGAAAAAATGGTCCAAGATTTGGATGGCAGACTTCAAAGAACCAACAGAAACAAAATAGGTTCACAACAGTTGGAAGGCTCAAATTTAAAATTTTAAGATCTTTAGCAACACTTTCAAAACATTTTTATCTTATTAGGAAGTTATTATTAACAAATCTTATTAGGAAGTTGGATAGGAAAAATGCAATAAAAGAATTGGTGAAAATGCATCATCAAATGAAGAGCATTTAGAAGACACTAGTATTATGGAATATGTATCAGACAAGGAAAAATCTACATCTAGGAAGCAATTTTATATACTCTTGCCATTAAAGCATAGTTGACTGTGAACTTTTTTACAGCATGGCATGGAGAAAAATCTAGTTCCCCTCAAAGCACAATATGTTAACTTCCGGAGTAATACTCCATCCTCTGCTTATTTTAGTCATTACAATCAACAAACAGGAAACCCACAGACCACAGCTAAAGCTAGAATTTCCATACTATAACCATTGGCTGGCACTGGTGTTTGTTTCCTTAGATTTGATGCTTTCCATTTCTTCACAAAGCTAAAGCAAAAATAGAATATAATCATTCCAGTTAAACATGACAAATCAAGACAGCCAAGATGCAGTAGCCACTGCACTACCAACTATGGATCTTTTCTGGAGGATTGCAATATACTTGAGACTTTAAAAAGGCAACCATATAAATATTCCAACTTTACCAAGATTGACTGCAATTATAAATGACACAAAAAACTCAATGAAGTGATTCTTGGTTAAGATAATCTCAAGGTAATAATTTTACCTCATTGAGTTTTTCCCACACCAAATCTGGCTGATTTAGATAACCTTGGTCAGTAGCTAAAAGATAGAGTTCACCGTCATACTGCATGAGTTTCATCAAATCAAGGAACAATTAAAATACAGCAATTAATTTACCAAATTGTTAAGAGTTACAAAAGCATGATTATCAATTCATAGACAGCTATCAGCAATAATTCACACAAAATTATTTGAGATCCTAACCTTAAACATGGTGCTGAAATGATTATTACGAAAGAAAACACAGAGTTCCCTTTCTTTAAGACCGTCTTGTAAGCAAAAGAGCCTGCAAATATATTAACAGTCACTGAACAACAAGCTTGCTCATGCCATGAAGATACAATGACAGTACTCAGATATAAATTAGATCTTTAAACTGATAAAAACCTCCTCAACATACCCATAAAAGGTCAACTGACTGGCATTGTTCTTCAAGAAGGTTCTAATCAGTTCCCCTGTATAGCATGAAGAAAATTAGTGTTGGGCTATCTTGAATAAAACACACAGTAATCGCTAAACAAAAAAGTTCATTTCGTAAAAAGAAATTTTAAGAATTTAAAAACAAGGAAATGGATAAGCAAACACAGTAGTATTCCTTGTAATAATTCTTGAGGAAGCAGCAAGCAACTGGTAAAGTTAAATAGCAAACACAACAAACAATGAAGCTAAATCCGATGAAAGAAGGATAAACACACTCTATAAGCGTATATGTTTACATTTTTTATAAGGTGCACCTACTAACCTTGCTGTGGAGTGATTTCATCTTTAGACCTCATATGGGAATCCTCTACAGCTGTTTTGTCAGCTTGTTTTGCAAGAAGTACCTCACCTTCATATACAGGCTCTCGGTCTTGATATGCTGTTGTTACTGAATCTAGTATGCATTCTTCACCTTCATATATAGGTTCACTTCCATCAAGACTGGAAGTAAATGTTTCAGGCACATCTGAATGATGTATTCTGTCACTAGATGAATCTGAACCAGCATTCTGTAAAGACACAGACGACTTTTCAGTTGTGTCACAACCATTCACATCATCTGGAATGTCAAGAGAGTTGGTTGCAGATTTGGATTGAATCTCAATCTTCCCACCCCATTCAGAAGTTTGAGTATTGTTTCCATCTGCAGAAATATTTTTTTCAAGAGAAAAGGGAACTGCATCTTCAACCTGGAGCAATTCATCAGTGCTACTCCTCTTAACAACCATTGTCTCAGCATTATTCTTCTTGACCACATCATTAGAAAGGGTAATATCCCCAGATTTAACATAAAATGATTGATCCTGAATAAGCCCATTAGTATTTACGAGATGTTCCTTTGAGAGGGTCTCAAAACACATCTGATCACCACTATCGTTGCTCAAGGAAGTGCAATTATCCGAAAAGGATGGTTCATACTGCTGCAAATTCTTATGTTCAACATCTTTGTCTCTCTTTTGTTCCTCTACAGAATCTACTGAAACCGGGTTGTTCGAACATGATCTTATATCAAAACTGCCAGGATCACCAACTGAAGTCGGCAATTCAGTTTCAGATAATTTCAAGACTCTCATTAGTTCTTCTTCCTCCTCAAGATCCCCTTTTCTTAAGATTTCTTGATCAGAAACAGAACAAGGAGAATCATCAAAAGATCTGTTTTTTGTCAGGCTAGGAGAGGGAACACCTAGAGTGGCAGTTGTTGCAGCTGCAAAATCCACACAATCTTCAGAATTGTCTTTACATGAAACCTCTGCATTTCGTGTTTCCAATGTGACAAGCTCCCCCATAATAGCATTGTAGGATTTTGACCCAATGGTACTGGCAGTTTCAGAGTCCTGGCACATTTGTACCATGAAAATAAACCATCAAATACTGGACCAATCAATTTGTACTACAGAAGTGCGATTAAACTAGGCCTAAACAGGATGGAGATCTCATAGATAACATTAATAATATGAACTGTTATAAGAAATGAAATGTAAAATACAGAAGGAACAAAAATAATAATCTTGAAAAGTAAGGAATACAATCTGATAATAAATGAACATACTATCGTACATCATCAGAAAAGCCTAATGTAACATATCCATAATGGGATTTCTTCTAGTTCAAACATCAGAAATTTGATATATGACGAAATCTAATGTCTAATGCTAACTTTTAAAAATAAAACAAATGCCTAGCAAACAAACTACAGATCCAACTTGAAATAATTTGTTGTGTCATAAAGCCTACATTCAACGAAAAACATACATTTGGGTTGGATGCAGCATCCCCGAAACAAAAAATATTTTTTGGGTACAATTGAGTCTCAACTCTCAAGTCCCTATTAATTTTGAAACTAGGTAACTTAAGTCCCTGATACTTTAAAAACTAGTGAAATTAAGCCTTGGCCCGTTTATTTCTCTTTAAATACTGATTAGTCCTTATCACTTTTGAAATTAGATAAATTGAACCAAGAAACACAACCGGTCCATCAATGCCACAAAAGCCAAACTACCTAGCTCATTCATTTTAAGGTGGTAAGCTACTAAGACAATTGAAAAAATAATTTGTGTCCAAGGGTTAGTCATATTTGTCCTGACCGGCTGGTGGTCTATAGTTTACACCATTGACCATACGGAAGAACAATAACAAGATCATACAAGGAACTATACAATCTTGTCACATTGCTTCAACTATTGGTGCCCCAAAATTTGATAGAATACCATAATTCAATATGCTTTTGGGTGCACTAGCAAATGCTCCTTTGTCCAGCCTGATGTTTTCCGCAAATCATAATTACAGCTGCTATATCTCAAACCATTAAAGCTCTTTAGGGATGTTATTACAAAGGGTAAAATACTAGCTCATACACCCAATAGGTATATAATCTATAAGAAAGAAAAGATTTTAGTTTGTTGTCAATATTCAAAGGGGCAAGATACTGACAAACTTATTCATGGACTAGGCACATAACAAGCCCCCATGGGTAATACGAGGAGCATGGAAGGATTATTACACTGACAAGATCTGTAGATGCAACAAAAATTATATAATCAACAAAGCAATGACAACATATAAACAAGCCAATTCTTTGTGTAGGAAGGAAATACAAAATTCTTATTAGCTTGAAATACTTGCTAACTATATATGTGGAAGCATACCTGGGGATCAACTATCCAACCATGATAGAGGGGAATATCAAGTAGATCAAATATGGCACACTCTCGAGTGAACTCAAAGTCATCTATTCTGCAAGTTGTACACATAATTCAAAAAGAACCGCAGAAAGAGTGGATTTATAGGAGAAAACAAAAGCGAGAGGGAGAGGAAAGACTAACCTCCTGAATTTAATGTTTACATCAATCCCTGTAGCAAGGTGTGGGAGTAAATCAATAGCATCTGCAATATTCTGCTGTTGGTTTTCAACATATCCTGCATCTTTGTTCTATAAGCCAAAAGGATTAATAAGTATCGTCCTACTATACAAACAACAAACAAATATGCCAAGCATAATAAAGGAAAGAAATTACATTAACATTACTGTTAGAATCAATCAGGCGCTCTGCCACCAGTGAAAGCAATTTCTCCTGTGAAACTTCAGCTATATCGGGACTCAGGCTCAAATTGTTCCTTAAAAGGAGAATATTACCTGTCACAGCCCCCAACAAGTGTTCATTTCCAAAATTTAATCACCTCTAATTCTAATTTGCATACAAATTTAACAATATCGTGAAATTATAAATTTGATCATGTTTCTAATTCAATTTACAGACAGAATATTTCATTTCCGCAATTTTCTTCTTTTTATTCGTTAATTCACGGTCGGAGGTCTTTCACCAGCAACAAGAGGAACAGTAAATAATTAAAAACAAATAAACCCTAAACATAATCAAAACACTGCAAATGATCCATTATTGATCGCTCCAGAAAATAATCAATACGCAAATCGAAATTATCTAACTTATTTTTACTAAAAATCACAATCCAAAGATCATACTGAAAAAAAAAAGTCAATAGAAATTTAAATCCGAAAATCCTAAGAAAGGATGTAGTGAGAAAACTGAATAAGAAGAAAATCAAAATCTAAAACCCTAGAAGTAGAATGAAAAAAAAAAGGATTTACAGATGGCAAGGAGCGGGCAAGGTCCATTGTCGTTCTGGAGAATAATAGGCGTAGTACGACCTAAAAACTGGATTGGCTTAGTCTTGTGCATGCACTCTTTAATTCCGTCTTGCTGTTGTTGCTCCTGATTCAGTCCTTCGCTCACTGCTTCTTCCTTCGATTCACATCCCGTAGAAGCCAAAGGTAGAGGAGAAGATGAAGAAGAAGCATCGGCGGCAACAGGAGGAGGAGCAGCAGCGGCCATTTCTTTCTTCAGTTTCTTGGAAACAATTTGATCAGGCGAAAATCAAAATCTTACTAGCAAGAATGAAAAAAGCGATGATCTCAGGCCTTTCCTTTTCTAGAGTGTTTTATAAACTTAATTACCGATGTAGGAAAAAAAAATATGACTAATTTATTATTTAACCGAAAGTGAATATCTTTTAATTTTGACGGCAAAACCCAAGTTTTCTAACTATCTTGAAATATTCATTTTGATCCTTAATTCTCATTAAATTATAAAATAGATATTAAATTTGATTTTGTTTGAAAACAGTCATTGCTGCTATATTAATTGTGATTGATATAACACATGACATTAATGTGTATCAAATATTTTATTTGACGTAACTAAAATTTTATAAATTTTATTTGCTAAAATTTTAGTAATTTAAAAAAATTTAAACCTTTCCTTTAAATCAGATTTTTTTTATTTTATAAATTGAAATTTGATTAACTAATGATATCAACGTAATTAATATGCAGTTTTGTTGACTTTGCATTATTTCTGGTTAATAATTTTATTAAGTCATTATTTTAATTGACTCATTTGCTTTACCTTTACGATGTAAAACAAATTATTATATTTTTGTTATAAAATAATTAGTTAACATTCAAAAATTATTATTATATTTTAATTAAATACTATTTTTAAATTTTATTAATATATTTTATAATATCTTCGGAAGATTTCAATTTTCCTCATCATACAAAGCAAAAGCAAGAGGTGAAGGTGAGCTTTGAGTATGGCAACTTTGAGTTTTGCTCCAACTTTTCTTACAAGACCAACACCTTCCTTGTTGGAACAAAACAAATCTCTTTTTATTTCAAGAAAAAGATCTAAGAAGAACCTATCTGTTCTACCTGTAACCCTTCTTTCCACCTTTTCTTTATCCTTTTTCTGAAATCTGGAAGATTATATATTTATATTGATATTAATCTGATGCATTGGGTTGAATTGAACCAGGTTGCAAGGTTGTTCGGACCAGCCATATTCGAGGCATCGAAGCTGAAGGTTCTGTTTTTAGGAGTTGATGAGAAAAAACACCCAGGAAAGCTTCCCAGAACTTACACACTTACTCACAGTGATATAACATCAAAGCTTACCTTGGCAATCTCACAAACAATTAACAATTCTCAGGTAATTTTCTTTGAGAAGGAAAAGAAAAACTGGGTATTTTACAGAGATGATTCTTTCTGCATGCAGTTGCAGGGATGGGGGAACAGATTTTACAGAGATGAAGTTGTTGCAGAATGGAAGAAAGTGAAGGGAAAGATGTGTTTGCATGTCCATTGTCATATAAGCGGTGGCCATTTCCTCTTAGACTGGTGTGCTACACTTCGATACTTCATCTTCTGCAAAGAACTACCTGTGGTACTGAAGGCGTTTGTCCATGGAGATGGGAATTTGCTGAAAAACTACCCAGAATTACAGGAGGCATTGGTTTGGGTTTATTTTCACTCAAACATTCCAGAATTCAACAAAGTTGAGTGCTGGGGTCCGCTGGTTGAAGCTGCAGCGCCAGCACCTTCTGGTTCTGGGAACAGGCAAGATAGATCGGGAAGGAACTGGGAATTGCCTCGGTCCTGTCAAGACGAGTGTGAGTGTTGTTTTCCACCGATGAGTTCCATTCCCATGGCTGCCAGAGCTTCCCCTGCAGAATAAAAAACATGGGTCCCAACTCCCAACAGCCTCTACCTAATCTGGAAACAATCCAATAAATTATTGTAATATTTAGCTACAAATATAAATGATTGGTTGTAATTATTAGTAGTTTCTACACGTTTTTTGTGAATGAAAACAAATAGGGTCATTGTCCAGTTCTGTATCGGGATGTGTTCAAATACGATCCATATACATTTTCCTACGGACCAAAATCAAGGGTGCGTTACACGCCTAAACGTGTATAACGTGAGAGTTATAACGGTTCTAGGCAATGATAATTACATGATTAAAGATGAGTATTTGATCGAGTTTAATCGATTTTATTAGAAAAATATCCTTATGTGCTGAACAAAATAACCCACCAGGTTTGAACATGAGACATTGGGATGAGACTTGCTTAATCGATTAGACTGATCCAGTTGGTCGAATATTTTTATGTTTTGAGAACCTCATAAGGTGGATAATTTGATATAAGTTCTTCAAGGAAGGATTATAGGGTAAGTAAAATTGAAAATTAATCGATAAATAGTCACTAATTATGTCTCAATATTTATTTTGGTCATAAAATAATAATCAGTTCATCTAATGAGATAATACATTAAATCCTTTAAACAAGGTCAGAATTCATATCATGACATTGTGAGAGTCGCTCTCATAATAGATATTTATAGTATCTTATTCGAATTAATCAATTAATAAATTAGATATTGATAAGAAAATAATTTTATTAACTAATTTTCAGATTCGATTCAAAAGGTTGGAAAAGGGCACAACTTGTTGCCAATAATCTATGTGCTAGAGAGGGATGGCAGGTTGCATGAGAGAGTTGTAAGGTCAGTACACCTACTATTCAACCAGCTGCCGAACTTGGTAAGGTACCTAATTGATAATATTAGTAATTTTCATGTACTAAAGATTGAATATGGAAAATTTGGGGATTCCTTGTCGTATTTGAAAATAGTTTTGGCATTATAATTAACTTCTAGCAAGCTCATTGTATGTAGCAAACTTTTCCTCTTGTTCGATAAATAAAAGTTTGCTTATCCAAAATAATAATAATTATAAGGATAAATTATATGGGTGATCACTAAACTATGTATATATTTTTATTTTGGTCATCAAATTATCTTTTCATGAAAATAATTTTTATTGTTATATTTTATTATTAATATGGTTATCTTTTGTTAAAAAAATTAACAGATGGCTTTAAAAATTAGATCAATAATTATGAAAAGTTTAAGTTAATTTTTTGATTTAGCTAATAATAATTACAGCGGTATCTGTTCTAGAAGATAATTTCAACCATTTGAAATTGATCGCTCAATCACTTTACTACAATTATCGGTGCTCGAACCCATAACCTCTAAAAACAATAACCGTTCCGTTAACTGCTTGGATTAAAAAGTTAATTTAGGTTTAATATACTAAATAATATTTTAAATTATAGGTTAAGAAACGAAAAGAGTTATACGAATTTTGATGAAAATACTTTAAATTTAATATTAACTATTTAAATTGTGAGAAAGATAAACACAATAATAATTTACATTTTTATCAAATAAATCAATTAGTATAATTTTAAAATTTTTATTTTTAAAAATAATCTTATTTTTCTGAAACAAATATCACCTACTAATAATACATGTGAAAATAATATTGTCAAATCATTTCCTTTATACCATGCATTAATTTTTTGATAATACATCATATGATATATATTCAGATTTTATAGTATAAAATTATTTCTTAAATAATATTATTTTTAAAATTTAAAATTTATATATTTTTTCTTAAAAATATAATATATCCTAAAAATGCATCGAACACTTATTATTCAGTCTGCATTAATTTGAGCTAACTATATTGAGTAAATCCAATGATGGGTTAGATGAAACGTGCAGCCACAGGATTGGTAGTTGGAAGTTTAGCAATTATTGTTTAGTGTGAATTTAGATAAATAGTTTTTAATGTGAATTATGGATATAAATTATTTTTATTTTATTTTTATGTTTTAATATTAAAAAATAATTTTTAGGTCGTAATTTTAATCTTAAATTATAAAATTTAAACTTTATACTCTAAAAATATACTTAACCCTAAATTCTTTAACTTTAACCTTAACTTAATCTTTATTGTGGGACATAAATAAAAATATCAAAAAGAATAAATCATTTTTATTCGATAAGAATAATTTATTAAGGATAAAAATTATTTGCCCAATGCTAACACTAAAAAAATTATATTTTAAGACATAACATTAAATTCTAAATACTAAACTATAAATCTAGAACATTAAAAAAAATATATTATACCCTTAATTTCATAACCGAACCTTAAACATAAGCATTAAACATTAACTCTAAAACTTAAATCTAATTTTTATGTGGGAATATAAATAAAAATATCGGAAAAAATAATTTTTATTCATTTATTAACGCAATAATATATTTTTTCTACTCAAATATAGTTTTAGATTTTTTTTTTCTCTTAAAATAATAAAAAGATATCATATTTATTTTAAAAAAAAACAACTAAAGCTATATTTATAGAATTCCTTTAGATGGATTTCATACGTATTTATGTTAATTAAGCCTAATTTCCTATCTTCCAGTCAACTCAATCTGACCATGGCTACTCACTCACGTGTTCAACTGACCAAAATGGTTCTTCTCTCTACCTATCAGCTCATCATTGCTTGTTTGCCCATTGTTTTCTTCATGTCTGGCTCTCAAGTGCACAGCAGCCCTATAAAATCCCCGCAATACAGCGTATTTCTGATATATATTAACGCAAAAACTTTTTCCAAAATAGAGTTTACACATCCTGAAAATGGCGACTTCAGTGGCAACCAGAGTTGAGAGCTTGGCAAGCAGTGGGATTGAATCAATCCCGAAAGAGTATATTAGGCACAAAGAGGAGCTTACAAGCATAGGTAACGTATTTGAAGAAGAGAAAAAAGAAG
Organism: Abelmoschus esculentus; assembly: GCA_035048815.1. Taxonomy (NCBI): domain Eukaryota; kingdom Viridiplantae; phylum Streptophyta; class Magnoliopsida; order Malvales; family Malvaceae; genus Abelmoschus; species Abelmoschus esculentus. Next base: position 12,154,499 of record JAUCBN010000051.1, on the reverse strand, counting down.
AAGGGCCTCAGGTCCCGACCATCGATTTAACTGAAATCCAGTCGGAGGACGTGGAGGTTCGAGAGAGATGTCGGATGGAGTTAAAGAAAGCTGCCATGGAGTGGGGCGTGATGCACCTCGTCAACCATGGGATCTCCGATGAGCTCATGGACCGTGTGAGGAAAGTTGGGCAGGAATTCTTTGAACTCCCTATTGATGAGAAAGAGAAGCTTGCCAACGACCAGGGCTCAGGGAATATCCAGGGCTATGGCAGCAAGCTTGCTAACAATGCTCGTGGGCTGCTTGAATGGGAGGATTACTTTTTCCATCTTGTTTATCCTGAGGATAAAAGAGACTTGTCAATCTGGCCTAAAACCCCAAGCGACTACACGTAAGTTTAGCTCTTGTTTGTTTACCTAATAACAATGAACAACGATTCACCATTGATGTTAATTGTTGCAGTGAAGTTACAAGTGAGTATGCAAGGCAACTGAGAGGCCTAGCGAGTAAAATACTTTCGGCATTGTCACTGTGCTTGGGATTGGAAGAAGGAAGGCTAGAGAAGGAAGTTGGTGGCCTGGAAGAGCTCCTTCTTCAAATGAAGATCAATTACTACCCCAAATGCCCTCAGCCCGAACTGGCTCTCGGTGTGGAAGCTCACACGGATGTAAGTGCACTCACTTTCATTCTCCACAACATGGTTCCGGGTCTGCAACTGTTTTACCAAGACAAGTGGGTGACTGCTAAATGTGTTCCCAACTCGATCATCATGCACATCGGCGACACCATTGAGATCCTCAGCAACGGGAAGTTCAAGAGCATTCTGCATAGGGGTCTGGTTAATAAGGAGAAGGTTCGGATCTCGTGGGCAGTTTTCTGTGAGCCACCAAAGGATAAGATCATCCTCAAGCCACTCCCGGAGACAGTTTCAGAAACCGAGCCTCCATTGTTCCCTCCTCGTACCTTTGCTCAGCATATCGAACACAAGCTGTTCAGGAAGACCCAGAATGCTCTGTCTAACTGAGGCCAGTGTTTAGTTTACAGACAAATATCTTGTTTTGTTTTCATTGTAGTAATTTAATTAGCTGTTTGTTTCTCAACTCTGTCGATGTTATATTGCCTTGGTTTGTGGTAGACTGATGCTAGGCTAGCTGCTAGCTGCTAGCGTAGCGTGGGGTCTGTTTTTCACTCCTTGGCATTCTCTTTACCTGCTTTATATGAATAAAACCGATGTGCTTCTTACGTTAATTGCTGCATGCTTGTGAAAATTAGCAACCTTTGTTTACATTTTTATTGTACTCTCAGTTTCTCAAAACTTTAGATTAATTAATTTGGATTAATATATGTTACGTATTTAAATTTTGGTGAATGAATCTTTTAACGGGATTTGAAGATTTTTTATATATATAAATTTTAAATTTAAATTTACTTAAATAATATCAAACTGTTTATTATCGGATAAATTAAACCTCGAAGCCGAGAAGGTATTCTCTATATGTAGCCCACAAACGAGCTCCAACGGACTTGGGTCCATGCCTACGCATTGAAGTGCCCAATTATTGGTTAGGGATTTGGCCCAATTTAAGTCTTTTTTACGCACATCGTCGCTGATTCACGCACGCATCGGTGTCCTATCTGTCCACCTTCAAGTTCATCACTCCCTGAAGACTGAAACCAATCTAAACTGCTAGTGGTGGTGTTGGATCGGCAATCTCAAGGCCAGCCAATGGGGAAAAAGAAAAGATAAAAATTACCCATACCCCTCACCGTGTAATTTGTAAGGTTCAATTCCAAGGAATAAATAAGGGAAACTAAAGTTAGGGTTCATTTACCATAGGCCAGGCCAAGGAACAAAGATTTAGGCATTCACTTGGTTCAACGCTCTCCTGATTCGCTTTCTGTTTGGTTATCCCTCTCAAACAGGTACTCTCTTAATTTTTTTAGTTCCCTTTTTTTTTTCGTTTTATGCCCTGTTTGGTTGCTGAGAAACAATGGTAGAAGGAAAATGGGAGGAATTCCTTCACGCAATTAGTTTTTAGAAGTTTTCTGAAACTTCCCTAACGTTGAATGTTAGCTTTACTAAATTCATTTCGCGTATAATTAATTGTTCTTAAAGCAGGGAATTGGCCATAATTTGTCCTACTGTGACTTCATTTTTTATATTCTTGAGAATTCGTTTCTTATGCAGCCGCACTAATGGTATAGTAAAATTAAATGGACGAAGTCAATAGAATTCTGATGCAAAATCCAGTTTTTCAAGCATTTTTATTGAAATTTCTGTAAATGGGATTAACTAAAGAAAATAGTTTTGCTCCGAAGTTATTATTATTACTGTAACCCTAACTGCATCCTACTTTTCTTTTTCCCGCTATGTTTCTCTGTATGACAACTATGCTCTAATTGCGGGTTTGTGATGTTATCTGGTTTCGAACAGTTTTTAGTTTATTAATTAATTCCAATTTACTTCCACTACAGTTGCGGTGTCCTGCTGCAGAGTCAGGCTTATATCTTTGTCCTGCAGCAGAGTCTGGCTCAAGCATTTTACATTCACTGGCATACTGATTGGAGCTGCATAAGGACATGTCTTCTGATACTGCAAGAGAAAATGCATCTGTGGTTGATTCGTCATTGACCGAATGGAAAAATGACATGGGAGTTTCTGATGATTTAGGTAAAATTATGGTGCATGTTCTTATGTTCTTGTTTAAGACATCGTTATATGTTTCTACGTTTGACTGATGAGAAATTCGTCTTCCGGTATCCATGATTGCATCTTTGAACATGGTTTTGGCTTATTGGTTGTAGGCCTAGATTTATTTTAAGACAATAAAAAGAAGCTTGTGAATTATGATCCTATTCTTTCATTTGGATTGGCTGATGGTTTGTAAAGATAAGACACTAAACACGAAACAACCAAGATAGAGGGATTGAAATTAGTTCACTTCACTCTGTGATACAGTATTTAGGATAGTATTCTTTGTTAATATCGTGGGAAACTATTAGTCTTCTTGCATTTTGGTTAATTGTTTCTGGTGGCCAATGTTTATTCCAATCATTCTAGTTTATGGAGACATTGTCGCTGAGTTCTTGTTGTGTGTAGAATCATTTATATGGTATCTGCCTTTCTGAATTTATATTTTCATGTTTTATTCATGAAGTATCAATCTGGTTTATGTCAGAGAACGACGATGGCTATCCTATTAGGTCACAAGGACTAGAGCATTCCCATGGGGCAGACAAAAGGGGCAACTTGTGTAATACAAGATATTTCATCATTAAGAGTTTGAACCACCAAAACATTCGATTGTCTATTGAAAACGGAATTTGGGCTACTCAAGTCATGAATGAACCAATTTTGGAAGAAGCTTTTCATGTAAAATCCCTCTTATTTTGATCTTTGTAATTATATGTGTTAGATGTTTTATACTGGAGGGTTTTCTTGTCTTGCAGAATTCTGGTAGTGTTATTTTAATATTTAGTGTCAACATGAGTGGTTTCTTCCAAGGTTATGCCCAAATGATATCTTCTGTTGGATGGAGGCGAGATAATGTTTGGAGCCAAGGAAGTGGTAAAGGTAATCCTTGGGGGCGGAGTTTTAAGGTCAAATGGCTTTGCTTAAATCACCTGCCCTTCCAAAAGACTCTACACCTTAAGAACCCATTGAATGACTACAAGCCAGTCAAAATCAGCAGAGATTGTCAGGTTTCCCATATATTAAATTCTATTGTATCTTTCTCTCCTCTTTTTTTTAATAAGCATCCCCCTTCACACTAAGATTCCAATTCACCTCTTCTTTGTAGGAATTATCTCAAGATATAGGGGAAGCTCTTTGTGAGCTCCTTGATGTGAGTAACGATGTGGATGTTTCACTGAAAAGGTATCTTCAAGTTATGTGTTCTATCAATACCAACTCATGAGCCTTGTTGAATTTTGTGAATTTATGCTAGAATGATTTTAGCGGGGATGATCTTTTTTAATTACAACAGGGATGATTTAGCTTCAAAGAGGCCTCGCCTAGAACCTCCATATTCTTTAGGAGATGAAGAGTATAATGTGCCTCCAGTGCATGTGTCTTGGGCTGGTACACCCATGTCTTACAATCCCTATCTTTATCAACATCAAGTTGACCCAAGTAGCTATCATTTAACACATCCACATACTTTGGTTACCGAGTATTTTCCTACCACCATGGGAGCATCAAAAGTTGCAAGTATGAAAAATTCTCACATCAACAGAAATCTCGCCAATCTTCAAGTAAATCATGATATGTCTACTCAATTTGATGCTTGGGGTTTATCTGCAGAAAGCCCACTTGCTAGTACATTAACCGAGGATGATTTCCTTGAAATGGTATTGGGAACCTGCCTATGCTTTATCTAATTTTCTGTTTGTGTTTAATTTATATCCTTTTATGCTCAGTGGACAGTGGACACATTCTTTGTGCTCATATAAAATGTGATTAATCAGAGAAGCTAGATTTCGCCGGCTAGTATTTACCAAGAATCCTTAAACCATAACTTTTGGCTTCTCTTTCTCTGCTGGGAAGAATTCAGCTTAGTGAACCCTGTTGGATATTTCATGTGCTCAATGTCTTGTGTTTCCTTTATCAACTGCAGACATACACATTGGCACACTTTATAAAACTTTTGGCTGATACAAACCCAGTCTATAGACAAAGCACCCAAAAGAAAAAAAATAGGAATACCCTCTCTGCTTGCTTTTATCTAATGTTTCTTCTGTTTAGTCTTACTCCTGATTTTTGTTGCAGACATATGAAGAGTACCTAGAAGCGCATGGCAGAACCAGTAAAGTATCTCACCCTGTCAGTGTATTTTCTATTAATAACTCCGGTTCTGGTTATTTCTGTACTTTTATATCTGCTACCTGTATCTGTCAATGCATTACCATATAAGTTGCCTGTTCAGCCAATTAATTTGTCAATAATTTAATGAGAGTTGCTTATATTTATGACATGCTACTACTGGCTAATTGCATATGTCAAGATGCATGAGGTCCTAATTTGGACAGTTGGATTGATAGTATCAGAGTTATGAAAGACTAGCAGGTAGACAAGTATATCTACTCTGTATGAAAAGTAAATGTGTACTCTTAGACCATGAAAAAGTAATGATAGTAAAGGAAACAAACTGAACATCCCGATGAACTCATCTTAATTGGTCCAACAGTTGGATGTTAACTTTTTACCTGTTACACCATAGCTTGGCCTTGCATTGTTGCACACACACAGAGACATGCATACAGAACCTAATGTTTTTAATATAGTATCGTGTTATTGACAGGTAACAAAACCATCTCAGACAGTACAGGAGTCTACAAGTGGAAAGCATGGAGATGATTCGTGAGTTATACAAATTTAGTACAAGTATTTCTGTTTGAGTTTTCACATCTTTACTCAGCTTGATGCATTTGCAGAAACTCAAGTTTGGTAACTGATCGTTGCCATTCCCGCAAGAGGAGGAATAACTCATCCTAGAGTGTTTTCCGGCATCCACCGGTGAGAGATGCATGGTGTTTCTTCTCCTGTCCATTTTCATCTAGTGGGAGCTCAAATTTACCCCCAAGGTGGTTATTAAGTGCAAGCAAAAATTGTTCTTCGAATCAATCCTTGACATACAATTTAGACACATAATTTTTTCATGTTGTACACATTTATGTACTCTATTCTATGAACTAATTGTAGTATTTTTACATGGGGAAGATTGCAAATTTGTACATAATCATTGACAGTGTCATGCCCCAACTCCTTTAGCTCCTCTCTCTCATGTCCATAATAGGTGAATAGATAATTGTAGTACTTGAATTTTACCCGGGTTTATATATATCATAATATTTTCTCTTAGAATTTTAAAATAAATAAATAAATAATGCTATTTTAAATAATAAACCCAAATATAAATAGTCTGAAATTCTTTTGATGTCCAATATTACATACAAAGCCTAAAATTTAATTATTAAGGCCCAAATCTTCTTTTTCCCAATTGTTTCTTGCCCCAAATCTAATGTGTTATAGACCAACAAAAATAAATCTATCAGAAAATTTATTTTTCCGTTCAAAATATCCACATTTCAATTTCGGATTGGTCCAGAAATTATCACGTGGATAATGACTTTCTCCCAACAGCTGGTCACTGAGGTCACTCGTGTGACGTCAGCATTGCGTCATTCTCCATTATCTTCTATAAATAGAGAAAAAACTATTGGACAAGTGTTAAACAATGATTACTGCTAAATAGGATTTTAATCTTAAACAGTGAGATTAAGACGAGAATACCAACTTGTATTGTAATTATGAAAATTCTCATACGATTTTTCAACAAAATCATCACAAAGAAAAGTAAAAGGAACATAAAACATGTGATTATAATCGTAAAGAAATGTTAAAAAAAAACATAGACAAAAAATTATTCGATAAATTCGATCCATTCTATCTTTTATAATCTAGATAATAAAATCTATTTATATTAATTTTTTAATATAAATAAATACATCTCCCTTCTATATGATACACACATAAATACGGTTCATTTCTTCACCCCAGAAATTAATAAACGCTCATCAAACCAACACTCCCATGGAAGGAACACCATTTCTCTACTCATCTCTTTCCTTTGCCTTCCTTCTCATTTGTTTCAAATTATTGTTTCAATCCAAAAAACTCCCTCCGTCACCGCCTTCACTCCCCATACTCGGCCACCTCCACCTCCTAAAACCTCCTATCCACCGTCTCTACCATTCTCTTTCTCAAAAATATGGTCCCGTATTCTCCCTCCGCCTTGGCTCTCGGCTTCTAGTGGTGGTATCATCTTCGACCCTGGCAGAGGAATGCTTCACCAAGAACGACATAGTTTTGGCCAATCGTCCCAAGTTGATCATGGGGAAGTACTTCGGCTATAACTACACCACAGTTTCAACCTCATCCTACGGTGATCATTGGCGCAACTTACGCCGTATCGGAGCCATTGAAATCTTCTCGTCGAGTCGTCTCAACGCCTTTGCAAGCATTCGGAAAGACGAGGTCCGGCGGTTGTTGGTGAAACTATCGCGTGACTCACGTCAAGGGTTTGCAAAAGTGGAGCTGAAATCTATGCTTACCGACTTAACATTTAACAACATAATGAGAATGGTTGCAGGAAAGAGGTATTATGGTGACCAAGTGACGAACGAAGACGAAGCTAAAGAATTTAGGGAGGTTATAGCAGAGACGTTTCGGAACGGCGGAGCTGCAACACCTGCAGATTTCATACCTGCAGTGAATTGGTTCGGAGGGTTTGAAAACAAGGTGAAAAAGATCGGGAAAAAGCTGGACGGATTGCTGCAAAAGTTACTAGACGAACACAGATGTACGAAACTGGAAAATAACAACACAAATATGATCGATCATCTTCTTTCCTTACAACAATCTGATCCTTGTTATTACAGTGATGAAATCATCAAAGGGCTCATTCTGGTTAGTTCAATCTTTTTCAATAATCAAAACCATGTTAATAAGTAATCCTTAACAATTACTAACATATATGGTTATTGTGCAGGTTCTGATTCTTGCAGGAACTGATACAACAGCAGTGACCTTAGAATGGGCCATGTCCAATTTGCTAAACCACCCAGAAATATTGAACAAGGCTCGAGCTGAAATCGAGAGGGAAATCGGGGAAGAACATCTTATCGATGAAGCCGATGTTTCGAAGCTAAAATATGTTCAAAGTATTGTCCTTGAGACACTTAGATTGTACCCTGCACTCCCTTTGTTGATTCCACACATGCCATCCAGTGATTGCACCATAGGTGGTTTCGACATGCCGCGTGGCACGATTGTATTGGTGAATGCGTGGTCTATTCATAGGGATCCAAATTCATGGGAGGATCCAACAAGTTTCAATCCGGAGAGATTTGAGATTGGTGAGAGATTGGAGGGAAATGGTGATTCAGGGTCTCACAAGCTGATGATGCCATTTGGTTTAGGAAGGAGGACATGTCCAGGGTCAGGGCTAGCCCAGCGAGTAGTGGGTTTAACCTTGGGAGCATTGATTCAATGCTTTGAGTGGGAAAGGGTGAACCACAAGGAAATTGATATGACTGAAGGAGCAGGAAGCACCATGCCTAAAGCTCAACCATTGGAAGCATTGTGCAAGGCTCGTCCCATTGTGAATAAAGCCTTTTATAGTACTTAACGAGAGTAGTAATTCGAATTTTGTCCCTATGAACAGAAAAAAAAATTGAAAGAATCTTTTTATATTAATATATTTTTAAAATAAATTTGAATATTCTAAATTATGGATTTTTTTTCAAGTCTTAGAGACGAGAAAATAATAATTTTAAGTAGATATTGATTTTAGTTTGGTTTCAAAATTCAAATTAATGTACAGTTGTTTGTTTTGATCTTAAAATAAGATCCATTATATATATATATATATATTATTTTATTATAAAAAAGTGAATACGGGTAAAGACAAACAAAACATGAACAAGATTAATCTGGGTAAAAATCTTCTACCTCTTTCTCATGCTTCTTTCTATGTTTTATCTAAAAAAATTTAAAATTTGAATTTTAAATCCTAACTCTAATTTTCTATATCCTAAACCCTAAACTCTACACCCTAAAAAATATATCCTACCCTTAATTTTTTAAACCCTAACCACAACCTCTAACTTTAAACCCTAAACCTCTAATTTAAAATAGAGGCATAAAATGAGACATAAGAAAGAGATAGATGATTTACTTCCGATTAATCTAATATTTAATTTGTATGGACTATGAACAATATATTTTAAGAAACGAAGTCATAAATTTATTTAAATTAAAATAATTAATTAATAAAATAATTAAATATAAATGATTAAAAAAATCCTCAAACGTAAGAAGGCTAATCCAATTTGTATTGCAATTGAGACCCCATGTGCTTCATGGAAAATCAAGAAAGTTGATGAAAATCTTATGGATGATATAAAACGGTCCAATATGTCCACTCATTCAAAGATATATCCTTAAAAATATCGAATAAAAATTCTCTGCTCCTATCTTTTCACTAAAATGGAAGAAACAACCATTCTCTACTCATCTCTTTCATGTATCTTCCTTCTCATTTGTTTAAAATTGTTGTTTCGGTCCAGAAAACACCCCCAAAATCTCCCTCCATCGCCACCTTCACTCCCCATACTTGGCCATCTTCGCCTCCTCAAGCCTCCTGTCCACCGTTTCTACCATTCTCTTTCTCAAAAGTATGGTCCGGTCTTATCCCTTCGCCTTGGATCTCGCCTTGTGGTGGTGGTTTCATCTTCCACCATGGCAGAGGAGTGCTTCACTAAGAATGATGTAGTTTTAGCTAATCGTCCCAAGTTGATCATAGGGAAGTACTTCGGCTTCAACTACACCACAGTTTCAACTTCATCCTACGGTGACCATTGGCGAAACTTACGTCGTATCGGAGCCATTGAAATCTTCTCGTCAAGTCGTCTCAACACCTTTGCCAGTGTACGGAGAGATGAGGTCCGGCGATTGTTGGTGAAACTGTCGCGTGACTCTCGTCGAGGGTTAGCGAGAGTGGAGCTGAAGTCCATGCTGAATGACCTGACGTTGAATAACATAATGAGGATGGTGGCTGGGAAGAGGTACTACGGAGATGAAGTGACGGGTGAAGATGAAGCGAGGGAGTTTAAGGAGCTTATAACCGAGGCTATTAGCTATGCCGGACCGGGGAATCTTGCAGATTTCTTGCCCGTGTTGAACTGGTTTGGAGGGTATGAGAAGAAGGTGAAGAAGCTTGGGAAAAAGATGAACGGAATGATGCAAAAGCTGATAGATGAGCACCGATATAAGAAGCTCGAAAACAATAATAATTCGACAACTATGATCGATCACCTTCTTAATCTGCAACAATCTGATCCACATTACTATACTGATGAAATCATCAAAGGGCTCATACTGGTTGGTTGAAATCATCTTCTTCCTTCTAGTTCTATTGTCGTGATAATCAGAAGCCACGTTAATGAGTTGATACCATGGATGGTTGTTTTTTGCAGGTGCTAATATTGGCAGGAACTGATACATCAGCAGTGACATTAGAATGGGCCATGTCCAATTTGCTGAACCACCCAGAAATATTGAACAAGGCTAGAGCTGAAATAGAGAGGGAAATCGGGGAAGAACATCTTATCGATGAAGCCGATGTTCCGAAGCTGAAGTATCTTCAGTGTATTATACTTGAGACACTTAGATTATACCCTGCAGCACCACTTCTGCTTCCACACATGCCATCTAGTGACTGCACCATGGGTGGATATGACGTGCCGCGTGGTACGATCGTGTTGGTAAATGCATGGTCCATTCACAGAGACCCTAAATACTGGGATGATCCAACGAGTTTCAAACCAGAGAGATTTGAGAATGGTGAGAAACTAGGGGTAAGTGATCATCTAGGGTCTTACAAACTGATTCCGTTCGGGTCAGGAAGAAGGGCATGTCCAGGTTCAGGGCTAGCTCAACGACTGGTGGGATTAACCTTGGGAGCCATGATCCAATGCTTTGAGTGGGAAAGGATTGATAGCAAGGAAATTGATATGGTTGAAGGAACAGGAGGCACCATGCCTAAAGCTCGCCCATTGAAGGCTTTGTGCAAAGCTCGTCCCATTGTGGATAAAGCTCTTTAAAATAGTTCTGAATGAAAATGTTTAAATAGTACTAATGTTTAGTTATATGACTCCTTAATTTCTGCACTTAATTCATTCTCACATTTGTTTTCATGTGCAATGTCTGTAATTTAACCAGAAAACAGAACCAAACAAAAGAGGCTAACAACACACATTCAGGCAGCCGGAGTCCGATCTTTAAGTTTCAGTAAAAAAAACACGAAAAACACTCGAACATATCCTAAATATCTCAAAGATGTGTCCTATTTTGAACATATGTAACCCATGCCTGGTGTACCTTAGTCAAGAACAAACACATGCCTAAGATTAAGCATTGCAGACAACTTCTCTCAGCTCAAAGATTGCTTTGCTTCCGGGATGGACCGAGTTGATATTTTAGATGAAGCTCTTAAAACCCAAATATATGGGTCTAAATGAGGCCTCTTTGCCCTTTCCCATAGCCTACCATTTCTTCAATACTAGGCCCATATATCTATTTTGTATTGAATTTGCGTTGGGGGACCAAATAGTTGAAACCAGAAGTAATGTTGGTTTCCTTCTCAAGGTCAAGTCGTAGAGGTCAACTCTTTCTTAGTTTAAATCAAATGGACCAGACTACCATGATGTCCAGCTCTCATGGGACCTGAAATGACCAAAATCACATAGGAAGACCATGTGGGAACCTGTTGTAGATAAGCAACAAGATGGCACTTAATTTCACTTTTGCTATATGGTGGATGGCCTCCAAATGTAGGAGACCCAATCAAATCATTTTTATTAAAACGAATCCAAGTAAATCTGAAGCTTTGTCTTGAAAGTCTGGAGTTTAAATCTCGAAACGAAAATTTCGAAAACATTGTTGAGTAAAACATATTGTTTTTAGGTATCGATGTTTTAGGATCGAGAAGAGATGTATATAATTAGAGAATGTATCAGGAAAAACATAATGCACATGGAGGGGATAATGTTGAATGTCTCCTCAATGGTCCTACCAAAAGCATTGTACAATAGCATATGGGACTATGAAATGTTGGGGAGTTGGATGACAAACTACTATATGTTTGGTGGGGATTACTTATTGCAGTTCATTACATTACCTACAAACTTGGGGAGAAAACTTCAAAGAAATTACTTCAAAAAGTTTCTGAGTAAAATAAAAATTAGATATTAAAAAAGTAATTTTAAAATTTATAATAGTCTATCTAAAATCATTTAAAGTAAACATTATATATATATAACGTGTTTTGGATCGTTACGTGAAGATTATCACTTGAAAAACTATGAGTTTTATATTCTGTATAAGTGAATCATATTCCATATGTATATATCGTAAAGAAAATGAATTGGAAATATATATTTTTAAAATAAATAAATCAATAAAAATGGATGCATTGGATTCCCACTATTTGTCTAGATATATAAAATGTAGAGTCGACCACAAATGAAAATAACCAAAACATGTCCATTCTTGGGGTTATGCCTTTTAATGCATAACAACACAACCCAGGCTGATGATCACATGCATGGCCGCCCCCACCCTCTGCGTTGTGCCCCATGATGAGGGGCTCCCAAGTCCCAAACCATTGGGACCAGTGTTAGATTGGGATGCCATTTACATCTGGACACTATTGCCCAAAATTTTGGATTAATATTAACAAAATAATCATATGATTATACTATTTAATGTTGTTAGATAATGATTAAAATTTTAATCAATATAAACTCGAGTTTTATTGTACATTAACTATAACGATTATGTTGTAGAGATGAGTATTGTAGGGACGTTAGGAAGAATGTTTTGGTTATATCAGTTTCTGAGATATATATACTAGGTTATCTGATTATATGAGATATTACGTATTTGTATTCTTCGTATTTTATATATTGATAGTAGATTATTCGCTTTTTTTATCCGTGAATATAAACAAGATCAAACCACGTTAAATCTCGTTTTTATCGCGTATCTTGTTTTATATTGTTAGCATTTTGACTAGTTATTGTCCAAACTTTACTTTATACAATCATGCTTATTTAAAGTTTAAAAAGTTTAATTTAGAGTCTAAAATTTTAAGATTTTTGATTTAGATTTTAAAGTTTATAATTTAAATAAAAAATTATATAATTTATTTACGTATCTAAATATAACTCTTAAAATATTATAATATTTATTGGAAGTAAATTTTAAGGGTGCACTTTCCATAATAATTTGTTGAATTTAAAGTTTCATACCTTTTATTGTATATGTATTTATTATTTGATACATTAGTAGTGGAGTTTCTCTTTCATTTGATTAGATCACTTTTATTTTAATATTCTATTATAGATCATGTGATCAAAATAATTATTACATAAAATAATAATTAAATCATTCATCTTGGATGAATGACATATGATCATGTTCCATTTTCATAAACCACAAAATGTAATAATTATTTTCATCACATGACTAAGGACACAAAAATCCTAAAATACTTTTTTCTTTTCGAATAAATAAAAAAATAATTATATTTTAGTACACGAACTGCATAATTTTTTACATAAACCTTTATATTTAAATATAAAATTTAAATTTTAAATCTTTAGCCATAAAACCTAAACAATAAACTCTAAATTCCAACAATAAAACTTAAATTATACACCTTATAACCTAAACCCCTAAATTTTAAATCTCAACTTAAATCTCTAAACCCTAAAATTAAAATATACATGGACTAAAATTGAACAAAATGAAGTATAAAAACTATATCAAAACTTACCACTAGTATAATGACTAAAGATAAAATTTGAAATTTTTTTCTTTTACTTTGTTTTTCTTAATAGCTAAGTAGATCTATGGAAATGATCTTTGGCTATAAAGAAGCCTATACTTTTCTCTTTTGAATTCATAATTTGTTGCCTTTCAATTTTTAGGGTACTTTTGATTTTTCTTTTTTTATTGCTTTTCAAAATATATACATATTTATTTGATAGACATTCCTTATGTAAGTATATTTACGTCATCAGATAGGATCAAATTATACAGTGTAACGTTTTCCAGATCGTTGAATAATTGAAACGGATAACTCAAATTTTAAAATTTTGGACCGAAACATACATACCTACATGAACTAAAATATCTCTTTTAATAATATATGGACTAAAATAAACTTTTAATTATAATTCAATGACTTGTAATCGAATTTAACCAATAAATGACACATACATAATTATTTATTTGAAGCCGACCATTGAACTCAATTAATTAATAAGATCTCCCTTTCCCTAGTGCATTAAAAAAGTCACTCCAATTTCTCTAGTCTTGGAGGTTGAGGGTGACTCGGTTATCCTCTTGCATTTTCAAAGTGATCTCGTCAATCATAGCAATTACTTTATAATTATTTTATAAACATTATTTAAAAAAACAATTATGTCAATTTTAACCAACAACTAGACTTAATTAAAAGAAAAAAAAATATTTTAAAAATTTATTATTTAATTATCATATTGGTCCAAATAATAAATAATTTATTATCGTTTAAGTAGATCTTAAGTTTGATACCCTGTGTATAATTTTTTTATTGCCGGCATGAATCCTTTACAAATCAATACTCTACTAGATGATTATTGATTAATTAAGAGGTTAGGGTCTATATTACTGGGTCTAAGCACCGAGATTAATGGGACAAATTAATTTAAAATGATTTGTGTGGTTTTACTGAATGTGGACAACCTGGTTTGAATTAAGGAATCTTATTGACTCACGAGGAAAGGGTTCGCAGGAACAGGAAAAAGGACAGACCAATAGTAAAGAAGATTAGGGTATGGCTATCTTATCAGCGTAGCATGCATCTCAAGTTGTATTGGGTATTTTTATTTTTAATTTTAATATATTTATTGTCACACATTTATATAAATTTGTTTATAATTTATTAATATTTAATTTATTTATCGATTAATTCAAATCAAGTGATATAAAGATATATTGTACGAGTAGTGACGGAGCTAGGATCTAATGTTGGAAGGGACAAGATTCTATTAAACCTTTAAATTAGACAATTAAAAGGGGAAAAAACTCTTATTTAATTATTATTTAAACTAAAAAAGACTAAAAATGTAATTATATCAAAAAAATTGGGAGGGGTAATAGCCCCTCCCAACATATACACAGTTCTATCCCTGCGTGTGAGTGATTTTTCTAGAGACGGAGGCATTGATTCGGATTAAATATTATAAAAATGCATTGTACGATTAATTTAGAATTTATAGGTTTAATATATTCTTATTCTTTATAGTTCTTGATCATATATTGTACAACATTAGGGCCACTTGGCAAAATCCTAGTGTGGTCCAAATTGGACGGACCAATATGGAACTTGTTGTGTCAATTTTGTGAGTGTGGCATGGCATGTTCTTGACCATTCTTCCATCCAATGTACACGTATGATTTATTTTTATAAAAATTAAGACGGCAGAAAAAAAATAATATTCTTTTTTTTTTATTATGTACGATAAGGAAATTCATATTTTATTATTTTTTCGACCACTTTATTCCTTTTACTCTTATTCCAATTATCATTTAGTTCATTGTTTTTTCAATATGACATGACCTGATAAGACATGGTCACATATAATATAAAATATAAATGATATAGAAAATTAAAATAAACAAATTTTAAAAAGTTGCAAAAATTAATTTTTAGGATTTTTTTTAATAATTTTGTTATTTTAAATATTTTTATTTTTATCGTATGTGACAACTTGGCGTGAAATCATATAATTTTTTTTTAAAAGAATACAATATACTAAAATGATATTAAAAAAATAAAATGGTTAAATTAATAAAAAAGTAAATTTAATAAAAATGATATAAATACGTAAAAAACATATTAATATATTATAATAATATAAATGTGTGAAAAATAATTAATATGTTTATATCATTTTAAATAAATGAAAAATAATAAATGTATTTATTATGATGTAAATACATAAAAATAATATAAGAATATAATTAATAAATTAAATTAAAATTATCATAAAATTTGAATAAAATTAATGTGTTAATTAATATCATCCTACTTATATATTAAATATCATCTTTACCAAGGATGAGTTTAGGGATGATAATTTGACCTGTCCCCGTCGGGTTTCGACCTGAGTCGATTCAATCAGGACGAATTTTTTATTAAAAAATCAAGTTCGGGTTAAGTCATATTTTTTCGAAAATAAGGTCAGGTCGGAATTGAGATTAAGGTGAAAAATCCTCAATTTGATAATATTTATATATTTTTATTATATTTTATATAATATATAATATTTTTATTAATTTTTCTTGGGTTGGATCGGATTTAACCAGATTTTTTATTATTTTATCGAATCGGGTCGGGTTCAGGGCGGATATTCATATTTTTAGGTTGGAGAGGCCGAAAACCTGACCTAACCCGACCCATTATCATCCTTAAATGAGTCTATCATATACATCGAGTACTGTTAAACATCGTTAATGTTTAATATCGTTAAATTAGTTAATAAAAAATAAAAATTTTAATAACTCAATATATAATTAATGTAATTAAAATTTTAAAAGGTTAAATAATATAACACGATAATTATATATCCAACCTGCCGTAAATTCCTTCAACGCCGTTAAAACTAACGATGATTCGTGGAAGTGGGTCCCTATGAGTGGATGTTCCTAAAAGTGATGTTGACATCTGAATCCCTTCTCCCTTGATCTGATCTTGCTCCATAATAAATCAACACCTCCCATTTAGTGTGGTTTCATCACTCGCTAAAATAATTCGGATTTAGGAGCACTTTATTGGTGCGTGTAATACACTGGCGTCTGATGATTTGGAAGTTAAAGTTGACTCCATTTCTTTCATGTGAAGCTTGTGGTGGCGGGTTAATATTAGTTGCTCACTCCAATGAAGCGAGCGTGCACTACACCGTTCAGGCATTGATAAAATACCCGAGGGTTTGCCATTTCCTTTACGTTGAATATTATTGGCATAATAATAAATTTAATAAAAATTAGTGACTAGTATTTCTAAATAAAATAAAAAATAAAATAAAATTTAAAACTGTAGACTAATATTTGATATATTCAACAGAAATTAATTAATTATAGTGTGATCTATGATAATAATGTAGAGTTTAAAATTCAAGTAAATAATGTTGGGAAAGAAGAGCGTGCGGAAGACGTGAAGCAAGGGAGAGTTGAGAAAAGAAGGGATTGGGGAATAAAAGACTGGACCCACCTGTATTCAGGAAGAAAACCCTAATACAGGTAAGTACTACTGGTAAGTAGTAAGAATCCAAAAATATTTTTAAAAATAAATACTAATAAACTCTCAAAATTTTAATACAGATATAAATTATGAATATTAAAAAATTAAAAATCAATTCTTAAAAATTAAATATAAAGATAAATATGTGAATTTAAAAAAATTTAGAGTGCACATAAATTTTCATAAAATACCTAAAGGTTATATATGAACTTTAATTTTATACAATTATATGTATAATTTTAATTTAATTATAGACAAACATTTGATTTCAATTAAATTATACATATTTTAAAATAAAAAAACAATCATAAAAACTACTTGAAAACTTAATTTGGTGAATTATTATTTTTTTACGAGTATAATGATTTATCTTTCGTGTCCTATTGATTTATATTAAAGGCAGACGATGGTCACAAATTTTAAAGTTTTTCTATATACAAAACAAAGATATAACCCTTTAAATATACAATAATTTTAAGATTTATAGCTAACATTTATTCTAATTTTAATATAAATAAACATAACACAAAATATTAAATATTCGACATAAGATTTTTTTTATTCACTGAATTAAATCCAGTCAAACTTTTATAATAGTATTATTAGTTTTATACTTATTAAAGGATAATATTTTAATTAATTATTAATGAATTTAATGGGTTAAAATATTAATCATATATAAGTGATTATAAGTTATTAATCATATATAAGTTATATAAAGTATTTAAAGTTTATATTTTCATGAGCTTTTTGGCCCAAGTGATTAATGGAATGGTTGTTGTTCTTAAAGCTCATGAGTTCGAGCATCAATAATTGCACAGCAAAATGATTGAACTATCAATCTTAAATGATTAAGATTATCTTTTAGAATAGATACTACTGTAATCACTATTAATTAAATAAAAAAAGTTTTTATTTAAAAAAATAAGATGTTTAAAGTTTATTTTAAAATCTAAAGCAAAAGCTAAATGCATGTAAGAAAACATCACTCGCAAATTTGGGGAAAACATCACTTATTGGTATAATTTTTTTAATATTTTTTAAAATTTAATATTATATCATATACATTATAAAAATTATCTAATATCTAAAATATAAATATTTTTTATATTTTATATTTTAAATTAAATTAATTTCAAAAAATTTCCTCATATTTATACTACTTAATCAGAATTAATGAATTATAAACATAATACTTCTGTTGTAAAAAAACTATCCCATTATTATGTCCTCCGTTGTCCCTTATCTCTTCTTCCATCCTACTCCCCTCCTGTTTCCTCCATTAGACCTCCCACCAATATCACCACTTACTTCAATCTTTTTAATCTTCAAGCTTCACATAATTTCAAACAAAATCAAAAACCCAATTCGCTAAATCACTCTGCTTTACATGAAAAAAATCTAGCCTTTGTTTCATTACTTTTTCATTCACCACAAGAAAATGAAGAGAGATCGACGGGAAATCTCCGGAGCCGACGAATATAGCGGTGGGAGTAGCTCGAGGGCCGAAACTTCAAGCATTGGTAATTCCATCAAAGGAAAATTATGGGAAGAAGATCAAGACGCCGGAGGCATGGACGAGCTGTTAGCCGTTTTGGGTTACAAAGTTCGGTCGTCCGACATGGCCAATGTGGCTCAGAAATTGGAAATGTTGGAGATGGTTATGGGAACTGCTGAAGAAGATGGGATTTCTCATCTTTCTTCCGACACCGTTCATTATAATCCTTCAGATCTTTCTGGTTGGGTTCAAAGCATGTTGACTGAGTTAAATGGTCCACCAAACACAAATCTCGATCCGGTTCTGACGGCTCCCGATTCCAATTCTTCAAACCCACAACACCAGCAACAAGTTTTCAACGATGATTCCGAGTACGATCTCAGGGCAATCCCGGGGGTTGCTGCTTATCCACCTCCGAAATCGGATTCGGATCCTGAAAGTAGCCGGAAGCGGGTCAAAACTTCGATGAGTTCATCAGGATCCGATGGATATACCCCAGACTCATCTTTTTCGTTACCTCAAAAGAATGGAATTCCCGGTGTTGTAACTGAGTCATCAACTCACCCTATCGTCGTGCTTGACTCGCAGGAAACTGGGGTTAGACTCGTTCACACGTTGATGGCTTGTGCCGAAGCTGTCAAACAAGATAATCTGAAGCTTGCCGATGCACTGGTGAAGCATATAGGCTTACTTGCGGCGTCTCAAACCGGTGCCATGAGAAAAGTTGCTACTTATTTTGCTGAAGCTTTAGCGCGTAGAATCTACAGGATTTTCCCGCAAGATTCTCTCGATCCATCGTACACCGATATTCTGCAGATGCATTTCTATGAAACCTGCCCGTATTTGAAATTCGCTCATTTTACGGCCAATCAAGCTATCCTGGAAGCTTTCTCGACGGCTAACAGGGTTCATGTGATCGATTTCGGGTTAAAACAGGGGATGCAATGGCCGGCTTTAATGCAAGCACTAGCATTGAGGCCTGGTGGGCCGCCGGCTTTTCGATTGACCGGAATCGGCCCGCCACAGCCGGATAACACCGATGCTTTGCAGCAAGTGGGTTGGAAACTAGCTCAATTGGCGGAAACTATTGGTATCGAATTCGAGTTTAGGGGTTTCGTCGCCAATAGTTTGGCGGATATTGAGCCTGAAATGCTCGATATCCGCCCTCCTGAGGTCGAGGTAGTGGCGGTGAATTCTGTTTTCGAGCTTCACCGCCTGCTAGCTCAGCCGGGTGGGATCGAAAAAGTTGTTTCTTCAATCAAAGCAATGAATCCGAAAATTCTTACGGTTGTAGAACAAGAAGCTAATCACAATGGTCCGGATTTCTTAGACAGGTTTACGGAGGCTCTACATTATTATTCAAGTCTCTTTGACTCGTTGGAAGGCTCAGGTGTGTCGCCACCGAGTCAAGACCTGGCTATGTCCGAGTTGTATTTGGGAAGACAGATTTGCAACGTGGTAGCTTGTGAAGGGATGGACCGAGTTGAACGACACGAGCCGTTGACTCAGTGGAGGAGTCGGATGGAAACGGCTGGGTTCAACCCCGTTCACTTGGGTTCTAATGCTTATAAACAAGCAAGCATGTTGTTGGCTCTCTTTGCCGGCGGTGATGGTTATAGAGTGGAGGAGAACAATGGATGTTTGATGCTTGGGTGGCATACAAGGCCACTTATCACCACCTCGGCTTGGCGACTCTCCGCCACCGTGCCAGGGTCAATGAGTTGACTCAGGAGCCGAGTTGGGTAAATGAGAAGTGGGGAGGTGTAAGTTAACTGTGTTGCAGTGAGTGAAACACGAGGGTAAATTAAAAACCAGTCCAAGTGTGTAATTCTACTTGTTTTGCTTTCAGTTTGTAGTGATTTTTTTTCTTGTTTTTGGAATTCTGTTAGATTTTCACTCTCTTTTCTTAGTGGAAGCCTTTGTAATTTTCAAGGTTAGATCTATTGTGAAGGCACAGATATCCTTTGTTTATTGTTACGTTCGAGAAGATACAAATATATTAATCCTACATCAAAAAATATAAAAAAATCTTAATTCTTAAGATATAAAAATGATGATATTATACATCTTAATATATATATTTTATGAGAAAACTAATAATTTCGTGACAATATATATATCAATAACTTGATGTATAATATTTTCATGATTGATATATAATGTTTTAACGATAGATAAGGATCAAAATAAAATAATTATATTAAACTAAGATAATATTTTTGTAATTAAATAAGAATGATGAAAAAATAACTTATTTTCCCTATTGCGAGGTTATGACTTGAGATGTATAATAATTTTATCGTGAAAAGACTTGTTTAGGGTTCATCTCAAGTAACTTAAAAAAAGTTTATTTAGAATGTAGGAGAAATATTATATATATACGAGTGTAAATCGTATGTATCTTACTTGTGTCTTTATTAATACCTTTATTTTAGATTAATGAATTTAAAATTTAGAGTTCAAAAATTAGAGGTAATGTGTATTTTATAAGATATATGATTTAAAGTTTAGGATATAAAAAAAAATATGTTAATGTTTAAAATTTAAATTATTAAAAAAATTTAATAAAGAATATAAAAAGAACACGACTAGAGATAGATAATTTCTCCTCTATATATAAAATTTTTGGTCTTTGGATTAGAATCCCAAAGTGAGTTATTGATTATAGCTATGTATATTATTACCCCCACATCAATTAGTTGGATTGTCAATAAATAATAGCATAAAAAATAAATGCAATAGCCACTAGGGAAGATTTGTCCTAAAAGAAAAACATAGTCTTAGCCGACACAGAGAGAGATCATTATAGATAGATAGGTTTGGAAAAAGGTAAAAGGTTAGGGTTAAGGTTAAGGTTATTTACCTTTGAGTCAATTATGAAGAGGGTCAGAGCCATGCCCATGGGGACAACCTAAACTCAATAAAAACAAAGGATAAGGTTTATCCATTCCATCAACAACTTAACGTAACACAAAGTCTAAAGCTTAAAATGATAGTTAAAGTACTAATTATAAAAATAATATCAAACATATAAAATAATATCCGTACAAGGTTGAACCAAGTCATGACATTATGAACATTTGCAGCATGTTGTTGGTGATATTATTGTTGTAGTTGAAGGAGCCGACAGTCTTGTAGGCTTTTAATTCTACATTTCATAGCTTTGCCTTCTTAATTAAAACTGAATTATGGAGGTTGACAGGCAAACCATAGGCAACTTAAAGATCTCATTTCCATAATCTTTGTTAGTGTTAATTAATCTGGATTTAATAGATGATAACCTCGTTGGATTCAGGATCATTTATTATGGACGTTTAAAAGAAAGACACACACTTACAAGTATGAGTCCAGGTATCATAGCCTCTACTCTACAATGAGCAAGTTGTTTTCCATTAAGCCATCACCAATGGTAGGGTATTCTGGTGATAGGTGCCACTCTCCATCCACCAAGAACTTGATTTCATACCTGAACCAAATGTAAAAAATGAATGTTTAACGGACAACGTATCGGAAAGTACACGGGGATCGATCCTACCTTCCAGGTCTCAGAAATAATGTGGCGGAAAACTTGGTGAATGAACCGGTGTATTCGGGGGATAAGTGTTCCCCTTGACTCCATCCATCGAATGAACCCATAACTTGTACACTTTCTGCCATGCCACACCACAACAAAGGAACTTCCTTTGACTGTGCAGCATCTACATCCTTGATTTGTTCCTTCAGTTTCTCACGTACAGCTTTAAACCAAAAAATAAAAGATCTTTAAGAAAAACTAATAGGTTGTCACAAACTTGAAATTGAAAGGTACTTTGGGGCCTGAACATTGGCCATTTGTTAAAATATCTTAAGTCAAGGATAAGGAAGAGCAAAACTTTGTTGGTCAAAACTCAGTAGAGAATCGTTACCTTGTAAGCGGGTATGAAGATGAGACTGAATGTATCTCCCATTGATTTTTCTAGAACCTTCTGGAATGCCAGCTTTAGAGATTTCTTCTGCCAGTGAGACTAATGCCTGTAAATGAAAAACCATGTGCAACAAGAATTACAGAAGCTTTAACTTTAACAGGTTTTGGCCAAGAAATGTATTTAGATGATTTCACTAGTTGGAACAATTAGCTTACTAAATTGCTTCACACATCTAACAAAACAATCACAGGCATAGTTGATAAGCAAATTTAATATTGATGCAACTATGACAGAGCCAAGGGCTTGTGTAAACTAAACTCCAAGCCTCAAAACAAATTTACAAGAAAAATTACCAAGCTTGGGACCAAAAGTCTTCACTCTTATTCTTCAGTTGATCACTAGCTTTTCACACAAGGCATGGTGAAAAGTGAAAACTCTCATCATTTTCTTTCAATAAGTTTGTTTTATCAATTGACAATATAAGAAAAAGATTTAATATATAAATTAGTTTATGAAAAGGAAAAAAAAAACATTAGCTGAAGTGAATACTAACCTGAATTTCCAGTTCCATGACTGCAAGTTCACTTTTGAAATTAAGTAGAGCATCTTCCTTGTCATGTAACTGTAGACAGCACAGACAGGTCAGTGAGGTAAAGGCATTTTATTTGACTCTGTTAAAGCTAGTAGTTTTATACTGTAAATTATGGCATCAATTTATCCTTTAGCAATTTCCTTCAGAACATTATTGCTGAACTCAGTGCGTCCCATTGACATTTAAATGAACAGAAATCTCTTCAAGACAGTAACATAAAAGTTTTTAACATTAAAAGAGAAAAAAAAAACATTCTTCCGTTGAGAGAACAAATAAGCAACCTCCCTGGTTCATGGTTGTATTCCCTTCTCTAATCTGATGCCAAATCTGATACTCTCCATTAATAGTTAAAAACTTTTGACCAGATGTTAACGCTGTTTCCATGTTTGACATTTTCTTTTCTTCTCTACTGGGTGAAATGGCAGAAAAGAATCTAACCTAAGAGCTTTGTCATGTCTAAAAAAGGAAAAACATGAGTTCTCAACATAAACACATACAAACCTGTCGTTTGAGGAAGCGGTTTTGCTGGTTAGCTTCACTTAGTTTTTTGGTCAGCTTTGCCCTCTCAGAGTCAGCCAGCAGGGATTTCAGCTGTCGAACAATGGCATATACATTACCATTAAACATTTAAGATGATAGTAATTTGGATTACGTTCAAACTAATTAGGACACACAAGAATGGATTTGGTTGATTCTTTTACCATTTGCCGTTTGTTTTCTTTTCATTTTTAAATTTGCATTTTGCTTTCCATTGATTTTTTTGGCAAAAAGTGAACAACAACTAGCAAAAGCATCAAGCATGCAGAGCAAACAAGATTCAGTTATCACTGCCCTGGTGGGAGTTGCTCATAAGTTTCAATGCTATAGTAATGAGCTAAAGCTGCAGACCCAGCTATCCGCAAGCTGTACATAGAAACAAAAATATTCTGTTGTAAATGTCAAACATAATTCTGATATTGTGTATTTAACAGTAACAATTCCTCGGATTAGACATTCTATATAAGCTATAAGAACAATTTTGTACAATATGCATGATTCAGAAAATCAGATAGCATCTTGTTAAATAAGAAATTTCAGAAAAGCCAAAGCTATCTGCTATATCTTTGATGCTACTTTTGAATACCAACATTGCATTTAAAAATATATCATCAAACAAAACTGTCACTAAAGGAACTTAAGGAAAATAGCTTAACAGTACATGGAAAGCTGAAAGCTAGATTCCTTGCCTCTTGAAGACATACACTGCCAACAATATTTACCTATATATGCTTTGTGAAAAATGGGATAGTGTGAGTTCCACTCTACACTATGCAAATTTAAGGCATTCCTATTTCTTTCATCACACATAGATCCATTTTCAGAATTTATTGAAAACATTTGGTTACTCACACCCAACTTTAAATCATGGAGAGGTTTCTAAAACAAGTTGGAAAGCTTCTAAAGTGACCAACACCATCTTTTGTGTCCATAACTTGCATTTTATTTCAACACAACATAAAAGATGGTGTATTTACAAATATAAAAAGATTAAAAAAAAACTTATTTTGAGTGAGTTTACCTCGTCATTGCTTAGAGGTTTAGCAAGGAGTTGCTCAGGTGAATCTTCAGAAGCATGTTCATCTTCACTAAAAGGATCTTCTGACTGTAGAGACGAGGATTCCTCCAAACCAACAGGAATGGTATGCGTCTTGCTGACAATAGGGTTCTTATGTTGCTTTCTTCCAGAATCTATATTCAAATAAGCCAACCTTTTATTATTTGTCTTTAATTTCCAGGCAGTTGAATCATATGGAAACCTGTGGGCATTTTCCCAGTCTATTGCTCTCAGGTTTGATGAAAACCATGACACTTGCTTGTCAGGGCAACACCTGAAAAAATCACAAGGCATGCGCATGATAATGAGAAGGGAGCAATTGTTAAGGATCAGGTGTCAACTGGATGAACTCAGAAAGAAGGTAGTAATAATGTTGCTCAGTTCTACAGCTTACATAACATTCCTCAATATACGGACAGACACAAAAAACCCTGGGTAGGTCAGAAATCAGAGACAACATTTATAACTGAGAAGATATCAGCTAAATTTGCAGAGTAACTTCGAGACAATGTTTACTCTCACTGCTAATATAATAATAACGAAACCCTACCTTGTAGTAGCAATCTCCATCCCAAAGGATTTTCCTGAGAGAAAGTGACCAAATAAAAAGCTTAGAAATATAATTTATCAGTGAAACTAAAGTAAGAACACCGCCACAAGCACAGCAGGCTTTTTGTTCAGAAATACATCTAAAAATATGGCATCAAAAATAAGAACTTGGGCCAGATCAACAGCTGCCCAATGACAACTCTATATTCACTTTCCTCCACCTAACTATGTATCTCCTTAAGATAACATGAGATGCCATAATAGAGTGGTAAGAACAGTACCATTTCTTTTAGTGCTGCAATAGATATGAACCATTTGACTAGGGAATGTAAAATAGATCAATAATTCTATTACTGACAATGACTAAGCCTCAAACATTTAAACAATAAAAGTGGATTGAATGTTGAATTGGAGACCCTTATACTCAAAGTTACCAGAGAATATATTATAATGCCACTGACTTCTCATGACATTACTGCAGCTAAACCTTCTATTTTTACACCTTTTGTTATCCTTTCCCTCCCTTTTTATTTATGAGGATAAAACAGAGGTATTATGCCCATAAAGCAAAATGAACAGAGGAACTGATGCATCTAACATAAATCAAAACTAACATACAAGCCTTTCTTGCCACAAGTATGCAAAGGCATGCACACAGGATATATGGAGACTACTTGTAAAACTAAAATGAAGTCCAAGACCAGATTCTCATAAGTTGTTCCTGTAACCCTATCCACTTGGATTAAAATCCAATGATTTTGAGGTTTCCTTAAAAAGGAATTAACAAAAGAACTGATATTTCCTTTCCATCTTCTAAAATTTAGACTTATCATCGCATTCGCACCTAACAATTTTCTCTGTGATTATAGCAAGCATCCCTCTACTCAAAACCCCTTCCTAGAAATTAAAAAAAATAATAAAATCCTCCAATAACTAACTAAATCTCCTAACTAGGGATTCAAAAAACAGTCCACGACTGCCACAACGGTGGCAGTTATTTAATGGTAACGCCGCTGGTTGAAACGGTTAATAACGCGACTGAAAACGAATTTTAAATCCCTGCTCCTAACATTAAGTTGATTAAACAAAAGGAAGAAACAAAATTATACTCATACGCATTGTTTTCCCCGCCTGCTAATCATATCTGCGCTACCTCTATGTTTCATCGACTTAGATCCCTTATCATACAAAAATACGCAAAATTTTACCCGTTCTTTTTTACATAATCATCGGGATCGACATCTAAAAGTATTTAAAACATCAGCTGAGTATCTTAGAGCATGATATTATCAAATGGAGTTCTACTCGTCAATCAAAATCTTTCACTCCCTAATTTGCTTCAAAGAAGAATGGAAAAGGAACAATTCTTTTAATACCTTTCAAATTTCAATCCTCCAACGCTGGCATTTATTCACACAAGTTGACAACAAATAATTAATTCGTTGATTTGTCAAAATTATTAACTATAACATTAAGTAATAGGATTAACAAGCAATTAGAGAAGAAAATGTGAAGTTTAGCAAAATTTAATTAAAACAAACACAATCGAGGACTTACCGGTAAGATCTTGGAGTAAACTGCGACAATCGGAGTTCGCTCTGAGAATTACAGGAGAGAGATTTTGTTTGTGGAGGACAGTTTTTCATATTTTTTTCAGTTGTACACGTGTTAGACTCCTGTACTCGACACCTGGCATGCAAAAGACACATTGATCATAAAATAAACATATCATCCATTTATTAGGAAAATTCTCAGAAAAAATAACAATAAATTTAAAATATTGATCATAAAATAAATATAACAATAAATTTAAAATATTGATCATAAAATAAATATATACTATATAAAAAATCCACCTATTAAGCCTTGAATTAGTATCCCTAATTAAATGAATAATAATGACACGTGGATAATAATTATATATATTTAAATAATTTTGATCTAAGACAAGGAAGAATGAAGATTTAGTTCTTAGTCTTGGAATCATAATTTAAAAGAAGAAGATGATGTAAACTAAAAATTTTAATCAATTATTTTAAAATTGTTGATATTTATATATAATTTTTAAATAAAAATAATTAAATAGTAAGGAAACGAATTCATGTTTAATATGACTTATAAAAGAGTAGTTTATTATTATCTATATGAAAAATTATATTACATGTCTGGTTTATTATATTAGTCATTTAATTCAATTATAATTAATCACTTTATTATTATTTTTTAGGTTATTTTATTTTTCAGTTAATGAATCTTTATTCATTTTTTTATGTCAATAAAAAAATATTTTTTAAAAGTTAGATTAATGACATGGATGATTAGTGGTGAAATGGGTGATTTTCATTAGTTAGGGATCACGGATGACGTAACGATCCGGACTGTGATATAATCTCTCTTACTAATAATGATTGGTTCAAACAGTAAGTAACTTAATTTTGCTTAAACAAATTTTGAGTCCCAAACATTGTGTACGTAAAAAATATTTGTTAAGAGATTCACTAATATTAAATCATTAGATAAATTTTACACCATATAATTAGATCTCATCCCTTTAAAATTATATTATTATATAAAATATTTTTTATTAACGATATGAGCATGAAAAAAAAATAGTAGCATAAAAAGCATTAAAAATAAAATAAGATCAAATAAAATTCAACAAGTGTTTCAATAAAAATAAATAAATAATGTTCATTTTCAAAAATATAAATTTAAATTAATTTATCTATATATATTATTAAAAAATTAAAATTATTTAAAATAAATATTATCTTATAATTAAATTAATTATATCCGTTCATATGAAATTTTTAAATAAAATATTAATCGATCTTAAAGTATGCTTCGAAGTTTTAAAAATTAATTAACCATGACACTGACTTGGGTAATTTAAGGAGGTGGCGATATTATCAAAATCAGGTGACCACAAGCATCAACTTGGAGGACACGACCTCGTGTTCGAAACAGTTAAAATTAGAATAAATTAATTACTAATTTATGAGAAAAAGATTCTAATACATCTTTAAAGCAAAGTGATTGTATGTGTTATATTTTTAAGATAAATATTATGATTCGAATTTATAAAAGATAAAATATATATTATTTTTAAATTAAAAACTCAAGTTTAAGTCTTAAAGATGATATTATTAAAAGAGAAAGTCACAAATTTCGAATATAAATCATAAAAAATATATATAGTAAAAAATTAATCCTCTTCACACGTTACCTCTACCCCTTCATTTCATGATTTAGTAATTAAAAGATTGTATCCTAGGGAAGACAGGTAGATCTGTTTTTATTCGAATCGATCCTCTTTTTTAATTATATTATTGAATAGAGATAGAGTAAAAAAATTAATAGTCGATTATATGAAGATTATCGCTTGTAAAAAAAAGAATAAGTTAATCTGAATCATTTATTTTAGTCATCTGACAATCCAAAAAATACGTAAAACTTAAAAGAATTGCATGCATGAAGGCAAAGATGGACAAAATCAACATTTCCCATCCAGAAACTACACTGTCTGAAAACCACATTCAAACTTAAGAACAGAATATTGATCTGTTTTTTTATTACTATTAAATTAGATATTAGCTGATGCAGTTAAATATTTTATTGGTGACCTTCCCTAAGCTCTGTATTTATCACAGAATCATTATTTTTAATGAAGCAGCAGTCCAAACCCTAGCTTTGACTCAGGTTTTGAAACTATCTCTATATAAAAAAAAAAAAAAAACTTTCCTTGTATATTTTCTTCCAGATTTTCTCTCTTTTTATCAGTTGTTGAAGCAATAAACAATCTCAGGCTCAGCTAAAGGAAGCATCACAAAGATGCTGCATGTAAGGTTCACAGAAACAGTAGTTGGGATTTTCATTGTTTTGTATGCCCTCAAGAACTGCTCAGTGCAGGCTCATCAAGGTATACTTACTAGAAACCTCTCTCCCCCTAATTTACTGAAACAAAATGGATTGGATTACTCTAGGTTGAGAACAAGGATGGACCGAGCCAACGAGGTGTTTGGAGGGACAGTTGCATCCGAATATAATCTTCTAACAGTTCGTACCCCGACATAAAATTTTGTATCTGTCGTGATTTAAACTATGTGTTGTTTCAAATGTCTTTGCAGATATGGAAACAATTGGAGAAGGGCATATGGCCAGTGAAGAATCTCCTGTATCTGTTCGAAAGGTTGGTAGTTCAGCATATTCGAATTTAAATCTCGATATTTGTAACATGTATGCATCAGAACATATTGTTAGTGTTTGTAGTTGGTATACTCATGTGAATGTAATAATATTGTATTCCTACATAGGAATTCGTTGATGGTTTTGGAGGAAGGAAAATGGCAAGACACCAAGTAGATGGAGAAATTATGTCCAATGCAAATAATCAGGTTTAATTACTCTCTTTCTCAACTTTCTTTTGCATAGGACCTCGAACCAGGGTGTCTGGTTCGAGTGTTCATAACCGGGTTATAGGGTATCTAGAATAAACTTAATAAAATGAAATTGGATTTATTAGACATCTGGATACCTACAACCCTGTTATTAACACCCCTAGTGTCGGGTAAACCATATTAGACTCCGATTATATCTAGAAGTCGACTGAAACTGTTTTTTTCATTCACAAGGATCTGAGACCTTACTTAGAAACATTGAATTTCTTATCACTCAGGTTAAAGAATCCAAGGCAATATCCAGTGTGAAGAGGCAGTCTTCAAGCACAGTGAGGGAAAGCAATGGAGTAGAACCAAAAGGTGTTGTGGAGGCAGCTAAAGAGATTATAAACTTGATGCATAAGGATTACAAAGGATTGGAAAAGCCCCGTCAGAAGCCACCCATCAACAATCATATACCAAGGCATTAAGTTTGTTTCTACTGTTGGGCTAGGTGTTTTTGGCTCCACAATTTTGCCAACTCAAGTCCCTTAACTTATACCGTATTCACAGTTAAACGATATAGTATTTTAGTTAATCATAATAATATAAATACGTTATCTTTAGACATTATCGTCTAATTATACAAACAAAATCTATAAATTAACCGATGTAGTATAATGATTAACCATGAACACCTCATAGCAACGATATTAGTTCTGTCTGTTACTACGGATACAAGTTGAATATGCCTTGGACAATAATTTCACTTTTGAAAAATATATGTTTGGTGGAGACCAATGGATCAACGATGTTAGTTCCGTTTGACCAACTGGCCAGTCCGGTTTTAATAACACTCTGGTATTTGTGTGTCTATGTTATCCATTACTGTCTCCTTATAAGTTAGCCTTTGGGACAGCCCAGCTCTTGTACTTTCACATTTGAGTTTGCAAATAAACAAGTCACATAGAGTTTTCTCATAACATTTTACGACAGAAAATTCTCCCTAGACCCATAAAACATGCATGATTTGAAATGTTGGAGATTTGAACAGCTCGTGTCTTTAAGCTCAACTTTCAATCTGTTCACAAGCATCCAGGATTGAGCAAGCTATCACAGTGTTGGTACTAGGTTGAGATTGAGCTGAGCCTCCTTGTTTGTTCCTTCCATGGCCTCAAAACTCCCTCTGCATATAAAAGAAAAACCCTCCAAAATCAGTGTCATTGCATTGCACCAGTGTTGCAGGAAACTACACCGCATATTTGTAAGAGAAAGAGAGTTAATATACCCCACGGTCAAACATGGAAAATATATTGTCTCTGGTGGCTGTCCTGATGATGATGAGGCAATGTTTTTCTGTTCATGTTCAGTGGGTGTCTGCTCATTTTCTTTCAGCTTCATTCATGGCACAAGTATTACTAAAACTCAAAGAATGAAACCAGATGACCAGAAGCTTGTTATATAATGTTACCTTTTTTGCCAGCATGTTGTTCTGGTCTTGTAATGTCCTTTCCTGTCAAAAATATTTGCATTTTTCGTATTTAATTCTACATTTTTAAATATAATCATCATATGACAAGATCTTACTCTCTTCTGCATCAATGAAATGGACTCATGCATGAGTTTATTCTGCATGTCACAACAAATTATGGTTAAATAGACTTAAAACATTCGAATATCAAAACATGAAAAATAAATGTTCGAATAAATCATTAAAAAAGCTCATTTTACCTTTCTAGATCGTATGCGCTTCAGAGAATTCCCAATTTGTTGTTCCAAAAGTTGCAGGTCCCTCAGACTCAAGCTATCAAGTTCTTCTCCTTGGAGCTGTCTGTAATATCAAAAGGTAACTTAAAGGACCAAGTTGATTATTGTAATATCTAATACAACCCTAGAAGCATGTAATATCAAAAGGGAACTTAAAAGGACCAAGTTGTCAAGTTGGTAGTAAGTGTTGGATATAAATATATATTCGATACGAGTGTAAATATGATATATGCATAATGCATGAGAGCAATTTTCAAACATATGAAGTTGCATGTGTACCTCAAGTTCCTTTGTAGAGCTTCAACAGTTGACGTGAGTTTGGAACATTCCAAAGACAAGTTTGCCTGTGCAACATTTAGTTCGAGTCGGATCGAATAAAAATATTTTTTTACTATTATTTCGATTTTTAGAGTTTTATTATGATAATCTAGATTGATCCGCGTGGCACACTTATTCAGTAGGTGAGTAAACCTTTTAATTTTATTAAACATTTTTTTAAAATATGTTCTATTTTCGTTTAGTTCTAAATAATGTTTTTTTCTATCTTCATTCTAGAAATTATTTTTCATTTTTTTTTAAATTGAAGAGAATGTTTAGTTAATATTTCAAAAATGAAAATAACAAAAAGTTTGTTTGGATTTTGATAGTTAATTTTAACCCATTAAATGCGTTATAATTATTAGAAATTGTTATTATAATAAAAATAAAATGTGATTAAACACACCAAAATTCTAAGATTTTTATTAGAAAAATTCAAAATCAAAATAAGTAAAATTAAAATTTTAAAAACTCTTATTATCATCTTTTCCGCTTTGATATATTTATTTTCTAATAAAATAAAAATAATATTTATTCTTTAAAATCAAACAAACCCATATTATCTAAATTCAGGATGATAGTGGATATAACCACACTTAATTAATGTTTTATTTAAAAAACATATATTTAAAAAAAATAATCTCGTATTATATAAATATTTTAAAATATAATCCGAATAAAATATATGATTTACTCAAAAAATATACATTTTAAATAAATTTCACGATATAATATCAAACATACCTGCGATTCAGAATTTGATGAAGTAAGTTGTCTATCTGCATATAATTTTTGTTCATATCGTTCTAAAATACTCTCCATACTACAATTAGAACACAAGAAGCTAATAAAAAAATATCTACATACATGAACAAAGAAACCAACCATACGAATAACAAAGCAAATATCTACATGTACGAATATGAATAAAGAAATGAAGTATACAATTAACACGGAAATTTAAACAACCTCAAGAATGTTTATCGCAAATGCACGGAATATTTAACCATTGATTTTTGATTCACTAACCTATTAATTCAAACCAGGTTTTGTAGAGATTTATTATGAAACAACTCTTTAAATCCAGTTTTCTTCACTCAAAACGTCAAGATTTGAACCCTAACTTTACCAGAAGAATTTAATGTCTTTATCTTATTAGATTAACTAGTTATTGGTTCAATATGTAATGTAATAATCAGACACAATAGCATTTAATTAAGTGCCTAACATAAACTTCTATGTTGGAAGCTGAAAATTGAACTTGTAAAGGGCAAAGTTACATCGCTTTCCTCACTTTCCATATATATAATGCCTATGGACATAGCTAATATCATCTCCTAGGTGAATCACAAACAAATTCCAACATCCTATGTTAAATGCAACAGACATGAAAAACAAAACCATGACAGAAACATCAAGCCCTATATATGACACAAAGCTCTAGGAATTCTGGCTTAAGCATAGTTGACTCTTCAAACTTGAACTATTCTAGTTTTCAGAATTTTTTAACCAGACATCAAAAAATCAAACCTACTGTCATAAATTTCTTGTTTTAACTACTATGAACATAGAAGTAAAAAACCAGATATTTTTCTGATTTGACAAATAATCAAATACAAAAACAGGTTTCATGAAGAGACATATATACAGAGATTTCCCTGGAATGTTTAAAAAAAGGAGAAAAAAATATCATAAAATCTCAACAAATTTAAGAACATAAACAGAAATGGTCATCTTCTGCAACTAAAGAAAGAGACAGTATATGTTAAATGGAAAGCTGAGGATTTTGTTGTAATAAAAAGCCATGAAAAACACAGACCCAGACCTTAAAAACAATCAGAAATGGAAAATAAGACATGTCTGTATATGAAAACATGCAATATAATTATCTACATCAAGCAAAACCCAGAGATTTAAAGGGTAAAATTCCAGTATATGAAGAAAAACCTGGACTCAGATGAGTACTCCGACAGCTTCCCTTTGTTAGAGAACACAATCAAAGCAACCTCAACATCGCATAAAACTGAGATCTCATGAGCTTTCTTCAGCAAACCACTTCTTCTCTTGGAAAATGTTACTTGCCTGCTAATATTGTTCTCGATCCGCCTTAGCTGAACCCTACCTCTACCCATCTTGTTTTCCCACCCTTGAAAAGAAAAGGAAAAAAAAAGCTGTATTTTCTCACTAAACAAACAACTACTCCAGGAAACAAACTTCAAGAAACCCTAAATATATGAATTCATATATGTATTTTGGTCTTGGTTTTTTCCTTACAGGGAAAAGGAAAACATGGAACTGATACGAAAATGGCTATTCTAAAGTGTATGATTCTATATTTCTATTTACTGATGTCGTAATCTGAAGCAAAAGGCTTCGCTTTCCTTTCCCATACATAATACACGGAAAAAAAAAAAAAAACAGAAAAAAAGGAAATAAGATAAGAGTAATTATTACATTATTTTTTTTTATCTCATTAAATCATTTTTTAAGTTCCACTTAATTTAACATTTATTTTTTTTAATAAAAATTATTTATCTTAAACTATATTTTTTTCGTGTAATTTAGAATTTAAGATTTAAAGTTTTAAATTTTATCGTTAAGATTTAAAGTGTAATTTAGGATGTGAAATTTAGGGTTAAAGTTTAAAATTTAATTTTTAATATTTTTAGTATGAAACATAAAAAAAACATATTTTAAGATATTTTTTAAAAATTTTACTATAATACATATCTATTTATAGTTTATATTTAAGACACGTAACATTATCTCTTAATAATATCTTATTCACGGTTTAAAATTAAATTTTTATTTTAAAAGTAATATATTTTATCATTACATTCAATACTATAAATTTATTTTAGAAAAATAATTTTTTAAAAATATCTAATCTATTTACAAGATTTTTAAAATATATTTTTAGAAGTGAAAGAAATCCACATAAAAAATAATACATGAGAATATATAAAAAAAAAATTCGTATCTATAAATACAATATAAAAAATTATTATTATTATTATTATTTTCAAATTGGAAGGACAAAGTAGAAAATAAATAAATACAGGTGCATAGTAGAGATAGGCTGGTTGTCGAAACCTGATTGGTTGGAAGGACGAAACAGTGTTAAGTGTCAAGTTTATATCCACAGATTTTTTGGTCTACCAGTTATCGTGTCCGTACAATTGTTTCCGTATTTTTTGGGTCACCAGCATTACTGTATTTGTCCTGTGTTTTTGGTGACGGCGCTACATGGCTTGGCTTGGCTTGGCTGGCTGGTCGAATTAAAACATATCATAAATAAATGTTAAGAATATATATAAATAAATATTACATTATAATTATTAGACTATTCAAAAATAATAATATTTTTTATAAAAATAAATACTTTAAATGATTATTATTACGATGATGTATTTTTTTAAAATTCATATAATTAAAAAAATAAACAAATTTTAGTAACAAAAATCATTTATTACTATTCCTATAATCATTTATTTACTTTTGGTTTAAAAAGATAAATTCGATTGTTATTATTACTAAAATTATATTGTTAAAATAAAATATTAACTCATAATTATGTAACAAAAATACATTTTTAATGAAATCTGAATTTATAAATAATAAATAATAATATCAACAAATATACTTAAAAGTTTTAAATTCAAAAATAAAATACTGAGATCCTTAAAAATAAAAGTAAATGGATTAAATTATAAATGTATGAAAGGTACAGGGACTTTAAATCTATTTTAAATTACTTGTGACCCTTATTTTTGTCCTTTCGATGAAAATAAATTAATATATTTGTTTAAGCTGGAACCTTGAAGGCTGAAGCTACTCTCCGACGACATTGTGTTTGTATACATAGCCACATAGGTCAATGCTCGGGGGAAATGGATTAAATGAAAAATCAACCCTTATATTATGTTTATTGTTTGTTTTTAGCCCTTAAATTATTTTTTTATCAAAATAAATACCTAAATTTTTATTTTTGGTTACTTTGAGTCTTTAAACTATTTTTATCCAAATAAATACCTAAGCTTTTGGAATCGTTTATTTTTTTTCTGATCATTCAAGATATTAATTAAAATTGATACAAATACACGTGTCAACTCTAATCGTTATCATTTCTTTGACTAATGATTTTCATTTAATGAGATATATTTTTAAATTAAAATAAAATATTAATAATTGATTTTTTTTTAATTATAGGACCTAAATAATTATACAGTCAAAACATTGAAGATATTTTTTTGGCTATACCTAAAAATATTTTTCTTCTACTTTTAATTGATTTTTTTTTTCAAAGGAAACTAATATTTCAAAAAACAAAATTACATGACTATGACTTTTTCGAGAGACCAATATAATTTTAATTTAATATATATATATAAATACTTATTCACCGGAACTATATGTATAATATGAATCAATCTAAATTAATCAAAATAAAACCCTAAAAATCTGAAAGATGATAAAAAGATTTAAAACTGAATAAATAATATTACGAAAGAATATAAAAAATTCTAAAAAATATTCATTGAGGCATTTGAAAAGTTGACAAAAGTAGAGAGTATAAATTCTTCGGATTTTAATTTAATAATTTTTATTTTATTGATTAGAATGAAGGTTGGAGTTTCACTTGTAAGTTAATTTTAATACATATATATATATATATTTAAACCTTATTTTTTGAAAAATAATATCTTAATAAATAAAAAATAATTAATTAAATAATCAAATAATATGCATATATATTTTACTTTGTGTGTAGCCTAGGGAATAAGTTTAGTATTCTATTTACAAAATATATATTATCAAAGATTAAAAATATAAATAAATATATATTAACTTATAATTATCTTTAAAATATTAAAAACAATTCTAAATTGATGTAAAATTTTAGGAATTTTAATCATATATATTGCGGTCCAACAGTTGGCACATGAATGAAAATAACATATGAATTATTTTTGGTTACTGAAAGATTAGTACGACACTTTATTTTTAATTATTTTTAAATATTCTCATGAAAGTGGTCCCAAAATTAAATTTAATTATTTTTAAATATCTTAATTTTAGAGCACGATAAGATATTGGGGAACATGATACCACAAGCCATATGCTCCATTCCTGCATAAATACCAATTTATAATCTTTCTCGTACAATCCCCTTGTCCTCTTTAAGGAGGGGACCATTTTTTTAATTAATATCTAATTATCTTAATATTTTAATTTTTATTTAAATATTAATAATTTTGCATAAGGGTTAAAAAGGACGAGTTATATTGTATTTTTTAATATTTTTTTGAAAATGATGCGTAAAATAGTATTATGATAATTTTGTTTATTGAAAGCATGAAGTTCAGTTAGACTGTAGATCTTACCTCACTCTGCTGGTAGAATAGGGTTATTTCTTCATCAATGTTGGTTAGAAAAAAGACATTTTGACAACCTATAAAGCTTTAATCTTTGAATTAAATTTTATAGGAGTCTTGGATTAATGTGAAAAATATAATCCCAAGATATCTTAGGGTTCATAAAAAGAGAATGAAATGCTCAACCATTCCTTCTTTGCCATCCTTTTTTCACATGATCATTTGTAATCTCAAGGGATTATTGCTTTAATGAGGTATAACCTAATGTAAAATTTTAATATTAGTGAGTTATTAGTGACTGAATTCAATATTATTATTTATTGACAGATTATATGAAAAATTTAAATTTACTAAGGATAATAATAAATTATATATTTTTAGAAGGATAAAAAAATAATTATATCATTGTCTTTATTTAGATTTTTTTCAATTTTTAAAATTTTGGGATCATGACTCCTATTTATTCTTCATAGATTTTACTTAGATTATTTGATTTTTTTTAATATTTTAAGTAAGTTGAAAAAAAAATATATGGTTATGAGAGAAATCACTGATAAAGCTACATAAACTAATAAAATATCTAATAATAAAAATTTATATCAAACTTTCAAGACACTGAAGAATTTATTTTCCATTAAATAGCAACTACTCTCACTAAAAACATTAACTAAATCAAGTTATGATATCATGACAAGAAGTAGTACTTATTACCAATCTTGTTTTGTTGAGCTGAATTTATGTTTTAAATTTTTTGTAAATTACTTTTGAAAAAAAAAACTTTTTTTGAGGTGTAATAAGTTTATTTAATTATGATATCTATGAAGTAAACATATAATGTATTAACAGTAGAAATTAAAAGTTTATTTATAAATATTTTAATTTTAAAGTTTAAGATTTAAGTGTATGAATTTAAAAATATAGATATATGATTAGAATTTATGATTTAATTAGAATAATTTGACTAAAAAATAATTCTAAACTCATCGACTAAAATCCTTAACCTTATATCTTAAATAAAATCTACAACCTCTAAAATTAAAATATTTATAAAACTTTTATTTTCACGGATATTTCTACATAAAATAATTATTCAAACATTAATATTAAACGTCAGCACGAGGTAAAGGCGAATCCAAAAGGAGGCATGGGATTTGCCCCCCTTGTAAAAATTGGGTAAATAGCATATTTGGTCACTCTAGAAAATTAAGCATTCAAATTAAATCTCTGCATTTTTAACACAATTGAAATGGTCACAACTTACAATTCATGAAACAAATTTCCAGTCTCTGTTTCCAGGACAAGGAGTTTGTTCAGTGTTGTAGAGGTAGTCATGGAGAGTTGCAGTGGCCAATGGCCATGTACTCGTAGACAAGAATCATTTCTTTGTTTTATGGTGTCGTCTTATAGCATCGAGCAAAAGAGCTTGCAGATTCCTCGTGGTGGTTGCTGATAGATTCTGAAATCAGGCTCGATCCTATCAGTTTACGTGCCATAAAATCCGCAGCAGCAGCGGCTTCCCCGTATGTGTGTTGGATTTCTATCCTCCATTGGCCACACGTTAGCTTCTTAATCCGCAAGCTAGTGGATTCCTAGATGACATTTCAGACTCAAGTTTACTCGACTAGAAAGCAAATGCCATTGAGCTGAGCATGCCCCAAGGGCTTCAACAGTGTTGTGTAATTTTTCCTTACAACCTTAACCAAGTCGAGTAAACTTGATTTGTACTGCCTAGATGACTGAGACCGGCTTTAAAGTTCCAACACATAAAAGGGATGGAAGCTTGGGACCCCGGTCCCAGGCGACTCATTCATGATTCAACCTCCTGAAAGCATAGTTTCAATCTGATGGATGGTTTCCAAATCCATATTTCAAGTGCTTACTTTCCATTGGATGGTTTAAAGTTGGATGAAACTCTGAGACCCCAGATTTTCCAACACGAAAACGACTCATTAACGATGCGAAAATCGCAAATTTTCGGAAACCACAACCTGGTTTGAACTTATCTCTTTAATCTGATCTCATTGATTTCTTTCAACAGTAGTCCAGCTTGATGATCATTCAATTATTTGTTCCTCGGAGACAGTATCTGTCTCTAGAGTTTAGAATCCATATATATATATATATATATATATATATATATCAGAATCAGAGTTTCTCTGATTTTCACACCATACATATCACATTCTTCCTAACAACAGTAACATCAAAAATGGAAAACAAAACACCATATCTTCATGTCTTCCGGTCAGAAATTTATTTGACACCTCGTTTGCAACGAGTGTAAACAGTGCAAGGCCGATAACTCTTACCAATAGGCTTTATACAATTCCCATAGATATTTGCATTGCAGACTGGCGGCTTCTCCAACCCTTTATAAGAAATAGGACTTGGACCTGAAACAAGAATCCTCTGCTGCATGTCGGATCCTCCGAACAAAAACTCTTCTTCTTGATCTTCGATGAATCCGCCGATTGTTTCATCGTATGGTGTAGTATTCGTTTTGCTGTTCGAAAAAGCTGCTTTTACGAGATTGTTGCTGGATAGGATTAGCAGCAAAGAAGCTAAAAAGAACCTTGCAAAAAATCCCATTTTCATCTCAATTAGTACAACTTATTTTCAGTGTCTGTAGGGCTAAATATCTATGGAAAAGCTGGAAATTGAGGATAAGCAATGAAAGGTATCGTTTCGTTGATTGGTTAAGGTCTTATAATAGGCATAGGGGGTCCTTGATGACTTCGTCTTCAATTTTGGTGAATGAAAATGACAGTGTTTTGTTCTTGACTTGGTCAGCTTCAGTTTTTAACAGGGAAATTAAGAGTGAATTATCATTTTTTTTGAATACCTAAGAACAGATTAACGTAGAATCCGACTTAGGGGTGAGTAAAACTCTACTCAACTCGAAAAAATCGAATAATTCAACTCGACTCGAAAAAATTTCAAATAAAGTTCGAGTTGTAAAATAAAAGTTCGAATAACTCGAAATTTTTAGTAATTAAAGGACTAATTTTTAAGTTTGAGATGAATCTTTCAATTTTTTATGATATATACATTGATATATAAAAATATAAAGAAATATTGCTACATATGAAAATAAATTTATATATGCATATCTTATATGATTAGAGAAAATTGTTTAAATTGGAATAAAATCATATTATAACTTGATAAATAATTATAATTAAATATTTATAGGAACTCGAAAATTCGACTCGATTCGACTCAAATTTCTTAAACTTGACTCGAACCGAAAAAAATTCAAATAAAGTTTGAGTTGTAAAATATGATTCGTCAACTCAAATAACTCAAAAAATTTTGACTCGACTCGATCAAATACTCACCCCTACTCATCAACCGACTAATCTTAATTAATTTGGATTGATATATATCTCAGATTTAATTTTAATACGTTCTCTCTGAGCATGTGACATATATTATAAATTTTAATACCAACGTGACAATATTATTACATATTCATCCTCTCTAGTATATTCCCTCAAATCAAATTAAATTATTTAAAAGTACATTCATGACCAACTAATATTATTCTATAGACACAGACAGACACACAGCTAATGTTGTCTGCCAGTTGACACATTGATGTTGAAAAACGTAGAACATGTAGCCGTAGCGAACGATGTAGCTATTGGGTATCATTGTTTTAAAACTATGAGTGATGGAAAATAATTATTATAATCTTTATTTTAAAGTTCTGGTATTATTTGAAATTATTATTATAAAAAATAATTATTGATAATAACTGTAATTCAATCTTTATTATCTATAATCGTGATAAAATAACGTGTTTAGAAATATAGGGTAAGTTATATAAATGATCCCTTGATTATACCTCAATTATCTTTTACATTCTTTGACTATCAAATGTTACAAATTGGTCCATTGACTAACTTTTTTATACAAAGTAATCATGTGCCGTTAAAAATTTGACGAAAAACTGATGTGGACGTTAACATGCTGACTTAGATAACCATGTGGCATCCCTAATCTCTATAATCCAAGTCAGCATGTTAATGTCCACATCAATTTTCTGTCAAATTTTTAACGGTACAAGACCACTTTGTATCAAAAAAGTTAGTCAATGGATCAATTTGTAATATTTGATATTCAGGAAACGTAAAAAATAATTGAGATATAATTAAGGGACCATTTACGTAATTTACCCAAAAATATGATCGTAAATTTAAATCCTGATTCCTTAGCTATAATAAGACGTGTTTGAGTTTCACCATTTATTAATACATCGTAGAGAGAAGATAGTTGAAGACAAAATGAAGCAAACATGTCTTTCTCTTGCAATTTTAGTGCTGGTATTCTACAATTCAATGAATCCCTCCGCAGCTGTTTCAACGGAAACCAACCGCACCACCTCCACCATCGACGACGACGACAAGTTGGAGTTTCTGATGGATTCGCATTTCGGTAGGATCCTTCAAGGTGGCGGAAATGTGGTCTACAACAGCGGCAATTCCGGTCAGGGGGCGGCAAATTGCGGCAGAGGTGGTTCTTATGATAGCTGCCTTCCGAACCCGAACCGTCCCGTTACATCGCAAAATTGCGGGACGTACACCCGTTCCTGCGGCAGGTGACAGGCCGTGCAATGTGTGTTGGTAATTTTTTAAGGTTTGAAGCTTTTGGTTCCTGTAATAATTGGGTGTGAATTTAATCCTCTGTTTTCAATCTCTTCGGTTGGATCATTACAATATTGGTTATAAAATTTGCAGTTTTCTGGACATGATTCACTAAGCTCCACCACCACTCTGTTTCTTATGTTTCTTTTAGAATTCTAATCCATCATGGGTGAAAGAAAGCATCTCTCTTTCAATTTAAAAAAATAAAATAAAGTTCAATCCAAAAAATAATTTTATCGAAAAGTATATCCGATTATGTCTTATAATTTGTAATTTGCATCAAATTAATTCTTTGACCAATATTGACTATTATAGTACTAATATAATAGTTAACGATACTGACGTGACAATTTTTATTGCTAATACGGCAAAACATAATGATAACGTGATAGTCAATGATAATAAAGTGACGATATAAATATGATGATGATAAAACAGGGTTTGAATTGATTATTTAGACAGAATGAGGGTTTTTTTTTGAATTCAGAGACTAAATTGAAAGTTTAATAAATTAATTTTAATTAAGTTAAATTGAAAGTTTAAAAATATTTAAAAATTTGTAAAATATTAAAAAATCTAAAAGAATATAGTGAGTTTAAGAAATTAATAAAAACATAAAATTCAAATTATCAAAAATTATAAATATAAAAATAAAATAAAATTGTAAAATATATATAAACCATCAAAAAAAATTCTTTGAAGATTTTTAATCTAATTTATTAATTGTTTTTTTATATTATAAAGTTAACTTTAAAAACTAAATTATTTATCTAATTTTATTCAATAACTAACTAAATTAAATTAACTTGAATTTTAAATAAATTATTTATTCGGTTTAATATTTTTAAAATTTAATATCATCAATTCAACACCTCTGTTATATTATCATTACACGTACACTATTACATCGTCATTATTAATTATTACGTTAATATTATAGATTGTCACGTTATCAACATGGACCATCATATCAACATTGTTAATCATCACATCAACACTATAACAATTAAATAATTAATTTAATATAATTTACGAA
Organism: Abelmoschus esculentus; assembly: GCA_035048815.1. NCBI lineage: Eukaryota > Viridiplantae > Streptophyta > Magnoliopsida > Malvales > Malvaceae > Abelmoschus > Abelmoschus esculentus. The sequence goes on along the minus strand of JAUCBN010000051.1, from coordinate 12,111,951 downwards.
TTATAATATTAATTAAATATAATTTTCGACAAAAATTAAATTAAATTTTTGGGTCAAACTCAAAAACAAAAATGTCTCCTTGATAAAAAAAAATCTATATGTTATATTTTTGCTATAAGGAAATGGTTGAAAAAAATATTATAAATTTTCGATGAAATAATCATAATATTATTGGTTTCACGAGTTCAAATTTAATATTATTAGAAATATAGTCGACAGCCGTTGCATGTGAATTTGAAAATTCAAGGGGTCTTTAGTGAAAAGCCGAATTAATAATTATTGAAATGGAAAGTTTAAATTAAGAGTTCAGAATCATAAAAGTGAAAGGAAACATTAAAAAAATCACGTTGAAAATTCAAAATTGAATATTGGCCAAATAGTAAGGACTAAATTCGGAATTTATATATAATTAGGGATTAGTTATAACCCTTAAATTTTAAACACCAACATTAAATCCTTAAATTATAAATTCTAAATTAAATTTTTAATTTTTTTAAGCACCAACCATCTAGCCTTTTCGGTTAAAGGATCAGTTATTGTTTCTAGAGGTCACGAGTTTAAGCACCAATAATGTCAGCACAATGATTGAGTGATCAATATCTAAAGGTTTTTGAGCCATTCGTTTCACTCATCCAGTGATTCAAAAAGCGTCTAAAACTTACAGAGTTTTATACGTTTTTAGATCATTGAAGTGAAACATATAGCTCAGATTAATAGTCGATTATATGAAGATTATCACTAGAAAAAAAAAAGAATTAATCCTAATTATCTGTTTCACTCATCTAACCATTTAAAAAATATAAAATTTAGAGATTCTTACATTATTTAACTTGAACCTATCTCTATATGGATAAGCTCAAATTATATAATGTAAAACTCTTTAAATTTTATGTATTTTTTAAATAATTAATGAATAAATCGAATAATTCAAATTAATTTTATATTAATCATATCTCTTTTCATTTATCTATACGTAGGCAGTGAGTAGGACGTGGCTATAGGTTTCATTATTTTAAAACTATGATGTAACGTTCCACCTGCTATGAAAGCTATCGAACGGTTGACATTTTTGGATGAATTGCAATTGGCATGAATAGTCCCACGACCCAGTCTTAGTGCACCTACAACACCTTAAAAACAAGTGTTTGAGACAATAGAAGTGAACAAAAAATGAAGAAAACGTGTCTTTCTCTTGCAATTTTAGTGCTGGTATTCTTCAATTCAATGAATCCCTCCGGAGCTGTTTCAACGGAAACCAACAGCAGCAGCACCACCACCATCGCCGATGACAACGAGTTGGAGTTTCTGATGGATTCGCATTTCGGTAGGATCCTTCAAGGTAGCAGAAATGTGGTCTACAACAGCGGTAATGCTGGTCGGCCGGTGGCAAATTGCGGCAGAGGTGGTTCTTACGATAGCTGTGTTCCGAACCCGAACCGTCCCTCGACACCGCAAAATTGCGGGACTTACACTCGTTCCTGCGGCAGGTGACCTGCCGTGCAATGTGTGTTAGTAATTTGTTAAGGTTTGAAGCTTTTAGTTCCTATAATAATTTGGTGTGAATTTAACCATCTCTTTTCAATCTCTCTTGTGTTGGTAATGTATTGTATTAATAATGATTATATTTATAATATTTAGTTTATTAAATGTAATAATAAAATATATTACATTCAGAATTTAGATTTAAATCTTAAAAATAAAAAAATATCGCAAATTTTAAATATAAATAAATTATATTTTAATCGAATTTTTAAATATAGGTTAATTTTATTTTTTATCGTGGTTTAATTTGAAGTGGGTTGGAAAAATTCAAAAGAACATGACGCTTGACATCGACTTAAACCAACTCTTGACTGAATCAAATTTGTGGTAACTTATAAATAATGCTTGTAATTTAAATATTCAGTGAAATACAATTGGTATGAACGATTATTCACATATTTTTAATGAATTAGGTTTGATTCTTATCGATTAGGCTGTTGTCGTTGGCTTTCCCTTACCTTGTTTTTCGTTACTCGGAAGTTTAATCGAACATAAATAAATTGAGTTTTATCGAATAAAATTATATTTGTGTTTGTGTTTGTATTCGTTTATTTATTCTTTTAAAGACATTTTCTTTATTTAAATTTTTAATATTGTATTCGTTGATTTATTTTTAAAATTGTTTGTGTTTGTTTGTTTAACGCTCGTGAACATGTTCGGTTAAAATTAACAATCATATTCGTTTATATGTTCTTAACGTGTCCGTTTATTTGTTCGTCAAAATAGTAAAATTACGCAACTAATCTTTAAGTTCCTTAGGCTTTACTGTTTGAACTCAACTTCACCATGTATCTAAACACACTGGTATTTAAAAAAAAACGAACTTGTTCGTGAATAAGTAAACCAAACACATCTCTATTTGTATTTATTCGTTTATTAAATAAAAATAAAAATTTTATTCATACTCATTTATTTAACTTAACAAAATAAATATTATAAAACCGTCCATAAATAATTCATCCAACACTATGTTCATTTGTATCCTTATTTAAACTCTCAATAAACATAGGAAAATAATGAAGGTTGTTGAGTACAGTAATGTCATAAAAATTTACTCAGAAACTTGTTAAAATTGATCAAATAGAATCCATGAATCTAAACATGAAATTTTAAAGTCTAATTAAAAAATTTAAAACCTTGAATGATATAGTAACAATTATTTATTTATTTTTTATTTTTGTTTTTTTATTTAATTTTTTTAAATTATTTTTTTTATAAATTTACCTATTACTTCTAAACATTTATGTTTTGCCCCCTCAACCCCTAATCCTGATTCCGTCCCTGAACACAGAATTAATGTTTTATGAATAGAAATTAAAATATTAAATATAAGGTTTAAAGTTTAAGATTTAGAATTTAAAATTACGATATAAGATTTGATATTATAACCTAAAAACGCCTTAAAAAATCAAAGATCGACACCGAAATACGAATAATCTCATACACACAGAAATCAAGCTTGGTGAATGAAATACTTATCATATAAAAGCATACAAAGATCGACACCGAACAACAATACACACACAGGCCAACCCTACGACTTTAGGAGCTGAAATTCATGACTTTCCAGTCCTTAGCTACGGCAGTACGTTCCCCTACAGTTGGCTGAACCTCCTCTAGCAAGACAACTAGCGTACTGAGGACTCGGGCAATTCCGTTGCGCCGGAGCATTCCGATTTCCCGTGTTACCGGTGACTGCCATGTTTCCACTCTGAAGGATTCGAACAATGTTAGAGTCCATCACCATGTCGAACCCCAACTCCGACTCTAAGTCCCCAGCGATCCGGCATTCATCGACATGGCCTTTGCACCTGTAACTGGTGTTGCTCTTCACTAGAAAAGCAGCTTCACAACGATTTGTTTTCAGTAGTAAAACTATCGCCATGACAGCAAAAAATAAGTCTATTTTTCTCTTCTGAATTAACAACATTTTTTTTCCAACCTCTCTCAATTGGGCACAGGTGAAGGGACAGTTTAATTTATGGACGAGGAGAAATATAAAATATTAGTATTTGTTGAACCTGAAATTGACCGAATTCATATTTTATTAATTAAAGTCACAACTTTATTAGGTGAACACATAGGATCCACAGAGTAGCAATTTGAGGTTTATATATTAAACCTTTGTTAGTTTGGTTGGAAAATAAGTTTTCTTTTCTAATTTTATCAAAATAATTAATATTTGATCGTCAATAATTTTTAAAATAAAGAGTTAAAAATTTTTATGAATATGTTGTGTTTTTAAATTTATTGACGAATATGTCATACTTAAAAATTATTATAATTATTATACCTTTATTAATGATATACTTTTTTAGTATATTAACTAGGATTATAGTTATGGTTGGTGATACAATCATTTTTCATGAAATATTACAATTAGAATTTATAAATTGTTTCAACATCATATATTTACTTATTAATATATTGTAATAAAAATATAATAATGTATCGTAATTTTATATAATTAAAATATATTAAAGGAATTAAACTTAAAAACATTTTTATAACAATGATAGTAAAATATAATTTTAAGTAATCTTACCTTAACCAAATATTATAATTTTATGTCTGAGTTAAATGAGCCAAATAAAATAATATAACTTTCTTTGTATTATTAATATATCACATATTCGTATTAGTAAATAATTTTATATTTCATAAACTAAACATGTCATAAAACGAAATAACTTATTTCTTTTATTTCTTATGTTTTTATTATAAAAATAGATATTAAATATATTTTTATTTTTTTTAATATAAAACTGAAAATATTTTCCCTATAAACAATCAATCCGTCAATCTTCTGTTGTTCCGCAAGGTTCATGTCCAAATCACCTTTCATCTCAGCAAACCCATTCAATGCAAGGCCCTACGCATTACCCAATAAACTTGGTCCACCTGCCACGTCATTCTCATATCTCTTTTATCAGAAGGATTACCTGTAAAATAAATATTCAAATTTTATTTTTTTAATAATAAATGTTTAATATTTTTAAATAAAATAAATATTTAGTGTTTATATCGTTATTATTTTAAATGTCTGATCGATTAAAAATCATCATGGAATAAAAATATAAAATGTAATCTGTTTCTTTAATAAATTAGGGGAAAAAACTTTTTATTTAAAAACTCCTAAATCTTAAATCCCCAAATATTCAAATCACTGATCTTAACCTTAATCAAACCCCAAATCTCTATGCTTCGACTATTAATTCAACTACTAAATCAATCACCATCAGTCACTCTCAACTTTTGTTGAACCTATGACTAAAAATCTCACCCTTATGTTATCAAAAATCGATAAATGAGCAGTAACCTGAAAGATGATCTTGAGAGTCGAAATAACACCGACCAGTGTATGAATAAACCAGGCATTGATAGACTGAGTTGGATTTGATGCAACAAACTACTCTCTTTTGGCAGCACTCTTCTATAGTTTGCCATCACCCCTTTGTTAGTCTTCCGTTAGTTTTTTAATAATGATAATCAAAATAAATTAATTTAATAAGTTTGGTGACCTAATTGATAAGTTTCTTATCTTGACGGCTAAAATAAATATCTCAAATAATTTGATGTCTACCTGTATAATTTACCCAAAAAGAAAAAGCTATTGATAGAGAAATACAGGAAATAGGATCTTGGGTTTGACTCGGACATTGCTAACATGATGTAAGAGAGAAGCTGTAACTGTGAACTGTCTTTGCGCTTGAGAACGCATTTTATTTTAAGTTAAAAAACTTAAACCGTTAGTAGTGTTTTTTTTCGTTCCACAAATATTTTTTTTTATTTTTTACGTAGTTTTTTTTAAATAAAAATTATAAAAAATTAATATAAAATAATAATTTTATTTTTAAAAAATTAAAATTTATTTGTTGAGAAATTAAAAAACAATAGATAAAAAATATGTCTTGTAAAAATAATAACTTTTTAATAGAATAATTAAAGTAAGACAATTTTAAAATATAAAAGGGATAAATTCAGTGAGACGAAAGATTGTCAATGGTTTTATAAAAGCTATAAACTCCTCAACTGGTTCTGTATTAATTTTTGGAAGGGTAAAGTATATGGTTGCTTATTAAACAATTTTGGATATTTTTTTTATTATTAAACTTTTAAAGTTATAACACGGTCAATAAATTTTTAGTTCGGATATAAAAATGATTTTTATTTGTGATAAATCTGTATAAAATTTAGGCTCATTTTGTAACATTTTATAAGTTAGAATGATTTTTGTAATATTTGGGGGGAAATAATGATTATTTTACAATTTTTGAGAATCTAATAACCAAAAATGTCATTTCAATCTAATTTAGTGGCTAATTATGTATTTTTACCCTTATTAAAACTGTCCTATATTTTTAGTGTTTGTTTATATAAGTATGCATGACCCTTTTTACTTATATATATAATGTCTAATTAATGTAATGGTCTTTGACCTTCATTTTTAATTAAATAAAACAAGGGAAAGAAAAAGGAAGAAAACCAAGCAGACGAGTGGGTAAATTATATTTTATTTTTGCTTAAAAAAATTAAACAATTTATTTTTATTTTAAAGCGTTTAATTTATTTATTTTTAAAATATGTGTTTAATATCATATTATTATTATTTAAATATATTTATGCTAAAAATTATTAACTTATTAGAAATTTTAATTTATATTATTTTAATTCTTAAAAAATAAACTCGTTTATTATTATCGTTAAATCAATCACGATTATCGAATATTTTATATTTTCGTTATAAAAAATTAATGAACGACGAATCGATTAACTATCGACACTGAACTTTAAAAGATTTTGATCGCTGAGAGAATGAGATTTCATCACGACGACGATAACTTGTTGATAACAACAATGACAACAAAATTTGAAATTTAAGGTTAAAGATTTAAGTTTTAAATTTTTTACATTAAATTAAAAAATAAAATTTTATTAAAAATATAAAAATAAAAAATCACAAAAATAAAAAATAAAATTATATGTGATGCAATAATCTAGTATTAACTTTTTAACGGATAACCTTAAAATATTTAATAAATAAAATATTAAATACCTAATAAAAAATATTATATAATTTAAATACATTTTCGATTAAACCTGTATTTTCAAATAATATTTTATTATTAAAGTGGTCGGTAATTTTTAGGTGCATTTATATTTCATAAGAAAACGCGTTGCTCAAAAAAGTGGACTTTTAGTATTATTTTTCCTTCTGATTTAAAGTTGTTAAAGCTGATTCAAAGATGACCAACACATGCACAAAAAATAAGCAAAAAATATATGATAAACATTCATTTTTATTCTTTAGATTCAAGTTCCTTTCTTCATAGTTACTCTGTTTGTTTAATCTCCTGTCTCTTCATTTTTTGTTTCCCCTTCAGACAGATCTATCTTTTCCAGAAAAGACACAACAATTTCCAGCATTTTTTGGCTTTCTGAGTTTTGGTTTTGATTGAACAAGTCTTTTTTCACTCTGGGTTTTGGCTTGTTTTTGTGTTTTGTTATTGATTTGGGGGGAAATCCTGATTTTCTTCTCATCGGACAGGCTTCCGGGTCTTGTTTTTCGTTTCATGTAGGATTTTCTCGGTGACCAAACAGGAAAGAGTAGTTCAATGTCGGTGAGAGTTTCTCTAGCTTTTCTTGTTTTCTTCCTTTCGATTTCCTCCGGTGCTTTTGAAGCAACAGCTAGAATCCACTACGACCGTATCAAAAATGAAAATTCCAATTTCTCCACTTTGGCTGGCATCGAATTCCCTGATCACATGAGCTTCAATGCAGCAGTTTCTTCTTCTACAAGCAGCAATGATTGTAGCTTCAAAAAGCAATCCCAAGAAGATGATGGTGAGAAAGATGAACCCAAGAAGACGGTGAAGCTCAACTTAAAGCACAGGCAGAGTGATCGGAAAGCCGCCGAGCCAAAAAAATCTGTCTTGGAGTCAACTATGAGGGATTCCACCAGAATTCAAACACTCCATAAAAGGGTCATTGAGAAGAACAACAAAAATGTTATTTCAAGGCTAAACAGTGAAAAGAAATTGAAGCCAGGGGTTGAAATAAAAAAAGCCGGTCCACCACCACCGGAATCTTATACGGTTGAGGTTCCTGGCCAGCTTGTGGCAACTTTGGAGTCCGGTGTAAGCCTCGGCTCCGGCGAGTATTTTATCGATGTGTTCATCGGTACTCCTCCTAGACACTTGTCTTTGATTCTTGATACCGGCACTGACCTTAACTGGATTCAATGTGTTCCTTGTTATGATTGTTTCGAGCAGAATGGTCCGTATTATGATCCGAAGAAATCGAATTCCTTCAGGAACATAAGCTGCAAAGATCCGAGGTGCCATTTGGTTTCATCCCCTGATCCTCCTCAGCGTTGCACAGCTGAGAATCAGACATGTCCTTATTATTATTGGTATGGGGATAGTTCTAATACTACCGGCGATTTCGCACTCGAGACATTTACGGTCAATCTAACATCTCCCGGTGGGAAGTCGGAAATCATTCCGGTGGAGAATGTGATGTTCGGTTGTGGTCATTGGAACCGAGGCCTCTTCCATGGTGCTGCAGGGTTGTTAGGCCTCGGCAGAGGACCTCTCTCATTTGCCTCTCAGCTGCAATCACTATATGGTCATTCCTTCTCCTACTGCCTTGTTGATAGGAACAGTGGTGCCAATGTCAGTAGCAAGCTGATTTTCGGGGAGGACGAACATCTTTCGAGACACCCGAATCTGAATTTCACGACTTTGGTAACCGGCACGGAGAATTCGGTCGATACATTCTACTATGTCCAGATAAAATCGATCTATGTCGGAGGAGAGGCCTTGAACATACCAAAGGAGACATGGGAGTTATCAACCGACGGAACCGGCGGCACCATTGTCGATTCGGGCACTACTCTAAGTTACTTCGCAGACCCTACTTATCAAATCATAAAGGATGCATTTGTGACTAGAAGTAGAGCCCAAGGCTATCCTGTCATAACAGATTTCCCAGTCTTGGATCCATGTTACAATGTGTCCGGGGTCGAAAACATAGAGCTACCCGATTTCGGGATACATTTCTCCGACGGGGCAGTATGGAATTTCCCGGTGGAGAACTACTTCATCTGGCTGGAGGAAGATGTGGTTTGTTTAGCAATTTTGGGGACTCCGAGATCGTCCCTTTCGATCATCGGAAACTATCAGCAGCAGAATTTCCATATCCTGTATGACACAAAGCAGTCTAGGCTGGGATATGCGCCCACGAACTGTGCTGACGTTTAGCTTCTTGTTCAATGGGAGAGGAATAGTCAGTTTTTCCTAAGTTCTCCTGTCAAAATTAGACCAGAAAACAGACAAGAAAATATATATTTTTTTCTTTGTAATATTCAGATGATAAAATTGATTATAGTGTCAATCATACATAAAATGAAGATATTCTTGAAATTTTGTATCAATTATAAATATTATTGCAGGACTTCAAAATTTTTTGTATATTTGCACGTAATATGTATCATAAAAACAAACCTAAAATCTAAAATATAATCGAGAAAATTACCTATATTTTAAATTTTTATTTTAAATTAAATTATTCATAAAATTTTACCTATATATTTTTATATATTATTAACTATTTTAATAACTTCTTAAATCAAACGAGTTAAAATATGTTTATTTTATATTAAAAAATAAAGCCTGTAAAGTGACACAAAATTATTTTAACATACCTTATATTAAAAAATTTCACGTTTTAAGTTTTTTATATTTTAAAAATTTATTAAAATAATTAATAATAATATATTATATATATATTAGTATGTACAATTAACGGCTAGACTCATCCGTCATGTAATTGTATTAAAATAGACTTGGTCAGCTTGTTAGGTGAGCACCAAACCTTGTTTATTCTCTTCCGTTTAAAAAAAAAATTCTTTGTTGTGGTGACGTGTCATGGCATAGGCATTCCACTTACCGTATTTATATTTTTATTTTATAAAAAATGTCATATTTTATATTATAATTAATTTTAATGTTGTTAAATCAAGTAAAGTTAATTTAATTTAAAAAAATTTATAGATAAATTTGTTAATTTTTTAAAAATATTTTTAATAGTTATTTTAAAATCATTTTACTCTATTAACGAGTATTGAATGTATTGAGAAAATATATTATATTTTTAAATTTTAAAACAACATTATTTAAAAGAATAATCTTACGATTAAATATAAATTAAAAGATAAATATATAGAAGGAATTTAAATTTAAACGATTTAATATCCAAATTAAATGATTTTCGATTATTTTAAATTTATGTTGATTTACCCATAGTTTACAGCCTTATGTTGGTCTTGTAATCACTAAAAATAATTTATAATCAAGTTGTAATAAAATTAATTTTATAGAAACTAGCAAAGAAAATTTTAGATAGTATTTGATTTTATTTATAAAACAATTAAAACAGTCCACATTAAAAAAAAAACTAGAATTTTAAAATTAAATCAAAATATATATCTAAATCGTGATATTTATCTTATAATATAATTATTTTTTTATTTAATAAAAATTAAAATAAAGTCCTCGGCTGCCTTGTGGGAAAGGGCATTTGGTACATCCCCTTCCACACATGGAATTCAAGGTCAAGGGTCAAAGTTCAAGCATTGCTTATTGCTTCACCACCAAATTTGCTTTTATGAAAAATTAGAAAGAAAGAAAAAATTATTTTTCAAATTTAAATACAAATTCAAAGGGCAGCATGATTCCATTTTCCACCCCATAATTTTTGTATACATCATGTATTCATTCATGTTTATGTCATGTTTTATATTGTATTTTTAATTTTTATTAATTTTTATTTATATTATATAATTACATCGTATCTGATATTATCGGTTATTATATTTTATAATCCGTAAAAATTAAAGAGTTTTCTATTGTTTGAACAAGGCTAAAACATGAAGAACTTCTAAGGTTAGTCTTAATTATTTTCCATGGAAGGGCCAAAGTGAACTTGTCTCCCAATCTTTGTTGTTATTTTCTGATTTTTTAAGAAACATCCATGGAAACAACACAAACCCTTTTTTTGGCAAAAATAATAGTTTAGTGATCAAAATAAGAAATCGAAAATAATTTAACAACTAATGGTGTTGTTTAACCTTAAAAAATTTATAATTTAGTAGGGCTGAGTATTCGATCGAGTCGAGTCGAATCAAAAAATTTCGAGTTATTCGAGTTGACGAGTCATATTTTACAACTCAAACTTTATTTGAAATTTTTTCGGTTCGAGTCGAGTTTAAGAAATTTGAGTCGAGTCGAATCGAGTCGAGTTTCGAGTTCCTATAAATATTTAATTGTAATTATTTATCATATTATAGTATGATTTGATTCTAATTTAAACAACTTTCTCTAATCATATAAGATATGCATATATATATTTTTTCATATGTAACAATATTTCTTTATATTTTTATATATCAATGTATATATATCATAAAAAATTGAGAGATTCGTCTCAAACATAAAAATTAATCCTTTAATTACTAAAAATTTCGAGTTATTCGAGTTTCCATTTTACAACTCAAACTTTATTTGAAATTTTTTCGAGTCGAGTCGAGTCTATGAAATTTCGAGTAGAGTCAAAACGAGTCGCGTATTTTCGCCTCGAGTCGAGTCGAGTTATTCGGTTTTTTCGAGTCGAGTTGAGTTTTGCTCACCCCTATAATTTAGTGACCAAACGATAAATACTAAAAGTTTAGTGACTAAACGCTCCATTTACCCAATTTTTTTAAGTAAACCAAATCGTTGAACAAATGAACCCTATGTATATACTCTTTCTCTTTGGAGTTGGTGTAACAGTTGAATTTTTGGCATGCATTCCTAGTAGTGGGAAGCACAGGATTGAAACAGCAGGTTGAGGAAGACGGTCAAGAAACATCCATTGAAACAACATAAATTTGCTATCACCGAGTTTTGACCGAATTGAATTCGAATAGCTTGCAAGTCAGTGTTGCTCGTTATCGGTACTAGTGTAACTTGCCATTTTCCCCTTAAATTCCACTTGTCTGCAATGTATACAATTGCATTGCATATAAATCATATTCAAAACACCCCACTCATCTGCAATATATGTATTTGTTGTTAAAAGGAAATTTTTTTGCAAAATTCGAACATGAATTCCGAACATAAATCATGAAATGGATATATAATTTACATAAAAATACTTTTGATGTGGGTGCTTATGTATACATAGGAAAAGCAAGAAAAAAAGTTACTGATAATTCTCTGAAAAAGACTTGAGCCTATGCATTTGAGTATGCTTGTCCCTGCTGATGAGCCTGTCATCTCATTGCTGCTTTAGCACCACCTTACAGGCAAATTTTGAGTTTTTCAGCTAGATGAAGAACAGTGCAAGTTTTAATTAGCAGGGAAACTGGTTTCTTTCATTACGTTTACAGGTCTAATTATAATCGTACTTGTTCCACCATTTCTAAGCTCATACTATGATGAACACACGAAATCCATCGACAGCGATACAATCGATAATCGCAACATTTAAAAGTAGGGATGATAGATGGGTATAATTTTGCGGATTTCGTACTGCACCTGTACTAGTTGGAGTGGGGATGGGTATGAGTTTTGTGGGTAGTGGGCGAGTGTGGATGTAAAATGTCATACCCATCATAGGTATTGGGTAGGTGATGGGTTGAAAACTTTACTCGCACCATATCCATCCGCTCTATATCCACCCGCTTCGTATCCGCCCATCATATGAAATTTGAACAATTTCTATTTATAGACTTTGATTATGCCTTTTATTATGGTAATCCTTAAGCCTGTAGACTTTAAACTCAATTAATTTAATTTGAAAAACTGATAATTTATGATCGTGCTTGAATTAATCAGGATGAAAATTTGTCATATATGGATAAGTAAAATTTATAAAAGTGTAAATATGTTTTAGCTAAGTTAATTAGCTATATATATTAGTTAGTTGTAGTTAAGTAGAATTTATATCAGTAAAAATACGTTTTATTTAAATTACTTATCGTTAGTTAAATGTAGTTAAATTTATATACGTGTAAATATGTTATATATACACTTAATCAATCAATAAATTATACGAAATTTTACCTTTTTTTTTATAAAAGTTTGATTTATTTTTATATAATTCCGTATTAGTAGTTGCTTGTAGACATGTACATGTGAAGATGGATTTAAGAATGTACCCGTGTGGGCGGGTATGGATTTAAAAATTGTACCCACCGTGGGTGATGGATAGGTAATGGATATAAAAATTTTAGGTGGATATGGATATGGGGAGGAGGTATCCGCACCCACCCTACTCATTTACCATCCCTATTCAAAAGGCATTGGATCGATTCATGTCCTTAGCTGCTTAATTACATTGTTTTTTCCATTACAGATCTAAAGTTTTTCATTTCTTGTTTTTCCTGGTGTTGGTTCTTATAAACAGATGAGTCATATACTGATGTTTGAGATTACAGTACAAGGATTCCTCCTTTGGGCTTCAAAGGGGTTTCTAATGCCTATCGATATACTTGATATCAGAATGTGGAACAAGACTTCAAATTCTTTCCTATGTTCATGCAGTTTCACAGGCAAGCTTATCTTATTACCTTTATATGTTCGATTGAATAGTCATTTTGGCTCATATTTAACCGAATAATTAATTCAGATAGTTTATTTAGTGCATGATTGTTGATGACAGATGCTTTCTGCACTTCTTGTAACACCAAGAGCAGTAATCTCTATCAAAAACTTCAATAATGCCTTCAACAATCATCATCAAAGATTAGGGGTAGCTTTATATGTTGTCATATGGTTACAAGCCTTGACCGGAGTTTTATTTTTTTAACAAGCTAATAGTGATTACAAGTAATTGTTGGATAATGCTTGAATCCTACACTTCGTATTTATAGGAGACATGAAAGCAGTTCGGTTAAGTTAAAATTCATTTTGAATTTTAAATGTGTAACCGATTAGATTTAATAAATATCAGAGATTTGATTTGATATTATCTGTTATTAAATCTAATTTTGAATAGATATTATCCGAGATTTAAATGGATATTTTCGGTTATCAAATCTACTATTTTTGGATAGATATTAACAGATTTATCCGAGATTTTAAATGGATATTATCTGATATTATTAGAGATTTGATTATGATATAATCTGTTATTTAAATCAGATTTTTTCTGATTCTCAGACAGATTTGCCCCTGCTTTCAACCTATAAATAAGAAGCTGATCTCTCAGTTTTAATCATCCCATTCAGATTTACTTCTGTCTTATTTTAGAGAGTTTGAGAGCATTCCTTGAAAAGCTTAGAGAAGTTTTTGTTCGACTCTGGTTTAGACGATCATTTCCTCTATAGTCCACTCCAAACTTTGGGTGTACATTGTTTGGAGTGACCGTGCTAACCTTCGGGGGACAACCGCCTAAAGTAGCGAGTACACACATCGGGGCGAATTGTTTCTAAGGCAGTGGCCTCCATACCACGACACGGTCCATTTATCTTTTAGTTAGTTCATTTTATTTTCCTGTCAGTGCTAACGCCCTGTTTTGCAGTCCATATATCCAACAATTTAGAAACAATTATACTGCAAAAATGATATTATTATCAAGCTAGTTTGGCTTTGATCAAGCTTGACGCACTTGACGGGTCAATAATCGAAGGTGGTAGTGAAGTTGAAGATAAGAACCAAAATCCTAAAGATAAGATCTTTTACTATCAGTAAATTTTATTTTTTTTATTACTGTTAGTAAATTATTTTCGTGACTAACCATATATAATTTTTATTTGAATTTTGTAGATTCAAAATGGTTATGAAATTTCAATCACGATGAATTTTTGAGATCATGATACAAGGATTGAAGTCGCAGGCATGATCAAAATAGACAAGGTCTACATGAATTGTGTTTCTACTTATAAGGTCAGATTATTTAATTCATGATTTATAATGCATGAATTTATATTAAGCCTTTACCTAATCTGTAAGCTTAGTGAGTATCTGTTAGATTAGGTTGTAAAAGAGGGCTAGATGACCTTTTTTGAGTAGAAAATTCATCTTGAGAATGCTTAATAATTTTTTTTTAGTGGGGAATACATTAAGCATGACTTTAAAAGACAAGAAATATTCATAAGAGATTAATTGGAAAGTAGTGAGATAGTTTAAATAATGCATGTCTAGGATTGGATCTTTGAAGACTTGGTATTTAAGTATGCTTTATGCATCACCTCTCTTTTAGACCTACCTGGTGCATTACTATGCTCATTATTCCAATTTATAAAATACTATGACTATATAAATATTCTATACTTAATGTAGAAGTTAGAATAATAATCTTAATAATTTATTTAAGATATCTTTCTTTTAGTCATAGTAAATGAATATTTCTAGTGGTCTTTTAAAGCAAGAACCTTGTCTAAAATAAAGAGAAAATGATAGACATTAATGTTACTATAAGATGGTGGTAGCCATTAAATCTCTTTGAGATATTTTCTTCAGAATTTTAAGAAGGAAGAAAAGATTTGTCTATCTTAGGAGTGTATAGAAATCTCCATAAAAATTCTCTTTATGAAAAGAGGTATATGAGACGAATGACATAGTTCATAAAACTTTTACCCCTTGTTTTTGGCTCAACAAAACGGCATAGCCGAGAGAAAAAAACAGAACTTTAAAAGAGATGGATAAATTCATTGTTGATAAGTTTTGGATTAGTTGATAATATATTGGGGGAAGTCATTCTATCGGTAAATTTTAAATCGAATACCTCATAAATAAATTAGACTTAACCCCATACGAATTGTGGAAAGGTTGTGCAAACTTGCAATACCTAAAAGTGTGGGGGTGTCTGGCTAAAGTAGATTTGCCTGACTTTAAGAAGTCCACCATCGGTCTTAAAATCGTTGATGTAGTATTTATTGAGTATACTACAAACAATGTTGCATAATATGCTCTAGAGTTTGAGTTAGAGCCTAGAAGAAGTAAGAAGAAAAGGTTAAAAAACCTTTTTTGGACCAGATTTTGTTACTTCCTTTATTTCCGAGATAAATGATTTAGACAACTTATCAGATCCTATAGCTTAAGTTTTTTAATTAGATAAGGATCCTAAAACTTATGGAGAAGCTATGAGATTTATTGACGCTGGTTTTGGAGAAGAGTTGTTAATGATAAACTAGAGTCAATAATGTCTAAATCATACTTGGGAATTGGTAGACTTGCCTAAAGGATTTAAACCTATCAACAACAAATGAAACTCATGTCAGATGGGTCAATCTAGAGTAAGGCAAGGCTAGTAGTCATAGGGTTCACTCAAAAATATTAAAGAGTTTGACAATTGAGATGTCATTTATACTCGAACCCCTGTTGACTCTAGCACTCATCTCTTTAAAAATAAAGGAAGCTGTGTTTCCCAGGTTGAATATGCTAAAATTATAGAAAGCCTAATGTTCTTAATGAACTATACTTGGCCCGATATTGCCTATGTTATGAGTAGATTGAGTAGATATACTCATAATTCAAGTGGTGAACATTGAATGACTCTTAGATGCTTACTAAAGTACCTTCGAGTACTATAGATTGGAAACTCTTTTTTGTTGGCTATCCTGTTGCTTTAAAAGGATGTTGTGACGCCAACTAGGTTTCTAATAGTGATGAGGTAAGCTTTACGAGTGGATATGTTTTCACTTTAAATGAAGCTGCAATCACGTAGAAGTTTGCCAAACAGATTTGTATTGCACGCTCCACCATAGAGTTAGAGTTTATAGCTCTAGACTTAACTGGGCAAGAAGCCGAGTGGCTAAAGAATCTTTTAGCATAGATACCTTTATGGGGAAAACCGACTCCTCCAATATCTTTATTGTGCGATTCGTAATCTGCGATACATGTGGCTCTAAATCAAGCTTACAATGGTAAGAAGAGACACATTCGCATAAGGTACGAATATGTGAGATACCTAATAAAGAAAGGAGTACTCGTCTTAGAGTATGTTAAGTCGGAGATGAATTTGGCTGATCCTCCTACCAAAGGATTGAGCAGGAAACAAATTCTGGATTCGTCGAGGGGGATGGGTCTTAAGCCCATTGGTTGAGTGATTCATGGTGGATACCCAACTTAGTTCTCTAAGTTCAATGTGGTTAAACGAAACCATGGAACGACTCATAGTGTACATGTCCATCTACCCAATCCCTATGACGTTTCATGTACATGCCCAGGTTGAGCTTAGTGCTCTTAATAAATTCATAGCCCAAGTTTGGGTGGTCTTAGTGAGAAAGACTTAATGAATTTACCGATTTTGGTTGAATAACTACTCTTAATAAGTTCTTAAACCTATTGCGAAGGACTAATTGAACTTACCGCTCGGAAGGATGAGTTTATTTTAACTCTTAATAAATTCTATCCAAAGAGGTTGGATTGTTCTATTGAGAAGAACATTATTGAATTTACCGAACAAAGAGGTTGAGTTTTTATTCTTAATGATTTCTTAGCCCAGAGTTTGGGTAGTTCATTTAATATGAACTTGAAGAAAATCACCTTTTTTTTTGTGAGGTTGAGCTTTATACAAAGCTCTTAATTATTTCATAGCCCGATTTTTGGTGGTTTATGTTGAGATAAACTTGATGAAATAACCTATGTAAGTGAGAAGAGTTAGCCGCCTTCTATGAAAAACGATGGCTGTTTTTTCTAGTACACTTACTAAAATCCCGAGGTAAGATGGCTAAATATATACTTCATGTATATACATATCTTCACATCGCAGACTGTGGTGGATGAAGAGATTAGTTATGTGTTATGAGTTCACCCCGATCTTAGAAAGTTCAAGACTAGTTTCACTTATCTAAGAGGAGGATTACTCATCATCACTACGTACTAGTTCAAGATTCGTTCACTATGTACTTAAGTAACTAATCTCGCCAGTGCTCGTTTAGTGATAGTCGAACTTTGTGTTTTTTTTTAAGAGGATTCATTCGCATTAGTGGGGGATTGTTGGATAATGCTTGAATCCTACACTCCGTATTTATAGGAGACATGGAAGCAGTTCGGTTAAGTTAAAATTCATTTTGAATTTTAAATGTGTAACCGATTAGATTTAATAAATATCAGAGATTTGATTTGATATTATCTGTTATTAAATCTAATTTTGAATAGATATTATCCGAGATTTAAATGGATATTTTCGGTTATCAAATCTACTATTTTTGGATAGATATTAACAGATTTATCTGAGATTTTAAATGGATATTATCTGATATTATTAGAGATTTGATTATGATATAATCTGTTATTTAAATCAGATTTTATCTAATTCTCGGACAGATTTGCCCCTGCTTTCAACCTATAAATAAGAAGTTGATCTCTCAATTTTAATCATCCCATTCAGATTTACTTCTGTCTTATTTTAGAGAGTTTGAGAGCATTCCTTGAAAAGCTTAGAGAAGCTTTTGTTCGACTCCGGTTTAGACGATCATTTCCTCTATAGTCCACTCCAAACTTTGGGTGTACATTGTTTGGAGTGATCGTGCTAACCTTCGGGGGACAACCGCCTAAAGTAGCGAGTACACACATCGGGGCGAATTGTTTCTAAGGTAGTGGCCTCCATACCACGACACGGTCCATTTATCTTTTAGTTAGTTTATTTTATTTTCCTGTCAGTGCTAACGCCCTGTTTTGCAGTCCATATATCCAACAGTAATATCTGTTCTAGAATATAATCTCCACCATTTGACATTGATCGCTCAATTACTTTGTTGGCATCGCTGGTGCTCGAACCCGTGACTTTTATGAACATCAACCGTTCCTTTAACCACTTGGGCTAAAGGGTACGAAAAATATTTATTTTTTAAAATAATATTTTAAAGTAATAACAAACATTTAAATTTTATACCAAAGTTTTCAAAAATATTTTCACTATATTTTTAAAAATAATTTTAAATCAGCTATAAAAAACTTTACCTAAGTTAAATTAGGTGGTTTATGAGAGGATTATGAACCTTCTTTGTCCGTTTAATCTATTATTTATCTAGCTGTAATCTAAAAGTCAAAAATAACCTCATTTTCTTTCTTCACTCGAAGGTTTGATAAGGTTATTATGGTCATTCCATTGGAAACCGACATCAC
Organism: Abelmoschus esculentus; assembly: GCA_035048815.1. NCBI lineage: Eukaryota > Viridiplantae > Streptophyta > Magnoliopsida > Malvales > Malvaceae > Abelmoschus > Abelmoschus esculentus. The sequence goes on along the minus strand of JAUCBN010000051.1, from coordinate 12,093,292 downwards.
GAAAGAAATATGACCGTTTTAGATTCTACAAATCCAGGCGTTTCAAATTCCTCAAAACTCTTTTAATTTTGAATAATAATAATTATTATTATAATAACCCTTCAGACTTCAGATTCCAAGGAGAAGGCTCCACACAACCAAAAAGGAAAGAAAACCCTATACCCAAAGCTTCCTCTTTCTTGTTCTCAGGCATTCAAAAGAATTCATCCTGATCTATAACAAGAAGAAGTAATAGATTTAGTTTGTGTGTTCTTTTGGAAGTCTTTTGTTTGAGATCAATGGCGGCGAAGCGTGGAGCAGAGGAGGAGGTGGTGGTGCAGGAATTGGGAGGAGGAGCAATGGCGGTGGTGGAAGAACAAGAAGTAAAAGAAGAAGCTCACCCGTATGCATTTCACGTGTCTGGACCTCGCAATGTGGCTAGACCTAATTGGAGAGACCTCATCAACTCTAGTTGGTCAGTAGTTTCATCGTTCGTCTAAGTTTAAATGCTCGATCTAAAGATACCCATTTCCTTTTTTGCTCCAAATCTTTGTGCTTGATTTAAGATACCCATTTCTTTTTCTTTTGTTTTAATGATAGTATTAGATTCCATTGGTAAAATTGAGCGTTTATGAGCAGAGAAGATATCTTAAGTCATTCTTGATTACAGAATGATCTCAAATGCATTACAATACTGGATTTGGATGCAAAACTTTTGACTCAGGACTTCGAATTTTTCAAGAACATTTCAAAGTTAGGAAAGGGTTATTTGAAATTTGAGGTCTAGTTGATCACGTGGCATCAAATCTGCAGGCTTTTGTCACTGTTTTAGTTCATTGATTTTAATGATTTATCTTAAGATTTTATGCTTGACCCATGGCACACCTAGGTGTTACTGTAATAAATATATACTTAAATGTAACAACACTCAAATCTTGTTAGAGGAATATAAATCCTCTTTTCCTTTTACTGTCACTGTATATGTCCCTATTAAAAAATTATGGTTTAGGGTTTAGGGATTAGATTTTGGGGTTTACTGGTTTAGTGTATGGTTCTAGTCTTTTGTGTTAGAGGAATATAAATCCTCTTTTCCTTTTACTGTCACTGTATATGTCCCTACCCTAAAAAATTGTGGTTTGTGCTTTAGTTTTTTGTTGTTTAGGGTTTTAGTCACGTGTGGTTTTAGGGTTTTGTGGTTTAGGGTTTGTAATTTTAGGTCTAGGTTTTGTGGTGTTAAGTTTAGGGTTTAGGTTTTGTGGTTCTGTTCTTGTTTGAGTTAGTAGGGAATACAATATAATTATGATATTGAATTATAATTATTCTGTTCATTCTTTGTTTAAAAGAAGGTATTTTGGTAATTGGTTTAAAGAATGACTCACAATTTCAGGAAAGATGCAAACTATAAGAGATCTGTAATCGCATGTTTCATACAAGCGGTATATTTGCTCGAATTGGACAGACAAGAGAACAGAACAGATGAAAATGCTCTGGCTCCAAAGTGGTGGGTGACCTTCAAGTATAAGTTGACCCAAACTTTGATTGATGAAAGGGATGGATCCATATTTGGAGCAGTATTAGAATGGGATCAATCGGCTGCGCTGGCTGACTTCGTCCTTATTAGACCTAGTGGAGCACCAAAGGCTGTTTTAGTGCTTCGAGGGACTTTACTCAAAGGTCCAACTATCAGAAGAGATATCGAGGACGATCTCCGCTTTCTAGCTTGGGAAAGCTTGAAAGGTTCTGTGAGGTTTGAAGGAGCATTTGAGGCCTTAAAAGCGGTCGCCGAAAGGTATGGAAGTAGCAATGTATGTATTGCAGGCCATTCCTTGGGGGCTGGTTTTGCTTTACAAGTGGGAAAAGCATTGGCTAAAGAGGGTATTTATGTGGATGCTCATTTGTTTAACCCGCCTTCTATTTCGCTAGCTATGAGTTTAAGAAATATCGGAGAAAAGGTGGGGTTTGCTTGGAAGACACTCAAGTCGAAGCTTCCTTTAAGCAGTGAAGCTCAGGCCAGTGGTGATGAAGGAATTAAGGATAATCCTTTAGGCCTAAAGAATTGGTTAGGCCATATTTATGGTGAAAAGGCTTCTGCCGGATCGAAACAATGGGTACCTCACTTGTACGTGAATAATAGTGATTATATTTGTTGCCACTATACCGACCCTGATGGAGCAGAGGAGAAGGATGCAGACAAGGAGAATGTTGGACCTTCGAACGGACAAGTTGGGGCGAAATTGTTCGTGATGTCGAAAGGGAAACAAAAGTTTCTTGAGGCTCACGGATTGGAACAGTGGTGGTCAGATGACTTGGATATCCAGCTTGCTCTAAATAAGAGCAAGTTGATAAGCAGGCAATTGAAGTCCTTGTACAGTCTCCCAGCTACACAAGTTCAGAGAAGGCCAAGATAACAAAGGGAAAATAATTTTCTTTCATCGAATGACTCGGTATCCAAAGATCCTTCCTGGTCTGTCGAAATAACGTGTGCATGTTTTCGTTGTGTTGGTTTGTCCGCTTTCTCTCGTTTACTTATATCAGCAAAATGTATACCAATTTCCAGAAATACAAATATAATCAGTTTCTATATACTTCCATTGTTCTTTACATTTGATCTAAAATGTTTAAACATGCAGCAATCAATGGTGGTGTATAGCATTAGTATAACAATTCATAGTCAGATAGGCTGGTCTCTTGTTCAATCAGATTGGAACCTGTATACCAAGAATATGGTTCATGATCATCAGGATCAAAAAGCCAGGATTCGATATTCTGGTACGCTGACCAATCCGTATTCCCTTGGCTCACCGGCAAAGGCTCGTGATTGAACATCGATATGTCCTGGTCTGACGTCTGCATCAGGCCGCTTTCTTGGTTTATTTCTTCCAACTGAAATGGTTGCATACAAAACAATGAATCCCAAGATGTCGTCGTGGTGATAGTAGGGGCAACTATTTCGATTTTTTCCATGACTGGGACCGTTTCAACTTCCTCAGGTATATCAGTAATTCGGCTTTGATATCCGGTTAGCTCTTGAACAAGCTGTTTGAAGCTTGTGCTGTCTGTAATGTAAACCTTGGGCCTCAAGACATTCATCAGGTTGTGTAGTTGTTTCTCTTTCTTACATGTTTTCGGCAACGCCCGACTTACCTTCTTCCCCATTATTATTGTTTCAGGAAAACAGATGGGGTTTGGTTACATGCTCCATGAAAGGATCTGTAAACAGAATATATATATGAAGTTTCCATGGATGTTTGGAGGTTATGGACAAGAACCTAGTCTCAAGACATGATGAAAATATGCTGAATATGATGTTTTATTGCCCCTAAACCAGATTAATAGAAATTCTTACCAACCAAGACCAATGACCAAACCTTTATTTTTCATGTTAGATTTTCTTCTCTCATCATCAACCTTGAAAAGTCATGGAATTTCATATTAGCCATCAATATATTCCAAGCTTTGTACTTAGTATTAAAAGGATTACGCATCAATATATTATTTATTGTATATGCTAACCTTTGTTTACAGGTCTACACAAGTCCACATGGCAAGTAATAATAAAATAATTAAATTTACTGTATAGGCTAACATTTTAGTCATGGGTTAGATTATTAAAAAGTATGAACTTTTATTTTTTTTTTATTGTTGTTAGAATTTTATTACAACCGACTTAGGATGAGTATACAACTGGCGTCGAACACCGTTGAACATCGTTAATGTTGAACATCGTTGAATATTATTAAATTAATTTATAAAGAATAGAAATTTATAGGATTAATCATACAATTATTAATTTTATGTTGAGTTTATCACTCTTTTATTAATTACATAATGAGTTCTTGAGATTTTAAGTTTTTATTAATTAATTTATTGGTGTTCGACGCACGTCGTAGAATTTTCCACTTAAGTATTATTAAATTTATAATATTATTAAATTCAATATTTTTAATACATAAAATAAGGAAATTATTAATCGAATTGAATTGAATATTTTGTATAATTAATTAATTAATTATTTTAATTGATACAATTTAAAATAAAATAAAATAAATAAATTTATTGATTAATCGAAATCACATGTCTTATTTTAACCAAACTAATTAAAAATACTTCCATTTTAAACGAATCTAATGAGAAAAAAAAGGATTAAAACGATCACGGATCTTTAAAATAATAAATATTAAACTTTAAAGACAAATATTAAATATTAAACTTTAAAGACAAAAACGATCCAATTAAAATTTTAATTTTCCTAAAATACTCGACTAAACCAAGTTTAGATATTGATTATAATTAGCAAAAAAACAGCCAAAAAGACCGAAAATCAGATCCGATCACAGAGACAGAACATAATCCTGTCCCAATATGTCCGTACATAGGATTATCGCCGCATTTATTGCGAAGAGAGTTCTCCCAGAGGTCAAACGCTGTGAAAAAACACAAGAACAAAAGCCACAACTTTATTCACAGATTCAAAGTCTCTTTTTTGGATTCAGTTTCCTACGTATCTTCTCCTCCTTTGCTTTCGAACTTCTTTCCTTTGGACCCCCAAAGGAAAGACAAAGAAAGAAAGAGAAAAAAAAAATAATAATGATTTCTTTGTGTATCGAAGCAATGGTTAAGTGTTACCCTATCAACCTTCTCTATGTAAATATCCTTCTGCTTTGTGTTGATGTTCTTCTTGCACTCATTGCCTTCTTTCAGGTCCGTTCTCTGTACTTTGTTTTGCTAATGCATTTGGTATGTACTTCGTTAATATTGGCTTTGATTTGTATACTTAAAGGGGGTTTAGTTTTTTTCTTCTTCGGATGGGAAATCTGGGTCTTGCTTGGTTACTGAGAAAATGTTAGGAAAAGTACACATATAAATCTCTAGAATCGTTCAGGCATTGCTTGAAAAATGTTGGTTTTGGAAGATAATTCTGAATGTGCTTTCAGTATATTTCTGTGCTAATATATTCTGTTGAAAATTTTATGACTTTTTTCTTTAGAAAAGAGTTTTAAGGAGTAAAAGTATTGAACCAATATAAAATTTGGATAAAATTAAACTTCTGATTCTTCATTTTGTTTGAAATAACCGTCTTTCTGTACATATTTGATGGCAATTGGATATGGAGATCCAACTACTGCATATGGAAATACTTAGAAAAATGGAGGGTAACCATGTTGGATACATATCTGTTTCAACCACTCACGCCATTGTAGAGTTTATACTCGATTTAATTTCGTTACACGCCTTAAAAAGCCTTATAAAAAGTAGAAGAGTTTCAATAAATACTGAAGTAGAAATCCATATTTTGAGTTTGTTTTCTTAACAATGTTATCATATTTTTTCCTGACATATTGTAGCTTTATTTAATCAGCTTTGTAGGATTCACCTGCAGAACCAACGGGTTGGGTGGACACGTCAAAAGGTAAGCATAACCTTCTAATTATTTCTCGGGTCTTTCGTGGTTGATCATTGTGTGTGCTTGTTAAGAGTTGTTCTTTAATGCAAGAGGTGGATGTGATAAATGTACACGATTCCAATGCCATAGTATTTCATGGTTCGTCTTGATGCCTAAAGTCATAGTAACATAGCTCATTTGTACCAAGATGTGTCTTTTTCTGGTCTCCCATATTCATAAGAGAAACTAAGAACTTCCCTTCAATTTTCACATCTTTTGACTTAAGATTGTTGTATAAAAGCGTATAATTTACTTTGACTGCCGTGTTTATGATTCTAATTTTGTGGATATTGATGATCTAAAATAGTTTAAAAAGAATTCAATACAGTTTTTCTTTTTTCTTCTTTTAATGGGACCGTATTGATGGAACAGAATGTTAATTGCAGGTTCTTCATCTCATGATAGGCTCCTCTAATTGTGGTAAGATTTTAACTAAGATGTTGAGAAGCTTTTGTCTGTACAATGAGAGCTTTTTTTGTTATCTTACTGATTATTTATCAAATTAATAAAGTAGCATGGATTTAATTTGAATCTATATCTAGTCGTTTAGAAATGATATCGTCATTCATAGTTATGAAACCACAATAAATTTACAGGAAATTGCCTATCTATTGAGATTCGTAGGAGTTCTTCTAAGATGAAGAACATGAATTTACAGGATAATTAATATGAATAACTTTAGTTTGTTAGCTAATTTAACAATATTAAGTCAAAAGATACGAAAATTGAAGAGCTAATCTATGCTGGCCGACCTAACAATTTCTCAAATCCCAAGCTCCTAGGTCCTCTTTATGCCTTCTTATTGTCATGCGCTCCTAGGTCCTATACTTTCACGTCGAAGGTCGAACCATTCTTGAAAATTTTGTTACCTTCAATGTGGCGTTGAAGAAATTCTAGATCAGTTCCTTGGTCCTGAAATACAAAGCTATAATGTTCAGTAGTGTCTAAATGCTTTTTTTTTTCTGCATCAGATAATTACCTTTGTATTTCTTTTGTCTTCTGACAGGTTATTTCATTTATTTTTTGTGCATGGTTGTTGCCACTTGCAAAAGGTGGCTTTGCTGGTCTAATATGTGTGGTTTTGTCCTCATGGGTATGTTTCTTTTGAGTGACAACAACTGATATTTACCTTTAGTACTTGTTTCTAGAGCCGTTTTAACAGTGAAAACGTCGCTGCAGCCTTGCCCAAGATTCTGTTTTTGGCTGCATTTCTTCTTCTCCTATCCTTCTGGTAAGTCTGACCATGTCCTAATGATTTTTAGAGTAAGCCATTGTGTTGATTTTGCATGAGGGAAATATCATATTATTGTCAATGGTATATTATGAACCATATTTCTGCAATTTTCGAAAGTTTTTGAAGGGTATGCTAATAATTGCCTTTTTACAAATGAGACAATTTGCCAGAAATAGTGTAGTGTAATTTATAAAGTACATATATGCTTTTATGGGCAATGATTTTATAGGGCCGACCTTTGCCATCAGGCAAATGATGAAGAGGACAGCGATGAAGAACATAGTAGTCAACTGCCTTTATTGGAAAGTTCAAAGAACAAGGCAGGCTTGTCAAACATTGATATTTGTCGGAAATGTTGCTCATTCCAAGGCAGTCGTGTTGGTAGCAGACAAAAATTTGTTATTGTGGTATGTGTACGGATAATCTCTATTTACGATGCAATATTATCACCGGTGGTTTAATTATGTTTTCTTTTCCTTCCTCCACCAGGTCATTATGCTTAATGTCTTCTTAATGATCGCTTTTGCTGCAATAATCTGGATTGGTGTAGGGAAGAATCCTAGTCATTCTTTAGTAGTTGCTCGGGTATGGATCATATTACTCCCAAATTACTATATGGTAATTATAACATCTAAATATCCTTGATATACAAAATGTTATGCTGAATTATGATATTTGAGCAAACAATAAGGTTTTCAGCATGTTAAGATATGGAATGTTAACGTTCTTTAAGCATGCGTTGATCTTGGTGCTTTCAGTAGCACCGAAGCAAATGGAAAATAGTGTTTACTCAAGATTGAAATTGTAAATGCCAAATTTCTCTACTTGTTATGATTCATCGGAACTAAGTTCTATATCCGGAGAAGATAACATGTTATATTTTCAGTGTGACTGTGACTAGTAGTTATTGGTCCTTAACCGCAATTCTTGTGCAGGTATATGTAGATTTTCTTGCCACGTCAGTGCTTTTAATGGGTGGAGCTTTCGGTTGCTATGGTGAGAATGACTTCTAATTTTTGTTAATGATATGCATGGATTCAAGCTTTTCAGCGTTTATTAAATAACCAAGTATACTAACTAGACAAGATCTCCAATTGTCCTCTTTAGCTGTTTTGTTTGTCTTGAATGTTTTTCTTTAATTGTTTTCAGGTTTCCTTCTATTTTCTAAATTGAAGAGAGTTCGGTCCGAGAAAGCTTCGTCCGAACTGCGTAAGGTTTGCACTTGTTACCTTTTCTTCATATAGCCTTCTTTCATATGCATCTTTCAGGGGTGAAACATTCAAATTTTATAATTTTGAAAATGATTCTAGAAGCTTGTCACATTTTTCAGGTAGTTGGTTTAGCAGTTGTCTCAGTCTTGTGTTTCACATCGAGTTCTTTGATAGCTCTTCTTACGGATGTCCCTGTAAGTACCCGATAACTTAAGACCTCGACATAATGTTATGATTTCTTTTTGTTTTCCTGAACTAGGCATGTGGTCTTTCTGCGGGGTTAAGCTTTTCTTTCTATCGGCAGCTTTTTCATCATTGGAATCCGAAGGATATTAACGGCGTAGGAGCACTTATTCTTCTTGTTTTGCACCATGTTTTAGGTATTTCATTCAGTCTGTGAAGACTGAGTTTATATTACGTAGTTAAGGTTATACAACAGTTCAAATCATTTTAGTTTTGAATTATAAAAAGTTAATCTAAGGTCGATCGGCAGGTTCATCGGTCCCCTTCGCTTTTGGACTATGGTTCATGAGGGAGCTGCCGGCTCCACCTACAAGTGATAGGCCAGTGGAGCCAAGAGTAACAGTTTTTATTACTTACGGACCAGCAGGAAGGCCTCATCAGCATCAGTACTGGGCTACTGCAACAAGTTTGGAAAATCAGGTATCTATCTCTATTTCTATTTTCTGTTAACTTCTTAGTAGTATCGGACACGAGTGTCTAATGTCGGTATGATTAATTTCTTCCATGTCCGAACATGTTCGGGACTCGGATTGCCATGTCCAGTTTTACCATTGTTTAAACTTTAGCAGCCATTTGTGAGCCTTCTTTCCATCATGCTGTATAAGATCTGGTGGTTTTTATAACTAAGCAGCAAACTCTCCACTCATCTGTTTACCAATCACAGTCACTGTCGTATGCCATTTTTCCCGACCGGTCATTCTTAAGGTTTGGATGATGGATGACAAACCCGAACCTCGGTTTTACTTTTATATTGTAGGTGTCAAGAGCAACTCCTATTTAAGCATGTATAACCAGACAACAACCAAACAGATGACCATGTTTCTCTCCTGGTCTGGCTCCAAGTATGGAAAGGGAATGGAGATTTTGCGATGCAGCGGTCGCCGGAGGCAGAACTAATCGGTGCTTTCCAGATTCAAATGACCCGGTTTCTTAACCACCATAGCTTGACATCATTTTTTATATATGTATAGAGGTGATACAAAATAAACGTCTATTCTTAATCTTTTAATAACAAAAGGTGTCAAAATTAAAATAGATGACTTGGTTTCTAATATAACTGTGATAACTCGTAATCTTGTAATAAAACATCAAGCTTTCATGTTCCTAATCAAACCTCTCATCAATGCATGTATATCCATGCTTGCATATGCTTTTAGCCAGTCAATTATATGCCTATCAAAGACACCAAGAAACATTAAACCCGAGTTTCTCCCATAGTGCTGTCTTGGATAATGTTATTTATACAGCTACATATGGTGTGTCACAAAACTTCACTTTCTCATCATGACTGTCTTCGCAGAAACATTACCATGATGCCCCTTTTGGACAATGAGAAAGAAAAGAACTTCTGCAACATAGCATTGAAGAGATGATATCTGCATTCTTGTATTAGGAGCAAATCATCTATCTCTTTCTCATGTCGTATTCTATATCTCCTTTCTAAATTAAAGGTTTAGGGTTTAAGGTTAGGGGTTGTAGTTAGGGTTTAATGAATTAGGGGTAAGGTATATTTTGTAGGGTTTAGGGTATAGTAAATTAGGGTTAGGGTTTAGAATTCATTTTTTTTTAAAAAAATCAAAGTATAAAAAGAGATATAAGAAAGAGGTAGAAGATTTTTACCCTCCTGCATTAAAAATCTGTCATTTTCCATAATCAGTTATTAGATTAATCATAGATTAATGAAATCAACGTATTCTATTTAGAACTGAAATTTTGTTTTCTGGGGTCTCAACAGAGTGGTTAAATTTTCCTTGAATCAATTTGATAAGTCAAATTATGTCCTATTGGATATATAAGGTGTTTGAAGTTTATTTTAAAATCTAGGTCAAAAGTTACAGTAAAGATAACAAAACGCCATTCAAAATGACGATCTGGGAAGAAGACATAATATTCAGGTGGTGTTTATTTTGTTTTTTTAATATATATATTTTTTAAAAATGTAAAAGAACAATATTATGTACACCGTAAAATTTAGTCTAAAATCCAAAATACATATAATATTTTTTTTAATTCTAAATTTGAATAGGATTATTTTCAATTTTTTGTCAAAATTTTCTTTGTTATTATTTTAATGCTGTCAGACAAACAATAAAAGTAGAATTCATTTCAAACATTTAATGAAGGATATTATTATACATAATGATGTCTTGAAAGTATTTTTAGGCATTTAACGAAGCTTAAAGATAAAGATATGCCATTTGGTTACCAATTAGGTATGCGTTGACTTTAATTGCTTTACTAGATTTGTTTACCCTAACCTAATAAAGATTATTTTCCCTATTCCTTTTAGGGTATAAATAATAAAAACAATTTTATATAATAATTCGAATTTACTGAATTCGAATACATTTGATGGAATGCTATTTTTTTAAATTATATCATATTCGATAGTGAAAATATTACAAAAGAACCACATTCTATTAATTTGTTTTTATTTCAATAACCTCGTTAAATCAATTTTCTCGCTTTAAAACATCTAATATACATAGATGAAATTACACGGGGTGGAGAGGGGGTAAGACAATCGTCCCAACTCAACCCTGCAGATTTTTTCCCTCTATTTAAATTTTTTATTAATTTTTTTTTATTTTTAAACATTTATATTTTATCCTCTAAATTTTAAATCTTGATTTTGTCTCTGCTTATATATATACATATATATATATGTATTAGTTTAGTTAATTACTCGTTAACAATTTGATAAAGAATAAAGTTCGAATTTTTACGATAATTCTATTCAACTTATTTATATCGGAGACTACTGAAGTCAACATGAAAAAATAAATAAAAATAAAATAAAAGTAGCATGAAATACGAAAATTAAATTAAATTAACATGTAATATAATAAAATATAAATTTAAAATCATCAAAATTCCATTATATCCATAACTTTTAGGGTCAAACTGTCCCCCAATACTATTTTTATTCGAATAATTTGGGGCATCAAGTGTTCAACTGACGAGAGACAAAAGAACAAAGAATAAAACTTTTATATTTTTAATTTATTTTCTTTTGTATTTTTGTTTAATCCCAGTGTTTTTCTGTGTGGCAATCTTATATTATTAATAATTCTATTGATTATGATTATAATAAGTTAAACACAATTATTATAAAAAAACGAATATGGATTTGTCATGACAATAAAGTGTGCTTTATTCATCAACTATGATTAGCCTTGTATTTATCCTGATTATAATTTAGATGGAATTTGATTAATGCATTCGAACAGTAGATTACGATAAAAGAGTGGTGGATTTCAAATAATTATAAATAAATTGTGGTTAATTAAATTATGTGAATATTATAATAGCTTAAACAAAAATATTAGTATAAAATATGGATATTGACGAGAAAAATAGATATAAAAATTAAAATAATAAAAAATAAGGAAAATTATTTCGTCCAAATTTCTAAAAATACCTTAGTTGCGGAATAAGATAGGTTAAAAAGAAACTAAAATAAGGTTATATCGAAATTTTTATAAAAGTCATAAAAATTTCGATACTTATTTTTTTATATATATCAATATTGTTATATTTTAAAAAAAATGATATATATCAAAATACTTACACTTTTTATAAAAAATTCGATATATACTTAAAAAATTAATAATAAAATTCTTATAATAAAAAAAATAGTACAGTTTTACTTTAATCTTATTTTAACTATACTTTTTTCCCCTTAAATTTTCGATTGAGAATTTAAATAATAATAAAGAAGGTAATAAGCAGAAGCAAAAGCAACCCTTTTTCCATCCAGCCTCTTTTTCATCTCCTCCGTCTCTCTGTAGAGACTGAGAGAGATTTCGCTCTTTCCTCCCATCTAAATGGAAAAACCCTCATAGTCCCCTTTTATTTACATCACTTGCCACTTAATTCTAAAACAAAACCCCCAAATTTCATCTTTTTTAACTCCTATTTCCTCCTTCTGTTGCTGCTGTTTCTAGGGTTTTCTTTCAAGGTTGGTTTTTGTAAATATGGAGCGATCCGATAGCAAACTTCCCAATAGCTTCTCTCAAGCTTCTTCAGGTTTGTTTGTTTCGGTTTTATTCTTTCATCTGTTTAGTTTTTTTTATGGTATAAAAAATCGCTACGTTGCGGAAGAGAACTTTCTTGCAAAGTTTGGATCTTTACTTCATTTTCTCTGCTTGTAAACATTATGTTTATTTTATTTTCTAGATTACTGATGTACCCTTATTATTCCTTTTCCTTTTAGTTAGCTTTGATTCTGGGGTTTGCTCTTGGAGGTTTTGTTTCCTGCGGGTTGATGTTTTGTTAATATATTTTATTGATTCTGGGGTTTGCTCTTTTTTATTATTATTTATTTTATTGATTGATCGGCTTATATTCTGCCCAAGTTGAACAGAGTTTTTTATTTGGAAATTAGTTACTTTTTCCAACCTTTTGAAGTTTCCCTTTTGTGAAGATGTTTATCAGTTTGATGTTGTTAATACGCATGAAGACGTCTTACTGTTACTATTGGTGTTTATGTTCTACAAATGTGTTCCTGTGCTTTAATTGTTGATAAGGGACATGTGAAGGAAGAAAGATGTGCTGGTGAAATAAAGCTCTATTCCTATGTTTGTATTGTATCAAGCGAATCAGTCATTATATTCGCTTAGCTTTCTACCTAATTTTTGTTCATGTTTTGAAGGAATTGTGCCATTGTTTTCTGCAGTTATGCACATTGATTTTATTTTTTCTGTTCAACTTTGGCTTGTTGATGTTGTTGCCCTTCATTTGACCTATGTATAGTAATCAGTCATGTACTAAACAAAAATCATGGTTTCAATTTTACATATATCTGGATATTGAAATGCGAGTATTTCATCTCTAGTTTATGGTATTGAATTTTCAGGTTCCAGGTTCAGGATCTTTGTCTAACATGGATGATTTGGCTAGTACTTTTGCTAAGGTCAGTTTTTCATTTATAAATGTTACAGAGTGGTCAAATATCAATTTTTCTTGGATTTTATTTTAAGAATTGATATCCTTGTTTCTTGAGTTTCTAGCCGCTTGATAGTGGTTTGTGATACGAAATAGTGGGGAGAGATTGATAAAAAGCAAATAATAGAAATTATGAAGGTAAACTAAGACTTGAAATAGAAGTAATAAACCAGCAAAGTAGAGCAAATTAATGCATAAAATTTGTTATTATTGTTACCCTCGTGCTGATCAATTTGGTCTCTAACCCATAAACTGATCATTATACATTTTGCCATGTCTCACCCTTTTTCCTTGTTTGAGACTATGCTTTTTGCTTTTAATTAGGACTGTTTAAAAGCTTAAAAGGGTGCTACAATTTGGACCTCCTATGTAATAAGGAAACTTGCTTTATGGTTTATGAGGGAAAGTTACTTATAAGATTATTTCTTTAATATGTCTAAGATTTCAAATTATAATTATGAATATTTTGTTTTGTTTTTTAAAACATGTATAATAGAGAGATTTGGTAGGACTGCAAGCCCTTGCTAGTGGCCCATAGTTAGATGGTCTGTTCCTTTTTAGACATAGCTCCTTCCTTCTGTCTGTTGTACTGTTCTCATGGCCACTTTAAAGGAATCCTTCCTCTCCCTAACAATTTGGGTTTATGATGTTAGCTCTTTTCTCCTAGTATGAAGGGAGAGGGAGTTCATAATCTCTGTTTTAAATAAGGTGACATTTTCCTCTCTTTTTTTCATGTTTTCTAAATATTTGCTTGCTGACCATTTTTTGCCATGATGTTGGAAGATTGAACACCTTTGGTTGCATGTGATTTTATAATTCTCCAGATGCACACATTTGTTTACTTGTCTTCTATTGCTACTATTTCTGTTTCATTTATTTGTGTATTGCCCTTCATGTTTATTAGATATTTGGATTTTAATATATTTCTCCTTCCACAGTTGAATAGGGTTGTTACCGGACCAAGAAATCCAGGAGTTATTGGTGATAGGTCTGGATCCTTTTCAAGGGAAAGTGAGTATAATTAAGTCATATTTTATGCCAGTTTTTTTTTTTTTAAGTTATAATCTGTATTAATGAATGATCATGATAATAACCATTGATATTTTGAAAACGTTGATTTTTTTTGTTCAACTATTTTGCTTGAAAATCTCTAGAGTTGGCACCCTCCTCTTGTTACATAATTTGTGGCATAAACTACATTGGAAAATTTCTTTTATGATAAACCAGAGTAAGAGAACCTTGTGGTGGTGCAATTTCATTTTAAAAGAAATATCTGATTTTTTTCTATCAAAATCATCACCAGTTCGTCATAGAAATAGATGGTGTCAACAATTTGTTTCTTTTAAGTTGTCATAGATGATTCTCGCTTTGGTTATTTTGGCTATCTTTCATTCTTAAGTGTAAGAGAGATTTCGCCATTATTGTTTCCATTGCTTAAGATGGTATCGAGCTCCAAGTTTATTATGTGGTATTCTTCGTTTTGTAACTTTAATTTGTCCACAAATTAGGACCATATGTTTGTTTTATTAGTATTAAGCTTGTCAATGATCATCTCATTCTTTTTCTGTTTTCCCATTTTTTTTATTTGTTCTTGGTTCATGTACATTTACTTAAACTGGTGTCTAATTTTTCTTGCTAAAGTAATGCATGTAGCCTTGCCCACTTTATTTTTAAACCTTTGAAACATATGCTTTTAAGTAATAATACCCTATCTTCCAGATGATTTGGTCTCTGTTTATTTCTTAAATTTTTGTCAAATTAGTCATCTCACATTTTTATTTGTGTGATACTGCAATTAGCCTTACCCTTTGTGTTGAAACTTGAAACTTTTGGACTGTACACTTTGATTAATGTTTGCCCTCTCTTCCAGATGACCTTCGTATCTCTGTATTTTTTGTTTTCATGTACATGCTTAGACATATACTGGGTTGCTTTCTTTTGAATTTTCTTTTTACGACCATTCAAGCTTATTCCTTTTGTACTTTTCTCATTTTTGTGCAAGCTGACATATTTTTGTTCTCCAAACATGGTGGTTTCATCATGGTGAATTATGCCAGTATACTTTCACGCCAACATTTCTTTATTTTTTTCCGTATGTGAAGGCAGTTAACTAATAAATCAACTTGAGGATGTCGTTCTTATTCAAGTTCCTTTTTTCTTTAACTCAGTTCTCATCTTTGAAGACAATAGCATACAGGTTATTTGTGTAAAATATATATTAACCACTAATTAGAAATTCTGTCTTTACTCGAGTATTGATTTGTAGGAGTTTATTCTTTTCAGTGGTGCTTGGTAACTTTTATACTTTCAATTGCTTATGTTACAGTTGTGAACATTTCTTCAGGCTCATCTGCTACTGACTGGGCTCAAGATGGAGACTACCTAAACTGGATGGATCAGAATATGTTTGATGCAGAAGATGCTCGAGAAGGCAAGAGATGGTCCTCGCAGCCACATCTTTCTCCAGCACCTTTTCCTGATTTGAAGCCTTTGTATAGAACTTCCACATATCCCCAGCAGCAACCACAGCCACTACACTTTTCAAGTGAACCAATTGTTGGATCCAAATCAACCTTCACGTCTTTCCCCCCTCCTGGTAACAGATGCGAGCAGTCTTTACCCACACACCTAGAAATTCCTGGTCTTGCTAGTGGATCACAGCAACCCTTCTCCGCATCAAGCCTCTCTCCATTGTCCAACTCTGGTATCCGTCTGTCTGGTCTGATACATGGATTGCATTATGGTAGTAATATACCCCAGCTAACATCTCCGGGCCTTTCTTTTAGTAGCAGATCACAAAATCATTGGGTTAATCACTCTGGTCTTTTGCATGGAGATCATGCTGGTGTTTTGCATCATATGTTGCAACATCAAATACCTCATCAAAATGGCTTCATATCCCCGCAGTTAATGTCACCACAACATCAGTTGCAACAGCACAGGCTGCACCATTCAGTTCAACCATCTTTGACACATCTTACTGCCTTGCAGTCTCAGCTTTATAGTGCCCATCCTCCATCACATAAAATGATGTTGCCACGGACGAAATCATCACAAAGAAACAGGCAGAGTGCGCGTTTTTCTCAGCAAAGCTCTGATAGTGGTAGCCAGAAATGTGAGAGTGGGTTAGTGCAATTCAGATCCAAGCATATGACTGCTGAAGAGATAGAGAGCATTCTTAAGATGCAGCATGCTGCTATGCATAGCAATGATCCTTACGTAAATGATTATTATCACCAAGCTTGTCTTGCCAAAAGGTCTGCTGGATCCAGGGCTAAACATAATTTTTGCCCATCTCACCTGAAGGAATCACATTCTCGATCCCATAAAAGTGGAGAGCAGCATTTGCATCTCCATGCTGATGCACTTGGGAAGCTCCCCCTCCCTACCATTCGTAGACCCCGACCTCTGCTTGAAGTAGATCCGCCCTTAGGCTCAGCTGATGGGGGTTCTGATCAGAAAACTGAGAAGCCTCTGGAGCAGGAACCTATGCTTGCAGCTAGGATCACCATTGAAGATGCTCTAGGTCTTCTTTTTGATGTTGATGGTATTGATCGGCTCATACAATTTAATCAGCACCAAGATGGTGGGGCTCAGCTTAAACGGAGGCGGCAGTTCCTGCTGGACGGTCTGGCACAATCACTTCAGTTTGTTGATCCTCTTAGCAAAGGTGGGCATGCGGTTAGCTGTTCTCCCATGGATGACATTGTGTTCTTAAGAATAGTCTCTCTTCCAAAGGGTTGTAAGCTCGTTACCAGGTACCTAAAACTTCTCATCCCTGGAAGTGAGCTTATTCGAATAGTGTGCATGGCCATTTTCCGGCACTTGAGATTCTTGTTTGGTGGTCTTTCTTCTGATCCGGAAGCCGCAGAGACAACTACTGATCTTGTAAAGACTGTTTCTGCATGTGTTAATGGCATGGATATCCGTGCACTCAGTGCCTGCCTTGTGGCTGTTGTTTGTTCCTCAGAACAGCCGCCACTTAGACCCTTTGGAAGCCCCGCTGGGGATGGTGCTTCAGTTGTTTTAAGATCAGTTCTTGAAAGAGCCACACAAGTTTTAAGTCACCCTTCCGGAAAGTTCAGTATGCCTAATTATGCTTTCTGGAGGGCGTCATTTGATGAATTTTTTACACTTCTTACCAAGTATTGTGTGAGTAAATACGAGTCGATTATGCACTCAATACACAACCAGACTCGGCCAACCACAGAAGTAATTGGTTCAGATGCTATAAGGCGTGAAATGCCTTGTGAACTTCTACGTGCCAGTCTTCCTCACACCAACGAAGCCCAGAGAAAGCTTTTGATGGACTTCTCCCAGCGCTCCGTGCCGGACAATGGATCCAACTCACCTGCTGGGAGTAACAACCCAATAAGCTCAGAATCTGTGAAGGGTTAATAATAATAGGAATCCGGACTGGGAAAGCATAGGAAGCAAAGGGTGTGTTATTTCACAGTAGGAGTTGGGTTTAGAGTTCATTATTTCCCATGCCATACAGTCTGGGTTCTTGGTTTGTGCTGTTCCAACTACCAAGTGGGAAGCGTTAGAAGATGTACAGAAGGTTTGGAATGGAATTTGAAACTTTGTTTTTTCCTTTATTTCTTTTAGTTTCAGATGTTATAACATGAAACTGTTGCATTTCAGTCTGTTAGTTTGTAAGAGAGATTGTATCTGATGAAGATGAAGGGTGTGTTTCTTTTTCATTTGTAGTGAACTGAGGTGTTATTTAAAAGGCCTCTCTGGTCAAATCAGACAAGACAACTTCACTAATTGAAAATGCCCCATGAAAGTCAGTTCATAGCTGCTCTGAGTTCTTTTTTTGTTGGCATTCCATTTTTTCATGTTTCTTAAAGTTTTCATTTGAAATACGGATTTTATACGAAGTTTAATATTTAGGGGTTTTGAATTTATGAAATATGGTTAGAATTTAGGGGTTTTGAATTTATGAAATACGGTTAGAATTGAAGAGAGAAAATTAAGGTTTTTTCGGTTTAGGCCCAAATTTATTCATAAAAGATGTCTCCATCAAATTTCTTTAAGCGCTAGGGTTTCAGTCTCCCGATACCATTCAATTGCACATCTGATTCACAACCGCTATACCCCGCCGTCGCCATGGTGAAGTTTCTTAAACCCAACAAGGCCGTGATGGTCCTCCAAGGCCGATACGCCGGACGCAAAGCCGTGATAGTGAAATCCTTCGACGAAGGCACACGTGACCGCCCCTACGGCCATTGTTTGGTTGCAGGGATAAAGAAATACCCGAGCAAGGTCATCCGCAAGGACTCCGCCAAGAAAACAGCGAAGAAGTCACGCGTCAAGTGTTTCGTCAAGCTCATGAATTACCAACACCTGATGCCCACGCGCTACACCCTCGACGTGGACTTGAAAGACGTGGTTACCGCCGATGCCCTTCAGACCAAAGACAAGAAAGTAGCCGCTTGTAAGGCTACCAAGGAGAGGTTTCAAGAGAGGTTCAAAACCGGAAAGAACAGGTGGTTCTTTACAAAACTTAGATTCTGAAGAAATCTTTGGTATTTATCTAGTTTCTCAGCATTTTGGATTTCATAGACAAATTTGAATCTGTTTACATCAAATATATTTCTGGGCTCTTATTATGGTACGTGATTTTCTCATTTCTATTAGCTTTTTAATCTTATTTGAACTTTTCTGATTGCTTTATTATATGAAAATGTTTTACATATCTATGGAAGATGAGAATCATTTCAACGTTTGCCTGTGCAATAGGTGTAAGGTTTTTCTGGTTTGTACTGGAAATAGCCCTTCATTGAAGAATGTGATTGTAATTTAAGGTTGCTCTATAAAATATTTACATGTTGGCTGTTGCACTAATTAATAAGCAAATACGAAGTCGAATTCGAACGAGGTAAGCACAGTTGCCAGTCTCATTGAGATTCATTTTGTGCAGTTTGTTTAGTACTATGATTTTAGTCAATCGGTTCAACTACCGGAATACAGGCAAAGCCTGGCTTAAAAGTTCCTTTAAGAATGCTTTGTATGTTTCTTCTCCGAGAGAAAGAGTTCGGAAGTCTCAACAACATAGCCTTTCCCCTCGAGTATGAAAGCCAATAGTGCAGAAAACTCTGTTAACATCCAATGAGTTAGTTTTGGGTAGGATATGCTTTAATTTGTTGCTTCCTTTTTTCTATATTTGAAGAATTGTACTCGGTATATGCCGGATGTAGGTTTTGAACATGAGATTACTTTAGAGAAAATAAAGAGTCGGAACAACATAATTATTGTTAGTAGAATTGATAGGATATATAAACCAGAAACATATTCATTCGAATCGAATTTTACTGAATACAAACTTCAGTACTTATACGAGTAAACCGACTGTTTTTTGACAAACAGGTAAGGGAAAGAATTGAAACAAGTTCCCCAACCGACCTCCAAATCTTACCAATAAATAAAGCTTTCTATTCTGCTTTTGCATATAAAACTTGAACAAAGAAGGAAAATGCAAAGGGTGGGAAATCAAAAACACAAAACCCTCTACTTTAATAGCGCTTTCCCAGAATAACACCGACAACCACCGACACGAAAGCTACTCCCAAAATGAATTTTAAGGTTGTCAAAGGAGAAGCCTCAGTGTGGGTAGTTGATGAAGAAGAGGAGGCAGCTTGCACAGAAGCTGCTTCTGACTTTTTCTTACTCTTACGTTTTGATGGTGTTGAAAATGTTAACCCATCAATGTCTCTGGATTTCACCTCTAAGCCGTCCTTTGATTCGGCTGCACTGCTCGCATCCTGCAACATATGATTTAGGGTAAACAAGTTTTGAGAAAATGTAGCAGAAATGATCTTGAATAGTGTGTTTGTTGAGGAGTTGAAAAAGTGTAGGGAATGAAAGCACACCATTGTTATGTAAGAGGGAATTAAATATGAACTGACCTTCAGTTTAGCTTCAGCTACTTGCAACTTATCTTCTAACTCTTTGACCTGCTTCTCCAGACTTAATGCTTCTTTACTTTTGGCTTCAAGCTCTTCGGCCGAATGCTTTAAAGCCACTTCCTTTTCCAACTCTTTCTGGGAATCAGCTTCTTTCTGTTTGTTTGACATTTTTTTGACAAAGAATAAGAAACAGTCATTCTCAATAATTAAGAATTGATAATTTCCAGCATAAAACTATTAAGAAATCTAGATTTAGATTAATTTAGTGTCTAACCTGTTGAGCAATAGTCGTCTGAGCGAGCTGTAAATCCCTTTGAAGTTGAAGCACTTGTTCATTGATAACATCTCTGTCACTAATTTTCTGTGCATGATCCTCTAGTTTTGAAGTCAATTCAGCCTCCCTTGCAGAGGCAGTTGTCTTAACACTTTCAACCTACAAGGAAATGACCAACTAATTAGAATTGATCGTTGGCATTTGATTTGGATGGGAAGTTTCCTTGTTTATTAACAAAGAATAGTACCTCTTGTTTCAATTGAGTTTCAATGGTCACCAACTGTTCTTCAAGTTCTTTGATACGAGTTTGCAATAAGGAACGCTCCACAATCTCAGCCTTGAGATTTCCATTCTCCAATTTTAGAGATTCTTCATGTTCTTTTTGATCCTTTAATTTCTCTTCAAGCTGCAATATTACAGATTGAAGTTCCTTCTTTGTATTCTGATGTGTTTCATTGAGCAGGTTATTCTCCTCCATTAGTGAAGAAATCTGTACCACAAAATAAAATTAATAATAAAGGAAGTATCTTACAAAATGAAAAATCATCATATTGTTGTTATTAAGATACTAATATGTTATTCAACAAACCTGAGACTGTAAACTTTGCCCTTCAGAGGTGATTTTCTGTGTTAAATCTTCTATAGCTTTCTTTGAAATATGAAGTTGTTCAGCTGTTCCATCCTTCTCTTTCAAGGCTGCTGCCAGTTTACCTTCCAAATCACCGAGTTTTGACTCATATTCGGCGAGTTTCTGAGTAAGCTTCAAATTTGCCTCAGCTAGTCCTCCATTCTCGTTTTCAAAGTGAGACGACTTGATTTGGATTTCCTCAACAAAGCTTTCCAGCTGCTTTAATTTTACAAGAGTCTCTTCCACCTCAACTTGTCGAGATACAGCAATTGTGGACGCCTCATGAGCTTGTTCTTCATATGTTCTAATTTGGCCTTCAAGAACATTCAACTTTTCGAGCAGTTCATTGGCTTCTGATTCTTTCTTAGAGCATTTTTCAATAGCCTCATGTAACTGAGCCTCTGCTTCTACAATTCGTGATTCAGCTTCAGCTCGGAGTTCTGAGGCCTTTGTATGCTGATCTGATAATTCTCTAATTGTGCACATATGGGAAGCAATCTCTTGAGCAGTTACTTCCTTCTCAGAAACAGTTGAATTAAGCAATTCCTGAAGCTCATCAACTCTGCTCTTGAGCTGAATGTTTGTCTGAACTAAAAGTTCATTCTCTGAGGAAGACTGAAGGGCTTTATTTTCTACCTCCAGTATATCATTTCTGAGTTGTTCATTTGTGCCTTCCAAAGAAGCCAGTTTCAGCAAGCTCTGATCCAATTCTTCTTTTAGAGATGCGGACTGTCCAGCAGCTTGAGCAACCTGATCTTCATACACCTTTATCTGATCTTCAAGTGATTTGAGTTTTTCAAACAGAGATTTCGCTTCCGAATCCTTGTTGGTGAAGCTTTCCATCATTTCTTGGAGCTTAAGCTCCGAATCTCTTGTTAGAGATTCATGTAATGACTCGAGCTCCGAGTTTCTTGCCGTAGCTTGCTCTAATACTCTTACTTGTTGCTCTAGATTCTCTTCAGCAGATTTGAGCTTTTCCATAACCTCACTTTCTCTAAGACCAACAGCCTTAAGGTCATTCTCGATGCTTTCCAATTTCTGTTGTGTCAGATTTAAATCAGCCCGCATGATCTCAATCAGATTTTCTGCTTCTGCAAGCTTTTCACTGGAGCTTTGAGATGTCTCTTCTAACTTTTTCTTCTCATCTGTTGCTAAATTTAAGCACTCTGTCAATTCCTTTTCTTTCTCATTGGCCATTTGCAGTGCAATTTCAAGGCTTGATGTTCTAGCTTGGAATGCCTCAAGCTCAGATGCAAGTTCAGATACCTTATTAGAGTATCTAGCGGACTCGGCTTCTGCTTCTCCACATTTTTTTCCTAATTTGCTTATCTGTTCTTCGAGTTCCTGGGTCCTGTATTTCTCTGCTTCAAGTAACAACTCCAACTCATTGACCTTCTTGTCGGCACCCTCTAATTTGGAATGAGAGGTCTGGAACAGATCCTCTAGCTCAAGGCTGCGCTGATGACTCGTATTAGCTCTGTCCTCATGGTGAGCACTTCTCTCTAAAGCAGTCTTCAACTCCTCTGCGAGCTCTGAGTTCTTCTCTGCTGACTGATTTAGAGCAGATTCTAGCTGATTTATCTTCTCCTGATACTCTAGCATTTGATTGTTCAGCTGCTGCTTTAATTCCTCAACCTCTCCCAACTTGGTGGTAAGTTCAGATATTTTCTCTGAAGATTCCTTCAGTTCTTTCTCAGTTTCAAAGCCTTTCAGCTCTACCAAGTTTAACTGTTGTTCAAGCTCAACATTCCTCTGCTCAGCAGCTATAAAACGTGCCTCAAGCTCCCTCAGTTTCGATTTTGCATCTTCTGCTGCATCATGTGAAGCCCGAAGTATATCCTCCAGCTCAAGATTCTTCTGAGTAGCAGTTGCTGCAGCAGCTCCAGCTTCAGTATGGAGCTCTTCAAGAGATTTCAATTTCTGTTCAAGCTCCGCATTATTAGATAGAGCCTGAGACAAAAGAGAATCAGTTTTACTGAAATTCTCATTTGAAAGCTTCAATTTTTCTTCAAGTTCGCTGCACAACTCCTTTGACAGTGCTGCATTACTGTTTAGATCTGCAATTGTTGTTTCCAGAGTTTCTTTTTCTTTTAGCACTTTACTTATTTCTTCTTGTACAGTTGAAATGTTGAGTTCGTGTTCCTTCAGCCGAGCTTCAACCAGTTCCCTTGCTTTGACTTCCTCCTCCAGTTTCAACTTGATATCTTCCAGCTCAGAAACCTTTGCTTGAAGATCTTCTTTAGTTGCAGCGAAATTATTCTCAATGGTAGTGATATCTTCCTTCATCTTGGATTCTGAAGCCTTTTTCATATCCAACTCCTGAGTCAACTCATTTATCAGAGCTTCCTTAGAACCGAGTTTTTGCTCCAAGTCCAATACTAGTGATTTAGAAAGTGCCAACTGCTCCTGAGCCACAGAAAGTTCTGCTGTGGTGCTTTGGAGTGCTGCTTCGACCTTCTGCCATTCAGCATCCTTCTCATACAGACCCTTAACTTCTTCTCTCAAGGCGGCAATCTGATCTTCCATTTCTTTTGTGCCAAGTTTAGCAGTTTCAAGCAATTTCTCAAACTCCAAAGCCCTCTGTGTCTCAGACTCGGCATGTGAACCGCTTTGTTTGTGCAGTTCTTCAAACTTCCGAGCCTCTTCGACAGAACTCTGCAGATCCTGCTCCAACTCTTGCATTCTCTTTCTTGAGTTTTCAATCTCAATACTGAGACCATCAAACGCTTCCTTCACTTGAGTGAGTTCCTTCTGTTTCGCATCTTGAGCTTGCATTGCCTCTTCCAAATTGGTTAGCTGTAAACTGTATCTCTTCTCAGATTCAACGATATGTTCTTGTAATTTCTTATGATCAAGAACGAGTTCCTCGTACTTCTTCCCCACTTCATCCAACTTCTCCTTTGAAAGGAGAACTTCATCCTTCAATCTGCTGTTTTCTGATTCAGAATGCTTTAACGCTCCAGTCACTCTTTCCAATTCAAGCTCAAGTTCTTTCGTCTTTTCTTGGGCTTCAAGTAGTTCTCTGCTATGATTGCTCAAGCTTCGTTCTATGGTTGATTCATTATCCCGCACGGATGCAGGATTAGCCAAATTAGAACCATCTTTCTCCAGTGTTTCCTTCTCTACTTTAATGAACTCTCCATCCAGGATGGTTTCTTCCGCTTCATTCTTTCCTTCCTTTTCAACTTCCGGCAAGTCTCCGTTTGAGTCCTGTATCACCATCATTAGAAATGAATTGTGAAACCACTGAACCTCAAACACTAGAGAGTGTAATACAGTTCATTAGAACAAAATCTGAAGTTCAAAAACTCAACAGTTTTCAAAAGAGAACTGATAACATTGCAGAAAGTAGAGATTTATAGATATGCCTATACCTTAACTGCACTGGCAACAATCTCAGTGCCCTCAGCAGTTTCCTTCACTGGGATTTCAATACTTGCTGCGTTATCTCCTTCCATATTTACCTGTGATCAGTGGAGTTCAATTCAGAATTGAAGTTCAATATATATATATATATATATAATATTTTATCACATGAGACACGTCATAGTCACGTCTGCTTATTTGTGACAAAAAATTATAACATTTTACATGCACACCAAATAGTAGTGTAAGTGTGTAACGTGATCACATGCATGTATTATTATTATATCTACTTTTTTTGTTGAAGGTGTATCACATCTAAGTCATCTACTTAATAGTGACAATAAATTATAACATTTTATGTGCATACTAAATTGTAACATTTAATACGGTCAAATGCGTGTATCTTCTGTAGTTTTAATAGTTGGATTGAAATCATATTTTTTCTGAAATAATAACGGCAAGAAAAATAATTTTTATAAAATATACTAATGATTAATAAGACAAAATTTTCAATGACTCGAGAACCCACCGGGTGAAAGCTAATGTAATTTTTCTTTTCTTTTAATTTTCATTTTCTAGTTTTTGTTTCGTTGTATTCATTTGTACCTTTCCAGCTCATAGATGGACACATGATTTTGTTTTTATTGTGCCGATCATGTGAGACCAATGACTTTATTGGACCCAATCTAAACTCCCACTTCTATCAACAGTAAAATCAAAATTTACATGAATATTAGATTTTCGTTTAATTTTTACCCTTAATAGTAATTAAAAAATGTTTTTTTTTAAATAAAGGCGTGAAATCTAAAGTGTCTAATACAAACTTAATTAAAAAGTATATAATAATACAATATTTGGTCTATTTTTACAAAATTGATTACTTAATTAAAAAAATTATTCGCTTTTGCCAACGAATCAAGGAGTTACAAGTGGAAGGTTAAGTGCAAATCACGATTTTAATATTATTTTTTATTATTATTAAAAAGTCATTTTTGCCAACTAAAAGGAATTCTAGACGTTATAGATTCTTTTGTTTTGAGATCTAACACACTCTACCTAACAGGCAATACTGAGCAAAAAGAACTTAGAAACAAAAAGTTAGAATCAGCGTATAATTATACATATAATCCTATACTTAAATATTGATCTGCAGAAATATTTTATTTGATTAATCAATTAAACCGCAAGAAACAAAACGGTGATTAAATAGATAGAAGTGATCATAATCCATATGATCAAGAAGATCTTCTCGCGAAGATCAAAACCAACAGTCAAGATAAACAATGAAAGAGTAGCTACTGTTTTGATCTTTACTAGATCAAAAATCAACAATCAATAGTTCAAACACAGATGAGATCCAAGGCCAAACAACGCAAATTCAAAAAGGAAAAAAAAGAAAGAACAACAACAAACTACGAATTAGCAGAGAATATCTAAAATTATTCACCTGAGAAACAAGTGATCATACATCGATATATGTATATAGACATGCAAGAAAGATTAAAAGGAGATTTGATCCGTACCTGATGAGAAAAATATGAATCGAATTGCTTTGCTTTTGCTCTTTCGGTTTGCTGAAAATGGCGGAATTTTCAGAAATAAGTAAAAACGTGAAGACGATGATGATGGCGTTGATGAAAAGTTTGTGAGTCGGAATCTTCGGTATATAAAGCCAGAGAGAGTACGTGGGGCCTCACTCTAACAGCAAATACCACAATACCAGGGTCGGAACGCGGCCGATTTCATAATATACCACCCATAGATTTATCCTTAATTACATTTCATGCCATACCGATCTCCATTTTTAAATTTATTCATTTTCCCTTTTTCGATATTCCGTTTTAACCGATTAAACCAAAATTGTTTCAGTTAATTTAATCGGTTAATTTTAGATAATTTTAATTAATAATTATTTAAAAAAAATATCGGTTAATTTGGTTCAAAACCAATTAATTAACCGAATTAATCAAAATTATTATATATTAAATATTATATATATTTACTTTTATCATTTAATTTTAAAAATTATAAAATGATTATTAATTTTTAAAATATATTATAAAATGGTTATTAAATTTTTATCAAATTAGTATAAAAAGAAAAAATAATGACTAAAAAGATTATTTAGCATAATTTAGAGGTTTATTGTGTAATTTATCTAAAATTTATAACAAATTTTGGTTAATTCGATTCGATAAACGATTAAAGTTTTAAAATTTTCGGTTAATTCAATTTTGACTAAATCGATTTGGTCACCGACCGAATTAACTGAACATACACCCTTATTTTTGTGCCAATTTAACAAATCCAAATATTTATTTTACAATATTATAATTATTCAATTTTAATGTATTTTTTGTTTTGTTTTAAATTATTTAAAAAATAAATGAATATACAAATAAATTGAAAAAAATAAAAGAAGATATTAATTTAAAGGAATATCTTGAAAAAAAATTAAGATTCCGTAGATATAAAAAATCCAATTAGATAAGTAAATAATGTCAGTGAGAATCCACAACACATATGTTGTTACCTAATGTGTTCTTAGTGAATCCAATCAACATTTCTTATCATAATTGCACTAATCAATTAGTTTTTATCTATTTTATGTATGTCTAGATTATTCGTATTTATTTCCGTTCGTAAAAAAAAATATTTATTTGATCTCAGTTTATTATATATTATATTGATAATAATATCAATCGAATTTTATAATAGTTTAGTTTAAGATATTATCTAATTTTCTTTCAGTCAATGTCAGAATTACATATATGATTAGGTAGATTCGTATCTATCTTGAACTTATTCAAATTCATACATCTAATTTAAATTTTTATAATTTTTATAAATTAATCCTTAAATATTATAATTTATACACACTCTAAAATTAGAAGAAAAAAAATATGATTTATAAATAATACAAAACTATCCTCGTACCATTCAATTCCCGCTCCTAATTGTAACATTAATTAAGTGTTCATTTGCCTAAGATAATAACCGCAATTTATTACTGACATGTTTTAATCTATAGCATAATATTTTTATGTCATAAGAGTTTTCTTTCCTTGCATATACGTCTAGTTATTATTTTTATTTACCTAAAATTATTAATTATTATATCTAAAATTAAATTTCAATGTCAGATTAGTGATATTATAAAAAAATTAAAGGGTATTCTCGCCAGTATCAAGATGACATCCTTCCCAACTACCATAAATAAACTATATACTTCCAAAATATAATTAGAAATTAAAAAAATAAATGTTTCATATGTTATGAATATATTTATTTACGGTGATATCCATATATTAAGTTAAAGTTTAATGAGCTTTATTATTAGGGTTTAATACCCATTGGAATTAGGGTTTCCATCTTATGCCTATAAATATAAACTTTTGGACAAAACATTGTACACAACCCTACTTTGAGAATATAATAAAATCTCCCTCTTTTGTCTCTCATCTTTATTCTCTTATTTTATTTTTGTTCTTTACTTTATTCACAACACGTTATCAGCACGAGACTCTAACCAACGGAGGTATTTCGTTCGAATCTTAAAGGAGTTATTGACAAGAATTTGTTACTAGCATAAATCAAAGATAAGTTTTCCTCCCTCAATTATATTTTAATTACCGATTATTTTTATCTCTTGATCTTTGATCTGATTTTTAATTTATTAAAAATCTTTAGTTATTTGGTGTTTGTGTAGCGATAAAGTGACTCAATTCCCGTGGTGCTTGTCGACAATTCCCAAAAAGGATTTTAACAAAATATTGATGATTAAACTTTCCATATATTCAAATTAGTGGAAAGTCTGGTATGTTTTATTTATTTAATTTGAGATTTTTTTATATTTATTTATAACCAATATTTGTTTATTTTATTATTATGACGAAAGTTTATGTTTTAATCATGTTTTAAGTATTACATGATATTAGAACAAATATTAAACCTTTAATCAATTAATATGTTCTTTGTTATGTTGATTTAATCCGAGTATATTGGCTGGACATCTTGTTCTGCGAGGCTACTGGTCTCAAAAGAGGTTCTTTTTTTAAAGGACCTTGTGGACTGGTTTAACAACGCCGCGTATGAGGATTAAATTTTTTGTTCTTTGTATATATTGTATATATATTGGTTGATCAATTACTATTTAATAGTATGAATATTATAAAGTCTATATTTGCTTAGAAGCAATATTTTTTTGTGTCGAAAAACTCGACTATAGACTTCTCCCAAGTTCAAGTTACGAAAATTGCCTTGATCAAAGAATTTTTATGGGAGGCATTCCCTGAAGTGATTGCATGCATGATGATTATTCCATGCGATTATTGGATTTATGACAATCCTTAAAGTGAATGCAAGCATGATGATTATTCCATGCGATTATTGGATTTATGACATTCCCTGAAGTGAATGCAAGCATGATGATTATTCCATGCGTTTATTGGATTTATGACATTCCCTGAAGTGAATGCAAGCATGATGTTTATTCCATGCGATTATTGAATTTGTTTCATTCCTTGAAGTGAATGCAAACATGATAATTCACTATATGGTTAGTGAATAAAACTCAATTATGTGCCAAAGTATCATTGATGAGGATATGTTAGAAGAAAAAAAACATACTCCACTTTTTATGCCAACAATGTTGTCCTTCAGACACAATATCGTGAAAAAAGCTTTAAGAAATATTCTGAGTTAATTTTTTGCCTTCTTGTGGCTAAGCAAAATAATGAGTTACTCATCAAAAATCATGAATATCGCCCAACAGGATCCGCTCCATTTACTGAAGTGAATGTGACATTATATAGCGGAATGAATAAAAGCCACATTAGTAATTGTGGTTGCGATTGAAGTCATAAAATAAACATAGATAAGATGATTCTTTTGAGAATACTTATATCCACCAGAAGTGGAATTATAAAGATGACAAGAATGATAGAGATCATATCAAAATCTTTATGTTATCAATGTGATGGTATAAATCATTGATCTCGTACTTGTCAAACGCCGAGGTATTATGGATTTTATTCATAATCATGAATGATAAATTAAAGAAAATATAATCAGATTTTCTTTGTGGCGAAAATAATGGCGTTATTGATCCAACTCAATTGGATATTGATAATTTTTCTCATAGTACTTCAAGAGAATAATTCGCCATTTATTTTATTTTCCTTATAACATCTAAAAGAAATAATTGATCTTTTATTTATTTTGTTAATTTATTTTTATTTATGATAATTTATTTTACATATTATTTATTTACGCTCTATGTTAATTTATCGTTAATTTATTTTATATATTATTTATTTACATTCTACGTTAATTTATCCTTTAAAGAACATTATCACTTCCGGAATGAAATCTACAATGAATTGTAGCTATTTATGCCAAGCAGACAGTGCAAGTACTCATACTATACTTAAGCATAAGAAATATTTTCCCATTTAAATACAAGGGAAAATGAGAGTACTATATCTCAAAGTACTGAAATCTCAATGCTTCGGAAGAGCTTTTGAGAGTTTATCTTTGATAGATAACCGATTTGATATAATGTGCTATATTTAATATTTTCCATTCCCCGAAGTGAATGACACAGAGCACATATTTTTCATTTCCCGAAGTGAATGAAATAAGCACATATTAAAATGTGCATAATTATGCATATTTTCCCATTTTAAATGCAAGGGAATGTGAGTACTATATCCGGAAGTATTATTATCACAGAAGGCTCCAACTGAGCAAATATGTTATTGCCAAATGAGACTTTATCTCATATTTACAGTGCATTATGCTCGTCAAAGTCGCAAAGAGACTTATTAAATTTTAAAGATATTTGCATAAATATATTGAGAATATTAGTCAAGGGGGTGCTGATTATCTCAATATTACGAGTATAACTCAAGGCAATAAGGAAATTTTGGCAAAATTACATATACTGTCATCCATATTGTACTACATAAGAATTAATACAAATTGAAGCTCATGCTATTGTAAACTAGATGTTTACTGATAATTTTATTTGGCATGATCGGTTAGACCATCTCGGTTCAATTATGATGCGAAAATTTGCTGACACTTTCATGTGGTCATTTATTGAAGAATTAAGATTTTCTTCATGGTAATATTTCACGTGATACTTGCTATGAAAGCAATTTGATTATTCAATCATCAACATCTAAGATAGAGTGTTATTAATTTTCTGGAACGGATACAAGGTGATATATATGGGCCCATACACCTTTCTTAAAGTCCATCTAGATATTTTACGATTTTTATCGATGCATCGACTAGATGGTTATGTGTATCCTTGTTATTAACCCGCAACTTAGTGTTTGTGAGGCTACTTGCTCAGTTGATAAAATTACGAGCACATTTTCCAGATTATTTTCTAAAGACAATCAGTCTTGATAATGTTGATGACATGTAATTTTACATGTAGTATAACAAATTCGCATCAAGCCAACAAATGATCATAAGTTCTCCCCATTACAAATGGTTTTTGGTTAGGAACCAAATATTTCTCATCATAGATTTTTGTGTGTGTGCGATATATGTTCTAATTGCTCCACCATAACGCACAAAGATGAGTTTTGTTGGGAATATATATAAGAGCTTCTGATAGGGGATTTATTTACAACCCGATTTACTGACTATCATTTTAATGAGTCAGTTTACCCAACATTAGGGGGAGAAAATAAATAGCTGAGGAAAGAAATAAGTTAGAATGAATTATCATTTTTCTCATTTTGATCCACGTACTAAACAATGTGAACTATAAGTTCAAAGGATAATTCATTTAGCAAATCAATTGCCATATGTTTTGCTGACCATAAAAGAGTGACTAAGTCACGTATACCAGCTATGAATGTTCCGATTAAATTTGATGTCATGGAAGGACAAACTCTAGTTGCTAATGGGTCTAACTTAAGCTTAAAGCGTAGTAGACAAGTAAGTTCTAAAGATAAGAGATCCTCGAAAAAGAAAAGAAGCTATATTTTATGATGGTCTGATCGAGGAATCAATGATTATGAAAATCTCTAGAAGAGATTAAATGGTCTCCAACAGAGACATTGACATGACTGTCTCTGGTACCTGATAATAAAGAGATCTCAATAGATTATGTCATGTCTGGTAATAAGTGGAACTGAAATTAAATCGACGTCGTTAATATATTTACATGCAATATAGCACTAGAGATTTTATTTGATGATGTGGATCATGAATTATTGTCAATTGAGCAATGTAAACAAAGAAATGATTGGCCAACATAAAAGAGGCAATTGAAGCGAAACTAAAATCTCTTTTGAAAAGAGAAGTATTTGGGCCTATAGCCCGTACATTAAAAAGTGTAAAGCTCATGGATATAAATGAGCCTTTGTGAGAAAGAGAAATCAAAAGGGGAAATCATGAGATATAAGATCATTTAGTTGCACAAGGATTCTCACAAAGACATGAAATTGATTATGAGGAAAATATATTCCTCGGTGATGGATACAACTACTTTTAGATTTTGATCAGTCTGGCAATAAATAAAACTACTCGGTTTCTACCTAATAGATGTAGTTACATCATATTTGAATGGGCCTCTTGACAGTAATATTTACATGAAACTTCCAAAAAGATTTAGATTTTCATAAGCAGTTCATTCAAGTTCTCGAGAACATTATTCAATCATATTGAATATATCTTTTTATGGCTTGAAACAATTTAGGCGTATTTGGTATGATCGCCTCATTGAATACTTATTAGCATAATGCTATATGAATTATTTCCCCGAGCATTTTTATTAAGAGGTTTAGCTCTGAATTTTTATTGTTGTGTATGCCGATGATTTGAATATCGTTAAGACTCGTGAAAAGACCTCCTCAAATCCTTGTGCATCTATCGACATATAGAAAAATATTAAAAGAGACTTTACATGCATAACACATATCTATTGATCACCTTTATGGTTGTTGCTAAGTCTCTTACTGTAAACAAAGATTTTTTCTCCTCACGAAAAGGGTAATGATATTCTTGGTCTAAAGCACAATATACACATTATTTGATCTAGAAGCATCGTATCTTAGTTAGTCCAAAAATATTATTTAAGTGCTACGAGATCATTACCTTTAAATAATTGTTATGCATGAGGCAAAACCGAAATATGTGTTTGGCTAAACATATCCTGAAAATATGTGAATGTTTTCCACAAGATAAGATGCAAGATATCTTGTACAGAGATAATACAAAATTTATATCTCAAGGTGGATATATCAAATATGATAAAACGAAACATATTTCTTCAAGTTTCGTCCCTTATGATTTTCAGATTAATAGTATTCAATGAATCATTTCAAGCAATGATTTGGAAGATTTATCCACTAGTGCATGATCTACTTCAACATTTGAAGATTGTGTTCAATATTGAATTATGAAGATTCAAATATCTTATGTGATATTTTCATGAGGGGGAGTAAATACGCGTTGCACTCTTTTTCCCTTAACCGAGGTTTTGTCCCAATGGGTTTTCCTGGTAAGGTTTTTAATGAGGCAACATGTTATGCGTATCAAAGATGTGTGTACTCTTTTTCCTTCACTAAGAATTTTTTTTCCACAGGGTTTTTATCTTAGTAAGGTTTTAACGAGGCACATTATCTTCATGGATATCCAAGGGGAGTGTTATGAATATATTTATTCATGGTGGATATCCATATATTAAGTTAAAGTTTAATGAGCTTTATTATTAGGGTTTAATACCCATTGGAATTAGGGTTTTTATCTTATGCCTATAAATATAAACTTTTGGACAAAGCATTGTACACAACCCTACTTTGAGAATATAATATAATCTCTCTTTTGTCTCTCATCTTTATTCTCTTATTTTATTCTTGTTCTTTACTTTATTCACAACATCGTATTATTTTTTATATAATTAAATAAGCTATAAAGTTCAAACCCAGAAAAAATGTAAATAATATTTAAATATTAGAACCGTTAAATTATTAGTAAGTCGCGTTATTTAATTCAATTAATTAACGCTAAAATTTATAGAGGAAACCTACGAATCTAAATTCAGATTTCAACATGGATAAATATTTTTTAGATGGTAATTTAATTTATATAAAATTAAAATAAAATATTTGTATAGCACAGTGAAAAATATGAAGGGTGTTTAGGAGATTTAAGACAGGAAGGGGGTTTGATTGGTCATTTGACAACAAACGAAAATGTCGTGCTGCTTTTTGGTGTCAACTTGGCGGCCATTCACGACCGACCAAACCGCCCTTTGGGTAAGCAAAGGTGAGGGGCATTGGCTCTTTTTTTTGGATGAAAAAGACATTGGCTCTTTTTTATTATTATTTATTTTAAATATATATTAAAATGGCATTAAAAATTATCTGACTGGATCTAGATTGCTTAATATATGTTTTTTTTCTCAAAATTTTCACATTCTTGATTTAATTCATTTTTATTTAAAAATTACAAACAATAAATGTTATGTCTCACCCAATTGAAATAATTAAATGCTGGATTTGTCAGCACTCATTGATAAAAATGTTATGATTTTAATTTGGATAAAATAAAATTTGGATAAAAATTGCAGTTTAATAATAATAATAATAATAATGTTATTTTATTTTGTGTGGCCTAGAATATTCATCCACTTTTATATTGTGTAAGTTTAAATTCTAATATTTATTATTAATATATTATATAAAAATATTATTTGACGTAACGTCGTCTGTAATTATTATTTATTTTCTAAAGAAGTTGGTTAAATATTTCTTACGTGTAATTATATATATGCATAATATTAAAAATATCTTTATTAAATAATTATTTTTAATTTATATTTTTTAAAATAATTTAGCGTTGAACGTTTAATGTGAGTCAAAAAGATCACTTTATATATAAAAATTATTAATGAATTGAATATAAATGTTTTGAATCAATTTGACAAAACGACACATTAAAAAATATATAATAAAGTTATTTTTTAATTGATGCCATTTTATTGAGATTTTATCTATATAAAGATACTATTTATTTTATATAAGTATATACTATCATATAAATTTATCATATAATTTTTAAATTATTTATTATTAATTAATTAATTTTTTTTATAAAAATATTTTAAATTAAAATAAAATATTTAAAAAAATAGAGACCAATAGTATATTTTTTAAAAAAAATATGCCTTATATATAACATTATTTCTCCTTTTTTTCTTACACTTTGTTTTCTGGTGAAACTTAGGAAACATGCACCCCCTATTATTTGGTTGGCAACACTGGACCATATCACTAATTTAGTATCGGCCATTTATCAGCTGAGTCAGCTTTGAGTTATAACTTTGTCCTACCCGATGATAATAATAATAATAATAATAATAACAATAATAATAATAATAATGTTCATTTTTACCACTAAATTGTACGCATTTTCTATTTTAATATCAAAATTTTTTGTTGTTTTTTAAAAAGGTAGATATATTATTAATAACGAAATAGAACAACATCTAGATATAGAGATGATGTTATGTTCAAACATTAAAAATAAAAATCTATTAAGCATTTAATTTAAAATTTTAAAAAAATAAAAAATATTTTTATTTTATTTAAATTAAAAAAAATCTCAAATACAATTATACTAAAAAATTACCTAATCGGCCTAAGATCTTCAACAGAAGATGTCAAGATGAAGCAGATATCTTCAGGATTAAGAGAATATAAGAATAGTTAAAGACCATAAATTAAATTATTATTATAAAATAAATAAATTGTTTGGAATAATTAATATTTAAAAGAAGGCTTTTTCCATATATATATATTTTTGAAAAGTCTGGATTATTGTTTGAATAAAAAAAAAACTTGTTGAAAAGAACCAAAGCTAAGAGTCAAATCTTGGCAGCTTTAGAATTCCATCCCTTTGAAATTAAATTAAAGGGTGGGGTACTGGGGTTTGGCAACGCAGAGTTGGAAAGCCAATTGGTTCACTTTCTAATTTACAGAATTTATACATTAATTTATATGAATGAGACTTTCAACTACTACAAGAATTACTCTACTACCATATAATTCCTTGAACTTAAATGTCAAAAACTACATATATATTCATTTATTGTAATATATAGTTATTGTTGGTTTAATTTTGGACGAACAGGGAGATTTACATGATAACTTACTTAATTTAACAATAATTTTTAAATATTTGGTGAGTTAGGTTATTTAATATTTATTATTAATAAATTAAGTCATTTAATTTTGATAAAAAAATTGATTATTCATACATTTATGTTCAAGCATGATGTCACAGGATATTATCTTTTTTCTAAAAGATATGTCTAATAAGATTTATAGTAACATTATTTATATAATTTAAGACTTTTTTTAATGTGAGATCAATCAAATCTTTTTTTAGGTGTGACATTCCTGCACTTAATCTCGTGACACCCTTATTACGAGTCAACCATATTTGTGATGAGACATTTATCACGATTATTTATTTTATCTATCTTACTCACGACGCTCGATAAAAAATCAAATAATTAAAAAATCACTTTGATCCTACTTATCACGAGATTATTTTTTCTTCATAAAATAAAAATTGACTATAATTATAATTTTTCTTACACATAATAATTCTTTTTGTGGACTCACCTGCTATTTAATATATTTGCAATTTGCAATGAAGGACCCACAGAGTTTGACTCTTAGCTGAGTCATGGCCGGCCGAACACCGGGTCAGCTTCTCTATTGCAGTTTTAGGAATTGAAACTTTCCAAGTTTCCAAAGTAGTTGAAACAAAGAAATGGTCGACCACAAGGTTAATCTCGGTAATTTTATTTGTTTAAATACTATAATTTGTATATTTTTAACTTTTTACTGTCAAAATGATGTTGAATTCGATTAACTGATTAAATATACTTATTTATATTAAATCATAAATCCTCAGTTAATGCATAAATTTTTTAATTATTTTACTAATTATCAAATTTGTAACATATCATGCCAATTTACGTACCTATTGTGGCCTAAAGGAAATTATACGTGCCTAAACTCTTTGCTAGTAAGCCTTTTATTGGATGGGCCAGCGTAACAGAGCCGGCCGAAATGCTAACTATCATGTCAACCCAAATAAAGAAGAAAACTTTCTATTTGGGACGTAAGATTTATAATATTTTTTTGAAAGTTATAATTAAAATATTTGTATTTATATTATTTAAATTTAAATTTTAAATTTTAAATTAATTGAATATAATTCGATTAGTTTTTTGGAATCAACTACAACGATTATAGTAATATTAGTTACAATAATTACAGACGGAATTCATATATCGCGAGCACATCTAGGGGTGATAACAAGCCTATGCCTGGTCAGGCTCGGCTCGGCTCGAAAATAGAGTTATTGGGCTTGGCGAGCTCGGAATTTTAGGCTCGGGCTCGATTTGAAAATAATATTATTGGGCTCGAAGCTCGGCTCGACTCAAAATGAAAAAATGCCTAAGCTCGGCTTGAAATAATTAATTTTCTTTTGCCAAAGAGGTTACTTTAGTGTATATGTAACATATATAATATAATTATTTCAAGCCTGTTCACAAGCTTTTCGAGCCGAGCTTGAATTTGTTTGGCTCGGCTCATTAATGTCTCGAGCCGAACACGAACCCGAATCGAGCTCACTCGAATAGAACTTTAACTGAATCGAGCTCGAATAGCTCACGAACTAATGAGGCTCATTATCACCCAAAGTACATCCCTCATGTCGAGCCCCATTCCTAATTCACTTTGAACCAACCTTCCTGTGCCGGCCGGCGGGGACCATCGCACAAGTCCTGAACTAGCAACCTGGCCACGTAGCCAATCCATTCGACATTCCTCTTGGGCCTGTACAGTAATTTCAAGAAGCCGTTTACTCCTCATCACGCATGAGATTTTTTTACTAAAGATTCAAAGGTCAAATTAATAAAATTTAAACACATGAGAATAAAATAATTATTTTATATTTTTAGGGTCAATAGTGAACATTAAAATTGAACGGATATTAGAGGATAGACTATGACTTTTTCAAAATAGTACAAGATTCAATGCTACAAAATTAAAATATATAAATTAATTTAAAATTTAAAAATAATATTGGACTATTAAATTGAAATCGTTATAATTAACAGGATTTGAATTTTATCACATTGGCATATATAAATTGCTATAATTTATTGTGATACTTGTATTTTTAAAATATCTATTAAAATATTATAATATTAGATATGATTTATATACTTTTATAAATTGTCCAATATTATATATGTGCTAATAAAATGTCAAATTTATATTATATATACCATCACCCTAATTTATTTAATATTTTAAATAAAATATTATAATATTTATGTAAATTCAAGAACGGATCTATGTCACTCACAAGTTTTTTTTAACCTTTAATTTACCTAATTTTAAAAGAAAACTTGATTATTTATTTATCCTTTTAATTTTTAAAATTTAAATTAAACTATATTAATCTAAAACCCCATAATAATCCTGGAAAACGAAATTTATGTGATTTTGGACTCTGCAATTTCCAAATCTACAGAAGAAAATATGTTCATACGACAATCCTGTTGGATTTTCCTCGCATTGTCATCCTCCAGTTTTGAATTTAATGCCAAACATGGCGTTGAATACAGGAAAAAACATTTTAAGTAATATTTGTCTTTTTCATAATTAAGTAATGTTTTTAATTGGTTGGGCTAATATAGCCTAGTTGCTTTCTGTCAACAGAAGAAATCAAAATTCGAAGTGTTGTCTTCTCCCTTGGTTCGTACCAAGGAATCATCAATTTATGGAACTTTGAAAACAATATTTGGTGTGTTGAAAGTTGGTGGAGTTTTGGATCTGCTAATTCAAAGCAACTCGATTTGTTCATTGATTGATTGTGCAAGATTTTGGTGTTTGAATTGATCGGGATCGGGATTGGGATCGGAATCTCCTTTGTTTGAATTAAAGGGTCGAATCTGTTTGTGAAATTGCCTGTTTGGGAAAAGGGAAAATCAGAAAAAAGCATGGCGAGAGGCAGGGGAAATAAAGAAGATGCGGATAAGTACAGTGGCTTGTTGAAACTGGTTCAGATTCTCTCGTTTCTGGTGGTTTTCCTCGCCGGGATTATCATCGGATTAGCCACCAGCTCTCACATGAACACCTACTTCTCTTCCCAAACGCAGCTGTTCTCGACTTCGACGGTTACTTCTTTTCAAGTCTCCAACAGCAAAGGCAACTGCGGTCAAACCCCAACTCCATGTTCGGAACAGGACTGTCTTTCCATGAATGTCTTCCTCCATCAAACGAATTTGACTCATAAATTGTCGGATGATGAGTTGTTCTGGAGAGCTTCATTGACGCCTTACAAAAAGGAGTACCCGTTTCCCAGGGTGCCAAAGGTGGCCTTCATGTTTCTCACCAGAGGACCTTTACCTTTCATGCCTTTGTGGGAGAGGTTCTTTAAGGACAATGAAAAGTATTTCTCCATTTATCTCCATACTCCTCCGGATTATCACCTCGATGCCGCCATAGATTCTCCTTTCTACGGGAGACAGATCCCTAGTCAGGTACCATTCATGATTTCATGTCAGATTTGAGGTTTTTCTGTTTTCTGTACTAATTGTGACATTGGTTAATGGATGTTGTGATTTCTGGTAAACATTTTACTTTGAAAAACTCTAGCTGTGCTTCATAGAAACTTAGGGGAATGATCATTTTGTAAATATGAATTTGGATGCAACTCAGCTCGATATGCTATTTACCTTGTAGAGACAACTCAATATTGTTAGAGAACCATGAGGGTCTAGGAGATTCAATTATTATTGTTAGTACTTAGTAAGAGGTAAGTTGTTTGGGATTGATGTAGTTTTGATGCTTTTTGGTGTGTTAGAACTTAGAATTATAAAGCCATTCACATATTCGATGAGGTGTTTGTACTCTGAAGAAGTATTGCAATATACATGTGATATTCCTTTTCTAGACTTCCAAAGTAGAAGATTTAAAAAAAAAGTTTATTTCCATTTTATTTTCAGATGAATCTGTTTGTTTATTACAAAACCTCCAGAGCAATTTTAAGAGTTTGGATTCTGAAATCTGCTGTGGAATCTGTTGTAAACACTAAACACTTCACAATGAGATTTGTCGCTCTTCCACCACTTTCAATCTAGAGTTTTTAGATCTCAGGACTTCCAAGTTCGAACCTTCTAGCATAAAGTCTATAAAATCTTTAACCCTTTGTTATGAAACAATAAAAATCATTTTTCTTCTTTGTGTTCCATGTTTGTTTTTTTGATAAACTTCACTCTTTTTTTTCACTTCATTCCCTTTTGTTCTTTTATCTTAATTTTGTTAGCCATGGTGATGCATAAGAAAGAAGAATGAAAATCAATGTAGAATGACCTAGTTCTTATTCCACTGGTTAAGCATGTGACATCAACACTGGTTTTAATTTTATTGCTTTGCTCTCGAGCATTACCTGCACTGAAAAATGACATGACACGATTGTCTCTTAAGCTTGTGTTGTTCTCTTCTTTAGTCCACTTGCTTCTTTTTGGTTGCCTCTGTTTTTCCCATCTTCGTTATTATATTTTTGGAACCATTGTTTGTGCCATATTCTTGCTAAGAAATATTTTTTTTCCAGCTAGTAGTAGTAGTAGTAGAGAGAGAGAGGTGGGAAATTCTGCTTTTAGGTCATAACAAATCAATTGTTAAATTTGTTTAATCAATTTGGGACAAGACTAAAACAACATCTAGCATGAATGTTATTTCTGAAGTACATTAGCTTGTCATTTCTGGTCAAGTATGTATATATATATATATATATATATATATATATATATATATATATATATATATATATATGTATGTATGTATGTATGTATGTATGTATTTCATGTGCCTATTTTCTTTTGTTCAGCGTGTGGAATGGGGGAGTGTTTCACTGGCTGGTGCAGAGAGGCGGCTACTAGCCAATGCACTGCTTGACTTCTCAAACGAGCGATTTGTTCTTCTTTCTGAGAGCTGCATCCCAGTCTATAACTTCCCAACTGTCTACAAGTATCTCATCGATTCTAGCTACAGTTTTGTTGAGTCATACGATGATCCCACCCGCTATGGTCGTGGTCGCTACAACCGCAAGATGCTTCCCCACATTAAGCTCTATCAATGGAGAAAAGGATCACAATGGTTTGAGATGCAACGTTCAGTTGCCACGTACATTGTCTCAGACACCAAGTACTACAACCTTTTCAAGAGGTATTGTAAACCTGCTTGCTATCCAGATGAGCATTACATTCCAACTTTCTTGAACATGTTCCATGGATCTATGAATGCAAATCGGACTGTGACTTGGGTCGATTGGTCAATGGGGGGCCCTCATCCTGCAATGCATGAGGGAGTTGATGTCTCGGAGGATTTTATACAAGCCATAAGGAATAACGGAACACTATGTGCATATAACGAAGAGCAAACGTCTGTGTGTTATCTCTTTGCACGAAAATTTGCTCCTAGTGCATTGGAGCCTTTGCTCAACCTCAGCTCGACTGTGATGAACTTTTGAGAGGTTTCAGGCAATGATTGAGATCCCCCCCCCCCCCCCATGAGTAATCATTCATTTAATTGGAAAAGATTCCAGATTTTTACAGGCTTCTACAATTGTCATCCAATTTTGATCACCAACTTTGGTTCATATGTACAGATAGGTTCAACCACAAAATCACTCTGTTGCAAAGGTTTCGGAGGATAATAGATAAGCTTCATTTTTCTTATTTTTGCAGAAATGATTGTTGCCCCCATTGATTTTGAAAATACTCTGCATTGTTGCTGCAAATTGCAAGCAAAAATTACAAAATCCAAATGTGTTTCCCTTGAAAAATATGCGTACTGGTTTGAGAGCTGCCATTGAAAATGCTCTGGGATTAAAGCGTGATCAAAAGCAGCAGTAATGTCAACAAATGTTTCTAAATTTCTATCCATCAACCATAAATCTTGAAAATCATCTTACAAGCAGCAGTACAAAATCCAACTGAAATTAAATGATCTTGTGGGAATTTCAAGTTTTTGAGCATATTCAGAGGTGAAACGTCTAAATCATTTGAGAGGAGACCACTGGAATCATGCAATAATCTAGTTTGCAACATCTCGAAATTGCAAGGTTCCAGTGTACAAGCATCTCGTCTGAGAGGTTTCTCCTATCTCTGTTGCCCTTTCATATTAATCTTGATGATTTGAGGGGGGAAATGTGCAGAAACTTTGTTAGGAGTTTAACTCAAGTCTACTTGAAACCAGAACCGGAAGCAGCGGAGTTGTTTTCAAAGCCTCCTGGGACAAACACAGGAAGTTGGTTAGAGACCGAGTCCCTTTTGAATCTAGACTCTCGAGGCAAGTTCAGATCTACTCTATCTTCAGCTTCCCTTGAACTCAAATCCTTATCGTTTCTCAAACTATCTCTAACCGGAACAGTCAAAAGTGGGCCACCAAAGAAAATAGAATCTCCTGTATACAGTAGCTTCTCTGCCTGTCGTGCTGGACCTCTGGCTGCCAAAGATGATTCTTGTGGTGGAAAAACTGCCCTTCTACCCTGCGTGCTAGTTTCTACACTAGAATTTGGCAAGCCTATTTGCATGGATGATCTATTCCGAGCGTCAGTTGCAGTTATGGGGATTGATACATACCTACCAGCTTCTTGATCCCATACAACTGAAGTTCTTTTGACATCTCTAAGAAGGGAAGCAGCAGGAGCGGAAAGCAACAATAGATCAACAGTCCCACCCTTATGTATTACCCTTTCATCAGAAGCTGATGGGCCAGGCCTGATGGGATTGTTGATAGCAGGTAATGGAGCATTAAACATAAAGGTACGATTTGGCATGCCAGGGGCGGAGGTAGCTATATTGAAACGACCACCTTGAGGTTGAGGTAGTGGGCTAAGCGTGACTGACTCATGAATGTGGCTTGGACTGCTTAAGCTACTTACACTTTGAGTTCCTGTCTCATACTCATCACGACTACCTTGACTCGGAGCAAAAGAGTTTCCTTGTGGCGATGATCGCTGATCATTCTTTATCTCTTTATTTGCACCTGTATCTGTGCTAACACTACTTCTAATGCTCATGTTTCCACTGGAACTACGTTCAGGATCTCCCATACGACGGTTGTCAACAGGCCGTAGAACAGAAGAAGATGCTCTTGCTCTGGCTGCTGCCATCATGGCATCGGTAGAATCTAACTTGGCCAGCTTC
This sequence comes from Abelmoschus esculentus, assembly GCA_035048815.1. Taxonomy (NCBI): domain Eukaryota; kingdom Viridiplantae; phylum Streptophyta; class Magnoliopsida; order Malvales; family Malvaceae; genus Abelmoschus; species Abelmoschus esculentus. The sequence continues at coordinate 12,050,791 of JAUCBN010000051.1, read as the reverse complement.
CATGCACTAATACGAACAGGCCTTTTAGGTCCCTTGTTCCCTCTTTCTGCAAAACCAGCTGCATCTGGGTCAACAGTGGATGGGAGCATTCCAGGCTCTAAATGGGGTACCACTTCATCCTGATGTAAACATGTCCAACAGAGGTTTTAAATCATCAGTATTATGCTAAAAATACACATCAATGGGAGAACACAGATGCAAATGGCGACACAACTCCAGAAGATGAATCTACTTCCTTGAGGTTGGCTCAAATTAAGTATCATGAAAAAGGCATCAAAGAACTTATTGCATGAATCAATTTATGCAACTATCTACAACTGCAGTGCTATAGGACCTTCCATGTTGTATCATATATACTCCTCATAGACACCAATGCTTGAGGTCTAAAATTTTCAGATTTCAGTAATTTGAATCGTGTTCAGCAACCTTAAGGATAACTTAAATGTTCTGTATTGTTAGATTGCATTACTGATTGCATTACTTAACGGGTTTCTTACAAATAAAGCAAACATTTAAAATGGAAGTACCTGATAATCCACAAAAACTCTAGGAGGGGTACACCATGCCCCCTTGTACTGCAGACCAAGAGAACTTCCACCACTCATGCCGGTTGTAGCTGATCCAGATGGAGAATACATCACATTCGGCAGTTCCTCATCTACGGATGCTCCGGCAGGCGCTTCACTCATTGCTCTCATTGCCACAACATATTCATAGGTTGTAATACCCTGATTCCATGTAAGAGTCAAAATTGCCTTACAGCCTTCCCTATAAGACAACTCTATTTACCTTGTACATTATATCCAGATACTAAAATGTACAAAATTCGAAAACTGCCGTGACTCTAGCTATGTACGTGAATATCTTCAAAATTTGTCATCTTATCACCAGAAACTAGTGCACTGCAAAAACAACAGTAATGGTTCATTTCTAGGAAACTTACCTTTCTGATTAGAATAATGTGGAAGAAGAAAAGTTCACCCAGCGGTACACAAGCCAGGACAGAAACTGCAGTACATACCGCCTACAAAATTTGGGATCCAACTCAAATTCTTACGAGAATACAAAATCACAAGGTACGTATCAACTTCAAAGTATTTGTTAAGGGATGTACCACTACTGTTGCAAATGGAGCACGAGAAAAACCATTTCCAAGCCTATCAATAATCTCAGTCTCCATACCCTTCTTGTTAACGAAGCAACGAACTAAGACAGCAATACCTACACCAGCTTCCATAACTAGCTGAACAAGGAGAAAGAGGCATCATCAGAATCTGGGCAGTATGATTTTTATATAAAAAGCAATGGAGTAAAAAAATACCCAAACAATACTGATGGCCATGAGAGAGATGAATGTGATGTAATTTTTTTGTCCAACACAATTGTTCAGCCACTGCAGTCACATATGTGATGGAGATTTATTTCCACAAACAAATAATCAGCTTCTGCCAGTACTATACAACTTGAAAGATACTTGAAGCAAAATGAAAATATTTACCCGGCAGTGATGATCAAAACCATCTACACATTTATCACAACTTCTACAATGTTTACTAAACTTGCGCACCTGCACCGTAGAAATCATTCATGAGTTTAGAAACAAAGCCATACACCATTTTAAGATACTATCAACCTTTCAATCCTGATCAGCAAAATGAATCAAGTGCTCCCTTGATCACCCTCACTTACACACACACAAAAAAAAAAAAAAACTATCAACGATTGATTTACCAGTTTTTAAAAATGTGTGATTTAAATCAAAGAAAAAAAATGTAAAGGACCAATACCTTAATATATATTTTATTTGTTTTGACTTCTGAAATCCAAAAATTTGGTTTAAGGTGTTCAATTTTCTGCAATCAGCTTTATTTTCACTGTTGCCTTACAATATATCTGGCAGTAGCATTGACAGAAGCAGACATAAGTAAAAGCCTACAGTCATGTGGAGTTGTAGTGGATGATAAGATTGGTGCTAAGCATGTCGTATGAAAATCCAGGAGAGGTGAAGAAAACATAGTAGAAAATAGCGGACTACAGAAACTAAGGCACCGTGAACATGCTAATGGTTGCAGTTATATTTCCCTATATTAGAGCTTGGCAACATTAAATCTGACTCGAGAATGTTACCCGCCCCCCATAGTTGCACGAAGAAAAAGATAAAAGCAACTTTTCAAATTTATTGTGGGGAATGTTAACCACACCATGGACATAAAATTATTAAAAAAGGATGGAACTTAAAGCTGACATTATATAATAAAAGAGGTAGCCAAAAGGTTCCAAAATACCTCGGCATTGCACAATGTGCAGAACAAGGCATCTTCATTGCCTTGCTCAGCAGGTGGTTCCTGCTTACGACAATCTTCATGAACACATAAAGCACAAAAGATTCCTCCAATGCAATAAGATTTCCTGCTTGCATACTGTGTTGGAGCATCTATGGTTCCAGGATCTCCCACTGAACCTTTCATACTTGAGTTCGGTGCTGCCCTGGAACTTCTGGAAACAGATGATGGTGATGAATGCAGCCCACTGCCAAACTCATCATATTTTCTGGGTAAATCCTTCACTGATAACCCATGGTTTTCAAATTTGTTTGATCCATCATTAAATTTTGACATGATGCCAGGATCAGCTGGGTTAATTGCAGTGCACCGAACATAAAGTATAAAAACAAGGAGTGCCTGCATAGCAATCAAAAGAACGGTAGTGACATAAGATTCCGTGGGTATGTTTGTATTGCATTATGCAGATTAAAAAAGGAAAATTCCTTTTTCACCAAAAATTATTTGCTCATAGAGTAAGCACATGTTACTTTAGATCTTAACATAGTAGCAGGTACTAAAAATGTTCTAAATTTGTAATCTATACAGATATTTTATGCAAAGATGTACAATAAAGGTATTTTTGCATCCTAATATAAATAAATAAAACAATTAATTCACATACCACCAGTGAGTAAGCTGCAACCAGAGCATATTCCCAGATGCGCCCTCCAAGGAAAGGAGCAAAGAAAGCATAAAATGCAACCACTAACAAGCAGAACACAGTAATTGCAACAACCTGTAAAATATAAAATCAAAATAACAAGTTTAATCACAAAAATGACATTGACAATGCTGGAGAAGTACTTTTGAAATGTCTTTTACACTTTCCAGCTTCTATAGGTGGAAAGGTTACTTGATTTGTTCCCCTTAAAGGGAAAAAATAAATGGGAAGGGGGTTAGAAGGAGGAGATCTCTAGCCTAAGTTCTAGTTTGTACGATATTTAAAAATAGAAGTCATAATAAAGCAGAATATATTTGACATCTTTATCTTAAAAAGTTTCACTAGATAATTTCAATAAACCACATTTTGAATTATTAAAGAAAGTTAAATCACAGATCATCTCAAACCAATGCCTCCCGGGCTTTGACTGGTAACAGTTTTAGTCCATCAAGTATCACATTTTTCTTAGTTGATGTTCCTCTGAAGACAGATTGACCTATCTTTGAAATTTAGGCTAGACCTTCAGATAAAGTGTAAATTCGATACATGGTTCAAAACCCAATGAATGAACACAACTCAGAAGCATGTTGATAATCAAGTATCATACTGGTCAGATACATGGATTAGGATCAGACAATCGCTTCACTACCGGCTACCCCACAAAGGAAGTTATATACCATGAATCCTCCTCTGAATAGTTATCTATCTTGGAAGCATGTGTATCTCTGAACCTCTAGGAAGTAGGAACTGACACTTGTTTTACCAAACATGTGCCGAAGTTTGTCATTTACTTACCCTGATCAGGTTAGTTGGATAAAACCATGTAAATGTACCCAAATCAGAGACTTGTGTAGGAAACATGCAGCGCAAGTTGAAAGTAACCGGCAGAAAGTAAGACTTGTTTGAGAATCACACACAGGTAGAACCTCATTCTCATCCTTCCAGATTAGGCTTAGAGACAATGTTCGGAATAAATAAAAATCGGGATCCGGGTTCTGTTCACAGTTATGTTTCCTAGGGTTTCCTAATCCACTGAAGGAGACAGATTTAAAGGAGCTGCACGAAGCAAGACAGAGTCGGGAAACATTCAGAAGTCCAACTACATCTTAGTAGTTCCAAAACCCACTTAAAGATTGTGTTCTTATTAAACTACAGTAAGAAAACACAGAAACTTCTAAACATCATCTGACAGATCAACTATTCATGCAGTATATACTTTGACAATCAACTATTCCTTCCTCTTTTTCTTAAGGATCATTATCTGATTGAAGACCATACGCAATTCCAAAGAACAAATTCAACAAACCAGAACTGTGGAATCCAGAATTTTTACCAATCCAGACAGTTAATAACCGGAACATTACTAGAATCGAACACAATCCTACTGAATTAAAATAACCTATAATTAATTCATAAAAACTGAACCCTCACATCGTCAGTGTATTATTTCAAAGCTACGGTACTACACAGCTGAGAAAGAAATACAACAGAAAACATACAATAAACCACGCAAACCCATCAAATTGAAGAAAGTCTGTTATCTCCGCAAACTAAAACATACAAGGAACAAAAATCAAATTAAAAAAGAACACATATTTCAACAATAAATGTTACCACTAAATCTACTCAATTCAGGTTAAATTAAGCAGCAAAGAGCTAAGCTCCACAGAGAAAACACGGATCCAACAGGAATTCGGAGCATTTTCTTGTAGAAACATGCATGGAAAACAAAAACAAAGTGAAATTACCTGAAAAGTGTGAGCAGGTAGTTGCCATCCATGCTTCCTCACCATAACTCCCCTGCAGAATTCGCACCCCAAAACCACCCAGAAAACCCAAAACCCTAACTACAAAAAAAAAGATCCTAAGCACAGAATCCCATGAGAATCACACGAAAAAAACTAGATGGTTTCTGGGAGATACAGAAATAGGAAGAAAATGGGTTTCCCTCTTAGTAACCAAAGACCGAATTAAGAACCCATAAAAAAGTCAAAAAGTAAGAGAATGCTAGTCTATGAAAAGCAAATGAAAGCAATAAATAAAGTAAGAAAGGAAGCTAGGAGAGGGCAGCAGCATTTAGGGGAAAGGGTGAAAGATAGGAGAAGAGTTGAGGAAAGCAGAGAAAGTGAAAAAAGAGAAAAAATCGTTGACAACAAAAAGAAAAGTGCAAAATTTGTATCTCCTCGTTTTGTTTTATTTCTTCTTTACATTTTAATAAAATAAATATTTTTTACATAATTTAATATCAAAATAAATAATTAAATTATTTTTTTAGTATTCAAATATATTTTTATCTATTATTAATTACTTTAATTTTAAATCGAATAATTTAAAATATTTTATCCCATTTTTTTGAAAAGTAATAATAAATCAACTTTAATAATTTATATATATTTATTTGTTTTCTGTCGTTGTCTTCATTTTTATTTAATTTATATATCTTTACTACCAACTGTATAACGAAACCATGATAAAATAATAGTGAAAGGCTGGATCTTTCGTTAGCCATTCCTGAAAAAGAATTTTTTTTATTCTGACCCCAAATAAAATTAATTTAGTTTGTTAAACTTATATAATTAGAATAAAGTTTGGGTCAACTAATAATAATTATGCCCAATTTATTAGAAAAGAAAAGAAAAAGTGTACCAAAATTTATAAGAAAATAAATAAATAAATAAACATCGAATATAGACAACAGTGTCCATTCCAGTTCCACTAAAATTGGCTTTGTACATTAGCTTATGTCTTTGTTCATATATGCTCTCATTTTGTTATTTTATTATTGTTATTTTCTTTGTCTCACTTTATTGATTTTTTTTAATTAAATTTTACTCATTATGACTTTAAATTTATTATTGATAAAAAAATAAAACCTTTAATCAAATAATTTAAAAATATATATTTTATAAAATTTAATAAATTAAAATATTTAAAATATTGACTTCTAAAAAGTCAATACTGATATCATAAGTAGGACATAGAGAGTATTATATTATTTTATAGTAGTTGTGTGAATATCAATTTTTCATTTTTTTTATCTTTTTTATTCATGAAAATATTAAATCTTAATTTATTTAGTATTATGATTCTTGACAATATGTACGAGTTTAAACATGATTGAATTGAGTAATTTGAATATTATAATATTGTATAAAAAGTATTCATTATTTAACAAAGAATAATTATAACTAGGAGTAATCATGTGTCGAGTTAAGTTGAGTTTTTGATCGATTTGTATTCGACCCAAAATTTTAACACATTTATCTAAATTTGGTTTGATCTAAAATTTTCTTTAAAACATCTTATCTTATAGAATCGGATCAAATTCAAGTTATATGTTCACCCTAATTATAATTATAAAGATAATCATAATTTATGAATTTAAATTTATTTTCTCTTGAATCATTTGAATTTTGAACTAGTTTTGTTTAACAAACTATTTAACATGGAAATAAAAAATAAATACATATTTTTTTAAAATGATTATAAAAATAATTATCTAAAACAAATTTTTAGCCGGTTCTTAAATATAACTTAATGTTACTACTGCGTAAGTGTTGAAATTTTCATTGGGTCTCCTCTCATTTTGCTATCATATAAAATACTATATGGTTATTTATGTAAATATAATAATGTATTTAGTTATACCATTTTGTCTTTTATATAAAAAATCCATAAAAGGTGACACCAACACCTAAATATAATAATCGGGATTAAATTAAAAATTAAAATAGGGAGATGGTTTTCGGGTGTGGTCAAGTGCTACATTACAACCCCACGCCCTTAATAATTTACGCTAATTAATTAACACAAAAAATCTAATAAAATCGGATATAATCAATTTTCATAATACTCTAATTAGATCTTTAACACGACTACTAATCTTAGACTTTGAACATGAACAAAGACTTGTCCAATTTTGAAACCAAGAAATCATAAGAAACAGGATAAGAAAGGAATTAAAGTGTTTTTTTTACTTAATGGTTAATTATTTTATAACAGTTGAAAAGAGGTCTTTTATATTATTATTTTTATCAAATTTTAAGAGCATTAAAATTTAATTAGTGAAAAATATCATTGGTGTAACTTAAATTTTATTATTTAAAAATAATAATTATTTTGGTATTATTTGAATTATGATAATAATAATAATAATATAGTTCTCGAATTATGATTATACTGTATTTTTTATTATTTTTTTTTCAATTAATAGTACTAGAAAAAAATGAGAAGGAAGTTGGGTTTTCCACGTGACTACTAGAAGGCTTACATCTTTGAACGTCAACGTCCACCAACTACCAAACTAGTCATTAACATGCGTATAGGATTATTTTATGACGATCGTTTATATAATAATTTTTATCTATTTATTTATTAATATAGGGTTTATTTTATTTATTTTTTTTATATATCCAAACATTTAAATGTATTTAACTTGGGCTACGGTGGTGGATTTTGTGATAAAATAAATGTTAAATGTATAATTTCAGACAAAAAGATGACGGAAATACTTAGCAAAAAATTAAGGGTATTTTATTTTAGTGACTATCGAATTCGTCGATCAGTTTATTAAATTGATATCTTGGTTATCATTGTTAAAATTTTAATAAAGGGATGACGTATCATTTAATGGTAATTTATAAAATTATATATTTAATTTTTTGTTTATTTATTATATTAATTTGATCCTAATTAAATTAAATTAATCATACAATCAGATGTTAATATGTGTCAATAGTCATAACTCGATTGAATGATTAATTTTTAATTTATTTTATTTTATAAATATTAACCATTTTATGCTAATTGCTTCTCTATTGGCTGCCGCCATGAACCATTTTTTAACCAATAAATAAATCGATGTTAAGTGCTTCTATTGAAAACATAATTGAATTTATTTTACGAACAACATTCTTAGATCAAATTATTATTTATTTCGGCGGCGATACTGGTGAAGCCGTGAAGGCGGCAACGATAGTAATAATGGCAGTAAAAAAATAAAGAGATTAAAGTTATATTATAAATATTTTAAAATATTAATTTTAAATTAAATTTTCTTTTAAAATAATTTTAATTATAAATCTAATTTTTAATTTTAAAAAAATAAAATTTAATAATATATTGTATTAATATATTTAAATACATGATAAATTAATGCTTCTAATAAAAACTTTTCTTATACTTCTGTCCTGCATTATTTTTTCAATTAGTTACCGTGATTATAAATTAGAACGATATCTAATTTAAAAATATATTTATAATTATTGAACAATAATCTTTTAGTCATTGTATTATAAATTTTAATATTTAGATTTATATTTTTAAAAAATAATTATTTTTTAATTATTGAGATAAAATAATTTATATCCGTCCTGCACCATTCGGTGTTGCTTTCAGGAATCTAATTATAATAAAATTAATGGCAACGAATTTTCCCATTAGTCTCCCTTTGCGACCGCCACCATAAATCTAAGTGTCTTACGCTTCCTTATGCCCGTTCTCTTCTTTCCCTCAAAAGAAAAGAGAAACATTTGTCCAGTATTTCTAGCTACTACAACTGCTCTTCTTTCCCATGTCTAGTCCCACCGACTGGTCTCACTTTTACAAACAAAATCTTTCGAATCAGGAGCCAGTGTTCGGACAACAAACATACGACGACGATACCAACGTTGGTATCACCACCACGGCCGAAGGAGGCTCCGTCCCAGCTAGTTCAAGTGGAGGAGGGAATTTGACTCCAGAAGGACGCGTTGGGAAGCCAGCTAGGAAACGATCAAGGGCTTCAAGGCGAACCCCTACCACTTTGTTCAACACAGACACAACAAATTTCAGAGCCATGGTTCAACAATTCACCGGCGGGACTACTTTTACACAAGGCTCAGGCTCAGCTCGCCCTGCTGGACCGGCTTTCGAGTTCAGTTTCGGAGGACATCAACACCATCTTAACACCGGTTCCCTCACGGTTCCTTCTGCCGGATTTCAATTGCTATATCAACAACAACAACAGCAAAACCAGGCATACATGTTTTCATTGAACAGCGCCGACGATTATAATCTCCGGGCAAGGGACCCTTTTCTCCAAAGACTTGAGGCGAACCCTATACCGAACATGGAAGTTGTGTCTGAAGGGTTTGTTTCCTCACAGGTTCCTCCTTCTAGAACCCGTTCCTCCAGTGAGAACAGGAACCGGACTTCATTCATGTTTTGAGACTTTGAGAGAGACAGAGACGTAAAGGGGGAAAAAACACTAGGTGTTGCTTGTCTTAATTGACCACAATGTAAATATTTTCATTTCTTTGTCTCTCTCATTTTGTCCTACATCTTTTAGCCTCCAACGTACACACCTATTCTAACGAAGATAAAACTTAGGTAAATAAAATAATATATATAATTTAGATATTTACTTTATATTAAATCTTATGTTTATTTTAATTTTATAGTAATTAATTTCATTTATATCTATATAACATATTTAAATTTTATAATTTTATGAAAGTATTTATTTAAAAAAATAATATTAGATGTATTGGAGAGGGTAATTTTATTCACTACCATTAATTAATCAATTGATTACATATTATCTTTTAAAGAAATATTTATTTAAATTATTATAAATTATAGATTTATTTTATAAAATTTAATTTAATCAATTTGTTTTTTTTTAATTTATTATTTTGATTTAAATTGTACAATAACAATATAGTGAGCATGTGTTACGGCGTAATCAAAACATCAAATAAGAAATATATTAAACATCTTGTTTTTTTTTAAATATTTTTAAAAGTAATTATAATTTATAAAATTTTATTTTTTTAATTATTTTTAATATCTATTTTATAAATAAATATATTTAAATTTAAATATATTAAAATGAATATTATTATTTTTCTCCTGACATAACTTGTTAAATGATTAAACATCTTGTTTTAAAATTAAGTCAACTAATTTATTAAAAACAAATGAAATAATTAAGTTGTAAAATAATATTACCAAGCATACATTAATGTAAGGTTATTATTGACATCGTATCTCGTCAAACACGTGTTTTTTCAGCATTAGAATATGTTTTGGTCGATCACTTTGACCGTTTGATATTTAATTAAATTAGATCGAGAGGTATTACCCAATTAAAACTTTTAATTTTATTTTATTTTACACTAATTATTTAATTTAATATTTTCTAAAAATTTAAATTCTTTTATATAATTTTATTAAAATATAAAATTTCACAATCTTAATATAAAGTTAGCGTCGTGTTTCGAGCCAAGTTGTTTCACAACCGTCCGATGATGCTAGGATTACTGAAGACCGTCTAATGAAAAAACAAGATATAAATATATGAGCCAAGAGAAACCCTAGAACAGGCCCTAGGGTTTCATCTCTTTTATTTTCGCCTTTCATCACGCCCAGACGAAGGTGAGCTGCCACATCCTTTCGTCTCATATATTATCTTTCTATTTTCCATTTTCTTCTCATTTTTACGACAGGTAAGCCATGGTGAAGCATAACAATGTTATTCCAAACGGACACTTTAAGAAGCACTGGCAGAACTATGTCAAAACGTGGTTCAATCAACCGGCACGAAAGGCTAGAAGAAGAATCGGTGAGTTTTTTTTTTATCTGTAAAAAGATTGATGTATGTTGTTTGAGTGGAATCGATGTTTAAATGGATGGTGATTTGGGATTTTCTAGCTAGACAAAAGAAGGCGGTGAGGATCTTTCCTAGGCCAACGTCTGGACCTCTTCGTCCAATTGTCCATGGCCAGACTTTGAAGTACAACATGAAGTTGAGAGCTGGCAGGGGTTTCACCCTTGAAGAGCTTAAGGTCTGCTGTTCTAATTTCTCTATTTCTTTGTATGATCTTAGGTTTGTATGTGCTTAAAGGGATTTTATCTTTGGAGTGTGGTCTTTCTCTACTGGTGAATTAGATTTCTGTTTGAATTGAATTGAATTTGTGCATTGTTTAGTGTGTAGATAGATTGCATAGAGGATATGTTGAATTTCATGGAATTCGTATCGAATCTAGAACTCACCTAATTCTCTGACCAGGCTGCTGGTATTTCAAAGAAACTAGCGCCAACCATTGGTATCGCTGTTGACCATCGCCGTAAGAATAGATCTCTTGAAGGTCTTCAGGCCAATGTACAGAGGCTTAAGACCTTCAAGGCCAAGCTTGTTGTCTTCCCCAGGCGTGCTCGCAAGTTTAAGGTAATTTTCTAAGGCCTTGCTTGCAGTGATTGGAACATTTAATTTCCATTCTTTTTTTCTTCATTCTTAACATTGTTATTTCTTGTTTCAATAGGCTGGTGATTCTACTGCCGAGAAGCTTGCAACTGCAACCCAAGTCCAGGGACCATACATGCCTATTTCTCGTGAGAAGCCTTCTGTTGAACTCGTGAAGGTCACCGAGGAAATGAAGTCATTCAAGGCGTATAACAAGCTCCGTGTTGAACGTATGAATGAACGTCACCTTGGTTCTAGGTTGAAGAAGGCTGCTGAAGCTGAGAAAGAAGATAAGAAGTGAGATTGCTCTTACAAGTGCTTTTTGTCTTGTTAAAAAAACTAGTCTTCGTATCTTGTACTGTCAATCGATCAGACAGCTTTAGAAAGCTTTGGTATTACGACACTACTGTTTTTTTTTTAGTATTTTTGTTACATTGAGAAGTTTCGTGCAGCTACTCTTTTTATATTGTCATTAAGAAAGCGTTTGATAAGTTTAATTTTTTGTATAATTGTGTAAGTTGGTTAATTGCTTTGTTGTTTTCCTTCTAAATGGATATTGGAAACTGGACTTTACTTGAACAATCAGGCAGATATGGCTAATTAGAGGAGGCAAAGATGTCGGGTTTGGTTTGGGTCATTTTGGTTTGTGTTGTTTTGGGTTTGAGTATATTTGGTTTAAGTTTGTTTCGTGTATGGTTTGATTTTAGTTTTGGCCTTTAGTGTTTCGGGTCAGGTATTGAGTTTGGTATCGGGTTATATTAGGCCGGTTATTTTTGGATCGGATGATTTTGGATCAAAGGATATGAAACAGATGCACTTTGAGTAGAGATCAAGCAAAAAAAAAAAGTGCAGAACCTGTAATTCCCCCTATTTCCCTCCATTTCAAGCAAGCATATATTCTAACCAGTTAAAAACGAAAATTCTCTTCCTTTATCACATCAACCATTGGCTTTGAATCTTGTTTCTATACTTCAGCCGTTGGCTCCCCATATTTATACATCATAGCCGAGTTCAGTAGTTCATCTCTGTTAGTGCTATATCAAGCTTTAGTTAGAGTCATGGAGTTAAGACAACACTGTCTAAAATTGCTCCATTTGCTCGTCTTCATCTCCATTTTACCCACAGTTCTCTTCACTCGTTGTGGTACGCAAATTCTTACATATATATATTTGTGCGTGTTTTAAGTGTTTTGTTGTTGAAAAAACAGTTTCTTTGGTCTTTGTTTATGTTCTTAGATGCTAGATTTATGGTTAATATATGGAAGCAGAAGGGCTTAAATCTCCATGAAAGTCCCATGACCGAGCTCAAATTAACCAACAATGTTATCTCCAATGACGAACCGTATACCTTCAACTCACCTTTTGACTCACTCTCACCGTTGCCTCAGCCTGGCTTCTCTCCTCCCTTTACACCGCCGTCAACTTCCAACCCTCTGCCGTCTCCTATGAGCTTCAGTTATAGCCCACCGGCAAATCCTCCTGAACACGGATTCACTCCACCTAGTATGTTCCCAAGCCCCCCTCAACATCAACCTAACCCACCAAAACTTAGTCCAACTCCAAGCCCTCCTAAGAATATCCCGGGCCAACCCATTTACGCTCCCCCAATGCTGAACCCACCGTCTCCCCCGCCTAAAGGTCCAGGGTCCGGTGGCGGCAGTAGTGTTTGGTGTGTCGCTAAACCGACGGTGCCCGACTCAATACTACAAGCGGCTATGGATTATGCATGTGGGGGTGGAGCGGAGTGCAAGTCGATTCAACCCAACCAGCCTTGTTTCCAACCCAACACGTTGATTTCCCATGCTTCATATGCTTTCAACAGCTACTGGCAGAACACAAAGGGGCATGGTGGCACTTGTGACTTTGGAGGCACTGCCATGCTTGTCACGGTCGATCCTAGTAAGTTCCCTTTTTTAATGTATTTTCCGACAACCAAACAAAAAATTATGTTGTTTTATGACTTTTGTAATGCAAATATTTGACAGGTTTCGATAAATGTCAGTTCAGCTACAAGTGATCCAAGGTGGTCTGAATCTGAACCATATTTTAAATAGATGTGATTCTATGAACCTGAAAGAGTTTATAGTACAGAATGTATTACGATACACTTGCATAATGTAAAACTCTTTAAATTTTACGTATTTTTTAATTGTTCGATAAAAAATTGTATGATTGAGATTAATTTTTTTTTTAAGTGATAATCTTCACATATTCTACTCGTAATTTCATCCATCCGTTTCATTTATCCAATGATCTAAAAAACACATAAACTTAAAAAATTTTACATTGTATAACTGAATCTTATCTTTATATATATATATATATATATGTATATATCGAGTAATTTATGTTTTATGTGATGTCATGGGGGAGGGGGATCTGCAATATTTTAGACAAGAAATTATATGGAGTAAATTTGGTTCTAACCCTTAAAAATTAATAAAATTAAACTTTAATCCATTATTTTTTATTTAATTAATTTTTAAGTTATTTTATTAAATTTATTCTCTCATAATTCAATCACGACTCTATTCTATTTGTGTATAATGCAGAATTTTCAGAAAAATATTTTTCAAAGACAAAACCTTTGGAATTTTCATATTTTGTGGCAATTACGTAGCTAACCTCATGAACCAACATGGTGGGGTTAGTCTATCTTTACTTTTAATACCTTTCCAATTCCATTGTCCCTTTATGCACCAACCCCTCTACCAGAAAACATAATATCAACACAAGTCACCATCCATCTTGGGACAAATCAAACCTCAGCTTATACTTTCATATTCAAGGAAACCGTGGAAAAAATTTAGCAAAACCCAAAACAACAACAACAAATCTATGGATGTATCTCCCGACAAATACATGCCTTGTTTAGACACATGTTGGGTTTGTAATTATTACTCTACGGAGAGAGTAATTTGCCTAACTTAAGTACACTATGTAATATGTATCGACTGAGTATTATTTTAAAACGAAAACATCAAAAAAAACATGGTTAAGGAATAAAACGAAATAAATCCGAGTTAACGTGGAACAATCATTTTAACCAAGTGGATTTCTGAGTTTCATTCTTCTTCCAGATCGAACAACATATCGTATGTTCATGTTATGGCAAAAACATATGAGCAGCTGTTCTTCTTGTTGTTGTGTGTTGATTATTACAGAGATGATGCAACTTCCAACCCCAATACTTTATCCTTTTATGTTTCACGGATAAAGTTCACGTGAAGTTGAAAGAATCAAAGTGTCGCCTGTAGGCTGTAGGTGAGGTTTGTCGTGGGATGGAAGGGTCACATGCAAGTCGAAAAACAAGGATACAATCACGGGTTCAACACAGCACTACAAGGTAAAACTTAACATCAAACAGACACCTTCTGTCTCAGTGTCTGCAGTAGCTTTCTTTCTTTTAACTATTCCCATCGAATTAATTTATATCCAATTTTATAAAAAAAAAATTTTTATAGTATCAAGATTTTATTTAAAGAAGCTAAGATTAGATTAACCATAACAAAATATTATTATCTTTAGTACGGGCAATGGTGATAAAGATATCAACCCTCGATATCTTCGATTTCGGACTAATTGATTAGTATCCCTACTTGACGGAAATTTATTAAATGAGTATAACCTATTATGTTATTTATGATTTTATTTAATAAGTAATAAATTTTTATCTCACTTTTTAAAGTGATTTTTCATCTTTATTTTTTTAGAAAGTAAATCTTCGTTTTTTTTTTTACGTATGAATGAATCTCGTTGAATTAGATTATGATTAACGCGAATAACCGACCTATATAATGATTTCTCCTGCTTGACGTTGAAACTATCTTTGCATATGGAATGAACATAAAAAGTCAAATGAATGATGCCAAAGTGTGTAATAAATTAATAGGAAAATGACATTTGCTAATTGATTTCATTTTTGTCTGCCATTTGCATCATTTTGTGGTATAAAATGTGCATGATTGGTTGCATTGGAAGTGTAACGCAAACTCACTCCCTTTGAAGAGAGAGATGATGGGGAGGCTGAACTTAGCCACTTGCATTGTCTTCATTTTGAACTTGGGGAATTTGTTAGCTTCTCTTGGCTGCCCGGAATGTCCTTACCACCCAACTCCTCCGCCGAAATGTCCACCGGCGAATAAGTATCCGCCCAAGCATCCTCCCATTGTCAGGCCTCCATTTCACCCTAAGCCGCCCAAACATCCACCCCATCCTCCCAAGACACCCAAGCCTCCAGTGGTTAACCCTCCGTATCATCATCAACCACCAAAACATGCACCGCATCCTCCAAAAACGCCGAAGCCTCCGGTGGTTAACCCACCGTATCTTCCCAAACCACCTAAGCATCCACCCCATCCTCCCAAGACACCTAAGCCTCCGGTGGTTAACCCACCGTATCATCCAAAACCACCTAAGCATCCATCCCATCCTCCCAAGACACCTAAGCCTCCAGTCGTAAAGCCTCCCTACGTACCCAAACCACCTGTTGTAACACCTCCACCGTACGTACCCAAACCACCTGTTGTAACGCCTCCACCTTACGTACCCAAACCTCCGGTGGTTAAACCCCCGACACCTTATTATCCAATACCGCCGGTCATATCACCGCCATTTCTGCCTCCAAAGCCTCCGGTCTACCCTAGTCCTCCTATAGTGAATCCACCAACACCACCGATCCTCCCTCCTCCATCACCTCCTATCGTGAACCCACCAACTCTGCCTCCTCCATCACCTCCTGTTGTGAAGCCACCCCCGGTGGAAACACCATGCCCTCCTCCTCCACCTCCCGTTCCATATCCATCCCCTCCATCGCAACAAACATGTCCCATCGACACTCTAAAGCTAGGCGCATGCGTGGACGTGTTAGGTGGTCTGGTACACATCGGCATAGGCAGCAGCGCCAAGTCGACGTGTTGTCCCGTGCTTCAAGGTCTGTTGGACTTGGACGCCGCCGTATGTCTTTGCACCACCATCAGGCTCAAGCTTTTGAATATCAATATTATATTACCCATCGCTCTTCAGCTCCTCATCGATTGCGGCAAGACTCCACCTCAAGGATTCCAGTGTCCGGCACAATAATGAAACCTGGAACATGTTTTTCCTACTAAAACTAAAGTAACAAATATCTCTTGTCATGTTATATGTTTTTAATAATCTCTGGTGTTTAGCTGGTGGATCATGAACAAGTTATTTGATTTTCATCATAAAGACATTTCGAGGGTTTTGATGTTTTAGATCTTTCAATAGATGTGGAGTATCCATGAGTGATTAATGTTGTAGCATGTTGGTTATTTCAAAGGTAAGATTGTGTTCTATTCAACTTTGCCTACTTTCATTTTTAATATAGTCACTAAATTTTTAGTATAACCATAAAAATATCACAATTATAACGTATCAACAAGTAATTAAGGATTAATCTATCTAAAAAATTTAACGATTCCAAAATTAAAAATTAAAAAAATTCTATAAAAATAATCATATCATCAAAATTCAAAAAATAATTTAAGTTTTACTTATTTGGGATCCTAAAAAAAGGAAAGATGATTCACGGACGAACAAAATTTTATATTAAGGTACGGATCATTAGCATTTAAGAATTTTAAAAATACAAATTATATACAAATTTTAGATCCATAAATAATATGAATTTGGATCATAAGTATTTAAGGATGTTTAGTCATATTTATTTTTAATTCTTAAATTATCTTAATTTAAAACCCATTAATTTTTTATTTATAAATATTTAAATCGATATTACGTTTTTTTGTAGTATTCAGATGGGATAGAACTATTGGTCCAGATAATTTTCTGGCGGTCCAAAAATTCAGATAGGCCTAGCTTGCTCAGACAAGAATAGACTCCGAACCTAAACTATTAGTATAGTTTAGTGAGCTTTAATTTTTTTTTTTTAAATATACCTGAAAAAAATTAATGATTTAGTTTTAATAAATCACATTCAAATTAAATACATTTAAATTTAAAACTTTTATTATGAAGTTTTTTATCGAGACCTATAAAGATTTTTCTCTAATGAAATCATACGCTTTGATAAAAAAAGATACGATTGGTACTAGACATCGAACCAAATATTGGCATTCATACTCAACATATTAATGAAAAAAAAAATTCTACGACGGACATCGAATACTGTTGAACACCACTATTGTTGAACATTGTTGAACACCATTAAATAATTAATAAAAATTTAAAATTTCAAAGACTCGATATATAATTAATAAAAGTGTAATAAATTCAACATATAATTAATAATTGAATGATTCGTCCTTAAGATTTTTATTCTTTATAAATCAATTTAATAATGTTCAGCGGTGTTCAACATTAACGATATTCAACGGTATTCGACGTCCGTCGTAGACTCATCCTAAAGAAAATGCAATTTAACAAATTTGAACTCTCCTCATTGTTTCATAAAACATTCAGCTGATAATATTCAAGGAAGAACGAAGACAAACGACCACCACAGATACAGGAGATGATACAAATACGTGTGTACCAAGCAAAACTAGAATACAGGGCAAACAAGGTCCAATGATATAATAAAAAACTCAAAGAGGGAGAGGGGAGGGGGGGGGGGGGATGGCTCCCAGTCATTAGAATGTTAATCAGATTCATCTACTTTTGCAGGTATTGAAAGATTGGTTTCTAACATAAATGACAGATCATGCATTTGTGACATCAATTGCTCTATTTCATCAGTTTTAGAACCTGATGGGGCAATAGAAAAATCAACATCTCTTGAAACTTCAACTTCATTACTGCCTCTGACATTCACATCAACCATCCTGAAACATGTGAAAGCAAATATAAGAAATTTATCCTCAGATTCTCTTGAATGTGCACACGAAAGACAAGCATCGGAAACAACACAACCGTGTCCCCGTAACTTTGTCTAAATATGTATAGGACAAAAATATGGAACATGGGAACTTAGGAAAAAATAAAGAGTCTAGGTAGCATTAATAAATTATGTAAACTCAAAAAATGATGTCTATTTCTAATTAGGCTTTGTGAAAAGAATCATTCTAGTTACTCTCTGGAGCTCTACCTGTTTTATCTATAATTTGTTCTTCCCGAAAGATTCTCACAAATATTCCCAATAACAATGAAATAATTGAGTAAGAACTAAGCACTGTACTGATTACCATAATGAAGTACAATATACTTTAAATTTCAGTTCTATTGGAAGTAAAATGACAGACTAACCGTACACACCTGTCTGAAAGAGGAGCTTCGGGCCAGAAAATACTGGCTCCAGTGGAGCCATTTTGATTACTGAATCCCCCTGAAAAGTAATCATGTTGAGATACACTACCAAAATCGATATTGCCCGAATTGTTATCCTTACTGAACAAGTGTACTTCTGAAGTTTCAATGGAAGGCTGGACAGTTTGATTTACAGACACACTTAAAGGATCTTTCGCACTAGTTGAGCTAGCAAAATCATTCCACGCAGCAGACAAGCCGTTATTATCTTCAATGGTCTGATTATCAGCTCTAGCAGCTTGTTTCGAAGAATTACTAACAGAATCTTGCTTGGTGGTTGAGCTTTTAAAGTCAAACCAATCACCAAATGAATTGTCTGATTCATCAATAGCTTTTATATCAGAAGCCTTCTGGTTACCCGTTAACCATTGATCATCAGAAAGCCAATCAACATCCATGGATGGAGAATTATGCACACCACTAGCTGTTCCAGAATCCATAATATTACCAGTTGCATCCAAGTTTTCAGCCTGGCGAGTTAACTTTGAGGCAGAACTAGACCATAGATCATCCTGAAACCAGATGTTTGCATCAGTCGCATTGGAGCTATCTTTTGCTTTCCCATCAAATAAATCTTTTCCTGATGCAAAGACGGTATCAATGTCATCAGAAAGATCAAATGAGGAACCCACAAAAGGATCAGACGATTTGGACCCAACATGATTATTCTTAGAATTAGCAGATTGGAAGTCAGGGTCCCATCCAGAAAAAGGGTCACTATTCTCGACTTCAGTAGAAGTATGGATAGCATTATCCTTCGATGAACTTATTGAAGAATTCAGGACACTTGAACTTTTAAAATCATTCCAAGCTTCAAATGAATCATCATCTTCATTGTTGATTTCACCATCAGCTGCTTTGCTGCCACTTAATGGCCATTGGTCATCTGGAATTTTGTTTACACTCGCAGAAGAATTATTTATATTTGTTGATATCCCGCCTTCTTTATCACCCACATTCTCATCAGATTGCCCAGCATTATGAACCATCTTTGAAGTGGAATTACTCCATAGATCATCCTGAAACCAATTAGCAGTGCGGGATGAAGTTGTGTTATCTACTGAAGTTCCCTGAAAGAAGTCTCCTGTTCCAAAGACGCTATCCGTGTGAGTAGAAAGATCGACAGAAGAACCTGCAAAATGATCAAAAGATTTGGACACTCAATAGTAGAATCCAAGCCAGCCCTCAATCGAGAAAAAGAATCACCACCTTTTTCATGCATTGACTTCAATCCACCAGCAGTCTGATCTGAAGAACTCTGAGCAACATCGTTTGCAATTGTGGAACCCTTAAAATCATTCCAGTCATCAAACGAATCATCATCAACATCAGCAGTTCTGTCACCAGGAGCATTGCTGGCACTGATTTGTGCTTGATCACCTGAAACGGAATTACTCTTCAAATCACCTTGAAACCGGTCAGTTGTTTTGGATTCCAAAGAAGTTTGATTGCCTTTTTCTTTTCCATCAAATAAACTTGCACCTTGTCCAAAGACTGTGTCCATGTTGGAAGAAATATCTTTCGAGGAATTCGCAAAAGGATCAAAGGACACAGAGCTAACAGCACCGTGATCAGCTCTAGAATCAGCAGACTGAAAGTCAGCCTGCCAACCAGAGACAGAGCCCTGAAAATTCCCAAACGAACTAAGGTTTTCATACGATTCAAGCTTATTACTTCCGGTAGAACTGATCCCTTTCTTTACCACGGATGCCTCTTCAGAAGGAACTGGAGCAGAATCTTCTGTTCTTTCAGCTAAAATATCATCAAATCCAGCCAAATTTAACGGATTACTCTTCTTGAAACCAGAATCAAATCCCTCTGGCTCCGCATCATTCCACCTTATTTCTAAACCTAAAACATCAGATAAAGCAGACCCCTTTCTACGTTCTTTATCCCTTTCATTCCCGTCTAAAGACTCCCCCACAATTTCCTACAACACCCAGATTTTATTTAATTCAGAAATTTCCAAACAACAACTAAACCCCCCTAATTCTAAGATAAAAAAACACAAACAAATAAAATAATGATAAAAAGTGACTTACAGATCCGTCTAAGTTAAATGACTGAAGAAACCATCGGTACCCCGAAGTGGACTTGAATTTGATTGGCGAAGGCGGCGTCTCAGTCGGGCGTTTGCCGCAGAAAATGCAAAGGAGGGAGTCAGATCCCCGGAGGAGATGCGCTTTGCAGTGATGGCAGCGGAGGCGGGGAGAGTCGTCGGTGGACTGAAAGAAGGAAGGGATACCGAGAAGCGCCGGGTCGTTCGGTTCGTATGAAGGGACGTTGGCTTGTTGTCGAAGTGAGATCTGGAGTTGGGTTATTAAATCCTTTGGGATTTCCGCCGTCATTTTATTTCTTCTGATTTTACGATCATCTTCTCCTTCTCGGCTTCGTGTCATATCTGATCTCATCGGCATCGCTTTATCATTCCAATGGCGAGCCGATGAATGACGAACCGGTGGTGCGGGGGATTCGGTTCGCAACTGAACGGTGTCGTTTTGTATTCGGCTCTCCTTCTGGATCTTCTAGTTCCTTTATATATAATTGAGTCTTTAGTTGTCGGCCCATGGATCATTATTATGTTTTTATCTTATTCACTCTATTTTTAAGACATTGAGATATTATTTATCATAGGATTATTATTACCTTTATAAAAAATATATTTAATAAAATATAATAATATTATTTTTATATATTAATATTTTTTAATATAAGATTAATGTTTTTGTCTTTTCTTATTCATAATATTATGGAGGAGACAAAATCAACCTAATTTGATAAATTATTATATTTTTTTTTTGAATAAATAAATTTTATTCATCCAAGCAATCTTCAAAAAATACAATTTAATATTAAAGAATGTTACTATTAATAACAGAAAAATTAATTAAAATCCCAATTTTCAGTTATACAAGTATTATGGAGAGTAATCCTATTGCATCCCAAGATTTTCCATTTTACACTATATTAAATAAGAGCAAAAAAATTCACCTCAGATCTCGGGTTTTTTTCCATACAAACGTGCATTGTGCTCTTGCCAGATGTAGTAATTTAAATCATTTCATGTTAATCGTATAATCGCAGCATATAAAGATTTACCTCGGCCATCAACTTGAATCTAAGCAAGTAAATCCGACCACTTCTCAAAAACCAATTGAATCTCACATTTTTGCATTATCAATGTCTAAAGGTTCTTTGCGAAATACCACTCCCAAATAAATAATAAATTATTAATTTAGTATTATTTTTTAAAAAATATAATAAAAAATAATTAAAAAAACTAAAATTTAAAAATTTTTAACTTCCGAAAAACTAGTTTAAAAAACTAATTCTAACCTTAAAAAAATTATATATATATACATATTCTTTGTTTTTTTACCTCAAACTAACTTTTTGACTTTAAAAGGTGATTTCATAAAATAAAACCTAAGTTCAAATACTAATTTTATTGATCACATGTGTTTTATTCTATTTTGTATTAACTAATCTACGACTACTTTTAATTATTTTATTGTTTTAATATTTTTCATTTAAAAAGCATTTTTATATATTGTATTAAATAAAAAATTGTATATTTCATATTGATTCGACCTAAAAACAGTCAATTTAATTTTAATTAAAATAAAAATTAACTAATCTAATATCAATTTAATCTAAAAATTTAATTGATCTAATATTAATCATCTCGACCCTAATGATATAAATCTAAATTAAATATAAATCAAATTTGATTTGATCGAATTAAAACAGAAAATTTTATAAAAAATTAGAATTAGATGATAAAGTGTACCCCGCTGCATGCAAAAAATTACGCCGTAAATTTTAACTTATTTTTTTCTAAATATAATAAAAATATTATTATAATTTTAAATTCCTCAATTATACCTGAATAAAAAAAATTAATCTGAACCGAAATGACTTAATCCTGATCTAAACGACTAGATTACCAGCTCTGCGGTTCTACGCGCTTCATCCCTCGGTTAAATGATTGAAAAATACCGACCGGTCAAATCAGAGTTGAATCGAAAAATAATTACTAACAGTCAAAGAAATCAGTGTCGGAGCCGACGCTAGGATTTGACATTTGACGACTTTTACCTCAAACTGGTCTTTTATAAGATTTTGCAAAATCTATCACCATTTCGATTTCCCAGTGAACCCAAAATCGGTGACCGATACAAAGAGATGACGGTAAACCAGGCGGCGGCGGTGAAGTTGGGGTTGGGTTTATTGGGTCTGTGTTTATTCGGCTACATTGTTGGTCCACCGCTGTACTGGCATCTAATGGAAGGCTTAGCTGCCGTCAGTCGCACCTCCAACACTTGCCCACCTTGTCTCTGTGACTGCTCTTCTCAACCGCTTCTCACAATCCCTGAAGGTATTTCCAGATCTGGGTTAGATCTCGTTTCTCCAGTTTTTCTTTTTCTTTTTACTTGATTTATCTTGGATTTCATCAATTTCACAAGCTCAAAATCACACAATAGTATTAAACAACACAATCCAGTCGATCTGAAATCAATTTTTCCCCTCAAGTTGTTATGCATGTGCTATTCAGCCGATGTGGGATACTTGATTACATTTTTTAATGTTGATTAATTTTAGAAAGAAAAAGAAATCACACCCATGTTTTGTTATAGTTTATGCTGCTAATTGTTGAAAGTTGATGTGTTGTTATGTACATTTTTCTTCATGGGATTCTTTTGATAATTATTGCTTTTTATTATCATTCCTTGTGCTTCTTGCTCTGCAAGTATATTGTTTATTTCATTCCTGTTTATATTGGTCCAAATCTATGCTAATCTTGTGATTCTGCCTTTAATTTGTGCAGGACTGAGCAATGCTTCCTTAGTAGGTCAGTTTTCCACTTTCTAAATCATGGATATATTTTTTGGAATATCAAACTAAATAGTTTGATTCGAACGATATTTGTGATATTTGTAAGAGTTCGTTTCGAATATTAGAGAGTGGTTATCATTAGGTTTCACACTTGTTTCTTTAAATGTTGTGGCTTTCTGGATGTATGAATTATGGCTATGTTCTTTTATATGTTCAGTGTATTGAAGGTTGTACTTAAATATTCTGCAGATTGTGCGAAGCATGATCCGGAGGTGAACGAGGATACTGAAAAGAACTTTGCAGAACTTTTGACAGAAGAACTGAAGCTAAGAGAAGCCGAATCTTTGGAAAGTCAGCAACGGGCCAACATGGAATTACTCGAGGCTAAGAAGATAGCATCACAGTATCAAAAGGAAGCAGACAAGTGCAGTTCAGGTATGGAAACATGTGAAGAAGCGAGGGAGAAAGCCGAAGCAGCACTGATGGCTCAGAAGAAATTGACAGCAATGTGGGAAACAAGAGCCCGGCAAAAAGGGTGGAGAGAAGGGGTTGCTAAATCTCATACAAACTCGCAAGGTAACATCCAAGCTGTCTGAATCCACCATGGCCTCCTAAAAGAACTATTAGAAAATGTATTTCCTTTTTCACACTACTTGGTGCTACACTAGAGTACCTTATTGAATCTTACCGCAAAGCCGGTCCTATAGTCGAGAATTCCAGACTCCGGAGTCAATCCTATAGGTAGTCTAATTAAGCCGTGTTTGATCTTTTAAGCATAGTTAACCTTGTTTTTCATGGTGCCACTTCAAAGAACGACATCCGTTAAAAAGCTTGAAGATGCTGGTGTTCTAGGTGAGTTGTTGCTCATGTAAGAACTTTTTTTAAAAAAAAAAATCTTCTGGCATTCTTGTAAGACTTATAAAAGCTATTGTGATTTGTGTTATAGAAAAATGAATAGTTTTGAAACAATTGGCAAAAAACAAAAACAAAACTCCCAACAATAATTCATTATGTAGCAGAAATCATCGGTTCTGAAAGAATGTGGATTCTGAGGTACAGAAGCATCAATTTCTTGAGTGCTGAGGTAGAAATTCTAAGCAACCTACTTAAAAGTATGAACGATATCAGGTTTACAACAGCCAGAAGCCCAGCAACTTCGTTGTTGCGGAGCTATCTGGTTTAACAAACAATTTTTACAGGCAATATTGGAGTTTAGTTTTCAGAGACGTTAGTGTGCTTCCCGTAGTGAGGAAGTTGTATAGCAAGATCATCCATGTCGGGATGACCATGGATGTGCAGTCCATGCTCATTGGCCAAATGTAGCAGGCATATGAAACACAGATGAGTGGAGATCTCCTTGGTTGTGGCAGCAGCTTTGCAATCAGCAGGAAAGGTTGCCAAGAGATGCTTGAATGATAGTGTTTCTTCTGGGCTCTTCACAAATGAAAAAAAAAAACATGTTGGAAGTTAGAATTCTCAGCTTAAGGCCCTGTATAGTGTACAGCAATGCCAAGGCCGGTTTCTGTGGCCAGATGTTAGGTTTCACCGCAACAACACTGCAGTGAGTGCCTCCGGTCCGCAATTAATGGCCAACAATCAAAATGACTCCGACAACATCAATGCCAGATTATCAGTCAATCAAATTTATAGGGAACCAAACCAAGTTCTCATTTCGTTTTCCTACTTTGATTTTTTTTTTCTTTATTAAACATGATGGTTCTTTTGAGTTTCACTCTAATGGAACTCACCTCCGTTTCCTTTTAAGTTTCGTTACCTTTTTTTCCTGTATTCACACTGCTAATGGTGCAAAAACTACAGATGAATTTGAGTGCTTCCAGGTGCAGGTAAAGCCAATTCGGGGAGATTCTAACCACTTAAAAGGAAAAGAAAATTGGTACCTGAGATGATGTTTCTTGAGATGGTTGTATCTGGTCCCAAAGTGTTTCTTTCAAAGCTTGGACATCAACTTGTTTAGATGTCTTATCATACTGAACTTCAATTTTACTAACCTGAAAATGAGATAATAGAAGTGAGAACCAAAAAAAGAACTGCCATTCGACTACATATTTCATGTGCGAGATAAATATTAAATTACATATAACCCATCCCATGGCCTATTATCTAAACTCTCAAAGCAGTGGTTAAGATTGTAATTAATAGAATAAAATATAAGTCACTACAATTCCTTGTTTCAAGATAGAGGGCATCAATGGCTAGTAGCATGGAGAAACAACAGAAATAAAGGCTGAAAGAACAACCTGTCGAGGCTGAGAAACAAGCATGCCAGAGTCATCCATATCGCTATGATCAACTTCATCGTCAAAACTACCAAATGCACCTTGCTCATCCCAGGATGACTGTGGATCATAATCATCACACTGTTCCCTTGATTCATCTGAAAATCAAGTAAAAGATGTGAAGATAAAATCTATATCATAGCATAGCAGTAAATGTTCTACATTTTATCATCAATAGATACATTGAAACAAGATTACTTCTTTTGGCCACGAGACAAGATGTAATCTAATAGAAACAAAACAAGAAGAAAGCCCTGAGTATGCATTTGTGAGCCGAAAAGAAAATGTTTCTGTAAGAGATTATAATCAAATTACATATTTTTAGAAGATTTAAAATGAATAAACATGGATTATTATGCTATACACCGGTGGTGGAAAACAAAGTTTCCATAAGCGGGGTTATTTAGGAATTATGGGTTTGTGGTTATACTTTCAGGGTTTAAAGGTTAGAATTTTAGATTTTAAATTTAGGCTTGAAAATAGGCATACTTATGTAAACTTTTTCTACACTGCCGGTGTATCAAATATTAATCCAAACAACATTGTATCCTTTAAGCTAAAGAACAAGTAAAACCCAGCTGTTTAGCTTTAACTCATTCGGACAACAGAACTCCATCCATCACGATGTGAGAAAAAAATCAAGAAACTAGCGAAATACTACAGACTACAACGTTGATCTTATCAACATGGGAAAGATTACTAGCGAAATACAACAGACTACAACGTTGATCTTATCAACATGGGAAAGATTACCGATTGGCAGCTCACAAACATTCAAGAAAAATACTACCTTTTCAGATGTATCTATGAGAGAATTACCTGACAACTTCCTTCTTCTCCTTCTGCCAAGGCACTGCAAAAGAATGTCTTATTAAAAGAAAATCAAATAATGAGAAGAACATTTGACCAAGTCATATTTTAGTAGCAAACTTGTAATCACACATTACCATCACATCTGGTAAAAGAAACAATTTGACAAGATCCTCAGGTTGATAGTGGCAATCTTCAGGAAGCTTTGTATTACAAGGTGCTCTGTTTGAAGGTAGCAGTAATGACTTCAGATTTTTGGGAGGAGCAAAGATGTCCGGTGCTTCATTATCCAAGGCTTTTGTGAAATCAATATCAGGCTCAGTTTGTTTCTTATTTCTAGTTTTCTTTGTTGTTAAAGTTGCTGTGTTTTCTTCGTTAGAGACATCCTCAGAACCTATGGTATTCAACACATGAAATCATGTTATTGAACCACAAAAGATAAAAATGCTGGTAAAATGTAGCACCTGTCACTAGCTCCATGACATATGTACCTTTAGTTTTTCGATATTTCCAATGATCAGGCCCGGCCCAAGCATTTTGTTTCAAAGGAAATCCCAAGCTCAAAAACAAATATTCTTCAACTTCTTCAAATTTGTCATCTACATCAGGATTGTTGAAAGAAAATGGTTCTGTATCCTGTGGAATTCAATTATGATTTATGAATAATAAGCATACAATTCTATTCTTAACCTCTTTAAACTATAAGAGAAGGAAATATGTTAAACCTCATGATTACTGATGAAAGATGGCTCCACTCCATTAAATTCCTCATCGACAATACTTGGCTGGTCATCTTGATCAAAACCATCAGATTCAAAACTCTCAAATGCAACACCATTGAACTCATTTTCATTATTTATAGTATCAGTTTGGCCTGCTGATCTCTGACTGCAGGAAAAGTTATCCAGTGGCCTTCTGTTATCTTCATCAAATTGATTGACTATATTCTTGAGAGTCGGTGAAATCTCATCCTTTGCTTGCATGTTCAATACCATACGCTCAAGGTATTCTGTGAATGGATCAAAGAATAAAAGTATTAACAAAACCTACTTCTATTGAATAAAGATGTCAAAACACACCAGAGAAAACCAAAACCAAACCTTCAGCAAAAGATAGATCGATTGTTTCAGATACATTGGGTTGATTTGAATAAGGAATTTCCTTCCCTGGCACTTCAAATGAATCAAAGAGAACCCGACATCCAGCATAAACACCAAGATTATTCAGCAAAAGACCTTTGGCTCCACCTTCATCAAATTGTGCAGATGTTTGATGATATAGAGGATCAACTGCAAAGGCAACTGAAAACAAAAGGATGTTGTCATAATCAAAGCTTATGCCTCATACTGGAATCAAGATTGTCGGTATGTGTGATTACCATCAATTTTTTTTACATTAAGAGCCTCAAAAGAAGATTCCAATGTTGATAAAGGTGACATCTGCATATATAGACAACCATTAATATATAGTTTGAGTTAGAAATTTCTTTGAATTTTAAGAGCATGAACCTTTTTCTCTGACTCTTTCTTTGGATTGACTTTCTGTGCAGTAGCAGTATTGTTATCCTCCATCTGAGAATCTGGCATTGCAAAAACATCTCATTTAATTAAAATCAGGCAGGATAAAACTGAGCAAGTCAATAGATAGAAATCTGATTATAACATATACTCACTTTCCATGAAAAAGCTTATTGATTAGTCTGCATCAGTTGAGATTCTAGAACTTGAAGTTGGTCCAAATGTATGTTTGGATAGCTTAGGTGGATTAACTTGTCTGTTTTATCTACTATCTACCACACGCGTTTATTTATAGAATATGATTAAATGCTTAACATAGCATGCCGTTGTACAGCCTCTTACAATTCGTGTAGAGCAATAGAGCAGATTATGCCCTTAGCATAGCCTTCTCCTTTAGTTAACAGGTTTAAAAAAACAAGAAGCTAATCCGGAGAAAAGAAAGTGCAAAAGAGAGCTTACATCGCTAAATGTCAAAATCAGACATACATTTAAGTAATAGGGAAATAATGTAGGTATCACTACCAGCATAAAGCGAAGCTAACCTTGCTCATTTTCATGGCCTGCTCTGTTTATCCCACCAAGAACCTTGTATGCCTCTGAATGAACCGAATCCACCCTAAGTGAGTAAATCTTAACACCAGCTTCCAAAGTACAACTGGCCTGTACAAAATTTAATGCAACTCATTCATTAAAAATGAGGAAACAATGGTAATATTATCAATTATCAATCTAGAATTTGTTTGGCCTTTTCTTCTCCAAACATTTCTGACACTTTTGGATTTCACAGTAGTAACTAGACTTGGCAAATATTAGACACAGACATAAATACACAAATATATGAAAATCTATAGAAGTGAACTAATTAATGTATCAAAAAAAAAGCAAATATACAATACTCTAAACATAATTATGGCACACCAAAATATGACTAAAGTATAGGAGTTTCCAGGCCAAATTATAAGCAACTGGTTCAGCTCAACATTCACAAAGCAGGTAATCAGTTGAAAATGCAGATGTACTGATACAGAACAACATAAGTAACTTCTTGTTTCAGACTTCGGTCTAAGTATGTATTTGCTTCCGTATAAGATGATAACAACTAAGAGGAAATGCTTCTCTGATAAATAATCAAAAAAGGTGAAGCATATTCATAACTTAAACCACCTATTATAATCCCAAACATTGGCCTAGGAATTCTTTGATCGATTTTGTTCTCGGAGATGATTCAGTATCTTGTTTATTCTACTTCCTCGTACCATATTAAACATAAGAAGAAAAAAAACTTACACACCTGTTGAAAGTTGGTCTCCACGTCATTTTCTTCTTCAACCTTGATAATGTCGCGAAGATGATCTATTAAATTCAGCTCCCAAGTATTCTTTTGAGTAATTTTCTGCACCACAAGAAAAGAAGAAAAATTAAATACTCATAGAATGATACTACTACTTACGATTTTCTTAATTTGAATAAAAAAACAGAATCCACAGATTTTAAAATTTATTAACTTAAATCTACAAAACAAAACCCTACATCTTGCTATAATGAAAATAGTCGAAATAGAGAGAGTAAACGACAATTAGAGACATTTTCACTGGCCAATTTGATGCAATTTTGGAACAACTCGAGGATCTGAACTTTATCGAGGCAAAGATCGGGATCAGCCGGTGGCTGAGCATTGGAAGTTACGGGCTTGCGGCGGATAGCTGCGGCGCGTGCGGCTCGAGCCTGCGCACGCTCGAGTTTGTCATCATTAGATCCCAAGAAGAAGGGGCTTGTTGGGGACTGGATGCGAGCAGCCACAGGGATCCGTGGCCTAGGGTTAGGGCTCAGGGCTTCGGCCATTGTCTTAAGGCGTTTCGGCGTTAGGTTCGACGGAGCCTCCTGATTCAGAGCTTCTGTAGTTTGAAATTGGCCGAAAAAAGAAAAAGAAAACAAGGGGGAAAAGAAAGTAGTTTCTTCACTGTCTCGTTATAAGAAAATAGTAAATATTATATTCTCTTTTCATTTCCCTCCAATTTCATGGTTTGAATTTTACAGTGCAGATCTGTCTTGCAAGCGGACAGAGATATATGATTATGAATTACAAATATTTCTTTATATATTTTTTAGTATTTTAAATGATATTATAAAATAAATATAATTATTTTTATATAATAGGTAACAAAAACAATTACAACATGTCGAACACCGTTTAAACTCATTAATATTAAATACTATTAAATTAATTTATAAAAATTAAAAAATTTGACATATAACTATAAATTATTTAAAATAAAATTTTAATTAAATTAATTATATATTAAATTTTTATGATTTTTAATTTTATTAATCGATTTAATAATATTTAATGTTAATAATGTCGAACTAGTTATTAATACTTAAAAGACAATGCCCTTTAATCGAGGACTAAATCAAGATTAAAAATAAAAATAAAAATTTAAAAATATGTTGGATAAATATATAATTAATCTATTTTTTAAAATTTATTATATATAAAGAAGATTAAAAAATTACCGGTTGGAGAATGTCACCTCCTAGTCTCTCACCCATAGTTCTGTTATTGAATAACTCCATGTATTAGTTATTTTCTTATTAGCATAAAATTAAAAAAATATATATTTTTAATATTTAATTGAATAATTATTTTAATTTTATTAAAAATAACTTAATTTATAATATTTATTTTAAATCAAAATAATTCATTTAGGAATAAAATTCTGGAAAAAATAATGTTAAACAAACCAAAATAATTTGACAGAATAATAATAATAATAAAATAAATTATTTAAATTTTTATATAATTTTATTAAAATATTTTAAACTTATATAACGTTTTTTAAGTTAATACATTTTTTTATAACAATCATGTCTTATAAATTTATTTTATCATTTTAAATCATTTAACATCAATTAACTAATAATTTTTATTCGCGAAAAATCATTTAACATCAATTAACTAATAATTTTTATTCGCGGAAAATCATTTTAACTTGATATAAAATGTTGAGAATTAAATTACTAAAAAAAATTATCGTTCAATCTAATGTTGTGATCGCTCAAAACGCTCACCCTTTTACAAAGTTGCCTCTCGGTAGCAAAGTAAAAAAGGCAATTGCCCCCACCTCGAATAATTTTTTTCTTTCACTTTTATCCCTCTATTTAAATTTTTTTAAAATTATTTTTTATGAATTTACCCTCTTACTTTTAAACATTTATGTTTTACCCCTTAACCTTAAATCCAGACTCCGTCGCTGGTAACTAACTATATATTAAAAACCAATATACCATGATGTAGTAACCTATATGGCAATGTAGATAAGTTCTGTTGGGAGACAATTATATGGTGTAATTGGAGTTTCCATCAACTCAAAAACAACATTTTAGAATATGAATAATACTTTTTTTAACAAAAAAAAATATATAGAAAATATTTAAAAGTGCATCAAGAAATCACTTATACATGTATATTGTGCACTCAACTTTCAAAAGCCAAAAGAATGACCTTAACTATAATCTCAAAGAGCATCAAAGAACTCAAACCAGGAAAAGTAAATCTTACAATAGCATTGAAGCTTTGACATATTTACCGAATGTCCTCGTGTCGTAAATTAACACCGAGAAATGGAACTGTTAGGGTAGGAATATATGGAAAAGCAGATGAGGAACTTGTACAACAGTGAGGCTCAACTGCAGAGAGTTATGAACATATGTAAATTATGTCAGAAAGAATTGTTATTAGATAAAAACAGAGGAACTACAATTAATGTGCGTTATATTCTGTCAAGTGCATAGGAAAATAAGAAGGTTGAAGAAAAGGGATTTACCTATATTTCAAGTGAAGCTTTGAACTACATCTATGTCAAGACAATCCTGAAAAAATGATAATAATTCCTTATTTCTGACATGAAAACCACAACATAACTCCAAATAGATTCAAGCCATTTGTAAAAACAGATTAATAGTTGGATTGATACGTGCTGCATCCTCATCTATTTTCTAGTATTTATCATAGCCCACTTGCAGCATCAAATGGCGGTAGCTACGACCACGTATAATCCGCTGCCAAAGATACTGAAGCAAGTTTTGGTAACTCAACTGCATGCGCTCCTGGACAAGCCTGTAATTCAAGATTTAGATGTTTGAGCATAAGACACTCAAACAGTAACATTCCAATTCCATTTTTTTCCTGGTACATTCTCTTACTTACCATCTTGCAAGACACCTCTGAATACCTTTAGAGATGGGACGAAAGAAAGAGGGATCCCTTTGAGCATAGAGCAAGCCAACCTAATAAAAGGAGAGTTCTTAAAAGTATGAATGTTGTTTCTCATGCATATATACTTAATATATGGAACCTAAAGCCACACACCATCAGTTTACGAACATATGTATATAACATGCTGTCTGTTTACAAAATCATATTCTCAGTACATGCGTTCAAAATTATTTGGCAAAAGTTTCTGGCAAAACGAGTAAGAAATCAAATCCTACAGAAAAGAATTAATTCTACTGCAATTTTTGGTAATTTGACAATGTTAGATATGGTAAAAATAATTAACACCATAACTGAATCAAATAAAAGTAGTAAAACCAACAAATGAAGAAAGAAATACCTCCACTAATGCAACAGCAGCTGGATCATCCATGATCTCAAGGTTGCAGTCAGCTAGATAATTAACCTATGTAACACAAGGGGAAAACAAAATTACTTAATGCGTGAACAAATACCATATTTTATATATAAATGGGCACTAAACCTAAACCCATTTTACTATACAGGTGAGGTGGCCTTTGTTATATTTATGTGCCAAGGATGTCTCCAACAAAACTGTTGCAAGATTTAACAGTATCACCACTTTCATACTCTCTCTCATGTGTAGGGTGACAAGGACCTATGACAGGTCATGAACTTCACATGTAGGCAAGACAAGCCTATTGTGTATTTGCGTATTAGACCAATGAAACTATCATTGAGGGGAAAAAATGGGGGCGTACAGAGCACGCATTGATACCATATTAAATTTTAAAATGGGCAGAGTGGCCCTTGTCACATTTATGTAAGAAATTTATAATGGTTATAGTGATGCATTGAATTTAAACAAGCATATGCCTGATGTGTGTTCGGTAAATCAGATAACTGCTAGCAATGAACATAAGAGTGATGATAAAGAAGTTGAAGCCAACATTATGAGGTTAATGTCATGAGCAAAATCATGGAAGTTCATAACATCAACAAGAATATGGAAACCTAATCCCAAATGGAAAATGAACCACAAATTTGGAGTAGAATCGGTCATCTTAGGAAATTCCGATACTTACAACCAGCAAAATTCCACCAATATATAAGCACAACAAAACAATTGAATAGATATTTAAAAGTAGTGTAGAATGCTGAAGGGCACACTTACACCAAAATCTGCATTAGCTAGAGATTGAACGAAATCCATTAGTTGAATCTTGGCCCATTCCTTACATGTAGTAGGGTCCTTGGATGATGGAGGGTGTCTCCAAGGAGCACCAAAACGCAATTTATCTTCTAAAACTTTTCCACTTTGAGCATCAATGGCAAATTTTTGCAGGATCATCAATGCTTTATCCATTGAAGGATTGACAACAGTAACCTAAAAATGATTATAGCAAAGAATTCAAAAGTCAAGACAGCAATGGTGTGTGTGTGTGTGTGTATGTTGAGAAACAGCACAGCACCAAAAGAACATACCTCAAAACAATGAACAATATCATAACCTTTTAATGATTATTTTAAGTGTTAATACTTTCTAACATCTTTGTATTATTTTAGGAACAAAAATCATTTATAATGCATCAATGCTACAGATGGATTCCACATTAACCTAAAAATGACACCAGAAAGAATCTGAGAAAGCAACTGAACTTTGAACTCAAACCAGGCTACAGAATCCACCTTGGTGGTCATTGGTTTTCATTTTATTTTCATGGTGGAATATAAAGTTTATAACTGATTTTTATTAATGCAGCAAGTTCACGAGAAGCCTATTAACCAACTGGATCATACAAATTGAAAACCTTTAAGTAATGATAGCACATTGGTCAAAAAGATTAAGGACAGAGTATAAAAAATGTTTCATTTCATTAAGTTTACCTGCAAATACGCTAAATATGCATCCACAATATCTTCAAATGTACTTGCCTCGTTGTCCATCAACCTATCGTTGAAGAAAAGAAGTTTTAATAAAATGCATGGTGCATAACATTAATTTTGACTAGTAGAGAAAAAATAGTTGTATTTTACATTAATTACCCACATAAAAAAATTTAACATTTAAAATTTATTACTAAAACCATATGTTATTAATCCCAAATGAAAGCATTTAACTTACAACCACAAAAGAAAGCTAAGAAAAGGCAACTTTCAACAATGAGATTCAGCAACAACAAACACACTGTCCTAGAGAACCACAACCACATAATTTAAAAATATATATCTAGCTAGGAAAAAGAAACTTTCAATTTTTAGATTTTGAAGCCATTGTAGTGTATAAGATATGAGATAATAATGCAACAAACCAAACGAAAAACATCCTTACTTTTGGTAATAATTGCTTTGCTTGAGCACATAAAGCTCAAATAGATGTCTAGGGTTTGTTCCAAGCACATCATCAATCACCATCCACTGCAATAAGAATAAGGTAAGCTTATAACTTGCCAATAAAGTCACTAATTTAAGATTCTAATAGAAAGTTTTGACGGGAAAAGCCCTCTACTGAGTGTCAAGAACTAAACATAAAATTTGATGGGGGTTGAATTATGGCTTTTCATTGTTTCCTTCTTATGACAGTTTCCTAATGTTGTGCTGAAACAATGCTATCTTAACAAATAAATACTCACTTCTGAATGGGTGAAGTAATCAGTAACCATGTGCATTTTAGCTTCTTGTGGAGTCCAACCAAAGGTCTGCACTATCAACAAATTGAAATGACAGTCAATCATTGGTATCGTTCAAATATATGATATACAGAGTGAAACGATGGATCAAAGTTTTTCAGAAAGTTTTCTAGACTTAAGGTGAAAAGACAGATTAAAAAACAACAGAATGAAGCACAGAGAATCATTATGCATGTGTATATCCATTCATAATACACACCAACATGCTTTGAGGGTTTTTGTTTCAAATGTGTTTGTGTGTGTACAAGCATGTGCATGTGACATGAGTATCATATATAGTTATCTGACTATCTGAGTACCTCACGAGAGATGAATATATCTGGAAACCCAAAATCCATGAAAGCTTGATATGAATAGTAGCTGAGAAAAATTGTATTTGTTAGAACTAAGACATTAGAAATGGACATAAAAGAGTTAGAAAGGATTTGCATTTGAATATATTTATGTCATAACACTGTAATAACAGCATGCAAGAGTTGCATCTCAGTTGCCACTATCTCCACAGATACAATCATTGTAAATCTGCAATTATGAAGATTTTAGACATATCTTGTGTTGTTGCAGTACATCCCGAACTACTGAGCTTAACAAAATCTAAATCAGATAATTGAGGAAAATTGAAAAGTCTAAACCCGAATTGAAACTTGCACAGAATTGAAACATTTAGCATAAAACCAACAAAAATGAACTTAGAATATGGCTCGATGTCTTAACCTATCTGATGTCACAAGTATAACAGGCAGGCATCGCTCATTTGCTCCTAAAGCAATTATTCTCCAAATCAAACTGTCATGATACATTGATCCACACACCATTGTGTCTTCCGTCAGCATTGCATTCCGAAGAATTTCAACATTATTTATGACCAACTTCGGCTGCCCAATTTAAACAAAATACTAATGTAATCTACAACAAACTTAAAGCAATAAACAAGGTTCGTCCAAAATTCTCTAGTTAACAAACTACCTGAAAATGGTCAATCTCAGCAGCTTGAGAGATCAGCTCAAGCAACAAACAAGGCCAATCAGTACATGAATTTGCCAGCGACCTCGAAAACCGTCCACTCCTATTCAAATCAGCAATGGCATTAGCTCTCCACTTTTGCTGCAACTTAATCACCTCCTTTGCCAATCTCAAGGCAACAACTGCTTCCTTAAAATAAGAAGCCTCATCGATAGACAAAGTCTTCCCTCTCTCTTGAAAACCCAAAACCCCATCGATCTCTGAGGCATTATATCGAGCAGATAAAGCGAAAACAGCTCGATCCCATAAACCCGAGCTGGAAACCTTATCAGATATAGCAGTTTTAGAATCGTTTTGGTTTAATATCCGACGAAGTGCAGTGTTAATCCCGTGCCATTTGTTCAGAGTAGTAAAGATTTGATGTGAACTTATGGTTCCAAGCTTGATGCCTTTATGAGCCATAGATTCGAGACAGTTCTCGAGCTGGGTTCGGCAGCTGGATAAAGACGGTAACTCACAGGAGGACCAAGAGTACCAAGGAAATGAACCATCGAAATTGGGATGGTGGTCTTTAATGGATTGAGCGAAGTCGACATAGCCGGTCAAGTGAGGACCTTTGTTCCATTCACCAAGAAGACCTGGAAAAAGAAAACAATAAATGAATTTTTCCCTTTGAAATAAAAATAAATGGATTTGAGAGTGGGGACGTACGGTCGAGGATAAGCGTGGTTTTGCCGACGCCCCGGGGGCCGTGGAGAATGAGGGGCTGAGGGACACGGTGGTGTTGGGCGTGATTGTTGAGGACTGTTTCGAGTAAAGGTCTTGGAATGATCTTCCATGCTTTGTTCACCATTTGTTTCTTCTTCTTCTTCGCTCTGCGTTTCTGGATTTTATGCTCTGCTCAGCTGCTCCGTCAGTATTGGGGTTTAGAGACAACAAACGTTAGAAGGAAAATGTGGACTAGTTAAACGCAGCTCTTTTGCAGCCAACTTGAGCCCAAAACATTTCAGAATAAGTGGGTTATATTGATTTTGTTTTTTTTGAAAGGTGGGTTATATTGATTTTGGGTTGAGTTAAAATTGGGATACTTTGTCTTTAAATTTATAATTTATATTATAAATAAGTATATAAAATATATTAATTTTTATTTAAATATTTAAAATATTTTTAATTAAAATAAATATTTAAGTTAAAAACAATTTTACCACGCATTTCAAAAATAATATTAAATTATCCGTTATATATTTAAATTATTTCGATTTTG
Source organism: Abelmoschus esculentus (assembly GCA_035048815.1). Classification (NCBI taxonomy): domain Eukaryota; kingdom Viridiplantae; phylum Streptophyta; class Magnoliopsida; order Malvales; family Malvaceae; genus Abelmoschus; species Abelmoschus esculentus. The sequence goes on along the minus strand of JAUCBN010000051.1, from coordinate 12,013,685 downwards.
TATCTTTTTAGGACGTTCTAATAAATTTAATTTCGGATTAAGCAATTGAAGGGTATAGTTTTTGGTTTGGATCACAACTGAGTGCACCAAAAGTTAACTAGAAAAGCCATGCTACCATAGAAAATGTATGTGTTCTTGTGAACTCTGCAATTATATCAATCTGCCCAGAAAACAGCCATTACTGATCAATTCTTTATAGACATTGCCTCACTATGAGGAGAAAAGAAATGCTTACAGGACTTCTTTCCATGTTGGATTTGATTACCATGACAGACGAAAGAAGAAGAAAAAAATCCAACTATGGTAAATGAGTTGCCCAATGTTAATCACATATTGAATCTTCTGCATTTTTATTCAGAATCTTGTTCTGGTTCTGCAACCACAGCTCTTGTTGAAGTGACAGGTTTTGTTGATCATCTGATCCATCAAAAGATGCATTGTTGCTAGCTTCCACGTTAGGCCACGGGGCGAAAGGGTCATCGTATACGTTTTCCTGGAGCGCTGCTGTTGTTCCATTAGGATCCTCGGGAAGAGAAGTCGGCATCGCCTGAAACGTTGGCCTGACCATTTCGTTAGGATCTTGAGCAAAGAAAGTTGGTGGTGCTGCCTGAAATGTCGGTGCTGTCGAGAAGTCTTCGGGAAAAGGTGTAGTGGCATTGATAGTAGTGGTTGTTGTATAGGACTCCATTCCAATGGCGAAATGTTGAGAAGCTTGTGCAGGTTGTGGTGTGTCTTCAGCTAACACAAGCTCCCATCCTTCCTTGTAACCATCCTTACTCGAATTCGGAGACATTTTTTGCTGCCGTTCTTTGGGTTCCTTTCTATCCACCGAGAGCCAATCATCAACAGACAAGGTGCGGCAATTGACAAATGAATGGTCCTTGGCTTCATTGAGATGATCTTGCTCAGGCTGCTGATTTTCTTGAATACAGTCATTGACAAATGACTGACCCTTGGTTCCATTTTGAGAAGCTTCATTGCTTTGGTCTTCTTCGTACTGGTTGCCGAACAGGGAGAGGCCATTAGCACCATTTTCAAAACCTTGTTCTTGTATATGATCTTGTTGAAACAAGTTCTCAAACGAGTCACTGTCGTTAGTGGAATTCACCATTTCTGAACTTTGTAGCTCTTGGGATTTATCATCATTCGTCAGCCAATCGTCGAAAGATACGAAATCTGTAGTCATCGTAGTCTTATGGTGAATAGGCAGTGAGTGGCTGGAACCAGTTTCATGGACATCATGCATATCATCTTGTTCATGGCAGTGTTCTTCGACCGTCTCCGAATAACGCCCCTGCAAGCAAGATGGGCTGCTCGGTTCATCACTATCTGCCTGATACATCAAATCTTCCAACAATATGCATCTCGAACCATGTCCAGATTCTTCAGGATCATTGTCGGGCAACGGAAAAAGCGGGAACGAAGCTTGGTCCTTCAAGAATTCTTGCAATGTCTCCATTAACTCTTCAGAAATCTGCTGCACTGTAGGATACTCCGAAATTTTACCAATTCCAAGCTCCTTACAATAATCATAAAACGAAGACAGCTCCTCGAATTGTTTCATCGCTTTGACACAGTATTGAAACGCATTAATGCACGATTGATGCTGCAAATGGAAGAAACTATCTAAAAGAAGACCGAGTCCGTCGGAGATGTCCCGGTAAAGATCGAAGCTTTCGCAGAGGATGGCGTAAAGGGAAACCTGAACCAGCCTGTTATTCTTGGCCGCGCCCGTCGGTTTCGTGGCAATGGCTCGATCGAGCAACCGTTGCCAATACAAAATCCTATCGAGCAACATCGGCGGCTTCATTTCTCGAACAGGTTGTTGGTTAACTCGACGGCATCGTCTCTGTTTCTCTTTGTTCGAACACGACCGCTGAAGCTTCCCTGTAATGAAGCAATCCAAACGCTGATCGAGGTAAAACGCAAACGCCCTCACAAAAGCCGTGTAATCATAAGGGCTGGAATGGGAATAATCTTCGAAAGTGGTGAGATTCAGAATCTTCACCCCACGGTTCCTCGCGTGCAGAACTTCTTGAGGGAAATAAGGATCTCCATCTTGAAAAATCCGAAGAACCAGCATCAATGATTTGAGGGCAACAACCCAGTTCTTCGTTTTCCCGATCCTTTTAGCAATGGCGTTGGCGCAAATCGCAGCGTTGAGCTTGTCGGACGAAATCGCTTGAAGGATTTCATTCACGAAACATTCATCGGCGGGCTCGGGATCTCGAGTCGTCGCCTTTAGAACCGCCACATCGAGATTCGAGGAATTGGTGTTAACGATCATGGCAAGGCTGATGCATGTTTGATCTTTCACTGCCCCGATTGCCCTCTGTAACTTGCTTGGCATTGTTGGAACTCGAAAAACAAAAACAACCCAGAAAAGCTAAAGATCGATAATTTTCTTTTCTTTTCTCGGAAAATTATGATTCCATTGGATGTGGATGTGGGATTTTTAAGGTGATGGTGGAGAATACCTGAAAAGCCTAACGTGATAACGACGAGTCAGGTTTTGTTGATCGCCATTGCTAGATGCAAAACAAGTTCTCAACTTCAAACCGGTTAACTTTTCATGACTCTCCACCATTGTTCTCATTTTTTGAAGTTACAACTTATAACTCCGTAACTGCTTCAAACAAATATGATCTGTCTTCGTGTCTAACGATTTATTTTGTTATTCAAATTAAATTTTATATAATTAAAATAATTATTATTTAATCAAAAAAATACGTGATTTATTTTTTAATTTATAAATTATTTTAACAATATGAAATTTTTTATAAGTTATAAAGGTTTAATTTCGTTTAATTAAATCATCAAATTATATACTCTTAACGTTTAACATCTCCGCATATCATGGTTCACCATTTATCGTCTAAACGTAAAAAACGAGATATAACGGGATTGAAACATAAATACTTTATTATTGAATATCTCTTATTCTCTAGTCAATAATCATCGATTGAAACATAATATCTCTTATTCTCTAGTCATCGATTGAAACAAAATCGATTTTTTTCTTTATTATTGAGTGTTTATTGATGATTCAATCGACATTCACTCATTGATTTTCGAAAACGAGATGATAGAATTTTCAATCATAGGATCTAACGGAAATAATAATATAACCGATAGTGATCAAAGAGGAAAATTTCAAGAAATTAAGTTTTGAGTTCGAGTTTTTCTTTAAAAAAAAGTCAAAGATCTTTAGATTTTTTAAATAAAATTAAAGTTTTTTTTATTTAAAAAATAAAAATTAAAAAAAATAATGAAAATATATTATATATCATATTTTAATTGGATAACGAAATTTTTTTAATAATCGTAACAAAAAACTCGATTAAATAACATAATAAACCATACTATATCAATTTAATCTAGAACAGAATTTAATCATCAAACATAAAAATATATAATTTAAAATTTTTTATTATTAAACTTTAACTTTAATGCAAAAATGTATTTAACTATATGTAGTACGAAAAATATCAAATAAGAATTTTATTTTTAATTTGATACGAGAGTGAGTCTTAATAATTATATAAATTTAACTATATTGAAAATTAAGTCAAATAAGACTCTTCGACGTAAAATAATAATCGACTTTAACTTAATAAAAAAATATCAAAGACTTTAACTAAATAATTATGTTAATATTTATCTATCATTTAATTTAATTTGAAAAAAAAAGTTAAAGGTTTGAAAAGTATAGATTTAAACGGGTTGCTTAAGTATAGATTTCCACTAATCTGAAACGTGTCAAATTCTAATTGGTTAAATATTTAAAAAATATATAAATAATTGATCCACTAATTATTTTCCACTTCATTAAACGCACGGAAACTGCGCTTATTGGAACTGATTATAGACGGAAAAGAAAAAATAATAATCCTTGCGCTCGGGCTTCCTTAAAAGCAATAGGAATCAGAGAATAAGAAATAAAAACCCTAATTCGATCAAATTGAAGTTCAATCGAAAGCAGAAATCGCCGAGAAAACAATGTCCGGGCAGCAAGAGGAAGATAAGAAGCCCGGCGATCAATCCGCCGCTCACATCAATCTGAAAGTCAAAGGCCAGGTCTCTTATTAGGGTTTATTTGCATTAAAAAAAGAATTGTTTTTCCTTCAATTAATCGCTTTTTCCTGCTCAATCCTTGATTATATATGTTGGAAGATGAAATTTCTGCTCTTAAAAGAGTTTACACTTTCAAAGTAGTGATTTCGTAATTCTGAAAGTTTTGTATGTTTTTTGATGGATGAGCTTTGAAATTAATGAGATGTTGATTGGATAGTTGAAAAGATTCTTCTTTGTTTTCCATGTTACCCAAACTCAGAGGAATTGTTTAATACATGTATGCATTGAACACTAGCATATATTCATAGGATCATATATAAGTGTCGGATTTGAGTACTCTAGTAAGAGAATGAAAATCCGAATACCCTAGCTTGTCATTTCTATTTTTGGCTTGTTCTTGTTATAACTGAGATTAATGTTTTAGATTTACAGTTAATTTCTGGTTTTATTACTTTTATTTTTAAAATTTGTCTAATAATTGATAATCTTTTCTATGTATTATATGTTGCTGTTAATGTTAATTTGAAGGCGCTGTTATCGTGTTTGCTCTTTACGTATTTTATTTAACATGCTTTGGATTACTTATGTACTTTAGGTCTAAAAGATATGGTTTGTGGTTTATTAGTAGTTTTCCTTTGTTCTTTTGTAATGATTCTTTGATTAGATCATTACTCATTACGACACAATCTCTCATTGTTTGCTGAAAGAACACTATTTTCACCCTGTTTTTCATGCATTTTTGTAGTTGTGTTTCTTGAAGTTATTGTAGTTGGCTGACTTTTTGCAACCATATTTGCTGTCTGTTACATGGTACTTAATTGCGGTTGTGATGTCGTGGTTGTGGATGTTGCATTTTGTTTTTTCTCCCAAAAGTAACTATGATTTTAAATGTGTTTTGCCGTGACCATCAAAACCGTTACATGCGCCTGTTCTGTTGCAGCTGGAATTTAATACTATGGTAGATTGAGATTGCTCAATCTTAGACTTATTTCTGGTCGTATTGTGTTCGTTGTTATTTATTGCAATCCACTTTGGAATTGTGCGATAAAATATGAGATGTATTTGTTATACAAATAGTAACTCAATTGAATGATTGATGTGGTGGTCTTGAACAAACTTTGATTTGAGACATCTATTAAAAGAGATCAAATTTAGAACTTTCTGATACTTAAGATGTTTAATAAAACTACTTGGATTAAGGCTCTTGCTCACAATTTTATTTGTTGACTGAATTGTATTATGACCTTAGGATGGGAATGAAGTTTTCTTCAGGATCAAAAGAAGCACACAACTGAAGAAGCTTATGAACGCATATTGCGACCGTCAATCTGTGGATTTCAACTCCATTGCCTTCTTGTTTGATGGCCGCCGCCTGCGAGGCGAGCAAACTCCTGACGAGGTATCATTCCATTAATCTCTCATACATAAACAATTACATGTACTAATATGCATCTACATTTGTAATTTGTTCATGGCAATGACATAATGATTCTTTTTTCCAGCTGGAGATGGAGGATGGAGATGAGATTGATGCTATGCTGCACCAAACTGGTGGCACGAATGCTTTGACCGTCTTCTCGTTTGTGTGAAGCAAGTACTACTTTACTGTTTTTAGTATCAAAAAGAGTTTGTTATTGTCTGACAATATAGATTTTACAACGTTATCTAAAAACTTATTTGCCGTGGAATGTCATAAGACTTTTGCTGGTATTGTTCTGAATCATCTTGCTCGTAGAAGAGCTTGAATTTCTAGTGTTTGCTAAATGAGATGGAACTTGGAACCCTTGCTTTGATGGCTGTTTAGCCATCACTAGCTATCTACAAGTATTTTTTATTTCTGATTTGGCTACAAATTTTGGATTGTGAGTTAGGATGGGTTACTTATTGATCAAGACACTGAAAACAAGTGAAAGGTTACCACAAGACCTAATTTGTTATATTTTTTATAATTCTTATTGTTTTTTTAAATATTACTGACATATTATACATTATCGTTTTATCGCATAGTTTATAGATTTTTTTAAAAAAATAATTTTATAAATTTTATTAGATCTTTTAAATTTTAGAATTTAAAGATTTTTTTAATTAAATAAAAAATTTTAAAAACATTAAGTGGAAATATTGACATGATATACTGCAAACAGCTCTAAAATACTATTAATATTTAATTATCAAAGTGTTTAATTAATTCAATTTTTATTTTAATAATTTAATTGATTTAATTTTTTAAAATTAAAAGTTAATTGAGTGCAAAAATTAAAGGCTGAATTAATTTGTTTTAAATACAAGAATAATGTTTCATGTTTCGCAGATGTTGAAGTTGACAAAGTGCCACAAAATGCACTTGGATCTGACATGAAGCCGTTGGGTGTTCCTCTGGGGACTTTGGACCTCGAAACAGTATTCATGGCTATGGGGAAGAAGGTGTAACAAATACAATCTTAAAGGAAGTAGGAAAGAATCTTAAGAAAGATCAGCTCACTAATTTGGAATCAACGGAGCCACCTGATCACAACAATGATACTTTTGACGCTTCGGTTTGTCCGTTGATTGAATGCGGACCTTTTATCGAGCATCGGGTGGAATCTGTTCGGGGTTTATCATTTATCAATAATTGCAAGAATGGAGCCAACTCTCCAAGATGACTGTAATCAAGCAGTGAATCCCATCCCCAAAAAATATAGGAAACAGTTTATATGATACATCCAGTATCAATGCAGAAGCATCCATAACAGACACCGGAAGTTATCATCTCCGGTCGGTACACCACACGGCTTCTAGTATTAAGGATGCACTCTGTCAAATGGAGAAGCTTGAGACTTATCTTCTAAAAACTGCTATGAATGTGGGGCAGTCAAAGAGATGCATCCAGGCTACAGGACAGCACCTGTAGATGTATTTAATGTAATACTGATATCGTATTTGTCTGCCTAACTAGTTTGTATAAACCATGAATGTAGGGATTTCAAGTGGACCTTATTTCAGAACAAGGATAAACTTCACAAAATTCTTTTATTTTCCTTCTTATTTTAGGATAAATAAATAGAGATAAATAGTATATACATAATAGTTACAAACTAGAAGCTGACTGTTAGATAACAGATAGAATAGGCATCTTCCTAGACACAAAGGAATAAAAGAATGAAATTACCTCTAAGCTATACAAGTGGTGCTTTCTTTTCCTCACCTTTTCGATGTTTTTTTCTTGAATTCGGTATCGGACCGGCTCATGTTAGCTCTCAATCATGCATGTTATTGCAAGTGTAGATTTTTTGCATTGGAATACTCTTCGGAAGTCGCAACAAGGATTACCTTTTTTTTTTCATATTTGGAACTCAAAATGACAACGCCGGAGGAATCGACCTACCGTGGACTCTCCTTATTTCGGGCTGCTAAAATATTAAGAGAATATCAATCAGCTGAAGGAATTGCACATATATAATAGATGATTATGTATAAATGAATTATAAGTCTGCCATATGATGGGGAAAAGCAAGTGGAGACGAGAGCAACAAAGATCCAAGTATACGTTTACTTACATGGCATAGAATATGCATCGATTTACGTCTAGGATCTGAGGTTCGTGGTACTGGGTCTCCGCCAAATGGTCTTTGAACAACATGCCGTACATGATTATAAATGCTGTACACATTGTAAGCAAAATGATCATGCAAGTACAATGACAAACTTGAGGTTGATTTTAATTAAATAGGGAAAGGAAAGTAGAGACAAATCATTCTCCTATGCACTGGTCGAATCAGACCAAATGTCCTGATCTAGAACAGATACAAATATAAGTACCTAACTTGATAAAACTTGCATAACTAGCAGACCCTTTCATGGCTAAATGTATACCAGAGTATGCATGTGCTGGCCTGGCTCTCTAGTTGAATCTAAAATACAGGGTCAAAAGACCAAAATAATTGAGATGGAAAAAAGGCGGATAGGTTGAAATGCAATACCTTAGGCGATGTCTATTGCAGGCTGTGAAGAAGGCAACAAACCCATTTAATATACTCCTGAGAGCGCGAAAAACCTGGAAGGCGACAGAAAAAGGATAAATAAACATAAAGAAGACATTAATCAAAGTTACACTAATGTCTTCTAACCTGAGAAAAAATGTCATTCCAAAGTGAACGCCACATGGAAACCTCACTAGTGCTCACTGTAGATTCAGAAGCTGAAGCAAGTTGAATTATGCTCCTAAAAGACTGCCATATATCTCCAACCAAAAGAGAGATGAACCCACACATATAAGCCACAAATCTGGCTAATGCAAGGACTAGGCGTATTGGGGCATATAATATTTCCCAAAGACAACAAATTGTAGGATACAGGATGAAAGTTGCTGTAGTAGCATGAAATAAGAACAAACATGATTAACATATTGAGCCAATGCCCTAGATAAGGAAATAGGTTGGAAAATTCAATCATCTGATGACCTACCGATGTTCTGGAGAACTAAACCGATAAACCATACAGGCATCAGTACAAACTCTACGAGATCCTCCAATAGATTGTAGAGAGAGCCAGTCACAATCCATATGACTGAAAAGAAGCTTTCCACTACGTCACTGAACATATTCCAAATTGGCAGAAGGAAGCTCAAAAGGTCCATAAATGGTTCAGCCAGTGGTAAACAAAGAAAAGAGAGAAATGATCGAGTAGCACGTGTAACCGTCAAAAACAACCTCACAGCTTTCTGACAGTTATGTAGAAATAACATAGTTCCCAAGTACTTGATCCTTGATACCATCTCCCAGGTTTCTATCCAGTCAAAAAGTGGTCCACATAAACGAGCAGCAGTTGCCTTAAGAACAGGGACATTTTTGTATAAATCATAAAACCCTATTACAACAGTAATGACTGATATCAAAACATATAGAGCTCTGGCCAGAGGGCACATCCATGGGCGATAGATATGGCAAAAGCCAGGATACGATTGAAGGAAGATGACCCAAGATGGAAGACCAGCCTCTAACAAGCGAAGTAACCTCAAATCAGGCGTTATTATTTGCTGTAACTTAAATGGGAGATCTCTATCATCAAATCTAAACAAAAGAAGAACATCCCTATACTTTGTAGCTCCGACTGCATTTTCAGTAGAGATGTTAAATGAGTTTTCAGCTCCAACTCCAAGACTAATTACCTTACTTGCTCTCCTCTTATAAGGCCCAATTGGAGTTCGTGGCTCAAAATTTTTGCAGTCCTCAGTTGCAGGGTAAACCCTGAAATCAGTAGTGTCACAACAATCATGGGAGAAACTTTCTTCAGTGCTCAAACTATCGTATAAGTTCTCATCCTCATCCAATTTTTCTTCAGTATCATAGAAGACCTCTGCTAAAATAATTCAGATTAAATACTGTATTAGCACAGCAAATTGATTGTATTGAGGGGGGGGGGGGGCGGGGGGAGTGAGAAATGTAGCTTCAGGCTTCTATAACTATCGTGTGGTTGAAGTAACTGAAAATGAGATATACATTGCGGAAGATATATAGACTAAGATGCATACAACCAATAAAACAGAGGCTAAAACCATATTTAACGATGGTAAAAGGTATCTGGCTTCACATATACAACCTAAAACTACTTAAGAGTGAGATTAAAATGTGTGTGTGGGTGTGTGGGGTGGGGTGAGGTGGTGTTAAGGAGCTACTCTAAGTTGTTAACTGAAATGGAAGTGCCAGGTCCAACCTTTTTACAACTCATAACTTATCAATGTTCTTTAGATTTCAAAGGGAACAGAAGGTAAACTAAAGGAGAGCGGATGATGAGAATGCATGAGAGAAAAAGACTCTCCATTACCTTGTTAGGGAATAGAGAGCGGAATATCACAAAGTAAAGAGTTTTATGCAATTACTGAAATGTAACAGTTGACTTTGATCAACCAAAAGTCCAAAAACCTGTGGTAGAATTATCTTCATATTTAAGAAGTTGATTTGACCCTCCATTGATTGTACTAAACCTAGTTAGATTTATAAAGCAACCAAATATACTTTTCTCTTGACAACACTACAAGTCTACAAGGTTCCTGCAAACAGGCATCATTCTCCAGTTTGCAATTTCTAAATTCATAACAGTTTTGCATGTCCAACGTTATAATTATATATATGATAGTGAAACTTTATTGCACCCCTAAAAATCATATGTTAGTGTAAGGTAATTTATTGCATCCTAGAAAATCATAAAGATAACGTCTCTCCTAATGTCTTACAGTATGAAGGCAAAAACATACCAGTTGTTGAATTCAAGTACTCTTCTAAATAATGCTTTTCCAACGGTGTTCCGGAGAACCACAAAGACATAGAATTTGCAGCTTGATTAATGCTGTCAAATTCCCATCTTCGCATGAATTTAGACTCTATGGCCAGAGAGGTATCGGTCTGCAAATGAGAAGAAAACTGCTAACGAAGACTTTGATGGTGAACTGCAATCAAATAATGATCATATATCAAAGTACAAATACCTGAAGCTCATTGAAGTAGTTAATACCTCGGACATTTGACCATGTGACTTCAAATACAATGAAGCCATACAAAGTCCGATGCAGCTCACTGCTAAGGAGCAAAGAGGTTCTCAGTTTCTTAACAGGTAGTATAGCCCTCTTTTTAGACAATATTGCAGCATCAATGAAATGGAACCATCTCTTAAATTTTTTTGAATCATTAGCATTTGATTTGGAAGAAGCTTCCTTCCCCTCCTTTCTCTTCCGACGGCCTTTGGTGTTAGCAAAAGGAGATAACCTGGACTGTAAATACATAATGAATTGCTAAATTAAATTACAATACTCTTATTTGATTTATTTTTAGTAAAAAAAAAGTGTTCTCAACAACCTTGGTAACCATCAATTGCCACCACAAGTGAGCTGGCCATGAACCTGAGTCCTTCAGCCATGGCCTATTGTCCACCAAAATGTAGAATTTGTTACTTTCGGTGGCCAGGAAAAGGCTAAGATCCGAAAGATAAGACTGCAAGTCCCTGCAATCATACATTACACGACAAAAATTCATAAGCATAAAAATCCGGACTAGTACTACTCTTAGGTTCTAACATTTTCCCATACAGGAAGTCCTTAGAATGCAAATCAATTAACTCAAGGGTCAGGGTTGATCCATGAATAAACTCCCGGGTTTTGAAATTTTCCTATAAATCAAATCCTTAGAAGCACACAAAGTTACCATGTTAAAAATTATCTTTTAATAACATCAGAAAAAGCAATCAGTAATCATCAACCGGATAAATCGACAATGTATGAAGAAGTCTATTCATAACATTTATGTATGGACTAGCAGCTGGAGCCAAAACCTTGGCTTAGTGAAATTCAACTAAAAGTTCAAAATAAAACATACAAATTATAAAAGTAATTTAAAAGTCAATGAATTACCCGATCTGGAGACTTGTTAAAGGAAAAACGGAGCGTTCATCATCGTGTTTCTCCATCAAAATCATGCTCTAAGCTCTGTTCTAATTCCAAATTACAGCTAATCACTGCTTAACAATTAGCATACCATGGGGAAAACCCCATAAATTCTCAATAATATCCAAAATAAGCAACAATATTATTTAAAAATGATAATAAGAAGACAGAGAGGGGAGGAACATACCTTGATGAAAGGAACTCCATGAAAATGGACGACAGGAAAGTGAGAGAAAATTACGGAACACAACAATCACACTTCAACTCCACAACAGAACAGAAAACTAAATAAATAAAATCATCGTAGAATAAGCGACGCGCACATCGAAACTACACGAAACTTGGAGCAGGCGATATGAAAAGTATCAGAATTTTGAAAATGAAAACAAAAAATGGAATCAAATGAAATGCAATAAAATGATTGGAGGAAGAAGGAGGTATTGTTTAGCTTGAAAGGAACGATTCCACTCAACGTGTTAACGCGTCCGATGAATCAAAAACGACGTCATTCTACTCGAAACACAGAAAGATTGACTCAGTGCTTGCGGTTATGGATATGAGCTTTGCATTTGGAGGTGGTAGAAGATGAGAAGGGGGTATAATCGTAAATTAGGTGGGTGAAGTATGGAGTTGGAAGAGGAAGAAGAAGACATTTTCTTCTATCATTATATATGAAAACCAATAAACCTGGGCAATAACCGAAAAATGCGCAGTATATGGGATTGAGTCCCGAGTCGGAGAAATTATTATATAAACTCAACTTATTAGGTTATTATAATCTCGGTTAATAAAATTTATTTATATTATTTTTTTAAAATAATTATATTATATATAAAAATATTTAAATATTTTTATTAATTAAAAATATATATGACACGATAAGACAGATTTTTTTGAGTTAGATTATATAAATATTAAGGTTTTTTATTTTTGTTAAAACTATATTTACGCCCGTTTTTTTAATTTATTATTATCTATGTTGTGGAATTAACATTAATTATCTTCATTAATTAATTTTAAGTGTGAAGTTATTTTTAATAAAAAATTTAAATAAAAAATTAAATCCATATATTCTATTAAAAAATAGAAAATTTCAATTTTTTTCTAAATAATATTTTTTTCCAGTATTGGACGTACGTTTTCTAAAGTCGTTTGAAACTCGTTATCCACAATTGGATAACTTCCGGTTTGACTTTATACGATCTGCAGCAGAGTCGTGGATTTGAATAAAACGATGGCAAAACTTTCAAAGCTCCATAATATACACTTTCAATCATTATCCAAAGCTTTAAATATGGTAAAGGGACGATAGATTATTTCGATAATTTCGGTTAAATCGGTGCCCGAACTGTAATTTATTATAAATTTAGTTAAATCGGTTAATTAATCAAAATAATTTCGATTTATTAATTCGGCTAAAGGTATTTCTGTTCGGTTAACGATTAAGATTTTAAAATTTTGATTAATTTGATTTTGGTTAATTCAGTTCGACTACCGATCAAATTAACCGAATGTACAACCTTATTTATATGTAAAATATGTATATTTTGTTAAATGATTAAAACTATAAATGATATTATAATATAATCACATCATTATATTTAAAATATCCTCACATTATTATAAGAAAATGATATTTAAATTATTCAAACGATAATGTTCATCTTATAATTCGAATTTAAATGTACGTGAGTATAATATCTATATCTTATTAAATAATTAAAAATATAAATAAATATTAAAATATAATCATAATATTATCCGATTATTTTAAAAATAATAATTAAATTACTTAAATAATATTATTCATCATAGAATACTTAAATCTAAATATTTATGTGTAAAATATATATTTCATTAAATAATTAAAAAAATAAATATTATCACATTATTATGATAAAATGTTAATTAAACTAACATTAATAATCGCCTGATCGATTAACGAGAGAATGATAATTAATGGTTAAATATCTAAATATAACAAATTAATAAATATAAATTATCAAGATATATTTTTTTATATATGATGATCAAAATAAATAATGTGTAATTATCTATCTTAAAAGATAAATATTAATAAATAAATAATAATAAATTTAATTAAAATAAAATCGGATAAGATCCTACTGTGCATCCAACTGCGTAAAGCTCACTCTCTTTCTGAACCCAATGGAGACATCTCCGTCGGGAATCAAAATCATAAGGTTGTAGGACCCATCAGATATTTTTGTCGCATCTTGATTTAAATAATAAGAAAGCATCTGAACAATCAGATAGGTTTCGTGGTGGGACCCTCACCTGATGTGTGGAATTTGATCGGGAGGGTATAAAATAATAGAGTAGGACAGAGTGTAGAGAATTATTGAATTTTTGATAGATTAGGTAAAAATATAAGTCATAGTGGTGTGATATTTTATTTACATACGCTACGATGTTGAAACTTTAACATTGGTTAGATGCCGCGCAATAAAGGGCAAACAAATGAGATGATAGTTATGTTGATGTGGACCGGAATACAGGTTCGGAGCCACGTTATAATTGAGTGGGGCAATCGTCCCCTACCTTCAATTTTTTTTTTCTTTTATTTAAATTTTTTTAAATTTGTTTTTTTTTATGAATTTGTCCCTCCTACTTTTAAACATTTATGTTTTGTCCCACTCAACCCCAGATCATGGCTCCGTCCCTTCCGAAATATATATTATTAGGGGTGGGGAAAAATTAATTACTCGGTTCTGGTTTTAGTTTCGATTGGACTCGATAGATTTTTATCTGAAACTGATCTCGATGAGACCAGAATCAAATTCAAAATTCAGGTCCCGATTACAACCGGGATCAGGGCTATATCTTGATTTTTGGGACACGGTACCATGTGGGTACTCAATATCTTGAGTTTTTTAGTTTATTTTTTTCTCTTTATATATGAATATTATAATAAATATTATGAGTATAACTCGTTTTAAGGCTTCAACTTTTAAATCTACAACATTCTAGTTTTGTTATTTAATATTATTAGTAGTAGTCAATTTTTTCTTTATTGTTCAAAATTTCTTAATAATAAGCTAATTAACGGAGTACTTGATACTGTATTGGTTTCCACCAATACCGGAATCAATTCTTCAAATTTAAGATTCGGTCTGACTGAGACTGAGACCTATTCCAATTTTCAGGAACCGATGATTATCGGGACCGAGATCAATTCTAAATAAGTTGACCGGGTACCCAATCTTACTCACCCTTAATATTGTCAATTAAGGGTGAGAAAATTAATTTGGAATTTTAAAAATGTATATTTTAATTTAATTTTTTAATGTTTTTTGAGATTTATTAAAAATTTTGAAAAAAAAATACTTATGTTGAGTAAACAAATGAGATATTGATGATTTAAATTGAAGAAATTCTTAAAAAATTTAATAAATATAGAATTTGATAATTAATTATGTAATTATATTAATTTATATTAAAAAATTTATTAAATTTTCAACAGTATTAAATTAATTTATTATTTTTTAAATTAAAAATTCAAATTTAATATCTTAAAATTTAAAGGACAAAAAAATTAAAGCGTAATCAAAAGATTATTTACATAATTTACTTTAATATTTTTTATGATTCAAATTGAAATTGGACATCGCTCGTGTCAGTGTGTCGACTTCATGTGCGGCTGCGCTACACTGATTGGGTGGCGCGTGCCAATAATTTCATACTCCGTGATCTCCCTAGTGGAAGAAGGATGGCAAGGCGGGACGAAGTTTTAGCTGTCTGATTTTGATTAAAATTCTAAACGACTTCATCTTAAATTTAATATATTTTTTCGTATGGATTATTTTAATAATTAAAATAACGATTAATATTTTTGAAGATTATAAGTTTAAATATCAATATTACAGCATAACACATTGATTAAACGATCAATATTATATAATTATTAATTATATATTAAAATTTTGAGATATTTAATTTATATTAATTAATTTAATAATATTTAATGGTGTTTAGCATTAGTGGTATTTAACGGTATTCGACGTATATAATAAAATTATCTATTTTTTTATAAATAAAATTATCTATTTAAAAAATATTAAGATTAAATAATTTTTTTAACTTTAGCTCGACTTCGTCTTTAACCTAAAATATATTTAAATTAAAATAAATTATATCGGACTACACCGAGTTCTTATAATTTTACCATCCTAAGCAGAGAGGTGGCCCAACTTTTTTATTTCTTAAATAATATATACTTTAGCCATTATGCACCTATGAATAGTGCGAGTACATATAAGTATTAAAATAAAGGCTTAAGGGTTCAATAAGTCCTTAAGCTTTTAAAAAAAAAAATAATTAAGGATTTAAACTTTTTAAATTTTAAAAATAAAAAAATCTAAAAAAAATGATTTTTTTAATTCTAAAATTAATTTAAAATATAAAAATATTTTTTTATAATTGTATACTAATATTTAATATTTTTAGTTTTTTAGTTTTTAATCTTTTAAAAAATTATTATTTATCATTCTAAATTAAATTTCAGAATTAAAAATAATTTTCAGGATTTTTATATAATTTTAAAAATTAAATTTTAAAAATTCCTAGAAACGACAAGTAGTGTTATTTTGTTGCAACGTGTTAAAAAAGTTAAAGTTAACAATCAAAGTTGGTTAAAGGGTCAAATTGATTTTTTTCCTTGAGTTTGAGGGTTTAATTAAGTGTTAAAAAAGTTTAAAATCTGAATTAATTTTTTTATTGAATTTGAGGGCTTTATTGAGTGTAGGAAAAGTTTAAGGGCTTAATTATTTTTTTTGCAAAAGTTCAAGGGCTTATTAAACCCTTAAGCCTAAAATAAATAATATAAATATTTTTAGGTATTAGATTAATTAATAATTTTTTATATTTATTTTTATTAAATAAATATATACTACTTTTATCCTATTTTCTTTGTTTAGTATTGACTTTTTTTAATCAAAATTTTTTAACTTTGACTCATTATAATTTTAAATTTATTATTGATAAAAATATAAAATATATGATTTTAAAACTTTTAATCAAATAATTTAAAAATACATATTTTATAAAATTTAATAAATTAAAATATTTAAAATAACTCTGGTCAAAATTTTAAAATGTTGACTTCTAAAAAATCAATACTAGACATTATAAGTGGGACGAAGAGAGTAAAATTATTAGTTATCTGTGAGATTAAGTGTTTTAATCTTTAAAGTTTCTTTATTTTTTTTTTTAAAAAAAGAGTAGTTTTATCTATTTTAAAGATAATTATTTTTCAAATAAAAAAATCTCTCTCTTTTTATTAAGCCATATTTATTATTAATTTTCATGCTTTAAAAGTTTGGAGTAAAAAAATGAAAGTTTGATATTTTTTTTAACCTTATTTATATATCATTCGATTTGATATATAATATTTTGGAGACATATATTCAAATCATCATATCTACATAATTATATACATTATCAAAGGATTTAAAATATTTATAAATAAACGAATATATTTATTTTTTAATATATATTTAATCATGTCATACCTAACCTCTCGAAATTCTGTAAATTTTATAATAATATTAAACAAATGTCTTTGAGGCTTCCTACCTCACATGTGGTGTGTTTTAGCATCTGATTCCAAAAGTGGAAATACCTTGCGAGTGGATAAATTATATCATGGTTAAGTCTCATCACATGTCTATGAGATCAATCACTAAAATTAGGGGAGAATACAGGTCTGGGCCTACCTAGGCCATGGCCCGCCCCATTATAATTTTTTATTTTATTTTATAATATATAATATATTTTGAATTTTGAATAAAATATAAGGAAAATTTGAGAAATATAAGAGTTTTAAATTTGTTTTAATTTTTAAAACTTATCTTAATTTTTAAACTTTGAATTAAAATAAATTTCATGTTTTATAAAATTTAAAAGGATTTTTTATATATTTTATTATATTTTACAGTCGTTATATAATTATTTTTAATAAAATATGTTTTAACAATACATTTTGCTATTAAATAATTAAATATATTTTTTAGAAAAATTAAAATTTTAGAATATAATTAGAGTTTTACTCTAAGTTTTTTTTTAAGATATTAAAAATAAAATATATGTTTATTAAAAACTAAAAATAAAATAATTTTTAATAAGCATAAATTTCATGTATTTTTATTTTATTAAAATAATATATTCTAAGACCATGTGTACAATATATATATATATATGTATATATTTTATGTGTTATACATATATCACTGAGTTGAAGGATTCAAATTGATATAAAAATCGATCTAGTAATTATTAAAAGTTTGAGTTATTCGAGTCTTTTTTTTGATAAAAAACTATTTTTATTAAAAAAAAAATAATTTTTACGAGTAAGGTTTTATTCATATCTAGTTCTCTTATATTGGCCCGGTCAATATCATTTTTCTAGATTCGTCACTGACTAAAATTCATCCACATCATTAATTTTTTTGTCATATATTTTTTAAAATGAATCTTCACTTAAAGAATTGTTTTTAAAATGAATTAACAAAAATTATGAGTGAAGATTCATTTTAAAAAATATATAATATAAAAAAATAATGATACAAATAATTTTTAATAATTGGTCTCATAGATATATAGTGACACTTACCCATGATATAATTTCTCCTTCCAAGTGCCTTGCCCTTATCTGATTTACGACATAAACAACTTTATATATTCCAATAGCATACACATGTTCCAAAATTTGGAACAGACAAACAATATGATTTTTGTAAGTGTTGAAGTTATATTTTTTATAATAGATGTTTAAAATATTTTTTGACTGAGTTTAATGAGATCTATTTAATTTTTAAACAATACTTGGATGCTTAAATTAAATTTTTAAATTTTTGAAGGCTTAATAAAAAAGGGTATTTAATTAAAAATATTTAAAAAATTAAGACGAATATTTAAATTTGAAGGAGATAAATTAAAATCATTTTAAATATCAAAAACTAAATAATACGAAAAATTATATCATGGGTCAGTCCCACCACGTGTCCATGGGATCGACCAATAAAAATTACCTATCTTTCTATGTCATATTTTTTTCCAAGTGATTTTTCACTTGAAAAATTAAAAAATAATAAGATGAGTAGTTTTTATTGATTGGTCCTATAAATGACGTGGTGGGACTCACCCATGATATAATTTCTCAAATAATACATTTTAAAATTTATTTTGGAGGGTCAAGACTCCCATTATCCCATTATCATCCGTCTCTGAATAATAAAAAAATATTTTAAAATTAAAAAAGTGAAAATTTAAAATTAACTACACCGTGTTTAAAATTAATATTTTAATCATTTACAATAATTGTATTTATAATGATAAAACTTAAATGTTAAATTACACTATTCATAAATCCATTTTAAACCCATTAAAGAAGCCTTCAATTATAAGGCCCAATCTCTCAAATTTCTAGGGTTTTTGATTTCATTGCTCTATATAAATTACTACACTTCTCATCTTTCTTCTCGTTGTGCAAATCATGAAAAATGTAGGGTTTAACTATATCGTTTTTTTTTTTAAATGTTTGTATTTGATTTTTGTGTAGCGAAATCCCAATGAGGAAGACATCCCTCAGATAGGAAGTGCCGTATGACACTTTAATCAGCAGCGGCAACAAGCTTGGAAAATCCCCGTTTTCCCATCCGCCAATCTCAGCCCTCTGATTCGTGTTCTTAGGTGCTCGATCATTGGCCGGGAATCCACGCGGGAGTTTTCCTCGAAAGCCTGTTACGTTGCGTGGGTGATTTGAAACGGGTCTCTGAGGGGTAACGCTTTTGATATTCAACTATCTATTTGTTTGTTTGTTTTCTAAACTTGGTTTCGTTTTGATGTGTCCGATTCTCCGTCGCCGGTAGCTAAAATGAAAAGGCGGTGACCGGCGATACTATGATTGGACCGAAATAACCTTACGTTTCGCCTTCTGCTAGGATCTTGTGGATCTGAACTTTTTAACATATTCGAAATGTAAATCTATGGATTTGGACTTCTTTTTTTAGTTGGAATTACCGATTGAATTATTCTATTATTTTGTTGTTACATAGCAATGTTATTATGTTTTTTGAGGCTGATGATGATCAAGAATTGCCTACATTGTCGGATTTTCACTATGATGACAATGAGAATAACAAATCTGAGGCCTAAAGTTACTGGTCTTATGAACATTATTAATATTTGGATGACTAAACTCAATATTATTTATAATTGAGGGATTAAAACGTAATTTTTAATATTTAAGTGACTCATTCGTTTTCAAAATTATTTGATGACTGAGTTCAAAAGAAAAAATCCAAAATTTGGATTAGATTAGCCGAAGGAGATCATGTTGATATGTGCAGTTGTCATGCTTTGAATCTGGAACTTGGAATACCAGTCCCCTAAAGAGTGGAATACAATTGTAACATATAGTTTCAAGAAATTTAAAATTTAATTTTAAAAATGATATTATTAGGAAAAATAATTGTGAACTTTAAATATGCATTATAATATAAAATAAACCCTATGATTTTTAATTTGATGTTTGTGAAATTTAAGGTGTATAAATTTGACTTAGAACTTAAAAATTTAGATTAGAGTTTTGAATTTATAATTTTAGGGTTAATATTTTAAGATTAAATTTTAAAATTTTAAGTAGTGTGATTTTTTTAATTTAAAAAATATTGTTTTTATTTTATTATTTTTTATTATATTGTGATTTATTGTGGAGTTTAGAAGATTAGTTTTTTCAACCTGTCTTTAAAAACTGAATTAATAAAAATAATAAACAATGCTTAAAGACAGAGTGAAAGGAACCTGTCTTTGATTAGTGTTTTACTATTGAAATAATGGTTGAGTGAAAAACATTATTCAAAGACTGATTGTTTTCCTTGTATTTGAACAATATCTATTATTATTATTATTATTTTTATTAATTTATTGTTTAAATACGGGTTGAAAAAAATCGATTTTTTACACAATATAATAGGAAATAATAGGGTGAAAATAATATTTTTTGAATTAAATTTTCAGTCACAATATTTCTATAATTTCTCCTTTTTAATATCTACTTTTGTATCTTTTCAACTCAATTTTCTCCGATCAAACAAGCATTTCATTTTTGCTATGCTCTATATCATTTCTTCCCTCGATCACTCTTTAACTCAACTAGGATTTTAGCTCCACATAATAAGCAAACAACATTCCATTTTTGCTATGCTATATAACAAGGAATGAATGGCTTTGCTTTTCATAAAGAAGCCGGCCATGTTGCCAGGATATTAATTAAACAAAAGCTGCTGAATACAATGAAGATTATGACAAAAAAACAAGTTTGAACCGCACAACTTATGGTGAAAAAGGAAAGAATGTACCATTTCTCATTCAGTCTCTTTGTCGGGTCCGAAATACAAGGTACAGGACACTGAGATTAAGATAAGTAGGCATCCGGCGAGTTGACCAAGTGACCAACTCATTCTTGATGTACATATGCCCCATAACTGTGATAAGGCAACCTGAAAACATATACACAGGCTATACATGGTGAAAACATTTTAGCATTCAATGATCAATGATTAACCAGCTTAAATGAGGAAAACAGAACTACATAATCCTAGTCCGACTGTCCGAGATTCAAGCTCAAGGAATCTATAACCTCCTGCTTAGCTGGGTGCACCAAATCAAACAGAAAGAATTCCCAAAGCACAGGTGAGACAAACAAAGTATATATACCTCAGTGAATTGGACATTTGCAGCTTTGCCAACTTTCTCGAGCTGAAGTCCACGAGCTAGAAATGCCTGTGCAGAATTTGTTCAGACATATATAGGCTAAAAAGCATAGCAACAAATTATAAGGAAACTGAAGTTCAGTATGATTGTTAGCTTTATTACTCGTTACAACTATTCTCGGTAAGGACAGTGTTCGATAATCTGTTTATACTGGAAACATATACCTCTGCTAAGAAGGACAGTGTTCCAAGTATAAGCATAAGAGATAGCGAATAAAGACTTGGAACCACAACCTCCTGCGACACAAATGCAAACTTCTGTTTCAGAATTGCTCTAAACACTTCAATACCAAGAAATGCAGCAAATTCAAACTATATTTAAAATAATGTTTTCTAGTTCCAGGTCTAGCCAAAACAAGTCAAATCTTGTACAGTTATCCAAGTTGATGATTTGCGAGTCCAACAAGGAGCAAGCTGTAATAACAAATTAAAACCTTCTACACATAACATGGATTAGTCACATGGATGACATTATGACATTGTTTAATACAGTTATCTAGGTATGTCTCTTTTAGTACTTTTCATCCAAGTGTTCTTTGGTCTTTTGTCTGTTTTGGATATGGGTGATATCCAAGTAAGACATGTTTTCTTTGTGGAACACTCACAGGCGTTAGCCTTTCATGGTTAAAACTTTATAACCTTCAACATATTTGACTCATTTTATCTTAAATTATATCACTCTTACCTTTCCAAATATATATTTCTAAACTTATCCTTGATTCTAACTCACATCCATTTTAGCATTTGCCTCAGCTACCCTATTCTTCCACATGTGCTGGTACTGTGCTACCAATATTTAGCAAATAAATAGTACTAGTAGGCATTAAATGTTCATGGAGCACACTATATTCAAACATTTAAGCAATAGTCGAGAAACTTTGCACCAACTATCCTAATCTTCTAAATATGTTAGTACTTAGTTATTAAATAATTAGTAAATAGAGTTTTTTTATTAAATAAAGAGTATTAGTAGGTTTTAAATGTTCATGTAGACTATATCAGTCATTTCAGCAATACTTGCTAACCTAGTACCATTTCTAATCAAAAGATCCACTCTCTTTTCAAATGGACTAATGAATGGTAAAACAATAAAAGGAAATGAAGCTTCATTACATTACATCAGCTGTGATCAAAACTGTAATTGTTTATACATACAAAACATATCCTCCTAAGAAAAAAATTATCATTTTATGGCACTCACCTCTAAGGCAAATGTGCATATTCCTGTGGCGGGGCTAGCCAGTATGCCAAATGACAAAACTGTCATGCTAGAAAAGGAGTACTTGCATCAAGCAGTAACAGAATGACAGGGAAATAAACAATGCTAGATATCATAATAAGTTTGCAAAGTAAATATTGGAATAACTAAAAAAAAAAGTCAGGAGCATGTTTAATGGCAAACAGTAATTTTAAAACATAGAAAAATAGCAAAGAGAGTGAAAATTTAAAAGGATTCCATACAAGTTCAGGAAAAAGGAAAAGTTTACATAGGTTGATCTGATGCTTTGGCTGCAGCCTTTACGAGACAGTAGTTGATTCCACCAGTTATTGATGAAAATAGACCAATCAAGGCTATATAGAAATGGTGACTTTGCATAAAACTTATATAGCTTGCTTCCTCATCTTTAAGCAGCTTCCTGCCACATCCAGGGAAAGGTGAAAAAGACATGCAATAACAAACTTGACACCACTAACACGTGATTAGAATTTAGAGGAAAAGTATAAATAATTCCACTAGTCAAGAAGAGGAACAAATCCAAAGGACATGGTTTTAGTCATGGCTATATTCCGTATGCAAGCATTTTATGTATTCACCATAAAGGAATTGAACAGGTACTCCACTAGCTTTGTCAATCATTAAAGGAAAAATGTGTGTACTATGCCTGCCATGTGAATGAAATCTGTGTATTTAAACCTTTTCTACAAATTTAATGATCTGAATAAGGCGAGGGAGGGCTTAAAGTCGAAGGCACTGAAGAGGTACTTGAGAACAGCATATATAATTATAAGTTTTAGAGTTTTGGATCTTTTGTGTTTAAAAAGATTAAAATCACTCCTAGCTATGAGCATAATAATACATAGAAGGAAAAATAAATCCATATATACTAAAAGCTTAAAGAGAAGAAAAATCCAAGAGCACTAATAATCAACAAATCTCAAATCCTTACCAACTCTCTAATAGTTGTATCACTTGATAGATGCAAAGGGACTACCTCATATCATACCAGAACAAAGACTCCTAATCATGAAATATATTATATAAAACTGAGCTAAAATAATCTAACGACCATATAAAATAATTAATAAATTAAGTAGAACAAAATGAAACATATCTTAAATAAGGGATTTCAAACTAAAGATTAACTTAAGAAATTCTGCAACTAGAGACTGGCAGTCAAATTTAAAATGAAGAGTAGAAAGAGAAAAACGAGAAGCGAGGTTACTCTAGAGATTGCAGGACACCATAAGCAGAGGAACAAGGAATGAATACATTAACATAAATGGAGATACTTATTTTCATTTATAAATCAAACATAAATTATAAAACTAAAATAAATTCCCACTAATAGAGAAGGTTGCGTTAACTCACTTCTATACCTTTTGTAAAGCATGTGCTGAAAAATGAAAATCATGCCAAAGAAGCTACAAATAAGACCTGGAAAGGGATGATATCAAAAGAGAAATCAAACTCCTGATTTGTAAGGCAGCTCAAATTCCATATCATGAGTTGATATAAAAGATGAGGATATGTTAACAAACCTACAATATCTCCAATTTTCAACTTCTCATGCAAAATAATTCTAGACATGATAGAGGCAAATATTGGAGTTGTAAATCCTAAGACAAGCGCCTGAGAGAAAGGTATTCTTTGAATGCTGAAAAAAAATGAGTGAACTGATTATGACTACAAGATTATCTTAGTTCTATTTTCAAGGATAAAGGTCACAAGCCATACAAGATCAGTCTGAGAATAGTGTGGCATTACAAATAAACCATTACCAATTATGGTGAAACTTCTCCAAATGTTAAAACCATTACCAAAGGTGGCACATTCATATCCTAGAAAACAAATAGATTCATGTCTACCATCGTAACAGTGCATGTCCTATGTCATCCTGTGCGAATTAAGTTTCCAATTTCATGAGGAGCAATGTTTCAATTAAATAGTAAACTACATCATCGCATATATAAAAGTGATAAGCCTTCATTGTATGCTACAAAGATGGGACTCCCAACAACAGATATAAGCAAACAGAAACACACGGATTGCAGTCCAACCCACATACCCAAAAAAAGGAAAAAAATATCCAGAATTCCTTATGTATCAATGCAGAAATATGAGTGTCCATATCATGCCAAAGAATTTTTTTTCCTTTCCTTACTTTGTTATTCTTTCTCTTCCTTGGAAAAGAAGAAGGGAAGAGACCCAATGTAAATAAACTCTAAAAAAGGCAGAAATGCAAGGATGTGAAGTGACACTTACCAGTAGATAAAACTCAGTAATGAAAGATTTCCCACTATGGCTCTAAAAACTAACAGACTCCAGGGATGTGTTGCTCCGAATAGAGGCTGCCCACTTATTTTTAGCCATAAATATGATAATATCAAAGTAATTGTACATCGTGTGAATGCAGTCTCAAATAAAGGAATCGACTGAGCTGCCATTATATACGAAAGATGATAAAATCAATAGAAACTTTATGCAAAAACATCCCAAGCCAAAAATATGGCAGGTAATTGAAAAAAGAGATGTTAGAGATAGACACTCTGCGAGTGTTTGGTGCCTGCCAACATTTTTGGGAATGTAAGTGCTAAGAGTTAACACTAAAGTGTCTGGTATATAAGAAAAAGTACTGATTCAAATACTAAAATAAATTATGTGTTTGGTTCCTTAAATTCTACTTGGAAATCTGGTGGCGATTTCCGAAATTACACTTATCAAATAAAATGAAAATTCTATTAATTTGAACATTTTCAGTGATATTTATTATTAATATACAGTGAAACCTATTCTTGCTCAAAATTTTGTGATCCTGTAAATAGAACTCGAAGAAAAATTTTCTACTCTTTCCATGGACATTAAGACTAAGCACTACTCCACATGTTTGTTATGCCCAAAATTTATATAGTCTAAATTGATTAATATAAATAGATTCAAATTCTAATGTTAGGAAGTATTATGCCACATTAATCAAGATCGATATGTATTGCAACTTGCAACCTTATACTCAGGTTTGTTCCCTATTTTCTTTAGTACTATTTGTCGGCCAAAGTATTGTTTCAATAGAGCCTACATGAGTCAGAGTGCTAAGTAGAATTATCACGTAGCATTTGGAAGTCTACATAGTTCATTTAGGTCTTAGATTTATAATGAAATCTGTCTACATTAGCTTGTTGGTTAATTTGACAAGATGCTAAAATGTAGGCTGTTTCCATACGTCTCATAACATTATATTTCAGTTGCCATTCTCCTGAGAATCAATTGTTAAGATTAAATCCATATCCACTCAGGCTATGGCAAACAATAAAAGAATAGCAAATTTCCCTATTAAAATACAATGTATTCTATAAGGATGATGCACTCTCGGGACGGTAAACCATTGAGAAAGAAACTATTTCATTTTTCTTTTAAATTCAGATTAACTGGCATTGGAGTTGGAATTCCATCCATTATGATTAGAATTTTAGGGGGAGCAGCAGAAGATAATCTAAAAGAAAAGCAAATAATTTACATGGGGAGCAACATATATGACTTGTGAGTTGTCTTCAGTCATAGAGGATCAGAATTTACTAACCATTGAAAATATCAGAGAGAACTTCCATGAGAAAGTAGACTATAGATGATAAGACCATGCATACTAGACCTGAGTATCTGGATCCACTCCATACCCACAAACTAAACTGTGAAAACGGAGATATCTCTAGTTCCATAAGTTTTATCCGTTGTTCCTGCAAACATATTAAACCAAGTAACCTGAAACTGAAACAAATCTGCATTGCTTTCTACATTCTTAGTAAGAAATTTTAGTATCAATTTTTGTCAAGAAATAACGTTAACCAATAATTCATATGATCAATCATACTAACCTCAATTTCACGAGCTTTATCACTCAAATTAACAGCACCAATGTTTATATATATTTTAGATTCTTAGGGTTTTACCAATTATAATCAACCCCCGGTTTGATTGTTTTTTACTCATTTCTTTCCTCGGGTGACATTAGAAGTTCAACAAAAAATGTGGAGAATAAAATTCTTTGATTTTCCATATAAATCGTAAAATAAATAAATGGATTATAGTACCAAACGATCAAATTCCAATCCAATTGGTTTCCAAATAACACCTAAAAAATATCATTGTAAAAACTAAAGATTCAGGCAATCGGCAATTGATAACTTTAAAGTAACCAACAAAATAATACAATTAACGATTTACTTTTCTTACTCTAGGTTTTCCTCCGGAACGAGAGACCGCGAAGATGTTGATCTTGGGCCTGTCTCTCTGCGTCAAAAGAGGTCTTATCTCCTGCGAAACAGATGCATCTGAACCACCGTCAACCGCCGATTCGGAGTTATCGAGAACGACCAGTTCCACCGTATGATCCACGCCGTTGGTGGTAACCGCTGAACCCGCCATAATCATGCATCAAAAAAGAAATCCTAACGCGCTAATGCAATTTTAATTATAAAGTTCAGTTCCCCGCCAGTTCCCAATTTGCATTTTGCGTAGGAACAAAGATGGTTAATTTTGTGTTTCGCAGTCCGTTGGTGGAAGTGACGTGTCGTCAAGGTGATATGGACGCGTGGCAGAAATTGCTTAGAGAGTGAGACCTGTGTTCAGTTCAGCCGTTTGATTAGAAAATCATTTAGATTGAATCTGTGGACCTCCATCTTTTTCTCCTCCCGGTGAATTTGGTTAAAAAGTTTTTTAACAAATTCAAAATTGAGTAATTAAAATTGTTTTTCTAATGTGAGTCGGACTAAAATATTCGATATCGAGATTATTATAAAAAATATAAAAATATTGAAATTAAGTTTTTATGTATATGAAAATTTTTATAATTTTATAAAAATTCAATATTGGTATGTATTAAAATCCTTATATTTTTAAAAAATTTAAATTTATTATAACAAATTCGGTATATACTAAAGTTTTTATATATTTTTCTTAAATATTTTATATGTAAAAAAAGATATTAAAATTCTTACAATTTTTATGATAATTTCGATTCTGCCTTATTTTAACGGTATTGCACTTGTACATAAATATTACAGGCGCAAAGAAAAGTATTTATCCTCTATAATAATAACATATTATGTATAATTCAAATGTTTTAATGCTAGATTTGAGTAATTAATATATAAAAAAATATTTTAATATACAAAACTGATAAAAATTTGATTTATATAAGTCCGACATATTTAAGTTTTGTGTTATATTTATAATTTATGAATTTAGATAATTGAATTTATAATTAAGGTTTTATGTTAAAATATTTGAATATAAAAAATTTAAAGTAATTTTACTATTTCTTTCCCCAACATAATTAATATTATGATATACGATCTTGAAAACAAGGGTCCATGGTCGTCCATGAATATAATAATTTGCATCTTGAAATAAAATATTATTATTTAATAATTTAACGAGTAATTTTAGGGAAAAATAAAATAATATTTATTTTATATAATTATTATTTATAAAATATATAATTTATCAAATATTTTAAAATATAAAAAATATTATTTTATAATTATATTAAGGCTACTAAAAAATTATACAACTAACTCTTGAGTCTTCTTCTAAATTGTTTATTATTCTTCAAGAAATATTATATTATTTTCTTAATATAATAAAAATTTAATTATAATTTATTGGTGCTTTATTGAATAATGTAATGCAGCTTCTGACTTAATCCTTTATTTGATAATATTATAAAAAAATAATTAAGTGAATGATTTTTAATATAAATAGTTAAAATTATCATTTTATTTTAAAATACGATCAAATAGATTCAACTGGACAAATTAAAAGGTCAAAAAAATATATAATTTTTTAAATTAAGAATTCTTTCCGTTATTGCCTATATTATGGATTTAAATATTTATATAGTTTATATCAATTTAATTAAATTTTAATAAAAATTAAATAATATTTATCTTATAATTTTTTATTCTAATAATTTTATTTACAAAGTGTGTGCGGATGTATTGACTAAAAGCTGGGACACTCTTTATTTTCTGTTGATTCTTGTATTACAGTCTGATGATTCGAGTAGCATACTTTTTCTAACGAGACCTAAATTATTTTTAAAAAATAATTATTATTATTTTATTTTAAAAATATTTTTTTGAATTTATTTATACTGAAAAATCTAACAAATAATGTTGCTGATATGCAAGGGGGGATTATCTTTCCACGGCGACCACAGTCCACAAATGAAAAGGACAAGGGGTAGTGAAAGAACAAGAGAATTAAGCTTCCATACCCTCAAAACTCGTCGGCATCTTGATTTTCTTGTCCTGATTTTTTATATTATTTTGGTATAATAATTAATATTCGATTCATTAATTAATTAATTTAAATTAAATTTTATAAAAACCTATTAAAAAATATTTTTTTTAACATTTTTTTATTCATAACGTTATAATACGTATGATTAGCATTAATTAAAAAACTTAATATCTCATTTTATTAAATTAATCAATCGTTAATTAGATTCTATTATTTATTCATAGCAACTGTGGGCAGTCCCCTTATTATGAGCACTGTCCCCCATGAATCTCATTCTCATAGGCAAGAAGCATAGAGTAACGCTCAAAGCATTAAACAAGTCTTAACAAATCTAAGTTCAACTTTAAATATTACTTTACAAATTCCAAGCTTATTCAGTCAACACGTGGCCATGGAATCCTTAATACTAGTAGTATTAATCATTATTTTTATTTAATTTATTATTCAACTAATTTAAATATAAATTAATTATAGAATTATTAAGATTGAATTTAAGATATTGATAAAGTTAGAAAAATGATTAAATTAAATAAAAACTAACGATAATCTGTATTTTATTGTTAATTACTATTAAAATATATGGTGAGGTCAAAAGCTAAGAACCCAGAATTTCCTCTAATTTTCACTTCCAGGAACATTTTCTCGTGTTTTCCATTTTTTTCCCCACCGTAGTCCACTTTGATTCAAACTTTGTATGCTCCCTTCTATTAATACCACTAAAAAGGCAATAAACCGTTGCTTAAATCACGCTTTTGATTGTAAAGAGACCACTCGCATGCACATGGAAATCACTCACTGAGTTACTCAACAGTCAACTCGACCCATATTATAAAAACCCACATTTCAGAGAAAGAGGGGGAAAGGGTCTTCGCCGGTAAAGAGAAAGGGACAATGGAGGAGCAGAGGATGGTAGCTCAGAATCATAAAAAAATCCCCAGATTTGCTCGCCATTGTTGCCTTATTCTCTTCTTCTTCCCTGTTTTTGTTATTTCCTTCCCAACAGCTCAAGCGTTTGATTACGCCGATGCATTGACGAAGAGCCTTCTCTACTTTGAATCCCAAAGATCCGGCCGGTTACCCTACAGCCAGCGTGTTTCTTGGCGAGACCATTCTGGCCTCACCGACGGTTTGGAGCAAGGAGTATGGTCCCGACCCAAATTCCGTAAACTCATTGAAATGTTTGAAAAAACAAATGGTTTGCCGTTTGCCTAATTTGAGAAAACTGTATTTTGTGTTTACTATTATAGGTGGATTTAGTTGGAGGATACTATGACGCCGGCGATCATGTCAAATTCGGACTCCCGATGGCTTTCACGGTGACAATGCTGTCATGGGGTGTCATGGAATTCCGAGATCAGATCGCCAATGCCGGCGAACTAGAGCATGCTTTGGAGGCCATTAAATGGGGAACGGATTACTTCATCAAGGCGCACACCAGCCCACATGTACTATGGGCGGAGGTAGTTCCATTTCCCAAACATCTTAATTATGGTAAAGTTTCATAATTATGGAGTACATATCAAACACATAAAGTTTGTTTGTTGGCTGTTGTGCTATTAGGTTGGTGATGGTGACACCGACCATTACTGTTGGCAACGGCCGGAGGACATGACCACCTCACGTCGAGCCTACAAGATCGACGAGAACAACCCAGGGTCGGATCTTGCAGGCGAGACAGCAGCGGCAATGGCAGCTGCCTCTATCGTGTTCAAGGAAACAAACCCACATTACTCACACTTGCTCTTGCACCATGCCCAAGAGGTAGTATTAAAGAAACACAAGATTACAATAAATCAGGCTTAACTGTGTCGTAATCATGTGATGTAACTGAGATTAGAGGTGTTGGGTTTTGTTTTTTTGTTGTAGTTGTTCGAATTTGGTGACAAGTTCAGAGGGAAATATGACGGTAGTGTCGGGGTGGTGAAGAGCTACTATGCGTCGGTGAGTGGGTTCATGGACGAGTTGCTGTGGGCAGCTTTGTGGCTGTACGAAGCCACCGACAGGGAGGATTACTTGAAGTATGTAATTAACAAGGCTCATTGTTTTGGTGGGATTGGTTGGGCCATTTCAGAGTTCAGCTGGGATGTTAAGTTTGCTGGGGTTCAAGTTTTGGCATCAAAGGTAAATTTTTTCGAAAAAAAAACTTTTATTTTTTTAATTTTTAAATATTACACCTTAGATTTCATTATAAATCTTTAATTTAAATTTTAAATTTAATTATTTAATTTTGAGGTATATATAAAAGAAAAAAAAATAATTTTGTTCAACTTCCCTCCCCACCTTACTATTTCCTTTCTCTTTTATGCCTATTAATTATGAATGCAATGTACAACATGCCTGTGTTTTTTTAGGGGAGGGAGTTTATGGTCATTTCCTTTTCTTTTATATTATTGATTGGAGGTTTATGGTCATTTCATAATTAAAAGAAAATTAAGATAAGTTGAATTATTCCCCTTGTTGCTTAACTTTTCGAACTTTTGAATTTTAATCTTTTACTTTCTCGATCCATTTAGTTTTTGAAAATATTTTCTATTTTTTTATTTTTAATTCATTTTCATTTTTTCTTCTAATTTTTAAAATTTTAGAGCAAATTTAGAAAATTAAGGGACTAAATTTAAAAGGCCAGAAAAGTACAAGGGATGGGGGAATAATTAGACCAATAAGATATTACAGGTCACGTCATTTCTTAAAGGTTTTGAAATGTTTTTTTTAAATCAACATCCTTGTATTATTTTTTACTTTCAATTCTGAACAAATATTTTTATAAATAATGTTAAGAAGGGTGATACAATTTTTATTTCTAAGAGCATATTTTCGATTTTCAATATTTTTATAATTGACTTCTATGATATTTAATTTAGATTAATTAATCAATAAATTAAATAAAAATAATTATACAATTTTTTAATATATTTTATAAATAAAATTAGTCAATGTAACGTTATCGTTTTGAAAATTGAGGTTTTTTTTTTATGTGAGACGCTTTAAAATGAAGTTAAAATAAGACGTAGCCGAAATTGTTATAAAAATTATAAAAATTTCGGTATATACTAAATTTCTTATATATTTTGTAAAAAAATCAGTATGTATTGGAATTCTTAAACTTTTTGTAAAAAATTCGATATATATCAAAAAAATTAATATCGAAATTCTTATAATTTTTATAATGATTTCAAATTACGTTTTATTGTAGTATGATTTTAACATGCCTCACACACTCATAGTAGAACTTGTCTTTGAAAATTATGTGACAAAAATGGTTCTGTCATTCCCCTATAGCTTTTGCTGCTCCTTTTTATCTTTTTGAATCCAATTTTAGTGGGTAATTAGAGGACAAACAAGACCCACAATCCCCCTTAGATCTTGCTTTTGCCTTGATTCAAACATGCAAAATCCTCATGGGATTTGGTTTTTGCCTGGATTCAACCATGTAATAATAGTTTAACTTTGAAACACACACTTTCAACTTTATTACACCAAAATGAGTAAACCCTAATTAAGGTACCTTCTTCACTTTAGATATGAGTCATATGACTCAATACATGTGTCTATGATAACATAAATCTTAAATTTTATATATTCGTAATATATTTTTTTATTACAAATATTTAGATTTTTCTTCAAAATAATGTCATTAATATTTTATATAATGATAATAGTTTAGTGCCACGTGGCATGAATCTAGTGGAAAAGGAGCAGTAATTTCATGTGCTTAGCTGCAGAATGTAGGGTGTTCCACGATGAGAGGAGACATATAATACTATAATAGTATATAGATTGATACTAGAGATGTGGAATGCAGCATAGCTGGAGTGATGGGTGATGGGTTGTCTCAACCTTTTAAGGTAGGGCCTGCTCTCTCTATTCACCACAGGTCTAGCTAGGGATGGGCACGGTTCGGATTTTCGGTCGACCCGCACCCGACCCGAAAAATCACACTATCCACCCTTCATTCGACCTGACCCGGTTTTAGAGTAAATAAAATCCGACCCGATCCGAATCATTAAAAAAATTTAGGGATTAAATTGTAAAAAAATAAAATATAACGATCTAATTGTAAAAATATTTAATTTTAGTGACCTAATTGTAAAAAAAATTAATTTTAGTGATCTAATTGTATAAAATATGTATAAAGAAGGATCATTATTGTAAATATCCCTAAAATATATATGAGAAATTACACTATCCCGAGTCGGGTCGGATCGGATTTTTCCACCCAAAACCCAAACCCGACCCGACCCGAGACCACCCTAAAAAACTCGAGCCGACCCGAACTCGAATTTTTTACCAAAAATCCAACCCGATCGGACCGGGTCGGAACCCATCAAGTTCGGGTTCCGTGCCCATCCCTAGGTCTAGCTCACACTCCCATTTCTAGAGAATGGTTGCGATATTAGAAATTCACAAAAACAATTAAAATTCGAACTAATACTAAGATTAATTATCGATTATTATTCGAACTTGGTCTAAATGGTTCATCTCATCGTATTCTGTATTCGAACATATATGAACTCTTTATCTATGTTGTCTTTTGATTCTTTATTTTACAGTTGCTGGTGAAAGCAAAACTAGAGCACGAGGCTCACATTCTGAAGCAATACCGAGCCAAAGCCGAGTACTACCTATGCTCATGTCTCAACAAAAACGCCGCCACCAACGACAATATCGAACGCACCCCGGGTGGTCTTCTATACATCCGGCAATGGAACAACATGCAATACGTGTCGACGGCGGCCTTCCTTCTCACCATCTACTCCGACTTCCTCCAGGACTCGAACGAACACCTCCGATGCCCTTCCGGGACAGTGCACCCCGAAGAGATCCTCAGTTTTGCCAAATCTCAAGTAGACTACATACTGGGGTCTAACCCTATGAACATGAGTTATTTAGTGGGTTATGGTCCCAAGTACCCCACAAGGGTGCACCACAGAGGTGCCTCCATAGTATCATACAAAGAGAATAAAGGGTTCATTGGTTGCACCCAAGGCTATGACAATTGGTATGGTCGGGTCGAGCCGAATCCGAACGTGTTGGTCGGAGCATTGGTAGGAGGACCTGATTGCCAAGATAATTTCATGGACCAGCGAGATAATTACATGCAGACCGAGGCCTGCACATATAATACAGCGCCATTAGTTGGTGTTTTCGCAAGATTGTTGCAGCTAGAGGAAAGCCATGGACAACAACTGGTTGCCTCCTTTTAGAAACAATTATATATATACAGGGTTGATGAGTATTATAAAATATTATCTTGTGTGGCTGAACTAAAGGTGTTCAAGCTACTTGTATTACTTTTACCTCATTTTTGTGGAATGTTTATAACAGTAAAAATATACATATGTGTTTTTGTTGTTACAGTTCTCGTTTTATCTTTTCGGATTAGGTATCGTAGATATATTATAAGATCGATCATTTTAACTTGATTTAAATTTTTTATAACGTTAAATTTTAAATTTTTGATCTTGATTAAGGATTCTAAAAGATATATAATTTAGATATTTATTTTATAATTTATCTGATAAGAAAATGTCTAAAAGATAGAAACGCCGTCGTTTTGGAGGCCACAAGTTACCAAACGAAGAACACCTGGAATGAGCTCAAATTGTAAGACCGAAGCAAAGCTCTTTACTTGAAGTGAAGAGTTGGGGAATTTTGCTCGTCCATTGTGAACTAAACAATGGAGCACGAAACCCCGCGACAAGGGAATCCCGGTAACACAACCGCCGATCACAACGCAGATTTAATCAACTCCTTCATCCAAATCACTTCTTCTTCCAGAGAAGAAGCCATCTTCTTTTTGGAATCTCACCGGTGGGACCTTGACGCCGCAGTTTCCACTTTCCTAGACAGCATTTCCAACGCCGCTCATCAACCGCACCCGATCGCACCTCCCATCTCCGCCGCCGTTAACAACTCCCCAAATTCTGATTTCCCTGATTATTTGCCCTCACAATCGCCTTCTAGGTCACGCTCCCCTTCCCCTGCCCGCCCCTCTCGCCCTCCTTACGTGCTTAGGTCTGGCCGCAACGCTGATAAGAAACCATCCGGTAGCGGCGGCGGCAGCGCTCGTGGCGTTCGGACCCTCGCCGATCTGAACCGGACTCCTCTCGGTGGGTCAGACTGCGATTCAGATGAGGGCCAGGACTATTTCACCGGCGGCGAAAAAAGGTTTAATTCGTTCTGTTCCCTTCAATTTTTGTTAGTTTTTTTAGTTTGCTAATTTGGGTGAACAGTGGGATGGTGGTTCGGGGTCCTTCGAAGCCACACGATGTGGATTCGATTTTTAATCAAGCGAGACAAGCTGGAGCAGTTGAAGGGTCTGATGATTACTTCCGACCATCGTTTTCGAGCTCGAGAAGCTTCAGTGGAACGGCAAGATTACTCACCGGGGAAGCCGTGGCACCTGCTCCTTCGCCACCACCTGAAGTTGTCAATCATTCCGTCACTTTTTGGAGGAATGGTTTTACAATTGATGATGGGCCTTTGCGTCAACTTGATGATCCTGCCAATGCTTCCTTCATAGAGGTAATAAACTAATAATGATGTACAATTTACTTCAATATTTGATATTTGCATCGTGTATGTATCTTTGATGAATTACAAGACTTTAGTTATTAGGTATAGTTTGCACTTTGCGTATATGCGTGCTTGAAGAATTTACAAATTTAGTTGTTAGGACTTAGGATTGTGGTTTTAGATGTTCCGGTTTTATATCAATTAGCTTAAGAGGTTAACCAGTAATGTTCCTTTGCGACTGAAGATTCTTGATTAGCGCCGTGCTTTTTCACATGTTTCGTTTTAAGTTTATGAGTTGTTTTGTTGTGGACCTTGGGTTTATTTGCTTCGATTTAAGTTTAGATGTTCCGGTTTTATATCAATTAGCTTAAGAGGTTAATCAGTATTGTTCCTTCGAGACTGAAGCATCTTGATTAGCGCCATGCTTTTTTACATGTTTCGTTTTAAGTTTATGCATTGTTTTGTCATGGACCTTGGGTTTATTTGCTTCTGTTTATAATGATTTTTTGTCTGACTCAGAATTTGAGTAACAGAAGTTTTGGTTGTGGGTAAAATTGAGGTAATTTCATGTTTGAACAATCTTTGACATTATCGATAAGCTAGATTTTAAAATGTCATGCGTGTGTGTTTGTGCTTGTTTTTCGGTATAGATTGCTAATGTGATTATTCTTGATTGCAGAGTGTGATGCAGTCTCAATGTCCAAAAGAGCTTCTACCGGCTGATCCTAGAACAAAAGTGGAACTTCACCTCCTTAGACGGGATGAAAACTATTCTGTGCGTCCATTATTTCTCCTCTTATAAGTTATTGGTATCTCTGTTCTTTTGCCTGTTTGTTCGGTAAACGTTAGCTTTCTGCCCTTGATTTCGTGCAGGAAACAAAGAAGCGCCAAAGTGCCTTTCATGGTGTTGGAAGAACTCTTGGAACTAGCAGTTCAAGCCCTACTCCCTCTGAGCCAACTGCTGCTGCCACTAGTATCACCACTGCACCAACCCCATCTGTAGGGCTGATTGTGGATTTATCGTTGCCAACAACCTCTATTCAGCTAAGGTTATCGGATGGGACACGCATGATCTCACGCTTCAATTACCATTATACAATCAGAGATGTTCGTGGGTTCATCGATGCATCACGTCCCGGTGGAGCAAGGAACTACCAGTTGCAGACAATGGGTTTCCCTCCGAAACAATTGACCGATTTGGACCAAACAGTAGAGCAGGCAGGCATTGCTAATTCAGTTGTCATCCAGAAATACTAGCCAAGGTTTTATTTTTAATTTTTCCTCTCATTTTTCTTCATTTTTTGAATTGACTCATTGAACATTTCTCAATTGGTCAAAACTGATGGGGTTCAGGAATCTCTGCTGTTGTTTATGCTAGAAATGTTTAGTCGGTATATTTATTCAGCAATTAATAGGGATGGATTTTCAAATTTATAATTGCTATCGGTAACTTTGCCATTTTGATGAACTTGGAACTAGGGATGAGTATTCGATCAAGTTGAATCGAGTCGAGTTATTCGTGTGTTTTTCGAGTCGAATTTTGCTCATCCTTACGTTATTAAAGTTTGGGTTGTTTGATTGTAACCCATTTAGTATGAGTGGAGTAGCTCACCGGAATGGCTTACGAGTTGTACGAATGTTGGGTTGGCCCAATGACCTAACTGTTCTGGGCCTGGACGACATAATATTTACTTGGGATGGACTAATCTAATCAACACAAAAGAAAGGCTAAACTACAAAATAAATATTTAAATTAACTAATTCTTTTAATTGAAATATGCGTATAAAATTTTATTTTAACTGAAATATCTGAACTTTTAATTATTTCAATCGAAAATAAAATTTTAAATATTTATTTAATTTAAAAAATATTTTAGACGACTATTAAAACAATTATGGAATAAAGTTTATACTCCAAATTTTGTTAAGTAAGCACACGCAGTGCCCCCTTGTATACATAACATTCAATAACATTCAAGTAGAAGCAAGTCCGGGTACAACTACGGGCGAGAATGAGCCTTACCAGCTCGCGAATTATATAGATTCGGTTTGATTCGGGCTCGAGTTCAGTTCGAAACCTTAATGAGCCGAGCTGAGTCAATTCAAGCTCGATTTGAAAAGCTCGTGAACGTGCTTAGAATAATTATATATGCTACATATACACTAGAAGTAATCTCTTTAGCAAAAGAAAAACAATAAAATAAAATTTGAGAAATCTATTAAAAATAAATTAGGCATTTTTTTCATTTTGAGTTGAGCCGAGCCCGACGAGCTTCGAACCTGAACCAAATCCAATAATACTATTTTCAAGTCGAGCTCAAACTTAAAATTATGAGCTCCTCGAACCTGACTCGGCTTGTTATCGCCCTTGGGTACAACAATAATAGGCTGCGGACTGCGGCAAAAACAACAACAGCAATGATAAGTTAGGTGCAGGGCAAGCTGTAAATCTGTAGGTTGGCAGTTACTGGCTCACAAAAATTTCTATTAAACCCAAGATTTTCATAAAGAATCTTATATTTGGAAATGCAGTTTTTATCCCCATGAAAATGGAATTAAGATCAAAACGAGTAAAAAACTATTTACTACCGAATCGGAATAAATCGTACCCGATTCACTATAATATCCAACATTAATTATATGGTTGTTGTATGAAATAATGGGATATTAATAATCGCCATTAAAACCTGTACCAGAACCTGAACACCTCTCACTCACAAGTTCCAGACTGTAGAAAAACATAACAAAATTCAAAATGGTAATGCAGGAGTATTTCACCAGTTTGAAATCAATTCAAAACCTTGGGGTTCGTGTACCAGGATGAACCCAGAATTGTATTCAGTGCCAAACACAAAATAAGAAGAGAAAAAATGGATGATAATGATGGTTCACAAAGCTGAAATTATAAGTCTCTCTTGCTGCACTTTCAGAAAATCCACGAGAAGAAAAGGAACTGGATTCAAAATCTCAAAGCAAAACTACGTTCCAAAGCAAAGCAAAGCAAAGCAACTCAACTCAACCCTATCTAATCATGCTCAAACTACGTTCATATATATAAGTGTTTAATTGATTAACTCATCTCTACCTTTTGTAGTCTGTACAACTCATTCTAGGTATATTAAATTATGATATCGTCCAAAAACATGCTTCTAGCATACAAAGAAATAGAGGAGACAGATGTTATCTGAAATTTGACTTCGTTTTGCGCCTGGTTTCCTTTACTTTCATCGCCTGTTATGTAATGGGTTTGAGCCTGTTGGAACTCTTCGTTTCTCTTCACCAAGATGCGTGGTACTCGGTTGGCCTTTGAGAGACGACCATGGATGGAAAACATGTTGATGAGGTTGTCTGCTGTGTTTGACTGAAACACCAGATGTTTGAATCCTGGAAGTAAAGAGGAAGAAGATAACAACAAGGGAGCAAATAGGAAAGCGATTCATCTTTTATTTGGTTGTTGGTTTGAGAGGGATCGATGGAGATATGGGAAATCAAGGCACTAATGGCAAAGACAGGTTGATATTATTATATATATAATCATATAAGGGAAGGGCATTGGTCCATTTCTTAAGCATATATATTATAGGCAGATTCAGAAAGGGTGTTTTTTTTTGCCTTGGGATCTTTGTTCGATCGGTGTTTGTGGTTATATTTTTGTGTGGTTGGTAGAGGGAGCGTCATTGGATGAAGATGATCGGACGGTGA
This sequence comes from Abelmoschus esculentus, assembly GCA_035048815.1. NCBI lineage: Eukaryota > Viridiplantae > Streptophyta > Magnoliopsida > Malvales > Malvaceae > Abelmoschus > Abelmoschus esculentus. The sequence goes on along the minus strand of JAUCBN010000051.1, from coordinate 11,974,666 downwards.
AGGGAGGTCAAAGAAAGGGGATGACTCGTGACCGGCATTTGACGGTGGGGATGCGGTGGTTGAAGTTGAGGGACAATGACACAAACTCTTACGTGAAAAGCTTGGAGTGGAGGGGAAGGGAAGCCATCGTTGTTTTCCGAATACCTTTTCCACTTTTCAATTTATCACGGTGCAAATTATTACGTTTCATCGGTGATATCATTTTAAAATAAAAGGTTTAGGATTTAGGGTTTAAGTTAAAAATTATAATTAGGGTTTAGGAAATTAAGAGTAAGTGTATATTTTAAGACTATAATTTAATGTTTAAGATGTAAAAAATTAAGTTTGAGACTTAAAATTTAAATTTTTTAAAAGTTTTTAATAGGGGACATAAAAAACATAATCAGGGTAATTAATTTAATCCTTTATTATAATCCACATTTCATCGTAAGAAACTAGTTTACTACAAGAAAGTAGACCATTAGATAATATATATTTATTCGAATTTAAATCTTTTCAAATAAATATTAATTTTTATGAAAGTCCATTATTATATTTGATTTATCATAATTTAAACTTTGATAAATGTTATAATATAAGTTTAACCAATAATATTTAGAAAACCCTAACTTTGAGCAAAGATGAGGGAAGTAACTAAAATTGAAAATTAAATAGATAAATTTTACTATAAAAATTATGAGTATATTGATAAAGCACATAATCCTTCCTTTTAAATACGAGAATTTTAAGTATAATATTACTAAAAATGACAATTATAAACCTTAAATATAAACCTGATGATATGAAAATTTAGGTTCAAATTATAGATACAATATTATTAGAGGTGACAATCATAAATTTCGAACATAAATTATAGATAAATAAATAAAATTATAAAATTTAAATTCAAATTTTAAATATAATATTTTAGTTAAACTTGGAATATATATTTTTTTGGTAATATAAACATAGTTATTAAACTTGAGTGTATGTATTTTAACAAAGATTCAAACAGCTTTCGTCGGTTAATTCAATAAGAATTAAGAAATAACAAAGTCAATTGGTGTTTTACAATAAATTTGAATCTATAACGTGATTAGTTTTAAATTATTAGTTTCGGAAAGTAAGTACGAGTATATGATGACTAGAACTGTCGAAATACCCGTTAAAATCCGAACAATCTTTTAAATTATTAGTTTCGGAAAGTAAGTACGAGTATATGATGACTAGAACTGTCGAAATACCCGTTAAAATCCGAACAATCTTTTAAATTATTAGTTTCAAATTCTATTAGACACAATCTAAAAAACCAAACTATTGCGGTTCATGAATTTCCCACAGTTCTGCAGACATTGGAAATATATATTTTATATATTTTTATTATTGTATCTAAATAAAATATTATACTAATATAATGAAATTTAATTAAAAATCATATTTTAAAAATTCAAGTTTGATTTGAAATTTAAATAAAATGTTTTAAGTCTCTCTTTTCATTCTGAATGACCCAATTTTGAATATCAAAATCTTTGTTAAAATCAAATGAAAGCTTGAATTGTGCTAATATTCGTTTACTATTATAATTGGATTTCCCGTCATCATACTTTTTTTAATCAGTTACAGTGATTACAGTAGTATCTGTTTTAAAATATACTCTTAATCATTAGATATCGATCGTTTAATCATTATATTATAATATTAATGTTCAGATTCGTTACATATAAAAACAACAATTATTTTTTTAATCACTGAAATAAGATGGTTCGTGTTTGACTTGTCATTTTTATATTATATAAGACTAAGTTTATGACATATGTATTAAGTTTCAATGAATATTTCTTACAAACTGGAACATACTTCCTGTTGTTAAGATCGAAGTTCCCCATATTATTTCCCATCTTGTAACCCACCCAACGAACAAAGTTCCTTGCACTTCTCCATTGCTTGTTCTTCTTGAACGTCATTATGGCACACAGGACAGGGCAAGGAGACATTCATGTGCTGAAAGCTACCAACTAAATACCATTGTTTTTGGTTATTCATGCACTTAGGATAGTCTCGAATGAGAGTGCAACCTGTATCGAGAGATTTTAAAAATTCTGTGTAATTTGTTAAAATAAGACTTTTAATATATAATTAATAATATATATTAAAATTTATATTAATTTAAAAAATACTATTAAATTATCCTCTCGAGAATTAAAGATTAACTTATAAACATCTAAAAAGTATTATTCTTTTTGCATGTTTTAAGTTTTAAATTATTGTTATACATATACACCACATAAGCTAAAAATACCCTTAATGGTTGATTGAATATTCATTTTGGTTACTATTCTTTTTTAATAAATTTAACCCTTTAAAGTTTTATTTTAGGTCAAAAGGATCTATTTACAATAAAAATAGTTAATCTGCTGATAATCAATTACTTAAAATAACTTAACAAAATAACCCGTTAAAATAAAAAAATACTTTCTAAAATTATTTTTTGTTACTTAAAAATACTTATTAGTAAGTCTAAATTTATTTTGATTTGTTTTTGTATTTTAAGTAGCATACAAAGAAATATGAATTTACTTTAAAGTCTAATCACCCGTTTTGAATTGATATTGCTTAAAACGAAGCGGAAGGCGGGAAAAGAAGAGGGAGATTTTCAAAAATCAAAGAAGGAGGGTAATTTCATGAATATATATATAAAGAACCTAATAAAGAAATGAAATCAAATTTCTAAAGAAAAAGAAGGATTTGAGAGATGAAGAGAATAATCGAAACGGAAGAAGAAGAGGCAGATTTCCTATCGGCGGTTGCGGCCGCCGAAGAATCCCTTGCCAAGCGACGAAAACCTAGCGAAGACAATACCGAGGGAGCCTACACTGCCGCACTCAAAGGGAGCAAAAGTCGTCTCTGGCAACAGATTAACCCACTCTCCACTTTGCAAAGCAAGAGCAGAGTTGCCGCTTCAGCTGCGGCGGGATCGAGGGCATCGGATTCTGAGAAGAGTTGCCCGTGCGGATCTGGTCCTTGTTTGATTCTCACTGCTAATACCGAAAGGAATCGTGGCCGCATGTTCTATAAATGTCCTCTTAGACAGGTTATTATTAATTTTCAGATCTCTTTCAATAGTTTATGGCTTCAACTTCAAAGAAATGGTTGCTGTTTTTTCGGTATAGGAAAATGGAGGCTGTGGTTTCTTTATGTGGTGTGACGCTGACATTGCTTCCCAAACTAATAGCAACACCATTCCTCTGCCTACCAAGGTAAAATTCCCCTCACTGAAACTTATAAATTCATATTTACTTAACAGCAATCTGAACTTGTACAATGTTGGAATCGAATTAGATATACAAGAATCATATTGCATGTAAATTGAGGAATCATAGTATGAAAGACCCTCAAATTTGAACATGTAATTGCATTTTAAGTGATCTATATGAAAGGAACCGAAAAGCAGTGGCGATGAATGACAATAGATATTGAATTGTTGAGGAAGGTTGTTTGATCCCGTATACAACCCTTCATGATCCTGTTCTTGAACATTGCTGAATATCTTCCAACTTGTTTGGGAATAGTATGTGAAATGTTATCCGTGAGTAGTCGGTTGAAATTCTAGTTCTACCCTAACAGTTTGTATTGTATTCTTGGGTTGATTTTAGTGTTGGAATTTTGTACCACATGAGCTAAATTGTAGACATGGTTTTGAACCACTTTTAGTATCAACATAGGCATTTAAAATAATCATCTTGGCTTTAAGGCTTTTCTTTCCTGCAGACAAGTTTTGGGTGTTCCTTCAGATCAGGCAATGAGCAAAATGTATCAAATGGTCCACTACTTGGTGCTTCTAAAGGCCAGTGCAATACGAATGATCCAAGCTACAATGCGTATACCATAAGAACTGGATCTTCATGCTTCAAATGTGGAAAGGATGGGCACTGGGCTAAAGATTGTAATGTTCCTTCATCTCATACTCCTGATAAATCTGGCACTTGCTATAAATGCAATAAGCCTGGGCACTGGGCCAAGGACTGCACTTCCATGAATGCCGGGAAAAAGCTATAAGTCGTCTTGTTTAGTTAGACTGTAAATTTCAAATATTTCTACTCATGACTCTTGCCTCTTGATGGCGTGCTTTGCCAAGAAACATGGCATTTTCTGCCAATGGTTGCCGATAATAGTAACGCTAATATAAGAAGTGTAAGTGGTTGCTTCACTTTTGTTTTACTTACTTTTGCAAAGGCTCGTTATGACTTTCAACTAGGGATGATAATGGGTCGAGATGATTTAGATTTTCAGAACTTCCATGACTGGTCCAAAATTCTTAGTCATGCCATTGTTAAGATATCTCAGTCTAGCAGACAATTCACTTGTATCAATGTCAGTTTTCACCGATTTGGTCAGCTTCAGTATCTCAATCTATCAAATAATAACATTTTAGTTTCATATCATTTTTAGTTGTAACAAGTAACAAAGTCGAATATAATCTTGTCATTTTTATTCTCGATATATTACATTTGTTATAGTGTCCTAGAAGTTGGATTCATTTGAACCAGACTAAACAATGATCCCAAAAAATCTCTTCAAATATCCAAAGTTGAGTCTTCGAATCAGCTTTTAATGTTATTTTAAATTTTTTGTTATTTAAAATCGTTTAGTTAAATCTAACTTCTACATATTATAATAAATATACTAATTTAAAAAATAAAATAAAATAACTATATTTTAAGAAAAAAACACTCTATCTCAATATTTATCGGATTTCTTTAAATTTTATTTTTTTGAGTTTTTAATTATTTTATTTTATTTTTTGGAGTTATAAATAAATATCACGCATCATATTTTTATTAGATAATAATTTTTTAAAGCAGTTATAAATATTTAAAATTATAATGATTAAAATTTTAAGTATTTATTTTTTATAAAAAAATATTTTAAACGCTTAAAATTTAAAATATATATTTTTAATATTTACTTTTTATTCGAACCTAAATGAAATAATGAAAGATATTCCTTTTCTCTTTCTAGAAACAGCTTAATACATGTATTGACATCACAAAGTCCAGGGAAGGCCCAAAATTCAAATCCCAAACCCTAAACTTAAAATCCATTCTTAGCGCCGCTGTCGACCTTGAAGCTTATTCATTCCGCAAGACGCAAACATGGTATATCTCTTAATCCTCATCGTAGCCATTTCCCTGTATCCACTTCACGTTATTTTCAATTGCCAGGATTTGTTTAACTCAGTACTATCGGAATTCGCTTTGCTAATGTTTGGATGTTGTTACATTGGAGTGATTTTAGGTTCTTCAAAACGATGTCGATTTGTTGAATCCTCCGGCCGAACTCGAGAAGAAGAAGCACAAGCTTAAGCGTCTTGTTCAGTCTCCCAATTCCTTCTTCATGGTAATTTTGCTTAGCCTTTTCTTTGACGTTCTTATTCATAATTTGTTCTATATTGTGGATTAAATTGCTTCTCCTCTTTCTTTGCTTTCCCAAAGGATGTCAAATGTCAAGGCTGTTTCAACATGTAAGTTTACATTGGTAGTTTAGGTTATTATCGGTTTTAAATAGAATCAAGGGATCTATAATCTAAATTTCTGTGTTTTTTTTCATGGCAGAACGACCGTATTTAGCCACTCTCAAACTGTGGTGGTGTGTGGAAACTGTCAGACGGTTCTATGCCAGCCGACTGGGGGTAGAGCTAGGCTCACCGAAGGTTGCTCTTTCAGGAAGAAGGGTGACTAAATCCGATCCGATTGTGACGATTGGAGGAAGAGTTTTGTATGTTCCCTAACTGATTTGTTACAAATGACTTTTATTTTAGCAGCAACTTGAAGTGTTCTAGAAAGACTATATGTTCTACTGTTCTCAATTTAGTGAATGGTTTTTGGGTTTAATGATTATTTTGAGTTGCATTTGATTTGTTTTTTTTTTATTGATATAATTGTCTGTGTTGGTTCTGGTTAGAATTTGCTCAAAGTTGTTGCAACTACATGCTTTACATTATAAAGACTTTGGGTTTGGAATTGCTAAGTTTTATGTGCTTCTTGATGAATATAGAGATTGTGAGAATATAGAATAGTGAAGCTTATAACTAAGTAGATTTCAATTTTGTTTTAGTTTCGAGTTGAGAGATTGTGATAGTATAGCGTATGAGAATATAGATTAGTGAAACTAATAACTAAGTAGATTACAATTTTGTTTTAGTTTCAATTTGAGGTATCTTAATATAGAGTATGAGAATATAGAGTAATGAAGCTAATAACTAAGTAGATTACAATTTTGTTTTAGTTTCGATTTGAGGTATCTTAATACTGAGCATGAGTATATAGTGTAGTGAAGCTAATAACTAAGTAGATTTCAATTGTTTTAGTTTCGAGTCGATAGATTGTGATAATATAAAGTAGGTTTACTATATAACTCTGCTGCTGCCCTTGTTCTTTGTTAATGGTTAACTGTTGAAGCAATAAGGTTATGATGATAAGAAATGAATTCCATTTTAAAATTTCATCGTGTCATTTTCTGCTGCATAGATTTATACTTTATTGATGCATCGAATATTAATCCGTAATTTATTACTTATACAAAACTTTTTTATCACTTACATTCAATATATATTTTTACTTTACCAAAAGGTAGATTAATTTGCTTGAAATAATGACTGCAGTGTGAAAGTCAAGTTTGATAATGGCCTTTGTGAAATGGTCATGTGTGTTAGCTGCTGCAGCCTGCAGGCATACTATTTTATATTTATCAAGCACTCTACAACCCTCCCCTGCAAATCCAATCTAAACATCTTATTTATCCTTCTAATTCTGATAACATAATTATTTTAGTCTGCATTGGGAATTTTCTAAGCTTGAAGGAGCCAATAGAGATTCCATATAGCAAGGAATCAAGTGGATGGAACTTGTCCACTTTAACATGGACCTACCAATACCAATTATTACAAGACAAGACAAAAGTGGGGTTTCAAAGAAACCCTTCTTTGATCCTTATTTTGTCAGCATAGGATGAAGTGGAGTGGAGTCAGTTTCTTTGAAGTAATTGTCTCACTTTACAGCTTAAAATAAAAAATCAGAACATCAAAACAAGTTCATTTATAAGATTTCTTACTTCATAAGCCCAAAATTACATTTTAATTTATTATACATTATATACAGGGATAGTAAGATTTATAATCTGATTTTTTAACTATAAATATTAAATTAATTAATCGATTAATTTAAATTAAATATTACTTATTAATATATATTTATGTCGAAGATTTTACCCTAAATGGAGTCGAGCTGTCAAATCGATGGTCCCTACTTGTGTTTTTCACGTTGGTAAGCTTAGGAAAAAGAATAGGAAAAATAAAAACATTGCAACATTCTCCCAATGATATTAAAGATTTAAAGGGTATATTGATTCAACGGTTAAGATTTAATGTATATACGTGGTTATTTTAGTTAAGATTTAATGTTATATAGGTAATTATAGATTCTTAAAATAAAAAAAAAGACAATAAAAAATACAATTTATATAATAAATTTACTCTTTTAACCTCTTAAAAATACATAACTTATTATTTATCTCTTTAATTTAAATAATTTCTCAATAAATAATATTTAACTCCACCATTAAACACGTATTTCAATATTATTCCTGTAAATTCAATTTTCTATAATTTTCGTGTTTCCAGACGGAATCAATGACCCACAGACTTTCCAACTCAGCTTGTCACTTTTCGTTGCCGACATCCTTACGATTCACTTTAAATAAAATTAATTCAATCTTAGTAGCCATTCGTGTATAAGTTGTACACCTTTTCGGAATAATTAATACACACGTGTAACACGAAGCTAAAAATTATTTATTATTCATATGAAAAAATAATGAAGAATTCTGCAAGATCCTGGAATAAAATCAATAAAACATAAATTTATTTTTATCTTTTCGGATTTTTAAGGTATTCATTCAAGTAAGTTTAATATTTTTTTTTAAATTATATTTTAAATAAGAATCGAATATCAAATCATTAATTTAAACGAGAAGGATTCTTATTTTAGATTAAAAAATGTTTTATTTATGTTTATTTAAATTTATTTATAATATATTTAAGGGTGGATATTAGATTGAGTTATTTTAAAAAAATAAATTATTCGAGTTGGTAAATCATATTTTATGACTCATTAAAATTTTTTTGTTATTGGTTAAGGATGGTCATTGTTCGATTAAATCGAACTAACCGATTGAATAGAAATAAATTTGATTAATTTATTAGATAATTTTAGATTTCGACTAATGATTAAGAATTTTTTCTTTTAACTTTCGATTATCAATTAATTTAAATCAAAATCGGTTCATTAACCGAATAAATCAAACTAACTCTAAATATTAAATATTTAACCTATTATATATATTATATATATTATTCATATCCGTTTATATTCATTTTTATTTATTTATCATTTTAATGAACAAAAATGAATGAAAACGAACAAGCTATATTACTCAATGAATAAACATGAACAACAAATTTTATTTTCGTTTATATTCGTATTCATTTGTTTAGTTAAAATTAAACGAATGAACCTGAATATACTCTCGAACCTAAACACACCTCATTTGTGTTCGTTTGGTTAATTTCTGTGCCTATATATTATTTTATTATTTTTAATATTCTTTTAAGAAAATAAAGCTATTTGGCTCATAAACTGATAAAAGCATGAGAATTAGATTTAACGTGTCATACATCACGCACTTGATTCATGAATCATGCATATATTGATTGTGGGTAAATTACACAATTGACCACTCAATTATATAAATTTTATAAAATGACCATTAAAATTATATTCTGGATTGTAAATTTTGTTAGTAATATATTTTATCATATGAATATAGATATTATAATTAAGGGTAGACACATACGTATTAAATATTAATAATATAATATTGTTTTATATATAAATAGGTACAAATAAAATTTTAAAGTAGGTATATTCAATAAAAAAATTAAATTTATCGAATAAATAGAATAAAATTTTAAGATTTATACCCTCAATAAAATTAATAAGCAATAAAGGTAATTTAAATTTTAGGGTATGTCCCCACACTCTATCATACCTACATCTGGCATTGAAAATGACTCGAAACTTTGCTTGTTTAAATGAGAAGTTATTCTTTATATGTTTTGTTTGATAATTAACGAATTATATTATTTAATTGATAGTATTAAAGAATTGATTAATAAATTATATTATTAAATTATATAAAAATATTTAATAAAAATAATTAATATTATTTAAATATTTGAACAAATAAAATGAACATATTAGGAAATCTAATGAGCGATTAAAAAGAAAAGTAACATTTAAAAAATATAAGACGTAAATTTGAATAATTTGGTTAAAAATATATCTTATTAAAGAGAGAATTACTTAAGTTTGTTTTGGTAGAAATTTTTTTATCTTTTTATTGTGCCTCCTTTTATAGGGGTAAATCGTCTAGCTCTTTCTTATGTTTTTATTTGTGCATCCACTTCAAATTAGAGGTTTAGGGTTTAAGGTTAGGGTTTAGGGAATTAAGGATATAATGTATTTTTATAGGGTATGATTTAAGGTTTAGGATATAGAAAATTAGGGTTAGAGTTTAAATTTTAATTTTTAGCAAATTTTAACATGAGACACAAATGGAGGCATAGGGAAGAGTTATACGATTTTTACCCCTTTTATGCCTCTTATTTAAAAATTTTGAAAATTTGAATTTTAAACCCTAACCCTTCTTTTTTAAATTCTAAACCCTACATCTTAAAAAATACATACTGCTCCTAATTTCCTAAACTTTAATCATAATCCCTAACTTTAAATCTTAAACCCTAAACCGGAAACACCATTATTAGGAAGTAGAAAACAATCTCGTTTGTTTGGGCAGCTTCCTACGAAATGGGGGAGAGACCAAACTCGGTTATGGTCAAAATTACTTTAAAAGAAATGAGACCAAACTCGGTTCTGCAAATCAACTACAGCCTTAGATTTAGTTTTCAAAACATATTTATTTTTCATTTTTCTAATACTTTTTCTTTCTTTCTTTGTTTCTACCCGCACCACTGGACTTTTAAACCTTTAAACCTCACAGCATACTATCTATAAATACCCCCCAACCCTTACCTTAACTCTGCAACAAACCATTCCAAGCTAAAACAGAGTAGTAAGAGAAATGGCAAACTTTCCGGTGATCAACATGGAGAAACTCAATGGTGAGGAGAGAGCAGACACCATGGAACAAATCAAAGATGCATGTGAGAACTGGGGATTCTTTGAGGTATGATATCAGTTATCTAGCTATTAAAACATACCACCTTCCTACAGGGATTTAAATTACAGTTGCTGGTGCTGCAGGTGTTGAACCATGGGATTCCCCATGATTTCATGGACACTGTTGAAAGGTTGACGAAAGAGCATTACAAGAAATGTATGGAGCAGAGGTTTAAGGAACTGATAGCAACCAAGGCCATGGAGGGTCTACAAGCTGAGGTTACTGATATGGATTGGGAAAGCACATTCCACTTGCGCCATCTTCCTCAATCCAACATAGCTGAAATACCAGATCTTTCTGATGAATATAGGTATAAATAAACAAACAATGACCCAGATTTTTTTTTATTGAAATCAAGTAAGAAAAAACTCGTTGATTCAATCAAAAAATGAAATTGCAGGATGGTGATGAAAGAATTTGCACTGAAATTGGAGAAACTAGCAGAAGAGCTTCTGGACTTGTTGTGTGAGAACCTGGGACTAGAGAAGGGATACCTGAAAAAAGCTTTTTACGGTGCGAAAGGTCCAACCTTTGGCACCAAAGTTGCTAACTACCCACCGTGCCCAACTCCTGACAAAATCAAGGGTCTCAGAGCCCACACCGATGCCGGTGGCATCATCTTGCTCCTCCAAGACCCTCAAGTGAGCGGTCTTCAGCTTCTCAAAGACGGTGAATGGGTGGATGTTCCTCCCTTGCGTCACTCCATTGTCGTTAACCTCGGGGACCAGCTCGAGGTCATCACGAATGGCAAATACAAGAGCGTGGAGCATAGGGTGGTTGCTCAAACCGACGGTGCTCGGATGTCCATAGCTTCGTTTTACAACCCTGGCAGCGACGCTGTTATCTACCCGGCGCCTGCCCTGATGGAGAAAGAAGCCGATGATGAGAAGAATTTGTACCCGAAATTTGTGTTTGAAGATTACATGAAGCTATACGCAGCACTGAAATTCCAGGCCAAGGAACCGAGGTTCGAAGCCATGAAAACCAGAGAAACAACGGCTCCCATCGCAACAGCTTAAAGAAAATTTTATACCTTCGCTGCTTTGTGCTTTGAGTTCATCAAGAACAGACTACTGTTACATAGCAATTTAAAACATGTCCAATTTTCTTAGTTAATTCCAAAATCATTCTCGAATTTTAGTTTTCTCTTTTAAGTACTATAACTTTGATTTCTGGTGTTTGAATGTTCCAAAAAGCATCTATTCAACGTTCAAACCATCTATTCCTACGTAGGAAAAACAAAATACACGTGCATAGCTTTGAACAAAATAAACAGGCAGGTCGGTCCAAATTTGTAAAAAAAAAAAATCAAATATTACTCAATGAAACTAACAGGGATTGATCTAAGTGGTAAGCAGTTTGGTTTCGCTTAAGTAAGTTTTAAGTTCGAGACGTTATGTACTCAGAAAATCCCTATTGAGAGACTCAACCATCAAAAACTAGATATACGACACAAGTTAATCTAAATCAATCAGGACTAAATTCTGAAACCAAAAAACAATAAAAAAAATATTACTCAATTAAAATCACTTGATTTTCAAACTATCCAATTATGTTCAATTCAAATGAACTCTCTGAATCAGTTTGCACCAGCCCAAACTTAGTTTGCAGCTTGATTTCTTTTTTGTATCAATCTGAAGACTTACACTGGTCTATATAAACCACTAATGTGACATTGACCCAAATCATCCTTCGGCCTACATTTGTATAACTCAAAATAAAATCCCCAAATTCATCTTCTCTGTTTCATTAGATGATATTAATTTTAAAATTTATTATAAAAATCTTAAAAATGTTCTTAAACAAATAAGTCGTAACTGTTAAAACGTTATAATTGCATTTTAAATGTGATAATTGATTATAGAATTTTATTGATTATTCCTATTATTATTGCTTACGTAAAATCAATAAAATTTTAAATAAACACAATAAGAACGAATATACAAAAACCCTTAAAAAATAATTACTTTTAAATATTACATTTTTAGAATAAACATAAATTATAAACAATTATTTTAAAAAATATATAAATTTTAATAAATTATACAAAATGGGTACTTCCCTTCATGTACGAAAGCACAACAAAAAATGTCAGCATATCAGTCCTCCCATAACCACTAAAAATGGGTTCATCAACAAAAGAAAGATCCTGTACATGGCTTCAAAGAGAAGCTGCTGCACCACATTGGGAGTAATTGTGGGACACAACTGTACCATTGAATTTAATTAATATTAGATTTAATAAAAATATGATTAAATATTTTTTCCTAAAATATAATTTTTAACATATATTTAGCGATGTTATCTGGTTCGTGCTTGTATTCGTTTTGTGGAATATTATACTTAAAATTTCGGACAAAAACGCAGCGAGAGTTGATGCAGATCACACACATTATACTGAACGGATTTTACTCGGTCTTTTCAGTCTTCTGCGGGAGAAATTATATCACGGGTCAGTCTCATCACGTTATTTATAAGATCAAACAATAAAAATTAGTCATCTCATTATTTTTTAATTTTTCAAATAAAGATTCACTTGGAAAAAATATGATATGGAGAAATTGATTACATGGCTAGTTTTTATTGGTTGGTCTCATGGACACGTGATGAGATTGAACTATAATATAATTTTTCCTTCTGCTGGGACCCATAAGGATTAACATTGAGAATAAGACAACTATTTTCTTTAAAAAAAATTAAAATACATATTATATTTGAATTATTTATTAAAATTTATATTTAAATTATTTATTTATGGATAAAATTATATTTAAATCATTCAAATATAAAAGATTATATTCAAGTCGTTCAATTATAGATATATTTATGATTGAATCGCTTTTCACATTTAAAAAAATATATCAATTTAGTTTTTTTTTAAATTATTTGCATACCCTTATTAACAATAAATATTTTATTTGAAGTTATTAATTAATTTAATATATAAATTAATAAAAAAATTAAATATGAAAGGTGATTTGTATAACCTTATCTATAATTAAATGATTTGAATATAATATTTATTGATTGGAGACCAGATATATCATTACATAATTGAGTGACTCAAATATATTTTTTAATAATTAAATGATTTAAATATAATCTTATATATAATCGAGTGACTTATATCATAGTTTACCCTATATAGTAGTATTTTTGCACCGTAAGGATTGTGGGTCCTACTTTTCCAAAATCCAACGGCTTATTCAGATAGCACAGTGGCTCCAACGGCGACGATTTGTCACGTTCCACCCCCTGTTTTTCCATCCGTTTAAGAGGACAACCCAAAAGAAATTAATTAATGTAGATATTTATTTAGCGCCACGTTGTAACTGAACAATATGGAGGGACAGTTATACCCCTTTTCCAGCTACTTCGTATGCCATGGAGCAGTGAGGGGTAGTTTCGTCATTGGAAGAAACATCCGTAGAAGGAAACTTTATATCGGGTCCCACACTCATCGTAGATTCAAATTCACTGGTTCAGACCTCATCGCCGCCTTCCACGTTTCGCGCGCTTTTGACGGTGATGAATATTTTTTATTTAAAACAATTTTAAAAAATATTGTAAAAAGGAAAAAAGCTTTTATTGCCGTAATTCTCACGCTTATATGTTTCCTTCTACTGACGAAAAGACATAAATACCCTCGTTATTCTGCAGAGATTCAATTTGGTCATCAATTCTGTTGGAAATACTGTAAATTTTCCAACTTGAATGCTATGATTATTTTGAAAAAAAAACTTTAATTATTAATCTAACCCATCATTTGACTCATAGAACATAAGTAATTGTATAAAATAATAATAAATAGAAAAATTATTACAGTCAATAACTGAAAGAGAGTGGTTGAACTTGTGGGCAATAATGTCTTTTCACCTTTGAATAAAAGAAAATTTTATTATTGGTGCAGGACAGAACCCAGAAGCTTACTTGAAAAATAAAATAAAATCACAAGATTTTCCCTTACATCAATAAATTGAGAAAATAATTTTAACTTTTTTTAGAAAATCAATTTGGAATAATTTCTAGGATTTCACTTTTTGTTTCTTTATAATATATTTGTTTCCACAAGACGAAAAAAACCCAGAAATTTCTCTCTCATTGCACTCTTTTGATCGTCGTCTTCATCATCTTTTTTGGAAAATCAGACAAATTTGCTTTGGTTTATGCCCAGAAATTAACAATTTTTCCTCATTGATCGTTTTTTTATCGTTTTGACCAAAATCAAGATTCGGTTTTACAGAATTCTGTGCCGCATCCACCGATGCCAGATAATCGGCAAGTTCAGAACAATGTTGTGTCGAATCAATCCGCTGATAACGTTGAAGGTAACGCCGATTCTTTGATCGCTCGTTTTTACTTCAAATCATACAAAGATCTGATGCCGCTTCATACTTTTCCCTTTTTTTTTTTTTTATAGTTTAGAAATCCTTTGTTGCGATAATTCCTCATCGTGATCAACGTTTTTAAATTCTTGTGAAAACGGTAAATTAAGCAGTCTTGTATATTTAATTTGAAAGTATGCTGTTCATTTAATTCGAATTTCTTCAATTGTTTTTTATTTTCTTTCCTATTTGTTGTATAGTGTAGTAGTAATAGATTTTTTCGAAGTTCGTTACTTCAATTCTTAAATAAGCAGATTCTAATTTTGATTAATTTCGAGATCCTTTTTTGTTTCAATCAGCCTCGTATCCTGATCGTCCTGGTGAACCGGATTGTTCTTATTACTTAAGGACTGGATCATGTGGTTATGGAAGTACTTGTCGTTTCAATCATCCAGGTTATGATACTCAGGTAATGAAGTTTTTGTTATTCTTTTGAAGTGAATTGCGATTACTGACAGATTATTTCGATATCAAAAGCCCGGGGACTCAAATTATTATGTACATAGAAATTGATCTTCGGATGTAATGGTTGAATATGATGCTATGTGGTGCAGGGTGGCCGATACCGGGAAGAACTCCCTGAAAGAGTTGGACAGCCAGACTGTGGGGTATTATTACTTTCTCTTTTAAGACCAGTGAACTAAATTGCCTGTTCTAGTTGATGTTTGTGTTGATATTTTGTGCTGGGGTATATCTAACTTTCGCTATGAAAAGGAAAGGCAACTAATGTGGTTGGTTATGCAAATAGATGTTATTTAATTAGAAACAATTTTTTTTGGGAAATGAACATTTGCATGGATTATTATTCGCTTGAAATGCAGAATACATAGCTTGCATGCTTTTGTGTACATGTGCAACTGCTAGAATGTTAATGTGGTATGCAGCGAAATAGAGTTTTCTGATTAGGCTAGTCATCATTTTGATGTTGCAAGAATGTTAACATGATACTGTTTTCTCAGTGGACAGCAGGGACTATGATCTTCTTAATCTAGTGAAGTGATGCATAATTTTTTTAAAGAAAACTGATGTTGTACCTCAGGGACATCATTGATATGTTCGATTTTGTGCTTAACTGCTTTGACATTATGTCTATGCTGTCTCTGTTTTTTTAATTGTTTTTGTGATCAAGACTAATGAAGCATTTGTTTTAGAAAGCTTTTAATTTAGAATTTTTCATTAACCTCCTTTGCAGTACTTTTTAAAGACAGGAACTTGCAAATATGGATCCACATGTAAATATCATCATCCAAAGGACAGGAATGGAGCTGGACCTGTTACATTTAACATTCTTGGTCTTCCTATGCGTCAGGTTCTTTCTTCTCTCTTCTTTGATGTGCTCGCTTGACCTTATGTGCACTCATGCTGGCTCTATATTTACCAGGATGAAAAATCTTGTCCTTATTTCATGAGGACCGGATCATGTAAGTTTGGTGTTGCATGCAAGTTCCATCATCCCCATCCTGCTTCACCTGGGGCTGGCTTACCTGTAAATGGACCTGTGGGATCACCAGTTTTGCCACCAACAGGTGTGCCGTATGTTGGTGGATTACCCACATGGTCATTACCTAGGGCACCATTTGTCTCTGGCCCGCGTTTTCAAACCCAAAGCTACATGCCTGTTGTTGTTTCTCCTTCTCTAAACACAATTCCTGCAAATGGCTGGAGCACCTACATGGTAAGTGAATGTTTCTTTTGTTGGGTAATGTTTATCCGAAATTCAGTCTCCAATATAATGTGGTCAATAGAATCTAATTTCTGCAAGGTGCCATCATTTGGGGTTTTCCTTTTTCCATTCTTTGCCAGTGTAAAATGCATAGTATATTAGACTAACTTCTTAAATTATGAAATTTAAATGTTTCACTTGTCCTAAAGCAAGCTCCATAATTCTCTGCAAGTGTAAACGTTGTGTTGAACTCCTTGAAAGAAAAAGAAAAAAAAACTGTTTGTTTTTTGTTTTATATGTTTCTTTCTTTTATATGAAAAATTATTTACAGGTAGCTCTTGCCGATAAGAATTTCTCTCCTATTTCCCCATATTTTATTTTTCTTCGTTACTAATTTATCTCTGATCAGGGAAACATGAATTCCGTATCTTCTTCTGGTGCCCCTGGATCCAATTTTGCTTACAACTCGATATATCCCACCGAGTCCGGTTCTAGTGGACAGATGCTTTTGTCATCCACATCTGCTTCTAGCTATCCTGAAAAACCTGATCAACCCGAATGTAGGTATTATATGACCACTGGCAGTTGCAAATACGGATCTGATTGCAAGTACCACCATCCAAAGGAAAGGATTGCGAATTCAGTCGTTAATAGTCCCGGCCCTCTTGGTCTTCCTTCTAGACCTGTAAGTCTCATGTCTATTTACATTTTTAGGAATTCATACGCCCATTTCCATTTTGTCACTTAAAATTACTTTAGTTGTTCTTCTGTATGTAGGGGCAAGCTGTATGTTCCAGCTACCGTATGTATGGGCTGTGCAAGTACGGACCAACATGCAGATTTGATCATCCTTATTTGGGATATCCTTATAATTATGCTCTAAGCCTTCCGTTACCTGTGTTCGATACATCTCTCCTAACATATCAAAGAATGTCACCAACAGTCCATTTGTCCGACGCTCCTCCGCCATCAAGACTTCCCGATTCGGAACGGAACACTGACCCCATAATCAAGAAACGCCAGAACTCGGAAACTAAGAGTTCGGACGATCCATCCGAACAGGTTGCTTCTTCACCACATTCTTTGCAGACTGATTCGAAAACCTCAGAAGATATTTCAAACTGATACAATCCGTGTCATTTTATCATCCCTTTTTTAACATGTTTTATTAATTCGAAACCGTCGGAGAAGACTTTCATGATAGTGTACCTCCTGCACCTCCTTTCACCTGTGATCTGATTGTTGTAGGTTTATTTTCCCTGAATGTTCTGATACGTGCAAATTTTGTGGATGGGGTGAAGGCAATTTTTGTTTTTTTGAATCTGGTCGATCTTGTGTATCGATATCAATACACTCTAAAGTGTATCGATAATATTATTTACTATATCATCTATAACCCTCGTCAATAAAATTTATTTAACTCAAAATAACTTTTAAATAACTTTTTAATTTATATTTACCTATAAAAAATGGATGAAGATCTACCTCAAAAATAAAATAAATAAATTTATTGATTGAAATTATATATAATATTATTTACTAAATATATTTAATAATTTTAGTTATTAGATTAGGTTAGAAAATAATATAATTTGAGAGAACCCTTACTTTAATAATGTAAGATATTAAAGATAGGTTTGACAATGTAGCTTTGGTTGAACCCAGGCCATTATTAAAAAATAAAAATCATTCCTAACAAAGTCGGTTCGGTCATTTAAAGGGGACTTTAAACTAAAACTGTTACTGTTCCCGACTGTATTTCCTTTATATCTTCGATTTTTAATTAATTAATTAAAATCAAATATTATAAAAATTAGTATAAAACATACTATTAATTTAATTTATTTTATTCATAATATTATTATATAAAATATTAATTTAATATCTTATTTTATTAGATCAGTTAATTATTAATTTGGAAACGCTTACTCATATATAGATTTATCGATTTAATTTTGATATTATTTCAAATTTAAGTTAGATTTTCAAATTTCGTTAAATTTAATCTAAAATATCAATAATAATATTATTATTATTTTGAATACAATAAATTTAAAATATTACCATAAAGTATCCTATCATTTTAAATTATCTAAGACCTTTTTTAGATTGTCTAATACTCTTATTAAATAAGTTTGCTTCCTTTCTTTTTCATCAACTTTAAATATAATATAATTTTTTGTTTTTATATTATTATAATTTCTAGATTTTTTAATCTATAAATTAAAGAATATTCAATATTTAAATATATTTAATTTCACATCTTTTTATATATTATAATAATATTATAAATCTAATTAAACTTAATTAACATATTATTAATAAATAAAATTTAACACACTAACTGTAACGACCCGGGTTCTCGGTTTTGTATGTCGAGTTAACCCGAGAGTGTGGGTTTCGGTTTTGGGCCCGAGTGTAGTGGTTTAGGCCTAGTTTGTTGGGTCTTGAGTGGTTGTGTTGGGCTTAAGTTATGGGCTGAGGGCATTTTGATAAATGCCAAAATAAGTTGAATAGAGGGGTTTTGGGGTTGTTTTCTGCAGAGGTGAGGTCATAGTGCAGGGGTTTTTCTTTCTCCCATCATCTTCTTCATCCAAGTTTAAGGTGAAAGGAAAAGGTAAGATCTTGGAGTGTTTGGTTTAAAATCTCGTTTTTAGGATGAAGAGAAAGTTGTAGAGCTGAGATGGATCTATAAAACAAAGTTTGGTTTGCCAAGTTTGGTGGAGGAAGAGGTTTTAGTGGGGGGTTTAGGTTGAATTCGGGAATAGGTTTTAGAGGGTGTTAACCTTAGTTTTTCTAGTGTTTTAGACTCTAAGAATCATCATCTTGGTGTCTAATTCACTCTAATTCACTTTTTATCTTCCCCTTTGTAGAGAAACAAGTGAAAGACCCATCATCAAGCTTGAGGAAGGAGAAACCTTGAGGTTGAGTTTGGAGCTCAGGTTTGTGGCTTTGTGTTGTTTTTGCTTAAGGTTGGTACTCCCAACTCATCCTTTCATCATTAATATCATGGTAGTATGCATGACATGTAGATTTTTTGTGTTTGAATGCTTGGTTGAGCTTGCTATGTTTTAATGGTGGAAATTGTGTTAGTGAGTTTAATGGCTGAACAATGTTGTTAAAATGTGTTAAACATCCTTAAAAACTAATAGGAACACGTTAGAATTGATTAGATCAAGTTTAAGAATGAATCTCTAGAATTTTCTAAGTGCAGACTTACATTCGTGTAGGGGGTATCGATACTCGGGCTACTGGTATCGATACCCATTAGTGAAATTTGGCTTTATGGACAGAGGTATAGAACCCTGGTTCGATACCGGGACCTCCAGTGGCGTAATGGCATCGATGCCCGCATCGATGTTGGAGGATCCCCTTTTGTTGACTTTGAATTTGGTCAAAGGGTATCGATGCCTTCTTGGGTAGGTATCGAGGCAGGGTGGTTCGATACCCTATATAGAGGTATCGATACCATCGCGAAAACTTGACAAGATAAGCTTTATTTGAGGTTCGATAAAGGGATTAAAGACTATAATGAATCTTATAATTAATGAAATGGATGGTTAACACAAGATTGACGTATTAAACCTTGAATGACTAAATGATGTTAAGTCTTGATATGTTTTTATGTGAGGATCCTCGGTGGATCGTTTATGTGTGTTGAGTCTTTGATTGATGGAAATCCGGATATCCAAAAGTGTTGCAACACGTCGAAGGCCATCCGATGTAACATTCCAGGTGATGACTTTGAAGACCATTCCGAATGTAGGATCCCGATACTGTGTGGACGCGGGCCTCATTCGATGATACTCAATGTGACATTCCGAGTATGGGATTTGGAGGATCCCGATGCTGTGTGGACGCGGGCCTCAAATCCTGGATGTAGGATCCCGATGCTGTGTGGACGCGGGCCTCATCCTGAGTATGGATCCCGATGCTGTGTGGACGCGGGCCTCACTACTTTGTGTTGTTGTTTGACATGTATATGCTGTGTGCGTCATTATACATTGTTTATGCCATGTGGTAGGCAAGCATGCTAGATCATCATATCATGCACGATATTTATATATTATGCTTTACTGCTTATGATATGCATGATGTTGGCCGAGTTCGGCGTATCCACTGAGCTTTCGTAGTTCAGCGTTCGAAATATGTTTTCGTGCGTAGGTTAGGTGGAGCCGGTTCGTGGAGCACCATCAAGGTTGGATTTCAGCATCGACCGTGTTGTCAGAGTACATGTATTAGATTTAGTGGGCTTGTACTATGTCGAACCCTATGTAATGTAACTCTGTTTATTTTAATTTGGGTCGAATGTTTTAATGGTTTGTAATATTTTGGAGCTCCGATCACCTTATACTATTTTGGGCTTGCGTTTTATCTTAATGGATTTTATGAATCATATTTGGATTGAAATTGATTTTAATTTGTTGGGCTTTTGGAAGAAATTTTTGAAACACAGTTTTTGGGCCGGAGGCCCAATGTGACATCCGGGTCGAGTGTTACACTAACATTTATAACTCTAATACTATTTTAAAAAATCTAATAAGGATGCCAAATTGATTTGTCCCCTTCGTGTTTTGATTCGACTAGATATATTTTATTTATTTTATTATATTTTTATATAATATAATACTTTTATTATTTTTTGGGTCAGGTTTAATCGGGGGTTAGTAATATATCATGGTCAGATTATAGGTTTTATTATTTTAGGTCAGGTTAGGTCGAAAAAAATATATATGTTAAGATTGGGTCGGATTAGGGTCGATTATTTAAAAATATATGTTAGAATTAGATCGAATCTTAACCAAGGTTGATTTAGTTTTTAAATCAAATCAAAATTGAGGTCAATAATTTAATTTTCGAGTCGGAATAAAACAGTCAAAAACTCGTCTCGATCTGACCGTGACCATTGCTATGGTCAGTTCTAAACTTACATGAGCTATTGAGCTGGCATGACCCACCCACCCAATATATATATATATATACTATTTCTCGTTTTAACAACTATAACGGGGAACAGTAACTCCTCATCTTCTTGGGAACACCTTGCTTCCCTTTTCCCTACCTCTGCTGAGTTAGTATCATTCAAACAATATTTATTTTCTCTTTCTTTTTTTTTATTCAAAATAAAATTTTCTTTCTTTTTTACGATCCAATTACTCCATTCTTTCTTACAAATCCTGGGTTTGTGTCCGAAACCCAACAACTAAGTCATGAAGAAGAGGAAGAAATACGACGTTCTCTCTTTAATACCTGGAAATGCTTTCTGAGTTTCGACGCAGTGCGGATGCGCATCATCGTCCGGCGGCCGTGAAGTTTGAGTTTGTTTTTAGCGGCGTACATGGGAAAGCCAGGCATTTCTTTATTTCGAGCTGCTTTCTGGGTTTATTTCATTTCAGCCATTTTTACGTGATTTATTCTGTATGATGACGACAATACAAAGATATATAACTTTTGTTCTTTAATATATTAAGCAGATAAATCATAATTTCCCACTAATTAATTTAGAATAAGATTGTAAATTGAAATTCAAATCAAAGCTGTCGGTACACTTCTTCATCAGCGGCGGCGGCGCTGTCACGGGTAATTAATTCAACCTTTACCCACCCTATTAATTAATTAATAATAATTAACATAACTAGCCTTTTATTTTTTTAATATAATTTAAGATTTATTAATTGATTTAATAAACCATGTTATATATTATATAGGTTTAAATATTGTTATAAACCGCATAATAAAAATATAGTAGGAATATAAAAATTACAAAAAAATATAATATATTCGTATAAAATAATATTTGGGTTTTCGTGGCACTTATTTTTTTCATAACTAGGTTTAATAGGTACATTTACTTCTTCATCTTGCCCTCATAGGTACATTAATTAAGCCGTAGGGCATCTACAAAATTACTCTCTTTTTTGTTTTTCTATTGGTTTTCTTAGGCCCTTTCTCTATGAATTAGTAGTTAATTATATTCGGTAACAGTTAAATATTAATATTTAATTTTTATCCATGTGAACTTTTAATATAAATTAATACATCACTTGATTAAAGATCGGATAGGAATAACATTCGAATTTATAGTGGGGTTCTGGACAAATATAATAAGAGCGACCACACAAGTCCCTTAAAAAAGAGGTCTCAAAATTTTATAAACTACACTTATTAATTTATATTAATCTCGAAATTCATTATAAAAATTTTAAAAATACTCTTAAAAAAGATGAGTTATATTGTTAAAATATAATCATGTCCTAAATATGACATTGATTATAAAATTTTATTAATTATTTATATTACTATTGCTTTTATAGATATAACGAGGTTCTAGACGAACGCAAGGTCCCTAAAATGAACAATTGCTTTTAAAAACCATATTTTTAGAACTAGTGAGGGTTATGTACAATTGTTTCTAATGGCTATATTTTAATAAACTGTACAGGGTTCCTAAAATTTTTGAACCGCCCCTGATTATTTGATCTAGTGAGACCAGATATTAGATCTTTTAAATAATATTAGAGGTTTAAATTATAATATTATAAGTAAAAAAATAATTTTATAAATAACGAGTCTTTACGATATCTGGTTTATATTAATATGTTAATAAATTATATGTGATTAAATAAAATAATTTAATATTTTTCTTTATAAATGTAAATCTTTTGTTTTCATATTTTAAATTTAGTCTTCGTAGGATTATAGGACTTTAGTATTAAATAATCAAAAGCGAAGCTTTCTACATAGAAAAAAATAGGGCAGCTCTGTCAGCATTTGTTTACGTGTGAGTCTGTCGGATCCTTCCCAAACACCACGGCTTGCATTGCGCCCGATGATTCATTTCTTTTGACTTTCAATACTTCATTTTCATTTAGTTAGTTGATTTACACAAAACTAAAACTAAACTACTAAACCCGATACTCAAAACCAATCGAAAAGGTCAAATAATACCTACGTGAAAATAATCGAATCGAGAATTGATGCCACTGAAACGCCTTATCTTTCGTATAGAGCATCATCGATCGAATTCTCGAACCTTCTAAAATGGGCTCAGCTTTGAAAAATTGTTCCAGTTTTAATAACCATCTCTTGAAATCAGACCCATCGAACCCTGGGGCACGTCAATTTATAAGCCATATTCATTGATTGAGCTATTTGGCCCACTGATACTTCGCGATTCATGTCATACTCAACTACTATTGGCTCACTAGGTGTTTGATGTAAAGTCTCAGAGGATAGAGACTGCAGGGGTTTGACCTCGAGGGATAACAACCAACCACGCCATCTGAAGCTCGAGTAGTGTTAGATTCCACAAAAATGGTTTTACCCAGAGCTATTTCTAACAACTTGTGTAAATCGAACTTCATCAAAATTCTCAGGAACCGGAGGCCGGAACTTGCGCTGCTGCACTGGAGGATTTTGTGTAAATCATTTCAATTTCATCCTTGAACTTTAAATCGAAAAGACGATAGTAAGCTTGTGTTGTGTGTATAAACTTGAAAGAATTGCTGTTCATGCTAGAGTAAGCACCAGCAAAAACAAATCTTGATGCACCAACTTAATTATATTGTCCATATAATCTATGGCCCCAATGGAGTTTCATGAACGAAAAATCAAGTTCCAAAATTTGCAAGCTTATTCAGTGATGATATTCAGGCAAACAGCCATTTGAATTGAAACACACCAACTCACATTCTTAACACATAATCTCAATAACGTATAAATGAAAAAATGGGTCTAAAAATCGAAAGTAAATTGAGAAAACCAGATATGCTTCCCCCTCTGAACATACATTTTAGACTCAGCCAAGTCCTTATCTTACAGGAGGAGGAGCCAGCCACCTACGAGTGCCAAAACCAGCTGATTCCATATGCCGAACTTCATAATCCTATGGGATGACGAAGTTGAAGGCGAAGACTTGGATGAAGCAGCAGTTCCCTTGGAGTCTGCTGATGGAGCATCTGCAGTGGGGCTAATAATAGGGGCTGGGGAAGGAGCAGGCATTGGAGGTATGTCTGTGCCGAAGATCGCCTCCGGAAGAAGTACCTTATCGACTTGATATATTGCAACAGGGTCGGTCGAGTGTACAGCGCTGCTGACTTTTGTTCTGCTCCATCCGGAATCGAGGTGCACGGTGCCGGAATTGTCTGTGAAATTCAATGTGTACCCGCCACCAGCAAGTGTACTAATAGGCCCTTTGGCACTGAGTTCATTGAAGTCTGCAAGGGAGTAGAATTGGGGCATGGCATGGAAAAGGATGAGTGATTTAAGTTGGTCGTCACTGAGATTTGATAAAGAAGGCTTCTTAAGGGCCTTGAAGGCACTGTCCTTCGGCACGAAAATCGTAATGCCTTGTTCAGTGTTGTTGGCTTGGTTTTGGAAGGTCTCCATGACCTTAGTGGATTGAAGGTAGTCAAGGAAAGTGTGAAATGGACCTGCCACAGAGAGCAGATAAGTGAGGTTTACGTATGCAGGTGCGGGTGCGGGTGCCGGTGTCGGACTAGGGCTCATTGCAGCAGGAGCCGGAGGACTAGCAGCTTGACCATATGCCAAGCAGAAGCATAAGAGCAACACAGAACAACTAATTATAAAAATCCTGGAAAACTTCATTTCTCCCAGAAATTTGATTTTGCTTTACACCAGATCACTCCAAATTCCTACAAGAATCAAAATTCCCACAATTATACAGCAGCTAAATGGTGAAAAAACAATCCAGATCAGAATCTAAGGGTTCACATCTTCTGTAAAAACAAGTAAACATTATAAATGAAACCAAATCTGCACTTTTCTGCAGGAATGTAAAGTAACTAAAAACCAGATCTTGATTATCTCACCCAACAAATCAAACTAAAGCCAACAGCTTGAACTACTCCTTGATTATCCCCAAGCAATCAACTTTCAGATCAAAAACATGGAATTATTCCTTGAACTCAACTTTACTTCTTCTGGGTATAAGTTTCCCAGAAATAAAATCCAAGTAAAGTAAGTTCTTCAAGAACCAAAAATGGAGAAAAATGAAAGGAAGAAGACACACTATACATCAAATGGAACTTTAACAAAAGGAAACCTACAATGAGAGTTGACAAGTGACAAATGCAGGAAACTAACCTTACTAGAGGAATCCAGAGACAAAGTTTGTTGCTTTGGGACAAATGTAGCAGATTGAAATAAGCTGAGAGAGAATATAAAGATGTTTTTTTTTGCTTCTAAGACTTAAAAAAATACAAACAAACAAATAATGATCTGTGTTGGTTGTAAAGGGAAGGAAATTAGAAGGTGAAAGTGAAATTATTACCAAAATTTTCCAGAAAGGAAAATTATAACAGAAACTACAGGATATTTGGGGTGTTGTTTTTCGTTAGTGCAGATTGAAATAGATGGGATCAATAAATACTTCCTTAAAAGGAAAGATAAAACATTCTTGATTAGGCAATTCTTTCGGGGCAACATTTTTATATGAATTAAAAAGTAAAAAAAATAATTATTAAATTTGCTCTAATAAAAATTTAAAATATTTAATATATATTAATATTTTTATAAAAAATTAACTTTTAAGAGATAGATCTTAAATTTAGATTTAATATAATATTTACACTATTTAAATTCTTTCATTTTTAGTTCATCACTAACGATAAATGGGATGGAAATTTTCACAAAAGGACCATTTTGTCTATCTTCAAAATGCAAAGGACTAGTTTGGAATTTTTCAGTAGATAGGAAAAAAATCAATCATTTATTTATTTTTAAACATCAAATTGTTAATATAGAATAGATAATAGTGTGGTTGAGATTTAAGAGGTCCGACCAGCACTGGCTGTCGCATGTTTAGCTGTTGCTGCCGGAATTGACAACTGTAGAGTAACGAATTATTTCTACAATTAAAATGGATTCAAATTATAAAAATCAGAAATGGGATGGTTCCATATCAAAATGATTTTTTTGTTGATTTTTAAATCGAATAAAGATGATTTAATTCAAAAAATAATCAATGAATTTAGAATGATATGAACTCGAAATAATCTAATCTGAAAATAATATAAACCTGAAATTGATTTAAATATAAAAATGGATCAATAGACAAAAATCTAATATAATCCGTTAAATAAATTATTTATCACTTAAACTAACTCATTAATTTCCGATAATTATTAACAGTCGTGTTTATTACTAATTATTATTATGACAATGATGAGGTGCTGTTCAGACATGTTCCGATCTTTCAATGGGTACAGCCCACAATTACTGTTACACAGTGAACATGCATACTAGCAAGTGCATAATCGAATCTAATTCTATTCATTTTTTTTATTACGTACAAATATTATAATTCTAACAAAATATCAAAAATTAAATTCATATAAAATAAATATTTTTAATTATTCGATTGAATAATCAATTTTAATTTTTAATTTTAATCATTGTTTTTTTCAGATTTATGAATTTCTGCACATGTGCCTTGCTGTCACTAATAAAATCCTTTGGATTAACTTAATCAACTTGCATTACAACTTTGATTATAATTTATAAATTTCTTTAAAGTGATTCAAAGCTTAAACATAATTGCATTTACCAACCGATGAATCATATTATATAACTTTATAATAAAATAAAATTAGTGCACTTTGTTAATATATGAGCTGTAAATCCAGCTAAGGAAAACCTTCTAGCTGTAATTAAGATATGGACAAAATCTGTTATAACAGATTTTGATGTATAACTCAGAAAATTAGGGTTTTCTACTTGTATAAGTATCGAGCTCCCAGCTCATGAAATATACAGAAAACATTACTCATGAACTTCATCTTTTCTATACAAAACCTTATTTACTAATCTTCAACATGGTATCATTCGCCGTCTTCGGTCCTGTGACCTCATTTCGTACTCTCTGAGCTCTTCTTCTTCTTCCATCTTCTGTTTCAATGGCCAATACCGATCCTACTGAAGATGAATCCTTTGCTCCTCAGGTCGATGACTCCACCTCGCAGATGTTTTCGAACAAACGGATCAGTGTCTGCTTGGATGATACGAATTTTCTCCTCTGGAAGCAGCAGGTTCTCCTTACAATCCGTGGTCTTGGTCTACAGCAATATATTGACTCTAATGCTCCTCGTCCACAAAAGTTTATTTCTCAAACATCTGGTGGTCGTGTTCAGAATCTAGTCTACACTCAATACATTAAGCAAGACAACTCTTTGGCCTCTTGGTTGCTCTCTACTGTCAGCGTCGATATACTTCCTCAACTGGTTGGGGCTGAAACCACTCTGGAAATCTGGGAAATGCTCAATGGTCTTTATTCTAATCTCTCCACAACCAAAGTGATGCACCTCCATTGCAAGCTTCGTTCTATGCGCAAAGGACAAATGCGTATGCGCGAGTATACTGTCAAGATCAAGGAGATCTGTGACTTGCTAGCCATGTCTGGATATAAGGTTTCCAGCGTTGAGCATATAGCCACTATTCTGAATGGGTTGCCACCAGAATACGCTCCCTGTGTTGCTGTTATCACAGCAAGCCAAGTTCCTTACACCTTAGATGGAGTGGTTTCTGTGTTATGTGATGCTGAGTCTAGACTTTTAGACTTCCTCGAACCACCTGTAGGCATACATCTCACTCAATATCAACCACCTGCCTACACCAACCGTGGTCGCAGTGGTCGATTTTTATACAGGAGTCGTAGACGCGGTCGCACTACAGGGAGGCTTCAGTGCCAGCTGTGTGGAAAATATGGCCATTTAGTGACCTATTGTTGGCACATGTTTGATGTTCAATTCACTGGAGTGCAACCTGACCCCTCCCCCTCTGCTGACATTGGTCCTCAAGCAAATGCGTGTCATTGGGACACAGAACCTCCTGCTCAATACTATAAGCCCTTTATTGCCCCTACTTCTACTATCCCTGTTACTCCTGATGCTCCACCAGTAGAGGATTCACCTCAAGTCAACTCTATGACTGTTCTAGACCATGCCATTAGTTCTACCTGGTGGTATCCTGATTTTGGAGCCACGCATCATGTGACCAACGATGTTTCAGTCATGACTTCCAGCACCCAATATGTTGGCAAGGGTAAGGTTCATTTAGGTGATAACACCTCTCTCACCATTACTCACATTGGTCACTCCATTATACCTGCTTCTTCTTCTCGAGGTCTTCTTGTTGACAAACTTTTACATGTTCCTCAAATTACAAGAAACCTATTATTTGTCTCCAAATTTGCCACTGATAACCATGTGTTTTTTGAATTTCACTCTAATACATGTTATGTGAAGGATGAGACCACAGGCACAGTGTTGCTGCAAGGAGACCAAGCAGGAGGTCTTTATCGTTTTTCACTTCAACCAGTTGTTCACTCTCTTTCAGTTTCAGCCAATAAAGATGTTCAAGATTATTGGACCTGGCACAATCGTTTAGGGCATCCAGCACCTGAAGTGGTTCGGTTGGTGTTCCAAAAAAACATTTCTCTAGACAAAGAAACAGTATGTTCATCATGTCAGATGGGCAAAGCTCATGCAATCCCCTTCAAACCATCTACCACACTGTATACAGTCCCTTTTGAACTTGTTGAAATGGATGTTTAAGGTCCTGCTCCGATCACTTCATCTGGTTTTCGTTATTACCTTTCTTTAGTTGATATGAGCACTAGAAATTGTTGGACTTACTTGCTTCGAAACAAAAGTGAAGTTACCCTTGTATTTGACACTTTTGTTGCCTTAGTAAAGACTCAATTTTCCTCTACTATTAAGGTTGTTCAAACTGATGGAGGGGGTGAATTTCAAGCCCTAACCCCTAAACTAAATGCATTGGGAATTCAACATCGTACAACCTGTCCATACACCTCTCAGCAAAATGGTGTTGTTGAAAGAAAACACCGACAAATAATTGATACTGCTCTTTGCCTTTTAGCTCAAGCTTCAGTTCCATTACAATATTGATCACATGCAGTTCTTACTGCCACTTATCTTATTAATCGATTGCCAACAATAAGTAACTTGTCTCCCTATGAAAGGTTGCTGAATCGAAAACCAAACTACTCTTTTCTTAAGGTCTTTGGCTGTGCTTGCTACCCTTTGCTTCGACCCTACAACAAACACATGTTCAGTTTTCGGTCCAAGCAATGTGTCTTTCTGGGATATTCACCAAAGCATCATGGCTATCAATGTCTTAGCTCAGATGGGAGGATTTATCTTACACGACATGTGCGATTTGATGAAAAGATTTATCCATTTGCTAGTCTCAAAGTTCTTGCCCAGAAACCTCATTCTACCTTTGTGTCTACCCAGTACAGATCATCCCTGAAGTTTTTCCCCGAGCAGCAACTGAGCCTACTTCACAAGGACCTGCAGCACCTGACATACCTCAACCAACTCCACCTGATCTTGACTTGGCCAGTCCACCAGCATCTCCTACTGATCCAGTTGATTCTACAGAGCCTCCTTCTTGTCCACTCTCTCCTGCTCATCAACGAGACCAGTCAAATGATCCACCACCAGTGGATCCACTTCCTACAGAAGACCCTCCATCAACAGCAGCTCCCTCTGCTCCTCCTCCAACAAACATTCACTCTATGACCACCCGGAGCAAGCATGAAATTTTTAAGCTTAAAATTTATCTTCTAGATTGTGATGATGTTCCACAAACAATTCATGAGGCCATGGCTGATGATCATTGGAGGACTGCTGTTCTTGAGGAATTTTCAGCCCTCACTGCTAATGGTACATGGACACTTGTTCCTTTACCCTCAGACAGAAAGCCAATTGGTTGTAAATGGCTTTTTAAAATCAAGAGGAATGCTGATGGAACTGCAATCGATACAAGGCCAGGTTGGTGGCCAAAGGGTACTCCCAAATAGCTGGTTATGACTTTACAGAGACATTTAGCCCTGTAGTCAAGCCACTCACCATTAACATCTTGATATCCTTGGCCGTATCTCATTCGTGGACAATTCACCAAGTTGATATCAACAATGCATTTTTAAAGGGTGATCTTCATGAACAAGTCTTCATGTGTCAACCTCCAGGGTTTGAACAAAACGATTCCAATGGCTCACCTCTAGTATGTAAACTTCTCAAGGCATTGTATGGCTTACGACAAGCACCAAGGAGTTGGTTCTTTAAACTCAAAACCTTCCTGGAAACACTTCAATTCCAACCCTCAGCTGCTGATGTATCTCTCTTCAAGTATTCAGCAGGTACTACCATTACATACATAATAGTTTATGTTGATGACATCCTTTTGACAGGAAATTCTGAGGCTCATATCAAGCAAGTTAAGGATCAATTACATAACCAATTCTCCTTGAAAGATCTTGGTGTTATAGATTATTTCTTGGGCATCCAAGTGTTCCCTACAGATCACGATATCTTTCTTTCACAAAAGAAGTACATCATAGAACTTCTTGAACGAACTCAGATGCATCTTTCCAAACCAGTGGACACTCCCATGGCTGTCTATCCTAAGCTTGGGAAACATGATGGTGAGCCCTATGGTAATGCCACTCAATACAGAAGCATAGTTGGAGCCCTACTCTACATTTGCCACACACGACCGGACATTGCATATGCTGTAAACAAAGTTGCACAGTATATGCAGTCTCCAACCATTAATCATTGGAGCGCTATCAAAAAGATCCTTCGCTATCTCAAAGGGACAGATTCCTTTGGTCTTTGGTTTGGTACTCAATCTACCAATCTCCTTAATCTTGTGGTGTTCTCAGATGCAGATTGGGGAAGTGATATCGACGATAGACAATCTGTCTCCGGGTATTGTGTCTTCTATGGTGATCACTTGTTATCCTGGAGTTCCAAAAAACAATGTTCTGTATCTCGATCTACTGCTGAGGCTGAGTATCGAAGCTTGGCAGATGCTACTTCTGAGGTTATCTGGGTTCGCAATCTTCTTAAAGACATGGGCGTACAACTCTTCGATCTACCTAAAGCATGGTGCGACAATACCAGCACAATAGCAATGGCTTCCAATCCCGTGATGCATGCAAAGACCAAACACGTAGATTTGGACTTGCATTTCATTCGAGAAAAGGTATTAGGACGAGTCCTACAGATTGGTTATGTTCCTGCCCTTCATCAGATTGCAGACGTCCTAACCAAACCTCTAGCAGTTCAACAATTTGAAATCTTGCGACGAAAACTGAATGTGATTTCATCGAATGATTTAAAAAAACAAAAGAAAGTAGGATGAATGTTAATATATAAGCTGTAAATCCAGTTAAGGAAAACCTTCCAGCTGTAATTAAGATATGGACAAAATCTGTTATAACAGTTTTTGATGTATAGCTCAGAAAATTAGGGTTTTCTACTTGTATAAGTATCGAGCTCCCAGCTCATGAAATATACAGAAAACATTAATCATGAACTTCATCTTTTCTATACAAAACCTTATTTACTAATCTTCAACACACCTATTCCAAGGACATGCCCACATTTTGCATGTGCATTATGAAAATAAAATGTACTATGAATATATATAATATTGTAAAGAGAAAATTCTCAAAAGCATTTTATTTTTGTTAGAAATAAATTTAATCTCAAATGGTAAAAATATTATTACATGTTATAACTATATGAATTAATCGTAAAATAATAATGTTAGAATAGAATCTATTAAGTGATTTTAATAAAATAATAATGTTATAACTATAATTATTTATTTATTATATTAATTTATTTTTAAATTTAATTAAATAAAATTAGTTAATCAATCAGATGATCACATGTATCATTATCTTAATTTATTTTAATTTTTATTTTTAAAAATTAATTTTATTTTTATATTCTTAATCAACCAACCAACTGATAACATGCAGTGGGGGTTCTAGACAGGCGCAATAAGAACGATCGCACAGGGTCCTCGAAAAAGAGAGCTCCAAATTTTGATAAACTACATTCATTAAATGATGTTAATCTCGAAATTCATTGAAAAATTTTGAAAACGCTATTAAGAAAGATGAGTTATAATTGTTAAAACGTTATAATTATTTCTTAAATATGACAATTAATTATAGAATCTTATTGATTATTACTATTACTATTGCTTCAATAGAATTAGTGAGGTTTTGGACAGACGCAATAGAAACGATCGCACAGGGCCCCTGAAAAGGACATTTACTTCTAAGAGCTACAATTTTATAACTAGTGGATGTCATGGATAATTACTTTTAAGGACCATATTTTAATAAATTGCACAAGACCCCTAAAATCTTTGAACCGCCCTTGATGACATGTATTGTCAATCTAATTAATTTTATTTTTGGTTTAATATGACACAATTTTATTTTTGATTTTTTTGTTTTATTTAATTAAAATAAAGTGGACGAAAATAGAGTATTACAAACACTTAAAATTTGTCTGAATATATAAAAAAAATAGGATAAAGACATTGAGTGAATGAAAGGGTGGTGGAGCTCTAAACCCAGTCTTTGCGGATGTCAAAGGTATAGTTGATCTCCAAGTGGCACTTCTGGTCATCATCAATAAACTGAAAAAAAAGAGGGACAATTTGATCAAACTTGTAAAATTTAAGGGTCAATTTGATAAATAAAAAAAAGTTGGTTAAACCAAACAAACCTTTGATTTTGCAGTATATGATCCTCTAGCCATGAAACCAGAAGGAGCAGTCTCTTCTGGCATTTCATGTGTATAAGGCTCAGGTTGAGGACTAAAGGTGCCGATCATATCTTTTGTGCTATAAACTGAACAAAATTAATAGTTTACGGTACGATTACGGTGCGACACCAACCGAAAATATTACCCACTTCGGTTTAAGTGTTGGTATTAATTAAGAGATAGAAGGCTTACCCTTGACACCTGTTTTCCAGACAGTATTAGTGTACTTGAGGCCAGATACAATGTTGTTGCTTACTTGGAAGGAGAACTTCAGCCTATAATGGCTACCTTCTTTCAGTGTGAACCATAATCCATGAGGCTTTCCGTCACCGGGAATCGGAAGAACCATGTCCGGCCTGTCGGCGGAGACAATCGCCACGCTCAGGAACTTCACTTCTGGATCAAGTGTTTCTGCATTATTAAAAAGAGGTCATCAATAACAGTTTAATTCACATATGGGTAGTAGTTTCAGGGACGGAGCCATATGGGGGTGAGGAGGGACAATCACCTTTCACTCCGAAGATTTTTTTTTTCATTTTTGTTATTTTATTTATTTTTTTAAAAAAAATTGATTTTTTTATGAATTTACCCCTTACTTTTAAACATTTATGTTTTGCCCTCCTCAGTCACAAATCCTGGCTCCGTCCCGAGTAGTTTCGTATATAATTCAGCATGACTTTGTTAAGCATTGTACCACCAATGTTGTTAATATCCACACTTCCAAGAAGCTGCTCTTTCCATTTCCTTAA
This sequence comes from Abelmoschus esculentus, assembly GCA_035048815.1. Classification (NCBI taxonomy): domain Eukaryota; kingdom Viridiplantae; phylum Streptophyta; class Magnoliopsida; order Malvales; family Malvaceae; genus Abelmoschus; species Abelmoschus esculentus. Next base: position 11,940,981 of record JAUCBN010000051.1, on the reverse strand, counting down.
GCTCTCATCATCCTACACTTGTCAACAAGTAAAAGAGAAATTCTGTGCATGGAAATGTGTTGTGTAATAACAAGACAAGACAGTAGGAGAAACAAAACAGAACAAGACCTTGTCTTTTTCAAGCTGTTCTCTGAGTGATCGCTGTGGACCCAATGTAATGGCCTCGTCATTATCATCATCACTGTCTTCAGCATGGGTTGGCTTTGTTTCAGGATTCTTGTCATCTGACGTCATATTAGCTGCAACTAGGTACAGACAAAGACATCAACAGTCGTTTTGAGGTTTCCCCAAATAAACAGAAGAGAAAAGAGGTATGTGTGTGCTGGTTCTTGTCTGGTTCTGCTAGGTTTGTTTTTGTGTTTAACAACTCAAATGGCAGGCACGATGGAGGTGCAGCTCTTGGCGTTGCTTTGTTCAAAGTTGGGAAGGGTCATGTGGTGATCCGAAATAGACTCTACTAAGAAACGTAATTAAGGGACAGCATACTTTGTTTACTATTTTATTAGTAGAATTTTCGGTTTATCGACTTAATTAAGCCAAATCAATTCATGTTATATACTTGATTTCGATGTATAAACTTTTTAACAAAGATATTTTATATATACAAAACTTCGAATTTAAAATTTATTTAAGTGATATCAATCCGTTAATAAAGTATTAATTTTCAATACAATAGAAATATTAAAATAAATTATTAATTTTCAACCAAAACCAAATATAAAATTGTACCAAAGGGCCATTGCGGTTTAAAGTAAAGTAATATCTTTATGGAAAATTCTACGACGGGCGTCGAACACCGTTGAACACCATTAATATTGAACATTGTTGAACATCATTAAATTAATTAATAAAAATTTAAAATCTGAAGGACTCAGTATGTAATTAATAAAAGTGTGATAAACTCAACATATTATTAATAATTATATGATTAATCATTTAAATTTTTATTCTTTATAAATTAATTTAATAATGTTCAACGGTGTTCGATGCCCGTTGTAAACTCATCTCTTTATGAACATGAATAGTTGTGCAATTTTGTAGTGGTTATTGGTAGGTAAGAGGTTGATAATGATTTGAGTTTGAGTTTAATTAAGTTTGAATCGGTTTAAAAATGATATTATTAGGTTTGATTCAAGTTTAAGATTTATTGAGTTTGAAATTCTATACTCGAGTTTGGTTCGTGTTTAACTCAAAATAGATACTTTTATTATAGTTTTTTTAATAAAAAATAAGACCTCCTTAAAAATCTCTTTCATAACCAATACTAAAATAAAATTTAATATTCGAGAAATAAAAAAATTATATTAAAAAATTATATTAATCCAAATAACCAAAAAAAATCCTTATAATACAAATATATAACAAAAAAATTCAAAATCAAAAATCCCCAATTTAAGTTTTAGTGAATTTTTTCTTAATTTATTATTTTTCTTCTAATTACTTTTAGTACATATAATAATTATTCAAAACTTGTTTATAAACTTCTCGAACCGAATATTAATATCTCGAACTGAATATAAACTCGAATTAAACTCACTCAAACCCTAATTATCAGTCTTAAATCAACTCGACCATCTTAACTTGTTTGCTGATTTTGTAACATTATTTTACGTGTTTATTCACTCAAGCAGGTTTAATACAAATTTTCACATTATGTAATCTCCTTCTTACAGATTCGGTTAAGACACATACAAGTTGTACGGTAAGTATATGTAAAATTACTTTGTGCTGGTTTTTCTCATTTATTTAAACTAAATATTAAAAAAATATTTTGTATTATTTTTGATTTATACTAATTATTTTAATAAAAAATAAGCTGATGTTGAATAAATATGGTAATTCTACTGTTTAGGTTATTAATAGCTGATGTTGAATAAGCTTAAGCAGTGCAATGTCCAAAAAATGCAAGTTTTTTCATTAAAAAAACAATCCATTTTAGTAAGCTCCAATGGAGAAAGAATCAGCATATTCACAGGGTCTAGATCAGTGTCTTCACACCGGTAAATCGACCGGAAACTCGAGTACAATCTGGCTGAATAATAGAAGAAAACGGGACGAAAAACAAAGCATACATTCATGACAATAACTCTGTAATATTGCCTCACCAATCTTTGCATATCATAAAACCTATAGCCTTAATGTATATGGCCACTAACACGAGACGCGTAATACGTGATCCGAGTTTACGCCTCACTTGAATAATAACTATGAATTTACTTTTCCAAAAACAGGCACTCCAGTTAGCTTCAGATAACTGAGTTTCCTGTAAGTGAAACGTATTAAGACGAGATGTGCAGAATTCACAGATCACCTGCATCGTAAGATTGTCTTTACCTGTCGTATTATCGGGATAGCCAAAACAATTTTGCTAGGTAGCAATTCCTGGACCATGAGATAAACAAAATGTGTAAAGAATACTAAAATTATAACAATGCTTTGGAAAGTAAATTACAAAACATGTTCTGCAAGAAAATCTATAGAGCATTTGCCTTGTGCAAAGGAGTTGATATGATGAGACATATTTCATCAGCAGGCAATCAAATCTATGACCGTATGGCGGAAATGATTTGGTGATCATGTTCCGAGGTTGTCTATCAACCTTATAATAAAACCGGCAAGCACATCATGCAACTACTATGAAATGAAAGATTGTATAAATATAGGAATGTGCAGACAAATTTAAGAGTTATGCCTAACGGAAGAGTGCTAGAAGATTCCTCGTGCGAAAGTTAAGTTATACTTATACGATATTAAACAAGATTGTGCTACTACTAAACTGCAACGAACCTCGATGGTGAAAAGAAATTAGCAGAAATTTTCTCGAATGAAAAACTATAGAGAGATCTCAGGATGCAGGTAACAAGACTTACCTATATTTGCTTGTCTCTTATTAACACTATAACCACCAACATAACCAGGAGAACTTTTATCCAAAACATCAGAAGTGGCACCACCAAGTCCATAGCCAAAGGAACCAAAAACATCTGGCATGCACGTTGAAGATCGCCTAGTGGCATTCCCATAAACTGAAGCACCGCCATAAAGGTCTGCAAAGGCTCCATCATAACCACCATTTGATGTTGGCGCCAAATGGGTTCGGCTATTTCTTCCATGCCCTGTTGTCCCAAAACCAAAGCTGTTATCACCACTTTCATAGCCAAATTTCACACTATTGCTAGAAACATTATTCCTCTCAGATTGACTGGAAATTGCAGAACCCCAATTTATTCCACCGTTTCCAAAGTCAGTTCCTTCAATACTCCCACTTCCAGATCCCATATATGCACTGGAACTAGAAGCTTTTGTGTTATAATTGAGTCCTCCATTTCCCCAAAGGTTTCGGGTCACTGAGCTGAAAAAGGAAGTATTACTTCCACTACTTCCATCATACCCAATAGGACTACCAAATCTATTTGTATCACCAACATAGTAAGGGTTCAATCCCTGTCCATACCTCATATTGCTACTAAAATTTGCACCATAGCCAAAAGTTGGATTTAACCTCGGCTCAATGTTCATGCCCATTCCATCACCAAAACCAAAAGGAGGAAACCCACTTCGACCGCTAGTAACTGGGCTGAATCTCGCATCCATCCTAAGTCCGTACCCTCCAACATTGCTTGGACCATATCCCTGAGTGTAGCCAGTAAGGAAGTTGTTGATCCTATTCACATCATAGTTAAATCCACAAAAGGGGATATGATTGGGACTAGGTGATAACTCTTTGGGAACTGCTCGTTTAACCTCAACCATTTTACCATTCAGTTCATGAAAATTGTTTAGCAACACTTTGTCCACTGCCTCTTCTGAATCATAAGTGATGAACCCGAAACCCCGAGGCCTTTGGGTGTTATGTTCATACATCACCACAACATCTGTGATATTCCCAAACTGATCAAAATACTTCTTAAAATCACTCTCTGTGACTGTAGACGCTAAACCTCCTACAAAAATCTTTCTCGTGCTGCCTGGACCGGGTGAACCATAGATGCCACTAGTGCTTCTACTCATAATGTTCTGATCCTCCCTAGGAACTGCCTTTTTCGCCTCAACCTGAGCATAAGTAATTCGGTAGTGAAAATAAAACTTACACAAGCAAAACTCTGTCAGCTCAGTACAAATAACAATACTAATCAAAGAAATAGCAATCATGACCAACAACATTGATGAATAGTACATTGCATAACAATATTCCAAAAAGCTGTGCTTAACTGCTTATAGATTAGTAACTCACCATCCTGCCATCAATGTTATGTTTCTCCTTGATGACTCTCTCGGCTACAGCCGAGTCTGTGAAAACAATGAAACCGAAACCACGAGCACGCCCTGTGGTTCGATCCCTCATGATCATAGCCTCTACCACTTCACCAAAGCTACTGAAATACTCCTTGAGACGCTCTTCATTTGTGTCCCAAGCTATCCCACCAATAAACAGCTTTCCATTCTCTAACATCTTTTTCTACATTGCACAATAACTAGTTCCATTAGGACAAAGTCCAAACCATCTGATTTTAACAATAGACAGATCAAAAAGCAATACCAAAATATTCCTTTTAGGTGAATCAAATTTAAAATAACACACCAAAGGTGTGCCTTTTATGGATTATATATAGCAATCCAATCATAACAATGAAGATACAAGCAAGAATAATATGATAAAAAAAGATTTTTTTTTCTGGGGTTCAAGATTTAGAAACAAACAGATCTTTCCACGATCAATCAACCGACCAACCCAGAAATTAACTTCACTTGTATTCAGAAATGAAAAGGAAAAACGATAACCCAATTTAAGCAACACATGAAAAAATCAAAACAAGAACTCAAACCCAGATTTCAGCAAAAGAAACCCACCAATCAAAGGAAATCCCAAGTGCTAAATCTGGGCAGAAAATAAACTAAGATCTGAGAGGAGGCACAATAAGAATAAGAATAGAGGAGGTTAATTTCATCCTCCTCCTCTTGTATTTGCCTTCTCCCTTATTACTGTAGCTTTTCTTTAAAATAATTGTAATCCCTGTTTTCTTTTATACCCAAAAATTCAAATTCAGTTACAAATATTTATACAAATTTGAATTGCGCAAGCTTTATTTAGGGAGGAAGATGAAGATATAGAGATGTCGTGGAATATATATAAAAATAGAAAGAGACTCCGAGAGAAACATGGAAGACGAGACAAAGCCTCATTGTCTTATTTGTCTTAAAACGAAAAAAATGTTGCTTTTTAAGAAATTTTCACGTAAAAATGTAATTATTTTATAACCGTACGTTTAAATCTAATATATATCGTTGAAAATATAAATTTATGTTGTATTTTTAATGAAATAAACTTTTTACGAGTTTAATGTTGAAATTTGAACGTAAATAATATAAAATAATATAAATATTAGTAATTGATGACTCGATGAATATGAGGGAATTAATTTATGTTTACGAAAAGAATTTTTTTTTGAACAAGCTAATAGTGATTACAGTAATATCTGTTCTAAAATATAATTTTCATATTTGACATTAATCGTTCAATCACTTTTGCTCGCATCGTTAATGCTCGAACCCGCGGCTGATATCATAAACATATTTATATTGTACCAGTGGCTGATTAAAATAAACCAACCAGAATAAAATAATTAAACCACTATAAAATTTAACTAAAACTAATCGATTAATGAATCAGATATCGATAAATAAACCGATCGTCGGTCAAAAAATGTCGGCTCTTGATTATACCAACTACAACAGTTCCACACATGCTTGCCATTGAAATTCTCTTTACAAGAAAAAGACTAAAGAATGTCCACCATCCTTAAAATCTCACCTTCCAAACCCCCCTAAACCTTATAATAAAGAATGGAACATACTCCCACCACTCAACACTTAAAATTCTTAGAGTTCAAGCATTAGCTTTTAAACTAAGAAAAGGAAAATTGGTAATACCATGTAGCAAGACAAAGACCTGCACATCCTTATCTTCACTAACATATAATGGTCAATAATAGTTAAATGCGAACCGGATTATTTATGCTCTCAACCCTAGCAAAACAGATGATACTATTGACAACTTTTTCTTTTTCGGCCTCCTCGGACGAATTTACACTTCTCAATCCTGGCCAGTGATGTATCTTCTTGATGTTCCCCTCCATTCAAACCTACTGGAGTTCTCAAAAATAACACAATATTTGATATTGCATGTCTTGGATGGTTGGTTTACAAAAAAATAAGATATCTGTTACTGTTTCAGTAGTTACTGGGCCAGTTCATCTGTGCATGTTGAGGCTGCCGATAAACACCGGCAGCAGACCCCCCTATATTAACAGCTCCAGCCATAGTCTGAGCCTGTTGTATAAGAGGATGAACAGCTGCTGCCGTCGCTGCTTGTGGATGATATATACCGGCAAAGGATCCAGGAACAACTTGAGTGGGAGCAAAGGTTACATTCTGACCTGGAGGGGGAAGATTATAGAATGAACTTGCTGGCAGGCTAGATATGTCTCGCCCGGGGGGAGCAATCCATATGGCTGAACCTTCACTCTGCAAGAAAGTAAATAGGTTAGGCAATCATCTTAGAAGGGAAAGTTGTTGGATCTAACGTATTTTCAAGAATATCAAAATTCCAACATCGTTTCCTTTCCGAAACCTATGTTTATCCTTATCAAAGCAGAGAATGCTTAAAGGAGGGGAAAAACAATTGTATCATGTGATGAAAACATGAACTTCATGCCTCAATTCCCTTGGTCCAAAAAACGATAGGGATTTATCATGATTATGAAGCAGAAATTTAGTCCATATTATATGTCTGGATTGCTAGCATCTACTATTATAAAGATTGTGTTATAAGCTACATGTGATTACTGAAACGAAAACTAGAAATTGGGACATGAACCTACAAAATCATTGTTTCAAACATTCTCATCGTATGTCACAAATAACTCTTTAAGAAATAAGACAAATAAATCACAGCAAGAGACAGAAATGGGAATATGGTGTCAACCTGCTGCCCACTGGCGTAGACATTGTTTTCCTTGAACTGAGCAGCAGCACCAAGATCTTCATTTGTGGTTGAATTTCCAGTTGTCGCAGCAGAGCTTGGATTATAACCGACAGGGGAGGAACCATAAGGTCCATAACCACTTGGCATTCCAATATGAACAGAATTTGGTGTATTACTTACAGGTTTAAATTGAGGATGTGAAAATTTGACTCCTGTAGTAGGTGCTGCTGGTGCAGAAGGATAAACAGTACCAGCTTGAGGTTGTTGAGGAAACACCCCATTGTTTATAAATTGGTGGATTGCAGGAGAAGGAACATAAAAAGGAGAGTAAAAGGGAGCATATTGAATGAAGTTTGGAGGATAATGCGGTAAGTGCACCCCAGCTGCTGAGCGGTAGACAGGGACTGGTTGCTGAGTCACAGCTATAGAACTTTGCATCATCCCAGCAGCTTGAGTCACTACTGGAGATGAACTTGTTGTAGTCAGTACCGAAGTGTTTCTACCCTGCCAAAAGATGAAAATCAGCTCCATTACCCAACAGTTATTAACTTAAGTTTGAAATAAACTCTCTTACTACCCTAAAGTTTGATAAAGAAATACACTAATCTCCTGAGATATGATTTACCAAGTCATTTCCCCCAAATTATTTGCCTAGAATAATCCTATCCTTAACCATGTGAAGTTCAAAAAGCATCCGAGGACCAATGGAAGCAGGCAAAAGTCAAGCAAAGAAAATGCGTTGTCAACAATGTTACCAAAACACTGCCAACAGCTCTTCAGTATATAACATAATATAACTTGCAAATCTAAAAAATAACAAATTAGAGAACAAAAGGCAATGTTCTCTTTCAACTGATAACGGATATCATAACAAATACAAGTAGATATGCAAGGTGCTTAAATCTTAATTGTTGCAAACCTCTTGGAGAGACTGAGAAGTCTGTGGAGGAAGAACTGCAACATTCCCATTGTACTTTGTAGCAACTCCAGAGGCAAAGGGAGAAACACGGCCATCAGTATCAGCACTTGAACGGTAGAATTGGGCATAATAAGCTGCTGGATCAAATGGCTGAGGAACCTGAAGATTGAAGCATTTAATAATGGAAGTAGCATTAGAGCCAACAATTAACGTAGTGCAATTGACTTTATTGAAACAATATTTTCAGATTATTGCAATCAGCAGAATGACCAAAACCAAATGCAAATTGAGAATATAAAATCCTGCAAATTCAAAATTATATTTATTTATTCTATTATCTACATAAAAGCCATAAGTTTGAAAAAGATATAGAAACCAAAAGAGCAACGTTTATTCACCCAAAAAAGAGACCTATATAAATGAAAAGAAAGGTGGAAGTGGATGCTCACAACAAAGCTTGAAAGGCGAGAAATTTCATGTGCTTGAGATTCAGCATTTGCAAATGGTGCTAACATGGGAGGCACAATTCCAAAACTATAGTTAGCAGATGTTACTGCAGAATGTTGATGACTTCCAGAGAGCAATGCATTCTCTTGTTTGTCTTCATTATACTCTGGAATGGAATTAGCAACATCACCATCATCAGACAAATTTCCAGGAGCGTGAGCATGTGATTGGGGACGATCAGTGTAATCTCCTTCCTCAGCAGTAGACAATGCATTTTTATTACTGGAATCAACAATATAACAAGAAAATAACATGAGCCAAGTATGCAAAAGAGACCAAATAGTATCAAGATTATTATATCTAAAAAGGGCGCAGTTGCTTATTCTGGGGAAAAGAGGTCAACACCGCTAATAAGAAAGAGAACTAAAAAGTTACATCCATTGGAAACTCTTAAAAACCTTGAACCCTGTTCATCTGCAGTTTCATCAACATCTTGAGAAGCCTCAGACAAAGGTGTAGAAATCTTATCACTCTCCTGACCACCAACATAGTTCAATGCTACTCCAAAACTAGCATCAAAACTTCCAAAACTCAGCTTGGTTCTTTCAGATTCCGGAACATGGATATGGTTGGGAATTATAACATGTTGACATTGTGGGAGATGTAATTCCTCCAACTTTTTCTGCAATTTTGAAGTGGCTACTTCTGAGTCGAGAACTCTTGAAACAGGCAACGACTGAGAATTAGTTTCAAGAGAAACAGTAGGAACTTCAGATGCACCAGCTGTTCCGGAGCCTAGCCCAACAATAGAGTTGTTCGGCTTTGGTTTCCACTCCTTGTTAGAACCAACTGTTGTCATATGTAATTGTTAATACTTATCTTTAGCAACCCATTCAAACATTTTGAGATAAGAACATAAAGTGGTCCAATGATTTGTCAGTATCAGCCAAAATAGGTTCCAAGACAACACATTTTCAATGAAAATTGTTCAATCATTGGTAATAATATGAAAATAAAAAACAAGCAAACTTGAGTTGAAGATACAATATATTAGCCATTTTATCCCTTCTAACAGTAAAATTGTCATTTTAGGTGCTACTTTTGTTCGCATAAGAAATCATCACCTATTCTACCAAGTTATAATGATGGTTTTCAATGTTTCAAAAAAAAATGATGGTTTCACCCAAAATTTATAATTAGCATACTACAGAATTTAGTCTTGCTCAAAGATTAGAAACAAAAAGGGTTACTGATGCCCATTTACCTAAGATGGTTACATATTCCAATTATGATAAAGGGGCAAACTAATGAGTCGGCATATTTCAAGCAAACATGTAATCAAGTACATTTTCTTACTGTAAATAAAGCTACATAAGTGCCATATCCAAAAACCAATAGATCTTGATACCAATGCTAGATCCAGAAAATATAAGCATTTATGTAGGATCCAGTTAAAACAAATTAGTGCATCAATAGCTTCTTTGTCTCTTTCTCTGAGTATAAGGAGTGAAGGATTATAGCACAAAATCCACAATATTTGCCCAGCTTCGTACAACAAGTTACATAAAATCAAACAAAAATACATCTCAAGCTAAGTCAACTATGAACCATTGCATAACAAAGTTATGAAAAAACAATATAATATCCCAATTACCTTTCTGGGGACCAATCATTTGTTGTGAACGACCACTATAATTGGATGAAAGCCGAGTTGCAGAGGAACCATGGGTTGCTGGAGATGAAGGATGAGAAGACTCGCCCAGAGGATTTTTCATGACAGTGGGGGATTTGCTTGGCATCTTTCCTTGCAGGAAAGAACTACTAGCCTCAGTAGCAGCTGTAAGTCAAAGAAAGAAATTAATGAGATTCATGACTGAACAGAATAAAGGAAGTTCGAAACAGATAGGGTTTCAAAGTCCTGACCAGATGCTAATTTGTTTTCGGTAGGAATAACTGCACTTGGTTCTGTAGAAGCTTGGCTGTTTCCTATATCATGTCCGATTGTGTCCAAAGAGCCAACAAGCTGAGAAACATTGGATTGAACTAGTGTAGGTTCTGAAGACGAGGATGCTGATTTGTTTTCGGTAGGAATAACTGCATTTGGTTCTGTAGAAACTCGGTTGCTTTCAGATTTGATAGTGTCCAAAGCGCTGAGGAGCTGAGGAACATTGGATGGAACTAGTTCAGGTTCTGAAGATGAGAAGCAGATTACTGATGAAGATGCAGGAGCAGTAGACAGGGAACAGTCACTGGAGCTTGCTGCAGGCTGCCCACTCATGTCCCCAGTGGGTTTGTTTATTGCATCAACAGGGGATGACACACTCCTGAACTCACTGATACCAACAGATGAATTCTCTTGAGGTGGATTAGAAGCTTCTCTTGCAGATGCAGAAAAGGTTTCAGCCACTACTCCAGTAGAACCTTTGGCCATGGCAGGTACAAGACTGCAAAATATAAAAATGTAATTCAAACAAATTATACCTAAGTGAATCCATATTTACAGCAATAGAAAGAAAAAAAAAATGAGATAGCAGATATGTGAATTGCAGCCACCTGGCAATGAGGGTAGATTCTTTAGGTTTTGTCTCCAGCGAGGTTGACAAGGATTGACTGCTGCCACTTTTTGCAACTTGATTCATTCCATTGTCTCTCCCAGGATCAGAACTCTTAGAAACACCAATTGCTGATGAGATAAGCAGAAGACAATTACAATAAGCACCATTTCTAACAAAAATTTTGTATTAAAATATAGGGGAAGATTTATGAAATTAAAATAAGAAAAAATCCATGACCATTTCAAATATCAAACTGAAAGAATTGAAAAGCGTAATCAACAAAAGCACATCAACCACCACCACAGCAGCATCAAACGTTAGTAACCAAAACCACATCTGACACAAAACTCCAAAAAATGCAAGGGCGTTGATAAAGAAAAACATGTTCAAAATAAAACGTAACAACTTGTTCATTGACCTAGCTATAAACTAGTCGCATGGATGAAACAAATGCAAATTTATGAGGCACAATCAACTCATAATTTCAGAAGCCTGACAGTATTAACTAAATAATCATCACAAACAAATTTGGGTTCCAAAATTTCTGTTTACCATGTGTTGAGTAACGAGGAGGGAAATTCCCCCGGCCACCCCTGGTCCCCCTTCCCTGTGAACCAGGTTGCCACCGAGACTCTTTAGATTCTTTGTTGTTCAAACTCTGCAATAACAAGTGACAATAGCACATTAACCACATGGAATAAATCTCTCTAGTACACAACGGTGGATGCAAGGCTATGTTAGGGGGGACACCCTAAAATTTTAAGCTATTACGTGTGTGTGCACCCTCAAAAATATTTCTGGATTTGCCACTGCTAGTACCTTTTGTACTCTCTCTTCAACCTTTCGCCCTCCTGTTGTCAACCAACCCATACACCCCCAACACTTCATACCCAAAATTCTCTGGCCTACAGAGTGACCTTAAAAGGAAATGTAATTGACTACAGGTAAAACAAAATAGGTGGTAATTATCTATGCCTTCTATCCCCTTATCGCTAAGAAAACTTGTGCTTTGCTTTCTCATCATATAATACCATAGCAACTCTTCTAAACCAATATCAATAAGAAGTATGACATAGAAAAAACAGAAAATGTTGAACTTAAAGAAACCCAGAAAATAGTAAACACTTCAATTTTTCTGTAAAAATACTTGCCTCTTTTTTCCTGTCACGCTTTCTTTTGACTTCCCGAAAAGGATCTGAAGAACAATATACACATTCATCATGTATTTGGAAGCAAAACAAAAACGATAGTAAATTGGTTAGAAAGAATGCACCAACTAAAGAGAAGCAAGCAATAAAATATAAACAAGAAAGTACCATATGCTAAGAAGTACATATATTTCTGACAGATGTTTGTTAAAAAAAACAAGCCATAACTCGAATGAATTAAGAAATATTAAGCTTACATGACAAAGGCCATAATATGATATCAATGCTCAACTTGATACCAAACTGATGTGACGACCAACATCCAAATATCAGAAAGTATGGAATAAGGACAGACAATAACAAAAGATATAAGAAAAAACTAAACCAGTACAACTTTTCAGGGTTAATAAGCCACGGCTTGAGCAGATACAAATCAGATATCACAACATTAAACTTCCTTGAGACATTTGATGCGGTACTGAACGCTGACTAAAAGCTTCAGTTAACAGGCATACAATTTGGCAAATCATAGAAAAAACGTTAGTGTTATCATGGTAAATGACACATGTAATAGCTATGTACCTAAAAAGATATTCAAAGGGGAAAATGAGGATATTGAAAGAAAAACCCTTTTTTTTCCTAATCTAACAACAGAAACTGATAGAGTAGTTAAAATGCAACAAAATCAAATTGTCTGAATTAATGGAATGAAGGAGGGATATTTTTTTAAAGAAAATGAACTTCAAGAGGATAAATTTTGCAGAAAATACGATCATTCAAGAAGCAATTTAATATACTAAAACATTTCTAGAGCTAAGTTTTTAAAAAAAATTGAATGACAAACAATTATATAATTTGCAAAGGGGAAAAAAAATCTTGACATTTATATATGAAAGGGGGGGGGGGGGGGGGAAGGGATTAATGAATATCAAATCAAGATTCATTCCAATTAACAGTGCAACCCATCAGAACCAAAATAAATACTAAAAAATAACATACTACAATCCCAAGCAATTAACACCCAAATCGCCAAAATGAAATTAAGATCAGAGACAGGCTAAAAAGCATAGATCAAATTAAAACAAGAAAAACCCAAAAAGAAATAACAAGAAAAAAAAAGACCAACCCCATTGAACAATTCCAGTCCAAGGAAGAAAAAGAAAAACTAACGCATTAAAAATACCCAGAAAGAAATCGAAAACTTAGCTAAAAAGAAACTTCAAACGATAAGAGAAAGAGAGAAAATAAGGAGAACATACCCTGAAGGAGGAGCCTCTGAGCGGTTTCATTGGGATCCATAGAACATTCTTTAAGCATTGCATAAATCTCATCTTCACTATGATTACCTGTAACTTCTTTTAAGTTTTGGATCGTTTTCCTCATACTGTTGGGGATTGATGAAACCCTAAACCCCGCACCGCTCATCTTCTCAGACAAATCGTTTTTTCCCTCTACTTTTTTTTCTTTCTTTCCCACTTTCCGGTTCAAACAAAACGCTCTCCTTCCCAATTCCCTTTTGTATACCCCTATTAACAATATAATTTTCCTATATGATTAGTATAGAAATTAAAAACAATATAATATTTATCTTTCTGCTATTTTTAGTGTATACAAAGAGGAGAGGAAATGGAGAGTTGTAGAGCGAAGAGAAACTGAAAAGAAAAATCCGAACTTTAAACAATGTTTTATAATTGATGAAAACAAGAGGAAGAAGAAAATGTAAGTGAGAAGAGAAGGAGCAACACCCAAATGGGGAGTGTAGAGCTTAAATTATTAGGCTGATTTGGTTTATTATTGATATTTATGATTTTAATTAACTAAATTTATTTATTTTATTTTTTATGTATAAACAAAAATAAATAATTGTTTGGACGTTATTTTGAAATTAATAGATTTTAAGTTGAGATTACTGATAATGTAATTAATAGTAAATAAAAATCTTTTATTTTTTAATTATATTTTTTATATTTTTATTAAAAACATTTAAACTTTAAATCTTAATTTTAATTTTAAGTCCTAAATTTTAAATATTAACTTAAAAAATATACGTTATCCCTAATAATATTTTAATACGTAAATCGTCTACTTTTTTGTTGTATCTCAATTGGTGTCCCACTATAAAATAGTTGGTTTAGGAAATTAAGGATATAGGATATTTTTAAAGCGTAAAATTTAAGATTTATGATGTGAAAAATAATATCAAAATTTTAAATTTATTTTTTTATTTTTTTAATGTAAGACATAAAATAAGATATTATTATACGACAAAAAGTTTTTATTAATTAATTAATTATAAATCTTAAATTGTAAGAGTAAAATTTAAATCCTACAAATTAAATTATAAATTATTTTTAAATTTTTTATATTTTAATTGCTGGGTCTTCAGTATTTGTTTTCATCCTTTCTGTGTCTCGGCCCACTCATTTTCTTTTTTAGTTCTCCGGCCCGCCCCGGTAAATTCCTGGTCGCTTGTGGCCGTGAAGGTGTGGAGATCCTCTTTTGAGTGGCAGCGTCGTTCTTCTCGAGAGTTTGATCTCTCAGAGAAACTGTGGGGTGGAGGTCGGGATTCAAGGACTATCACTGTGATTCCATCGTAATATTAAACTGTGATTATAACGTAATGTAGCAATCGTATCGTATTTTTTAAAAAAAGTTACAATAATATAATATAAATATAATATAATAAAAATTGTATCATAATTTTAAACGAACCAAAACCATTACATAATCCTAAAATATATCATATATTATATTAACATCATATCATCATAATAAATACTAAAAAATAATCTAAAATATAAATATCTATAAATAAAATACACGAATATACTTAAATTTAATAAATCAACTATATCGGTGTGATATCAATCTATCAATTAGTCTTATTTTTTAAAGCGTGAAAACTTTAAATTTTTATTATAATTTTTTTATATTATCAAAAAAATAAATTTGAGGTATAATATTGTATCATCATTCTAGGAATAAAGGAAAAATAATGTGCAAATAAAGTGTTAAAGTTATGTTGTATATTTTTATCTTTTTAGTGTTTAAAATATATATAATAAATAAATAAAATAAAATAGATGATTATATATAATATTTTTATAAATAAAAGTGAAAAATTATTCTTATAATAAAATATATAGGGTTAAAGTTAAATTATATATTTGTATATATGTATTTTTTTTAAGTTAATGTAAACTAAAAATATAGTATTGAAATATGTCATTATTTAGTATTTATATATTTTTAGCATGTTTTAGTTTAAATCAAAACATATACCATCTAACTCGAAATTAATATTATAATATTCTCTTATGTTTTTTTTTATATATTTTTTACAATTAATTTTTTACAATTATTTTTTAATAAAAAAAATTTTAAAATTATTTATATTTAAATAATTAAATTATTTTTTTATAACTTAAATGAGTTTAGATTGCTGTATATAATTTTTAGGTCAAATTATAACAAAATTTTAAAAATAAAAGTGAATTAAGTGTAGATTTAAAACGATTAATTTAAAAAATCAAATTCGAATAATACAAAAACTCGACCCACCCTACCCATCACCATATCTACATTATTTCAGTTGATATTTATTTTTTATGATTACTTTATAATAATTAAATATAGTATGGACGATAAACAATTAGGTGAATCATAGAGTATGAAAAGTGTGCATTATTTATCAGCTACAGAATCACGCCACGTGTCAACTGTCACCCATTGGAACTTGATTCCTTGCAACGCATAATAAGCGTAATATAACTCTCAGCTCTGTACTTTCTATGGCTGCTCTTTTTTCTTTACTACCAAAACTACCCTCCAGCAAAATCCGGGGTGACTGCTTCAAATGGCTTTAAAGTCTCGACATTATACATCATGCAAGAATACCCTTTTAGGAAAAGTATCGGTTACGTGTCCACTTTTTATTTTTTCCCATTTTTTTTATTTTGATACGAATTTACAGAGAAATTACTATATGAACTCTTTCCCCACTTAGAATATGATCCCGATCAATTAAATTAAGACACGTCATATATTTTTTTCATATTATATTCATACATAAGCATCATCCAAATTATCCACATTAATATCTTTAATTTAAAAAAAATATATTATCAAAGATCTTTGTGTTCCTCTTTATTATTTAATTTTTTAATTATTTTTTTTCTAAACCCTAACCTTAAATCTTGACTCTAAACCCTAACCTTAACAATAAAACCCTAAACCTTAACCCTAAACCCTAAACCTAAACATTAAACATAAACCATAGCCCTAACCTTAACCTTAAACTCTAAACCCTAAACCTAACCTTAAACCCTAATCCTAAACTCTAAACCCTATATTTATATAAAAAATTAATTAAGAAAAAATTTAAAGAAAAAATTTAAAGAACAAAGATAAAAATGACACAGAAAATCTTTGGTAATTTTTTTTTTTTTTTTAAATCAAAGACATTAAATTGGATGATTTAGACAATGCTTATGTATAAATATGATATGAAAAAATATATGATTTAGACAATGCTTATGTGTTTTAATTTAATTGGTTGAGAATCATATCTTACATGCTGAAACGGATTCCTATAATAATTTCTCGAATTTACAGGTATATTTATACTTATACACTCTGATTTTCCTTTCTTACGAAAGCTAAAAAAGCATTGTCCCCTGCTTTATGCTTCTCACACCTTCTCTTCAAGTCTAGAACAGCGTTGAAGGTAAATCTGAAAGCAGCAGTTTCATTTGTTCTTTAGTACTTTCTTCTGTTAAAGTTTGGATTTTTTTTGGGTTGATCAAGTTTTGTTGTTAGGCATATCAAGGTGGCGACTTTATTATTGTTTTGGTTATTTCTGAATCTGGGTTTTGATTTACTTAATTGCTTTGATAACAATAACAAGCTGTGGTTTTGATCAAGGCTTTATTATCTTAATTCTCTGCCAGAAACGTCTGTTTCCAATATGGACAAAAAGTTGGTTTGCATCTTTTTCTGGGTTCTTGACTTCTCTCTCTTTCTCTTTTTTATCATGGATTGAAGGTTTTCCCTATTGCCATTTTTTTTTGATTTATGAAATTTGACTTATTGAGGAGGCAATTATTAGAAATACCATATAAATGATCATGATGTGCTCTTTTGTATCTGGGTTTTATGTAATGAAATGAACATATCATCTAATTGAAGTAAGAACAGAACGTACATGCTAACTTGGTTAACCATGAACACCCTAGTTCTATGAACCAGTTTTTCTTCTTTTTTGTCTTATCATGCATGATGATCAATACATTCACGGGTGAAGTTATAGTGGAACTGGGGAATTAGCCATTTCTTAATTCTTACTGCAATAAATAAAAGGTTCAAATCTTCTTTATAACAAGCCTTATGTTTTCTTTAATATCTCTCTCCTTAGTTTAACATATGTCATGTGTTTTTTCCCTTCAGACACATTGTTTTGGACATACTTATGCATATTTGTTGTTTTTTCAGCCGTGGTCTATTTATAAGCTATAGAAAGAGAGGAAAAAAGTGTTCTAAAAGTATGTAATAAGTTATTCGGGTCTATAGAGGTTGTCAAGTTCATTATACCTTTAATTTAGTCATTCATGAATTGTTAAAACATCAAAAGGCCTCTTGTTTTGGGCAGAACTTCTGTTAACAAAAGTTAATTAAGTGGTAATTGAACGTTGATCGAGTTGTTTAACTCTTTTTCTGTGTGTTTTAGGGCATTACCAGGTCTGCCTTGTAAGGGAATGTTATAGGCTTTCAATATATACATTCAGAATGGAGAATACTGAAGCAACAAACCTCAACAAACCCTTGACACATAACCTAGATGTCAGTGATTATTTGTCATCATTTACGAATAGCTATGGAACATATGGGTTTGTGGGTGCTGCTGTCATTGCTGTGATTTTACCTGTATTGATTTCCACCTTTCTCATGGGAAAGAAAAAGGGGAAGAAAAGAGGAGTTCCAGTTGAAGCGGGCGGTGAAGCAGGTTATGCTGTGCGTAATGCTCGAATTCCTGAGTTGATTCAATTTCCTTGGGAAGGGGCCAATACAATAGCTGCACTTTTCGAGCAATGTTGTAAGAAGTATTCACAAAAACCATGTATGGGAACGAGAAAAGTAATTAAGAAGGACTTTGTTACTGGTAGTGATGGAAGGAAATTCGAGAAGCTACACCTAGGGGATTATGAATGGCAAACCTATGGACAGGTTTATGAACGTGCTAGCCATTTTGCATCTGGGCTTGTTAATTTTGGTCATGACGTTGATACTCGTGTTGCCATTTTTTCTGAAACTCGAGCAGAGTGGCAGATTGCCTTTCAGGTATTGCTACGAATATGATCCTTAATTTAACATCTTTTTTCCATTAAAGTTTTTGATGCAGGGACATGTTTTTTTTTTCAGGGATGCGTTAGGCAGAATATAACAGTTGTCACTATTTATGCTTCACTAGGTGAAGATGCCTTGATCCATTCTCTGAATGAGGTGAGAAATTTATCACGTCTGTTTATTTTCTTGATCCTGAATTATTCATGCAGAAATGGTTTATGGAATGCACAATGTGATTATATGGTTACAATATTGTTCATCTTCCTCAATTCTTGTCTTTCTTTTTGCAATGCTTGTTGTCCTCATTCTATGTTTTAAATAATGCCAGACCCAGGTATCAACCTTGATCTGCGAATCCAAAAAGTTAACAAAGTTGGCTGCAATACATCCAAGCCTGAAAACGATCACAAATATCATCTACTTCGAAGATGATGAGAATGCAGATGTTTCGGGTTTATTTGGAAGCACGAGTGGCTGGAATGTTTCTTCTTTTCATGAAATTGAATTGCTTGGAGAAAGAGCACCTGTTCCTCCTACTCTACCGTCCAAGGATAGTGTAGCTGTTATAATGTATACAAGTGGCAGTACGGGTCTGCCAAAGGTTCACTACTAAACTTAGCTCCTTATTTTTCAAGTGTGATATTTTGTTCATATGTGCAAGCTTAGGTACCCACCTAGCACAATGCTAGCAAATTTGCTAATTGGTGTAGGTGGAATGGCCAGTATCTTTGGATTTTCCCTTATAGATTGCATGCTGAAAGACAACATAGGGTTTGTATACCTTTATATGACTTACTTGAAAGTGCAGAGTAATAAAATGAACACATTATAAGTTCAATTCAAAACTTTAAAACCGTCTTATACAACTAAGAAACTGTTTGTTCCCTAGTTGTTATTCACTTATTTGTTTATGAAGACTAACATGATGTACTTTTTAATGAGTTAGGGAGTCATGATAACTCATGGGAACATTGTAGCGATTACTGCAGCTGTTATGACTATTATCCCAGGACTAGGAAGGAATGATGTATACTTGGCATATTTGCCCTTAGCTCATGTTTTGGAACTGGCAGCTGAGGTAGGTTCATATCCAGTTTTTGTTGCCTATAAATGGCATCAATATTATTCTTATGGTTGTATGTTCTCCAGTCGGTGATGCTGAGTTCAGGTACTGCAATTGGCTATGGTTCACCTTTGACGTTGACAGATACTTCTAGTAAAATCATGAGAGGGACCAAGGGAGATGCTTCTGTATTGAAACCCACTCTCATGGCAGCCGTTCCTGCTATTTTAGATCGTATTCGGGATGGAGTTCTGAAAAAGGTGTGTGCTGGTTTGACTCTCTTTTAGGGGAAATGGCAGGAATTGTATTTAGGGGTCAATATTATATATGTAGAGATCAAAATAACCGTAGAACTTATATATCAAAACATCAGATTTAATTATAATAATGATATTAAATTTGCAGATCTATAAATTTCTTTTTGTGAAGAAAACTATAATTCAAATATTATAATTAATATTAACAAGAATTAAAGATTTGCCAAAAAAAGGGTAACTAAAATCACCAAAATAAGACTAGGACAATAATGAATGAGACTAAACTGAAAATGTCAATAAATCGTCAGAATACAAATTTTATAGAGGGTCAAAACATACTTTATACTATTGTTAAGTGAACAGGCTGCCTTTTCCCTTGGATATTCCTTGCTCTTTGCTAATTCTTGTAGTCCTATTTTATGTAGGTTGAGGGTACCGGAGGGATAGCAAAGAAACTTTTTGATATTGCTTATAATCGTCGACTGCAAGCTATAGAAGGAAGCTGGTTTGGTGCTTGGGGACTTGAGAGATGGTTTTGGGATGTTATTGTTTTTAAAAAGGTACGCCTTGCCCTTGGAGGTCACATTCGACTCATACTCTCTGGTGGAGCTCCTTTATCTGGAAATTCCCAACGCTTCATCAACATTTGCATGGGGTAGTTATTCTCTTCCCCTGAGTTACCCGTATAGTTCAATGAAAAAGTAGTTTCTCTCATTTGTTTTGGTGCTGATTCCTATCAGTTGGTTCATAAAATATTATCGAGTTCCAGTTTCAGCGTTCCAGTCAGTGTCGTGTGACAATCTAGAAGTGTTCATTTTGTTGCTTATATATATATATATCCATTGCAGATATCATCGCATTAACCATTTTACTGTGCTCATACATATCATTTTAGACCCCTGGCAAACAAGAATGACTCTTGGTAGTAATATTTTTGGAGGAATTGCCTTCCAGATGTAGCATTTTTTGCTTTCAAGTTTATTTCCAGTTCAGAGTATGTCGAGTTCTTATTATGAAAGTAACCAATCACGGTCATGGAGATATTTTTCTCTCCTTTTTTGGTAGCCATTATAAGCAATTTACCTTTCCGAACCAGACAATTGCTTCACTTCGTTCTCTTCATATTTGTTCTAACATGAGAACTACAAATTCTGAAGTCTCTGGATTACCAATGACCAGAAGGGAACACTGATTTCTTTAACATTTCTTTACCTGGTGAAACGTAATGTGATTAATCATGTGAGTGGATTAGCATATTGTTGGTTTTGTTAAATGTTGGTATATTTAAGAAAGTCTTGTAATCAAGAGGGAGACAAAGATTGAAGCACTCTGGAAGTTGAACTTCAGTTCTACACTAGATAAAATCTTTTCTGCACGTATTGAATTTGCTCTTCTAAATTGCTTAAATCTCATGTTAGTTTTCTCAGTAAAATTCAACTTACATGTGTTATTTTCTTCATTAGAGCCCGTGTATCTCAAGGATATGGCTTGACAGAAACATGTGCTGGATCTGCTTTTACTGAGTGGGATGAGACAACTGTCGGCCGAGTTGGGCCACCCGTTCCTTGTTGTTACATTAAGGTATGCCACATAACATAAGAGAATGCAGTAAGCTTTCCATTACAGCTTTGTTTGTTTTCTGAAGAAGGGTTATACAAGTGTTTATTGCTTCCAGCACATTTCAGCTTGTGGCTTAAGCCCTTGGATCCTTGGGAGTATTTTGTAATGAAAAGAAATGATGAAAGTACTCGACTCATTCCGGTATTTATTCAAGGTTCATAATATGAACTTTTATAATTGGGTTACTTTTGCAGCTTGTTAACTGGGCAGAGGGTGGGTATACAACATCCGACAAACCGTTGCCTCGAGGAGAGATTGTTGTTGGGGGATTTAGTGTAACTTCTGGCTATTTCAACAATCCTGAGAAAACTGATGAGGTTTACAAGGTGGAGTTTGTACTTTGTATTTGTACTGGGCAAGTGGTTTTGAATACATAAGCAATTAGGTCTCATAGTCTGAAAAAATCAACTAATACCAAACTATGGTTCACTTGCACCGGCAGGTTGATGAGAGGGGCATGCGCTGGTTTTACACCGGAGATATCGGACAATTTTATCCTGATGGGAGCCTTGAGATTATTGATAGGAAAAAGGATATTGTTAAACTTCAACATGGGGAGTATGTATCTCTAGGAAAGGTGATAATAAAACAATACTAATGCTTATTTTTGGAAACGGACATACAGGATCGGATACTCATTTCTTTTAAAATATGCTGATTGCAGGTTGAGGCTGCACTGATGCCAAGCAAATATGTCGACAATTTGATGTTACATGCGGATCCCTTTCACAGCTATTGCGTGGCTGTGATTGTTCCCTCAAGAGAGGTTCTTGAGAAATGGGCCCAAGAAGCTGGTATAGAGTACAAAGATTTCCAAGAACTGTGTGACAAAGCTGAAACTGTTAGCGAGGTCCAAAAATCCCTTTCAAAGGTCAGTTTGTTTCCTTTTTCATATACAGACTTTTCACGAAACAACCGAGATAAGTTTCAAATCAGGAATTAAACACGTTTAGGAAATCATTATCATTATACACAATCTGATCATCTCTTGACGACTATATAACACTATTGTATATTTGTATGACTGCCATTGGTTATATTTTCCGTATCTTCTATGGTATAAGAAGTTGGCATTGATTTTTTGTTCAATATAGTTTCTCCATTTTATAAGGATGCTTTCCCATCCAACATAAAATGACTATAGAGGAGTACTTCTTTGTTTCCCTTTCTATCGATCGAGTATATCGCGCTCCATTCCTATTATTGGCATCCAAAAATATTCTGTTAAGAGCCAGGGTATTGTAGTAGGTGTTGACTGGTGAGTAATTTGGGATCCTTGTGCAAGTTCAGGTGGCAAAGGATGCAAAACTGGACAAATTTGAAGTTCCTGCAAAGATCAAACTGGTGGCGGATCCATGGACACCTGAGTCGGGTTTGGTCACTGCTGCACTCAAAATAAAGAGGGAACAGATCAAGGCAAGGTTCAAAGATGAACTCCAAAAGATGTACAACTAAAACCACAACAAATTCATCTTCAACGTCACAGTTCTTAGTAAACTCTCAGTGTAAGCTTTCCTGCAAAAAAAGACAGATTTTTACCAAGTTTATGTGTAAGTTATTGTACCCCAAAGTTTGCAGAAACTTGAATATACTTAAAGACATGTCACTCTTTTTCATGATATATTTTCTGTCAGATTTGTCACTTTGATTGATCAATGTTTGTTTTTGGACCAAAATGAATAGTTTAATTAATGAAATTTTATAAAATATAATTTTTAAACTACTTAATTGAAAGTTTTTAAATTATATTTTTTTTCATCGTTTAAAGGAACTGTTCCTGAAGGTTACGGGTTCGAATATCAACATTGTCAATACAATGATTGAACGATCAATGTTAAGAATGTATACTCTGAAACAGATACTACTGTAAGTACTGTAGCTAAATAAAAAAAACTTTATATTATTACTAATATCATAATTATTACAATCCTTTAATTATGTATTTTTTTTCTTTTAAAAAGTATAATTACTTCTATAGGAAGAATAAAAATAAAATAAACAGTAATTTCTATTATTACTAATAGTACAATTATTACCATACTTAATTGGAGTATGTCTTTTTCTTTAATAAAAAATTATAATTTTTCATTAAAATATAAAAATGAATAATAAATACAGACTGTAATAGCACACACCATTAAATACTTCTAAAATCCAACATCGTTTACTTTTTATGAAAATTATCATTTTTATTTTGTTAATAGTAATATTAATTCTACCCCATCCCATTTTGCTGATCGGCGATCGATGGAATACCTAACCTCCGCCGCCGATTTTAATTCCTCAAAATTCCTTATCTGAATCCCTAATTTGTTTCCTTCACTTAGTTCAGTGTACTCCCCCACAACACAAAAATAGGAAAACAAATCCGATTTTTTTGTTTCCCTTTTTATCGGTACTGAGATTCATAAATTAGCTCGAAATCTTGATTTTTTCGAACTGTAAAGGGCACGTGGCGATCTGGGTCTTGCTTCACTTCTCAAATCTAGGTGAGTTCATTTTCTTCCCAAGTGTAATTTATGTGGAAATGTTTACTTGGAAACACTTCAAATTTGTAGAAACCCTCGGGCCTCGACTATTTAGTAGAAATTATGGGTCGTATGAATTGATTTTAGTATTTTTTTTTGACTTGTTGGACCTGGATCGGTTTACTTTTTTGTCATTTACCTTTGAAATTACTGTGATCTGGGTTTTCGAGTTCTACAAATTTAGCTGGATTTTGGGATTCAAATGGGTTTCTTTTAATTGAGGAAATGAAGGAAAAGGAAAGGAAATTAACCTCCAATGTTTACATTTTTTGGTTATAAGTTATAACCCAATAATGTTCCATAATGCTTGGATGTGGTTAATTTTTATAGATTTAGCTTAATATTTCTTCTTTCTCTTGCCTTTCTGTGGTTTGTCCGAAATCAAATAGAGCAGAAAGGGTTATCTTGAATCTAATGATAAGTAATCAGGGTTAATTAAGCGTGTTTGAAAGTTGAATCTAATGATTTGATTAATTATTATTTTACTTTGAAAAATGAAGCTTGATTTTGGGAAAGATCTAACTGCTATCCTGTTGACCGTATGCAGAAAAGATGAGATGGTTGAATATGTAAATTCAGTCTTTTTTAAGGTTAAGCATGTTGGGAGACATATGACAACTTTTGTTTCGAGAGTTTAGTTTTGAAATTTTCTGAATGGAAGCGAATAAAGAGGAAGCCCTTAAAGCGAAAGAGATCGCAGAGAAGCGGTTTTTTGAAAGAGACTTTGCAGGTGCTAAGACTTATGCCTTAAAGGCTAAATCACTTTATCCTGGATTGGAAGGTATATCGCAGATGGTATCCATATTCGAAGTGCATGCCGCCTCTGAGACTAAGTGTAATGGTGAAACTGATTATTATTCTATTCTCGGGTTGAAGCCTTCTGCGGACAGAGAGGCTGTGAAGAAACAGTACAGAAAGTTGGCAGTGTTACTCCATCCTGATAAGAATAAATGTGTTGGAGCCGATGGGGCGTTCAAACTTGTATCTGAGGCGTGGACTTTTCTGTCGGATAGAATCAAGAAAAGTTCAAATGATATCAAAAGAAACAAACAGATGCCTTCGGGAGTGGTTCAAACTTCAACATATGCTGCTGGGGTAACATGTGTTAATGCAACCTCACAAAATAGACTTGATACTTTTTGGACTGTATGCACATCTTGTAAAGTTCAGTATGAATATCTTCGGAAATACGTGAATAAGAGACTTTCATGTAAGAACTGCCGTGGTACGTTCATTGCTGTTGAAACTGGATCAGCCCCTGTGAACGGTTCTTTCCCGTATTGTCCTTGGTCATATATTCCAAGTAACGGATATGGAAGTCATGCAAATGGCGTCACGTATGTCCCAACGAATGCTACTTTTTTCAGTAGCAATGGAGTCTCGGGTTATCATTCTGGGCATGGGTATGAGTATGTTCCTAACATGTCATTTCAATGGAGCTCGTTCTCTGGAACTTCCACTGGGATTGTGGGTCGTAATGGAGTATCAGCAGTTTCCACCGATCCCATTTATCAAAGCGATGGAGATGCTAGAGTATCAGGGTCAAAGGTGAAATCTGGTGCCAATGGAAGACCCTCAAAAAGCTTTGCCACTCAGTCAACTCCAGATTTGTTCAACGGCTATATTGAGTCCTTGGGATCTAAGCCTGGTAATGTTGAAAAGAAAAGGAAGGTTATTATTGATCCCGAATATAGAAATGGATTGGAAAACAAGGTATTAAAATCTTCAGAAGCAGGATTAGCAAATGGAATCGTGAATGAGCCTGATCCAAAGCTTTCCAACCCCAGTGAACCCCCAAATAGGCGATGCTTATTGACACCGGCATTCGATGTCAGAAAAATGTTAATTGACAAGGCGAGGACTGAAATTCGGAAGAAGTTGGAAGAGATTAAGTCGGCTTCGGAGTCAGCTGCTGCTGCTTCTTCTTCAGTAGTTAAATTAGGTGCTAAAGAAGATGGTCAATCACTAGCAGCTGGAAAGGGTTTCAAAAAGACAAATTTAGCCGTTTCTGCTCATCAATCAGCATCAAATAAAGGTGCACCAGTCTCAATTACAGTCCCTGACTCTGATTTTCATGATTTCGACAAAGATAGATCAGAGGAATGCTTCAAGCCAAAGCAAATATGGGCCATTTACGACGAAGACGATGGCATGCCTCGTTTGTATTGTTTGATTCGCCAGGTTATCTCCGAAAAACCTTTCAAGATTCTCATCACTTACCTGAACTCCAAAACTGATAATGAATTCAGGTCAGTGAATTGGGTGGATTCTGGGTTCACTAAATCTTGTGGACACTTTAGGGCATGGACTTCTGACATCATTGATCAAGTAAACATTTTTTCTCATCTTCTGAGTGGACAAAAGGCCGGAAGAGGGGGCTGTGTTCGCATATTCCCCCAAAAAAGAGATGTTTGGGCTATTTATCGGAATTGGTCACCTGATTGGAACAGTTCAACTCCGGCTGATGTGAGGCACCAGTATGAGATGGTGGAGGTGCTCGAGGATTACTCCGAAGAACTTGGAGTTTGGGTTACTCCCCTAGTCAAATTGGTTGGTTTCAAGACGGTGTACCAGAGAAACACAGACAAGAATGCAGTTAAATGGATCCCAAGGAAGGAGATGTTCCGGTTCTCACACCAGGTTCCAGCTTGGTTACTTGAAGGAGCATCCGATGGTTTGCCCGATCAATGTTGGGATTTAGACCCGGCCGCAACTCCAGATGATCTTCTTCATGCTGCATCGGAAGCCAAAGCTTAACATAACATAGCCATTCAAGAAATAAGCATGATTAGTTTGGCAATTGATTTACTATTCTTACACAACATTTAGATCGACTGTACAAACATTTCACACATGGCATGGTTACTATTTTCCGCCACTGCAAAACATTAACTCCTGATGACTTTTGAGGTTGTAATATTACTGAGGAACAGTGTTTATGCATTAAGCATCCTGAAATTACCTACAAAAAAGAAAACCTCTTGGTCATTCCAGCTTCAGATATTATGGTTGAAGTCTCTCTACTCTGCTGGAATTTGGAATATCTTTTAATTTTTTTAATAACTTTATGGTAATTATAAGATAATATCATTTTATAGATATTTTTAATCCTTTAATAGTGTACATATGCTATATATATTTATTTATGTTGATTTTTATTATATTTTTAATCAGGTGAATAATTATTTATAATATAAATTTATTAAATATTAATTTAACATATAAATTGTGTTGTATATATTTGACACATATATTTAATATGCTCTATGTTATATAATTAGCATTTTAGGCTTAAATAAATATGATATTAACACTTGGAGTACTTAATGAGAATGTCTTAAGTTAAGAGATCGATTCAGAATTTATACCATAATTTGAGGACGTTGATGAAATTAAACCCAAAATTGGTACTGCATTCCTTGTACCGTATTTTTATATTTATTTTCACTTTTTGACTGTCTTTCGTCAAGAGAAACAATCATATGACTTTTGGAATCAAAGAAAAGAAGGCCAAATTCCCCATTTCCACCAACGGCAATCTGACTTTGGTCAATCTGATCTCTTCCCCTCTCTTTGCCGGTCAGAACTTTGGACGGGTCTGTGTGTTAAAGATGCTATTTTTTCTTCATTTCTACTCTTTCTACGTTACAGGGTTTTCTTTCAGGAGTTTGATTTAGTTTTGAGTGTATTTCCTTGTTTGATTAGCGAAATAAGATGGTTGGTGGTTTTACTTTTAGGTTTCTCGATTGTTTAAGGCTTTCTTTGTTGATTGAATTTGGAATTGTTGTTTTTTAGCTGGGCGTTGACTCAGATTAGGGTTTTGACCATCTGTATCCTATAATTGACCGTACGAGATCAGAAGAATTGATGTTTCAAGGAACGAATTTTGGGGTAGTTTTGGAAGGGCAGTGCTTTGGTATTGGATTTTTTTTGTTTAAATCTTTGGTCAACTGAATTCTGATCACAGATTTTAAATATGGATAAAACCTTCTGTTTTCCTGCTTTATTTAGGGGGGGTGGGGGGTTACGGTGGGTCGAGACCGGAGAATCGGTTCTGAACTACTTACTGTCTTATGATTTATTTATTTCTGCTGAATTGTGTGATCTTAGTTTTTTGTGGAACAAATTCTATTATAATAGAAACATTTTTCAAAACCGTTAATCAAGTCTTCATCTCGAATAATTAGAATATTGTTTTCACTTGTTACTTTTAATTGTAAAGAAAATAGCAAAAATCAATGAGGAGATTTAATAGAAAGAAGCTCAAGTTTATGTTATAATGTACAGTAAATTAGAGTTGCTTTTATTTGCAGAGTAATTGAGACTTTATTGATGGAGACATCATCTGGTTCTAATATTAACCACCAGACTATGTCGAAGATGTTGCCTCCACGTCAACAACAACAGCCAGGGAGTTTACAGACTTCATTGTCCTTAGTCTCCTCCGACCCTCACATGTTGCCCAATGCTCAAAAGACCAGATTTAACTCGGACAACATTCATGAATCTCCTACTGAGAGTGCTAGCTCACGAGAAACTTGGCCTATTGCTGATGCTGTAACAGAAAAGAAGTTTGTCAATGGGAAAATTGAAAATGATAGCTCTGAACAGCCTGTTATTCGGCGTCTTTCTAGTGCTGATAAGATAACTCTTCGAGACATTGCAAGAGAAAGAGTTGATGTCATCTCTGAAAAGATGCATCACCTACCTGATGAGTTTCTAGATGAGCTAAAGAATCAACTCAAGACTATTCTGGAAGGCAATGGTGGTTCCCAAAGCCGGGAGGAGTTTTTGATTCTTCAGAAGTTTGTTCAAAGCAGATCTGATTTAACAGAAAAGACATTGATTAGAGCACACCGAGCACAGCTTGAGATCCTCGTTGCAATAAATATGGGAATTCAGGCATTTTTGCATCCAAACATCAGTCTATCCCAAACCTCTCTCATTGAGGTTTTTGTGTACAAAAGATGCAGAAATATTGCATGCCAAAACCAGCTACCTGCAGATGATTGTACCTGTGAAATATGTGCCAGTAGGAATGGATTTTGCAATCTCTGCATGTGTGTTATCTGCAACAAGTTTGATTTTGAAGTAAATACCTGCCGCTGGATTGGTTGTGATTTCTGTTCCCATTGGACTCATACAGATTGCGCTATTCGTGATGGTCAAATTTGTATGGGTCCTGCTAAAAGTGGAGCAGGTCTTACTGAAATGGTTTTCCGCTGCCGAGCTTGCAATCGAACATCTGAGCTGCTGGGTTGGGTTAAAGATGTCTTCCAACATTGTGCTCCAGCTTGGGATAGGGAGGCTCTCATGAGAGAACTTGATTTTGTCAGTAGGATTTTTCGTGGCAGTGATGATCCCAGAGGGAAGAAACTCTTTTTGAAATGTGAGGATCTTTTAGAAAAAATGAGGGGTGGACTAGCAGAGTCGACAGCTTGCAGATCAGTATTAATATTTTTCCAAGGTACAACGTGTGCTAGTTACTTTATCTTGCAAATTACCGGTTAAAATTGTGCAGAGATGAAAGTTGTATACTCAGTTGTGCATTTGCTTCTTTTTTCTTTCAATGACATTTAATCAACACAATAATCATTTACGTACTAAATCCCGAAAAAAAGTAGGGAAACCCTACTTAGTTGCCACTTTCCATAATCATTTCCTCATCAGCCTCATAGTGATCCTGCATTGCTGCAGGTGAGCATGATTTAAGGTCCAAAACAAAAACACCAGTCTAAACTAGGATTTTATCAGAGCCTGATGGCATCTGTTATTGGAATGTGAAAGTTACTTGAAATGGACGATTTATAATGCTTTTTATACATCTAATGCTGTTTCCCCCCTCTGGTTTTCTGTTGACATAATGGTTTCATTATTTTTTGGTTCCAATGTGCAAGTTTTTCGCTGCTTTGATGTGTGATTCTTGCTGAAATTTTAAATTCCCTTTGTGAGTGTTTCCCCCCTTCCTTTTAATCATTGTTACTCCTCTGTATAGAGCTTGATATGGAATCTTCAACAAGCCTGGAAAATGGTGAAGGCTTGGTAGCACCCCAAGAGGCATGCAATCGGATTGCAGATGTAGTGCAGGAGGCCATAAGGAAGATGGAAATGGTGGCCAATGAGAAGTTGAGGATGTTCAAGAAAGCTCGCATGGCACTTGATGCTTGTGAGCGGGAGCTCGAGGACAAAGCCAAAGAAGTAGCAGAACTGAAGGTGGAGAGACAGAAAAAGAAGGTACAGATAGAAGAGCTGGAGAAAATTGTAAGGCTTAAACACGCAGAGGCTGATATGTTCCAGCTCAAGGCCAATGAGGCAAAACAAGAGGCTGAGAGGCTTCAGAGTATCGCTCTTGCTAAGTCTGATAAATCAGAGGAAGAGTATACAAGCAGTTACTTGAAACTTCGCTTGAGCGAGGTAGAGGCCGAGAAGAAGTATTTGTTCGAAAAGCTAAAGCTTCAGGAGAGCTCCCGTGCATCACAGTCACAGAGCAGCAATGGAGGTGAACCTTCGCAGATGACCTATTCCAAAATGCGTGAGCTTCTCCATGGATACAATGTCCCCTCTAAAGCAGACTCAACCAAACGAGCACCATAGTTTCGGAACAAACTCGGATATATGAAGCAAGTTGCATTGTTGGTATAGTGTAAGATTTTCTACTTAATCTTAGCCATGACCTTGAACCTTGAATCAAACTCAGTTAACTTGTTATTACCCTGTAAATGTAACTGTAGTAGTTGCAAAATCTTTAAGATTACACCAAGGTTATTTTATTATTTTTTATTTTTAAATATAATTTTAGAAATTTAAAGAATACACATATCAGATAACAAAAAATAATAATAAAACATCTATTCGAATAACATTTAAATTTTTGAGATTTTAAGATAAATATTAATATAAAATTTAAACTTAAAATAAAATTTAACTTTAAAATATTCAAATTGAATATAGACTCACTCAAGCATACGCATATATCCACCACATTGACGAGTGGCATTTATTCTCTCCATTTCAAGACAAACACTGCCTTGTTTTCCCCCATTTGGCAGTGTCTTCTGTACTGTCAGCGTCAATGTGTCTTGATTTCAACTAATTTCATCAAACCACGGATGAGTACACAACCGGCGTCGAACACCGCTGAACATTGTTAATATTAAATACCGCTGAATATTATTAAATTAATTTATAAAGAATAAAAATTTAAAGGCCTAATCATATAATTATTAATAATATGTTGAGTTTATCACACTTTTATTAATTACATACTAAGTCCTTGAGATTTTAAATTTTTATTAATTAATTTAATAGTGTTCAACAATATTCAACATCACTAATATTCAACATTAGTGATGTTCAACGATGTTGTTCCCAAACCATTTCACTTGAGAAGATAATAATAATATTAGGAGTGGACCCTTCAAGTGCATATGTCTATGATCTATCACCAGTCTCTGGGGGATTCTAAAATTTTCCTGTTTTAAACGTGTCAAGGTATTAATGGGAGATTAATGGGTTAAACAGTCCCATGTTTTAGGATATTAATGTCTGAATCAGAAATCATCTTTCCAACATAAGGATATTATTACAACTTCATGTCTCTTGTCTGGCCTAACAACTGTTCACTGGCAGCCATTAAAACTCTCTCGACTGCACATACATGCATGCATATATACATACGTACACATATACATGTGTCAATAGACAAGAAAAACGGAGCAAAATTAGAGCTGCATGCTTTTGACTGCAACTCGGACATCAAAAGTGTGGTTTCTTAGATGTCATGACTGCAGCAGTGTTTACAGAAGCACATAAAACAGCTGAATGTATATAATTGTCAACATACAGAACACTGAGCATATAAATATGGTTTGGAGGATCCATTAAGCTCTCTTTTCCGTACTATAATAAGAACTTGAGCAGGCGAACTTGCTCGAACGTAAGCAGATTCTTGCCGAATGATGCCGGGATCCATCAATCGTAACTGGGAACCAGGCCTTGCTAGTTTATTCATGGCATTTTTAGCATATCCAACTTCCTTACGTACAACCATACAGCCTGTCGATAGTTAAAAAATGAAACTATGAGCGTCAATTTCTCCATTTTAGGGTAAGAACAACCACTTCTTTCCGACTAACATGTTTTTTAAGGTAGGCATAGTTAAAATATTTTACTCTCAAAAGCTTCTGGTTGGGCTCAATGGATCATAATCATAGGCATCGCCAGCTTTGACAAAACGCCCCTTCACACGCTTTCTCACATCAGCCCTTGCTTTGCGAGACGCATATCTCACTCGCTTCTCGAACCTATCATGAAATAAAGACGAAGTTAATCATACAATTTCCTTTGAAAGATGAAAATATGTATAAATAAGTCTTTTGATCTTTTCCATAGAACTAGATATTCAGAACCAGAAAAGAGCTAACACGGACGAAGATGTAAATGCCAGAAATTTACAATGAAAGAAACACCAAACTCACAAATTCGCTTAATGTTCATTGCCAGTCTAGTAACTATAGAGGTTATTTGCATATACTTACATTCGTGTCTTCTTCTTTTCCTTGTAACGCAAGACGGCATCACTTCTAGTTGCTGATGGGAAGGAGCTCTCAGTACATGGAGAACACCAAGGAGGCTCCCCCATGGGAAGCATAGTGGAAGCCCCACAATCTTGGTAATCTCCTGCATTACTCTCTCCAGTTTGGCCAGAAAATGTTGGATGGGCATGCCTTGCGGTAAAATACAGAATTGAATCAGTTTTATTGCTCATCATGGAATCAGCAGATGCCGCATTGCTGCATGCTGGCTGGCTTGCATTGACCACTCCAACAGCTGAGCCCTGGACAAGAATAAATACGGACAGCCATAAGAATACTTGTTTGCCACTAGCTATACAAAAACGAAGAGCCAAAACATGGAAGTACTGGACAGTAAACTTTGTTTTGGTACTAATCGTGAATGTACATTAAGGTTATTAACACTATAGGGCTATTGGCAACCAACTAAAACTGATCGTGCCTAAATAGGAATACTATTTAAAAACGTCAGAAAAAGAATAGCATTTAGAAAAATGGCAATACTAATATACTATCATCAGACAAATATAATACAGATACTGCAAAGCAAGATGAAAAGAGATGAGAGAACCTCAGCAGCGACTGCAGCTGCCGCCTGACAGTCTGAATCAGCAGTGGGCATGTCCTTTGTCCCAAATAAGCTAGCAATTCCACCATTCTCGAGAAGTTGTTCTGAATGATTGAGAGTCATCCCAAAGAGTTCTTCATACTTTTCAAGATTCAGATCAACTTCGTCAATGTTGAAGTCATCATAGAGATCATCCTCACAAAATCCAGGATACTTCGTTGGAGGGCAACATGACTGAAGATTAATGAAATAAAAATTAGCAAAGTTTCCCAAAAAGGAACATATTATCTCTGTTAAATACTAATAATTAAAGGAATCCTCAGGATTTTCAACAAGTGAACTTTAACCACCAAATGCTAAAGCTCTTTAGAATTACTAATAAAGGACGGCTATTCTAATCAATCTTCTTATGATCAAAATGAAAATAAAAATATAATCCACAAAGCAAATGTCTGCAAAATAGGAGAGATTGGGTTTAAAATTTATGAACTCATTGGAAAGTAAGCATAAAGTACCTCTAAATTATAATTAAGGACAGACCTAACATCTTTTTAGTAGTACATTCAAGGCCTAAATAAATAGTTCTCTATTCAATATAAACCTAAAAGTTGGGTTGTTTTTGGTCAAGAAATGCAAATATCTAAAGGGATTTATGATTATGGTATGCCGGATGTTTACTTAAAGATCGACATCTTTTACTTTCATGATAAAAGCCAGTTAAGTTCAGTAAAAGATTAAGATATATTGGAAGCGCCTTTGATTTCCATCATAAAATGTAGTCAAGAAAAACGAGGGACGGATATTGTCATATGGTTCCTTTCTGCAGAAGGAACTAATCTGAAAAGAAAGCTGTTACTTTAACTTCAAGCTAGCAGTTACCACCGAACACTCGCTGTTAATATGTTTCGAGAGTACATTTGCAAATATAAACTGTCCAAGGTAGCATGGGCCTTAAAGTACCTCAAGAACAATTCATCTAAATTTTTTAATGACAAAGATTCCAAATCCATTATTTACCTTGGACAACGACACATCTTTTGATCCAGATGGCTGATCCAGAAGTGCCGATTTGAGTTCAGGGATTGAAGAAGACCCACCCGAGCCACTTCCCTTATTTGTACCACAGGTTTCATTAACTACAGCCATACCAGTATTATCCTGGCTAATGTTGTTCTCTTTAGGATCCCAGGAAGTACTTTCCATGTTCTCGTTGATACTCATTAGACCTAATTCTTGTTCACAAGTAGACTGACCTACTGAAGGAGATTGCTGAAAAAATGGCCAAATGGAAGAAAGTTCCCCGGATGATGGGCAACCAGAGTAACAATTAACTGCTTGTCTCTCATGTGTCGAGTTCGAGGTAGAGGTACCATGTCCCATCCAATCACAGTTCTGACAGAGAGAAACCCTTTCCTCTGCACATCTAACAAAAGCAGGTTGTGAATTGCATCTTTCACATAACAATGTTCTTGAATGGCGTTTAGACAGCGCATTAGCAGAATGGACATTTCTATCACACGACAAACATAAACAGGCAGCATCAGACCGACAATATACCACCGGCCTTTGATCTCCACAGAAATCACAAACATAACCCATGTTCCCAATCACACTCCTGACAAAAGTCAAAAACCTACAACTTTTCTCCACAATTTACAATCTTATAAGCAAACAATATATCAACCAAGACAAGTAGCTCCACAGATGATCCCCCTCCACTATTTCTTCTTGCACTTCAATAGCTGCCATATACAGGGGGAAAGAGATCAATGTTACAAGAGAATTAAATTCATTTTTTATGTTAAAAGCAAGCTAATCCATGATACAGCACAGAATCATATTCAATAATGATTAGCACCCAGAAACAAACATAAACCAGGAAAATAACGTGAACATTAAGTAAAATATGCAAAATATAGCTCATCTAACTTTAGGGTGACAACTAAAACAGTAAAAACAAAACAAAGAAAAAAAGGGGAAAAACTCTCTTTTCCTTTTATAATATAAAGAAAAAAAGGGGATTAAGCTTTCCAAGAATAGAATTCTATGCAAGATCAATTCCATTTAAAAAACATGTTAATAAAGGAATCAAAACACCCCCCCAAAGTACAAGGATTTACCATAGATCAAAGGAAAAAAAAAATCACAACTTTAATCCAAAGAATTCAACTCCATAATCAAACAAAAACAGAGAATGAATAAACAAACCAAGAAACCTAGAAAAGGGCAAATCTAAAACCCAAAATAAGATCAAAATTAAGTCAAAGAAAAAACAATAAAAACAAACCCAGAAAGGGAAATCAAATTAAGAACTAAAATATTAGTAAACTTACCGCAACAAAGAACAAAAACAAAAGATACCAAGATCTGAAACAAGCTTAAATATTGAATTGAAAATAGAAAACCCCGAGCTTTCCAGATTTTGTTTTCCTTCCCGTGAGAATTTTGTTTATGGAAGTGAAGAGATAGAATTCGGTGGGTGCATATGGGAAATGCGACATAAGCTGATAAAAAGTGCAAAGAGAGAGAAAAACAATAATAAAATATCCAAAAAAGTGCAATGTTTTTATTGTGACCTGGACACACTGGATTGGTTAATTTAATATTGAAATAATTAGTGTCAAGTACTATTAATATGTTGTCTAAATAAACCTAAAATTATCTTAAGGAATGCCTAACAACATTTAGTACCAAAAGTCACAGATTTCAACGGTACTTAAATTAAATTAGTTAACTATTTATAAATCTATGGATAAGATAGAATTTTTTTTTGCTACAAGTGAATTTTATTTTTGAATCAGCTACGGTAATGATAGTAATATCTGTTTCAGAGTATACACTTAATCATTGGATATTGATCGTATATTTATTGTGTTGATATTATTGGTGCTCGAACATGTGATCTCCAGAAATAACAATCATTCTCTTAATCACTGAGGCAAGATGATTTGTGCCGACAAATGAATTGATATTGGGTAAAGGAGAGGTTTTTCGTGTTTATGGTTAGATCGAAAGGATTAAAAATATATTTTAAAATTTAGCGTTCGAGTTTTAGGGTTTTAAAAGAGATATGTGATAGTTGTAGAAGTTCGTTTGTGAGAAAATTATTTTTATTGATATTGTATCAAATAATCACTCATAATTAACAGGCAATAAGATAAAATATTAAATCTTTTAAGATAGAGGTTTTAATTTGATATTGTAAATATAAAGAATTACGTTGGAAGGTCATTCTCCCGATTGATCTTATAATATTTGATTCGATAAATTAATTAATACTTATATATCATGAAATATTTTTATATAAAGATGGGTATAAGATAGTATTTATTCATTATGTATATTATTAACCTTTTGACTATGTATACACTTTACATATAATTTGATTAAACAAAATATTGTACCCATTTTTTTAAAATGAGATATTTCGGTTTATTTAAAAAAATTGAGATATTTTGATTATTTTAAAATATATATTATAATTTTTATCATGTATATGAAGTTGGATAAAAAAGTTTTAACTTTAAAAAAGTGTTTGTATTTTTAATAAATTAATAGAAACTAATTTCAATTTTAAAAAATATTTTATATTAAAATCTGTTACAAGTCTACCATTTTTAATATTTTTAAGTTAAAAAATAAGATAAATAGTAACATCAAATTATATTTTTACCGATTTTACTTTTATTATAATACATATTATAAATTTAAAATAAAAAAAAGATATCATATTTTTGAAAAAAAAATCAACTACAATATTCATACCATTTATCATTAAATTATCAAAGGAAAACTTCTTTTTGGTCCCCCCTCCCTTCCCTTTTGTGTGTGATATTTTCTTAATTTTTAAATAAATTTATTTTAAAAATCTAAACCTTAAAAAAAATCCCAAAATTATATTTTATAGGGATAAATAAACTACTTTAAATCCAATTACAAAAAGGTGAAGACAAAGATACTTTTTAAATATTTTATAGTTTCTTTTAATAATAATAATATTTAATTTTTCCCACACGTGTGTGTTACACGTATATAAACACACGTATTCTTTGTTTAATATTTTTTAAATATCAAATTAATAATATATTAAAAATAAAAATATTTCAATCAATCTAAAAAATTATTCCCAATTGTACTTTTATATTATGATATGTTATTCTTATGATGCTTCAGTCTTTGTGATTGAGTGGGTAAGGAAAGGAAGGAAGAGGGTATAAAATTTGTATCCACAGAACAGTCAGATATAATAATAATAATAATAATAATAATAAATAATAATAATAATAATAATAATAATAATAATAATAATAATAATAATAATTGGTTCACTTTTTATTACAGTAAAGTGTGAAATGTTGACCGAACTTCCCCATAACTGCAGGAGGTTTCATACCTAACCGACCGCCAACAACCAACTGAAATTAAATGCTTAGAAAGGTCAGAAGAAACCTTTTCAGTTAAATTAGTTAAATTAATAAATTTTATTTATTATTTGAATTAAGTTAAATTTTTATAATTTTTTAATTTCTTTTTTATCTTTTAAAGATCTTGATATCTTATCACGAGGACGATATCAAAATAATAAATTCAAAATTTTAAAAAAAATATCATGATGTCAAACGTCTCAAGCGATGATAGGAAAGACCAATACAATCATAAGCAGAGGATGAAATAAATCAGGTTTTTCAATCAAAACAATAAGATCAAAATCTAAAGAAGAAAAACAAGTCAAACGATCGACAACTATATCTTTTTTATACGGTACCATTTCAACCACCAAAACTCCGGGTCTAATTATTATAAAATATTTAATTTATGTTTTTCGATAAAATCATTTATTTATTTAATATTTTTAAAAGTATAACACTTTTAAATTATTTTTTATATCAAATTCAATTTTTAAGGTGTTATAAAAAAATTAAGCTTTTTTTATATAAAATTTTTAAATTTTATATATTTTTTATTATTAAATGATGATAAACAGATAATTGAAATTAACATTAAAAAGTAAAAATGATTTTTATGAAAAAAAATAATAAAATAAACAGAACTAAATAAATTTCAGTTGTTTTTTATTTACAGAAAGTAGCCTATACAATCTATTTTTCAAAATTTGGGTACGATTCATCCAGCTGCGGCGACTTAGCTTGGTTTCGGCGGCGAGCGATTCCTCTGCGGCGGCGGTTTATTTGGTAACGGAGAGCGAATAGGCAGTGGATCCTTCTGCAGACTTCGACGGGACAAATTTTGATGAAACAAATATTCTGTCGGACGGTGGAGTTTGAAAATCAGATTAAAATAAATAAATAAATAAATAAAATTTAATTGTATTGTGGCTTCTCAAATTCTTGTTCAATTTTAATTCAAGGCATAAATCTTAGTATAATTTTTTTTTTTAAATTTAAGGCTTAAAACTATTTTTTAAATAGTTTTAATTAAAATTTCAATAACTTTAAGAGGTTTAATAAGAATTTTTAAAAATTACGAGATAAAATTTAATTAAAATATTCAATATTTTGAAGTTTAATATAATATTTTAAATCTCAAGGGGCCAAATTGAAATGTTTTAAAATTATATGGGTTAAATTCTAATTTCTCAAACTTATTTCTACTCATCACATGGACAATTCAAATACAATGTCTTAAAAGCAACAATCCTTTTAAAATTCGATTTAAATATTCTAAACATACTTCATATCATATCATATCATATTCGAATAATATTTAACACCCTGATTAACACGATATTAATTGTACGATGATTGAATTATACTAAAATAAGGAATCTGACCTTGTGAAGCTGAGAAATAAGGGGTTGATTCCTGTGCTAGTGATAGATAGAGGGACCAAAACGATAAATAAAGAAACAACAAAGCAGATATGGCGCTGCTGCTGCTGCTTCCAGTCATTTTTCTTCTTATTTTCATACTTATGGTAACTTAAAAAATCTATTTATAGAGCAACAAAAATCTTAATTTTCCCTTTGTTTCATGTGAACTTGAAAGAGTCTGGAATACTTTTAAATTACATGTTTTTTTGAAAATGTCAAAAAATATATTTAATTTATAGTCTTGTGGAATCTATTGTTTTTACAATTAAAATTTTTATATTTAAATGAGTAAAGGAGAAAATTTGTTATAAAATTTTAAATTTCAATATTTTTTGTTTTGGTTTTCTTGTGTTGAACGCAATGGCGGATCCAGAACTATATGTGAGGGTGATCACAAATTAAAATATTTTTTAAGATAAGTACAAATTTATAAAAATCTCAAAATTCCAGAGTGGGCACAATCATAAAATTTTAAAAATTTTAAGGACTAAATTCATAAAAATTTTAAAAAATCAAAGATAAATATATAAATTTTTAAAATTTCAAGATGGACACAAATCCACCATCAGCTACATATGCATCCGCCACTGGTTGAACGGGTAATTTTATTCAGTTCAGGGGAAGATTTTCTTATGTTGGTCCGGTCAGGTCTTGGGTCTTTTATTAGAAACCCGAATTGAAAAAGTCGGTTAGCATTGCTTTCCTGACTAGACTCTTTCTTGGTTACAAGGTTGAAATATTGACGAATCTTTACACAAATTAAAATATTCATACCAACATTAGCTTAGCTAGCTCATCAAGATTAAAAGTGATTATCAAGCGAGCTGATCACTTATAATGTTCAACTTGATTCGAATATATCACGTATAATATTCAACGCAATTTAAAAACAATTTAACTCGCACTCGATTTAACTCAATACTCCATAAAATTTTACTCGATTTGTGTTAATTAAAACACATTGCATATTACAGTTGCCAAAGTTTTATTTGTTTTTAAACAAAAAATTACAAAATTATAGTGTATGAAACAATTTCAAAATCCAACCCCAGAGCGAAAAATCTAAAAATACACAAATTAACATATTATAAAAACATTATCGAGCCATTTGCGAATTTATCGCATCGAGTCCAACCTTATTCGAGTCGCAGTTAGTACTTAGTACCCCAATCAGGATAAGATTAACCTAACAATACAGAAAAACAAAAGGCAGATATGCTGGAAAATGACAGGCACTTTGACACTACTTCAATCTCTGCAACCCCAAGTTCTCAAATTACATTTTTCTCAGTACAGAGAAAGCAAGATATCAATCTCAACATATCAGAAAGAACCAATAAATACTGAATTTGGACCTCAAATTTATTGATTATTAGTTCTATGATCAACATATGTTCTCAATCTTTGATTTATGGAATCCTAACGGCGCCTTTCATTTTTCCTACTGTAAATGTCACCAAAGGCATACATAAGATCCTTGACATGAAACACTTCAGTATAACCATTCTGAGATTTAATGATTTATTCATCTGTCAAAAGAATTGCAACCATTCAGCATACACGTAGGCGAAAAAGGAGCTAAAAAACACATAATCTAGCTTGTGGAATAATTTAAACACATCTAAGAGAGATTGAACATAATCTAGTTTGTACAACACATTTAGGAGTGATTTCAACATATCAGACAATGAGCCAACTACCTTCTCTGTACAACAATATTAATAACGAAAAGACATTGAACAATCTACCTACTTTCAAGAGAGAATTCCATGTCCAACATGTCAGACAACCATTTTACCTTATTGTTGTTCAAGTTGTAATCAGTACCACTATTTACCTTTTAGAGATCTCTTTCGCCACGATATTCTTCCATTTATCCTTAAGATCAGCTGGAAGACGAGTTGAATGGAAAACAGAACGACCCTGTTCCAATATTTTCCTCCAGGGAATGTTTTTGTTTACTTTAGTTGAAAATTCCTGCACCAACTCCTGCAGTACATAAAATTAAAGTCTTCAATTCCAGCAAAACTACGCCATCCAATCAGTGTAGTCGAGAAACATGCATGCCTAAACACTACAACAATGTGCAATCTAACAAAAGCACCAAGAATATCAAGGCATCTTTCCCGGCCCCTCAGAGATGTTTTGCACCAAGTCTTACAGATTGATAAAATAAAGAATAGTGCAGGGGAAGTAAAAATCATTTTGTTAGAGCATAGCTGGTAATAAGAGGACCCAAGTGAGTTGCTTGGTGCAGAACATGTTTTAAGAACAGTGCAGGGGAAGTAGAAATCATGTTTTGCACCAGCAATCACGCCGCTGTCCCACGAACGCACCCACACCGATGCCACCTGAGATTTTAAGAGGACCCAAGTGAGTTGCTTGGTGGTGCTTTTTTGCGAGTACTGATTAGGGTGAAATCATCTTTAGATGGAGCTTGGAGCTCCTCCATTGACAAGTTAGGGTTTTTGAAAGATTTGCAGGGTGTCGTCAAGGAAGGGAAAACATAAGCTAAAGGAATGAATTTGGGGTTTTTGGTGGACTTTGAGGTTTTAACGAGGAGAGAACAAGGAACAAAATTGAGGTTGAAGGTGGACTGAAGTTCAGAGATGAGAAAGTTCTTTATTTTTTTTTCTCGAGAAACAAACGGAAAGAGAAAGAATTAAGATTTAAGAGAGGTTATACAGAATGAGAACTAAATTGACTGAATGTGTAAACATGAGTGTTAGATTTATTGAATAATTTTAAATTAGGACCAAATTTCTAGAATGTACAAATTTTGGGACTACAATTGTTATTATACCAAACAACATCACCATCAACAAAAAGGAAAACAGGATCGCATGTTAACCAATGAAAATCATGTTTCAAATGTAAAGAAAAATAAAGGAAACATGCATGTAGCAAAAATCAAGTTGAACCTAACCAAAGTTAATACATGTTAGCAGATACAGAACTATACAAAGAGAGGAAAACGTCAATACTTTCATACCTTCAACATATCTTCCTCTTTAGCTGACCAGTTTAGTCTCCTACGCTTTTCACTACCCATTATGGGTATCAAGCTGAAATTTATATGAAAAAATAAGGTAATTTTATAGCGAAGTACTTAAAAAATCAAGGCCCTAAACTATGATGCATCCCATGCGCAAGTTGGGCCTTTTTTTAATGAAAAATGCTGTTCCTAAACAAAATGAAAACTACGAATAAACTTACAGTCGCTTGGATGACTTTTGGCATTCCACAGAGGTTTTTTCAACTATGGCTT
Organism: Abelmoschus esculentus; assembly: GCA_035048815.1. NCBI lineage: Eukaryota > Viridiplantae > Streptophyta > Magnoliopsida > Malvales > Malvaceae > Abelmoschus > Abelmoschus esculentus. The sequence continues at coordinate 11,898,878 of JAUCBN010000051.1, read as the reverse complement.
TTCTATCTTGGTTCAAATACAAATTATTTGCACTGGTACTTGGTTGAAAAACAATGTTGAGGGGTTCTGCCTTGATAACTATCTGTTTGTCATGATTTTGACACCTGTGGATGGTACCCCCTACATTTGGGAGCACCGGCTCTCCCTGATCAGTTTCATCATATTCACTATTAGGAATTTCTTTATCCTCCTGCATCCTTTCTTCATTCCCAACCTTGCCAGACCCATGAGCTCTAGAGAAGCTTCTGACAGTGGATTTTTCTTTGCTTATCGACTCAACACCCTGTGTTTCGCCTTGATTATGATGAGTGGTCTCTTTATCATCATCATTTAGCCCATTTCCACAATCACCATAACTCACTTCCCTAGCCATTGTTGACACACTTGCATGTATAAAATTGGATAGTTCCTTCTCCACCAACATAATTTTCAATCTTAACTCTTTGAGCCTGGACACTTCTTGCTTGTACAAACAATAAGGGCAGTAGAATTTACCCACTTCATCAAATTCGGGTTTCCAAGTCATGCACTCCTCATGGAAAGCAACTGGGCAGCCATTTCCATTGCAGACGAAAACCTGACCCCTTATGCTATTGCATTCAAAACAATACTCTCCTTTTAACAAATCAACCACAATGCGGTTTCTGGCACGGTTACCTTTTGCACATCTATCAACCATCTCTTCCTCACCACCATTCACCTTGTCATCAAGGTCTGCACGGACGCCGTCATTAACATTGCCATTACCCATACCATCAACATCAGCATTACTATTATTATGATTATCCTTTATTCGACTGGAACCAGCATCTCCAAATGTTCCATGATTCATACCATCTGCATGGCATTCTCCATTAGCTTCAACCTATGCCAAAAGATTTTTTTATATATAACTAATTAGCATAAAACTGATAAAAGAGTCAAATAAGCTCGACATTAAACAGCATAAATCACGTTTCAGATCTTACACTTTGACATTACGTATACAAATTACAAAGCTTCAATCTCTAAAGAAACTAAAGTATTTTCAACGAATTTTCAGTTGTCTCGAGAAACCACCAAAGGTCGTTCTTTTAAATTTATAATTATCTATATGGTTTCATTTGGTGGTGGTAGCGGCGCCATCCGCCGCCACTAAAGACTTCAATAGCAGGTGAGAGCAAATTTCACATCTGTAGCGGCGTATCACGGCCGGAAAAAAAGTAGTTTAACGGAAAATAGCGGCGATAAAGGGTAATTAACAAGAAAACAGAGAATCAAATGTATCAGAGTGATTTAGACAACCCTAGCCATGAGTCAAGCGGTGAGAAATATTGAAAATTAGGGTTTCAAAAATTACCTTAATTGATTTCATGGTGAGCCGGGAACTTGAATGCAGGAGAGGGCTCTGATCTGGCATTGGGGGAGACCAAATAAGAGAGAGAAGAGAAAAAGAAAGAAGGATTGTGTTGAGAAGATTGATGAGACAGTGGTTTAGGACGAGATTTTAAGTAAATTTCAGAGACAAAGAAGATAATCAACAACTAAATACGTTCGATTTCATGTTTTTTTTAGAATTAACACAATGCCATCTAAATTAATTTTATTTGATTTATTTATAATAAAAATTTAATTTAAAGTTTAATTCTTTAAACTTAAAAAAAATAATTTTAAAATAATTACCTTTAAAATAAAGTGTAAACTTATAAGATTAGAATTTGTTATTATGTCAGTTTTATTATTGCTACAACAATTTTTTATCTAATAAATTAATGATTGTTCTGTAATTTTTGATAAATTAAGTGATTATTTTTTAATATTTTAAATTCAGTTGATCCAACTGAAAACTTATTCATAGTCGAGTGACTATGTAGACAATTCATCCTAATTTGTACGGGTGTTAATTAATTAATTTTCTTTATATGGTGGTTAATATTTAAATTGGACCTAACCCTTTTAAACCCTAGATCAGGAGCTAAAGTTACTTGAACAATTATAAACATGTTATCAAAAAAAAAATTACAACAATAATTGTATCAACCAACTAAAAAATCAACGACGAAATTAAGTAGGAAGTAAGAGGCGATTATCTCTTTTTATTTTTAAGATTTTTTTAATCTCTTTATTTAATTTTTTTTTAAATTTTGATTTATTTATAAATTTATCCTCATTTTAATTATTTGTATTTTATCCTCAACTTTAAATTTGTCTTTGATTATAATATTTGTTTGTTTAAATTCGAATGAACAAGCTTGTTTACCACCATTGCAGTATCACCTTCCGGTTCGATCGCTATTCAGCCTATCTCGATAGTATGTTGCATCCGAACGGTGAAGCCATGAACTTCAACCAAACCTACCTCGGCACAATCCACCGTGACCGGGGCCAGATCCACACTATCTCTTAGCTATCACTCCTACAGCAGCCTCCCTTGTCGTGGCATTAAATGACACCATTAACATTAATTTTCACCATATTTGCAACAGGGTACCTCTAAGCATGAACGTTCGAGGAAGAGACAATGGTCAGTGGAAGGAGCAGCAATTTCAGCTGGAGCAGCTACGAATTCATGCTGTGGTACACGAGTATTGGCAACAATAACCGTGCAGGTTGCAGCTGTTGGTCATGCTGCATAGTATTTCCTTGATTCCAATGTGTTCCATAGCAGCGCTAGAAGTAGAAAATCAGCAATCTCATCGGGAGTTAGCAGGTCCAAGGCCTCTTCCATCCAGCTAAGAACTGAATCCGAATAGCTATTAGCAAGCTGTCCATGAAGCTCCACCAAACACAACACCTCCACTGTACCTGCACAATCACATAAAACACGAATTACTGATTCGATATCCGCTCAACATATAGTATACAAACATGGAGCTAGTGCTGTAGCTTGAAGCCGTGCTTCAATTCATAGCACCTCCTGCACAATACACCATCCAAAAATCCAAAATTTGCAACCAAAGATATCCAAAATGAATTGAATAATAAACACCAGAGTCGTGGTTACCCCATATCACATACCGCCATGGCCCATGAGTAGGGGCAATGGCCACTCTAAGCACCGTATCAGTATCATCACTTCTGAAGGCACTCTGCACGTCGTTCATACAAAGCAGCTTTCCATGGATGCATAAATTATCCACAGCAGAGAGGGGATAAAGGACTATTCACATAAGCCATATAAAAAAAACTATTTTTCTACAATAAAATAATATAGTTATAAAAGACTATGGAACTATGCAAGAGGAGACCTGACTTGTAATCTTAGAAGGATTATTATTATGATGATATATGTAGTAAAACAAATCTTACATAAGAGTTCGTGCGTGTGTACATATGTAATCATAACTGATTGGATCAATTAAAGTGAACAAGAAAACACACACCAAAGGATGTTATTAAAGAAAAAAAAGTTTTCTATCTAATTAAAAGTAGTGAGAAATAACAGCATATCATCCTTTTATACGTGCAAAGATCAAACAAATGGATGATTTAATCAATCAATCTTGACGGACGAGAAAAGATAATGAACAAAACAGAATGATGTTATGAAGCCAATGGTGCCCGTAGACAACAACACTGCAACAGCTATGATCATGGAGAAGCCAAGATAAAGAATGGCCGACACCGGACCACTCAAACTCTGCAAGTCAAATACCAGGTAGTTGATGGAGTACAGGAACACGTACAGCGCAACCGAACCAGAGGCAAAGAAAGCGCTCCACCACCATCGCCAGTCCTCAACGCAGAGATGCATGTAGGTAAGCACCACTGATATTTCAGCACAAACGATTATCAGTAGAAGGAGAACTATAAGCAAGAAGCCAAACACATAATAAAACCTGCCGAGCCAGATGCTAGAAAGGATGAAGAAGAGTTCAATGAACAGGGTTCCGAATGGAAGGGTTCCAGCACCAAGGACGAGAAGCCACGATGGATATTTGCGTGCAGGAATCTCACGAGGGATCTGATTGGTTCGTACAGGGTATTGAATCTCTTCAGCTCGAGTCCCTAAGTATCCTCCTACGAGAGTGAGAGGCACAGAAATGCAGAACCACAGAGACAATAGTACAAAATACAGGGAAATGGGAATTGCACTAGTGCTTTTGCTGCCCCATAGAACAAAATTCAAAGCTGTAAGGATAACAAAGACAATCCCGGGAAAGAAGCATGCAACTGACCAGGAAAGGGACTTCCATCCTGCCACCGTTCCCTTGAGGGTTCTCCAGAGGCGAACAGCAACATACCCGGCAGCAATACCCAAGACAAGATACAGAATGATCATCCCGGTGAGTAGCATTCCTCGTGAAGCCGGTGACATGAAACCCAAAGCTGCAAAAACTATTGTGACAAGGGCCATTCCTGTAATCTGAACTCCGTCTCCAATCATCACACATAGAAGCTTCGGATGATTTGGTTCTCTGAAAACATCACCTACAACAAGCTTCCATCCAGAAAGCTCCTCGTTCATTTGTGCTTGAGCTTCTTTGTCCAGTTCCTCGTACCTCGTCAAATCCCTCCTCACAGTCCTCAAGAAAATGACAAACACAATACCAGCTAGGAAAGTGATCACCATCAGAGAATTTAGAATCGAGAACCAGTGCACACGTGAACCTTCCATCTTCAAATAAGCATCCCAACGAGACGGCCATCTAATATCGCTTTTCACAAATTCAACCTCATAAGTAAAAGAGATTCTCTCTTGTTCTCGTATTATCTGTGACTTGTCTGGCTCCATGGGACAGTTCACGGAGGAGATATTGTCATACATGTGGAGTTTCATCATGACCTCCGGATCATATTTAACACTGCACGGAACCACTTCGAAACCAACAATCTCAAAACCAGAAGCTTTCGTCTTATCAACTTCAGAAATCACACCCATCCCTTCTTCCCCGGTTCCGATTATCTGCATACCACTCCCCTCATACTCGTGAACCAAGACTTTGAATTTGAGATGATTGATAATGTAATCATCATTCCCATTCGGTGGAGTATAACCAATCGGGAATCCTGTCCACTGAATGTTAACCCCATTTTGCTTCGCAACCCTCATCACTGGCAAATTGTCTAGAATCATATTCACTTGATACAGATCGCGAGTCCTTCGTTTCAAAAGCTTAACCTCATGCTCATTCAAGGAGCTGGTAGTGCAGAGGTAGAGAGACTCATTCACATTCATTCGAAACCGATAAGGGGAGTTATCAATCTGATCTCCCATGAGAAGTTCACCGAGATTCTCAGCACTTTTCTTAATACCACCCATAGGCTTGCAGTAAGGGAGACTGTAATAACTAAAAGGAAGCTCGGTTTCAATGGAAGTCAAGGAATTAACTTTGGCATATATAGCATCCTTAGTCGAATACGTGTGCATGTAACTCCCAGGCAGGTAAAATCCACGACAAGAATGCGCTAACAGAATCACTAAAAGAAAACTCCAACAGATTCCAGGCATCTCCCTTTGTGAGAAAGCCATGATAATGGCAGATCTCGAAAATTACGCTTGAATCCAAGCTACCTAGACCTGAAGCATTCAATATCAAAGGGAATCTACACAGAAAAAAAAAAAAACATGTTTTCAACATTCAGTTCCAAACAAATAAATCCAAACTAAACATTTGATTAAAATAACAAAAATCCAGATGCGTGTGTACAAAATAACTACATTGCATCAACTTTAAAGGCAGTAGATCCATCCAATACCAGAATTCAAGAAAACATCCAAAGAAAAAAAATGAAATTTTATATAACCATACAAAAATCATAAAAACAGATTGAGAATTGGCAGATCAAATCTAAATAAAAACACACAAGAAGGATTGAAGGAAGAACCTGAAATTTGAAGCTGGATTCAGATTGAAACTGATCGGATCGTGGATCCGTTTGGCGCCACGGAAAATGCCGGGTGAGAAGGGAGCAGAATCTCCTTTCTTTTTTCTCTTATAATGGCAAAATTTTTGAAGAGAACCAAACGGAGGTCGGGCTTTATATACGTAACGTAGGTGAGGAATGTAATAACATGATTTAAAATTTCTTTAAAAAAAATTATTTTTTAATGTATTTTCTATTAAAAAATTATTTTCATCCACTCAAATTTTATAAATTTACCTTTATTTCTTATCAAACAATAAAAAAAGATTTTTTTTTTTTAATTAATTTAACCCAAAATCGGAAACTTATCAAATAAGAAACAAGTGTTGAATGTCATATTAAGATTTATTTTACTTCCGAAGAGGAAAATCGGAAACAACATTACTGAGAGATAACTATAAACCCCGAATATAAATAATAAATCGGATATCTCATTTAAGATGTTTGTTTTATATCGTATTTTAATTATTACAACATAGAGTTAATGATAACAAATGGTTTCATTTCTGGATAATAAACAACATACAGTTGCTTAAATATTACACTGTTAATGGTTTCCTTAAGCAGCGAATTTTCCATGGTCGTCGATACTCGGTAACGCCAGTTTAGCATGTGAAACTGAAGCCTGCCACGCCTGAATTGAACACAAAATGGTAGCATTTAGAGGGGGGGAAAGAATGGTATAGATATGATATACCAAGCTCATACCATCACTTTGATGTTTGAATCCATGCTCGACTAGGTTCGTGAACACTTCAGTCTTTTTCGTGATCGGATGGAATTGCTGGATGATCCGTTCTGTTTAAATTTTTGAACCATGGAGTATACCTGCATTCAGGAAACATTAAAATTCTCTGCAGATGAGAGAAGAATCTGGGCAGAATGGAGTTTTGCACTAAAGATTCTCAGGTTTTTTCGAACTTTCTGCTATATCAATCCAACTAGAGCTTCAAAATTTAGAAGCTACTTGGAATATCAAGCATGAAATTCAGTCATTACTGCAAAATACCTTCCTCACAGCTGATGTCAACCCCATACTCGAAACGGATTCGCTGTCCAAAAGTTTCCAATCCATGCTTTTTACACCATCCTCTTTGAACAAGTCATGCATTCCACCTACATATCACCAGAGAGAAAACAATGAATACTCGACACTAAGAAATATATGTATACGTATATCGGTATATGTTTGGGAGAAAAAGAGAGTTTGGAACCTTTGAGATGTAATACCAGCAACTCGACATAAATCTTACGGCGAATGTGACTGAAGACATGGACAAATTCTCCAACAAGTTCCCTAGAAATTATGCTACAGTTCTTTGGAGGGTTGAGTCTAAATGATTTCTTCAATAATTGATCGATTAATTTTCTCCTCATGGATAAGTCGGCTTCTTCATCCAATGTAACACAAGGGAACTCCCAAAGACCGGCAAGTAAACCCTCGTCCGGCCGTTTGACAAGAAGGAATCTGCTGTCGGAATTGTTTTGTTGTGATCTATCTTGGCTTACTGCAGATATCTCCACAACACATACAGTAGAAAAATCGTTTCTTTGTTTGGCCTTCACCACCTTCATAGGATAATCTGTCACCATAATCGATTCATCATTTCTGGAATTACGTAATGCACGACACTGACTTGAAACAGGACACGAACTGCAGTTTGGATTCAATGGGGTGCATAAAGTTGCACCAAGTTCCATCAGAGACTGGTTGAAATCCCCGGGTCGAAGAGGATCAACGAGTTGAGCTGCTAGTTTCCTGTAACAAGAGAAAACAATTTCACTATCCCTACTCCCAGATGCAAAATAATTGTAAAAGAATTGAAACAATATATGTTGCAGACGCTAATAAAAAGCTCACCAAAAGTTCTTGACAGTAAATTTGTCTTTCGGATTCGCAGAAATAGCTTTTAGTCTGGCAAGCACCCTTACTACATTCCCATCTACCACAGGCACAACCTGAAACACCAAATATCAGAAAGACTCCACTCGTGTTATCTTGAAAACTCTGGCAGAAACATATAACCTGATTGAATGCTATAGAAGCTATTGCTCCGGCTGTATAATCTCCTATTCCGGGAACCTTCCTCAAGGCAGAAACGGTGTTCGGAAACTCGCTTCCCCCTGCAACAATCATCTTGGCTCCCTAACAACACAAAGAAGCAATGAACATTTTGGCAAGTCGTCCACAGATTGAAATCAAATGCAATACAATCATCATAGACATAACCATACATGAAAGTACTAAACTGGGAATCATAATCAATGGACAGAAAGAGAATCAGAGCTAACCTCCAGAAGAAAACGAGCTCTTCTGTAATATCCTAACCCTGCCCACATCTCATTCACCTCCTGTGGAAAAGAAAAGGAGAAAACTTTCATTTAAAACGGTAAAACTCAATTACCATAAACTAAAACAAATTCAAAGTACTGAAAGACCTCAAGAGAAGCCTGAGAAAGGTGATGAAGGGTGGGCCATTTTTGCATCCAACGGTTATAGTAGTCAATAACAGTCTGAACCCTTGTTTGTTGCAGCATCACCTCCGAAACCCAAACCCCATATGCTCTCTTTTCGTCTTCATCTTCTTCTTCTTTGATGTTTGTTCTTCTTCTCCTCCAAGGGAGGTCTCTCTGGTACTCGTCGTACCAATCCAACAACGACGACCTTATCTTGTGGGTGTCTCCTTCGCTAAACAAATCTTCCATGTCCGCTATCTCTTCTTCTTGTTTAATCGACATTGATCTCCTTGTGCTTCTGCCTTTGGTGTTCTTCGCCATTGATAAAGATATCAATTTGGGGTTAATTTTGTTGAAGTAAGCTCTGCTACTGCGGCTGATAAGTGCCGTTTGAAATTCGAAATCGCGGGTGGGGAAGGGCGAGTGAGAAACAAACACAACCATCACAAACCCGACCCGATACCCACGACTCGAGTTGTAAAGGCGAGATTTTTAAGTTCGACTATGTCTCTCTGACACGAAAGACTAAACCTACACCGTGGCAAACGGTGATTGGTTCACGACTCCAGTTAATATCGATCATATACCACAGAGTAACATATCCTCTGAGGATTCCGAGAATAGTGGAGCACGATCATCCCTGCTTTCAGTGGCTTACGTGGAACTCATCCATCCGTTAACCACAGTTGATGAGTTGATAATCACAATTTACACTTTACTGGCTAAACATTGTAGTGCTTGATGATGGTGTAACACATTTCAATAACCTATTAAACTAAAAAAGGAAACTTTTTTCTATTACTCTTTCTTGGCTATCTATAAATGATGGAGTCTGGTAAGCAATGCTAGATGAACTTGTAAAGTGAAAGAGTAAACAAAGAAGAAAATGGAGGTTGGGTTTTTGGGATTGGGAATAATGGGAAAAGCCATGTCCATGAATTTGCTGAAGAATGGATTTAAGGTCACTGTTTGGAACAGAACACTTTCTAAGGTATTTTCCTTCATTCTCAACCAATTTTAGCTTACTTTTCTTTGGAATATTATCATCAGTCAATTGCAGATTTGAGATCTGATTGGTGGGGTTGATGTTTGTTTTTAGCTTCATGTATTGGGTTCAAAGTTTTTTTTTTTCTTACAGAAAAGATGGGAATCTAAATAAGGAATTAACGAGGAGATTGATTGAATTTGATTGTGTTTTGTTGTGACTGTCACAATTTGTGATGTGGAATTGAAACTTTGTAATTGCAGTGTGATGAACTGGTGGCTCATGGTGCCTCTGTTGGACAAACCCCAGCAGAAGTGGTTAACAAGTGTAAGATCACCATTGCCATGCTGTCTGATCCTGCTGCTGCCCTTTCGGTAAATACAAATTCTGGTGGTGTGTACATGTATATTAGGTCTCAGCAACTGTCATCACAACAAAAATATGTATTTTGGTGATTGGTTAGGTTGTCTTCGATAAGGATGGTGTTCTTGAGCAAATTTGCAGCGGTAAAGGTTACATCGACATGTCGACGGTTGATCCGGAGACTTCTTGCAAAATCAGTGAGGTTATTAGATACTCTTTAGTACTTGATTCATGCTTCAAAGAAAGTAAATTCGTCTTCTTTTGTGATATGGTAATCTGTGAACATCAAGATAATCGTCAAACAATGGCATATTTCGTTGAATCTACTCTTTTTCGGTGTTCGTCTAGTGTATATTCAGAAACGAGTACGGAGATATGACCTTCCAAGGATCATTCAAATGCATTGGAAAGCTTCAAAAACGTTGAACATACCTTTATGACATTCCACAAGTCCGAGTAACATAAGTATTATATTATTTGAGATCTAAATTTAATCCATGTGTTTCCCTTATATAAAGGTTCATTTTGTTGCATGGTGAATGCAAAGAGACTGTTAACTGTTGAAATGGTGTCCGATATGTTTTTAAAGCTCCTTACTGGAGAATTCTAATGAAACGAATATGATTTACTTTCTTTTTTCCATGGGATGTCTATAGGCGATCACTTCAAAAGGTGGCCAATTCCTTGAGGCCCCTGTTTCTGGTAGCAAACAGCCTGCAGAAACTGGTCAATTGGTGATTCTTGCTGCTGGAGAGAAGGTAAATTGGTGAAGTTTAGTTCTTGATATCCGTATCTGACATATATTCGGACATGGGTATTGGAATGTGACCCCTCCAAATAGATGAAAGAACTTAGAAAGCTGAACCTACTCATTACAGACACATACCTGTATTTGATACTTCTTACATTCAAACCCAAGGACATGTATTTCAAGATGGTAGAATTATAGTACGGTCAAATAAACGAATTAAATTTGTCAATTTTTTCAAAACATATGTGGACTACATAGAAGTTTAGGTTTTTTCCTTAGAAAAACTGTTCATAGTATATAATTTGAGCATTTTTTAGTGAAAAGCAAAGAGTAAAGAGTTCTACATTTATCTTAACTCAAGAAACCTTACATTCCTGCCATTGGAGGTTTCATTTACATGTACTGTTCTGTATTAGATTTTGTGATCTGTTGCTCCATCTCTCCATTGTTCTTGAAGTATCCTTATCTGACACTCGTATTCAACACATATGCGGACATGGATAATGGAGATATGACTCTCTACAGATTCAAAATTCATGAGAAACTATACATACTTGTGTGAGACACATCACACATACCCGTATATATCCATTTATATTCATCGTCTGATAAAAACACATCCTTTTCCTATGTCATCCTGCTAGAGCTTCTATTGAGTGACATTCTGAGCTTAAATGTTCAAGTTATAAATGGATATAGTGAAAAATGTAAAGAAGATAAAGAGTGGAAGACGCCCATTTTCTTTCATCATTGTCACTAGTGTATCTGTGTCATGCAAATTTATCTTCACTTTGGCATCATTAACTGCAACATGTCACTCTTTGTAAATGTAGGCATTGTATGATGCAGCAGTTCCAGCTTTCGATATCTTGGGTAAGAAGTCTTTCTTCTTGGGACAAGTTGGAAATGGAGCCAAAATGAAACTTGTTGTTAACATGATCATGGGCAGGTAATGGTGGCCTTTATCGATATTCTATTCATATCCGAAGTGGGTTTGAGCATGTAACCCTGCAATGACTCTAACTACGTGAAAAAAAAAAAAAACTTGCACTCGAATCCGAGTAATGCAACTTTTTTGTGATGAATAAGTTGGAATGATTGGTGAACCTATAAAAAGAAGGAAAAAAACGACAAGAACTTTTGCATTTCTAAGTTCTTTTTATAATAGAATTGGACTGATCCGTTTTTCTTTATTGTCAACACTTCATACAACTATGAACTCAAGGTCAAGGCATTCACCATAGTTATTTTTCTTCCACAGTATGATGAATGCATTTTCGGAGGGACTTGTACTAGCCGATCGAAGCGGACTGAACCCAAATGACCTTCTCGACGTGCTGGTAAGATGGAAACTGCTTAATGTTTTGTGAGGTTGTGGCAACTTGGAGTGACTGACCTACTTTCTGGCAGGACTTGGGTGCCATCGCTAATCCGATGTTCAAAGGAAAGGGACCAGCCATGCTCCAGAACAATTATTCCCCTGCATTTCCTTTGAAACATCAGCAGAAAGACATGAGGTTGGCTCTTGCCCTTGGGGATGAAAATGCAGTTCCAATGCCAGTAGCTGCTGCTGCCAATGAGGTCTCAGTCATATCTGTTTACATGGTGTAGGTGCTTTATAGTAGTTGGCGACGAAAAAACCGAAACTTTTGATTGAATCATTTATATTCATCTGGCTTTTGCAGGCTTTCAAGAAGGCTAGAAGCATGGAACTGGGAGACTTGGACTTTTCAGCTGTGTTCGAGACGGTGAAGGTTCTTAAACGTTCATCTTGAGATGGTGGTTTTATAGTGTCAATGGAGGGACCGTACTTGGTGAATGATTCAGGGTTTCATTCTTGAAGAATTAATCAGTAGTATTTTCACATCTCTTAGATGTTTTGAAGGTAATAACTGATTGTTTAACCTACAAATGCTTGTTAGATTTGGTTCGATATTCCACGCATACGCATTTAGATTATATTCTCGATTTAAACTTACTTAAGCTCAGTTTGACATTATTTTTTAAAGTATTTTTAATTTTGTTTTAATTCAATAATCCAACCGACAAGTACATTGCTGGCCATGGACAATCTGACTTTTGCCCAAGATTGTGTTCCAAGCATACCTCGACACTTGAATTTTATTAAATAAGTGACTAAACTATTATTTTTAGATAGTTTTTAGGTGTTTAAATTAATTTTTGTTAAAAATAAATGTTTAATATTTTATTTTTTTCTAATTTTAAGTGTTTCATAATTAATTATGGTTATTATTCTCGCTCTTTTGATTTTTATATCTAATTGGTCAATTTTACTAATGTATCATTGTCAAAAATTATAAACAGTATCACTTGAATATTAAACAAATATGAAATAATTATTTGATTAATATATCGTTTGTTGATTTTTGATGATAAAATAATAAGAAAAATGATCTGAAAACTGAAAGAATAAAATCGAATACATCAATAAAGATTTTATTTTTATTACTTTTAAGTATAATTTTTGAGATTTTACCTTTTTTTAAGTAGTAACACTTTCAAAATTTTCTCCAGTTATACCAATAATTTTATTTTTTTTCTAATAATTAAATAACATTGACAAGATTCGAACTTTACCCCTGCTAATAATAATAATAATTACTTCATTTGAGTGAAATATTAAATTTGTTCATAAAAAATGGATCTTTTGGTTTAGGCTCAAATTACCAAGAATGGAATTTGGGTTAAAATTCAGCCCAAAGCAAGTTGACAAAACAAAACCTTCATCTTCTTCCTCTCGATTCACGGTTCTGGTTGTTCTCTCTGGGTAAAGAAAAGAAGGAAAAATGATTCGAAGTCGGTTGCTGTGGTTCACCTTGGGGTTTTCGGTCACATCGGCTTCAATCTCTCAATTCATATATAAAGACCTATGGACCGAACGTTACGCCCTTAAATCTGATGTACTAACATTCTTCCTGTTTTCCAGTTTCTGGAATTTGAATTCTCTCCATGAGTTGTTGGTAATTGTATTAGTAATATCTTATTTAATTTTTTTAAAAAAAATGCAGATGAAACAGAAATTTGATGCATTAGAAGCTAGGGTTTCGAATCTTGAATCCGTTCCCTACGAAGAATCCAAATCCAGCTCAGGTACCCGTAATTTCTTTAAATTCTATAATCTATTGAATTTATTTTTATAATTGATTAACTGGTTAAATTTGATATTTTGCATGTCTAGGTGTACGTATATATTAGCATTAAGTTTGCAAAAATAAGTTTTTAAATGTTACATTTTATGGAATGCATTTGGAATATACAGAAGTGATATTTTGGCAAAATTTCTGCTTTTTTATTGATTTGGCCTTGAAATACTACTGATTTGTTCAAGACAATGTCACTCTGTAGGGGGAATTTTTAATCACATGATATTGATTAGATGCAAGAATGTTAAGCTTGTATTGACCCAAATGTGTTGGTACTTTAAACAAAATAGTCTTTGGGGATTATACACTTGATGTACTTCCATTTGTTGTGTCGCCGTCGTGTAGATACTTAAAGAAATTTTATGGTATATGGTGATTATATACATGATGTACATCCTCTTGTTGTGGATGCTTCGTAATGTATACATACGAAGATTGTATACTCCATCTACGCACCTCAAAGCTCAACGAGATTCCTTATATACTAAAAACCAAAAGGCTTTTATGGATTCCCCGAATTGGTAGCAATAACAAGTATTTCTGCTGTATGTACTCTTTGAGTCGAAAATAATAATGATGTTTGATTTAGTATATTATTGACATTCGGCAAGTGCAATTATCTTGCATTTTGCTCTCTCTAAGATGAGAATTTTGAGGCTCGAGTTTCGTCTGTGAAGGGCTTTTAGTAGTTAGGGTTGCAGCCAATAGTCATATTATGGGTAAGAACTTGCTCCTTTGTTTATAGATTTGGAAAAACTTAACCCGAAAAAGGTTGCAAGGAAATGGAGTTTGATCTGATACAACACCTTCAACACCTTTATACATTGTTTCTTCCATCGAGAATGTAGGAGTTTATGAATTATGATACAGTTCGACATGATCGTGTGCAGACATTTTTTTGGTTCGTTTGGAGTTTTCTTTCTTCCTTCAACTCACATTTTGATTCATTGATGTCCCTAAACTACTTGATCTCGTCCTCTACTCTTTCTAGCAGGTTGAAAGTTGAAACACTGAGTGGAGAATGCCTTTATTATGACATCTTGATTCTTGAGAGTGTTGTTACAGACTGATTGTTACTCTCTGCACTTGTAGTAACTTTGATTTCATTTTCAAGTTCCATCGTAAATAAAAATCGAACTACCTGATATTGTTCGATTGAACTAGCATTCAAAGTACTTATTTATATTACTATAAAACTAATGTTACAATTGTATCGATTAACCGTGTTTATGCTTTAAAAGTATGTTTCACCTCTTGAGATTATGTTCATGATGCACTTCCATTCAAAAGTAATGGAGCCGAATTCGTTTTAAATCATGTTTTTTTAGCAAAACATAAGTTTACAACTTGGTTTCGGTCAAGTTGTGACACAAGAAATCTGGACCGTGATGCATTCATGGCACCAAAATAATTAGTTCAATGCTTCATCTTCCAAATGCCAGTTTTCAATCAGTTCTCACTTCAGTTTCGCTAAAGCATTCTTCACCATCGTTTTTCATAGTTATCTACATAGGGAAATTCAGAACAAGGATAATCCTCACAGTACCAAGAGGCCTACTCATCGTCATCGTTTGCATCGAAATCTCTGATCTTCACATCAGCATCTTCGCCATATTGAATGCAGTTGTCAATTTGAGCCAATATATATTGAATGCTGTGAAGGTAGCAACAGTTCACCATTATCAAGCGATAAAACAAAACAAAATAAGAAATTAACTTGTCAAACGGAATCATCTCATCCCAGAAAGTGAACGTAACAAGAGATTCCTCGAGCATAAAGAGCAATGTCACAATCTTATCCTTCTAATTCCTTTTCATTTAAAACTTAAATGATCAAGATAAGTTACTATGTTACTACTCGGGAATCAGTGTCGGTCCTATCGGATAATGATGTGTTTAACACGAGTATATTTAGAGAAAGAGAGAGTGCACCTGCTTTCCTTCCTCAAGTCAAGGGGAATAAAACT
This sequence comes from Abelmoschus esculentus, assembly GCA_035048815.1. Classification (NCBI taxonomy): domain Eukaryota; kingdom Viridiplantae; phylum Streptophyta; class Magnoliopsida; order Malvales; family Malvaceae; genus Abelmoschus; species Abelmoschus esculentus. The sequence continues at coordinate 11,883,344 of JAUCBN010000051.1, read as the reverse complement.
GACCATGCTATATTCATCCACCTGACATGCAATGAAACAATAATGTGACAAGTTTTAACAACAGTGGTCAACACAAATATTTATATTTCCGTACATGATTAATTAATTCAATTCCTCTTTCTTGTGAATTATTTGTTATCAGACATATATATACCCCCCCCCCCCCCCTCCTTGAAAAAACAGAAAACTCCAAATAGCTAACCAAAAGTAGATATTAGATCATGAATGACAAAACATCTCACCAGTTCAATCAAAGATTTGTTTAGCTTTTTAAACTTTGGAGCCATCCGCTCATTCAACTCCGACAGTAAATGATGAGGCTCTGGATCCAAGTACCTATGAATAACAAAAACATCGATTACGGATAAGAAAAAGAAAATACGAAATAAAAAAATGGACAACAGGTTGGAGAAGATTTGAATAAAATAAACCAATACTCACTTTTCAACTTCCCTCTTGTTTGTTACAAGGTCCATTTTGGATAGGATATTAATATGTGGTAATTCAAGCTGGACCATTGCAGAAAGTGATGCCATGCATCCACTTATGTACTTAGTAACATCCGTGACAAACTGACAAAAAAGACAAGGGAAATGTGCATAACTAATTATGAAGGCCTTCCAACAAAATTTGAGTAGAAGACTTGAATCTTCAAAGATAATGATCTTTACTAACCTGGGAATCAAGCAAGTATACAACACACACATTAAAGTTCTTACGCTTCAAGTGCTCCACAAAGTTGCGTAGCATAGGTACATGTGAAAAAAGTTCAATTTGACCTATAAAATAACAGGAGGTTAGCAAGATTATCCCATTCTAGTAGAGTTTGAGAGATAATATATCATAGCAGGCAGTCTAATTCAATAACATAACACGCAAAGTGGTTAAATTAGATACCTGGGCAATCAAACACCAGATAGTCATCATCCAAGTAGTTATCTAATTCTTCATTTAGCCAATCATCAAGATTATCTTCAAGATGTCTAATTGGAGATTAAGGTGTACATTTCTGCTCCCATTAGGAAAGGAATGAAATGAAGCTATTCATGTGATAAAATACAAAGCTGATAACATTGACAAGTGGAAAAGGTCAGCCAGCAGAAAACTCCATAAACACTTAAAGCACTAGCAATAATCCATATATATATGCAATGATGTAGAAGCATTCGGATGACCAGAACAGCAAGAAAGGTCTTTTCCAGTAACAAAAGAATCAAAACAATGGCAAGGAGAAGAAAAATATAAATTCCACATATAGTGCAAGACAAGAATAAAAGAAAGGATACTCCATGCAGTATATAAGGCCCCCATTTGGACCCAATCCAAGCTCCTCCATAACATCATCCAAACTAATGAGCTCTCGTATATCTGAAAAACAAACAAAACATCATAGCAATAAAACCAGGAGAAATGTTGAAACCTATGAGAAACACCTCAAGCAGAAGGTTGTACCCATGGCTACTGGATAATCAAAATTTTCGGCAGCAGGATCTAGGTTAACAATATGTATTGACCTTCCAAGGGTTTCACAATGCTGGTGCAGGCTAGAGCAGTAGGTTGACTGGTTCCAAAAATACAGAATCACTTCAGTATAAATAAATGATACAAACAAAAACTAATCGACTAAGCAGTCCTAAGACATCAATAGTCATTTTCAAACCCCGAATGCAATAGTTGATATAGCCTAACTCACCTTTCCACTGCCTGCAGGACCAATAACCAGTTGTGCATAGCCCATGATAGCTCTTCCCAATTTTCAAAATTCAACCTTCACTAACTTAGAATGAACACAAGGAAATGACTAGCCGTAATGATGCAAGAATCGCAGCAGCAATATATGCAGTACACCACACACCGATAGCAAACAACAAAATCAAGAAATCAGAGTGGCCCATACGCAGTAGCGAGAGAGACACAACATTAAATAACCTGATTTATCAATATCACAGAGAAAATTGGAATCACATTTAGATTACAGTGTGGCTTTTTATGCAAGAGGAAAGAAACCCCAATAAAAATAACAGGAATACTCCATCATCAGCTTCAAATATTGATAAAAATGCAGATGAAAACAGAAGTTCACGGCTACAAATGCTGCAAACGGCAAATAAACCCTAAAGACTAACAAATGAAATCAACTTCGCCCAGTTTATTATATGAAGAAAAATTATGTATCAACAATAAACCCTAAACCCAAAATTTAAAACATTAAAGTAAGTGTATAGCAGAATCATTCATAAACTCAACCAGAAAAAGGGGTTGAAAGAAACATGGAGTGACTGGTTTTCTTCTCATAAGAGGCGTGGTCATCAAAGAAAGCAAAGATTTTTACAACGGAAATCATTGAGGTGAAAATTAGGAGATTACCTTGAAATCCTTGGTGTTGATTTTCCGCTGAGAATGAAGTTTATGAAAAAAGGGGAAGCTTTTTTATTTTAAAGGAGAAGACTTGAAAGACCAGGCTTGAGGCACACGGACTCAAAACTTTAGGGTTCCACTCACTTCGTTATAAAACTTAAACGGCGGCGTTTTAGTTGAAAACAACCAAGATTCCATTTTTGTGTTTGAAAGGTAGACTCGATAATAATAGTGGCTCACAGATTTTAGGTTTACTTAAAATATTATAAAATATAAAATTTAATATATTATCACATAATATAAAATAATATTTTAGGTTGTTGATTTTTTTTACAATTTTTAAAATTTAATTTATGATTTTACTAGATAAAAATTGATGTAACATGTTTTGAAATGTGTATAATAAATTTTCAAAGATTTTATATAGTATTAGTTTTTTTAATTATATTAGCTAATTATACCGATTATTAATTATGTCATGTTTAATAAAAAAAAATATTGAATGAAATTTAATCATTATGTTATTTGTGATCTTAACTAATAAAATTTATTTATCTCATTTTTTAAAATAATAAATCTTCACTTAATTTTTAAAAGTTATTAATCGAGATCACGGATGATATAGTAATTCTGATACATCGTATAATAATTTTATTGGTTAATCATAGCTAAATGTCTCTTTGGTATTTCTAAACAGTTACCGAAATACAAAGTTTCTGACAATGGAATTTTCGTACCATAAGATTGGGCTAACATGGTTGCTGGACTCATGCACAACTTTGATCTTTTTCATATTAAACTTGGAAAATATTATTTGATGATGAAGGGTTTTTATTCGATTTTTTAAGGTTTTGTCTTTAAAAAAATTATATATAAATTTTTAATTTAAAATTTATTTAAATAATATCAAATTACTTACGATTTGAAACAATTCGCGGGTATCCTACTCTATCTTTGTATATCCCATCAATCCCAAGGCTATCCCATCCACTTTTACCTATTGTTTTCCCTTGCTTTTACCTTAACATCCCAACGTTAATACTTGCTTTTATTACATGTTTAAGAATCATGCAATGATACAAGACTTTATTCCACTTTCGTTTCCATGTTTCTTTCTATCAAGAATCCTATAAAGTTCAAGGAGAGGCTTTCTTCGAACGACCAAAAAATGACAAGATTCGAATCAGAAAATTACATTTATAAACCAATGAAGTTAAATCTTGAATTCGAGTTTGAGATGAGTTTAAGAAAATATAATGTTAATATCTTATTATCTTATATAAAACTCTTTAAAAAAGTTAAATCATATAAAAATTTATTTTTAAGAAAAATATATAATATTTTATTCAACCCCTTCCATTCATGGGCGGAGCCACCCTTTGTAAAGGGTGGTCAAATGAAACCCCAAAATTTTTTGGTCCACCTTTTTTCATATGATTTATATATATAATTTTTTAAAATAAATAACATTAATTTATAAATAATTGACACCCCTTAAATATAAAATCTAAAAAATGACACTCTTTATATAATTTTCTAGCTCCGCTCCTGCTTCCATTCATCCCTAAATATATATATATATATATATATACCATTTTTATAATAAAAAGTTTTGATATGATACCCTACATATAAGTTAATGGTGCCTTTAATCTGCATCCACTATTGACTTTTGAACATTTAATTTAACTTTTGTTAGGACAAGAGAAGACACATTTTCAAATCCTTTTGTTATTTTCCTATATATAAACTTGAAAAGTCCATAAAGAAATAGGATAAAGTCAGTAGTATTTAAAAAATAAAAATAAAATTATTAAAAAGGATTGTTCTGAAACCGGTCTAATCAGACTCTATATACTTTGTATAAATATAATCATTTTAAGGAAAGATTTCATATCTTTATATCATTTGTTGAATCCAACCTGTTAAAAGATGTAAAATGGCTTTATGAGGGGGACTGAATGGACCGCCCATTTCACCATGTTTGAAAAACGGTAGTAAACTTTACCATTTGTACATGCACGCTAGATTGTTTTTATAGTCAAGTGGTTTAAGGTTAAATTTAAAAATTAAAATTTTAATAATAAATATTTAAAAAATTAAATCATATGAATAAATATTAAAAAAATTACGTGTATATGATATGAGTCTAAAATCATTCTAACAAAACTGTATATTATACATTCTATTAAATATATCTTTTAAAAAGAAGATAATAATACTGTGACATGCATATATTAAAGAATTCTATGTCAATAGTGTGGTCCGCTCTCTTATTGAAAGAAGAGGCTACGGTGGTCCTATTAGAGATGTGTAAATATTTAAGGGGGATAGGATCTATTATGTATTTTTTAACAACTATGTTCTCTTTTTATTAAATTTTAACGAGTAATAATCGAATAATAAAAATAGTTAATCAAATAATAAAAATATAATCTGCTAATTTCATAATAAATATAATTTAATTAATAATTTTTAATAAAGTATTGTTTATTAACCTTCTAAAATCACGTGTGAAAGGTCTTTCTAGTTTTACACGTGCACCGACACTTCCAGTTTCAATTTACTTTCTATTCACATTGTACTTTGTATAGTTTTATATGAAATAATTTAATGGAATATTTTTATGAAATGAGTATGAATTTAATAATTTAATGGAATACTTTTTTAACTCAAATACTATTTTAAAATATAAAAGCTTAACTCAATAATAGGTGCTCAAAGTATACACTTTTTCTGAAATAGGTGCCTAATGTTTTTTTTTGGCTGAAATAAGTGCCTAAACTATATATTTTTTTCTGAGATAGGTGTCTAATGTATTTTTTGACTGAAATAGGTGCCTAAAGTTTTATTCCCTTAGTGTTTTAAGGTAACATTGTTAAAAGAAAATTGTTTAATTTATAAATAAGTACCTAAACTATATATTTTTTTTCTAAAATAGGTGTCTAATGTATTTTTATTGAAATAAATGTCTATTTTTTTTCTTATAAGTAATTTATATTTCTTATAAGATATAAAATTATTTATATCAACGTTTTAATCTATTAAATTATTTATTATAATTGATTAATAATTTATTTAAGTTTAAATTATTTTATCTGAGGCCTTGTTTTTTTTTAAATAATTTATTTATTAATTTTATCTCACTTTTAAATATTTATGTTTTGTTCTCAATCCAATTTCATCTCATAGTATCACAATAGTCCTACACAACTTCAAGTAGTATAAACAAATTCCCCCCGTTGCTCCTTCCCCGACTTGACCAGTAACTGTAAGTAACTCAAGCTCAAGGTTTCACAACGACCTTCATGCAATTATCCCACATGCAAACATAATTTTTTTTTATCATTGACACCTATTTTTCATCGATTCTATAATCATACGATGCAGCAAATATTTAATCCGCAACAACAAAACCAGATCGAAAACAAAACATAAATATTTCAAAGTGAAATAAAATTAATTAATAAATTATTTTAAAAAAATAAGGCCTCAGATAAAATAATTTAAATAAATTATTAATCGATTATAATAAATAATTTAATAGATTAAAACGTTGATATAAATAATTTTATATCTTATAAGAAATATAAATTACTTATAAGAAAAAAATTAGGTATTTATTTTAATAAAAAATACATTAAACACCTATTTTAGAAAAAAATATATAGTTTAGGTACTTATTTATAAATTAAACAATTTTCTTTTAATAGTGTTACATTAAAACACTAAGGGAATAAAACTTTAGACACTTATTTTAGCCAAAAAATACATTAGGCACCTATCTCAGAAAAAATATATAGTTTAAGCACTTATTTCAGCCAAAAAAAACATTAGGCACTTATTTCAGAAAAAATATATACTTTGGGCACATATTACTGAGTTAAGCCAAATATAAATGAATACATTGAATATTTTAAAATTACAAACCTAACATTTGTCGATGGGCTAAAAAGAATGTATTTTTAATCATTACGATGATTAAAATATTATTTATTTTAAAATATATTCTTAATTATTAGACATTAATTACTTATCATTATATTGTATTATTGTTATTCAAACTCATAACCTTTAAAAATAATAATCGTTTTTTTAATTATTGAGACAATATAATTCGTGCAGATGAAGAAGAACCACGATTAATAAACGAAGGACACGAGAAAGAAGAAAATAATTAGGGTTGGAGAGATAAGTTTGATTCATCTCGTTATCTATAGTCTTATTAATAAGTATATATATATATTTTACAAAATATTTATTTATTATTAAATAGATAGATTTTATTAAAAAAAATTATAGATGACGAAACAAATTAAAACCATGTGGAAGCACTAATGCCACTATCACGAACATAAAATACTCATGGATTTATTATTAAACTAACTATAAATACTATTAATAGGAGCCTTAACAGCAATGATTATTACTTATATACATAATTAAAGCAATAATTTAAAATTATTTTTATTAGGTTTGTCTTGGCCTGATGGCATGACCAGAGCAACAACATTCAGCCGACCTTATTATATAAAACAAATAAAAGTAAATTATAATGTGTGATTGATAAATACGAACCGTTTCAATTATATATATATATATAGTTGTAGAATTTTGACATTATTAATATTCTAATCAATTTAATCATTGGATTATAATTATGTAATTTAAATAGTATATAAATATATTTTTTTCATGTTAAAAAATGCATTATTTTTTTTTGAATCAGTGACCGTGACCCGGTTTGCCAAAAAAATGTGGCAGAATAGTGTGGAAAAGGTGAAACTGGAAAGTCCGACCGTTTAAATTGACCTGAATTTTCGGAACGTAATTGTCGGTAAATCAGCTGTCTGAATATCCCATTTCGCGCCCTTTTTGATTATTTATCAATCAATCAAAACTTACTTAATCAAAAAAAAAAAAAAAAAAATCTGAAACAAAACATTTCACCTCACCGATTCTTCTACTGTTAATTTAACTAGGACTGTTTATCAAATAAAATCGAATATAAATTATTTAATTTTTAAATCGATTTGATATATCTCGAGTTCGATAAGCAGCTCTAACTTTACGATTATACCCTGAATCTAATAAAGCATTTTCCTTCCATTTTATTTCTCTTCCCTTGCATGTTTCCCTTCTCCTAAACCTCCAAAACCCACCATGGTTTCTTCTTCCTTCTCCGCCTGCATTTTCTTCTTCTTATGGTGGTTGTTTTCATCAGGCGAAACGCTGCACATTCCTAGCCGTAGGAGTCTCCATGAACCTTATTCAACACTGTCATCTGATCCACCATTGTCCTCTCCTCCTCCTCCTCCCTCTTCCAGCTATCCTTTATCTTCATCCTCTGACACTTCTCCTCCAGGTTCCCCTTTCTTCCCTTCATTCCCTTCCGCCCCTCCGCCTCCTCCTCCTTCCACTTTCGCTTCCTTTCCCGCCAACATCTCATCCCTTGTCATCCCCCACACCCCTGCCCCCAAGCATAGTTCCCAAAAGCTCGTCATCGTTGCCGTAGTCGCCGTCTTATCCGTCTCCATTGTCGTCGCCGTTATCACCATTTTCTTCTGCAGACGACGTAGGCGAGGGAAAAGTTGTTTTGAAGACAACAAGACCGCCACATCCGACAACAGCGGCAGATTAAATTTTTACGACGATGATTATAATAATAACAACAACAACAACAATGCCGGTGTTCGGAAGCAGAGAACGACTTCCACGACAAGTTCCGAATTCCTCTATTTGGGTACTGTCGTAAATTCACAAAGCCGGTTCGAAGACGGTTGCAATGATTCTCAGGACAACACCGGGTTGAGTCCAGGAAAAATGTACTCTCCGGAGCTCCACCCGTTACCGCCTCTCTCTCGACAGGACACGGGTCGGAACTTTAGAGACGGTGAAGTGGAATCGGGTACAGAAGATGACGGTGAAGTAGAAGAAGAAGAAACGTTTTATTCGCCGAGAGGATCGTTGTGCGGTCGAGAGAGCTTTAGTGGAACCGGATCCGGGTCAAGAAGAGTATTTACGACGATTGATGCGAGAACAATTGAGTCTAGCAGTACTTGTTCCTGTCCATCATCGAGTTCTGGTTCACCCGCCAGGTCTCAGTCCCTCAGTATTTCTTCGCCGGTTAGCTTGAGCCCCCGAAGTCCCGTCCCGAAATCTCCGGAGTCCGTGCATATTCAACCTTATATGTCGCCGGAGAGGATTTTAGTTGATTCCCCACGGGTGTCAAATGCTTCCATTAATGGACACATACATTCACCGTCGTTGTCTTCTCCGAACAGAGTACTGATCGAGAAGCTCGATGCGTCGATTACAAATTTCAAGGATTTCGTTCAAAATATGAAGGCCCCTTTGATTTTAGCTTCAGCTAGTGGTACTGATTCACCGGGTAAAAACTCTCCAAGTATTCATTCTTCAGTTTCTTCAGCTTCTACATCACCAGACAGAGCTTTGAATGAAGATAATCATCCCCCTTCACTATCATCGGCTCCGCCATCGCCACCGCCACTAAACAGAGCCTTCGAGGAAAGCCCAGAAATGTCTCCTTTGAAGGTTGATTTCTCAGATTACAGTAAAGCTCCTTCTTTGACATCTTTAGCATCTTCATCACCCGAAAGAGACTTGGAAAAAGGTCCTGATGCATCTCCTTTAAGGCTTAGCAAGGCTTTACAGAAGCCTATCTTGTCTCCACCGCCCCCGCCGCCACCTCCGCCACTTCCAAAGCAACGACGGCTCTGGGAAAAACATGTTTCATCAGTACCTTGTTTGGAACCGATATCGAAGCCTCCTCCTCCTCCTCTTATACTATCTTCAACGCCGTTTAAGATTTCTCCACTTTTGGTACCTACAAGGTCCGAGTCTGAGGCAATGGAGGAGCCGGAAGAAGGTTCAAAACCCAAGTTAAAGCAATTACATTGGGATAAAGTGAAAGCCAGCTCTGATCGTGAAATGGTGTGGGATCATCTCAGATCAAGCTCATTTAAGTACGATTGGGACCCTTCCTCAAATGTGGGGTTCATTTTAGTTCTTCAATATGATCCTACTTATAGGTTGAATAATCTGTGCGAGTATTGTTTCTGCAGGTTGAATGAGGAGATGATTGAAACATTATTCGTCCTAAAAACGCCGATTTCTAAACCGAAACAAACAACTCCGCAATCGGTTGTTCCATCACCAAACCAAGAGAACAGAGTGTTGGATCCCAAAAAGGCACAGAACATTGCAATTTTGTTGAAGGCACTCAATGTGACTGTGGAGGAAGTTTCTGAAGCTCTCTTAGAAGGTAAAAATGCCACTACAAACTATAATTGTTCACATTTTGTTGATTTTAAGACATATTTGATATGGTTTTGGGCACAGTTATTAAATGAAAATTACTAGTGCAGTCAAAGTTTGTATGGTCCTAAATTCCTCATCTATGATGAAATGATACAGGTAATGCAGATACACTCGGCACTGAACTTCTCGAAAGTTTGTTGAGAATGGCTCCAACAAAGGAAGAAGAACGTAAGTTGAAGGAGTACAAAGATGATTCACCAGTTAAGCTTGGTCCTGCTGAGAAATTCTTGAAGACGGTTCTTGATATACCCTTTGCATTTAAAAGGGTGGATGCAATGCTGTACATAGCCAATTTCGAGTCTGAAGTCGAATACCTTAAAAACTCTTACGGAACTCTAGAGGTAATTCAACTCGTTTCCATCATTGTATCTGTTTCGCACAATTGTTTTTGTTTGCGTTAAACTGTTAGTATCGATTTGTCTTGTTATTGCCTAAGCATGCAAGCAATGCTTCTTTCCTAGGAACACTGTCGATGCTTCATATGTTTCCTTGTTTTTTCCTTTTCACAGGCTGCTTGTGATGAATTGAGAAATAGTAGGATGTTTTTGAAGCTTCTAGAGGCTGTCCTCAAGACCGGGAACCGCATGAATGTCGGGACAAATCGAGGCGATGCACAAGCCTTTAAACTCGATACACTTGTTAAGCTTGTCGATGTCAAGGGTGCTGATGGTAAGACCACACTCCTGCATTTTGTTGTACAAGAAATCATAAGAAGCGAGGGTGTTCGTCTTTCAAATACCAACCAAACACCAAACTCCACTTTAACCGAAGATGCTCGATGCAGAAAGCTTGGTTTACAAGTTGTTTCAGGTCTCAGTTCAGAGCTCACCAACGTCAAAAAAGCTGCTGCAATGGATTCTGAGGTACTCAGTGGTGATGTCTCCAAGCTTTCTAGAGGCCTTGAACACATCAGTGAGGTTCTAAGGTTAAATGAAACAATCGAATCATACGAGGGAAAAGAGAAATTTTCGGAATCAATGAACATGTTTATCAAAAAGGCTGAGCAGGAGATTCCAAGGATTCAAGCCCACGAAAACGTGGCATTATCTCTAGTGAAGGAGATTACTGAATACTTCCATGGGAACACAGCAAAGGAAGAAGCCCACCCATTTAGAATCTTCTTGGTGGTGAGGGACTTCCTTACAGTACTCGATCGTGTCTGCAAGGAAGTCGGCATGATAAATGAACGAACCATAGTTAGTTCTGCACATAAATTCCCAGTTCCAGTGAACCCAATGATGCAACAAGCACTCCCAGTTCCAGTGAACCCAAGGATGCTGCAATCTTTCCCTGGATTTCAGGGGAACCCACACTATGGTTCTGATGATGAAATTGCATCACCTTAGTTGTTTTGCTGCTTGTAACATGTCAAAACATATATATGTGACCTGCAACAACATGTTCCATTTTCGAAGAATCGGAACAGATAGGTCAAAACTGTAGGTAGATGTTGCCGGGATTGGGAGGTTAGGGTTCGGAGTTTGTATGTTTTTTCTTGCTTATTTTTCATATATGCACAGATCCGTGTACAATATTTGGGGAGCACTTATGTTCTATAGATGTCATGTAATATAGGAGAGAAGCCATTTTCTTGGAAAGAACTTAGCCTGCTGAATTACAGAGGAGTTTATGCAGGCCAATAGTTCACTAAAGCAAAATTTCTATTATATAAATTCTATGCGTAACATAATGAACTTAATTATTGAATCAATTTATTTAACACGTAATACGAATATTTTGATATTAATTATTTTACATATCACGATTGATGAAGGTGATGATTATCGGTTATTATGATCAAAAAAGTTAGTAAATTTTATAAAAATTATTAATCATAATATTACGTCTTTAATAATTTTATAATAAAAAATAATTTTATAGACTGGTAGTGGTAATTCTGGTTTATTTGTTACTTCTATTGATAAATTATTTCTGCGATTATTTAATTACGATGTTTCTTTTTTTTTATTTTGAATATTTAATTAAAAATAAAATATTTTATTAAGTATTTTAAATAATTTTACATCAATTGTCAATATTTAATAAAAAATAATATAATAATTAATAAATTTATTCAATACTTTTTACTCAATCAAATAATAACACGTGTTTATTATAAAATAAAAAATTAATTAAATGAGAATATTGAACATCAATCCTACAACCTTGAATTAAATTATACCATCTCTATCATTTAACCAAGCGCTTCAATTAGCTTTAATTTTGCTAATTTGTATTTAAATCCTATTTACTGTTTTTTTCTTTTTTTATAACTTTTTTTATAATACCATGTTGTTAATGATTTACTCATAAATTATTATTTTATAGTATCACATTATTAATAATTTAACAAATTTTAATAAAATAAAATAATAATATTTTTTATATTTAGTGGATACAATAAAATGACACCTTAAATTTAGTAACCGAAATATTATCGCCGGCATCGGTTTAAAAAAATGAGTCATATTTACGGTAGAAACTAGAAAGCCGCCGACCGCTTATATATGACTTTATCTGCACCTCAACATCAAGCGGTAATTCTATTTTCAATCATTTTCGAGTTTACTTTTTAATACTCGTTATTACAGTTTTAATTTTAATATTTAATTTATTTTTAATATTTATTATTATAATTTTATTTTTTTAATATTTATTATTACGAGTCTAATTTTTTAATATTTATTTTTATGAATCAATTCTTAAAAATTAACCTATTATTATTATTATTATTTTTGTAATTATTACTATTTTTTAATATTCATTATTATAATTCAGAAGCGCTGTATTCCTCTTCAAGTCATCGTTTTCCGACCTGTCAGACGCCTCCATCGATATTCAAACCATCTCCGACGGCTTCGACGAATGCGGATACAACGGGGCTCCTAGCGGCGGAGAGGTTTACCTGCAAACGTTTTGGTCTGTGGGTTCTAAGAGTTTGTCGAGTTTAATCAAGAGACTTATTGATACCGGTGATCATCCTGTCGGCGCTATTGTGTATGACGGGTTCTTGAGCTGGACACTCGATGTTACAAAGCAGTTTGGGGTTCCATCAGCTGTGTTTTTCACCCAGTCTTGTTCTGTCAACAGCACGTATTACCATGTCAGTAGGGGAAGCCTTCGGCTGCCACTCCCACGGGAGACTACAGTTTCTCTCCCTGGATTGCCACCGCTTAAAGTTTCAGAGCTGCCGTCTTTTATTTATGATTATGGATCGTCCCCGACTTGGTTTGATGTTTTTGTAAATCAGTTTTCTAACATAGATGGAGTTGATTGGGTGTTTTTTAACACCTTTTACGAATTGGAGAAAGAGGTAAATAGGAACAAGAAATTATGTTTTCCAAGTTTTTTTTAAGATACGTGTTTAGTTCATATACGTAATTACGTATATATTACTAGTAATTGATTTTAAAAGGCTGGTTTTTTATTAGGTGCTGGATTGGATGTCAAGTTTCTTGAATGTGTTAACAATAGGACCGACAATTCCATCAATGTACTTGGACAAACGGCTCGAGTACGACACAGGCTACGGCATGAATCTCTTCAAGCCAGAAACCAGTGCTTGCTTGAGTTGGCTAGACGGAAAACCAAAGGGCTCCGTCGTGTACGTCTCGTTCGGAAGCCTGGCGTCGCTGGAAGCAGAGCAAATGGAAGAGAGAGCTTTGGGTTTGAAAGGTGCAGACTGCAACTTCCTGTGGGTGGTAAGGGGAACCATCGAAAAGAACAAACTTCCAAGCCATTTCATTGAAGAGACTAAAGAGAAAGGCTTGGTGGTGAGTTGGTGCCATCAATTGGAAGTGCTGTCTCACGAGTCAATATGTTGCTTTCTCAGCCACTGTGGCCTCGGTTCGACCCTGGAGGCGTTGAGTCTCGGAGTCCCAATGCTGGTGATGCCGCTGTGGACCGATCAGATCATGAACACCAAGCAAGTGGAGGATGTCTGGGGTGTTGGGATTAAGGTCCGACAAAATGAGACAGGTTTAGTGACAAGAGAGATGATTCAGCAGGGCTTGATGGAACTGATGAAAGGAGAAAAGGCTAAAGAGATTAAGGAGAATGCAATGAAGTGGAAGAATTTGGCTAAAAAGGCAATGGAAGAAGGTGGAAGTTCAGATAAAAATATAGATGAATTTGTAGCTAAATTACTCTAGATTACGGTTCGATGATCATTGTAAAAATATATTGTCCTTGTATTTTGAGCAGGAATAAATGGAGAGAAAATGAGGGATACAGTAGTTTCTTCTAAAAATTTTAATCTCTCTTAAACAACAAAAATTTACTTATAAACATCTAAAAATCAAACTGTTTCGGGATGAAAGTTCTTTCTGATTCAAGATAAAAGGACTGGTGTCATGTCGGGGACCAATTTTGAAATACACACATATAGAGAGAGAGGGGACAGGGAGAATTGCAGAGAAAGTCTATAAGAGGCTGTCGTTTTAGTGGATGGCATTTGGATGCTTGCTATTGCATTTCTTTCCTATTCCAATCAAGGGCGCTACTATTCTTTTAGAAAACAGGTCCAGTGGAATTCTGATTGTAAATTTTGCTTGACGACTTGCCTGTTGTGTGTATGGAATCTGTATTGTAGAAGGGTGAGCAGTAACATTCTGATGGTAATTTTGTCTGCTTGTTGGAGCTGCAGACCACAGCCACTTTCTTCTCGGTTCTGCCACCTACAACCTCTCTCAATCATGGGAACTACTTCGAAGTACCTGTAACGTATCTTCACTAACTTTAAACAAGCAAAAAGGTAACTATGATCGTCTCACGTTAGCTGTTAGCCTTGACCTCTCAGGTGCTGTGTATGAATGGATTTAGTATTAAAAAATACGTTAACATTTCGATTAAATTGTTTTTAACCTTAAATTAGGATGTTGTATCATAAACTCACTCAACATCAACATGCTTGGGTTATATGACATGTCATAGATATATGGATAAGGGATGAGATTCTCATATCTCTCCAATAAAAAATCTGCAAATTAGAACACTTCATCTTTCATGACCACGATTTCCCCAGTTATTGATACTCTTTTCCCTCATCTTCTCTCCCCTTTATCTTAGCTTCTATTTCTACAAATTTTTCTTTGTTTTTCAACTTTAATTAAACAAACACTAGCTATGGCTACCACTTGTTCTCCAATGGCAAGTCAGCTCAAGAGCAGCTTCACCTCATCTGTTACAAGATCACTTGTTGTCCCCAGGGGAGTTTCATGCGCCCCATTCAGAGTCTCACCCCGCAAGACTCGGACTCCTTGCTTCACTGTCAAAGCTGTTCAATCAGACAAGGTAAAGCAAAAATTCCTACTTTAATCCATCCATGGTGAGAGGCTGCTAGGCAAGTTCTTTTTCTTTTTAACCATTCCTCTTCAACTTTGCAGCCAACATACCAAGTGATTCAACCCATCAACGGCGACCCTTTCATCGGAAGCCTCGAGACGCCGATCACATCAAGCCCTTTGATCGCCTGGTACCTCTCCAACCTTCCAGCCTACAGGACGGCAGTGAACCCACTTCTCAGAGGCATCGAAGTAGGTCTAGCTCATGGCTTCCTCCTGGTAGGTCCATTCGTTAAGGCCGGTCCTCTAAGAAACACAGCCGTTGCTGGCCAAGCCGGGTCATTGGCAGCTGCCGGTCTGGTAGTCATCCTCAGCATTTGCTTGACAATGTATGGCGTTGCATCGTTCAATGAAGGAGAGCCGTCAACAGCACCGAGCCTAACGCTGACGGGGAGGAAGAAGGAGCCTGACCAGTTGCAAACGGCTGATGGGTGGGCCAAGTTCAGCGGAGGATTCTTCTTCGGTGGAATCTCGGGTGTTATCTGGGCTTACTTCCTTCTCTATGTTCTCGACCTTCCTTACTTTGTTAAGTAGAACGATTCTTTAATTGTCTATTAACAACTATTCAAACAAGAAAAAGATACAGGCGGTTGGTCAGATTTATTTTTTTGTAATATAATATATTAAGTCAACCTTTTACTTTTGTCTTTTGTATTACCTATATGTATGTACTTCCATGGCCATTCCATATAGAAAATTAAAATCAGTGTACGTACCAAGCAACAGATATCCCAATAAGAGAACAAGCATCATTTGCCCAAGTGATGAAGGCTCGAACGTTGCTCTTGTTTGCTTTCTATGGTAGTCTTCTGGGAGAACTAATTGGCCTAGTAGAAGGTGTTAGACCGGCGGTAGGCCGTGAAGTCGGGTTAATCGTCGATACAGTATCAACAAAGGGGAAGATCAACCGGAGCAGCAGCGCTTCCACGGCGATTTCGAGTTGCTGTAGCTTAAACAGGGACAATGAAATGAAGACCGATCTCCATACAAGAGACTCCAAAGGGGACCTTTTGCATGCTTTATCTGCAGGTAATTGAAACCTTTCTTTTTTGTGGCTTTGCATCCCACTGAGAATAGGATTCGTATATTCTTTTTAATATTTTTAATTATTTTATGTCATATTAATAATAATATACGTAATATAAAATTATTTATAAAATATAAAAAAAACAGATGAATTATATCCTATTCTTATATATTATTTAAAGTTTTTAATAAATAATCAACGTTATGACTGATAATTTTAATATATATTAAGTCTTATTCCCTAAAGACACAATCTCATTTTCTCCTTTATGTTTTCTTTGGTATTAGTGAGAAATTGACAACAATATTTTTTAAAATTATATATTTTTTTAATATTTTCCTAATGGTGATGTTAATTAATGATAGAGACATAGAGTAGCCTCTTTTGAAACGCGGTTTTAAAATGTCTATTCTTGATAATTAAGTTTACTTTTGTGAAGTAACTCATAATAGACAACTTAAGATATATGAAGGTTTAGTCAAACTAATGGTTAATTTATTATTTTTATTATACTAATATTATTAAATAATATTCTAAAAATTGAAAAAAATATATTTAAAAATTTAAAATTTTGTCAACTATATTTAAAGTAAGTAGCTAAAAATTCTTATTTGATACTTAATTTTTTAAGTAGCGAGATCAATATTAAATATGAATAAATTTATCCTCTATGATTATTAGATTAGAAATATTTTATATAATAATAATAGAAAATATTTATAAGAAAAATATTTTATGTATTGACAATAGAAAATTTATTCTCCTACAATATTTAGTTTAAGGTTTAGAATTTAGTATTTAAAATTTTAGTATTTTATGTTATATTTTAAGATTTAAAAATAAATTTACGATTTAAAATTTACGAGTAAAAATTTTCGTCTCTTAAAAAGTTACAAAACAATTTAAAAGATCCACTTATGAAAAAAATTATCATTAATACACCAAATAATAACCCTAGATTT
The DNA here is from genome assembly GCA_035048815.1 of Abelmoschus esculentus. Classification (NCBI taxonomy): domain Eukaryota; kingdom Viridiplantae; phylum Streptophyta; class Magnoliopsida; order Malvales; family Malvaceae; genus Abelmoschus; species Abelmoschus esculentus. The sequence continues at coordinate 11,866,314 of JAUCBN010000051.1, read as the reverse complement.
TATGCTGGGTTTTTTAAATAATATTGTACATTTAAATTTTGATATTATAAATAAGAAATATTAAATTAAAACTTTGGAATATTACCCAAATAAACTTATAAAAATTATTTTAAAATTTGACGTTAGTAGCCCATTTTACCAACAAAATAATACTAAAATATTGCAGACGAAATTTCTCAGAACTTCTATGGAAAGGAAAGATCTAGAGCAAGCTGTTGATATTTTATATCTTAAAAATATATTTTATACCTACTTTTTATATTTTACTTATAATTTTAAATCTTAAACCCTAAATTTTTAATTTAAGATTTTAAAATAAAAAAACATTAATAAAATATAATAAAAAAATAGACGATTTATATCCGATTGTTAAAACATAAAATTATCTATAAATATTAATATTTTTTTATTATGCTTGATAAAGGCATCAAAAGATATTCATTTTTGAGTTTTTAATTTTTGTAATAAAAATAAAAAAACTCTACTGGGGCTGAACATTCTTCCGTTGACCTAGCTTGTAACCTAATGCATACGCTAAGGGTTTTGATTAAAGTTTTAACCCTTATAGCAATTATATTACCGACGTCCAGCTTTAATCTCTCGGAAAATGACACAGTTGGGGTCATTCTCCGTGCCCAAATATCATCATGGGAAGCAAAATATTTGGCTGAATTCGGAGACAACAACAGAATCACCATGCAATCACACAGGTATACTCATGGAAGGCGTCTGTTTTCCGGTTCACGCAACGGCGGCGATGTCGAAACAATAATCTGGTCCGGTGGGACTTCGAGTATTCCCAAAGGTCGGATGATGCAAATGAGTAATGTCTTAACGATCGGTGTTCCGGTAACAAACGGGTTCCCTCAGCTGTTGAAAGTGGACCGTGATCGTCACACCAATGCTACCATTGTCTCTGGTTTTTGCGTAGATGTTTTCAGGGCTGCAATGGATGGTTTGAAGTACCCAAATCCAATGACATATCAGTTTGTACCATTCGAATATAACAACCCGAACATCGGTGAGGCTTACGATGATCTTGTCTATCAAGTGTATCTCAAGGTGTGGTTCGTAATAATGATATATTCGATTCGTTTATGAAAACTTTTTATTTATTGATGTATGTTTTTTTTTTCAAACAGAAATACGATGCTGTTATTGGGGACATAACGATTACGGCAAACAGATCTTTGTACGTGGATTTTACCTTGCCATATACGGACATGGGGGTGGGAATGGTCACTAGGCTAACTCCCAAGGACAGTAGGAACCTGTGGATTTTCCTAAAACCACTCACCGGAGGACTTTGGCTTACAATTGTTGGAGTTTATGTCTTAACAGCTTCGGTTATTTGGTTTATCGAACGCCCTTCATTGGTCGAACAAAACCCGCAACCAAACAGACAGATCGAAAGAATGTTTCGGTTTTCCTTCTCCGTCCTCGTTTTCGCAAATTGTAAATATTTTTTACAGTCTTACACATCAACATTACACATAACATCACTGTTTATACATATTCGTTTCGAATGCGAATGCAGGGGACAAGTTATCAAGCAATCTGTCGAGAGCCGTGGTTCTTCTATGGGTGTTCGTGGTGTTCATATTAGGCTCAAATTACACAGCCACTTTGACATCGATGATGACGGTCCAACAGATTGAACTCAACTCGAAAATAACCAGAATAGGACATCGAACAGGTCCTGTTACTCAAGAAGTCATCGGCAATCTGAATTTCAACAACTCTAGCTCTACTTCTCCATGGCTTACTTCTCCCGAAGAATTCGAACACGCTTTATCCGAAAGTAGTAAAACTGGTGGCTTCTCTGCTATAATTGACGAGCTGCCATACATCAACATCTTCCTAGAGAAATATCAACCACATTATTCCATGATCGGCCCGGTCATGCCCACCACCAATGGCTTTGGCTTTGTAAGTTATGATCTATATAATCCCGGTCGTGTTTTCCGTCACGGTTGTGGACAATACACGTGCGTAGCCCTGTGCCCCTGTTGCTTAACTTTGTGTGCTTTTTGCAGGCATTTCCCAAGGGATCAGCCATGGCTGGTGACATATCAAGGGAGATTGCAAAACTAAGAGAAGATGGACGTCTCCAAATGCTTGAAAATGTATGGTTCAAAAGTCCGACCACCGGTTTCGACTCCGGCGATAATTCGAGCAGTGTGAACCCACTTACAGTAGGTGACTTTCGGGGTTTGTTCCTTATCAGTGGGACGTTCACTGCTTTGTCCTTTCTCCTGTTCTTGTCATCTTTGGTTTACAAGAACTTGAATCTCATGAAAAAATGGGGTCGTCCTGAGATTTTGAAACAGTACGTTTTCATGGTGATTTTCAAACGCAGACGAGACGCCAATGTAATATACCCAGAGGTAGACAATGTATGATATTAGATCACGAAGCTGTCCTAAAATATTTCCCTGGATAGTGTAAATTTGTTATTATTAAATTCATTTGGGGATATTCTAGTCAATCCTTTCAGGTTGTAAATTATAGTTCCTAAATAACATTAAAACTATATAAAAAAAATAAATTTTAAATTACTCGTATATTAAATTACATATTTTAAAAAAATAAATTTATATTATCGATCGATATAATCAAATATATTAAAATTCGAATAATATCTAATAAAATTTTATTATAAAAACAAACTCAAAAAATAAAAAATAATTTAATATTGTTATATATAATAATATTTAATATATCAGGACAAGTTTTGGGTCGGCCTAAAATCCACTCCGCCACGTTTCCATCCATAGTCACGTGCCTCTCACATTCACAGCTGACTTCTTTACAAACCTATGAAAATGACCCTCTTAACCTCCTCTCCTCAGTCCTCGGCTTACGTTTACAACACGCGCCTTGAACCCCGGGTGACAATCCCGTAAATTTGTTATAATTGTGACAAAAAATCTAATTTTGGTTTTTGTCTGATCCACCAAGTATTTATCCGCACCAAACACGTGGCGATACATGAACCATTAGATGAAACGATGTTTATCTCGATCCCAGACAACGAGGCGGATATCGAAACGGTACCTTCAAAATCATTATCTAAGCAAAACCATCCTTTTCACCCTAAATTGATTATATATCAATAATTAAAGTTAGTGAAAATTACCTAAATAATACCCACATATATTTGTATTATTATTTTTGTACCTCAATTATTTTTTGATAAAATAATATTAATATATTTTTTTAATATTTATAATTGAAAAATTAATAATATATTAATTTAAAAAATCACATTTTTTATACTATTTAAGAGAAAAAATATATATGATAATATATTAAATCCTTTTTTTATTAATATATTATATATAATTTTTAAATAGTTTTAATCGATATAGTATATTGGTTAAAAAAATAACATAATAATATGTTAGGTTTAATTTTTTTAATCAGTCTATCATTAATTTTTAATAATAATATACTAAAATAAAATATAATATTATCAGAAAATTAGATTAATAAGCAATTATGTGGTACTAAATTGATATATATTAATAATATTTAATTATAAAGATTTAATTAATTAAATTTAGATTAAAGATCATAGTGATACCCAAGTCAATTTATTCATTTAATAGAATTAAAATTCAAATTTTAATATTATTTAAAGAATTTAATGTAACGTGGACATTAGTATTGTTATATCTTTTCCTTGCCCCCCTCCCTCTCTCTTTCCTTTTCAGTCCTTTTGATTAAAAGTATTGCTTTTGACTATGCTGCAGTGCAAGTGGCCAAGTGGGTGTTTTCTGTTTTATCTTCTTTTCCTGGGTTTTATATGTGCTCTAATTTGGAACTTTGTTTAGGGTTCTATGGTGATACATAAATTGAGTCTGGATCTGGAAATTAAGTTCAAGGTTGTTCTTCATAACTGTTGCTGTCAACTTTTTTTTCTTAATGTCTTGTTTTTTCAGTGAATTTTAAGATTAGGGTTGTTCATTGTTGTGAAGTTTTTATCCTATGTTTACTCTTTCTGCTTTGAAAAGACTTGATTTTTGGCTTTGATTCTTCTAGAAATCTTGTGGAAAAATACAATTCATACAAAATCTTGGTTTAGTTCCCTTTTTATTTAACCATAAGTAGTTGAAACTTGAAATAAACCCTTGATTTCCCTTCTTTAAGCTTTTATTTGTCAAATTCAGATATTCACTGTTGTTTTTGCAGATCATATGTTGTTTGAAAAGTTTATAGAATACTTTTGTCTTGTAACCCTGAATGTTTTATAACATGCAAGATCATCTCACATGAGTTCCCCTCTTGTTTCTTCCTTGTCCATCCAGATAGAAAGACTCCAGAATCTTGGGTGAGTTTTTGGGGAACAATTTGCTTACCAAGTTATCATCTGTCATTGCATGTCTTTTCCCCCTTTAAAATGGACTTACATTGATGCTAAAACGAATAATAAAATTGAATTCATGTTGAATCATTATACATATTATTAATAAAATGTTGAAGCTAAAATGAATAAATAGATTGTTTTTTGAAGAAAATGTGAGTTTTTTGTAAAAAGAATTCGAGTCCATGACAATAGTTATTGAAATTCTCGAACTATGCTGGTACTATTCATGGATATGAAGATTGTTTTGCTCGGACTGACATAGTATAGTGATGTCACTATGTCCATAGAGTATAGGATAATGTTGTTTTGAATGTAAATAGAGTCGGCTCGAATCATGATTCCAACAATGGTAATGGAATTTATGACATTCTATGGTAAGGAAACTGTTATGATTAGAACATCTTTTTCTATCAAGTAATAGCTTTCCTGCATCTTATTACGTTCCTTCTTTTTTACAGATTTTACTTTGAGATATGATACGTTATCAATTGACAACGAGAGAGAGCACGCTTGTAGCCATTCATACAAGGTCATGGATGCATACATGCGTGCTCTCTATCGTTGTCATGTGATTTGTACAGATCTTTTCTCGGTCTCTATTTGTTGCAATAGCTACAGCTAACAGGTGGTTCGAACTTTCTTATTCATCTTGAATTCCTTCAATTAATAAAATGTTAATAATAAAGTAATCATTATTGTCGTGAATATCAGGAATGGATACAAGCGTGTAATCTCAGAACCTTGGTGAGATGTCCATTATTCATGTTGAGTTCGAATTTAAGGGATTGGAAAGTTTTAAATCCGTGCATCTATGCTGTCTTAGGTTGCATTAATTAAAGTTATTTTCTTAGGATTGTACGGTGTATATGCTAGATAAGGAGCATATACAGGGTCCTTTCCTCATTGCAGAGATACCTATATTCACAAATTGCTTGTATCATAGTTACGATAAATTGGATGAAATTTCGGTATATTAACCTTTGTACTAGTTTCAATCCATTATGACCATTTTAAGCATGTTTGAATGGTTTTTAAAGGAAATTTCTAGGTTGTAAATTCAACTGGTCCCAAATTCCTATTGTAGTAATCCTGCATGTCTGCTTCATTTAGAACTTATGAAATATTTTGTTCCTTTGATTCAATGCTCTTTGTATGCTTTGCACGTATGTTCTTCTGGATGTGGCTTATTGTGTCTTATTTAGACCTCAATTATGGTAATCTTTTCGATGTGTAAATTACATATGGATACACTAAAACCTCCATGACCATTCATCAAGAGACAGACAAGTATATTTTTATGCAAAAATAGCCTATTCATCAAGAGAAGTAGTCTTATTAAAACTAATGATTTGAGGATTGTAGGTCTACGTAAGTGCCCACGTGATCATCATATTTCTCTAGGCTTTCGTTTAAAGAAATTGTGAGTACTTTGCTTTTAAGCATGTATTCTTAGTAGTACCTTTTGTGATATTTGCTCACTGGTTTTCTTTATTGCTAGGGCATTCAACATACAGTTTATAACCCGCTTATAACATGTATGGGATATTGATCTCTCTTTCGGTGAGCTGATATGTTTGGTTTTTATAGGATTGTTAAGTTTCGGTTGAAATCTTTTCTCTTGGTGTTGGTGGTGTGTTGAGTTTTAAATTCTACCAATTTCTTTATCTGTTGGAAATTGCAGGTTTTGAGCATTTTATGGGTATTTTACCTTCTGCCTTGTAGCATTTTCTAAATGTTACTTTTTATTTGTTTTGAGCAGATGTTCATCTAAAGGAAGCAAGAATGTTGGAATGTCTATTATAAAGAGTACAAAATCTTTGGAAAAGCACTAAAGCAACGGCAACCACAGATAAAATAATGAAGAGGCAGTTGAATGCATCAGCTTGCAAGGAGAAAATACCTGAACCTTTGTTCGATTGGTTATGGTATCCTTCTTCATTCTGCAGCATCCTTTGCACGATTATAAACATTCTGCACTCCCTCTCCCCCCATGATTATATATCTTTAGGCTTTGAAATGAGAGTGTATAATCTTTCGTGGCCGCTTTCTTACACATGATCGAGAAACCTCCGGGCGTCGTAGTGTCTTATTCTCAAATCTCATTCTGGTGGTAAGTACCTTTTTGTCATCCCTTTCTCTAACACCATTTCACCTAAGATTCCCCAACTATCCCACGGTTGTCTACTTGAATATGTGTAGATGACCACTCAAAAGCTCAAGTGCTATGGTGAGAATTGATGAATAGGTTTCTACAATTGAATAAACATGACCCCCATCTTCAATCGTCTTGGTTTAAACCGTGGACATGGAGGCTTTGGTTTAAACCAAATCGATCACTCGCTGATGCATTCGGAATAGCATTGAATTCACCGTCTTATGGTTTATCCTTCAATATATTCATTGCTAGGTTTCTCCTCTACAGATACCTTGAGCTGCTGCAACGAGGACAGCATAATTCAAGACTGCATATTTCCCACTTTTAGTGTTCATTATTATTGTTCATAAATATTGCATGTCCTTTAAACTGCAGTTGTCCTTTGCCTTGATGTCCATATTTTGTTTTGCTTTGTAACTCATGAAATGACAAGATAGAGGATTACATCCTAAATTTGAGTATAATAAAAGGACCAAGACCAGGATTTGACCTTGTTAAACTAAACGGGAAACGTAGTCGCTACTCTCAGAAGTAAAAACGACAAGGGAACGCACTAACGCCGTTCTAGTTTATCTTCTTGTGTTCAAGGACGTTGATTTGATCCCTTATCAAAAGCAGATGTCAAAGTTTCCGACTTTTCTTTCAACAATTCCCTTGGTCCAAAAGCAAATCTAAAGCAAAGAATCTGTCTTTTTCTCACCCAATTTTCTTTCCTAAACAAACAGAAAATAAGCTCCACAAGCAATAAAAGAGAAGGGAAAGCCGGGCCATCCTTGGCCAGTTGGCCTCCTCTGTACCGGGAAGCACAAGCCTTTCAAATAACACGACCCAAATTCCCAAGATTCAATAATGAATGCGTAAAGTTTTTAATTCCCTTTTATTTTCAATGGAAACTTTCTGTTTTGTTTTGAGATCATTGACACTGTAAATTCATCTGTTTTCCAGATCCGAGCAGCACCGGAAAGACCATTTTTCAGACGACGGTAACCCCAGAAGACTGACTTCAACATCCTCCTCCTCTTCTTCATCGTCAACCACAAGCATTCACGTTACAGCCTTGGACGGTCTTGTCAACGTCAACTCCCTATTCACCGTCGCCGTCTTTGTTGGTCTTTCTCTAACGACCCCTGGCCAGCATAGCCTTGAGAATAGATCCCCCTGCGACGCCAGCATTGATGTAGCGAAAAGGCTCCTTGTTTTCGAGGTTGTCTCCTTCAGTTTCTTCCTTTTCTCGTCCCTTGTAGCTCAGGGTCTAAAGCTTGCCATCAACTTGTTGAACAGCAAAGATGTTGATGAAGCATTCAGAGCCCATATTAACTTAAGGGTTTTGAGGTTTGGGATGATGGGTTCTGCTGTTGGATCGGTTATGGGGTGCTTGTTTTTGATGCTTTCAATGGTGAACGTGATCGAGATTAGGTTGGGGATGTTGTCTTGTGGGAGCAAATCTTCGGTTCAGGCGGTGGCGGCACTGGTCATTCTGATTTCTTCGGCTCTCATGGTTTATATTTCCACTGCTGTTTATGCTTTCTGGCACTGAAATAATGGGGCCGGAGGAGATGATGGCCAATGTAAGACCATGTGTGTCATTACTCTTCATAAAAGCTTTCTACAATGTACCTATTTCAATGCCATAATTCTTACACAATGTTGAATGATACAAGATTTTCCAGGAAACAATACTGTGTGCTACTTTACTGATCATAAATTTTCTCTCCAACCAAACAAAGGCCATCTGATTGATCTCTTATCACTGGGATGGTTACCTGAATGAATGTCCAATAAAGGCTACAATGAATACGAATTATAACGATACAAGCTTGTTCCTCCCAGCAAGATAATGTTTCAAGAACCTGAACAGCAGCAAACCAAGTATTTATGTACCTGGTTCGAAATTTAGATTTGACACTCTTGTCATAGAGAAATTATATCATGGGTCAGTCTAGGGGTGAGCAAGACTCGACTCGAAAAAACTGAATAACTCGACTCGAGACGAAAATACTCGACTCGTTTTGACTCGAATCGAAATTTTATAGACTCGACTCGAAAAAATTTCAAATAAAGTTTGAGTTGTAAAATGGAAATTCGAATAACTCGAAATTTTTAGTAATTAAAGGATTAATTTTTAAGTTTGAAATTGAATCTCTCAATTTTTTATGATATATATACATTGATATATAAAAATGTAAAGAAATATTGCTACATATGAAAAAATATATATAAGCATATCTTATATTATTAGAAAAAGTCGTTTAAATTGAAATCAAATCATACTATAACATGATAAATAATTACAATTAAATATTTATAGGAACTCGAAAACTCGACTCGATTCGAATTTCTTAAACTTGACTCGAACCGAAAAAAATTTCAAATAAAGTTTGAGTTGTAAAATATGACTTGTCAACTCGAACAACTCGAAATTTTTTGACTCGACTTGACTCGACTCTATCGAATACTCACCCCTAGGTCAGTCCCACCACGTCATCCATGGGACCAACCAATAAAAACCACCCACTTCATCAATTTTTAACTTTTCAAAGTGAAGATTCACTTGAGATTGACGAGGTGGGTGATTTTTATTGGTTGGTCCCATAGACATATGGTGAGATTGACCCATGATATAATTTTTCCTTGTCATAACTCTACAAATATATAATTTTTTAAAGTAGTTTTTAAAAATAAAAGACCGATGACATGATAATTAATAAAATATATATAAATAATGAATTTAACTCTCGATTTTTATATTTTATTTTAATTTAGTCATAAATTTAAAATTTTCTCTCAACTTTTAAATATTATAAAATTTCAATCCCTTAAATTTAGAACTAAATTAAAATAAAATATAGAGGTTGAAGGTCAAATCCGTTATTATATAGATTTTATTAACTATCGCATCTTCAACGTTTATTTTAGATAGATTTGTTAGTCGTAATTAATCAAAAAAAATTATTTATAACTTTTTATATAGTTAAAAGATTCAACAAAAAATTAAATTATAATTGAGAAACTATTTATATAATTTATCCTTTTTAATTCTACTATTAGTATTTTCCTGGTGTTATATAATATGTATTATGAGGCAGTGAAATAACAAGGTGCACAGGAGCCAGTTACCAATAATTGATAACTCTCCTAATCCTCTCTGTACTCAACCTGGAAATACTGTCTCCTTCTACATCTCCAATCTTCTTATGATCTCAAGTTCCCCTTAATTGTCTCTTCTAACACAAAAATGGCTGCTTCAATCTTCCTTTTCTTCTTCTTCTTCATGGTTGTCAGTGGCGAGCAGGATTCTATTTACGGGATCCTAAAAGCCCACGGTCTGCCAATGGGACTCCTTCCAAAAGGAATAACCCAGTTCGACTTCGACGACACAGGTCGGTTCGAGGTCCACTTGGATCAGCCCTGCAAAACCAAGTTCGAAAGCGAGATGCATTACGACAGGAACGTGTCGGGGACTCTGAGTTACGGGCAGATCGAGGAGTTGTCGGGTATTTCCACTCAAGAACTGTTTCTTTGGTTCCCGGTTAAAGGGATTCGGGTCGACGTCCCGACCTCGGGTCTTATTTATTTTGACGTCGGTGTTGTTTTCAAGCAGTTCCCACTGTCGCTGTTCGAATCACCAAGGGACTGCTTGGCGATTCAGGATTCTGAACTCGGTGGTTCGATTGGAGATGCCGAGTTGTCATCTGAACCAATCCCCAAGGTTCAATTCTACTTCCCATTACTCTTAATCCATTAACACTCTCTAAAAGCATAAGCTAAATCAAAACCAACCATTTGTAGAATCGATATGAACATGGTAAAGAAACTTTTGGGAGGAACGATATATAGAAACAGCTCAATCAGTTGAGCAAAAATTTGTAAATTTTTGTCCAAGAATCTGCTTTAGGTGGTCGTTGCACGCTTCCATCAGGTGTGCTCTGCTTCTGCTTGTGTTTTCTTTGTTTATAGTATATATTGCAGCCATCGGCCGATGAGGAAGAATGGAAGATTGGGAAGCTATATTTTAGATGATTTTCATGCTTGGTTTTCCATATGGAAAAGGTAAGATTGAGATGGGAATGGCGATTTCATTCATATGTTAGTTTATTCATTGTATTATTCTTATGCTTGTTAAATTGAGTCTCTTTTTGTTGAAGTAGAAAAGATTTAGATGTCCAATAATAAAATTGGCGTGGTTCATTTCATTATTTGTTGCTGGCATAGCATTTTGAAAGGTCTTTGTGTGCTTGAATACTGTGTCTTAGTTGCTTTATTGATTTTCCTGTTCTTTGTATACCATGAGGGAAATGAATGGGGAAGAAAGAACTTTAAGGGACTTATGCTTCCATTTTTATGGTCAGGTCTAAACCTATAGCCATAGGGGACCTGGTTTCCTTGTCAGAGTTTGAACTGGAGTTTGTGACTTTGTGGTGATGGGAGAACCTCTCTCCCATGGATTTTCAAAGTAACACTCAAGTTTCCAAGAAAACGTGAGTTATATGGGTTTTTTGGGGGTTATTTACTTCAGCTTTGGGAAATGGGAATAATTGTTTCCCAAACTTTTTGGGCAGTATCAGTCTGTGAAGCCATTGCCATAATGCTTAGAAAATAGTATTTTGTAGTTTTCAAGTTATTTTGTTTTAGATCAGTTAATATGGTCAGAAAACTGGATTAAAAGAATTGTTTTATATTAAAATTTTAATCGAATTAATCAACTAATGAGTTTAATATAAAACAATAAAAATAGTGTGTGCACTTCACCATTCTCCCTCTGAATGTACCAAAAAGATATGCCTTTTTGTCTTCCTTGGATGTATCTATTCTTTAATCACTCAAGCTTTGTGAGTGTTTTGAATTTGCCAAACCATTATGAAAATTGGTTTGATCAGTCTTGATTTCCTGCATGTAAAATATTGATGTTTGGTGCTAGTTCCCATCGTGATCCGGTCAGCCTTATCAAATGGCAATGGCAATGGCAATGAGACATCATTAAATTTATTTGGTTAGTTGGATTTCGTCCCGTCACTGACCACACTTTGAAATGGACACACCAAAAAGCTGGACTTTTGAATTTTAATTTCTGATGACTGGCTTCTGTCACAGCATCACAAGCATCGGTAGAAATTTTGTGGTGGTAGTAGTAAATTTAAGGCTTAAACGATATAAGAAGCTTTGGATTTTTCTTAAAAAAACATTTTTTAAAAAAAATTAGTATCTACTTAAACATTTGAACCAAGATATTAAATTAATTAAATCAAACTAATTTTGATAATTATTTGTTTGTATCTAACATCATCAGTAATATCTAAAAAATATTATCAAGATTTTAATAGAGCATGGGATGTTGTAAAGGAAAAGGGTGGATGAGAATTACTGTTAGGAATGAAGGTGGTGCGATACCGGCAGCAAACGCACGGCCCAAGGCAGTTGGCGACTGCATGCACTTCAGGAAGGCGATACAGTTTGCAGTCTAAATGTGTTTTGGAGCAATTTGTCTCTAAAGGTGACTCTCTCACCATCAACAAACAAAATGCCTTCGGGGTGCCTTCATAGAGGCGTTTCTGTGTGGGATGTGTAAAGTTTCTTTTAAACACGAACCTTGACGTCTTTAGACGCACGGGAATTTATCTAATTTGGTACCCCTAGTGTCACGGTCACCTCTAAAGCACTATTTGTTTCGACTCGACTCAATGGGTGTCACAATTCGACCAACTCCAATACACAACTGACTGGGATATCACCTCCCTCTAGACCCAAGAAACTTAGCCTACAAACTCATCAACTAATCCAGATCATAGTTTCAGCCTCTGAATACACAGTAAAGGGGTAGAATCGCTACATCTTCCCGATTCTTGGGTAGAATGAGCATAGATTAATACTTAATGATATGTCACAAACCATCAACATGTAACATTCAACTGTAAACATGAACGTCCAGAGTGGATTTGTATCCAAATTCTCATGTTATTTGCAAGAACTACTAACTTTTTTTCCCTCAGAATTACTCCATTTCCATCAACCCAATTGGCCATAACATTCATATTCTCCAAAGCAAGTTATTGTTCAATGCTCATACAACCTAATGCTTAACCCTGATTACTAATACAGCCTCCACCTACTTGGGCCAGTTGTTCCATATGAACTAGAAGGTCAAATTCAAATATTACTCAATAATGCGAAATCACACAAGTATTCGACTAAAACATAGAACTAATGACATCGAATGTACAATTCGATAAGCATAAAAAGTACCACTTCCATGGCCAGGAGAATCATCAAGTTAGCATCAAAAGAATTACATGTTTCCCTAGCTCGAGTCCAAGTTTATTTAGCAGTTGCAAAAGTTCTAAAATTACTTCTAATAACATTCGAATCATAACACATTGCATTTCATTGTGCATCGAACCGATGAAACCATTAAATTTGCAAAACCATCAAATGATTCTAAACCTGAATATGTATCTGCAGATTATAATGCATTCCTCCATAAAAATTCGTCAAGACAACACAAAAACAGAGCACTTAAAGCTGCCAAAATTTGTATATGTATCTGCAGAATATCAAGATTATACCACGACATAATCTAAGAACAAAAGCGTTTAATAGTAATAGAACTTGAATTACCATCCCTTACCACTTTCCTTGCGGCGCGAGCAATCAATACATTCCTCTACTGTTATTGAGAATCGACCCCAGAGTCCCCAACACGGCAAAGGCCAGAAGTGGACTAACATCCAAGGTATCGAAAATGGGGGGAATTATATTCCTAAACAGATTCAAATAAGGATCACAAAGATCCCTAATAGCTGAAAGGGGCTGTCGGTCCCAAGGAATGTTCGGGAACCAACTGAGCAAAACCCGGACCATTAAAACCCCGCTGTAAATATCAAGCCACTTAGATAAACCCGCTGCCACCACCGTCAACGGTGTGTTGAGATATCCGCTAGGGCGGTCCTTTAAGGAAGCGAAGAAAAGCGGGCCCATGGTGGAAAGTGCGCTGGGGCTATTGTTGATTGTTTTGACGGCAACATTTTGGATCATTTTGGCCAAGAGAATAGTAGCGGCGAGGGTAACGGAGAAAAGGGTCTTGAGGGTTCGAGTTGAATCGTTGAGTGGGGACTGAGTTTCGATTTGGGTGCCTTTGCAGGGTATTGTCGAGGAAGGAGAGACAGAAGCTAAAGGTCTGAAAATGGGGGTTTTGAGGTTGGGCTTTGGGGTTTTCAGGGGACGAGAAAAGGGAGGCAAGCTGGGTTTGGAAGTGAAGACTGGGGAATTAAAGTTTCGTGGAGGAAGGAGTATTGAAGGTCGAAGAAGGAGGGATTGGCTGAGAAACATTTTCCTTTTCTTTTTCTCGAGAAACAAACGGAAAATAGAGGAAGAAGGATTTAAGGATGAGGAAGGAAAATGGATCGCAATAAACCGAGGGATTTGTTAATGTCATCTATAAAGCTTTTTTCCTCCGACCCGTACCCGTTAATCAGCCCGTTATGAGTGTAGAATTAACAATTTTTATTTTTTTTAAAATGCTAATTTTCTCTTTTTTTCATTTTTATTTAAGCATTTTTAAAGGTCAATAAATTTATATAATTATTATTTCTAAGCAATTAGTTACATTTTTTCCTTAGAATATGAAAAAAAATATTAGTTTCTACGTATGGATTATTGTTTATATATTTTTAAAATAATATAAATCTAACAATATCAATTAATTATGAGTCAATATTAGATTAAAATTAATTTTGTTTTTATAATAACATTTTTACGAGAATAAGAAATATATTTTATTAAAAATAATAAAAAATTTAATAATTATTTTTATTAAAAATGTTTTTTAATTATTTACCGATTAACTGAGTACTTGATTAAACGGTAACACAAAATTCATTCATGTATATATATATATAGGAGAAATTATATTATGGATAAGTCTTATCACGTCATCCATGTGATCAACCACTAAAAATCATCCACCTCATCATTTTTTTCATATAATATTTTCTTAAGTGAATCTTCACTTATATTTATTGTTAATTGATTTTAAAAATAATTTTTTCAAGTGAAGATTCACTTGGAAAAAATATATGATATGAAAAAAGTGATGAGGTGGATGATTTTTAATGGTTGATCCATAGACACATGATGAGACTTACCCGTAATATAATTTCTCATATATATATATATAGGGACACTAATATGAAAAGATTATTGGTGTGTTGATAAGGACGAAGTTAAAATCTTAATTTAAAAGAGAATAAATTATAATTATTTTATAAAAATTTTAATTTTAATATATAAATTCTAAAAATAAACTTTTAGAGAATTAAAGTATAATAATCTCTAACTATAAGGATGCCTCCGTTAGTGTATTTTGATTACGGAATAAAAAATTTAATTATTATTTTATAATATTTAAACATTTAATTATTATTTTATTTTTTTAATAAAATTCGGTAACCATTTTAATAATTTATTCTTAAAAATTAAAGAAAAATCTAGCGCTAGACTAAATTATATTTATCATTTTAATTAAGCACATTATTTTAAAAATAAAAATATATCTGAAAATTATATCAATACAAAGGAAATAATTAAGGGAATAAAAAGGGTAAACACATATAATCATCTGCAATCAACTTTTCTTTTGATGCGATCTAGACTAGATCCTATAAGATGAGATGCTTTAAATAAAAATAAATAAATTTAAATTGAGTTTAGGTTTGATTTTTTTGAGATAAAATCATATCGGGTTTAGATTTGAAGTAAAAAGTAAATGATTCAATCTAACCGGAAATAATAATTTTATTTTAAATATTTAAATATAATTGATATTGTCTTTTTATATATAATTATTTTTTTATTTTATTTAATAAAGATAGAATAATTATTATGATGATTTTTTTTATTTTTCTATTTTATTAAATAAAATAAAAATATATTTATGTCTGGCCGAGTTTAGATGAAGGTGTTAATTTCTTAATTTTTTTTTTCAATTGAATGAGCACTTAATTAGTGGGGGATGTACATACAATTCAGGGTAGGGGTGTTCAAACGGCCGGTTAAACCGAATTAATTCGGTTAAAACGGTCGGCCATCGAACTTTGTTTGGTCGGTGAGTGGTTAAAGTTTTTTTAAAAATTTGGTGAACGGTTAATTCAGTTCGAAACGGGTTAATTAACCAAATTAGTCAAAATATAATAAATATTAAATATACAATATATATTATTATTAAGTCTATATCCAACTTGTTTTGTTTTATCATAATGTTCAATCTAAAATTCTAATATTTTAATACATGTTTAGATATTATTTAAATTAAATGTTAATTTATCTTTGTAAACTAAAAAGTATTTTCAATGATTTTTATTGTGTAATAACTTTGAATAAGAAAATTAATAAATTTCGGTTAATTCGAAAATCGAACGAATTAACCGAAATTTGTTCGGTTCGGTTAATATATTTCAAAAAAAGTTTGGTTCAATTAACGGTTAAAGATTTTAAAAGTTCGATTAATTCGGTTTTTGGTAATTCGGTTCAGTCACCGACCGAATTAACCGTTTGAACACCCCTAGTTCAGGGTCCTGAACTTTCTAAGCTTTATATTGACTTTAATTTTTTTTATCTTTTATAAATTGATCCTTCAATTTTTTAATCTTTATAAATTATACCCACCTTAAATTTTTAAAATTTAATAAATGTTTACTTTAAAAAATATTTTTAGATCCGCAACTACATGATAAAGAATATATATATATATTCTCTTGGAAAAAACAAGTTCCAAACTCGATGTGAATATATTCCAAACATACCATCTCCATGCAATCAATACAAGTCGTTAACTTTCACTTAAACCCTAAAGAAGCAACCAAGTGAACATCAGAACATGTTGCTTCAACCATGGATGTTTAAATTTTGACCAAAACTTTTGAAAGATGAAGACAGAATATGATTAGATCATGGCTCACACAGCTTCACAGATCCATCACTGTTGGTGGTGTAGTGCTTGGAAACAGGATACTTGACAGCATTAAGTTCAAGTTTACGAAGAGCAGCTGCACCAAGATCAATGCCACAGATATCAGACAGCCTAACCAGGTAAAGTAGAACATCAGAAAGCTCTTCCCCCAGGTGAACTTTCTCTTCGTCTTTCCAATCGGGCAAACCTCTAGGAACCTCACCTTTCCATTGGAATATCTCCGACAGTTCACCAACTTCACAAACCTATAGGTGAAGAAGCAACAAGAATGTTCAATAAGAAGAAAAAAAACATAACCAACGACCGGTTCGTCTCCAATAAATGGAGCGAATTGGGTTGAGAGAGTTGTCCCCGTAACATAACTCTACAGTACTCGATCCTTGTAAATACAGATATATGTAAATACTAAATACCAGTGCCAAGAGGAGATTTCTAGGGCTATGGAACCGATCCCAGTCTCTTTCCTTGGCGAACTCCGCCATTTTCTTCTTGAGGAGGTCGAGGCTCACGCTTTGGCTATCACCTTGTTGAACTCCGGCCATGTTTCTAGCTGGCTTGTCTGTTTTTGTCTAAATGTGTTTGAGATATCTGATAAGAACAAACCAGACAGGGTGTGGAATTCTGTGTTTTGTCTTAATAATTTTTGTACATCATATGTCTTATATAGGAGAAATTATTTTATGAATCCGTTTCATCACGTTATTTATGGTCTCTAACCACTAAAAACTAGCCAATTAATTTTATATTTTTTATATTATTTTTTTCAAGAGTGAATCTTAAAATTTTTATTACCATATAAATAGGTAGGGGATGATTACAAAAAGATTAATTAGGAAAGAAAAATGATATGAAAAATATAAAATTAATTAACTAATTTTTAACAGTTAAGTTAAAGACCATAAATAACATGGTGGAACTGATCCATAGAATAATTTCTCTTTGTATAGGCTAAATAATCTACCGCTGCTTTGAAGAAATTATTACATGAACCCATTCTACCACCTAAGATATGGTTCTAATCAATTAAAGTAAGACACATCATATATTTTTTCCATATCATATTCACACATAAACACCATCCAAGTTATTCACATTAATTTTTTTCGTTTAAAAAAGAAAAAAAATATTATCAAAGATTTTTAATGTTGTCTTCCTCTTTATTGTTCAATTTTTTTAATTATTTTTTTCTAAACCCTAACCCCAAACTATAGCCCTAAATCTTAAACCCTAACCCTAACCTTAAACCATGACCCCTAACCCTAAACCTTAACTATAACCATAAATTCTAAACCTATCCAAAACCTAACCCTAAACCCTAAACCCTAAACATTAAACATAAACCCTAAACCCTAAATCCTAAACTATAACCCTAAACTCTAAACCCTAGACCCTAAATCTATAAAAATAAAAAGAAAAAAGTAATTAAGAAATTTTAAAAAACAAAGAGAAACATGGTACAAGAAATTTTTGGTAATATTTTTTTAAAATCAAAGACATTAAATTGGATGATTTGGACAATGTTTATGTGTAAATATGATATGAAAAAAATATATGATATTTCTTAATTTAATTGGTTAGAAACCATATTTTACGTAATGAAACGGGTTCATATAATAATTTCTCGCTGCTCTGGTGTGGACTTGCTGTAATTGGATTTACTTCCTTTAATGGATAAATATCAATTACCCTACCATAAAAGCCTATTTTATTTAGGTAATCCAAATAATAAAATTCATTTCTATACTTTATGTTTTTTCTACATCAGGTGTCAATCGATCAAATTATTATTTTTAAAATTTGACTTACGATTTTTATAACACCCCTAGCTCCTTTGAACTTGTGTGTGGGTGCCAGATGGTGAAGCAAAGCTGATGGGTCAAACGCAACTCTTTCTGTAAAGGACAACAGGTTTAGGTGATGGAGAGGAGAAGGCAGAATCTGTTCACAAGGTCAAACGATGATCAAAGACGATTCACTTGTTGATGGAGTAGTAGATTTGATGGATAAACGGCGGTATGAGGGAATATTTAGTCACGGGAGGGATAGGAAGAAATCATAGGAGCAATTGTGCTTGGGAAAATAAATGATAGTTTTATTTTTGGTAGGTTTAGAGGTATTTACCAAACGGAAGGAAAGGGTAGATTTAAGATTAAAAATAGTGGGTTTAGACGGGGAAAGAGTTAGGATTTGAGATTGAGGAGCGCAAAACATAAATGTCTAGAAATAAGAGGACAAATTCATAAAAAATAAAAATAATTTTAAAAAAATTTAATTAAGGGAACAAAAGTGAAAAAAATTCTTCGAGGGTAAGGGGGCGATTGTCCCACCCAATTATAACGTGGCTCTATCCTTGGGTTTAGGGTTAAGAGTTAGGGGTTAGGGTTTATGCGATTAGAGATAAGGTGTATTTTTTAAGATGTAGGGTTTAGGATGTAAAAATTAGATTTAAGATTTATAATTTAATTTTTAAATAATTTTTAGTATATAACATAAGAGGAGATATGATTAGAGAATAAAAGACTTTTATTTATTCATACATTACGGTTTAATGTTTAAAATTTTGATTTAGAGATTAAACAATCATTTAGCCTTTTATATAACAATCCAAAAAGCAATTAGTGATGCACCTTCCAACACAACAAGCAGCTTTCAGGATAACCAAATTTCTAGAAAATTTCTTGCTATACCAAATGAAACCCAGAACAGCAGACATGGACACTGCTCCTCCCAATCCCATACATTACTCATATCTACCGACATAACCCTAAATTTTATTAAGATTTCTAACTTGTTTTTCTGGTGGCATAAGATTCTGTTGATTTCTTCCTATCTATGGCAAACACATTTGTAGTGGTATGCAGTGTTGATGGGATCATTGGCTTCAACAGGAACTTGGTGGGCGCTGCATTTGTATTTGCATCCTCTGCATTCGTTGTAAGTGCAGGTTGGTACTGTGGATCCAATCATAAATCTCCTCCAGGGTATCTTCAGATTTGCTTCATGGATACACTCAGATAGACATACTGAAACAGTGGAAGTGGAGAAGAAGAGAGTAAAGAAGAAGAAGAGTAGCAAAAGCAAGGGACTTTGTTTAATATTGGACATGCTTCCCTTGATGTTGGAGTTTGGAAGGTGATACGTATATATATACATGCAGGGATGGATCGAGGGATACTGAACAGAAATGATTATGATATAAAATTTCGTGTATGTCTCTATATATGTATATGAAGGATATATGATAGAGAAAGAGTTGTGGGCATTAATCAATAACCATATCTATAAACACAAGGTATGGGAAATCTTTGAGACATGCAATGACGATGTCACATGGGGTGGGATAAATGTCTTTTAACCTTTGAAGAATTTTTTTTATACTTTCATCTTTTTATTTAAATTTTTTAAAATTTTAATTTTTTTATAAATTTGACTTTACTTTTTAATGTCTTTAATTTTAAATCTTAACTCCGTTCCTGAAATCATGACACTGCAGTTTGATTCTGAGGAAGGAAATGTTTGAAATCACTTTCGATGTTAGCTGGTGATGATCAAATGAATCATTTTAGAGTGAAAAATGGCTGGAGAATCTAGTAACTTTTTGTTGTTTCTGCAATTGGTCGAGTGAAACTCAAACTCCAACACTGTTTTGAAACACGTGCTTCGACGATTCTAGATTGAAATAAATGTTTTTTCAGACATGGGAAATGATGAAGTTTTTTCTGTTCCCTACCCACCCATCGTTCAAACAAGTCCATTGGCATTGGCATGGCAGGATAAACATACATCACTTAGGATCTTGTTTCCCAAATCCTAACGGGGTATATCAGGATGAGTTTTGAAATTACGTAAGTGATTAAAGAAAAAAAATAAGTATTTAAAGTTATTAATCTTATTTTGACAAAATAAGTACTTACAAGTCTAATTTTATTCTTATTTGTATTTTTATTAAAAAATATCCAACAAAAATATAAAAAAATATAATTTAAGCATTTATTTTTCAAACATTATATATTTATTTTTATCAATAAAAAATTTTGGTACTAAAAACAAAAGTATACGTAATTTGGATACTTTTTACAAATAAACATTTTTAAAATGGATAATTATTCTACGAACAAACGTCTTAGTTTATGAATACTTTGTTTATACAAACGTCTTAATTTTAAGGTTTAGAAACTTTAATTAGGATGTAAAAGTTTAAGTGTAATCTTTTTAAATTTAAGAGTTATTGATAGAATTTTAGATTTATAGTTAAAATTTAAATGTCTAAAAATTAAAAACTCAAAATCTTTAATCATATCATCGTTAACATTAAACTTACGTATTATTGCGTTGCGTTAAAATTAGTAAAGCTTCCGTCAGGTTGTACGTTTGAAAAACAGTTTGAAGGTTAAGAAACTCCCGCGAAAACCCAGGTTTACAAATATACCTAACGTTGCCGCCGACCCTTTCTTTCTCTAATTCTGTGCCTTCGCCACTTTCCTTCACCTATCCGAACAAGACGAACATGTCAATCCATACATCCAAACAATACCTTTCCTTTTCTTCCTACTCTCAAAAAGCACCTTTTTTCCTTCACACCAGTACCAAATTCTTCATTATAATTCCACAAACCTTGATATCAACTCACAAACTCACTTTCCAGTTTCATCTCCTTTTTATTCTATTTAAATTTCATAACAAATGATGGAGCATCAAAAGATGGAATCACAAGAGCCAAAGGTCGCGGCCAGGTCTCCTTTGGTGCCTTTGAAGTACTCGAATCGGGTGGTGTTGAAAACCATATTGGAATGTGGTGATGATGAGATTGCTTTGTTTGGTAACACGGTGGTGGTTGGAGGGTGGGTGAAATCTTCCAAGGAGGTGAAAAGGGAGTCTGTGGAAGCACCATTGAAGCCACCGGCAGCGACCCAAGCCTTACCAGCTTCTCCGGGGACTAAAGACGTTACCTGTGTCGAAATGGTTCAATCTCGAATCCCTTTTTTCAGGACTATCATTAGAGTTTTCGGTGGCTCGATGAGTACACCATCTGTTCGAGAAAAGTTGGAGCCCTCGGTTCCCAAACCACCTCCGCCATCTAAATTCTATCTGCAAATTAATGATGGCTCTTGTGTTTCGAGTCTTACGGTACTTCAAAACCCTGAATTGTTTTACACTATTCTTATAGGTTTGATTGATTATCCATGCAAATCCCTTATTGCTATTTGAAAACTTCTCAGATTATGATAGATTCAGCTATAGTTCCAGTTTCTGCAAGCCAGGTTCTACCTACTGGAACATGTGTATTAGTCCAAGGGGTTTTGGAAAAACCATCAACACATGGAAAACAAACGATCGAGCTTAAAGTCGAGAAACTTCTTCATATCGGAACAGTAGAATCGGATACATATCCTTTGTCAAGGAAAAAATTACCCCTTGATTCTTTAAGGGATTCTTCCCAAATTCGTCCTAGGACAACTACGGTATACTCTGCATACTTTCTTAAGAACTTCACCTCAAGAACTTAAGCATAACATACTGTTTAATCACTATGCTTTAAATTGCAGGTGGCATCGATCACCCGAATTAGCAGCGCACTCGATTTTGCGACCCACACATTCTTCCAGAACCATGGGTTCTTACATGTGCAAGTGCCAATAATCACGACTACAGACTCCGAAGGTTTCAGTGAAAAGTTTCAGGTGACAACTCTTCTAGGAAATACAAGCAAGAAGGGGGAGCCAGTAACAGCAATGAGGCCTGACTACAATGAAGATTTCTTTGGTCGCCGGAGTTACTTAACTGTTTCGGGTCGCCTTCATTTAGAGAGCTATGCTTGTGCTCTTGGGAATGTTTACTCGTTCGGACCGAGATTTCGAGCTGAGAAAACAGTTTCCCTCAAGCAAGTGGCTGAAATGTGGATTGTTGAGGTCGAAATGGCTTTTACACAATTAGAGGTAATACTTTGAATCCTGTAGGATCAAACATCTTATGTAATTTCATGGTCAGATATTCAACTGGTGGCTTTCAGACTTTTAACATTCTGAAGCAAAAAAATAATAATAAAGGAAGATTTATTAAAATCCCATTGATATATTTGATTGGAGTTTCCAGGACTCCATGAAATGTGCAGAAGACTGCTTCAAATTTCTCTGCAGATGGATATTGGATCACTGTTCACAAGACATGAACTTTGTCTCCAAAAGAATAGACAAGAATGTTGTTCACCGTCTTGAATATATGATATCAAGTTCTTATGAAAAGATTTCCTATAGAGAGGCAGTGGAAATTTTGAGAAAGGTAAAACCTTGACAACATATACTTAATATCTATGTTAGACAACCGTAACCAATACTTACAAATACGGGTTTGGGAGTACGGTCCTCCAAACTTAATCGAGTCCAAATAACATAGCTTCCCGACCAACATATCGGCCTTATGTTTAGCAACTTCATCTGACAGATTTTTCATTCTTCAACACCAGGTAACAGATAGGGCTTTCGAAACACAACTTCGATGGGGCGTCCCTTTAACCACTGAACATCTAAGGTACGTATAATGAGGCTAACCAGAAACTGTCAAATGCAAATATCCTAAAGAATATGAGAGTTTTCCTATAAGATTCTTACCATCCATTAACTCTATGGCAGCTACTTGGCTGATGATCACTATAAGAAGCCTGTGATTATCTATGATTTTCCAAAAGCTGTTAAGCCATTTTATGTACGCTTGAATGATGACGGAAAAACAGTGGCGGCTTTTGATCTTGTTGTACCCAAGGTAAGTCTAAAACTTGAAACAAATATATTGAACCAAAGTGACTGCTTTAGATAGGTTATAAAGATGGATAAATGGTATGCAGATTGGAAGAGTGATTACAGGCAGCCAAAGTGAAGAGCGCTTTGACATGCTGACTACAAGGTAAATGACCTTTCTTATTGGATTCAAGAAATAAGTGATAGTGCAAAAGACTAACCTGTGTGCATAATTAGCGCTCCCACTTGAGAGTGCTTCCGGATTCGAATCCCGAGCTTTCTAAATGTCACCTGTTAAAGATAATTGCAAGAACCAACCGATGTGAACTTAAGTTTATCCCAGCTCTTCTAAAAATGACTTCAAAACCATTTTAGTTTGGGTTTATTCTTGTGGATTGAACTATTCTTAATATACCCTTATTGATTTGATACAAAAGACTAATTCCCCTTGTCTGGTATGGTTTTCTGATTTCAGAATCAAGGAATTTGACTTGCCAAGAGATCAATACGAATGGTACCAAGATCTTCGCAGGCATGGAACTGTTAAGCACTCTGGATTTAGCCTAGGGTTTGACCTTATGGTTCTTCTAACCACTGGCCTCACCGATGTCCGAGATGTAATTCCTTTCCCCCGAACTCATGGCAAATCCATCAACTAAGAAAGTGCCTCTTAAAGTTTATAAAAACAGACAGACCAAGTTTCAAGTTGATTGTGTTACAGATACAGAGAAACGTGTATAAAAACATATTCTAAATGTAATACATCTTAATCTTATAGCGACTGATGCTTTAAACAAACTGCTCATGGATTACCTGTTCATTATTGCAATGTCTTCTCTACGTTAAACTATCAGCTGAACTCGATAAATCAGCAACAAGTGCTGATAAATGTACATTAATAGAACAAAAAGATAACCTGTCACCTAGTAATGACATCTAATATTTCATTTTACCAACATGAACAAATATTTACGCCAGTGAAGAAAACACAACCCGAAGACTACATCAAAGGGGAACTTGGCTTGCTTCCTCAAATATCATTAATAATAGTGAAAAAAATTATGAATACCTGAGGATCCTTCATGGTTTCCTCAATGCAGATGCTGCACCCATGACAACAGCCAACACGATGCCGACACCAGCCCCAAGAGAGGCACCTACAGCAGCAGATGTCAATTCCTTGGCTTGTGAATCTTTCTTATCAAGTGCCATAGCATGCTCTCGTGCCAACTCCAATGAAAGCCTATAACTAGCAAGCTCCTTTGAGTTTGATAGTAAACAAGAAAGTCGGAAATTATTCATGAGCATATAAACTTGATGAGTAAACAACAAGAAACTAAATTACATTATAGCATTGTGTTAGTATCACAAATAACCAGTGAGTTGTTTCTATATTTCCAATATGCTTGGCAAATACATTGATAACAGTTACTCAAAGCTCATCCTATTGATATTAATTATTAAAAATTCATATGTGCAAATATCCAAGTGATTCATTTATAAATGTTTATCAGTAATAATTGGGTCATATCTTAAGATATTATCTTATATTAACCCAAAGCACACAAGCTACATTCTTATTGTTATCATTATTATTTGATGAAGTTAAGAAAATAGCAAATGCTAAAAAAATTGTGAATGTAATCATATGGGACAGAATCCATTCAGCGGTCCAGTTAGAAGCATGAGGGCAGCAATACGAAGGCATTTCCATTATTTTGCAACTTCATGAAGCGAATAGATCCTCAGATTAATGCATTATGTTTTATATCAGCCAGGCATTAAAAAGGTCAGCTAAGTTTCCGTTTAAATTAAAAAAAAAAGGTCAATGTTATCAAAGTGAAAATGTATCGCACGAACATTTCAATTTCTATCACAAGATTACTATACATATTTTACTTTATTATTACTTCACTACTATTCAACTATGTTTCTCAACTAATTAAGCATATCCCAAATCTATTATCTCTTTTCTTAATAAGTTCCCAAGTTCTTTCAGTGAAGGAACTCCATTAGTAGCTATGCATAATCAAATCTATTTATAATCTATAATTGTACCTCCAGAGAAGCCTCTTCTTGGCTCCAAAGAACACGGTGGATAAGATGGCAAAGGGAATCAACCCCCTCCACAGGCAATACAGTATCTTTCCTTCGGAAAGGCCGGCGAACAAGGTCCATTGGAGCAGATAGAAGCTTCTGAACACCCATTCTCCCATCAGAATTTTCGCTCATTACACCCCAAGGCAATGAAGCAGTAGCAGCACCAGGCATAATGTACGGACAGGAATTGACAACTTCAGTGGTGCTCCGAGATGCTTGGTATCCTTGAATGACTGTATTAATCACAGCTCTCTGTTGATGTGCACTAACAGAAAATTTGTTCGTTATCGCGAGTACCCAAGGTATTCCAAGTGCTTTCGCTTCATCTAATAGTAGTGAAATGGCTGGATATTGTTTAGAAGAATCTGGATGGTTGTATTGAGGTATCTTATGGGATAGGTTATGCACAAGAATAATTAAATCAGTCTTTCTACTACGGTCCCGGATTCCCCTCCACAGTTCATTTTTGAACCGAGAAGCTTCTATGGCCAGCTCCTATAAATACATAAACATGTAAAATAAATTATATTACCAATAAAGTTGGATGATAATTTATAATACCAATATATTTCTAATTACAGATTAGTTTCCACTCTGAGACTCTTTTTAGCAATAATGATTCAAAGCTATGTACTTGATAAATAGAAAATGATCGATTGCTGAATTACCCCAACTCCACCACTAAAAATGGATTCATGGAAAGAAACTCCAGCATAGTACGAGATATGACATTTGTGACCTCACCATATAAACATTATCTATCACTCTCAAACAAAATAAATCTACTTTGCATAGGAAATAATGAATGTTGACACAAAGGGAAAAAAATCTGAGGCCACAGACCATCAAAAAGTTTTGAAGCCAAGCGAGATCTAGTTCAACTATATTCCTCAGGTTTTCACAGAAAAGTTACCTGCAAATTCACTCCAGGTTGATCAAAGTATAATAAACCGCCAGCAATACCTTCTTGAAAATCAGATTCTGCTTGTAGATTTTCAGTACTGGTAGTATGAGTTGATTTTCCTTGACGAAATATTGCCTTGAAAAGAGAGGTCTTACCGGCACCCTAGTAACCATAAATAAAAACATTCATCAATGCTTGTGCCAAAGAAACATTCAGCAATGTAGAGAGCAAAGAATAATACAAAATTTAAGATTTAAAAGGGAAAACAAGAATACCTCTAGACCAAGAAGTCGCACCCTACGAGTTCTAACATGAACCTCCTTTGATGCAGTTGAAAAATCACTAGTAAAGAATATGAAAAAGTCACTCAACCCTTCAGGTCTTGTGCTTTTTTCTTGAAGAGATGATGCCATATTATTTTCTCTATTGAGATTAACTGTCTCCGAATTAATTGAAGGGAACATGGACATCAAAGAATCTGCTAGCGTCTGATGCTTAGGAGGTTGCCTCAAGGGAGCTCCTACTAAGACTCTTATTTTTTGTAATTCTGGTGGTTCCCCATCCCCAGATGAGTAAACTGGTGCTGAAGGAAATGATTCCACAGTAGTTGAACACCTGAATAAGAATCAATATCATGCATAAGTGCTTATGAAGCACCAAGAGAGAGGCAGATTGGTGCAACTTTGAACTTATCAGATGTAGACCAAGGTGACCAATTTTTACATGCATTATTTGAATACCACGTCCAGGAAAAAAAAACTCCAGCATTTATCTACTAGACCCATATCAAATAAGGAGTTTTACAATTGTGTGCATGTTGGTTCAGTTTTGTTGTCAACACTTTTCCAGTGAGAATCCTAACCAACGAAAGCAACAAGTACAACTGTACAATTTCTTTTATAAAAAATTATACAACCCGTACAGTTTCCTTCTGCTTGTAGACTGTGACTTCATATTTATCAAAGACAAGGAGAACATAGACGAGGGGAAAAGAAAGAGGGGCAGAGGGAGAGAGAGAACCGATAAAACTGGCAGAACTGTTGTACTGGATTCATGCAGATACTTTATCAATGATCTGATGATTTGGTACCAATTCCCAAATCTGGTTAGCGTTCCTAAATTTATCAGGATTATTATGATTAGGTAAGGTTACTTGACTGATATTCTAGTTAACTTAGCTCCAAGTCAGAACTACGACAAGGTTCATATCCAGAACAGTTGACCATAAACTTGCTCGATGTCAACAAAATATTACTAGAAAATATATCTTTAGGTGGAAGCACCATGAAGCAAATTTGATCCAAAGAGTAACATACTGAAAACTATGATTACATCTTACCATATTGGCTGGACATCAAGAACATTCGTAAAAATGAAACAAGAAAATGTTGATAAATAATCGTACCATTTTCCATTTACTTGAGCATGAACCAGAGTGCACAAATGCAACCTGAATCCAGTAATATCAACCTTTAATTGATCTGTTTTTTTATCGCCGGGTATACCGTTCCACCCAAGAGGCACAATGGACGTGGCTGTACGAATAATAGGAGACTCAACAATATGCCCAAGCTCTACAGCACCTGCAATCGAAAACCCAAGCCATTGTTGCAGATGTGGAAATTGTTGCAGTTGCTCCATTCCAAAGAAAGATGAAGCACTATCATTGATGCACACGTTATAAATTCTGCAAAAAAATAAATGAAGAAAACAATGAATCACTTATGTTTATGTAATCTGCTAACAAGTGTGTCTAATGAAGTATTCATCTCCGATATCCCAAATAAAGATATATGTTATCTACAAGAAATGCTCAACCGAATATGGGTTCCCGAAATTCCACTTTTTTCGACAAGTCGATATCTTAGATATTTCATACTTTTAGGCATAATACTAGACAAAGTAGACACAAAGAGAGAATGGACAGCAAGAACAAACAAGCACAAATTTGAACGAATAATGAAAAGCACAATATCAAGTACATGATGATTCCTAAAAACATAATATAAAGATATATTGTAGACGTGTTGTCACCTTTTATAGTGGTTCTAGTGTAAAGAAATTTACTACAGGAGGACCAACGCAAAAGGTGACTGGAAATGGCCAATCTGCCTAGCAGCAAGAAGCACAGAAAGAGCCATCTCTGATCATCAGTTGCCAACAGACCAAGAGTTCTATTGGTGGTTTTCAATATTCAATTAAGTATATACATTTTCAGTAGGTTAAGCTTAAGGGTGCAGCCAGCAACACAGTAAAGTATAGCAGCAAAAATTCAAAGATGATGTGACCTTGAAATCAATTAGAGTGTGTTTGGGTAAAAAAATTTAGGTTTTGGAGATTTTCGAAATGCTAGCATTAACCTCTTTAGGTGGGATTTGAATAACGATTTAGGCTACTAAAACCCCCTTTTAAAATTCCTTGTATTTTTTTTTTTGAAATTCTCCATTATTTTTACTCAAACAAGGAAATTCATTTGGGGGATTTTAAAAACCTTGATAAAAATAAATCCCCTCCTCAAAATCCCTCGTCCAAACACTCTTAAAGGCTTTTAGATCTGGGACTAGCATTTTTTTTTGAATGGACAGTCAATTTATCATTGTACAATATAATTTTTTCCAATGTAAGGAAATGGTTATGGAACCCCAAGACGTAAAGCCTCAAAATACCACAAACTGAAGTTGTCGATAGAAGTCTACCCCATTGACGCAATACTTGATGTTTTTAGAAAGGAAGAAGAAACAATAAAGAAAACTTAGATAAATAATTAGCTCATAGTATATGGATAGTTGTACATAAATAATATTACATAACTACACTCTCGTTCCAACTCCAGATCTATATCTGGTCAGAAATCGCTTGCAGTGTGTATTTTCAGTAGATAACATGATAATTATTAAATAGATTAAACAGCAGTTCTGGCAAGGGAATGCGAAACGACAACTTTGACTCGCCAACGGTTGATATGATCAGGAGCTTATATTTTTATATTTTAAAAATTTGTTTAATAACTTTATTGACTGGTGTGCTTTACATCAGTTGCAATGTTTATTCATGGTAAATTATTAAAGGAAAATAAAAAGTTCTAAAACATAAAGGCCAAAATTTTCAATGTAGAAGAAAAAAGATCAAGCTGATTTAACAGAAAAAAAGAATCACAAGATTACAATTAGAACTTAGCACTAAACATTAAAATAAATAGTGCTGAGAGTTAAAACATTGCATAATCAATCATTACCTTTGAAATCGAGACCTATAAGAATTCATTGAATGTGATTGAAATCGTTCCTTTAATTCAACAAACACAGATTTGACCTGAAAATGTCTTTGCCAGAAGAAAGCAAACAAAATGAGAGGTTGAAGAAGACATAATCTGCAGCTCAAAAATCGTAAACGCTAATGGCTACTCAAAATGACTCCCACTTATAAACCATGAAGTATAAAAAATATTCAATGTTAGGCAGCATAAATAAAGGAAACCCATACCGATGTCAAATTTGAGTACTCTGAACCCGAGAGTGATTCAACTGATGAATTGCCCAAGAGATATAGCTGTTTAGAGTGAACTTTTGTTAATAATTTATTCATATAAATAATAGAAATGATAGTGCTACAAATGGAAACCATTAAGCACTGTAACATCAGGAGAACAGCTTAGTATGATGCCATGATACTGGAGAAAACTAAATAATGACCTATAACAACAGTTGAGTGACAAAAGATTACAGAACTCCCAAAGCTGTCGAAAAAGGAAAATTAATGTGTAAGAAAGCTCATTAAACTTTCATGAAATTTCAAATTCTAAACCTCATACAGATAGGCCAGCAGAAGTAAGACCTTAGGAGTTAGGACCATTCCAAATCAGGACTAGCTTACACAGAACGCCAAAGCAACAAGATTGTCAAATTTCCCTTTGAACAATCTCACAAGACACATTTAACTTATACATAGCAAATAAACAACAAAGACAAGTATTATCAATACTTTCCACCTTCATTAACTTATTAAAATGATTAAAGAAACAAATGAATGAAGTATTCCTTCATAACATGTACCTGTCCAAACGGAACATATGAAGGTAAAGAAGGCACTCTACTCCATCTCTTGTTTTCCCCACTATCATTGTTTTTTTCTGTTAACTTTTTAGATCCTGTGCTTGATGCCCCATTATCAGTATCAGCAAATGGTTTAAGAGATATGCCATTTGTACCCTCTTGAATTTCAAGAAACTGTGGTCCGCCAACTACATCGTTAATTGAAGCTGCAGTTGTAGAGTCAACAGAAGATGGCTCTATGGGATCATCTTGCTTTCCTGTGTATTTTTTAAATTGTCTTCTAACACCTTCTAGTGGAACAAGTCTTGAAAGTCTCCATAAGGGACCCTGGACAGGTCCTACACCTATAACCAATTGCTCCCCTTCATTCTCTTTTAGCTTTTCTTCCTTCCCTTTCTGTGAACCTTGTTCATTCTTTGATGTTGACGAAACGGTACTTTCCACATCAGAGGGAATAAAGAAATTTTGTGCGTTATAGTGATGAAAATAAGCAGGTGAAAGGATTCGTGGTATAAGGTCCTCAGGAATGCAGTAACTCTTGAAATATTGCTGCCAACCTTTTGTATTAACATAACTGGCAAAGATGCATATAAAGCATGCAGAACAAAGACATAAGCTTCAGAAGAAGAAAAAAAATTCTAAGGATAATTATTTCAGAAAAAAGGGTACAGCACTTACTCTCTTAGGGCTGAATTTCCTACTGGGGGTTGGGAAAAGGTTATACACTTGACATGAACCTTTTCACTTTCTTTTGATGAAGATGATGCAGCAATGACCCTCAAAATGGCAAGGGTAGACAATGCTGCTACCTACGAAATCAGACACAAAAAAGGCATGAAATAGATAGTCAGAGGCAATATACCAGGTAAATTTTAAGTAAAACTTACTGCTCCACCAAGTGAATGTCCACATAATACAAGTTTTCGCTTCTTTTTCTGAGCAAGCCTGTACAACTCTAAAGCAGGTATGCCTTTTGCACGAGCCAGGAAACCCTAAATGTTATTAATTGCAATAAAAATAAATAAAATCTGGAAGTATTTAACACTATACATGACAACTAATTGCGTAAAAGTGTGAAAGGAGCAAAAATATTCAAAGTTTTATGTATCATTGGAAAAAAACACAACAATATATCCTAGAAACTAAATTTTAATGATATATGAATGATTATTATTATCATACCCGATGGACAGCAGGTTCAGACAAATCTTTCTTCCGCTTAGATTTTGATTCCAAACTAATGAACTTGTTTTCCCCATTTCCTTTTTGTTTTTCACCTTGGTTTGCTTCAGTAGCTTCATTCTCTTTGATATCCTCCATAACATCCTCATTAAATACAGCACCTTGAAGTATGTTTGCACCAGCCATGAGATCTCTTGATGAAACCAAGAAAGATAAAAAGAATCAAGCATTTGAAAGTAACAAATATTAGTCAAACTATAAAACTAACCATGCTTACTTATACTGCTTGGTTCCAATGAAGGAAGCAAATAGTGTATCACCAGCTTCTGCCAAAAGATACCTGCAATGAGAAATGTGCAAAGGAAAAATAAGAGAAACAACAACTTCAGAATTCAAAGAATATTATCTCAAACAACCATGTATGCAACTGATTAGAAGTAATTCATACTGGAGTATCATCAAAGATCTTCTCGAAACTAAAAGCAAAGATGGAAATCATCTGAATTTATCACCTTATGTCATTCCACTCTATCTGGAGCAACATCCCAATAAAAATCTTATGAACTGTGATGTCATTTTTTTAGAATTTACAATGGATGCACACACATACATTCCAATTTATTCATGATGTCCTCTTCTTTCTCCCTTAACTTGCCTCTTAACCCTATTTTGTTTGCATAGGAAAAGTTACACAAGCAGGCTAGTGTGTTGAAAATTAAAAAGAAAAAAGAAAATTTGAGAATTTTTTCGGAAAAAAGCTTTCAGGACTGCATTACATACACCAGGTAAAGAAGCAATATGGCACTCTACAAAAGCTAATCATCTTCACTAACAGTGCTTGCTATCTGCCACAAAGCAATGCATCCCAACTCTTGGAAATATGAAAGATTCTATAGGACTACATAATGGACATGAATGCAACAAGAAATACAGATTATATAGCAAAAAAATAGATAACCTGTGAGGAACATGATCTGAAGAAGGTTGCACGCGCTCTAGAGAAACAATCTGTCCTCCAAAATCAGCCTTAAATTTGTTTACAGCTCGCACCATCTCAGTAGCAGGTTTCTACCACGCAAGGGAAAACGAAGAATATTTTTGTCATAAATAAATAAAAATTCATCATCCTTGAGAATATGATCAATTTCTTTTAGCTTATGATTCAAACAAACTAAGAACATACAGTTCTGTATGCAAATATGCAATTAAACATTTGATTAATGTTATCATTCAACTTCGAATCATATGTTTCTAAAATTGAATTAATCAAACAACAAAAACTTCCTAAAAGACAAAATCTGGTCCAAATTACCTTGTAAACGCACTCGGAGAGGACCATGCAGCAAAGGATGTCTTGCAAATCCGAGACGGAATCAGCTTTAACAGCTCGGCAAAGCTCCTGGAGCTGTTGCTTTCGTCTCTCGTACTCTTGTTGGAGCCTCTGGTGGTGTTCCTTAGCGGCGGTGTTCCATGGCGGCCACTGCCACCTCATCCGCCACTGAAGCGGACTCCATGAGGCTTTGAGGATCTTGGCTCTTTGGTCCCTGATCCACGTCTCCACTCTGCTCTGCATTGATTCCATTATTCGATCAAAATAATTTTATTTCCATTTTATTTTTTTATTTTTTCTGTGCTTGGTTATTTGCCGTTGAGATTTGAGGAAAGAGATATGCGGTATGCCTCAACTCGAAAGCCTCACTACGTGTTCCTCTTTTTCCTCCACTTTTTTCTCTTAATTAATATTATTTTAGGAAAACTACACAGTTGGTCACTCAACTATAAAAATTTACATTTTAATTATCTAAATTCAAAACCTTGCAAAATGACCACTAATATTATATTCCATTTTCATTTTGGTCACTCCATGATAAATTCAGTTAATAACATATGTTACTATATTATGGTTACAACTGACAAGTGTCACCACATGATTGGTCTAATAATTGGATAAAAATAAAATAATAGTTTTAAATTTTGGGTTCAAACCATGCCCTCCTAAAAAACTTATTACACTTAACCACTACCCTCAACATCATTCATTTAATTGTTGAAAATATTTTGTATTTTAGGTTGAAACTTATGCTTGAAATAACTAAAAAAATTAGGATAAGTTGAAGTTGAAATTAATTACCAAAATTATATTATTTGATTTTTATCTAATGTATTTGTTTAATTACATGTAGTATGAATCTAAGAATTATTTTCTATATAAATAAAGTTGAAATTAATTAAAAAAAAACTAATAAAAAATCTAATGACATTTCAAGCAAAAAAATACAGGCATTAAACTCAACTATTTACATACTATGCAGAAGACTGCATATACCAGTACCCCAAGTGAAGTAACAATAATAACATACTGAATCAAACCATTGTACATGAGATGAAAGTTAGGCAGCCCGAAATAAATAACTTCACAAAACTCCAACACGAGATATATAAGATCGACGACGAACACGAGTGTTACAAGATGTGATTATTGTATTCATTGTTCATCGTTGTCTCCATCGTAAAGCTTCTTGGATTTATGTGACATTCTCTTCAAAACTACAACCCAGGTAACAGCTTCCAACAACAAGGAGATGGCACCCAAGGTGATAATCAAGTTTATATAAGCCGACTTCCATTTGTAGTCAGGTCTCAAGATATTGAAGCCCTTGAAAATGTTGAGGATGCCGAGGACGACTATGGCGTATCCGAAAACATGGTGGTAAATGTTCCAGTAGAATCGGTACTTGTGCTCCTTCTTGGGTCTTAAAAACAAAGCAGAAATCTGACAAACGCCAGATAATTTAGCCTGTGTGATTTTAAAACTGAAACTTGATCGGATTCAAGGAATACCTGGACAGTAACAAGAACGAAAAGGGTGATGCCGATATTTCTATGACCGGAATATGTAATCCCGGAGGACTGACTTCCGAGCTTAAGACCAATTCCCCATCCTGCAACTCCAATGGCGTAGCCTGATATCTGACAGAAAATATGCAGATAAAACCAAGCTGGATCTGCAGATTCAAACGCTCTTACGTACCTTGCAATCATTGCTCCAAGTGGAAACAAAATTCCCCAACTCACAACATTTAGGATACCATGAATCTGTCATCACCGTGGGGTTTTTTCTGGTGAAAAATGGATTACAGGAAATGTAGGTAATGTGTTAAAAATGTGAAGGAAAAGCTCACGTTTTTGTTCTTAATCCTGGTGTCTCCTCCGGGGCTACTGCTACTGTGTCCGTTTTTCAAGTCCAGGGTTCCTTTAGATTGCAAATTAGCAGCGGCGAAATCATGTTTTACCAACATGCCATCGGCTCCGACGCCGGGACCGATTTGCCATACTTGATTAATCTTCCCGTCCGATGCTAAATCCTCGGGGATTTTGATTTTAGCGAAAATCGCCAAACTACCGTCGCTTCTGCTCTCTGCCGTCTTATCCCAAACCTCGAATGACAAGTCCTTTGGTACGATCGAAGAATAAGAGCTGACGTCGAAAGTTCGGACGACGGCGAGGCCGGTGGTAGAACTTTTGTAGGCGACGAGAGCTTGGGAACCGACCATGCCTGTGGCTTTGGGGTTTATGGCCCATGCAACCCATCCGCTGGGTTTGGAAGGGGAGGCGATGAAGGCGACGCAGAGAGTGGTGTTGGAAGAGTCGTAGGAGAAGTGAAGATAAGACGAAAGAGAAGGCAGATCGAGACAGGTGGAGAAAACTTGGTTTTCGTTGAACTTCTGGCCGGAGCAAGTGAGATAACCCGCCAACGAAATCGGCAATGTCCAGAAGGTGAAGCAAAGAAAAACCATCACCGCCGCCGTCGCCGACGGAGCCATTTCAAAACAAAACGTGCAATAACACCTGACAATTAAACAAACAATATGAATTTCAACTAGTCTAGAAGTAATCTTGTCATAATTTTTGTACCGAAAGGAATTATCAGATTATCGGTACGATGAATTTGTCGAGCATGCAATTTATAAACCCATGGCAACATCCCACGACGACGACGTTTAGTTAAGGAAAGTTTCTACCTTTGTAGTAAATTTTCTAAGTACAATGTCTGAATCTGAGATCCGAACAAAATTCCTGTTGTTTTGTTCCTCAGATTCATATTATTTACTTTTTCTTTTAACACTATTAATTTTTATTAAAAAATTAAAATTATTAACAAGTGTCAATTGTCAAATAAATAATAAGATAACTCTAAAACTCTAAAACCTTACATGTAACACCCCGACCCGGATGTCACATTGGGCCTCCGGCCCAAAACCTGTATCTCAAAATTCTTTCGAAAGCCCAACAATTAAAATTCAATTCAAGTCCAAAATACTATTTATAAAATCCATTTAAGTTAAATCGCAAGTCCAAAATAATATAAGATAATCGGAGCTCCAAAATATTACAAACCATTAAAACATTCGACCCAAATTAAAATAACAGAGTTACAAAATACATAGGGTCCAACCAAGTACTAGCCCACTAATCTATAAATGTACCCTGACATAGGTCGATGCTGAAATCCAAACCTCGATGGTGCTCCACGAACCGGCTTCCGCTAACCTACGCACGAAAACACATTTCGAACGCTGAGCTACTAAAGCTCAGTGGGTACGCTGAACTCGGCCAACATCATGTATATCATAAGCAGTAAAGCATAACATATACACATCGTGCATGAAATGATGATCTAGCATGCTTGCCTACCATATGGCATAAACAATGTATATTATCGCACACAGCATGTACATGTCACATCACAAAATAACACACAAGAGTGAGGCCCGCGTCCACACAGCATCGGGATCCTACACTCAGGATTGAGGCCGCCCTCAAATCCTATGCTCGGAATGTTACATCGGACATCTTTGAACGAGGCCGCCCAACGTTCGGAAAGGGATGGAGGCCGCCCAACCAACCCCATGCTCGGAATGTTACATCGAACATTTTCGAGTAAGGCCGCCCAACACTCGGAATAAAAGTCTTCAAAACATCATCCGGCATGTTACATCGGATGACCTTCAACGTGTTGCAACACTTATGGATATCCGGATTTCCATCACACAAGGACTCAAACCACACAAACGATCCACCTAGGATCTTAGCACAACAAGATATATTAAGACTTATCATACTTTAGTCTTTCGGGATTATAAACATCAATCTTGGTTAAACAGTTCATTTCATTGATTATAAGATCCATTTTAACCTTTAATCCTCTTATCGAACCTCAAACCACACTTAACTTGTCCAATTTTCGCAGGGGTATCGATACCCTTATATGGGGTATCGAACCACCCTGCCTCGATACCCACCCAAAGAAGGAATCGAACCATGGGTATCGAGACTAGTATCGATACCCTTTGACCATTTTCAAAGTCAACAAAAGGGACCCTTCAGCATCGATACCAGCATCGATACCATTATGCCACTAGAGGTCCCGGTATCGAACCATGGTTCGATACACCTGGCCACTTAGCCTATTTCCACTCATGGGTATCGATACCGGTAACCCGTGTATCGATACCCCTGCACGAAATGCAGGTCTACACTTAGAAAATTCTAAGGATTCATCTCAAACATTAATTTATTCGGTTCTAAAGTGTTTCTACTCATTCTTAGAAAGGTTTCAAGTGTTTTAACATTATTTTCAATCCATCAAACACACAATTACGAAATTCACCATTAAAGACCCAAAAGCTCAAACCAAGCATTCATACATGAAATCTACATGTCATGCGTACTACCATGATATGAATGATGAAAGGATGAGTTGGGAGTACCAACCTCTTGCAGGCAACAACAAAAACATCCTCTTCTCTTCTCTTCAAGCTTTCTCTTTCCCAAGCTCTTTCCTTTGCCCAAACTTGATGATGGATCTCCAACTTCACCAAACCAACACATATTTACCTCTTTTAATAGATCTTTGACGACTCTAAAACTTTTACTCTTCCACCAAAACGAGATTCCACAGAAAACTCCCAAAGATCAAACCTTTTCCTCAACTCTATTCTTACCAAAAAGGATGAAGAGGTGAAGAAGAAAAAAAGAGAAAAGATGAGCTCACATCTCTGCAGAAAAACATACCCCCTTAACCTCTAGTGATGTAATTACTAAATAACCCTCAACCAACAACTCAAGCCCAACACAACCACTCAAGCCCAACCAAACAAGCAGCCCAACAAGGCCCAAAACCTCTCACTCGGAGTCAAAACCGAAGCCCAAACTCTCGGGTTAACCCGATACTCAAATCCGAAATCCGGGTCGTTACATTACAAGGTGATAAAATCTTTTTATTACTGTAGCAATTGATCTACTTTCCCAATTATTCCTCAAACCCCTTAAAACCCTAAAATTAATTTCAAACAACAATATTTTTTTAAAAATTTCCCTAAACTTTATTAGCTTTAATTTCGATCAATCTTTAAAATGATTTTTTGTTACATTCTATAAAACTTAATTCTTACAATTATTTAAAATTTATTTAATTTTTTTATTCGGTTATAGTTTATGAAATTCAAATCGATTCAAGTTCTCGAATTTATATACAAATTTAATAATAATATTTATTATGTTATAATTCAGTTTAATTTTAATTTAAAAGATTTTCTTTAATCATATAATATAATATATATTTTTTATATCGACAGATATATAAAAAATGGGGGTTCGACTCAAATATAGAAATTATTCTATTAATTAATAAAACTTTTAAGTTATCTAAATTATTTAAAATTTTATTTTATATCTCAAACTTTATTTTTAAAAATTGAGTTTTGCTCCCCTAGTAAAGACTACTACTTTTTTATATTCGTTTGTTGAGATGATTATCTAGTACGAACGAACAAACGGCCATTGACAGCGTCGTCGAAGCCAACGTAGCGGCCATTGACAGCGTCGTCGAAGCCAACGTAGCGGCACTGGACGTCGTTGACTGGATGAACCGTTGCCCCGGTCAGTGAACTGGAGTTCGCCGGGGTTTGACTCGTCGTTCTACGGTACGAAGCGAACCATTTCTTTTGCATGTAACGATTTTTTCTCCAAGGAGGAAGGGATAACTCTCTGCACTTCAACGATCTTTTCGCCAAATCGCTCATGGTTCTCACGATCTTCTTCAATTCCTCACATTTTCCCACGAAAACTTTAGGGCAATACTGTAGCAGCCTCGAGTACTCGCTCGTCGGCATCGCGATCTCGAACTGGGACGCAAAATCGAGATCGATGAAGTACCTTTTCTGCCACGTGGATGATACCGATTGCACTACGTCGATGAACTCGTAGCTCCCGGCCGTTATGCCTCCCGAGGAACTCCATTTCGTCTTGCAGATCGCCGCATTGTAGCCTGCCTGACGAAGATAAATCATCACGTTACGCCTGAGAATAGATTTTTCCGTTTTGAAAAAGGAAAACATCTCCATTGCTTTCGAAACGTCGGCCAAGAGTAGATTCCGGTAAGAATCCATGTCGTTATGAGCGTTACACTTGATAATAATCTCCAACGACGCCGTTTCATCAAGATCTGAAACGACTAAATCGTCGTCAGCGGTGTAAGGATCGTTACCGGTCTGTTGATCGGCAGCAACATCGTGGTTATCTTCGAGGAAACTAAGAACGAGTTCAGAGAGGCAAGGAGAATCATCTCCGGCTACGTCGGAGGTAGCAGAGTGTTCGCTTCCGCTGCTGAAGTAACCTGCGCCGACGAGTTGAGCCTTGACTCTGTCGTCGAGCGGGTCAGTGACTCGTTTCACTCTTCTATGAAAACTATCCATTGAAGTTTTGAATACGATATCGTTTTGCTTGGTTTCGTATGGGTTTTGGATTCAGATAATGTGAAAATGCTGAGCTTAAATCCCAGGGTTAAAGGTGGAATATTCCAATTCAGGTTTTGGCATCTGAGTTACGGATATGATATTCCAGGAATAAGGCGTTTATAATTAAATTGGGGGAAATGAAGCATATACTTATACCCCATTTATATGCGGCGTTTAGGGTCTACAGGTTGCCGCATATCCAAACATCCGTTGGGTTTATTCGGCCATGGCATTTAATTTCAACTGTGTGATGGCATGGATCGTTATTACGTATAAACTCTTTTTTTAATTCTATAAGTAGGGTCAAAATATAATTAATATTAAACCATCAGTTAATTTAGTAGAATAATATATTAAATTTTTTGAATAAAATTAAAAAAAATAAATTTTAGTGTTATAAATAAAATAAATTAAATTAAGATAATCATATTAATAATAAATCTTTATAATATCCGATCCAAATATATAAATAAAATTATTGGTATAAAATAAAAAGGACTTAAATAAGTAGGCCTAGTGATGTGTATTCCATTTATCTTAGCCAGCTCTAGACTGGGCTGGACTTAATTTAATTGGACCCAGGCTAGGATCTTGAGACTTGACCTACTTTATAATTTTATTCCTACTACACCCACTAAGGTCTTGGGATATATACAACAAATGAAATGATTCCATCAGCTGTCAGATAGTCGAATTAGATATATAAAGGAACCGAATGAATACAAATAAAGATATATTTTTATTTATTTATTTTTAACTTAATAAATAAATAAACACAAATATAATTTATTGTGAAAAAAATGATACTTTAAGGATTAACTGTGTAATTTAAGAATAGATTGATCTAACCCTATTTTTTAATTAAAAAATTGAGACAAACTTCAACAAATGGCATGCTAAAAGGTCTGGTCCCACTACTAAATTCCTAACCCTACTCCTAAGCACCCTTAACTAAGGTGTTTAAGAGTTAAGAATGGTTATTTAATTGAAACCCAGGTCAATGCAAAGCAGAGATCTGATTGGGCAGTGAGTTTGGGACTGTGAACATATGGGTGAACTTATCAATTGCTTCCCCTGCGCATTATTGTTTAGATACGTTATTAGACAAACTTTGTTAAAATACTGGTACGAATTTGGCGGTTTACTCGACGTGTCGCCGCAGATAGTTTTAACAATTTCTGGTTTTGGGACAACGGACCGACCGCCGACCATACCATTTGAATTTAAAAAAATAAACAATTAGCTTTAGCTACAAATTGTTAAGAAATTTGTTATCCTTTTAAATATTTTTAAAGATTTTATCGTGTTTATTTCGTATCGATATGTATATATCTAGTTAAATGGTCTAAATTATTTATTATTATTAATTAAATATTAATATAATTCAAACAAACATTGATAATCGATAGATCAGAGATACTTACTTGCTCTTATTACTTTTACTTAAGTCTTGGATTTAAGATTAAACAAGAATATCCTTCCTTTAAAATCTCTCCTTTCCCTTCAGGTAGAAATAGAAATAATTTTTTTTTGTTAAAAATAATTTAATATATTTTGATAATAACTTGATTAAACTAATAAATCAGTTTTAAAATATCCCTAAACCAACTCAGGCATTCCACCACTGACGCATCATTGGCTTGTTTTGGAATAAAATTTAAGACCAAGAAATCACACGACTTCCTCATTACATGTTATTTTTATTTTTTTTATTATTTTTTTGTTTTTTAAGATATCATCTTTATTAATCTGTGTCAATCAATATAATACATTTAATTTTGATGGATAAATTTCTCGACAAGAATTTTATGCATAAACAACATACGGAAATTAAAATACTTAAACAAATTTAAAATACTTACCACATAAAACCATGATTATTAAATTTAATTTACAAAACAAAACCCTTAGCCCTCAAATGCCAGACAAGAAACACAACATCCGGAATTTAAGTAATAACAATATATTTTAATTTAACCGTTGGGATAAAAATAAAATGGGTAAACTGCAATGGAAATCAGTTAATTATGGGTAAGTTATATTTAGGTCATTCAATTACTAAAAAATTATGTTTGGGTCACTTAATTATGGGTAAGGTTATATTTGATTTACTCAATTAATAAATGTTATATTTGAGTCACGCAATTGTAGATAAGATTACATTTGGTTCATTCTTTATATTTGAAAAAAGTTTATCAATTCGTGTACTAAGTTAATTAATTATTTCAAATGAAATACTTTAATATTAATAAGGG
Source organism: Abelmoschus esculentus (assembly GCA_035048815.1). Taxonomy (NCBI): domain Eukaryota; kingdom Viridiplantae; phylum Streptophyta; class Magnoliopsida; order Malvales; family Malvaceae; genus Abelmoschus; species Abelmoschus esculentus. Next base: position 11,824,803 of record JAUCBN010000051.1, on the reverse strand, counting down.
TATATAAGTAATGATGTAACAAGCTGGCCTGCACAGCCAATAGAATTGGAACAGATGGCATCGTTTTATTGGATTTATTTTGTTTATGTAAAAAGTCTACTTAAATATATATTATAAATAATAAAAAATAATATACAAGAACAGAATAGAATCCTCAACAATCTTTTACCAAATTTTTAGTTTGAATTTGTTGGTTTTTTTTTATTTTTAAATAATTATATAGGTTTTTATAAATAGATATAAGTTCATTCATAATCAAAATCCGAAATTTATATGTACAAATAGTGACACATATCTTAATATATTATTATTTAACGAGATAAAATCATTTTTTTTAAATTTGAACAGGGTCAATAGTGAACTATATATTTTAGAGATTAAATTATGATTTTATTATTAGTTTCTTATTTTTTAATATTTTGTGGAACCATAATCCCAGTTATTAGAATTTCTTTAAATAATCCAATCTAAAATTAAATTTTAAAATATATAAAAAATTATTTATATTTTAAGGTTTAGATCAATTTTATATCGTTATCTTTATAAATTTTAAAAATAAAAATTTTTAAGATAAAAATATTACTCATAAATGACATATTTCTTCCAAATCATCATTTATAAGTATTATTTTAAATTTTTATTATAATTTTTAATTTAAATTCTAAAATAAACATTAAAATTTTTATTTTCTTAAACAAAATTCCTAAATATTGTCTATATCTAACGAAACCCCGCTAATCTAATTTTATTCCTGCCACCGACTCTAAAGACCATCAAAATCAACCTACCAGTACAGATCACAACTTGAACCAAAATACTACTACCGGCGTTGTATTAATTTATTTTGTTAAATTGTACCGACAAATAGCAGAACTGGAATTACATGCTGTCGCGACCATTTTAAAACCAAAAAGTGAAAAATAGCCTGGCGAGTTAATTTTGAAAAATCGAGTTTTTTACCACTTTTAATTATTATTTATGAAAATCAGGGTTTTATTTGAAAACATATTATTTGAATTTTAAAATGATTTGGAGTCGCCACTGGCCACTTTGGTAGGCCAGACACCATAAAATAAACCAGAGATTCTTTTTAAAATATTTTGGGTTCGGGAGTCGGTTACGCGTAAGGACGACCCTTACGAGCGCCCGAAATCGGTACCTTATCAATTTCACGTGGCATTTTAATATTTCGAATAATAATATTAATTTAATCTGTCATTGTCAAATAAATATCGTTCAAATGAGAATATCCTTTTGAGCAAAAATGTACATTTCTTTTAAATACGAGCTTTGAGAAAGACATCCTATAATAGGAAACTTTAACTCGTATTTAAAGAAATATAAATTCTGACCCAAAAGGTTTTAAATATGCATGATCAATTATTATCTTGTCGATTTTAAGTTCTAACCTATAAGGCTCCATTAATTGAATATTTAAAACCCTATTAAATTATTAATTTCACCGGGTGTATTATGATAACATCCGAATGCACGGACACTACCATTTCGACACCAAACAAAATTAATAATACTATTAGTGTTTCTAGTTTTGCCTAATTAATTTTATTAAATTCTAGCCCTAAATTATTTACCATTTTCTATGTTTCGATGACGCGCCGAATACGATGCCAAAGTACACTATTGGCCAACATAATGTCATGTCAAAACACTGACCACTTAGTGTATCCGAGATATATGATTAGAACGTCATCGTTACTAAATTATCTCCCCTGTTTAATTAACTAATTAATTAAAGTGACTAATCCTAAAAAGTTCAAATTTAATTAATCTTCTTGAAAATTAAATGTCACCCTAAACAAATATACTATATGCTTTTAAAATATGTAAGCAAGATAAATTAAATAAATAAAGCGTAAATTAAAAAGCAAGATTAAAATAAAATTCATTTCGAAGCCAAATTATAAGCACATAACAATTTAATATAAAAAAAAACTAATCTAAAAAATTAAAGTTACCTTTCCCACGTCGATTATATGTTTGCATTGCAAAGTTGGAGAAGTCAGCTTTCGGTTTCCAACTTAAAGCCTTCAACATGGACCATTTCCAACTTTCTCAATCCGGGTATAATAATCAGTACAATGCTTATCAAATCAATAACCAAAGCTTCTTGAACCCAAACTCCACCGACATTAGAGAACCTGTCATGCAAAATGACACCAAAACCATGAACCTTGGACTTACATTCAGATTTGGTTGTTTATTGCACCATTTGTTAGAACTAAATTGGATCGGATGAGAAAAATGGTGGTGAAGGCCGTGAATTGATGGTGCTCCGGACTATGGAGGCTTTGAAGTTGGAGGATAAGAAAGCAGTGATGAGCCCAGAACCCCCATTGCTTCAACAAAATCCCTCTTCGTTTTGTATTAGATCTGCCGAATGTTTACTGTTTTTTCTTTTCAATCGAATGGCCTCCATCACTGCTTCATGATCCTTCCCACATCCTCTGCCGAATAGAAGCCCAAAACAAAATCGACCCTTCCTTCTCAAAAATATGGTCCACCCCCCTTTTACTTCCTTCCAAAACCGACAGTAAAACATGGTCACCCCTTTGAAACTAATGGAAACCAAAAAACCACCCCCCAAGTAACCGAACCAAATCCTTACCCTCTAATATATATATTTTATTTTATTTTTTATTTATTTTTTATTTTATTTTTTTGAATTTTGGTTATTATTTACTTATTTATTCGTTTAATTATATTTACGTAGGCCTTATTTTATATTTGAACCCGGACGAAATTCGGGTATTACAGCTGCCCCTCTTTGCTCAATGTTGTGGAACAGGAGAAGAGCAAAGACTGAAAAGACACGAATTTCGTCTAAACTTCTTGGCCTCTGTTACGCTAACAAAGCTTGAAGTTGTTCTTCTCATTACGAAATTCTTCAAGCAAAATACCTGTTATGGAACCCGAGGCTGTTCTTCTCATTACGAAATTCCTCGTATCCCCTGAAACCTGGAGTTGTTCTTCTCATTACGAAATTCTCCAGACCAAAGTGATGGAACCTGAGGCTGTTCTTCTTATTATGAAATTCCTCATATTCCAAGAAAGCTTGAATTGTTGTTTTGATTGGTTGTTTGAATTCTTTTTGAGCCTTGAATTCTTCTCTGCAAAAAGAGAAACCATCAATTAATATAAATTCAACATGGATTAAGTTGAAAAACTATTTCATTTGTCACCATCATTGCTTCCCTGTTCAAGATTGAACATTTTCGTCTGAACCCATTGTTGATTTAACCTGATTGATGTTGCTCAAGGTTTTATTTCCTGATGACCCGAAGGATTTAAGATCGAATTTCCTCCTTGATTGTGCAAACGATATCATCACTCCCGAAGGTGACGGTCCGAAGGACTTAACATCATGCCCGAAGGACTTATTAATGACCCAAAGGATTTAGCATCATGCCCGAAGGACTTATTGATGACCCGAAGGATTTAGCATCATGCCCGAAGGACTTATTGATGACCCGAAGGATTTAACAATGGAATATGGAGTTGTTCTTCTTATTACGAAATTCTCCATCTCCACTGAAGAGTCTGAAGCTGTTCTTCTTATTACGAAATTCTTCAGACAAAAAGTGATGAAACCCGAAGTTGTTCTTCTTATTATGAAATTCTTCGTATCCCATCGAATTTGGAGTTGTTCTTCTTATTGTGAAATTCTCCAGGGTCTGAAGCTGTTCTTCTTATTATGAATTTCTTCAGACAAAAGGTGATGGAACCCGAAGCTGTTCTTCTTATTATGAAATTCTTCGTATCCCATTGAATTAGGAGTTGTTCTTCTTATTACGAAATTCTCCATGACCTGAAGCTGTTCTTCTTATTATGAATTTCTTCAGACAAAAGGTGATGAAACTCGAGGCTGTTCTTCTCATTATGAATTTCCTCGTATTTCATGAAATTTGGAGCTGTTCTTCTTATTATGAAATTCTCCATGACCTGAAGTTGTTCTTCTTATTATGAATTTCTTCAGACAAAAAGTGATGGAACCCGAAGTTGTTCTTCTTATTATGAAATTCTTCATATCCCATCGAATTTGGAGTTGTTCTTCTTATTGTGAAATTCTCCAGGGTCTGAAGCTGTTCTTCTTATTATGAATTTCTTCAGACAAAAGGTGATGGAACCCGAAGCTGTTCTTCTTATTATGAAATTCTTCGTATCCCATTGAATTTGCAGTTGTTCTTCTTATTATGAAATTCTCCATGACTTGAAACTGTTCTTCTTATTATGAATTTCTTCAGACAAAAGTGATGGAACCCGAAGTTGTTCTTCTTATTATGAAATTCTTCATATCCTATCGAATTTGGAGCTGTTCTTATTATGAAATTCTCCAAACTCATCAAGTGACGGAAATCGAGGTTGTTCTTCTGATTATGAAATTCCTCGTCTCTTGGAAATCTGGAGTTGTTCTTCTTATTATGAAATTCTCCAGACCAAAAGTGGTGGAACTTGAGGTTGTTCTTCTCATTATGAAATTCCTCATATTCCATGAAAACTTGAATTGTTATTGTTTGATTGTTCTTTCTCTGAATCATTTCTCATAGGTTTCTGAATCCTGTTTAACAGAAATATGATGCATTATTAGTATGTTCCTAATGCAAATATTTCTATTATGATGCATGAATGTTCATTGAAGACTACTTGGGAAAACTTTCAGCTTTAGGGAAAGCTCATAATTTCTTGCTTTATCTCCCGACATATCTTCTTTGACTGATATGAGAATTCGTTCCACACTTAAGTTCAATTTTTGGGATTTCTGTTTTTTGCTCTAAAGCGCCTTTTCAGGTTTTCACTTTAGATTTATTCTTTCTTTTCTTTTTCTGTCTTTTTTCTGTCTTTTTTCTTTCTCTTTTTTTAACAAATGAAGTCTGTCATGTTCTCAATGATGCTTGTTCTGGTTTTCAACATATTCTTGTCTTGTATTTTCAACCTTTGCACACCAAGAAAAATCTGTTCTAGGTGAGATTTGTTCTCTGCTCTGAAGGAATTCACCATTTCCATTGTTTCGGTTTTCGAATTTCTCATGATAGTATTGCCTCACTCGAACTTGAGCATAATTGTCTTGTTTTCTCATTTTGATATTCCCCTCGTAGAGCTTCTTTGTCTTGTGATGTCGAAATTGTAACAATTTTCACACTTTGATGAATTGATCGGGCTATATTTTGCCCCAAATAATGGTCAATGCTCTCTCTTTGCCCCAAGTTTTACTTGTGTCATCTATGTTGCTCGAATACTTTTGCACTCTGAGCTTTATCTGTTTCTCATCTGACTTTTCATCATTAATCCCGTACCGAGGCCACCTTCTGTTCCTCCTGCACTTAAAGGGTTAGTACATCATAGTAATACCCATGAAATCCTTTGCTTTTCTTGTATCTAATCAATTTATCTGCAAGATGCTTGTTAAACGATAAACAAAAAAGCTCAAAATAGTATTTTACTAAATTTGAGAACATTGAATAATTTGATAGACATGGCAAACAAGAACACATAAAATTAGGCCTTTAAATACCAAGTGCAACAAAGCCTTTGAACCAATTTGCAAAAATCAACTCCAATGTAATCCTTTTCTAATTTATTAAACTTCTAGGAGAAACATTTCCATTTTCTGAATTTTATCATGTTTAGGTGACACACTTTTTCTCACTAGCTCACCATACCCAATTCTTCCCTCTTTTCTGATCTCGATCAAGCATTAGAAAACTAAAAATCCTTGAAGGAAGGTTAACCCTGATAAGCGGGATATATTCTAAAGACTAACTCTCCTTGTTCCAATACCCGTATATGGTCAAAATGGTCTTTTGTGGCTCGTAATATAGTTTATGGTTCATGGCTACCAAAGAAAGGATATATAGGCTCAAATAATTATTTAAGGGTAATAAAACCAAAGATCATTGTTACATTGAACTGAATATGCTCTGATGAAATACTTTTCTTTTCTCTTTACAGATCGCTCTAGACTGCCTTTTTTAGGTTTTCACCCTAGAGGTCATTTCCTTTTCACCACTTCTTTTGTCGGTGGTTCATCTCTTCAAAATATCTCACAAAACTTTCTATTCATTTTTCTTTTATCGAATGCTTCAACTTTAATGTCAACAGTTTGAACTTGACTCTTCAGAAACGAACTTTTACTCTCTACTTTTTCATTTTTCTGTGTTGATTCAAAATATTCTTCTTCACTCATCTTATTTTTCTTGGTTTCGCATTTCACTCATATTTTTGCCCCTAATTCACTAGGCATCACAACCAAACATATTTCATTTCCGAATAAATTTTCATGCTCTTTTGCCCCCAGTGTAGGGGTGATCCTTGGTTTGGGTGGTATCGAAAGAAAAATAACATCAGGCTAAAATGGGACAACAAAGGATATTTTTCTTATTTTCTTTCTTTGAGAAGGGAGATCAAGGAATACAAAATATCATCCCATACTTGGATATTGTTGAAGAAAAGCAGACTTCAGTTGGACGATGTTTTGAGTTATCACTTCATTCAAGGACTTTAACCAACAATGCTTGAGAGGAAATTCACTCAAATTTGTATCTGGGATTTTCCCGTGATTCCTGAACACTCATTGATGTTCTCCTTTTGGCCTAAATAAAGTAGAAACGAGTCACATTATTAAAGTTGGTCTCTGAATTTGATTTTAGAGCAATTCTGCAAGTGATATTCAATACCTAAAAAAATGATGTTAGTGATGATATACATATATATATAAATGTATGGGCGATCAAAAATTAACCCATAACAAAGAATCAAAGAACATAAAATGAAAGAAGGAAAACAATGATGACATATATACATATGTGTATGGGTGATAAAAAAAATAACCCATAACCAATAATCAAATGATTAATGAATTAAAGAATCAAAGAATATGAATGTTTGCCACTTGAGAAAAATATAGATATGAAACAAGCATCATATACAAATGAATTAAAATAGCCTCCCTTGCAAAAGACACCCAATGCTCGCGGGCAAAAGCAATTGGGATGATTCAAGGTATTACTCCGTAATGATCCAAAAAATGCATACAAATCCTTTTGTTTCAATGTTGAATTCTCAGGTTTTGAAGCATCAATGTAACTTCTCTTTTGGTTGCTCTTTGTTTAGTATGAACTTCTTGGCTTTCATCTTCACTAATAATTTCATGACCTGACAAAATTTGCCCCACTTACATTGTTTAGGGTGAACAAATGCCAAAAAGTCTTCTCAATTTATCGACATCATGGTTGAACATTTTATTGTTGCTTCCATAGCACAAAAATCTGGTCTTCTGAACTTTCTAAACTTTCTGTAGATGCCCCAACTATTTTGAATTGAACTTGATCGTCTTTTCTCTTTTTGACTTCTTTTTGCATTTTTCTTTTTTCTTTTACTTTTTCTTTTGTGTTTTTTAAGAAAACCTTTCAAATTGAACCCTTGTATAAGATAAATTTCCATATCAATCTCTCGTATCTGCATTTCATCTGGATGTCTTTCTTTCTCAATCTCCTAGACTCCAGGCAATGTGAAAACTGATGTCTGATTTTGAGACCGACTGATATTTTCCATGTTACCCAAGTGATCCTCAACAACTTTATGAAATTTCTAACACATTCATTCCCCTCAAAATGCAATGCTGATAAATGATAATGATATAAAACATAAAATAAACATATGTATGAATGCAGTAATATGAAGATGTCAACATGTCAAAATAATGAAATTGTATTATGAACAAAATATGTTAACAAAATTGTGTAAAACAACTTAAATATAAATCTACTCTACAATGCATGAATGCAAGAGATATCGATTTCAAGAGTTAGTCATTAGACAACACTCATCTAACTAAAAGATCGAATACAAGGGGAAGCCAATTTGTTAATAGATGATAGCTGGCTCGAGCTTCTTGGTTGATTACCTCGTTCAGTCTGGTTCGGCAACTGTATTGGTATGTCAATGAAAATCTGTTGACGAGTCTTCCACTTTATCAGGCAAAATCCGTGTATACCTGATTTTTCCCGTACTTGGTTCCGAAGTTGATCCTCAATTCTATCTTTGCATCATCTGGGTAACTATGTCGTGTAGTCCTTCACTTTAATCGTTGGTTCAAAACTTGCAAACTGATATTCTACATGTCGTGTAGTTCTTCTGGCTTTCTCTTCGATAATTTATGTCGTTCATGAAAGTTGAACCTTGATCCTAAGCTCATAATTCCCTTTTCTTCTTCGAGTCTTCATTCATCGACACTAACCTTGGGATGCCCCTAAACTGATATTCGCTTTCTAGCTGTCTTCGTTTTTTAGCTATCCTTCGCCTTCTAATTATTGTGCCTCACTTATATCTACACTTGCCCTGGTACTCGACTTGAAGCTTGAATAAATGCTAAATTCAATTCAAATCCATCTTTCACTCACTGGAACGGTGTAACAAAACTTCATATTTTCCTATTGTTGTTGTTGTAACCATTCTCCTAACAGCAACTAAGACACTTCACTGAGAATGACCCTTCGTGTTACTATCTAAAAATTCTTAAATTACCCTTGATTTTAGCAAACATGTACTGTTCTTGAAGTCTTCTGAAATATCCTTGTATTACTGATACTTGATCTCTCCAAACACTAACTCTGATCTTGTACTGAGTCTTCTCGAATATGATCCACCCCGACATATTGTCTTCCACTTGTATATCAAACCCTTTAATTTATGACTATTGTTTATACAACTAGCTCTCTAATCGATACCTCTAATGCATGCTATATGAACTCACTCACACACCACCAAAAAAGTGTTAGTATGGTGAAATAATAATTTGAACAAAAATAAATTAACTTGCGAAAAATAACCAGAAAACAATTTATGTCGCATGAAAATAACCAGAGAGCATATTATGTTGTACAAAATAACCAGAGAGCAGTTAAACAGAGAAATCCTAATTTCGGCGGCATTTCAGTAGCATACCGCCTTATCTTATGGTCCATGTCTGGCTCTAATAGGGGTAGGTTTCTACTCTACACATGTGGATTTTGGTCTAGATTCTGGGTTCCCGAACTGTCGTTACCATCTACTACGGCGATAAGACATCGATTCGGTAGTATAGGTCCCTTACAACGGAGGTGAAGACCTCACGACGCGTAAGGTTAGTATACCGGAAGTAGATAAAAATCCGAAACTCGGAGCTGGATAGCATCACGTCGGACAATATCTAACTCCCATTCAAGGGTAAAAGCTCGGGTCGAGAGTTGATGCATGAATGACAGATATATCACACAAAATGAAAATACTATCCTCATCCAAACGATATTTATTTGACAATAATGAATTAAATTAATATCTATATTCAAAATACTGATATGCCACGTGTAATTAATAATTAGGCCTGACTCTCAAAAAAGATCCCCAGCGGAGTCGCCAAGCTGTCGCGACCATTTTAAAACCAAAAAGTGAAAAATAGCCTGGCGAGTTAATTTTGGAAAATCGAGTTTTTTACCACTTTTAATTATTATTTATGAAAATCAGGGTTTTATTTGAAAACATATTATTTGAATTTTAAAATGATTTGGAGTCGCCACTGGCCACTTTGGTAGGCCAGACACCATAAAATAAATCAGAGATTCTTTTTAAAATATTTTGGGTTCGGGAGTCGGTTACGCGTAAGGACGACCCTTACGAGCGCCCGAAATCGGTACCTTATCAATTACACGTGGCATTTTAATATTTCGAATAATAATATTAATTTAATTTGTCATTGTCAAATAAATATCGTTCAAATGAGAATATCCTTTTGAGCAAAAATGTACATTTCTTTTAAATACGAGCTTTGAGAAAGACATCCTATAATAGGAAACTTTAACTCGTATTTAAAGAAATATAAATTCTGACCCAAAAGGTTTTAAATATGCATGATCAATTATTATCTTGTCGATTTTAAGTTCTAACCTATAAGGCTCCATTAATTGAATATTTAAAACCCTATTAAATTATTAATTTCACCGGGTGTATTATGATAACATCCGAATGCACGGACACTACCATTTCGACACCAAACAAAATTAATAATACTATTAGTGTTTCTAGTTTTGCCTAATTAATTTTATTAAATTCTAACCCTAAATTATTTACCATTTTCTATGTTTCGATGACGCGCCGAATACGATGCCAAAGTACACTATTGGCCAACATAATGTCATGTCAAAACACTGACCACTTAGTGTATCCGAGATATATGATTAGAACGTCATCGTTACTAAATTATCTCCCCTGTTTAATTAACTAATTAATTAAAGTGACTAATCCTAAAAAGTTCAAATTTAATTAATCTTCTTGAAAATTAAATGTCACCCTAAACAAATATACTATATGCTTTTAAAATATGTAAGCAAGATAAATTAAATAAATAAAGCGTAAATTAAAAAGCAAGATTAAAATAAAATTCATTTCGAAGCCAAATTATAAGCACATAACAATTTAATATAAAAAAAAAACTAATCTAAAAAATTAAAGTTACCTTTCCCACGTCGATTATATGTTTGCATTGCAAAGTTGGAGAAGTCAGCTTTCGGTTTCCAACTTAAAGCCTTCAACATGGACCATTTCCAACTTTCTCAATCCGGGTATAATAATCAGTACAATGCTTATCAAATCAATAACCAAAGCTTCTTGAACCCAAACTCCACCGACATTAGAGAACCTGTCATGCAAAATGACACCAAAACCATGAACCTTGGACTTACATTCAGATTTGGTTGTTTATTGCACCATTTGTTAGAACTAAATTGGATCGGATGAGAAAAATGGTGGTGAAGGCCGTGAATTGATGGTGCTCCGGACTATGGAGGCTTTGAAGTTGGAGGATAAGAAGGCAGTGATGAGCCCAGAACCCCCATTGCTTCAACAAAATCCCTCTTCGTTTTGTATTAGATCTGCCGAATGTTTACTGTTTTTTCTTTTCAATCGAATGGCCTCCATCACTGCTTCATGATCCTTCCCACATCCTCTGCCGAATAGAAGCCCAAAACAAAACCGACCCTTCCTTCTCAAAAATATGGTCCACCCCCCTTTTACTTCCTTCCAAAATCGACAGTAAAACATGGCCACCCCCTTGAAACTGATGGAAACCAAAAAACCACCCCCCAAGTAACCGAACCAAATCCTTACCCTCTAATATATATTTTATTTTATTTTTTATTTATTTTTTATTTTATTTTTTTTAAATTTTGGTTATTATTTATTTATTTATTCGTTTAATTATATTTACGTAGGCTTATTTTATATTTGAACCCGAACGAAATTCGGGTATTACACATGCAAACACTAGTGTCAAATTTTTGGACCTTTAGCGACATTTTAAAACGATTTTAGCCACTTGCAGTAATATTTTTTTCAATTATTTTATGCAGGGAACTTCTACGAATCCCAACAGTGCAGAAAAATAAATTGTTACCACCCAATCATCGAAAGTTCATTGCATATTATTTTCTTGTCAGAATTCAATTATTATTATTTATTATCATAATAAATATATGAACATGTCAGAAAACAAGATGAAGCTAAATCAATAGACTACAACTAAAATGTTTTTTGTTTCTTTAGCTTGTTTCATCTGAACTTACTTACTGTCTGCTTTTTCTGAACAAATGATTGCATTTCTGCTTGAATTATGAGATTTTATTACCATAAAGAGTTAATCAAAATAATTGTGTGTTTGAAAATCGACATGACAGTGACGAAAATTTTCGTCACTAAATTTTCTGACACTAAATACGGATATTGTTTTTTTTCTCTGTCATGCAGTCGATGTTGAATACTATGGAAGTATGCAGTACTGAAATCTTTGATTAAAATGGGGGCCAATATCATGGACCAAATAATAGCATTAATGCCACTGCCACAAATAAATACATTAAATTCTTTTATTTTAATTAAAAATGGTTACCGTAGTATCTGTTCTAAAAGATAATTTTAACAATTTAATATTATTCGTTCAATCATATTATTATAATTATTGGTGTTCGAACCTGTAATCTCTAAAAACAATAATCGTTCCGTTAATCACTTGGATCAAAAGCTTCGAAACGATGGATCTTCCCTTGATTTGCAGGATGTCATTGGCGGTGGTGCGTTTTCCTGCTCACCCATGCATTACAGATACGTAAGCTTGATTTATTTGACCAACACTCGATCCTCAAAACCCTAACCATGCATGCATGTTGCAATTTTAATTTATTTCAATTTCGTCACGTTTTTTAACAAATTATTTCTCTTAGATTGGAAATTGGAACAGAAGAAGGACGAAATCTCTTGGAATATATATATATATATATATATATATATTTCAGAGTTCATACAAGTTCTTGATTATCGACTTTTTCAAAGGGATCGAAAGAGCATTAATGAAGAATGAGAGCGATGAGGGTTGAAAAAATTCAAATGTAATTTAAGAAAAAAAAAAGTACATTGTCGGCCAGGGAAAAAAATTACATTGCAAATATGTATTATCGTAATCATAATAAGCGTTTAAATCATAATTAGAGATGAAACTAAAATCAAATATTAAAAAATAAATAAAAGTTTTAACATGAACAAAGTTAAAAGTAAGCACCTAAATATATGATAAGCGTTTAAATCTAAAAATTAAGAAAAATAAAAAAAATATTTAACTAATAGAAAAGATAAAATACAATTATATTAAATATTTAGGAGAAATAAAGATTTTATTTAACTAATATTTAAATTAAAAATAACTTAAAATACAATAGTGATAACATTTGGATAGTTGAGATATTAAATAAAGTTGTTGAACTGTAAATTTTCAGCAATAAATGTTGTTTGGTAAGCTTGAGTATTGGTACACGAATACTCGTATCAATACCTACCCAAAATAAAAATAGTCGTTACAACAAAAGAGTATTAGTATGCGAACAGACACATTCGTTATAGAATAAAATTTTATAAAGGATTTCATACTGATATCTATTTTGTTTACCGGAATCCTTGAAACATTTTAAGAATAAAGAATATCAATATATATGTGTATCGATACATACATTAAAATATTTAGATTTTAGTTCCAAAAAATCTGACAAGTTAACGATAAAAAGTTAATTTAAAATTATTAAAAATTCATATACATGTATAGTCGTATCAATACTCAATGCATTTGCATTAAGTAAAACTTGTTTTTCAATAGACTTAAGACGTATTGATGCCTAATTATCAAATTGACTGATTGAGTATCAAAATACTTAAGTTTTTAGTGCTTGTTCATTTATCGAATAAATTTAAGTATCTAAAAATTTTATTTATTTATAATTAAAATTTTTAATATATTAAAAATTAAATATAATTTAACATTATATAAACTAAAAGTAACTCAAACACAATTGTACCAAAAATTAGGTGGAACTCTAAACATGGCTTCATCCTTAATGATACTCTATAATATTCAACTTAATTTTTGTGGTTAATATATCTAATAATAATATCAATATTTATAAAAAAATAAAAATAAAGTACCCTAAAAATTAAGAGTATGCAATTCGAATACTAATACGATTTGATTTAAAATTTTGGATATCTGAAAATTTTGAATCACCTCAATAGAGATCCGTATCTGATCCAAAAAAATTAGATATCTAAATTTCGGATATCCAAATTTATGAATTATTTTATTTATTTATTTTAATTTGATGGTCCTATTCATAAAAATTTTAGGTTTTCGAATATAACAATCAACAATTATTGAATATAACAAGATTTTTATCCATGAAAATTTTAATTTTTTTTTATATATAACAAGTAAAAATATAGAATATAACAATATTTATATCTATAAAAAAATGAATTTTTCATGTATCAGATATCCAATCTAAATGTAAAATACATATCCGTATCCGATCCGAAATTTTCGATTATCCGATCAGAATTATCCAAAAAATAAAATTCAAATCAAATATTCAAAATTTTAGATCGAATCAACGGATAATCAGATTAGATCGATCGGATATTTTTACACACCCTACTAAAAATATAAATATATCTATTAAAGACATGAATAACACGTCAGTTGCATGTATTTAGAGGTGATAAGAATGAGGTTGACCATAAAATTTAACCAAACTTAGTTAGAAAAACACAATTTAAAAAAAAAATTAAACGCTAAACTTTAAGACTCAAATTTTAAAAATCGTACCAAAACCCAAATTTAATATTAAAAATAAATTATAATTGTTTTATTTAATAATATTTAAATTATAAGTTTTATTATAAAATCATTTTAATAAATTAATTGCATATTTTATATAAAATTACATATTAAACTACAAAGAAGTGAGATTATTATTGTCTAATATTTTAGTTCTTTGTTATATAATAATATTTTAATTTTATAACAAATTAATGTTATATCATTTTGATAGTAATGAATAAAAATATTAATTTTAATATAAATATAATTAAATTGATCTGTTTATGTAGATACGATTACATACGAGAATAAACACAAATAATTATAATTAATATAAAATAAATATTAAATTTTTAATATAATAATCATTAAAAATTTTAAATTTTAAATACATACTATTAATTAAATGATTTAATTTTTAATCTATTAATCGTTATAAGATTCTTATAATATGCTGTCCAAACCCCACGACAAGAGCAGCTAATAATTCGGGAGTGGTTACAAGAAGCAGGCGAAAGGAAAAACAAATAATATATTTTTTGTTTTCTTTTTAATGAGAATATTATATTTGGATGATTGTAGCCGACAAGATCCATTTCATTACAAGAGAAAAAAAAAAAACTGCTTTTCAGACAGTGAATTAGGATGTCCAAAAACATTAATGAATTAAATTCCTTCCGTTTCCAACCCGATTTTTAAAGATATTACGTCACGGTGATTTATGGTATATTATTTATAAGATTAATTATTTAAATATATTTATTTAATTAATTTTTTATTTTATTTTTTATCAAATAAATTTTTATTAATATTTATAAATAATTAAGATTAAATATAAATTTTATCAAGTGATGATTTATTTTGTAAAAAAGATGAAGTAAAAAAATAATTAAATAGATTGTTTAATTGGTTAATCTTATGAATGATATGATGAGAATGATAAGATATAATATCTCTAATTTTTGTATATTTTTAATGATTAATCTTCTAAGCTTCCGAGATTTAATTAGGTTGTTTTATCGATAGTAAATGAGCGATTTTACCGTCATCTGTATTTTATTAAAATATATGAAAATATTATAAATATAAGATATTAAAAAAGAAAAAAATTATTAAAATTTTCATACAAAATCGTACAAAAGTAAATATTTCTATGAAGATTACTAGATTAATATACCATTAAATCTAAAAAAATTATATATCTTTTTATCTCTAATTAAATAAGATATAATTAAATTAAATATTTTATAAGATAAAAAAAGAGTGATAAGTAAATTAAACTATCATTCATTAGAGTTGTGATTAATAGACACCACCAATTCATCCATTTATTATTTTTTAACAAATAAATGTAAAACGAGACAAGATAAAATATATTTATTTTGACAAATGCTATTGAATTTTTATTAAATCCTTAGAAAATTATAATTACAACGTAATTAAGAAACAAAATAATTGGATTAAAAAATCTAAAAATTCTTACAACCCAAAAACAAAGAAAAATAAAATTCTTATGGAAATAAGCATACCAATAAAATTCAGCAGCTTCCTGAATCTCTTTGTCTCTGTCCACACGAGACGCATAGTGAAGGAAGGAGTTGTAGGCGATTCAAACTGTCGTGCAAAAAATATCGCTACTCAGGACTGATTTTATCGGCAAACAACCATCAACCGAGTGGGGATAAGTCTTTCCAAGTGACCACCGACAAAACAATAAATCAGAAAACTAGCATCGATTGAATTTATGTGCGAATAACAACCGATCGTTAGGGTATGTTGTAACGTGCCATAAGGACAGACGAAACAAACCCTAAAACAAAAATAAAAACATGTTACAATGACAGAGAAAAATGTGCCACGAAAACAAAAAAGAGATCCTTATTAAAATAAAAAAATAGATCCGGTGGTCGACAACCAACACTAAAATTGATTGTCGACCACCGATTAAAAGAAACAATCAAAACGAAAAACTAAAAAACTAAAAAAGATAAAATTTGGGAAGGAAAATAGCGACCGAGGGAGTGAGAGAGAATTAGATTTTCAATAAAATATATTTTTTAAAATATCTATTATAGGTTGAATGATTAAAATATTCTTATTATATATTTTATATAAGTTTGATTCTTAAATGTTTATCTTAAAAATATATTTATGTACGTATTTAATTAGAAAGAGTGATTTTTTTTCTTTGGAAACGGTGTATATAGAGCGAATTTAATACTTGTTTGCTTCCTCATCTGTAAAATTATCATTTACTCGTTTGTATATCAACAATGAATAATTTAATTTGAATGTACCATTCAAGTACAGACGTGACATAATTTAATTCATTTTGTAGATCTGTTATTCTCTATAACATTTTTCTATAATAAAAGTATATGTTATAAATTTATTTCTAAATTTTTTAAATTGAAGTGTAACGAGATAGAGATCGAGATGTTTTAGATATTTATTAAGGAGTAAGAATATTTATTTAATTGATTAAATTGTTTATTTTTATGTTTTTTTTTATTTTTATAGAATGATTTTAAATATATCAGAAGCGTTTTTTTTATCATTTTTTTATCTAAGTAAGATTAAGATTAAATTTAAGATTTATCAAAATAATATTTTATTGTCCCACGAAGCTTGTCCATTGTTGATTTTTTTTTTAATTTTGATTCATAATTAATTAAATATTATTATTGATAAAAATATAAATATATATTTTAAAAACTTTTATTCAAGTAATTCTCAAATGTATGTTTTATATAAATTTTAATTATTTAAAATATTTAATATAATAACAATCAAAATATAAAAATTTAAAAAAAAAATCTTCAGATAATGGAGAAGTACCCAATTAAAACTTCCCAACAAAATGAAGTAATCTTATGTTATGTGAACCCGACCAAAGCCGAGTTAACCGGCGAGGGAGGGTATTTAATTCAATCATTGACTTATCCTCCCCCATGTTTTATTTATTTATTTATTTATTTATTTATTTATATCTACCTGTCTGGTTAGGAGGGAAGTAGTTGAAAAAGAAATTAACCCAACCAACCCCTTATGGTTTATGTAAAAGAAAATATGTTTATTCTAATGGCCTAATCTACATTTATTTTTGATTGTTTCAACCAAAATGGGATTTATAATAAGCAGGGAGATTTAAGTTTTGTATTTAATTACCGTAGATAAATGATCATCAAAATTAAATGTATATTGTCAAAAATTTTAAAAAAATAGTTAATAAATATTCATTTAGAGTCGAAAAAATTAAAATTGATACTAATTTAAATTATAAAAAACACAAAAAATAACATCATAAATGTACAAACACACATAAGATTGCGATCTTGAAAAAGTGTAGAGTGCGCCATTTGACTGACATATTAATGCTCCAACAAACTAGATTTTACTCTTAGAATTTATGTCAAATAATACGGTACTAACGTAGTTGTCATGTTTGAAAATAGATAAGAAATATTAATTTCACATCGAAAAAAGAAAAAAAAGGAGATCTTAAGATATATAAATGGTGACGTTGTACATCTCATTATACATGTCTTTTGAAAAGAGAGTAATGATCCCGTAACATAATATTTGAAATGAACTTAAATGATATACTTTGTTAAATCCAATAATATATCTTACTATGATTTATTTATATATTTTTAAGGTATTCATTATAACGAATTCAATGACTAATAATTTTACGTTTAATGGCCCATATAAGCAAGGACGGAGTCAGGATTTGGGGTTGAGGAGGGCAAAACATAAATGTTTAGAAGTACGGGATAAATTCATAAAAAAATTAATTTTTAAAAAAAATTAAATAAAAGGACCAAAATAAAAAAAAAATCTTCAAGGGTGAGAGGCGATTACTCCTCCCTATCCCTATATACCTCTGTCCCTGCATATAAGAGGTTTATTAATTCTAATTAACTATGCATAAACATTAAAATTCGAACCTTAAACTGAAGTAAATTGTTTTAAAAAACAATGGGATGTGTAAACTACTATAACTAAGCTTAATGATGTTTAAGTTTGACCCAAAACTCAACTAAACCATGATTTAGTTGTTAATTATGAGCTATGTAGCTTTAGAGGGAAGAATTTAAAGCAATGGAAGAGTTTGGAGGGAATTCTTGGGTTGGATTCGAGAGGGAGGGAGAATTTCAAGACAGGGAGTTACGACATTTTGGTAGTTTGACGTTGAAGGCCCGCCAGGATCCCGCAGTTTACGCGTATTAAAAATATGTTAGTAGTAATAATTGCTTTCATTATTTTTCATATTTTTTTTATTAATTTAAATTGATCTGTGTTATAATATAATTTTATTAAATAAATTTTAATTAAATCTTTTTATATATACAAAACTCAAACTCAATATTTATTACAATAAGATCAACTTTTCATTAATAATTGATTTACTTAATTAAATATGCATTATCGTTATACAATTATGGGTAAATTTTTCTGCGGTCACTAAATTATGATCAAATGATCATTTTAACCACTAGTTTTAAAAAAAATATGAAATATTATTAAATTTATCAAATTTATTACTACATAAAATATTATCGTGACCGGTGTCTTTATAATAATAATAAAGTGATATATTTAATGATTATCTTATAATAATTTAATAAAATTTAATAACCATTTTTATAATAATTAATAAATTAATAATTATTTTTGATAATTGTTTTATATATATTTTTAAAAAATTGCTTATTAAAATAATCATTTAAACGTAGTTCAATAACCTCTAATATATTTTAAAGGAGAAATAATAATATTTTTTATTTTCAATTTTAAAAATTAACATTTAATTTAGATCTATATAAGTCCATTGCCACCCCTCTAAAGTGTTCCCATTTGTTTGCCCTTTTTCTTTCATTTTGGCTTCAACTTTTTCCTTACTTTCCCTTCGGATCACCTTTTCCCGGAAAATATAAAACCCGAACTTAAATATCAAACCGATTCTTCAACAGGATTTTCACATTGAACGAACCTTTTCAATCTAATGGAAAACCAGTTTTTCCTCGGTGCTCAAGGAATCCCGCCACCCATACCGCCATTGGACTTCGGGCACTCACTATCTTCAGCCATGGAAATTCAAGCCTCGGAGCTGAATTCATCAGATTACGGTGTACAGTTTGAGTCGGCACTGAGTTCAATGGTGTCTTCTCCGGCGGCATCGGGTTCCAATGTCTCAAACGACATATTCGTGTTTAGGGAATTGATCGGAAAATTGGGTAGCATCGGTAACTCCGGCGACATCTCCCCACACCCTTTGATGGCTTCTTCTTCTTCGTACGTCAATGGAAACAACAGCACCAACACTTCTTGTTACAGTACTCCATTGAATTCTCCTCCTAAGTTGAACTTACCGACGATGGTCACAGAGAAGCTTCCCAGCTTGGGAAAAACAATGGGGATGAATTCCAGTGTGGCGGATTTCACGGCGGATCCTGGATTCGCAGAGAGAGCGGCGAAGTTCTCCAGTTTCGGAAGCCGGAGTTTTAATGGCCGAACGAGTCAATTCGGACTCAAGTCCGGTTACAGATCTAATCCATCGTCGTCAAACGCCAAGCTGCCTCGTGTTTCCAGTAGCCCTTCTTTAAAGGCTATGGCGTCGCCAATCGGGGACAGAGCCGAGTTAGTCAATTCTCAAGAGGAATCCTCCATTACCAATGGCGATCCTGGTTCGAAAGCTTCGAAAAGAACGAATTCAAGGAAAAGAAAAGCAGTCTCCAAAGCAAAAACAAACGAGAATTCAACATCTCCATCAACAAATCCTGCAAAGGTAAACAACTCCGCCATTGATTTCCTTGAAATTTTTGTTTTAAAACATTCAGAAACCAACATAATTTATCAATATCCAGACGACTGAACTAAACGAAGAATCAAACGAGAAACGATGCAAGTCAACAGAAAGCAATGGGAACCAAACAGAGGAAGAATCAAAAGGAAACGCAAAATCAAAACCACCCGAACCTCCCAAAGATTATATTCACGTTAGAGCAAGAAGGGGCCAAGCCACTGACAGCCATAGCTTAGCTGAAAGAGTAAGAATCATAAAACCCAGATTTTTTTTTCTCAATTCAAAGCATTTTACATTGACACTATGTAATCTGTTACTTCCTTAGGTCCGTAGAGAAAAAATCAGTGAAAGAATGAAGCTTCTGCAAAATCTTGTTCCTGGTTGCAACAAGGTCTGGAATTTGTTCAAAAACAACAAAACCTATTGCTGTAATTCCAAAATATGATGCTGAATTTTCCAACTTGTAGGTGACAGGAAAAGCCTTAATGCTTGATGAAATCATAAACTATGTTCAATCATTGCAGCGTCAAGTTGAGGTAAAAAGATTAAACCTTTATTGTTTATGTATTTCTTAAGATGGAAGTTCTTTCTTTCTGACTTCTGGTTTTATGATCATATTTTATTTCCAGTTCCTTTCAATGAAGTTAGCTTCAGTGAATACCAGGCTGGAGTTTAACATGGATGGTTTAATGCCAAAGGATGTAAGTGATTAAAATATATTGAAAATTTTGTATATAAAATTGCTTCAGATCTTTAAAATGGGGATTTTTCTTGTTGTTCTTGTTTGTTTTTGCAGGTATTTCAATCAAACAACAACAGTTTAACCCATCAAAATCAAATATTCCCACTAGAATCCTCAGCATCAGCCATATTTGGACACCAAAATCCAGCATTGTCTAATGGGACAATGACCCCATGCTTAGTGAACCCTTTACCCCCTCCACTTCACCCTTTTACCTATACTCTTCCTACAGTAAGTTCTTTTTCCTTTTCCGATCGTATCAACCGAACTAAATTCAATCGATTTCGCAGTTCTAAACAATCTAAAACTTTGCACATTTGTGTTCTGCAGTATCCAACATTCTGTGAGGGTGACCTGCAAACCATAGTTGAAATGGGGTTTGGCCAGAATCAAAACAGGGATTTCCAGGGTAAGAAACAGGCAATTTCCATGAACATTTAAGATTTTTTTACATTATTTATTTTCTTGAATATAAAATAAATAATTATATAATTGCAGGGTCAAATCAAGTCTCTCACATGAAAGTTGAGCTCCAGTAACCATTGTTTAATCCAGGATTAAAGCTCAGAAAAGAAGAAAGCGGCTGCTGTATATACAAAGAAATTCAAGATGAAGCTAAGTGCATGAACTAAAGGAGGATTCTTTGCTCTTCTTCAACCTTTTATTATATTTTTTTTTTGGGTTTTTTCAATGATTTTGTCTTTTTTCTAATTTCCTTACCAAATTATCCAAAGTAAAATCTGGGTTTTCTGGTGCAATCATCTTATTACCAAAAAGCACCGACATTTGTAAGATATAATGTATTAATTAATGCTAATCTTAATCATTAGGGTTTTAATATTTCATTGTCATCCATTTTTTTACATTATTTTAGAGAAGTGCATAACTATAATCATAATTAATTTATTAAAAGTACATGATAACTGATATTCGTTAATTAATTGAATGATTAAAAATATTTATATAATCTTATTTTATATGTGTTCGAATCATGAATTCTCAAAGTTTTCGATATTTTTCTTGCCATTCAACAAAAACTTTACGTTGAAACATAATGTTATAATTGAAAAAGATTTTTTTTTTCAAAAGTCTCATTGAAATATATAATTTTAATTATAAAAAATCTGAGCAAAATTTTAAGACTATAGATTTACTTTAATTTACATTTTTTTTCCAAATATTTTACTTTCCTTGAGAGTTACTTCCCCAGAAACAGTGAAAAGTGTTTAATAATTGGTGGTAAAATTTTTTTCCTATGTAGATAGAAAGTAAAAAGGACAATTAGTAAGACAAAATTGAATATTATTGAGGATGATTTGAAATTTATTGTTAATATCTCAAATATTAAGTTGATCGATTGCAGTTTCATACATCAAGAGCTTTTATAAATTATCAACGATCAATCGATTTAACGAGATGAGACATTACGTCTCTTAAATAAAGATTGAAAATTTAAATCCCAACAATACGAATGAAAAAAATTAAATTCGAAAGATCGTTCTAATACTAATAATTAAAATCTAATTCAGATTAGTCAGTCAATAAATTGAATACTAATAATTAAAAACAAGTGCATATTCTTTCTCATACTATTTATTTTCAGTTATTATATCACACATTATAAAATATATTACCCATTTTTAAAATTCATTATTTTCAGGGGACTTCAGTATTATTTTTATTTTCCATTTTATATTTTCTCTGATATAAAAAATAATAAATAAAGAAGCTTCTGTGTTCTGTCCCTTTCTCTTACTGTGACCAAAATAAAAAAATACTGAAAGTCAAGGCTGTCCAGCCAGCATAAACAAAAGATTACAAGTTATAACCAACCATTTTTATAATTTTTCCCTTTCTGCATAAAAAAGATTCCCAAGTTGGCAGTGGGGACTTGGGAGAACAATAAATCATTCGATTTTATTTATTTATTTTTAAATATTCACATTTAAGGGTTCGATCTTTGAAATTTATAAAAAATATAGTCACATAAATTAAATACAAATAACTCATGTTTATTTAAAACTTTTAAATTTTAAAAGTTTTTTTTTTATTATTGAATAATTGAAACGGATGATTCAAATTAATTTTTTTTAAGTGATAATCTTTACATAACCAACTGTTAATCTGAATTATCCGTTTAAATTATCCAATAATCCAAAAAACGTATAAAAATAAGTTTTCTCAGTTATCAAAATTAACTTTTAATCAAAAATAATACTTAAAGTTGTTTATTATAATGAAGTTCAAGAATGGAAAGATGCTCATACAAATATAAATATTTTATTTGAGTTTAGTATTTTTATTAAAATAATATTTTTTTATAATTTATTAATTTGATATCTAAATAAATTATTTAAAAATAATACTCATTTTTATTAATTAAACAAACTTTTATCATAAGTGATAGACATGTATATAATTTTATTTGAGTGTCAATTCATTAAAAAATATTTTTCAATAAATAATATTATTTATTAAAACCCTGATAATTAAAATAAAATATTCATTTGTCTTGGTCTCATCAAAAGATTTCTGAATTTTGCAGCTTTAATTGTAATTTTTCATTTTATTTAATCCCGAGTCTATTATTGGTCTGGGTGGATTAGGGTTTTTTTAATTAGAAGGAAAGATGCTTTTGGAGAAGTGTTTTCTGTATTATGTGTTGGGTTTTGTAAAATTAAATAGCGACGGAAAGATGTTCATGTGAAGTTGTCGCTGAAAAGTTTAAAGACGAATCATTTAGCGACGTCTATGTCTACGGACTACACTTCGTTATATTTTTTATTTCCCTTTAACAAAACAAGGTTTATTTTTTTTCTCTTATACTAACAGAAAATTTTTATCGTAATTAAAAATACAATCAATTGAGTAAAATAAAACTTTCGGTATATAAAGAAAAAAAATATAATTTATTTATTTAATAATGTTTTTATATCCCGTGACGAAACTAAGTAAAAGTAGAGACGAATAATCACCTCATTTTCAAAAAAAAAAATCACTTTTATCCTCTTATTTAATTTTTTAAAATTTAATTTATTTATAAATTTATTTTCAATTTTTAAATATTTTTATTTTATCTTTCTAATCTCAAATTTCGATTTGGTCTTTAAAAAGTAACTCAAGGAAGCTTTTGTCCTCAAGCATTTTTTTTAATAAAATAATTAAATTTAGTTTTCACATTTAAAAATTTATATTTTACACCAAACCTGATTGTATCGGTATCATACAAATCCTCCCTAATCTTATGTTGGTAGGTTTCGGTACTAAGTCTTCATCCAACCCTAAATTCCTTGTGCTCACCAAACCCTCCATTTCCCCTAAACAACATTTCCCTCCTAGTTTCCACAACTAATGATAAAGACTACTTTTGAAGGCACTTGGGTGGATGTGTAGGGCTAGGGCACAATCTAAATCATGATTAGGGCACATGTTACAGTAACAAACTTATTGCTACTGATTTGAACTTTGATTTCACACCTTGAAAACATTTTTGGGGGGCACTAAGTTTAACTTTGGTTGGTGTCTGTTTTATTACATATTTATTTTAAATTTGGATTGGGAAGGGGAAAAAATAGGGTGCGAAGCCCTTTCCTGGCCCCCATCATTTGTTTCAACCACCATGCATTATTTCATGCTCTCTAACTTTACATAGTAAAAAAATACATGCACAGACTAAATTAAAAATAGGGTGTTTAGCAACAACTTTACATATGGAATTGTTATTTTTAAATATCAAAGAGTGTTTCAATTTATAAAAAACTACACACAAGTCTATATATATTAATAACTAGAATAATTATTTAATACACTTTAAAAACTTTTAATTTTCACAAACTCAGGAGTAAATTTTAATAATATAAAATTTTGTGACTATAAATAAAATTTCGAGCATATAACTTAAATCACTTTAACCTCTAAATTTTAAATCTTAACTCTAACCCCTAAATTTTTTACCATTACCCTAAATTCTAAACCGCTACGCATGAACCTTAAACTATATCTCTAAACCTTAAAATTAAAAAGTCGGATATAAATCTTAATAAATAATACACAAATGAAACAAGTTTTAAATAGTTCACCAATAAACAGAATCCTTTTTAGTGTCAACAAACCTCAAGAAAGAGAGGAAGAAGACGACATTAGAAGCTCAAATTCTCCTTGTCAAATATAAGCAGTCCAAATAAAGCAGAAGCAACTAAGAGCATAAGAAAACACTAGGCATCAACTCCTTTTGTTATCATATCCTACATATGCCTGGTTATCTATGCTCATTGGTTCGGCTTCCTTTGCATCTGATTTCTGCAGACCCATATCAATACCGAGAAACATCAAAAACTCCATCGAATATGACATACAATTTTTATATAGGCAATCAAACACTTACACTGGACTGACGGAATCCATTTTATTCATCTTAGCAAACATGTTGCCATAGAATTTGGCTTGCTTCTTGTTATATTCTTTCATCTTCTCTTTCAAAACTTTGTATTCCAGCTTCACTTCCCTGCAAGATATCAAACAATGATAAACACAAAGTCATAGACGACACAGAAAGGCGCAAGAGCTCGTTAGGGAAAGTTACCTATTATCTGGATCAAGCTCAAGAGCTTTCTTAATATCTATCTCTGCCAAATCCAAATCAGCCAGTTGTATGTATGCTTGGGCCCTTCTATACAGGGCTTTCACGTTTGTACTTTCTAATTCTAAAACCTGAATATGCATGAATGCTAAAGTTAACATTGCTATAAGATCTAATTAAAATATTCAATCAGAGTCGTGAAGACTATTCCAACCTTGGTGCACAACTTCTCAGCCTGCTTGTAATCCTTCAGTTTCAGTTTACAAGCAGCATTGTTCAGATTGCAAGCAACCTTCAATGCCTTGGTCTGCTTTTTCTCCTCTTCGCCAAAGGAAGAATCATATTCGATATACTTAACAGCCTGCGCAAATAAATAGCAATAAATGACATGCTATTGCAAAGAAGAAACTGAAGCTTTTACAAGGGCACTAACACATCTCACTGCATACCTTCTCGTATCTCTTGGAAGCTCTCACGTATTTGCCAGCCTTGAACAATACATTACCTTCTTCCTTCTTTTTACCAGCACCTTCAATTTTTTCTTGGGTGTTCATATCCCAAGATTCTTTTTCCTGAAAAAATGCGACCCATCAAAACCACCAGTAACAAATCTGAAAGATATCTTACAGATACACAACAAAGAATCTAAATCATGATATGCACACTGGTCCACTAACCTTGACAAATGATATCAATTCAACTTCATAGTATACAGTAGAGTTCGGCGGTACCAGAGCCAAGTCCTGCTGCGACTCTGATGACCCAAAGGCATACTCGGGGGCAACAGTCAACAGTGCTACTTCACCTTTTTTCATAGTCATCAAAGCTCTATCAAGACCGTCAATGACTTGCTCTGTAAAAAAATTCAAACACTCTTCAGCCAAAATCACGAAGTAAATTGAATGGCGGGAGGAAGGAGGCTTATCTTACCTTCATCTGTCTTGAACTCGAACAATTGTTCTCCTTCATTCTGGCCCTTCTTCAAGAAGATAGTACCATCTTGCAGTTTCCCAATCAATTTCACTGCCAAAACGTGTAAAAAATATATTTAATATAAATTGTTCCAAATTCAGTGAAATTGAAATTTCCTTACTATTCAACACCAACCTTGGACAACAGCACCCTCATTTGGGCGCTCATATCCTTCTCCTTCCTTCAAGATCTTCTTAATAACCTTCTTGTCATCAGTTACCTCAGTCACAGTTTTCCATGAAACCAACTCCAAAGTAATCAAGAGTGTGGCATTTGCAGGCACTGCACCTTCAGCACCAGTGGCCGGCTTCCCCTTCTCGCCAAAGCCATCTTTATCATAGTAAAAAGTAGGGTTAAACATCAGAACAAGAATCAACCACATTTACTTTCATGATATGTGAATAAAGAGAAAGCAAACTCACATTGTGGCTTTACCGTAAGAAGTACCTTCTCCCCCTTCTTCATTGTCTTAACTGCTCTAGCCAATGCAGGACAGAATAGTCCTGTTCATAGAAGAAGAAAGGTGCTTTAGAATTTACAGGTGACATAAAAGGAGGGAAATAAAATGTAGAACATTGGCATAGTCGATACAAACCATCTTTAACAGTAAACTCTATGCCAGCAGCTTTTGCCACAACTGAGCCGTCCTCAAGCTTGGCTTCATAGTTAACTGCACTTGGAAAACAAATCTATTATTAAATCTTGCTCACTCAAAACTGTCACTCCTCTTGGTATAATATCCTTAATATAACTATTAAAAAAGGAACAAATTATGATCTGTACCTAGCACTTCATCAAGGTCCTTCGGATTCTCCCATTTCTCTCCTTCAACAAGTATCTTTTTAAATAGCCCACCATCTTTGCAGATGTCCTTGACGCTTGTCCAAGATAACAACTCAACATCGAATTGGAGGGTAGCATTAGGGGGAATGGTTGGTGGCGAGCCAGACTCACCATATGCTAGCTCAGGAGGAATGGTGAAAATAGCATTTTCACCTTTCTTCATTGTCTTGATACCTTCATCCCATCCTTTAATAACTTGTCCTGCAAACATAAATGGGAAAGCAGAAATACCATATTAAAAGTGCACTGCCACTTCTCCTGAGTTTCTCACTTCAGAGGGAAGATACTAGATGTCCGATACTAAAACCGGAACTTAATAACTTATAGAGGCCGAACCCCTCCATATTGAATAAAAACCATCTTCCCCTTTTGGTGCCCCTAAAGCATAAACTCTATTTTTTAAAAGTGGGGGCTGGGGGCAGACGATTTCCATCCATCCAAACAAGCACGAAAAAGGAAATTAGATCTCAGAACTCCTCATGATACTTTTAGTATAAGTTCCATAATTCCATAAATAAGGAACAAACAAGATTAGTTAATAAGTTAAAATTAAGGTTCATGTTAATCATTTATTATATGAAACATTGATTCGGACTATTATCTCCAATCCCTACTTGCAATAAAATCAAACTCTACTTCCCATAGTAATTTCACCATTCCCCCCCTCGAAGTCAATGCACAGTATGAAAAAATATTCAAAATAGAAATAAGCTTATCTTTCGTTTACCTTGACCGAGAGTGAACTTAAATGGAGTGCCTCTGTCACGGCTGGAGTCGAACTGAGTTCCATCCAGCAAAGTCCCCGTATAATGAACTGCGAACATTAACAACCAATCAGATCCAAAACGTCTTTAAAAAAAAATCTGTCTACAACTTCCTTATTTACTTGTTTTTTTATTAGTACAATTTATTCTTACCTTCAACTTCGTCGCCGATATCGGGGAAGTCCCAACCTTCACCTTCCTTGACAAGTTTCTTCTTCAATCCTTGGTTTCCGATCTCCTTCTCTTCTCCGACTTTCAAAACGGGAGTGTCGCCGGGAAGATCCATATCATCGTTCATCATGTCGTCCGCCGCCGGGATATCGAAATCCTCGTCCATTCTGAACCACAGAATCTAGAGAGATAGATGGAGCGCGTGAGTGAGTCAGCAAGGCAAGAATCGAAGTAAACGAGGGTTACTGAATCGGAAGCTTTGAGAAGAAAATAGAAGGGCGCGTGGGTTCTGGAGGCTTCTAAACAGAAGGGTTTAGCCTTAGCCAGCAACTTGATTTATATCTTTTAAGTATCAAGAAGCTTCCAGGTTTCCTTTTAAAAATAAAATATATTATTTGAATTAACTTATTCATGAGATTTAGATTTAATTATTTTATCCATAAAATGTATTATTAAAGATTAAACATTTGTAAATAAATGTTATTTTTATTTATTTTTAAATTATTTAAAAATATTAAAAAAATTCTCAATTAATTTTTAATCTTTTAAATTGTAAATATAAAATCTACTAGGATACTCGTTTTAATTTTTTAAAAAAAAAGTTGTCGTCTTGTTTAATTTTTTATTTAGGTAGAGAAAAAAATAAAGAAAAAACGAAATTGTAGTTAAACTTAGAGAAGTTTATTGCAACCTTGATCTTAGGGTTTTCTTTAACGTTTTTAAAACTATTAAAAATAATATAAAATATACGATTTTTAAGTTAAAAATATTTTTCATTTTAATTTAAAAATATATTTTAAAATATTTTTAAATAAAATTATTTAATTATTTTTTATAACATCAAATATATTATATATTTTTTAAAAATATCTCAAATAAATATTTTATCAATTAAAAAATATTTATAAAAACAAACGTTGATAGTCGTTTGATTAATACCAAACTGTGGATGGGATTGATTTCATGCCAAGACTATTTGCAGTGAATATTATTGGATTTGGGTTTTCGGTAAGTATCCAATAAAACCAATACCAAATATTAATTATTTTATTTGTAATAAATAATATTTTTTTTTATTTATTTTTCCTTATCAAATTTTAATATTATAAATATAACTCATTTTAAAATTTTAATTTTTAAGCAATAATATTTTAATTTTATTATTTAATAATATTATTGATGGTTGAAATTTTTTTCTCTTATTACTCAAATTTTTTCAATAATAAACTAAAACATTGATATCAATTCTCACTAATAACAGGACCAATTCTTAAAATTTAAGAACTGATATAACCAGGATGAATTTTAAATTTAAAAACCGATGACTACCGGACCATAACCAATTTAACTACATAAAAATACTTGTAGAAATGAGTATGCTTGTATGATTAAGCAAGATAGTGCAGAAACTTAACATCCAGCACCTGAGTAGCTCTCTTGAAACATACCTGTCCTGATACTGCACTTTGATTGTGTCACCTTTATGAGCTTAAACTTCACATGATGGGGGATTATACAAAAACATTAGTCTAAACAGAGCATCCGACCATTGCAGACTCGCCGATGGAAACCAGGTTTTGATTATACAAAAACAAAATTGTCTTGTGCAAATTGCAGTTTTCCATCCTGTGCTTCCCATCTAGGAAAAAACTCGATCAAATCAGACATCACAGTTTCAAGAAACCTCAAACGACCATGAATAAATCAGCCATTGCAGTTTCAGAAAACTTAGATCGTCCGGTGAATCTATCAGGCATCACAATTCACAGTTTCAAAAGATCAGCAGGTTAGCCTCTTCTGATCTGACTATTTCATTTTCCGACTAGCGGCAAACACGGAATCATAGACCGGTGTAGAAAAACTCAGTCTCGATTCTTACAATGCAAAGCATTCACCAGAATGCTGTAATTCTTTGGTCCCATAGATAAATCTCTCTTCTTCCACTCCTCTAGCAATCCAAAAGCATCATTACTCCTCCCTCCCCTACACAACTCTTCCAATACAGTCTTGTAAGTTAATAAATCTGGCGCCATCGAATTCCCCAACATATCATAAGTAACATCAACAGCATCATCAAGCTTTTGTTCCATCGCAAGACTACAAATCAGAATCATATAAGCACTCCCTTTCGGCACCAATCCTTTCTCCCTCATCTCCTTAAACAACCCAAACCCCTGTGAAACCCTTCCTTTCTCACACAAGCCCTTGAAAATATAACCATAAGTGTATGCATTTGGCTCACATCCATACAACCCCATTTCGCGAAAAAAACGAATCGCTCCATCAACATCTAAACACTTTGAATAAGCCTTAATTATCATATTCAGCACGAAAGTATCCGGAATGATTCCTAAAGCTTTCATTTGCTTTGCTAAAGACCGGACCGAGTGTAAATACACATAACAAACAGTTTGTCTGTTGAATCTCCTAAGCAAAGAATGAAACAACATAGCGAAGGTCTCGAGCGTGGGCTTACAATCATCGGATTTCAACATTTTCTTGTAAACATCAAAGGCACGGTTGAAAAGGAACTTACGGCCACAGCAGAAACGGATCACGGTGTTGTAAAGAGGTACACTGACGGGGCAAGCTCCGGCGATGACTTCCTCGATTAGCGTCTCGGCATGGCGGTAGCGTTTGGCGGAGATGAGTTGTTTTATCATGGCGAGATAGGTGGTGTCTGTGTGCTTGTACCCGCGTTGCAAGGCGGTCCAGCGGAAGATGTCGAGGGCGAGATCAGCATCGGGTTGGGCTCGTAAAGCTGCCTCGACGTCGGAGGGTGTGAACCCGGGCTTGAGCCTTTGAACCCATGTTTCGAATTGAGTCTGGAGAGGGGTTCGAGTTCTGGGTTGGAGGAGGTGGGAAGTGGGGTCTCGGGGAGGCTCCGGTGGGATTGAAAAGCGGCGGTGATTGAGCGTCGATGGGCGCGTGAAATTGAAGAAGGAAACAGGTGAAGAAATGATAGTTTTGGGTGGTGGTTTTCGGATTGCGGCGGTGAGCAAGCGATGAAAGGATGCAGACATTTTCAGTTCAGGTTTAGCGTGGGAATCAAATTGTGACGCACCAAGAGATTACTGATCAGGAGCTAAGGCATATGTCGTCGGCGATTGGTTGCGGGAATTTGAGCTGTTTGAGCCAGTTCTTTTTGGGTTGGGCTAGGCTTAAAGTTGATGATTAAATTGGAGTAGGGTTTTAAACTTTTTAAGATGGACTTGGCTTGGTATTTATTTGGTCAAATTTTGATTATGATCCTTCAACTAACCATTCAATTTTTTTTACAAACGTCTTAATTTTAAATTTTAAAGACTCTATTTAATGTTTAAGAATTTTAATATAAAATTAATTTTTTTTTAAACTTTTAATTTAAATATATTACTCATATTATTAAAATTTTAATATTTTTATTTTTTTGAGTAAATTTAAAATTTATTGTATTTTAATCGTACTTTATACATGTTACACCTTAAATTATATTATAATTAAAACACATATTGTAAGTAAGGTTGATCACTCAATTGAGTCAAGTTATAATCTTATTTTAAGATTTATTTTATTTGAATTTTTATAACAAATCAATTTTTTTAAGTTTTTATATAAATTTAATTTTGATTATTTATAATATTATAATACATATCAATTTTAATTTAAAGCGACTTTTTATATCTATATACAATATATATTAATATTTTTACATGTCATATATATAATAAACTAAACATAATTGAGAGACTTAATTCTAACTCAAAAATTAAATAAATAATTATTCAAAATATAAAGTTATTCGAACTTTTATTTTATAACTTAAATTTTACTTAAAAGATTTAAATTAAATTTATAAAATTATGAGTTAAATTAAATTAAATATATAAATTAAATTAAATAATTTATTTTCCTAATCTAATTGATTTATATCCGCCTTAATTGTCTACGAAATTTAATCAAATATAGTAAATAATAAAGAATAAATATATTATTTAACAATCAAATAATTAATTTGATTCACAAAATAAAAATGCAATAATTGATGGAGGCTGTTTGAGAAAACGTGAAATCCATTCTAGAGGTTTCTGGACAAATCACAGAGGGTATATCTGTCAAATTATAAACGTGGACCCCATTTGGATTTATGGCGGTTACAGTTAACAACAATACAAATAGAACTACGGTATCCAATCGTCGAAATATACTCCCCATTTTATTTTCCATTAAATAAAAGATCTTTGTTTCTTTCTCAAAATTCCAAAAGAATGGCTGAAAATCTGATGCATGCTCTTAAGTATAGCAGCTATGGCGGAGGCGCTGCTGGTTTGAAGGTAATTATACTTCATTCTTACCATCATGTTTTTCCTTTCTTTTGTAATATTTAGCTTATACTTTTCTGGATTGAGATATTAGTTTTTTTTTTTATGTGGACGACATTTCAATCAAGGTTTTTTAATCTAGTTCTTAGATTCATCGAGGGAGGGATGAGTTGAAGATTTCGTATTTGAATTCAAAATTCTATTGTTTAAATTTGCGATTGAAAGCTTCGAAATGATTTGAACGAGGACTGTGAAGTACTAGGAAAGTAGAATTTTCAAGAATGGAAAGATATTATGGATTCGGATTTTAGAATTGAACTTCCAAAAAGGATCTGACCTCTAAGATTGAGAGGTTAATACTTAGAGTGAAGTGTTAGCCTCTTGTTTGGAAATGTTTTCCCGGTATTTTTCTCAGAGTCTAAACAACAGTAGCCTAAAAACGCACACAGCCGGAAATGTTATAAAAACTTGCTTGATATGAACTCGAAAAATTATTGTGATGTTATAACGGCTGTGAATTTTTTATGACTGTTCCAGCATGTTGAAGTTCCTATCCCTACTCCAAGTCAAGGTGAAGTTTTGCTTAAACTAGAGGCAACTAGTCTAAATCCAATTGACTGGAAAATCCAGAAAGGGATGCTGCGTCCAATTTTACCTAGAAAATTCCCTTGCATACCTGGTACTTTATTTACTTTTCCGTTCCCATCTTGAAATATTCTTCGGACTCTTTCGTTTTTACTTGGCTGGTGGTATTGGTATTTATTTATCTTCATCTGTTAAGCATAAGTTACATCAGTCCATGAAATCTGGGTTGGTAGTAGTAATATGTCAAATTCCCAAAGAGAGCATTTTGAAAAATGACTTATTTAATGCCTGCTGGATCGTTCGATGTTGTAATTAAATTTTGCATATATGTACATTTGTGGGTTTTGCTTTAGTGGCAATTGTAGAAGGGAAAAAAATGTTCCATTTGTAAACCACGGATATCATTAAAGAATAGAATCTGTCTGTATGTTTCCTTGAAGACTTATTCTCATTTTTCTTCCACAACTTATATTCAATATATCTTTTGTTTATTAACCAATAAAATAGAGTACTGGTTGGTAGAGCTCGTAATTTGACTGGTTTGTGGTTATGTGATGGTAATTCATGAGCATGGCTCTTCCTATAGTCGTGAAGTCAACATTTTTAAAACATGAGCACTTGATATCTCAAATGAAAAGTTGGTAAGCTATATACTGATTGCATGTTATATTAGAAGAATCCAACTCTAAATTATCAGTAAGCTTTGTAGTTTTCTTTCTGTTGATATTTGGATTCCCTCTTGTTAGTCATTAGCTAAAGATTTTTTCCCCCTTTGTATAGCTACTGATGTAGCAGGAGAAGTCATAAATGTTGGAGCAGGAGTCACAAATTACAGAGTTGGGGATAAGGTTGTGGGTATGCTTAATCATTTTGTAAGTTCTCATTCCCATTCTCAACTAGCATGTCATTTATCATTCTGAGAACAATTTAGAAAATAGTTGATGTTTTCGGGTATTAGCTCAAGCAACTAATTGTGTTGAGCTGTGTAGGACTTCAGGCTACATTTTTTGTGGTAGGGAAAGATGGAATTCCTCGTAGCTAAAAAATCCACTTCTGAATTCAACAATGAAGAAACACTAGTAAATTGTAAGCCCCTTAGAAGTATTTTTTTAAGGACTGATGCTACCCTTTCTGTTCAAAATAAACCACGTCAATCTTAAAATGAGTGGCCTTGGTTAACCCTTGTCATGACAACTGGTTAGCAGTGACCTGCTTGCCTGTTTGG
The DNA here is from genome assembly GCA_035048815.1 of Abelmoschus esculentus. Lineage (NCBI taxonomy): Eukaryota > Viridiplantae > Streptophyta > Magnoliopsida > Malvales > Malvaceae > Abelmoschus > Abelmoschus esculentus. The sequence goes on along the minus strand of JAUCBN010000051.1, from coordinate 11,790,627 downwards.
CTTTCCATTTTTGTTGTTGTATTGATAGAGACGGTTGAGAGAAACATGTGTGATGTTTCACTGGCCTATTTGTTGGTTCAAGCTATAGAGACATCCTGAGATGCCAGATTTTATTACAACTAAATTTTCACATTGAATCGTATGGTGTTTGGAATGCCACCATCCTTTGTCAATATGCCTCATTTCTCGGAAATGAGGCCATTTGGAGGGGAGAGAAACCTAGATATCTTTACTGCAGGCCAATTGTATGGTGAATTTATCACCAATTCAGTGTATCATGTCAATTGTTATGGCTATCCTCTATTATGATTATATTTGCAATGATAGACTGGAGGTGGCCTAGCTGAATTCGCTGTGATTAAGGAGAGGTTGACAGTTGCAAGGCCTCCTGAAGTATCAGCAGCTGAAGGTGCAGGCTTGCCCGTTGCTTGTCTCACAGCTCACCAGGCACTCACTCAGTCTGCTGGGGTGATCTTGATGGAAGTGGCCAGCAAGTAAATCTTCTGATTACTGCTGCTTCAGGCGGTGTAGGTCAATATGCAGTACAACTGGCAAAGCTTGGAAACACACATGTGACAGCCACCTGCGGGGCTCGTAATATGGATTTAGTCAAGAGCCTTGGAGCAGATGAGGTTCTTGACTATAAAACTCCTGATGGGTCGGCTCTGAGGAGCCCTTCTGGTCGCAAATACGATGCAGTGATCCACTGCGCGATGGGCATTCCTTGGTCTACCTTTGAGCCTAATCTGAGTGCAAGGGGGAAGGTAATAGATATAACTCCCGGTGCTAGTGCTTTGCTAACTTTTGCTATTAAAAAGCTTACCTTCTCAAAGAAGCAGCTGGTTCCACTGCTTTTGATCCCTAAGAAGGAGAACCTCGAGTATGTTGTTAACTTGGTGAAAGAAGGGAAGCTTAAAACAATCATTGATTCAAAGTATCCCCTAAGCAAGGCCGAAGAAGCATGGGCTAAGAGCATAGATGGTCATGCCACTGGTAAGATAATCGTGGAGCCTTAGTTTATGAATGTCACTTGATACTTGCTGGTCATGCTGCTGGAAGTTGGTCGTGTGTCGGTATCGAGGTTTGTGGACTTTGCTATTGAAAATTCTGGTTATGAAATGTATCATGTATGTTGAAGATTATTGATTACACTTGAGATGTGGTTGTAAGGTTTTCTTATTTGTGTTGTAAGCTCTGTATCCACATATTTAGAGTTCATACTTTTCCATGTTTTCTAAATCGCAATTTGCACAAAGAAAAGTAATTATTTGAGTTAGGAAATGATAGAAGCCGTCAAGTTTGAAACTTCCATTGGAACACCTGCAAGGGAAAGGTTCCGGCTTTATTGACCATATCAAAACAAAGAAAGGTACGAGACAGAGGTTGACGACGCTAGCTAGAGGCCCAATAGTTTTAGCACCAAAACAAAGAAGAGTCAAAATATGTGATAGACATTTATAATATTAAAAGAATACCGATAATTTAATAAATCAAATCAAACATTACTTAAAAAATTATAACACAAATCATGTATTTAAATTTAATTCGAAATTTCAAAGTACTAGAAATCAACAATCTATCATTCTAATCAGTTGTAGAAATGTCAAATTTAATTTAAAGAAAAATTAAATGACCATCAATAAATATAAAAAAATCCAATTAATTATAATAAAAAATAGAACAAAAATTAATTTTACATAAAAATCCGATATAAATAGAGGTGAATATTCGATCTAGTCGAGTCAAAAAATTTTGAGTTATTCGAGTTGACGAGTCATATTTTACAACTCAAACTTTATTTGAATTTTTTTCGGTTCGAGTCGAATTTAAGAAATTTGAGTCGAGTCTTCGAGTTCCTATAAATATTTAATTGTAATTATTTATCATGTTGTAGTACAACTTGATTCCAATTGAAACGATTTTCTCTAATCATATAATATATGTATATATTTTTCATATATAATAATATTTCTTTATATTTTTATATATCAAAGTATATATATCAAAGTATATATCTCAAACTTAAAAATAAATTATTTAATTACTAAAAATTTTGAGTTATTCAAATTTTCATTTTACAACTCAAACTTTATTTAAAATTTTTTCGAGTCGAATCTATAAAATTTCGAATCGAATTAAAACGAGTTGAATGTTTTCGTCTCAAGTAGAATCGAGTTATTCAATTTTTTTCTTTTTGTAGCAGAGTTTTACTCACACCTAGACGTAAATACGCAAATTATCGAACCGTGGCCTAATATGAGCCGTAAGTTCAGTCGAATGTTATTTGCATTTTCGTATAAAATGAACCCAAAGCATCCGAATGACAAAGTAACTCAGTTAATCATCCCCGCTTTCTCTACGAAAAAAGCTGTGAATAACAGGATGATGCGCGCCGTTCAATACAATAGTTATGGCGGAGGTGCCGCTGCTTTGAAGGTACGATTCTTCATCCTTTGCTTCCCCCCTGTTTTATTTGCAGTCTAATCTTGTACTTGTATTTACTCAATTTGCAGCAAGTTGAAGTTCCGATTCCCTCTCCGAAACATGATGAAATTCTGGTGAAAGTGGAGGCTACGAGTATAAATCCACTGGACTTGAGAATTCAGAAAGGGGTGGTGTGGCCATTCTTGCCTCGCAAATTCCCCCACATCCCTGGTTGGTCACAAAACATAGCACTTCTATGATATCTCGATTGTCGGTTTTCGATCATCGGCTTAACGACTTCTGTTGCTGCAGGTATTGATGTCGCCGGAGAGGTAGTAAAGGTTGGTTCAGGAGTCAAGATGTACAAAGCCGGTGATAAAGTCGTGACTGTTCTTTCTGTAAGTTTGGATTCTTAATCTTATGGTCTATGTTAATCGGGTTCGAGTTAGCGTGACACTTGTGCATAGGTCATGGTTCATTGTCATATTCAGTATCGAGTCGAGTCTAGTCGTGTCTCGCTACGGTAATGTTTACTTATGACTGTATATAATGCAATGGCAGACTGAATTTGGAGGTGCACTAGCTGAATTTGCAGTGGCTAAGGAGAGTTTGACAGTTTCAAGGCCTCCAGAGGTATCAGCCGATCATGGTGCAGCTTTGCCAATTGCCGGCATCGCAGCTCACGAGTGCCTTCTCCGGACCGACGGAAGTGGCAAGGAAATAAACCTCCTGATTACTGCTGCTTCAGGTGGTGTTGGTCAATACGCAGTTCAACTAGCAAAGCTCGGAAACGCCCATGTAACAGCCACATGTGGTGCTCGTAACATCGACTTAATCAAAAGCCTAGGAGCCGACGAGGTCATTGACTACAAGTCCCCGGAAGGGTCAGCTCTGAAGAGCCCTTCCGGTCGTAAATACGACGCCGTAATCCACTGCGCCTTGGGGTTTCGTTGGTCTACATTCGAGCCGAATTTGAGTACCAACGGCAAGGTATTCCACATTACTCCAACCCCACGAGTTTTCATGACTTGTTGTCTGAAAAAGCTTACATTATCCAAGAAACAACTGGTTCCGACGATCACGACGCCTAACAAAGAGAAGCTTGATTATCTTGTTAAGTTGGTGAAAGAAGGAAAGATTAAAGCAGTCATCGATTCAAAGCATCCCTTGAGCAAGGCCGAGGAGGGATGGGCAAAGAGCATTAGCGGCCATGCCACCGGGAAGATTATTGTGGAGATTTAACCTTTTTAATTTTATTATGTTTGGCAGGAACAAAATCGGAGATTGCATGATTTTATTCGATAGATTAATACTATTGTTTTATATATTACTTCTGATGTTAAAATAAAATCATTAAATTGTAATATGATCAAACCTTAGATTATAAGTTATTGATTGTAAGGTTCATTTTGATTTCTTGTAAGCAAGGGTATTTTAATTTTTAAGATATATTATTTATAGTTTTTTTGATTGAATAAAAATCAACATTTATATAAAAAAAAATTTAAGAGTAGTTTTAATGCAATATAAACTAGGGTTTGAGTTTAGTTGTTGAAGATTATAAAGAATTTTTAGCGATGATTATTTTAATATATTTTTTATTTGAAAAAGTTATTTATTATTTTTTAAAAAATAAATTTTATTTCAAAAGATAGGATGAAATCCGACAAATAAAAAAATAATACCGAAAAATCAAAATGTTTGTTTTGATTGAGAATAAATAAAAAAATCAAAATCAAACTTAAATGATGTTTATTTTAAAAAATACCATATTAGGTATAAATGAGTTTATAAGGTTGATTATCATTAAGAGGTATAATTTTTACTACGGTAAACATTGATATAATAATATTTATAGATAAAATTATTTATTTAAAAAAATCATATTAATAAAAAACAATTTTATAAAATTACATAAAATTCAAATTATTTTCTATTGACGTATTAAGTTATTTTAAATTATTTATTATTAATTGACTATCAATTTTTATTCGTAAAAAATTGAAAAATAAAACTTTAAAAATTAAAATTATTTAAAAAATATAAATAAAAATAATTATTCAATTTAATATTGAAAATATTTTTTAGCATTATACTATACCTATTAGCTTATACTATTTTTTAGCAAAAATCTCTCTTTCTGATATTTATATTTTCTGGGCTCCAAGCCCACTCTGTACGTTTGGACCTATTTACAAACCCTATAAAGTGGTGAACACAGAGCAAGCGAGTTTGAAGAGTACACCCATGGAACCATCCTCACACGGCGAATCATGGAGGCCGCCGTTCCCAGTTCCGCATCACCACCGCCACCATCCGCATCACCACCACCACCACCATCACCATCATACAATAACCTGCCCTCTTCACCACCACCACCACCTCATTACATGTCATTGTCACGTAAACCCTACTTTAGCTCCTCTTCCTTTGCAGAACCACACGAATTTGGAATCCACAGCTGCGCAGAACGAATCTCACCACTCCGGAAATCCGTAAGTCCCTCCATCTCTAATTCTTCTTTGGATTCTTGAAAAAAAGAAAGAAAGAGATCCCCAACTAACCCATTTCTATTTTCTGCATTCTGTTTTCAAAATCATTATACAAAGATCAGTTAATCAAATAATATGAAGCTTTTAACAGATGAATTCTTGCCTGGTTTTTGTTTTTTGTTATAATTAGAGTCTTGCAAGACCAAGAATATGAAGAATCACAGTACTTAAATGAAGAAGTTGAGGAGGAAGAAGACGAGCCCATTTTTGTTCTAACAGATGAATGGAGGGAATTCTTTGAAAAATCTGAAGCAAAGAGAAAATTAGGTAATCCATTCTCTCTGTTTTTCATCTGATATTTTGTCCTTGCTAAGCTTAGTTTTATGATCATAATGTGTATTTTATTTGTTTTACACAGAGAAGAAGCAGGCTAAGAAGAAACAGAAAAAATAAATTCTGGGAATACATTCTTTCCCTCCTCAACATGAAGCTGATGCAAAGATTCCTGTCTCCATCACCATGGTTAAACCAACTTGTTTATTACTCAAATAGCTTAAGACCAAGCCTAGATTTGAATCATTGTATGTCTGAACTATAATCATACATGTTTGATCACCTATGATTGAATTCATAATGCCGAGATTGATCGAAATATTGGGGTCTTAATGCTCTTTTTATTGTTTCTAACAATACACAAACCAGAGATATACACTTGCTTTCTTTTCTTCCCAAATCATATTTACCTGTTTTACATTTGCTTACAACAGAGGAGACAACAAATATAATGGTTCCTCTGAAATTGTTTTGTTATTTTCATAGGAATCTAAAATCTCCATGGAGATGTTCTTCACCTGCAAGTTTCAATCAAGTGAAGTTAAAAATAGATCCCTTGTTGGCTTGTTGCAGTCTATTCGACTTCGATTCTCGGCTTATCGATGACACCTCAACAGTAACCAAAAGGTAAGGTGATCGAAATTTCATCAGTTAGATCTACATGCACTATAGCAGTAACCTGATCCTATATAAATTCCCACTAGTCTCAGAAGTCAAAATACTGAAACTCAATGGAGTTTCCATCAAAATTCAACAGTACTTCATGCATGTCTACTTGTGTATATGCATCTGTGCTTATGCATTATCCATCATGGTCCATGGCAAAGGTGAAACCATGAATTTAATATAGGGGGAGGAGGGGAATAATAGAGACTGGGAACATACAATTCGTCATATGCATCTTAATGAGCATAAATTCTTCAAGAGTTGCGCCTTTATCTTTATCTTGTTGAGAAGAATTCCAGAAATTTGCCGCCATTTTTCTGTCTTCTTGTTCGAGCTGAATCGTACATCTTCGTATTCGTTCTTATTTATAAGTTGTTGGGTTTTCCGGGAATCATGATTAATGTCGCAAAGAAATTTCTTTTCTTGGTCTGGATTTTGCAAAGGTCTGCCAAGCTTAAGCAGGCCAGGCTAGCTTTACATTGAACCAAGATTAGAGCTTTAATGGCCTGCGTTTAAGAAATTTGAACTAGGTGGGCTTGTTAGCCCTCCATAAAATTTTTATTTTTAATAATTTTAAGATAATTATAAGGTAATATCTATTTATATAGTTTTTAATTATTTAATATGTATATGTCACGCTTAAAAAGATTTAAGTATCATTAATCTCACATTTGAAAGGAAAAGGGAGATCTTATAATATATAAACGATGATGTTGCACATTTTATCAAATATATTTTAAAAAGAGGGTAATGATCTCGTGACAACTACGACAAGAGATCAAATGTCTTTTGTTTATTTTTTTTAACCTTTTATAAATATATACCCAATATATATAATATCTAAATTTGAATTATTAAATAAAATAAATTATTTTTATTATTCAGGTTACGAATTCTTTTTTTTCGACCACTTAGTCTTTATAGTTATCTGCTTCCCACATTTGAATTTGGAAATGGAATTAAAAGGACATGACGATGTAGAGGTACAAAATTATTGATTTTTCAATAATATTGAAATGTTTGAAGACTTAAGTGAAAAGGCTAAATATTTTTAAAAAATAATTTATTTTATATAATTTAACTTGTTATTTAAGATAAATCGAATCATTTGAAGAGTTTGTGAATATCAATATTAAAATGTAATAAAAAAATAATGTAAATTATACTTGGGCACTGAACTATTAAGACGTTTTTTTTTCAGTTTGTGAATATATTTTTTAGTTTGTTTTATTTAATATTTATAAATAATAAATGAACATAAACATACATAATTATAAATAAACGAATGCAAACATTTAAAATCCTTGACGATTACAAATAAATAAAAATATTAATTTATAAATTCAAATTCGATTTATTTATGTTTACCAATATTCTTTTAATTTTAATTAGATAACAATTTTTTTAAATATCGTTATATTATTAAACTTAGGCTTAAGAGTCAATTTATCCCTTATAAAAATATAAAAAAAATTAATTAAGATCTTATAATTTTTTTACATAACTAATTTTGACTGTTAACTAATAAATAGCTAATAAAATGATAACATACGACACACCTTAAAAATATCACGTCATAGAATCATAGAAATTACAAATAAAAAATATAAAAATATTTAAAAATTCTAAGAAATATAAAAAAAATGATTAAAAATATAAAATTCTAAAAAAATATTAAACAGTTGAACTGGAATGCTAATTGGTGTACATTTATCTTATTGGTTGTTTTTAATTTAATAGTCAAAATTGGTGTAATATTATATAATAGACAAAATTGATTATTTTGTGTTAATGAAGGCAAAATTGTGTTTGTTTTGTTTGGTTAATGAGGACAAATTTGGTGCGAAAAGATTTATCAAAATTTAATTTATTATATTCTTTAAGGATTAAATATTTATAAACCTTAAATTTATTATGACGAATATGCAACATATTGCACATGAGCTTAAAATTATAGATATTAGCGTTTTCGGGGGGGGGGGGGGGGAATCAATAAAAACAATGGAATTTTTTATTATATTTTTATAAATTTTAATAATTTTTTAAAATATATATTTCAAATTTTATAATCAAAAATTTTTCATTGTTTTTTTTTATTTAAAAAAAATATATTCTCTAAAATCAAATCGTAGTTAAGTTTTAGATTTTTTATTAATATCACATTTTTTATTGCGATAAAAAATATCTTTTCATCGATAATAATAATCTTAAATAATTTAGATTTGATTTTAAACATTTTCATCAGACTTTTTTTATTTTAGAACAACAAAAATTTTAATTTTTATAAATAAAAATTTATATTTCAAATTCAAATTTAAGACTTGTACGATAAATAAACCCTAATTCAGTAATTTTCTTAGTATTCTTTTGTAGGTTTGTTATCCCATGCGTTTCATGTGTTTGTTTGACCCTACTTGTTGAAAATAAAGAAACAGACTGACTAAATTCGTTTACTTTTTATTTTTCTTCCAAAAATAGATATTTCCCAACACTGCATGAAAAACGATGAAAACAAAGGAGTGGTGTGGACATCCTCCAGTTGGAGACGAGGATTACTTGTAACAGGTTATAATTTTTTATTAAATTTATATATATTATTAATTAAATATTTTTAATTAATAAATTAATTAGCGATTTAAAAAATCTATAATTCTATATCTTTGACTGAGTCAACTCTAATTATATTCGAAATAATATCAAATTAATGAAGGGGTATGTTCTAAATTAATAAAGCTCTTATAAAAAAAGGTAGTTATTATTATTATTATTATCCTTGGCGGTATATATACATGCTAATTTGATAAAAAAAATAATTTTATCTATAAGATATATATATTATTAAATAATTAAAAAATATATAAATATAAATATATATTATTTATAATTATCTTAAATTTCGAAAAACAAATTTTAAAACCTTTCATACACAATAGTTTTTTGTCTTAATTGTTTTTCTTAATTTTGTAAGAAATCGGGACATAGCTATTAATCTTTTAGAAGAGGTTGTTGCCCCCGTAATTAGATTTTATTTTATATTATTGGGATTAGAAATATGCACCATAAGTGGATTAAAATTATATCATACAAAAAATAATCATAACAGAAATATAATTCATTTAAGGTGCTTTTTTTTATGCCCTACGTTACAAAGATTATGTTTAAAATTTATGATTAAGATTAAGAATTATTTTCTCTTTCTCACTTTTATGTCGATCTTTTACAGAATTTTAAGATAAAAAGTTATATGTTATAAAAGAATTAAAACAACAAGTTTGCCATTGAAATTTAACTTTTTTTTGTTAAAAAATAAAAAAGTATATTTATATTAAAAAAATTAATTGAGTTTTTTAATATAATAATTTGAGCGATATAAATTAAAAACTTAAAAATAACACTAATATTGAGACAGAAAATATAATTTAGATAATTATAGGTATAATATATTTTTAAATATATAATTTAAATTTTTCATGTTAAAACCCACATGATTCTAAAATTATATACTAATATAACATGATTTTTTTTTCCAGCACAGAAAATGAAGATAAAACATAGGACAATAAGGACTTTTCATTTATTGTGTGGTTCGCGTGTTTTTTTTTTCATTTGTACTTATTTATTTTTCTCTTTTCTATTTTTATAATTCACACGTCTCGTAATTTTTTTGGTTGCTTGATATATTTTCTTTAAAAGCATAAAAAATTAATGAATTTATTTTAATGGTGTTAATAGTTTAATTTATTTTAATGATGTTAATAGTTGAATTTATTTACGGATAAAAATTATTATCATCATTTAATATTAATATGGTATTTTAATAATTTATATATTTTTTATATCAATTACAATAGTTACAAATAATATTTATTTTAGCATATATATTCAATTATTGGATATTAATACTTTAATTATTGTGTTGTAATTAATATTGTTTGAATCTATGACATTAAAAAATAATCCTTTAATTACCGAAACAAGATAGTTTATGCTTTTATAATTTTATTTAAATATAAAATAATATATTTTCAATTTTCAATTTATATAAGTATACACATATTTATAAATTCTATTATTTAAATTTAAATTATTTAGATAAAATATGATTTTTTAACCATTATGACCGCTCTTTATCTGCGTACTTTTATTTGAATTCAGAATCTGAGAATGAAAGGGATTTGTTTAAGATGACGTAACACGGTTGTTAAAAATGACGTAATATAAACAGGGTTTGATGATGTCACCATTTTAAATTTATTTCCTGGATCTCATGTTTTCCAACTTTCATAACCAAAAGTTCCCAATAAAACTAAAAGATCTGATGACAATTTGTCTTTGATTTTTTTTTTCAGGAAAAATATTTAAAATTATAGTTTGAAATTAAAAAAAATAATATTTTATTTTTAGAATTTAAAATTTAATAATAAAAATAAAGATTAAAAGTTTAGATTTTAAATTTAGAATATATAATATATACACTAAAAAATGAGAAAATGTTTTTCCTTCATTATAATCACATATTTCATGGGAGGTTCATATTATTTTTTTTAAATTAAATTTTAAATTTTAATTTTTATTTCTTAAATCATAAATTTTATACCTTAAAAAATATATTTTACCCATAATTTTTTATATATTAACCATAAATTTTTACCTTAAACCCATTATTTTAAAATAAGACATCAATGACGACACAATAAAAAGATAAACAATTTTTACCCTAAAATAAAATGATCTTTAACATAAAATTTTATCTAAGATAAAATCCAAATTAAAATTTTACTAAATTAATAAATATTTAAGTTACAATATATTTTTTATTCGGTTGGTAAGAATATTATTTTTTATTAATATATATATTTTTTATTTAGCTAATAATGATAACAGTAGTATATGTTCTAGAAGATAATCTCAATTATTTGACATTGATCGCTCAATTACTTTTGCTGCAATTACTGATACTCAAATCCATGACCTCCAAAAACAACAATCGTTCCGTTAATCACTTAAGTTAGAAGACTTATGCTATTAATAATAAAAAATAATAAATTTGTATCTAATTAATAAAAATTTTAATTTTATTTTAATTATTCTTTAATTTTATATAAATAAAAAATATTAATTAAACTTTCTTTTAACCGAACTATAATGACATGTCTAAATCATTACAGATCCACTATTAACCGTATGAGTCATCATATATGAGATTAAAACTCGTACGTTTTTATTAAAATAGAACCCACACAAAAATGCCATTTGTTGGTTAATAGGAAAATCCCAAATTCTTATGAATAAAAATATAACATTTATTATATTTTTTACGTTTATTAATTTTTATAATTAATGTTTATTTATTTTTGTTTTAATAGTTGCAATATTTAATATATAATTATCATTAAAAAAATTATATTATGAGTTATTCTCGTCACATCATCTAATAAAATCAACCAATTAAAAGTTTTTATTTAATAATTTTTTAATCAAAAATTATATTATGAGTTATTTCCGTCACATCATTTTTAACTCGATAAAAGCTATTTTTAAACTTAATTTACAGTAAATATTGTTAGTAAATGTTCACTTAGTAAAAAATGATGAAGAGGAGAAAATAATCGAATTGATACTTTTTGATTGGTTGGTCCCATGATGATGGGATAGGAATGACCCAAAATATAATTTCTCATAATCATCACATTGCTATTAAATTAAATATATTAAAAACTAGCACGAATTATCTTGTCTCATTGGTTAAGGAAATGGTTGTTGTTCTTAGAGGTCATGAGCTTGAACACCAGTATTGCAGCACAATGATTGAGTGATCAATGTCCAATGATTGAGAATATATCTAAAATAAATACTATTGTAATCATTGTAGCCGATTCAAAAAAATAATATTTATATATTTTATCGTACAATTTACATTATTTTTAAAATTAAAAATTATTTTTTAAATCTAAAATTTTAAATAAATTTTGTAATACGATCTAAAATTAAATAATTTAAATTTTATCGTACAATCTAAAATTAAATCATACAATTTTTTATCATATAAATAAAAAATATTATTCTTTAGAGAAAAAATAATATTAAAATTTACTTTTAATGATGACTGTGATCTAATATATTTTATTATACGATAAGAAATTATTTTAAAATATTAAAATAAAAAAATATTGGAGAAATAGAAAATATTAATTTATTTGAATAAAAAAAATTATTTTAAAGATATTTTAGTCAAAAATAGTAAAAATTATCTAATACATAGAATAAATTCAGAATGATATTTCCGCTATTTTAAGGGGAAAAACTACTATTTAGAATATAATATTACCTTTTGTAGGAAAATTTTTAAAACCAAATATTTATATATAATTTCGAAAAAGATTATTCATACTGATAATATTCTTTTTGATAATATTCTTTTATACGAACCAAACATACCCTAACTACTAAAATCGAAAAAGTATATATTTTTTTTCAAAATAATTATTCTTATAATATTTTATGAAATACAATTTGTGTCCATAAAAAATTAATAATTAAAATTAAAAAAAAAAATGAAAATAGTAGTATCAGAAACAACTTAAAAAGTGGAATTTTAGCAATTATATTAAAAGAAAAATCATTTTTTTTTATGACAAGGAGGGTGATTCCCTCTGCTATAAATAAGTAAAGCAACAATGTTAGTTTCAGCATAAATCACCATGGATCCTTACACTTGTATCTCATCAGTTCTATCTTTGTTGCTGTTTCTATATATTTTCTCGAGAAAATCACCAAAAAGTTCCCAGAAAATTCCCATTCCTGAACCATCCGGCTCATTGCCGCTCATCGGTCACCTCCATCTCCTCGGTGGGAAAGAAATACTCTGCAAGAAGCTAGCAATAATGGCGGACAAACACGGCCCGCTCTTCTCACTCAAACTAGGAACCCACCGAGTGTTGGTGGTGAGCAGCTGGGAAATCGCCAAGGAATGTTTCACCACCAATGACCTAACACTGGCTACTCGAGCTAGCATCGCCGCCGGGAGGCATATGGGCTATAACAACGGAATCTTTGCACTTGCTCCATACGGAGAATATTGGCGAGATATCCGAAAGATGGTCACCGTTGAGCTTCTCTCCAGCCACCGTTTAGACAAGTTGAAGCACATACGTTTCTCCGAGATGAACTTGTTCATCAAGGAGCTGTACGGACTTTGTTTACGAGATGGTGCTGAGATCAGTGCCGAAGTGACCATCAGCGAGGCACTGGAACGGTTGACGTTCAATGTAAACCTTATGATGCTCGTCGGAAAGCGATTTTCCGGCGATGATTATTCGGAAGTAAACAGTGAGCCGTGGAGGTACGAGAGAGCCATAAAGCAAGCATTGTATCTCAGCGGTATTTTTGTGTTGGCGGATGCACTGCCGTACCTTGAACGCCTCGACATTCAAGGCCATATCCGTTCCATGAAGAAAACAGCTAAAGAAATTGACTCGGTAATCGGCGTTTGGCTCGAAGAACATCTGAATCGGAAACGGCAAAACCAGGGTCAGAGTGTCTGCGAAAGTGACTTCATGGACGTTATGTTATCTCACCTCCCAGAGGATACTGTCATTTCAGGGCATACCCGCGATACCATTGTGAAAGCAACAACATTGGTAATGGTCCCTTAACTTGCGCTAGCTTTTTATGATTATGATGTCGATTCGTGACTCGAATTTTGTTCGAACTCTTTATTTCAGATCGGGTATTTTTGTGTCTTGAAAACTCTAACTTTGTTTGTAGATTCTTACATTGACCGGAGGGGAAAGCACTTCGGTGACAATCACATGGACACTTTCTTTACTACTTAATCACCCAAATGTTCTAAAGGCCGCTCAAGAAGAGCTGGATCATCACGTTGGGAAAGAAAGGTGGGTTGAAGAATCAGACATTAAGAATCTCAAATACCTACAAGCCATTATCAAGGAAACTCTACGCTTATATCCACCAGGACCCATCACGGGAATCCGTGAGGCCACACAAGATTGTCGTATCACCGGTTACGACGTCCCGAAAGGAACTCGTTTGATCGTCAACCTTTGGAAACTACATCGAGATCCACGGGTTTGGGAAAATGCAGGTGAGTTCCGACCGGAAAGATTTATGACGACACATGCTGATTTCGATGTGAGGGGTCAAAATTTTGAGTTCATGCCTTTTAGTTCCGGTAGAAGATCGTGCCCCGGAATCACATTCGGGTTACAAGTTGTTCACTTGACTGTGGCTAAATTGATTCAAGGATTTCATATTAGGACGCCGGATGGGATGGCAGTGGATATGGAAGAAGGGTTGGGGCTGGCCTTACCCAAGCTGAATCCTCTTGATGTTGTCCTCAGACCTCGCCTTTGTCCCGAGTTGTACAATTGCCTTTAGATAAAATTTGGGTTTGGATTTTCATGCTAGAATAAATGGAGTAATAAAATGTTTTAAAATGCAATATTATTTTTATTTCTCAAATATATGTATTTTACAAGATGCATATTTAGTAGATATAAAAATAAAGTGTTATAGTTAAAATAATCATCTCTGATAATAATAAAACTATCAAACATATCCTATATATCCTATATATCAGTGCAGGATACTTTGAACAGTTAAAACATTTGCAGAATAATTTTTAAACAATATATTCTAAAATTAATATGACAATTGTGCTGTACTAAGATTAGATGCTAATTTCCTTCCACGTAGAATAGTGACGCTTGGATTAACGTGTAAGAAAATGCTTAAGGTGAGATGAAATTCTTGGTGCAAAGCTGGCTTTGTAGCATATTACCAGTTGGGAAGCTTCACCGATGATGCTTTTATTTAGACACCGAAATTACAGGCCTGGACAAACTCCAAATCATAGTCCACATACTTGGTCCAAAGAGGCTTGAACTGGTTCATGGCAATATCAAGCCATGGCTTCATGTTGCCATTGAAGTGCACCACCGCGGCGTTGCTGATCTCATCCATGCTAATGCTTGGATTGTAGCCGAGTCCGAGTACATGCCAAGACTTGTGTAGCGGTTTCGTTGTGGAGTAAAATGTGATCAAACCGGGAGGCAATGTTCCCAGTTTCCACAAGGTCCGATTCTCGTTCTGCAAAAAACAGGTATCCATAAATTACAAACAACCCAATTTCAACAGGCAGTCACAAAGAACAGCATAATTCAACACGTCCTAAAGAATAACTACTGCTGGCATTTGCACAATTCCATTCTCATTTCATATGCTTTAAGCTTTTCAAAGGGACAATCAACTTACGAGCTAGATTATGAAGAAAGGTTGCATCATCCTATGGCATACATCAAGCACCAAAAATAGCATAATAAATCAATCAAACAACTAAAGAGTGACAAATAAAGCTTACCAGGTTCTGCCAGTAATGATATTCCTCAGTACATTTTTCCCTCCTCCAAGCATCCAAATCAAAGAAATTCATCCCATAAGCCCAAGCACAAGCCTTGGGATTGAACTTCTGCTTAATCAAAGGATGTGAGAAATTCATATACTGTGCATATCTATGGAAAGACCCAAAGCAAGTTTCCACCGCTCCGTTCACTTTCCCGTCCATATCAATCTTCCACAACCCTGTCAAATCCTTTTGCACAACAATATCATCGTCCAAAAACAAGATCCTATGCAATGTGGGGTACATCTCGGGTAAATAAAACCTCAAGTGATTCAAGATAGACAAATACTTGGGGTTCCTAAACTTCATGTTAGTTGTATCTTTAGTGGCATTCTCAAGCGTGTTCTCGAAGTAAAACTTCTGCAAATTCGCTGATTCTAGCTGTCTTAACACAGGAACATAAGTTGAATTCAAAAACTTATAATCCTCGACTGCTTTAACTTCAATGTGTGCCCCATTATAATCTTTCAATTTAAACATAACTTGCATTGCTCCAAGATTCATCTTATCGGTCACCACATGGAAAACATGTTTCCATGGCTCTTTGGCATTCTTCGTGGCTGAATTCACGACTACGGATGCTGCAAGAACATTATCAGAGAAAATGGCGTAATGATAGAGCTTAGGGTCCTCGAATTCAGGAGTAATCTGCTTCCCTTCATCTGTATATTTCTCGGGATGAGCAATCCGTTCCTCCATCAATCTCATTGCCAAACAATGTAAGCTTTTAGGGATTGATTTGGCAGCGATGAGGCTGGAAAATGCGCCTTGCTTTTTCGCTTTCGTCAGCTGCTCGTTGACGGCAAAAATCGTATCTTTCAATTTCTGGATCTTGAGTTGGTTATCAAAAGATTCCTTGGCTTCCGATATCATTTGGCGAGTAGCTTTAATCCTCTCTTTTACTTCTTTCTCAAATTGCCGGAGCACCGACTCATCAATGGAGGGTGAATCGGCTTCAAAGAGAGCTCGATAAGATGGTTTGTTAATGAGATCCGAGTAGTTTCGTGATAGATCAGCAAAAACCCTAACGAGCTTTGAGTTTTCGAGCTTTAATTTCCGAGCGTAAGAGGCGTAGGCAAGGACAAGAGAGCGATGGTCGTCGGCTTGCTTACGGATCTGATCCAGTCGGGGCTTGAGCGGATCCGATTTAAGCGCCAAAACGGACCTCCTCGTGGATCCAATTCCAAAGGAACCAGTGGAGAAACCCTGGAAATACAAAGAAACAACACCGTTCCATCACTCACCCTGACAATGTTCATTTCTCGTATACTTTCCTACTTTAATTAATCATTTAAAGAACACAATGAGCCAAAAAATGGCCGAGTTAATTTTCAGTTAAAATAAGGAAAAAAATCGTTAGAACTTACAAAGTCGGTTTGGAGATGAGGAGAGTGAGAGTGAGATGTGAAGAAGAAAGATAGAGCAAAGAAGAAACAAATTGCAACCGTAATTGCAGAAGCCAATAATCTAACTGTAAATCCAAAACCTCCGGACACCGGCCCTCCTCCTCCTCCTCCGCTTCTTACTGTACGGGGATTCGCCATCTTTCCGATCATCACCGGCGCATCAAACGATAAAAAAAGGAAGAAAATGGGCAAAAAACAACCGCACTCTCCTTCAGTCACTGTTTTGTCTGTTGGTTTTGGGCTCTAAGTTGTTAGACTTCCACTTTCTGATGCTCGAGAGATTATGATAAGGGTATGAGTTTCGGAAGATCAACGGCTGTGATTTGTTTTAGTCGGTGATAAGGTAAAGCTAGCTGGGCGCCATTTGGAATGTGGAGGCAACGCGGGATCCAGTGTGAACACTCTCATTTTATCTTTTATTTCATGTCCTATCATTGCTCACCAAATGGAAACAAAACAAAAATTCTTATTAATTAATTTTTAGTTCTCGTTTATAATATGAGATTTAAATTTTATAATTTAAAGAAAAATATTATATGTATATTTTATAAAATATAATCTGATTTTTAATGTGGTAAATTAATTAATTAATTAACTCAGTCGTTAACATTTCATTAAACTCTAAAACATTATTTAAAAAGGGAATTGTGAGATAAAGTAACTTTATAAAATATAATATTATCTTTATCACGTTTAAATTACTTATCACTTAAATGATTAATTAATTTATTCAACATAATTTTATACCTCTTTTATATTTTTATTATTTCTATTTTATTAATGATAATATATAATATAAATTATTAACAAAATACATAAAAATATTAAAAAAAAACAGATTAATCTATTTCTATTACCGTGCCTCGGATGCCTAGAAGGAAACCCAAGAACAAATGTGAAATATGGCAAAGGGTAAATTATACGGAATATTTAAATATTTAATTTTAGAATCTAACTTGATTATATTATTAAATTAAAAAATATACTATTATATCAATGAATTTTAGTAAACAATTTGATTATATTACTTAATTTTAATAAAATGTTCAATTATAATACAATTTTTATTAAAAATATTCGATTATACCATTGAATTAATAAAGGTTCATTTATAGTATTGAGTGATGTAAACCATAAACCAAAATGATATCGTTTTAGTATAATCGTAGCTTTTACTAAAATACAATAGTATAATAATATATTTTTTTAATTTAATTATATATTCGAATCGGATCATAAAACCCATTAGTATTTGTTGTAGTTTACCTTTGTCAGAAAACATCAACTTCTTTCCACTAATATCAGTTCCACTTAATTTTACTTAAAAAAACAATTTTTTTTTGTGAAACCAAAGATCATGTATTTACTTGTGATTTAGGAAAAAAACATCTCATGAAACATAAACCATAAAAAATAAAAGTAAAATCTTGGAGTTCAATAGTACCCTTTCTTGGCATGCTTGGTGGTACCAACATGGTGCAACCAACCAAACCCTTTGAGGGCTTTAGAGATCTTGACAAAGTTAGGCCTCCCCATTCCCATACCCAAATTCATCTTACCAGTTGAGAACTTGAGAGCTTGTAAACAACATAAATGACCATCGGAATCATAATCTTCGTCGTCGTCGCCGTCGTCTAAGATGCCATTGCCACCTTTCTTTCCTTTCTTTGATCCTACGCTTTTAAGTTTGGACTTATTGGAATCAGTTCTTTCATATGTTTCCCATAATAAATCCATCCCCTCACCACCTCCATCAGCCGCCGCTGCCGTCACGTTGTGTCTCTCCTCGAAAAGCTTGCATGCCAATGTCCTCTTCCACTCCTTTTCTTTCCTCATGGACCCTAAGTTCCCTAAACTTAATCCTATCGTTTCGTTTCCAATGTTGTTATCAACATGATCAGCTTTCACTCTCTGGGAATTCACCATCGTTTTGCCTTCAAGATCCTCGCCATTTTCAGCTCCCGCTGTAGCCTCAGGATCACTTATTTTACTCCTCACTCCCTCGGACTTTTCATCTTTTTCTTGCAAAAACTCTTCAAACATCTTCACTGCGGCATTTACCTGAACAGTTTCCAGGCGTGAAACCTCCGCTAATTCTTCCTCGAAAGCAGTACTCGGCAATGTTCCAGGGTTATGAACCGAATCAGCGTCAAGTTCATCAACAGTTTGTAAGCCATCAACAATGGCTTCCATCTCCATAACTCCATCTGGGTTTTCTCTAATTTCCACAATGGTTGAATTTTCAAACACAATCTTGTACGCTTCAAGCTCTTCCAAGCACAGTAAGCCATCGTCACTTCCATCGTCGACTACTTGTGACCTTAATACCGTACAAAATGCAATAACCAAAAGGGAAGTTGTGACGAAGAGCGGCGAAAGAAAAGATATAATTTTTAAGAGATAAGGCGAGAAGAAGATGAAGTAAGAGAAATAGAGAGGATTAGAAACAATGTAAGAGCAGGAGAGCATGAAGTTCGAAAGCAAAAGGCTTGAAAACTGGGTTTTGTTCTTGGCAAAGGCCACAGTGGTTGAAGTTGAAGCCAAAGAGAACTCGGCGGCCATTTTGTATGATGAAAGGTTGGGATCAGAAACACAAAGAAATCTGTGTTTGTTTCGTTTCGGTGTAGTTAAGCCGATGGCACTTGGCATCCTAAGTGCAGGAAAAGTGGGTCTTGAGAGCGGCGTGAATAAAGGGAAGAGATGGAGATTTTTAAGTGTGATTGACGAGAAACAAAAGCTACTTTGGAAACTTTTTTCTCATGTCCATAACCACCAGCCATGATGAATTTCTTTTGTGCTGTTTCTATGTCTAATCAGAGCTATGATTTCGTGTATATACAAATACAAAGCTAGAAGATGAAGTTTATACAATGATAGTATCTTAGACGGAAGATTCACATTCCGTTGAAAGTACCCTTAAATTTGTTCTCACCAAAGTTTCAGAATAACTATAGAATTTTGCTTTAAGAATCAATTTTAAGTATAACGATTATAATTTTTTTTTCTCATATCGGGATTTAAACTCATATAAGATGAGGCAGGATTAATATAAACAACGATAGTTAAATTTAATAATTTTTAAATTAAAATTGAATTAATTAAACATATAAATATAAAAAATTAAATATATTATTATAAAATTTTATAATAATCACGTTAAATATTAATGGTTGAGTTGTCATTTTATTATAAAATATAAAATTTAAAAATCATTTTATAAAATTAAAAGTTTGATTATTGCTTTAATTTTTTTATAAAATTTAGTGATGATTTATAAGCTCAACCCATTTTTTTCTTTTTCATATCATTAAAAAAATTAAGTTTTAGGTTAGAATTTAAAGTATATATATATATATAGTATAAACTGTATAGTTTAAAGTTTTTTTTTAGATTTAATTTTTAAATATTGAAATATTAAAATAGATTGAAAATGTTTCTTATTCCATAGAATCATGATTTCATGTAACAAGCTAAGTTAATTCCATTCATTACTATTGAGAATCAATATTCAAGGCGTTTTTTTTAAAACTATTGTGTAATTGAATTTATATGTAAATATAAAATTGTGACGTCTTTGAAAGTTTTGCAAAATTAGGTGTAATTTTTTGAAATACTAAAAATAAAGTGTAATTGAAAGTCTAGATTAAAAGAGTGAAAATGGTGTAATTACACACGCCATTACTCTTTAATTTGACATTTAGTAGTATTTTTTTTTAATTTTAAACATGTCTAAGAAATTAATATCACTTATAAGATATTAATTATATTTTCATACAATTACATAATAATGTTCAAATACTCTCATAAACATACTTAAGAAACTAGAATCCTTTGTAATTTACATATGTTCAAATACATAGAATTTTACAAACCAGCATAAAATTGGTTCAACCAAAGAATAATTTTGACTTAAAAAATTTACATAAATGCTTAAACCAAATCTATGTTTTTTTTACCACCAGTTTGAATTCAGGTTTTTAGTATAAATGGGGGGAGAAAATCTCTTCCCCTTAATCATGTCTTTTTTTATATCTTAAAAAATCATTTAAAATTAAAGTCTAAAATCTAACACTAATATTGATACCCTAATCCCAAAGCCTAAAAAATACTATCCATACTTCCCCGAACCCTAGCTTTAAATCTTAAACCCTAAACTCATTATTTTAAAATAAAAGCACAAAATAAGACATAGTAAAAAAGATCGAAGGTGCATATGCGAAGGCAATAATGTGCACTCAAGTGCTTGCACCCCATTGCCAATAATCTCTCTCCAGTCGGCACATTTTAATGTAAATATAGTTTTCTTTTCTTATGGGTTTGATTAGATAAATATTTCATTATTTATTACCCAATAAAACATTGTGTCTAATCTTTGGTGAAAAAGCTAAAGTGAAAAAGGAAGGTAGCTTCGAAAAAAAGAAAAGAAGAAATTACCTTTTTTCTCATCTGGTCGGAATGGAAAGATGCTAAGGGTTAAAGGTGGGCTTTTTGACAAACACGGTCCCCATAGGTTTACTCTAGACATATATACACACACCACCTTTGAGACTGATAAAATTTAATGTGTCGTATCATTAAACTCGATACTTGACGACCGATAAAGCCTTCCTAAACTCAAGTTCATCACTCAACGACTTAAACATTGGACACAAAATGATTCATCCACCTATTTCGAATGAATTTAGAATCGATGTATAACCCCATATGAAACTATTAGCTTATGTATATAGGAATATGAACAAAGATTTATCTCTCCTACTCTATGACCACAAAGCCAAGTTGGTCCATAAGACTCATGATGAAAGCAATTGGGACCCAACGACCAACTGTCAATAATGTCAAAAATGTCTCCCACATATCCATTACCTTTAGGGCTTGTGCCCAAAGGGAAAAAGTTTACTAATCACGCAAGTAATACAATTATGAGTGACTCCTACAGCATAAACTACAAACATTTGTTCTTGAGTTCATGGTAATTGCATGGTAGTACTAGTACTAGCATAAATTCAAAAAGAGGTTCTTGAGGAATTTAGTCCACAGAATATCCGTACTTGTTAGATAAATTAGTTTAGTGTTGAAGCAACAATCGCACTAGCAACTTGTATGTATTAAACTAACCTCATCAGCTTCCACAGAATCATTCTTTTTGTCTGGAACACAGAAGCCAAGCTATTGCAAAGAGTGCATGCAGAACAGATACATGCCCCTGCACAACAGCTCAAATTGAGTCGGTTATGCTGAAAGAATCTGAATCGATATGCTTGTAACCATTTTGCATTGAATCCAAGAGAAAGTGAGCAAGGCACATTATGAAGGTGAGCTAGCATCACAAGGCAGATGTATAGAACCATTGCCAATCCTAAAGACCACTCAAGGTTAAAGCCTGAAAATTTATTGATATTGAAATGAAAAATTACAAGCTTGTAGACCAGAGTCTGTCCAACTCAAACAAACAGAAAGAAGAACCATCGGTCATGGTATTTTGAAACATCCACAACTACAGCTATCGTAGCAAGTATCTTAGAATTTTAAAACATCCAATAACTCGTCTTCCAATTATAAAGCATACTATAAATCCTAAACCAAAAGCACCTACTACTCAGTCATAACTGGCTTATTTTCATTTGCTTTGGGTTTTTGATCCTTAGGCTTCTGCTCTTCCATTTTCCTGAAACATGAAGAAACAGTTGCATCAACATGTCAGAAGTATGCCAACAATACAAAAACTCTCTTGTGATAAGATTGCAGCAGGTCAAGGTAAAACCCAAGGTAGCCAGATTGTAAAAGATCCATAAGAAAACCATCATATATATTATTGGGCAAAAACATGCGAGGAAATATGAAATTTAAAAAAGTATAGCAAACTAAAATTACCAAAACAAAAACAGAACATGTCTCGAAATTGTGAACACAGCCACATAAAGGGAACAATTCACTCTAGTCAATTAAAAAGAATTTGCCGCAACATATGCTTCAGTGAGTATCCATAGGAATAGAGACAGCAAGAAAAAGCTTCCCAAGTCATAAATTGTGGGCTAATGGATAGAGCACAGTAATGATGAGAAGTTAAGGGTCCTATCTCCTGTTATGAAATTAGGACCAGTTTCAGCAGTGGTCAACCAGAGGGGAAAGAATTTTGAAATGTATATATCAAGTGTCATGTGCATTTTATAGGTATATCTTCCAAACTAAAGCTATGCCCTCCAAAGCTCCAATTTTTGTATGCAACTTTCAGAGTCCTCAAATATTTAGAAAATGTATTAAAAATCCTCTAATTTTAACAGCTAAATTACTTTCATTCTTTAAAATTTCTCTAATATATTCATGCTGAAATCCTAGTTCCGCCACTGTGTTCCATAAATCATGACTGCTATTACTAAGCATTTAAAACAATTAGCAAGCAAATCCTCCTAATCTCAGATGAAAGTAAAACATATCACAAAATAAACCGGCTAGAAGCGTTATGAACATAGAACCATGAATTACAACAAATTCGAAACAATGCATCTTATCATGAACATCAGATCCATGCCGTTCACAATCATAAAATCAAGAAATCCATCAACGTATGATACTTTAATCTAGTCCCCAATGATATATAACCGTTAACGCTAATCACATCGAAAGATAACAAACAGAGCGGTAGGGATAGAGAGAGAGAACCTCTTGTCGGATGAGCCGCCCTTCTGGCTGAGGAATGAGCGGAAGAGAGGAGAATTGACGTCGTAAATCATCTTTTTTCCACGGAAACCCTAGCTAGCTTACTCACGCTACTTCGATAACTTAGCTAGATTGAGGATTTGGGTTTTATCAAGAACCCGAACCGCCATTATCTCGACGCCTTCAATTGTTGTGGATTTTTCTCCAGGCCTCGCCCATAAATCTGGTAGGATTCAGTGGTTTTGGGCTTTTGCATGGATGATGGAGCTGGTCCATCACTTGACTAATAATAAATCTCTGCTCAAAATTTAAAATCAAATTCATATATTAAAGATTTATTTGTAAAATAAACTCTTGAATTTTTCAAAAAATAAATTAAATTTATAGTGACCCTTACACTCAATTAAACCTTAAAATTATTTTTTTTAAAAATTAAGATTATGAAATTTAATTAAATAATTTCTTAATTAACGTTATTTATTAAATATACTGATATAATAGTTAATAGATCACAAAAAATAAAAAAAATAATACAAATATATATTTTTTATTCTAAAAAGAATCAAGTTAAAATAATACAAAAATAATATTATGATAAAAAAAATTAATATAAATACAAGAAGAAATTATTTATATCAAAATAAATAGGTAAATACAATCGTATATCATGAGTTGATTATTCTCTTCTTAACAGACATTTAATAGTTAGCGTTATCATTTATATATTTTAAGATTTTTTTTTATTTTTCGACGTTGAATCATTATTTTATTTCTTTTTAAACGTGATATTCTTTTATACTCAACTTTACGACATTTTCGTCACAAACTTTTATTTTTATAATTGATCTGTTATCATAATTATTTATCTTGCTTATCTCAATTATAAACACTTAATATAAAATAAAATAATCAAATAATTATTCTAATATCATTTTTTACAAAATTATTAATTTTTTATATAAAAAAAAACACGTCTAATACGTTTCCCTCGTCACGTTACTTGGCCTTGAGTTTTTGCCTGTTTAGCCGTTGCTTTGCTTTGACTTTTATTTTTTCCCCTTTATACCAGCAGCAGCTCCGCCACCCTTTGATAAAGAAAAGGGGCTCAATTTATTTGACAAAAGGTGGTAAAGATAATGGATGCATGAGCCACCGCCACCACCTTCTTGGAAAACAATCTCTTCTTTCATTCTTTTCTTCTCTACCCCTCCACCAACAAAATACTCAAAATTTACCCTTTCTTTTATTTTCTTTTACCAGATTTTAACCTCCTGCCTTTCTATCTCTTCTTCTCATCGGGTTTTCTGTGGCTAGTGTCGACCGCTACCTTTTCTTTCTCTTTTTCAGGTACCAAACAACTGAAAAAAGAAATGACCATTTCATCTGTTTATGATTTAGCTTATTCTTTGTAACGCGTTGTTTTGCGGTTCTTGATAATGGGGTCATCGCCATTTTTTGCTTTGATGGGGGGTTTTCAAGGCTTTCTGGGTTTTTTTTCTTCGATTTTTTTGTGTTTTTTTTTTTTTTTTGGATTTGGGTTCTGCCCCTCACCGTCTCTGCTTCCATGAAGGTGGTAGGTTGATGGAGTTGACTTATTTTCCTGGAGAGATAATAGGGATTATCTCGTTCGAACGATGGATTTTTTTTTGGCTTTAGATTAATTTATCTTTTCTTCTAGTATACATGATAAGAATTACTGCGGGAGCTTTATTTCACCTTGCTTCCTTATCCGGAGCCTGGTTAACTTTAGGAACTGAGTGCCATCTATTTAGTTTCATTTATGAACGATTTCTGCTTTTACCAGCCATCAACTCTGTTGCTCCTTTCTGGAAATCTAATTGGTACAGGAGGTTTAACCCCATGCTTTTCTATGTAGCATTATTGTAAGCAAACGTAGCTGATGATGAGAAAATGGTTGGTTTTCAGCCAACGGATAGTGTATAAAGTATTTGCAGGTGACATTAATTTTTTATAACAAAAAAGTTGACTAACATCTGGGAACTTCACCTGGCAATTCCATTTCCCCTTTAGTACTTTTTCTAGATTGCTTAGGTGCATTAGATTACTTGCATGAACTCGTAGTTTTGATTGTCTTTGTTGTTCATTTTGTCGATTGTTGATATCATGTTTACTTATGGTGAAGTTTTGGCGTTTCCTATGTATCTCTCAGCAGCCTTCTTGTTCATTTTCGATTTTATTCTTCTTTATTGTTTGTATCAAATTGTTTGATTCACTTCTAAGTTATAACTAGCACTTCCTTGGTAATCTTAGGAGCACATACACGGCGATAAATGCAAAAGACGATAAACTGAATTGTTGTTCACTGACTAAGGGATTGCCAACATGGTGAGCTTACGCAGACGGAAGCTTCTTGGACTCTGCTCTGGTAAATTTCAATTGCAATGTGCTTTATAATTAATCACTTCTATTGATAGCAATGGATATGAACTTTCACTACGTTCTGTTATTTAAAATGTGTTCGTCAATTCTTTGCTTTTTTTTTTTTTTTGTGTGTGTGTGGGGGGGGGGGGGTTGTTTGAGTGATTTACGAGTACTTTAGAATTTTAAACAAGTTCAAAATTATGATTGAATAATGATCTTTTGTAGGGAAGAGTTCCTTTTTGACCCCAATCTCTAGATTCTTTTGTAATGGAAATGCTCTTGAAAATCCAAGTCAGAGTGCAAAATCAATCAGTGTGCATCCTATGCCCTCGGATTCCGTCAATCATATGCAAGGGGTAAGAATGCATTATTTATCAACCGATTAGATATAGTATTATCATGATTTCACGGCTCACTTTAACCTTGTGGTTCCATTTTTTGAGTTGGTTGTATCTCTTTCTTTTACCAGTCTGTATAAACTTAGTAGCTTGCAGAGATTCTTATATCTTTCTTCCCTTTGTTACGGATGTTTGCCTTTAAAATGCCTCACAAATTTATATCATCTTATTGTCCGCTTTGCAATATATATATCTAGGCCTTCAATTCTATTTCATTTTGTCTGTTCTTTTAATCCTCTGCCAATCTTAAACTGGTCTTTAAAATTGTAACTTTTCGATAATTATATATTTACTAGCGTGTCTTCGGAAATGTAACAATTCTAGGGGTGAGTCATTCCATACCCCTTGGTCCACAAAAAAGGAAAAAAGAAAATACCATCCGTCGTTGTGTAAGAATCTCTTGTCCCTTTATCGTGGATCTTCTTTATTAATACCGAAGGATTAGTAATAGGCAATGATGCAAACATGACAGAATGTATCCTTAGGTGATAGTTTCTGATATATTACATTTAATCTTCAAAATAGTTTTTCTAGATGTACTTTCATGGTAGCCGGTTGTCCCAAATGCATCTTTCATGTGATTGACCAGTGTTCCTGGTGGGTATGGTAATAATAATTACGTGAATATCATAGCCATCTGTTGGTGGCATGTATGGTTATGTTATGCAGCAGTAAACAGAAGGTGGATACATGAGAAAAAATTAGGGAATGATACATGTTACTTGTTTTGGACCCCTTTAACTGATCTGGATGAGAATCATCAAATGGAAAAACTCATGTTTTCACTTGCAACGCCAAGTCGCCAATGGTAATATTTGTACTTCTGTGTATGCTAAGTATGTAAACCTAAGGATTCCCGGGATCCTCTGTCATTTGGGGGAGTGAAACCATTAACTTTTTATGCATGGTCATTCCATTGCATCTCGGGGCACCCGTTCTTATTATAGAAACTGTTTTCACTGTTCCTTTTGAGCAAGAATCACAGGATACAAATCTAGTAGTCAATTAAAATTATACTTTTAAGTGCCTCCGTATGCAGCATGCTATTCATGATAGATAAATACTGAGGGGCAGTACTATTCAATTTCTGCTTATTACTAAACAGTCCCATATAACTATTTGATGTGTTTCTCAGAAAAGCTTTGCTGTGGTTGGCTCTGGATCACCAAATGTTTCTGCTTCTGGCTCTGGTTCATCAAAAGAGCCTCATTATCAACCTTTTCCAGGTTTGTCTCTTAGGAAAATCGTGTTCTATGTCCGTTAATATCAATACAGCTGGAAAACTTCTACTTGTTTATGGCTTGATGTTGGTCTTTCCTTCCTTTCCCCCTCCTCATCTCTCTTTCTTTTTCTTTGTATTTCTGTTTTATGTTATCCTTTAGAAGTAGGATAGAAAATTAACCAAAAATATAGTGCCTTTATTCCACTTTCCATCTTTGATGCATGTACAAAATACATAAATTGGATGATTTTGATGAATATAGAGGTATTGAATGCTAGAAGGATCTGTGACAAGAATGGAACATTGAAAGTGTGACATAATAAGGTGATATTACAACATAGAAGACGGGGATTGATTGATTCAACCAGTTTCAATTCTATCAGAGATTGTATTCAAAATCAAATATTGGGTTCTGGCATCATTAGTTTGAGAATGTCTACATGCTAAACTAATTTCTAGAGAATAATTTTGTGCAAGGAGCAGATGTTCAGTGTGCAAAATTGAAGTGCTATTAGCATCCTGTTGGTCTGTGTTTTGGACTTATTCTTTTCTCTTCTTTCGGGGATCGCTAAGATAGCGGCTTGCAATAAATGTCATGTTTGACCCAAATACAAAAGTAATTTGAGGAAGAGAGTATACCACCTCGTTTGTTGGTTAGAATAAAGAGGAAAATAATGTCAGAACTGACTTCATGCCATGGCCCTTCCAGATAAAACATGTCATCACTCATCAGCATCAAAAGTGGATGCTTGAAGCCATTTTAACTTCTACATATGACTGATGCCAATGTATGATTTTGTTATTCATAGGGCAACCAATCAAGCGCAGGAAGAGACATAGGAGGAAGCACACTCAAAACCAAGAACCGTGTCTTATGAGGGGTGTATACTTCAAGAATATGAAATGGCAGGCCGCGATAAAAGTTGACAAAAAGCAGATTCACTTGGGGACCGTTGGTTCACAAGAAGAAGCTGCCCGTTTATATGACAGGTAAAAACTAGTTTTTTCTTAAATCTTGTAATGATTGCTACTACAAATTTTCCGCTCTCTGATATCCTTGAGTTTTACTATATTATTCTGATAAATATAAAAGAACAAGTCTGATTCCTTTATTTTCACACTTACCATGGTAAAATTATTCTTTACATGCTGTTAATGAGTTTCTCAGACAATAACGTGGGAAGGGTATGTATGAGAAAGCTGTGAAATTGTTTGTGATTCCTAGCTTCTCAGAAAGGATTTGAAACTCATTGGTTGATATTTTTATCTGTAGAGCTGCTTTCATGTGCGGAAGGGAGCCAAACTTTGAGCTGTCGGAGGAGGAAAAGAAAGAGCTCAGTCGATTCAAGTGGGATGAGTTTTTGGCATACACTCGCCGTTCAATCACCAATAAAAGTAACTCTTTCTTTAATCTTTCGAACCGTATCATCTAGGCTCTTTTAATTTATTAAAAACTTAAATATGCTTATTTTAAAAATAATATAATGTTACAGAATACAAGCAAAGGCTTGTCGCCGAACCCCAAAAGATGTCTGAACCTGCAACGGAGAACGGTTACCCCGACAGCGAACTGGTTGGTAGCTCCACAGCTTCAGAAGAGGTAGGGCCAGACTCTTCTGCCTCGTGAAAGAAACTAATGGTTTTGAGGGTTAGGGTGAATAATCTGATGTTTAGGTAGTTGAATTCTAGTTGCAGGCAGGGTCTCCATAGATTATTATTTTGTACCAAGCAGATATTGTAGTGCTTTAACCCCGTTATAGGTGGTAAATATTAGTTTTCATCAGTCACCCCGATCATGAAAGCCATACAAAGCTAGAGTTTTTCTAAATTTTCCCCAAAGAAGAACCCATTGTTGCTGTCAATGTACTGCATAATATGCTCGACTGCTCAAACAACTTTGTTTAAACAAGTATTGATATCCTCCTAGTGCATAATGTGCTGATCTCTCTATTCCCTCATCTTTGCTGTTGTTGGGACAGAAGTGGATGTTACTGCACTAGAGTTAAAAACTAAATTATGCCCCATCAGTGAATCTATGTTTGATAAGAGAAGTTCGTTAAAATGAGACTATCGAAATTGTTACAAAAGTTATAAGAATTTTGGTATCAATTTTATACTTTTTGTAAATTTGGTATATACCAAAAAAAATAGGTACTAAAATTTTTACAATTTTTTATAATAATTTTGGTATAATTTTATTTTAATTGGTTTCGTCCTAAAACTTGAACTCGAGACGAGAAAACAGTACGGACAAAGAAAAAAAATCTAAGCAGAGAAGAATCATGAGTGTGGTCTATTTACTCTTAAGTTCTTAATTAGCAATAACAACACTTTTCACAATTGCTAGTTCAGCTGCTAATGTATTAAAAATATAATAAATATAAAATTACAAGAGGTAATTTAGCAATCCCTAAGTCTATCCCGCTGTAATTTGGGATTCTAAAACATTCTTAGATAATCGAAAAACAAAAAAGTTCTTCACTTCGATAGTTGAGATATAGGAAAATTTCTACAGAAAATTTCTAACATTTCTCTAGAATCTCTAGGTCTTTCTTATTACTTGAGGGTATTCTCCATTGATGTTGAACCTCATCAGTTTCTATAGACGGTTTCAATTCATCATATTTGACGTGGTCTTTTCCTAGATTTCTCCATCGAATTTGATAATTCATTCATCGAGCCTATGCAGGGCAAGCCGAAGCCTTCATTGTCAGCTTCCAAGCTTTGTTGCATGTTTCCTTCTTGAAGGTAACCTCCATTTTTATCAGCAAAAGTTGAATTCAAGAACTCACCATGTTCTTTGTTGATGATATATTGATTTTGAATACAGTTCGAGTTATTAGTTGCTTCTGGCGCTGCTAATAACACATCATGCGATAATATGTTATATAATTGAACATTATATAACGGTTCCTGAAACATAGACAAAAAACATATTAGTTCTTTGCATCAGTTTTACTATCTGCATCAATAAATGATTAGGAGACAGAGTTTACTGTTGGAATTATGTCCTCTTTAGCAGAATACTCTAAGTTAGAAAGCCATTCAAAGCCCTCGGCTGAAACTATATTATGTTGATTGCTTCTTTCATTAGTGAGAATTGAATTGCAAGACTCATCATCTGTTCCATAGGGATCTTGAACCCTATTATTGTCTTTGGGTCCATTTTGATCCATTGACAGCTCTTTAAGGTGTAAAGGTACCTGAATTGGAGAAATAAGAGTAAGTTTTAGATAGACATTATCATCGTCATCATCATCCATATGGATAACAGATTAAGAAATTTTGCATCAGGCATGGGGAATCTTACTTCCATAATTGTATCCTCTGCAATATGATTTAAGAAATTAGATGATACATTAGATCCTTCATCTTCATTAGTCATGTTATATTGATTGCTTCTTTCTCCATCATATATCTCAACAGCGCTGCAACGGTTATGAACACCGTCAGTGTTGTTAGATGCTTCTGGCTCACTCGACCCGTTAGGGTCTAGGATGTCCTGACCATAGAGAAGAAACAGAGGCTATGAATATCCACATTATAATAGACATATACAACTGAATGAAGGGAAGAAACATGGAGAATCTAAGTTCTAACCTCTGATATCGCATTATTTGCTACATGATTTTCTAAAATAGAAAGAGAATCCTGATCTAATTGACTGACTTCACTACTGGATATATCAACTTTTTCCTTCAGTTTACAAAGTTTGAAAGGCTTCTACATAAATTTAGGGACAAGAACATATTATTTATTGGTGCAGTGAAAGCTCATAAATAAAAACAAAGGTATTATACATATATATATGTATGTATGGTAGCAATGGAAAGGATTGCTTACTTGATCAGACTCGGTTGTAGCATTGAGTTCATACTCATGCATAACCCAAGAAGTCTTGTTTTTGTTCTTATTATTACATTGGCCTTTATAGAAAACCAAAGTCTTCTTGCTGCCGATTTCTGATCGGGTTTTAGAACTAATTATCTTACGAGCATTGCCGGTAGGCTTCCAATACCCCTCGAGGGTAGTCCGGCTAATCAGTTTACTGTTTCTGTACTTGTATTTAGGTGGGTACATGAAGTACCACAATCGATCTCCTGTCTGCAAGATCGAACGCCCTGAAAGACAAACTTATGCATTTATGGAAATGTTACAACAATTTTTCTAAAGAATCCTAAATCCAGGATTAAGAAGCAAAGAATGAAGGGATTTTACCAGGTAATTCCCAAGGCTCAAACTCGCAGATGTCTTGGATTTCAGCAATAACTTGGACAAGAGAATCACGGTCGAAGGTTTTGATACGCAGGTACTCGATGAGTTCTTCATCGGTAGGGTGAAATCTGAACCCCTTCACCAAATTCATTCTATTTCATGAGATTGGTAATAAGAAACTTGACACTCTCTCCTTGTGTGTGCATGTATGCATATATAGAGAAAGTACTCCTTGCTTGCGAAGTTGCAGTACAGAATAAAAATATTATTAGTGGGTTCCCACAGGTCATGGCTACTTCTTCTCCAAGTCTCTACTGTTAGTGTAAAGTGTAAACCAAAGTCATCAATGAGTCAATATTCTAATGAATGTCGCATTTTCCCTTTTAAATATGGAATTTGAACTTTAAATGTAATTTATCAATTTCATAAACTTCTTGGGTAAGGACTACTTTTTAAGTTGATTATGACTATGAGCAAAGAAACGAAGATTTTAGACCATCCTATATTTCCCCCTTACCAAGAAATTGTTGATGGAAAATAAATAAGTAATTATATTAAATGTTTTTTAATTATTGCCTTAAATGTCGACAAGATCCCATATGCATGATAACCTACTAAAGAACTGTCATTGGTCACTTATATATATATATATATATATATATATATTTAGTTTAGTATGATGCTAAATTGGTATATTGCTTCTTATTTAATAATTGATCCTCTCGCCTCGTGGCATTTACAGATTAGCATTTCCAGAGGAAAACAATAAGAGTTCGAAAAAAATTGCCAAGTTTGAAGATCCTGTTCAGTAGTACTCCAGCCTAGGTCTGAAAGTAAGCTTATCCGATTCATCCAAGAAGCGCGTATATTCATTGAAATTCTTAATGAGCTTCTCTAATATTTGCAGCCAAGACGAGCTGATTTTGACATGAACCAGCGTGTCCATAATGTCACCTACATCGGATGGGTCCTGGAGGTCTGTAACATGACATCATAGTATTCTTTCTCTAGACTTTCAATGTCCAAAACTTGGTTTATTTCACAAACTCGTGTCTGTATGGCAGAGCATGCCTGAAGAGATCATAGACACACGTGAACTGCAAACTATCACGTCGGATTACCAGTGGGAATGCCAACAGGACGATGTGGTTGATTCACTTACCAGTCCAGAGCTAGTGGAGGGTACTGAATAAGTTTCTGTGATTCATGGAACAAATGGGTATGCAACTACAAAAGGAGACCAACCGGACTGCAATCAGTTTTAGCATCTCTTGTGATTGTCTGGTGATGGCAGGAAGTAAACCTGGGTCGTACTGAGTGGATAAAGAAACCTAGTAGATCAGGCTGGCCCTTCGAATTCATCCGATACAGGGCATGGAGCACAAAGTCATGGTATGCCAATGCCCTACTACAACCTGTTGTAGAAGCAGATGATAATCTTGTACTTCAGATTACCGTAAACATCAAATAAAGTTAGCGAATCATTTGATCCAACTAGTTTAACTGAACCGAAAACAGAAGATCTGATTGTTAGACAAGCTTTCTTGCTTCTTCATCAACTTCGAACGTGGAGACCTAAGACACTAGTTGCACTCTTATGTTACCTGAACCTCGTATAACATAACGAAGGGAAAAAGTCGGATATGGACAACGAAAACAAGAAAAAAAAGTTCACCAAATAGAATACAATGTTTTATTATAGTTGGATATGGATAACATAAGCAAGAAAAAACGTTCATCAAATAGAATACGATGTTGTATCATCAAAGAAAACGAGCACACAAGTGTTAATAAAGCACAGTTTGACAGAAATTACTTGTTTCTTTGAAGGAGCCCTTCAATGTATTTACAATATTCCGCACGGATAGAATCCAAGAATTCTGTCTCTCATTTCCTGCACCATGGAAGGCAGCAGCTCTAGAGGAAAAAGATAATCAAAGAATGTACATAATTAGAAAATCATATAAGGTTCGTAGAAACAACCGTAATGGCTACCACAGTTCTTGGACAGGTTCCCGAACAACATACCTTAGCATTGCTGCTAGATGATTTCCGGTTCCGAGCAGTGCGATAGGGAGATTGCTCACCAGGCATGCCTGGTACCCTACCCCCGTTGTTCCTCTCTTCTCGCACCTTGTTGAAAATGTGAGTATATCCATCGGCTGATGCTGGGTTACTCTCATCCCAGTCACCAAATTTCGGAACAGCAGCACCTTCATCGGGCTGTTGTATCAGATGTCAGATCGTTAGCAACAAGTTATAAGTCAATAACAAGCTTTGAAGGGACTGGAACTCACTTATTTTCCAAATGTAAGCAATTTATGACAAAATGAAATGACACAAAGAAGAGAATTTACACTTTCATCGCCTCGAGTACTTGGCTTCATTCTGGACCTCGTGGGAGTGCCATGGCTACTATCGTATGAATTCTTTCCTTCCCATGCAGGTGATGCTGTGTTACCTATCCCCGTAGCCCGTGCATGGTGATGGAGTGGTGATCTGTCTATGCTGTTGTCATTTCCTACCCTCGGTTTCGTAGCTTGTTTCGGGGCTTCATGGCCATAACGTGATGGTGTAGTGTCCCCAGAAGCTTTGCGGTTGACATTGTTGTGACGTGCGGGAGAGTCCGCATATGGTTTGAGATCACCTTCTTCCTCATGTCCCCTTCTAGCAGGTCTATGTCCTACTGGCTCATCCAATTCCGCTTTCGTTTTTGAAGCCTGAGGAGCTCTAGTTGGAGCAACAGAACCACGATGCAAGTCGGGATTCTCTTGGGGATCATTCGGATTTACAATCTTTCCGCCGGTTCGACCCTGACGAGCCTTGTCGAAATAAGCTGTGTAGGGGACATTCTCATCACCCTCCCAATTGCCAAATTTAGGAACATGAGATCGTTGCTAAAACCGAAACAAAAACGAAAAACTTGTTATTCAATAAACCAGCAATCAAAGTTGTCCTTAAAGAATAAGGAATCTTACAGACATTATTGGATGCTCTAAATTTTGTTTTGCATCATCAAACTAAAAAACCCACACATTTTTAGCAGGCAATTAGATGCATAGTTTGGGAAAGAATACCTCTGCCCAGATCAGAAGATTCAAAGCCAAATTATATATGAAATGAAAGTTCATCAACCAAATTATGAGCCAACAAAATATAAGCTTAATAGATCATACAAAACAAACAAACAAACCCAATTTTGAGCCAACAAAAAAAAATGAATTTCCATAATTCCCAGCTTCAATTTTTTCTTCTGCAATTTTCTTGGGAAACAAACAGAAAATAATGTGTACTAAACAAAACAAAGAAATTGATAAAGATAAAAGCTTACCGCCATCAACGAACTTGAGAAAGAAAACCCAGAATCCCCAAAAGAATAACAAAAAATAAGCTTGTTTTCTATCAAACAATTGCAGAACAACCCCAGATAAAAATTACAACTTTCGTTAAGAACCCTTCAACTAAAATTCAAAGAAAGAGATATATAGAGAGATGAAGAGAGCTTTTAGTGAGAAACAAGAGGGATTGGAGATTAAAAAATACAGAGAGAGAGAGAGAGAGAGAGAGGAGTTTATCAAGCGTTGACCCACGCCATTGTTAAAGTTTGACCCTTCACTCTCTCGGTAAAAATCTCTGTTTCTGTGTGACTGTTATAGTGTTATGGTTTCGGGTAAAATTTCCTCTCCTTCCACGCCAATGAATCAGCGTCCTTCTCCCATGGAGTGCTATTATTGGGGAGTGGAGGGAATGATATTGGTGCTGGAAATAGCAGTCTTGAGTCCTAAATTTAGCGCCGGTTACTTCTATTGGCCGCTGGCTTGTCAACTTGTAAAATCCTGACACTTAATTATATTAATTTCTTTATTCGAACCAAAAACAATATTTTCAAAATATTTTTTCTCTGTTTGTCAGCTTCTGCTCTCAACGTTTATTCTATTATTCCTTATTTTTATTTATCAAATATTATTTTTTATTGGTTATAAATAAATATTGGTAGAAGTTTTATTTGTTTAATAAATAAATATCAATCGATATGTTTAATTCATTTATATTTACGAATTTATTTATTGGTTTTTTATAATCTTGTTTATTCGATTTTTTTATATTTTTAATATTGATAAACATATAGATTAAATTAAATATATGATAAATTTTTAAAGTTTAAATTATAAAACCTAAAAAAATTAAGGACTAATTATATAATTTCACCATTTTTGACGAACATATAATTTTGACAAATATAAACTAACACACTATTGAACATTCAAACACAAACATATTTTAAAAAATAAATAAACGAACACAAACATAATACTAAAAACTTAAAGAATGCAACTAAACATGAAAAAAAATAAAAAAACACAAACAAGATATTATTTATTTAAAATAATTATAAATAATTTTAGGACTTGATATAAATCATAATTAAGATACTTATCATTAAAATTAATTATTAAAAACTATAATCTAATGACAATTAATAAAATCAATCTATATATAAAAATTATTCATGGCGAAACTTAAACGATATCTAAAACAATCACAAATTAAATCATGATAAAACTCAAATTTATAATTTATATTAAAATTTTGATAAATCCAAACAATTAATATAACAAGATTAAAAAATTCCACCTATATAAAACAATTCTCCGTCGGGTAATTTCCCCTATCGAATTGTGTATAAATTGATATTTTTCACCGTACTTTAAATTTTAATAATACTAATAATCAATTTTTCTCTGTTTATATGATTAAATTTATTTATTTTTAAATAATCGTCTATTTTTACCTAATCACTTATTATAAATAATAATAATAATTTACTTAAAAAAATATAAAATAAATAAATCTGTTATTTGAAAGGAAAATCCATTGCAAATGAGTCCAATAATATACAACAAAGACATGATTTAATTTTCCCAATCCAAATAACACTATATCGCAGGGTTATTTCTTGATTTTACTCCCGACATTAACGCTCGCATTTTGTCCACCGGCCGCCGCCTTCCTTGCCGCCTTTTCTTGCAGCGCCTTCGCATCTCTGTCCACCGGACACAATTCCAAAAAAAATGTGAAGAACGAAGAGACGAAACTTACAAAAACAAAGAAAACTAAAATCAAAAAGGACAAATACAGAAGAAACCTTTCACGGCGTTGTTCGGGAGTTAGGCCGTCGTCCTTGGAATTCTTTCCCTTGTGAGCAGCTCTGGCTTGAGCCCTTTCTCGATCTCGTTCTCTCTGGTTACCCCGTTAGCTTGAGTTAAGGAGGAAAAGAAGAAAAACAAACAGAAAAACACAAATTCTTAAGAATTATACACATTAATCAAACAAAACAAAAGGATATGAGACATTGTTGGTGAAAAATTAATAACAGTTTAGTAATAAAATCAAAGAAGAAAGAAGAAATGACGTCGATTGGATCCAAACAAGGCGTGGACTTGAGGAAGGAAGAAGATGACTTATAATGGAGAAGTGTGGAAGAGTCTAGAAGCCGGATCTATTCTGTTCTTACCATTTAATATTAATTAATTGTTTATTATTTATATAATTAGTTGGGTCCAATTTCCAGCCCTTTGATTGGATGAAAATGATGGATCCCACGTTTAAGCTTAATCTCACCGTCCGATTTGAAGGAGGCTTTTTTGATCGCACATTCTTAACCTTTGGTCTTGGGATGTTTATTTTAGGCCTAATTTTATATGCTTACTAT
Source organism: Abelmoschus esculentus (assembly GCA_035048815.1). Taxonomy (NCBI): domain Eukaryota; kingdom Viridiplantae; phylum Streptophyta; class Magnoliopsida; order Malvales; family Malvaceae; genus Abelmoschus; species Abelmoschus esculentus. Next base: position 11,753,295 of record JAUCBN010000051.1, on the reverse strand, counting down.
GATAAATTATTGAAAAATACGAATGGAATTAAGATGTGATTTGGATTAATTGAAACTCACATGATATTAATAAATATTAGGATAAATGTAAATAATAAATTATAAAATTTTAAATGAATTTATAGTATTTGAAATATCAGAAAATAAAGAAAAAAACGAAATGATATAAATTTATTCTAAATTAAATTATTATGATAAATTATACATGTTAAATTTAAACAAAATATAAATTAACAATGTAAATGTGAAAAAACGTGACTTAAAATTTATCTTAACCAAGTATCTTTGTGTTTATTAACATGATATTATTCCTTTTTATCTAGTGTTAACTTTTTAAAAATTAAATATTTTAAATTTTGCTCATAATTATTTTAAATATTTTAATTTATTAAAAATTTTAAAATATATTTTAAAATTATTTGATTATAATTTTTAAAATATATTTTTTATATTTTTATCAATAATAAACATAAAGTTATAATGAGTAAAAATTAAAACAATTTGATTAAAAAATTAATAATAAACATATTAAATGAGATGGAGGGAGTAATTTTTAACTCAAATGACTCCATAAGGATTAAAGGTAAATTATAATCGAGGTCACTCAATTATGTGTATGGTTATATTTGGGTCATCTAATTATTAAAAATTATATTTAAGTCACTCATTTATGTGTAAGGTTATATTTGAGTCATCCAATTATTAAAGGTTACATTCGAGTCACTCAATTATAGATAAATTTACAATTTTATCACTATTTATATTTAAAAAAGTACATTAATTCGATCATTTTTCTTCCAAATTACTTATATATTCTCATTAGTAGTAGAATATTTCATTTGAAATCATTAACTAATCAAATACACAAATTAATAAAAAAAATTAGATATAAAAGATAATACAAATATAACCTTACTTATAATTAAATAATTTAAATATAACTTTCATTAATTGAGTGACTAAAATATAAATTTCCATTATAATTTACTCAAAGATTATCCAAATTATTTTATATTTTAACGCCATTTTTATTTTTAATCACTACAAATATCTGTAATTAATCTAATTATCTTCAACTATATGTAAGTTTTAGTAAATTGAAACCCCAAACCTTTCCCATCCTGAGGTAATTTCTGCAACGATCCACGAGTCATCATCCCCTCCACGAATTTCCCCTAATACCCGCTCATTCCTTTTTATCACAAACCTCGCTCGTCTCCCTCCTTGCCGTCCCCGCCGTTCAAACTCTTCCGTTGAGGGGAATCACAAAAACATTTCCCAGTACACTTGGATTTCATTTTCCAAATGCGTGCGTGATCACATCTCATCTTCTTTATGTAGTGTTTCAGATTTTCAATTCCAAGTATATTTACTCGGATTTGTTGTTTTGTGTTGTACAGATGAAAGAATAATTGAAAGCCCAGAAATAGAGTAATTGGTTTCCATCGGAGTTGTTTCTGCACAGAAATCAGAAGGTAATCATTTTGCAGAACAAGATTACTGTAAAACAAATGTAATTCAATGTGTTTATGGAAGATTATTGATTTGTTGTAGCAGATGTCGAAGGTTGATAATAGTTTAGCTGGTTTAACTCTTGACGACGTTTTGGGAAAAGCTAAACAAGCTAAACAACAGCCGGTTCAGAACAAACCTAAACAGGCTGAAACACCGCCGGTTCAGAACAAAACTAAGCAGGTTGAACCACCGCCGGCTAAGAATAAAACTAAACAGGCTGAAACACCACCGGCTAAGAACAAAGCTAAACAAGCTGAATCGCTGCCGGTGAAGAGCAAAGCTAAACAAGCTGAATCAAAACCGGATACTGTACCGGACGATACATCTACCAAGGAGAAGAAGAGTTGGAAATTGTTTCGGGAAAAGTTTTTGCTCAAGAAAGCCGCAGGTTCGGCTTGGACGTCCTCGATTCATATCCCGGCGTCTGATGTTAATGTTCAAGGTAATAGATCTCAGGGAGGTGAACGTGCTGCTCCGGCTGGGAAACCTCTACCGCAATTGGCTCGGAGAACTTCTGTGCGGTATGATAATCATGATTCCGCGGATTCCAGCACGCAGAGCGACGGTCCACCGTCGAAAAGCTTTAAGCCACATAATGCTTCTCATTATTCGACAAGCAAAGGTGACGACGACGACGATGACGATGAAGACGACGGCGCCTCTCTTAGGGGAGTGCATTTGCGTGGGGAGAGATCATTGTCGGCGAGAGAAGCGGTTGCTTCGCAGGAAGCAGCGGAAGCTGCAGCCAAACAAGAAGAGGCAGAAAATAACGGTTTGCCGGAGGGCGATGAACCTGTTAAGATGTCGTTGATGGATTTATTAGGTGAGACGGGATCGAGTTACATCGACGAAGACGACGAAGACTACGATGAAGACGACGAGGAGGAAGAAGAAGAGGAAGAGGAAGAACTCGTCCAATCAAAGGGAGCCGAGTTCACGTGTTGCGTTTGCAAGGTCAATATTACGAGCTCGGCGTATATGCCTTGCACGCATACATTTTGCCGGCTTTGCTCGAAGGAGTTCTCTGTTCAGCGAGGGAACTGCCCACTTTGCAATGGCTTCGTCTCTGAAATTCTTGAGATCTTCTAATGGCCATTGATTTTTTAATCTCATCTCTTTGCTTCATCTTCCTCCTTTGAACATCATCTCCCATTTCTGATTGTTGAGAAAATTTGTGTAAACAATTGTTATTTGATTACCAGTTTCCTATCTTTTTCCCAGCTTTTTTACTTGGTTTTGTTGTTCCAAGTCCAATTTTGTATTAGCAAATCAAGGTTTAATTATTTCCTCTTACGATTCTGGAATGAAATTCGTATCTTCTTCTTTTGGTAATAAAGGAAGTGAAACTAAGCAGCAGGACTGGGACAGTCTCGGGTCGGCAGCTGCAGCATCTCCCTAGGCTGTCATTGTATAATTTAAATAGTACGTTAAAAGTATTAAAAATTAGAATATAATTATACGGATTTTAGTTTAAATATTTTCTTAAAGTTTTAATACTATCACGAAAATAATTACTATAATTTTCATGTAAATGTTAACTTATATTTTAAAAGAAAAATTATAATGTTAACTTATATTTTTGTCAACTATAGCGAATCAAGTTTAGTTTGTTTGAAAGAAAAATTATAATGTTAACTTATATTTTTGTCAACTATAGCGAACTTAAAAGATATTATTGAGTCAACTAATATAAATATAATTATGATCGGGGGTTTTACTTAAAAAAATTTTAAAATTTTAATTTTATTTGAGAAAAGATTATTGGGTGAATCTTATTCACTACGTCGTAGCATCTATGGTCCAAATAATTAGAATAGTTCATCTTTAAATAGCTAGTTAATAATTATTTACCCATTAACTACATATACGGAAAAGACGATGATTCTTTAAAATGAAAAAAAAATCTTAAAACTACTGACCAAAATAAGACATAACAAAAACAAAAGTGACCTCAGATTAATTTACCCTTTAATGTTTGGGTCTGATGGTGGCCACAAGACAGCAGCCATTAACTTTGAGTTTTAGTTTGCTCAGCAGCTCTCTGCTCTTCTTCTTCCCGAAACAAGCAAAAAGCAAGGAGGAAAAAGGGTGGAGAATTAAAGGTCTATACTTTGGCAGACGTTAGTCTACACAACAATGCTAAAGACTGCTGGTTTCTCAATGTGGGCAAGGTACATTCTTCTGTTTTCTCCGGATTTTGTTGGATTTCTAATTTAGCCTCCACCCAATCTGGGGTTGCTTTTTTTCCTAGTTAAAAGTGTTTTTTTTTTTTTTGTTTATATCATGCAAAAGTTTGGTATTTTAATTTAATTATGAAGATGCAAGATTTGGGGAAATCTTATTCTTCTGCATAAGCGGCTTATCTGTAGAAGCTTAGGATACTTCATAGTCTGTCTTTTCTATATGAATTATATAAATGGCTTATCTGCATAATTATGAGTTCTGCAAGATGGATGATGTGCACTGCGTTCTTCTGGTAGTTGGTAATGATTTTAATAGAGAGATCAGCCGTTTTCTGTATGTTTTCCCTCTATTTTCAGGGTACTTGTTGATCTTTGGAAATTGGAATGTAAAGAATGTTTACATTGCTTTGATATATAATACTTTTTATACTGTTTCACGGCCGAGTTTTTGAATCGTCTCCGGTAGTTTCGATGGTTGCAAACTCGCAAAATCAGTGCTGTACTTGTAGTAACATGAAGCAGGTTTCAGCTTTTGATTTGAATCCATGCTCTATGTTCCTTCACAATTTTCGATCCCCTTAATTTTCATTTCTTATGTTTGAACAGGTATACAATGTAACTAAATTCTTGGAGGACCATCCCCCGGCGATGATGAAGTCTTGTTGTCTGCAACCGGTACGAGAAATATTTAAGTTTTTGTACTTGTTTTGCATAATCTGATGTCTGAATTGTGAAAAGGTGAAGAAAAAAACGGAAATGACATTGGTGTGGTGTGTGTCTGGCGGGGAAGGATGTAGCCATGATTTCGAGGATGTTGGTCATAGCAGCAGTGCTACAGCAATGTTGGATGAGTTTTACGACGGTGACATCGACGCATTGTTAGGAACTGCAAGTCAAATGAAGAGTATGGCAGGAACAGAGTTTAGAGAAGATAAGAATAGACTATAGAGAGAGTAGATTTTTTTTTTGCTTGATTTCCTGCCTATCCAATCCCCTTTTAAAATCTTCTCATGCTTAGGAGCTTTTCTCTCACACAATTCCGCCCGAGCCTTATGTGTTGGCTATTGGTTATTCATCACTGGACCACACCCCTGCTGATCATGCCTCTCATGTTGATTCTCACTTTGTTCACCATGATTCATAACATACATCAACTGTGTCAACCAGTGACAAGTACTCTCCCCGAAGCAGCCTCAATATGAGAAGGATAAGACCCCGGAATTCGTTGTAAAGCTTCTCCAATTCCTTGTTCCCCTCCTAATCTTGGGATTGCTGCTTCTATACCAAATCACCAGCTTAAGCATCGAGACAACAAGAGAAAGCTGGAAAAAAATTCTCACAGTAAGGTTCTTTTAGTTTAAATGTTTTGGAACTGTGGCACATGTGCTTGCTTTGTCCATCGACCGGTTCCCAGTGCCCCCTTTGTAAAATCTCAGATTGTTTCATTTCGGGGGGGGAATACTTCGTTTTCTTGCTCATATGGGAACCTTGAAACTAGTCCTTTTGAAACCAACCATTCGAATTTAGTTATAGTTTCTGCCAAAAGCATTCGAATTTAGTGGTAGCATATAAATTTATGTCTTAATCTTTGTTTATTTTTAGACCTTATTGGGACTATTGAGCTGAGTTACTTGGATTTGACATTGATGGTTTACAACTTGCCGGACATAAAAGTGACCAGACATGTTGATCCCGGAAAAATGATTTCTCGACAAGTTCTTGTACTTATCTCTATCACATGCATTTCTCGAATGACCAACATTATTTAATAGGCAAAACGGGCTCTATAGCCATGATTGAAAGAGTACTAGAACAAGCAACAGGATGTATTATATTCTTCCTTAACATTTTCTTACAGGTATTTGCCAAAGAAGAACTAAAGATTGGCAAGCATAGAGGCAGAGGAAGGTCTGTAGAAATCGGTGCATCAGGGAAGGTACGCAGGGATTAACAAGGACCCCATCATGATCAAAGGAGAAAAGGATCGAAAAACATTCACATAAAAGGTAACCGTAAACCTTGGCATTGCTCGACAATGAAAGGGAAAATAACCCATTTTAAGCATCTAATCAGTGCTTGCACATGTTCTTTCATTCACCTTAGAATCAGTTCTATAGGACTGCCTTGAAGGGGAACTGGATCCTCTTGAAGAAATATGTCCAAACAAGCTTAGTTTACCGATTTTCTTTGAGAAGGATCTCATAAATTTATGTGAACGAGACTTCACCATATCCCTCCTCATGCAAACGTGATCTTTCTCCAGATCGTTTAGTCTCATCCGCATCCGAGTAAGCTCGAGTTTAAGCTCCCGGTTTTCTCGCCTTAAAGATGCATAATTGTCTCTTGGGGACATTGCTGCACTGAGTGCACCGCTGTTCATTCTCCAAGAGTGGTGATGCACCACCGGCTTGGGGTCATCCTCAGGATACGAGCAACACAAGGCATTTCGTAGCCTTAATTGTTCGAAATAAAGAACTTGAACTATTGATTGGATAGGAAGTCGTTCGTTTTGTGCTGCATGTGCGCCAGCTTCTTGTGAGAGCTTTTGGAAATCGATCAGTTTGCAGAGCTTCTTCTTGTCTTCATCCGATAGACCCTGATGAGCCTGAAAATGCATTCATTACAAAGTTATGGAGCTGCCTGTAAAGGTTATAGAAATCGGAAAATATCAGTACACATACTTTCAGGTAAATATCAATGGCTCGATATAGCCCGTCGTGGATAGTCCGAGCATGTTCGGGTAATGTCTCTGCAACTGCCATGAACTTTGCAAGCTTGAGGTTTGCATCAGGAGCAATTTCAGCTAAATAATTATCCACCAATATTGCAACTTTAAACAATGCAGTTTGGGATGGTGATCGAGGACTATCGGATTCAAAAACAGATGCATCATCCATATCTTCTTCACTATCATCTTGTTGTGAAAAGTTCACTAATATCCTTTGAACTGTATCGACATCAAATAAGGTGCCATCTCCTGCATGTCGAAAAGATGGGATTAAAATGTCGTCGAGGGTTGCAATATCCAACTGTGATCCAATCCTCCGCTCTAGATCGAGCCTACAAGCAACAGAGCAATCAAGCATCACTGCACTTCTAAGAAGTCCAAATAGGAAACTGATAGGCACTGCAAGTTTCTCAACAGGTAAAAGGCTAACAACCGTCTCAACCACAAGCCGTTCGTGATCAGTCGAAACCAAATCAACCTTCGTATGGCCCGACGGATTCCACAAGCTGCATTTCTTTGTCAGCTCCTTTTGTGCGAAATTCACGAGGGATGCGCCAATGCTTTCGGGACGGACACCGCGACATTTCATAGCTGTAATGAGTCTTTCATACAAATCAATCCGAATAACAGAAAGATCTTCTATCCACCAGTCTCCCTCACATTTCGCTTGTCTGCTCATATGAAGTCTGCCCGAACTGCTGTATTCTAAACGAGAGAAGCTTGACGCGATCTGTTCAGCGCAAGCCTTTGAGGCGATTGCATCAACACAGCGGCCAACTATCTTCAACTTATCTGCAAGAGGAAGCAGGCTCTCGCATTGCTGTAAAACTTCAACACACATCTCCAGGTTCTTGCAGACAACACTTTCAAGATACTCTTCAGTACGAGAGCCGAGATTATCTTTAGAAAACTCCTCGTTCATTTCAAGGTAATCGGAAACACAGTAGAGCTGAGCCACATTGAAGCATGTAATCTCGAAGTTAATGCCATAACAGAACTTTGCAGCCAACTCGAATGACTCGGCATCTCCAGGTATGTTTACAAGCTCCACTCTTAACATATCGGAATTCCTATGTTCTGCAACTAGCCTCTGGATTCTCCCACTTCGAGAAACAAGAGGAAACTGCACACACACACGAACACACACACACGTATATATGTAACCTACTATTTATGAAGAAAATTTCAGAAGTGAAGAAATGAATGCAACCAATTACCTTGTGTAGAGCAAATGTGACTCCATTTACTTCTATTGTGATATCACTTGGAACATCTCGAAAAATCCTACAATTAAGAGAAATACTACTTAGAAAACATTAGCAGAGATAGAAGAGACAGACAAGAACATAGATCTTGACTTAAAAAACCAGATAACAAGGTCGTTGTCTGAATATAAAAGATGAACAATCCATTGGCTGCCCTGTAACAGTTGCACCGAGAAAACAAAGATCAAACTTGTACCATTCATTGCAACGCTGTCTTGTACTCTTTGATAAGAACAGCTGTTGCTGCTTGTCCATTGGCAAAGAAAAGTGAGTGAACTTTCAGGAGAGACAAAGACAGACTCCTAGTTAGAGATGTTTGTGTTGTTTGCTTAACTTCTTCAGCCATTTTTGATGAACCATTGGTTGCTATCGGCCAAATCAATGGTGGGACATCCAACCTTAATAATTTTTTTTCTCTTTTATTTATTAAACTTCAAATGTACTAAAACAATCTCCTAAATGTTACTGTTTTCTTGGTGTTTGGCTTTACTTTGTATACCAATATTGGATTTTTTGGGGCTTAGAAAGTCAAAAACCTGTCATTAGAACATATGAACAAAGAACAGAAAAGGGCGTGGGACAAAAGGAGTTGTAATCTTTGGACATTCATGCTTTTTGCTTTGCTTTTCATTAACCCTAAACATCATCAAAAACCCTTTTTTTGTGTGTGTTGTTTGACTCTATCCGTAGCAAACTTTAGCCACAAGTCATGCCTGGGAACCGTTGATTTGCAAAGCCATGAGAGCCATCAAGTTTGGAAATTTTTCATGATACACGTACTGTTTGTTTGCTTTGTCTTGGGTTCATAAATGGAAGACAGAAAGATTAGTGTTGAACTTTTGAGCAATTTGTTTAAAATTTACTTAATAATGATTGTGAGTTGAGTAGTAAAAAATTGTATATAGAGAATATAATTATTCATGTAAACGAATATTTTAGTTTTAAAATTTATTAATTTTATTTAAGATTTAATATTTAAATATTTTGATAATTAAATTTTAAATTTAGAATAGAGGTTAAATTTTAAGATTTGTTATTAAAATATAAAATTTATATGTTAAAATATAAAATTTTAACTATATTACCCTAAAAATTCAATTCATAAATCTTTGATATACTCTTTCTTCATATATTATATTTCATGACCCGGGCCCCTAAAATCTTTAGTTGATTTGATTTTGGGTTGAGTTTGTATGTGTTTCGAATAAAAAAACCTTTCAAGATTTTTATTTAAATTCTAACGTTGTGAATAGAGTAATTAAATTTAAAGATCTCTTATATCAAGATTTAACAATAATTGTTTAATTTAGTTAATTAATAAATTAAATATAATATTAAAAAAATAACCCTATACACATAAAAGACAATGAAACAACCAAAACTTGGCTTGAGGTGAAGGTGGGGAGGCGGTGCTGCCACCTTTTGATGATGTTTTATGATTAGCCACCGCCAGCGGCCACCACCACCACCACCTTGTTGTGTTTGGGGCTATGATTTGTGGATCCCTTTCCACATAATTTACCTGTTTTTTTGTCGGAATTGACCCTTAATTGCTATCATTGGATATGATGATTTCCCCACTACCACTAACCTCCATTCCTTTCAGGTCTCGCATGAAAATGGTCAATCATAACCAAAAAGCAAGTTTTTTGAAGTTAAAAGACAATCTAAATAGTAAATAGATTGCTTTTCAGGGTTAAAAGATAAAAATAGGAATATTAATTTCTATTATTATCAAACTAGGACTCAAATTTTATATTTATTAGGTTAGTATTATTACAGTAAACTCGTCGTCCTCGATAATATTATTTTTATCTAAACTTATAGTAAAAGCACAACGAGTTTCAAAAATCTCTTTTTAAATCTTAAACAAGGTAATTAAATTAATTTTAATCAGAATTCATCATCTTTTTACAACGAGTTTTAAGTGGATTAATGGTTACCATGATAATTTAATGTGGATGGGGCTTTTCTACAAACGACAAGAATGACATCAGTAGGTGGGGTGACTTATGATAGTGAAGATTTTGTCCTTAACGGTTTTGTAATGAATTTAAATGACACACTCACCCGAGACAGTAAAAGTAATAACATTTAGCGAAAGAATTAAACTACGAAACCTCATTAATCACATTGAGGGAATTTATAACCACCCCTATTATCATTATCTCCAAAAACTATGAAACCTATTTTTTGGACTAATTTAGAAAATTCGAACGTAAGTATCAAATATATGTATTAGATTAAGATATTTCATAAAAAATAAAAAGTTCGAACAAGATAGATTATGACTTACTAGTGAGTCGTACTCAAAATGTTTTAGAAATGGAAAATTTGTTTGCCATCGAGTGTCATAGTGAATCTTTTCTTGCTGCACAGGCCTTGACAGCAGCAGCGTAGGAAGCTTTTCAATGATCGCGGGCATTCCCTTGCCATGTGAGGATTTTTGGGCCTATCCCACAAGTTCGAGCCAGGACTAATAATGATCCAAGATTAGATCGTAAATAAAATAAGATAGAATATAAATCATTTGAGTTTAATTTTATTAAAAATTTATTAATATTTAATATGATTTGATTTGATTTTAAATTTGTCTCGTCTACACCCATAACAAACATAAGAAAAGTACTTCAAAAATAATCATTTATCATTATAAATATCAAACATTTTATTTTTTAAAAAATATAAATTATATAAATTAGTATTAAATTTTTTACTCTTAAAGTTATTTTAATCATTGAAGTATCAAATTATATAAATTAATATTAAATTTTATTTTTGAAATTATTTTGATCAATAAAATATCCAAACTTTCAATTTACTCGGAAAATTAGACATGTAATATTTTTGTCATTAAACTTTAGACATTAAACATTTTTTTTAATCTTAACCCTCAAACAGTCATGAATAGCGGTCGTTCGGTTTCAAATCTCATCAATCACTTTGCTTAAGTCATTTGAGTTTAAATTTAATCTACATTTTATTGGAAAATACAATAAAGTTCTTAAATCAATCACAAACCTTATAGGAAATATCATCGATCTTTCTTTTTCTTCGTTGGATGAAACACATTTCTTAATATATTATTTTTCTCGTATCGATTAAGTTTGTTAACATTTGAATCTTGAGTTCTGAATCAGATGTTCTAACTCAGAACATTTTTTCTTTTCTTTTTGGATTTTAAGTCATCCCGTAGACCCTCAATTCTGCCATTGATTCTTTCTTCAAGCTTACGTCAATGTCAAATATGTTAGACTTTACAGATCAGGAATGGAGATTAAGAAAAGTATAAAGGAAAGAGAAACAGAAGGAATAAAACTGAAATAGTAAAGAGATAAACGGAGAAATAATGAATACAAAGAGAGTATTTCCATATCTGAATTGATGACTTACAACGTGTATTTATAGCCTATTTAACATATGCCAAATGTAACTAACTATTCCAGCTGGAATAACAGCTAAACCATATTACAACTGACTCAATACTCTATCAAAATAATAGTATACTATTTCATCGATTCGATTTTTTTTTATTTGAGGTAAGATATCTATTCTCGATCGTAATGATTAAATTTTTATTGGTTTTTTATTTCAAACCACAATTTTATTAGACCACGAAACTTGTTTTTTTAGGTGTTAATTTCAAGCTTCCTCTAGTGTTCCTGCATGGAGAAAAAGTACAAATGAACTCGGCAAAAACAAATTACTACCATTTAATTAGAAACAAAAGCAAAGTTACTATTTCCATTAAGACGGAACAAAACCCTCATATAATGAAGGGACAAGCTTAAGCTTGGCCGGGAGCAGACAAAAGCAACGAGTTTGCCACTTGTTGCTGCTACACAGAGAATCCCACATTCATGTCTGTAAATAGGCCCCGTGAATATGATATATCAATGCTAACACCTAAAAAAAAGCACTCTCATCTCAAGTTTGAGAGTAACATAAGCTACTAAAAACAAGACAGGTTGCTGTTCGATATTGCCAAAAGATTTTTATTTTTATTTTCTTACACTAGCAGAGAAAACACATAGAAAACTAAACTTTGCATCTAATGTATTCTTAAAAACTAAGCATAATAGTTGAACATACAACAGAGGGAACCCTAATCCTTGTTTAAAGCGTCAAACATGAGAAACAATGAATGAAAACTCGAGCAAGCTAGAGAAAATGAGGGATTTTTCCAAAAAGAACACAGGTCAAAACAATGCTGGAATAACAAAAAATGACATTTTTTTAAAAGAAAACCAGACCTGTGTCTGAGTTCTTCACCAAAACAAGCCTCCTCCGTTACTCCACAACAAATCTCGACCCCGACAATAATCTCATTGTTACCAAAACACCCTTCACTCTTCTCTACTCCTCGGAAACTACTTTCCTTCCCCTCTCGACTCTGTTTCGTCTTATTCGAAACAGGGGAAACCAACTTCTCAAGCCTACGACTCCTCAGCTGAAGATAAGAAAACGAGGATACGTCCAGGGTCAACCCAACACCGTGTGCCGGCGGACCAGAATGTGTTGTTTTTTTCGAAAGTCTTTTCAAAGCTAGAGCCTTGGCAGCTCTGGTACGGGAACCCATTGTCGACTGATGAGAAACTTCCATCACTGCTATGTCACCAGTTATCTTAGACTTGTTCATGGAACCTTTTTCACAGAGAAATATGGGGTTTGATGTTGTCACCAAAGATGTTTGTAGAATCTAAAACGTGGGAATATAAGAGGAATAGGAGGAGAGCTTGTTATTCAGAAACAGAGGGGGGAGAAAAATGGAGGGACAACCTTTTTTTTTTTTTGTAATCTGACAGTGGAAGAAGAGAAAGGGAGGAAAAATGTTATGATTTGGGAGTTAGGGGAAACGCTGCCGTTTTCTAAAGTTTCCCTAAATCAATGATGTTTGGATTGGCTAGTCTGGCGGCCCCATTGGCCCTTTCACATATTTTTATTATTTTATGTGATATTTTTTTGTATATATTATTAAAAAACTAAAAATATATAAATAAATATTTATATTATAATTATTTGAAAATTATTAAAAAGGTAGAAGTTTTAAAGTTTTTTTTTATTTTACCTTGTCTCTTGTAATTAAATTTTTTATTTGTCTTTTTTAAGTTTTTTTAGAGTTTTATCTTGATTAAGTATGAATCATTTTATCTTAGTAGTTAAAAAAATGATTATTTTTTTTATAAATTACAGGTATAAACATCATAATTATAATACAGTGAATGAACAATCAATATTTAATGATTAAGAATATATTTTATTATTTTAAAAAAAAACTTATCAATTATAGGTTTAATAACAAATGTGTTATTTTTTCCTTAAAAATATATTACTTTTTTAAAATATCAATTCAGTCACAATTACTTGATTATAAGTTTAAGAATAAATATATTTTTTAATTTAAATTTTAAAGTAAACTATACAATTTACTATTGAACTATTTAGACATATCTATTTTTATAGATCGAACTAAAAAATCTTAAACTGATAAAATAATGATTCATATTTGATTCCAAATTCATATTGAATATCCAGATTTGGGATGTAAACGAGCCGAGTCGAGCTCGAGTAGTGCTAAGCTCGGCTCGACTCGCTAAGATTTCGAATCGAGTTCGAGCTTAAGTAATTTTAAACGAGCCTGAAAAATCTGAGCTCGGCTCGACTCGTTAAAAATTCGAGTCAAGTTCGAGCTTTTTTCGAGCCTAATCGAGCCAAGTATTGATCGATGTTTGATCGTGTTAGACTCGAGTAACTCTTATCTCTCAAGTCTAATTTAAAGTCTAATGGAGAAAAACTTTGATACACACGTTATATAAACTCAAGCTTGTTAATTTTAGGTTTTAGTATGTTAATTTAGAGTTGAAGACTTATGTTTAGGGTTTTAAGTTTAGAAATTTATATTTTAAATTATAAAAAATATTATATTTATGTTTTTTAGTAGCTCGTGAGCTTTTTGAGTCGGGTATCATGTAGCTCGGCTCGGCTCGTTAAGAACTCGAGTCGAGTTCGAGTTTGAGCCGAGTCCAATCGAGTCGAGTTTTAACCGAGCTTTGACCGAGTCGAGCTCAAGTAGCTCGCGATTTATCTCGTCTCATTTACAGCCCTAATCCAGATATCTGAATATATAATTTAGTTTAATTTAGTTCATGGGGAAAAGTTGAAGGGCCGGGTCATTTATACTTTGGGCCAAGTGTAATAAACCCATGAACGTATACCTTATTTTTAGTTAAGAATCTATTCGCCTGGTAGGCAATAGGCATAGATAATATTTTGATTTTATTATTATTTATTAGTTGGAAGTTGTATTTTTTTTTTAATATATTGATATGATTATAAGATAATATTTGTTTAATTTTTTTACCCTTTAAAAATACACATCATACGATATTTGAATCTAGATCACTTAAATGAAATACATCATCATCTATCATTGCGACCACTACGCAGTTATGTCTATGTCTTATTAACGGGACAACTAAACAATTAAATTTAGGGATAAGCATTTTAGCCAACCTGATCAGGTTTCGGATTTTTAATGAAAAAAATTAAGTTTGGGTCGGGATTTTATTGAGGTGGGAGATCGAGTTCGAGTTTAGGGCGTAAGATATTTGATTTGATCCGATCCAAGATTAATTATGTAATATTCCCTTGAGTTTTCTTAGGGATATTTACTCTTCTCTCTATTTTTCTATAATCGGGTACTTGAAATTGAATTTTTTATAATTAAGTCCTTAAGATTATTTTTTGACAATTAAATCTTTAAACTTATTTTTTCTATAAGTCAAGCCGAGTTTAGGATATTTATTTTTAGGTCAAGTTGGATTAAATTTTTAAAAAACAATATTTATGTTTGAATCGGGCTTAAATAGACAAAAACTTAATCCAACCCGTATTAAACTCTAATTAAATCGAAGGTCGGTAATCGGATAATGTAATGGTCAATCAACAACAAGAAATTGATATGGTTATAATTATCAAATAATGATTTTAGCATCATCTCGATTTTCTCGGATGATTTCTTTTCTTTCAGACCAAAAGGCGAACAAAACAAAACTTGTTCTTCTTGCACAGATCTAATATACTTATATATTTCGAACATAAATAATAAAAAAAATAAAAGAAAAACTTTATATAAGGATTTAAAAGCAAAAAATATATAAATCATAGCAAGATCATCATCTATATACGAAACATGAAGAAGAATATAGAGTATCTTTACATTTCTAGTTCAAAAAACACAGCTAAAACAAACTCACCAATAAAGGACAAGCAGTATATTAATGGCGAAACTAAAACAAGGTACTCATAAAGATACGCCAAAACAAGTTACCAATAAAGCTTGAACTCTCTTCTTCCACAGATTACTCCCCATCATCTTCAACCTTCACCTGTTGGAAATAGGGTTCGGTCCACTTGGAACTTCATGAGCTCCGGCTCCGAACTCTCTACGCGAGGAAGATGCCGCCGACGATGTCGAAGTAGGCGTGGGATGAAAATTCATGGAAGAAGGGGTTGGTGTTGATGGTTTGGAGTAGGCATGTAATAGAAGCCTTTTGAAAGGGATTGATGGAGTGACATTGGGTGAGTTGATGGGGTGGTTTGTGGTAGTAGGGTTGAGGAGGAGGAGGAAAATGAACAAGGAAAGGGCGAGGAGGAGGAGGAGGGAAGAGTGGGAGTCTGCGGCGGCGACGGCGAGTGTGGATTGTGTTTTTGGTGCTGCCATGCATGCGATGAGAATAGAAAACCACCCCCCAAGATCCCACAAGGGTTCAATATCCATGAACCAGCACCCAGGCTAGAGTTGGGGGCAGGCGAATTTCAAAAGAGAAAGGAGAGAGGTATGAAATCAAAGGAGGAAAGGAAAGGTTTTAGCAGAAGAGAATGGAAAACGGAGAATCCAATTTGACATGCAAGTTTTTTTTATCATAAAGTGTTGCTACTTGGAGTGAATTCACCAATTAGCCCTCACATTATTATTATTATTATTATTATTATTATTATTATTATTATTATTATTATTATTTGGTTTCTCAAAATATCCATTAGAGAAGGGAACGTTGATTACAAATTTTAAAATTACTTCGTATCTAGGGTAAGGATCGAACTCTTCCATATTTCCTAATCCTTGACCATAAATTTTTTACTCTTGTTAGTATCATTATTGATGTATCACGCTAAAAAATAGTTTAAAATTTAATTTTTTCTATTGGTATAGAAAAAGACAATGCTTATCCAAAAAAAAAAAACAATGATTTTTGGTTTAAATTTTTATATAATTTTTTAACGTGCATGATGTATTTTTGACTATATTGCTCTAACACACATGTATGGACCGAAGGGATGGTCGTATCTATGTAAGTTTTAAATTTTTATATAATTTAGATATTTTTTTCATTAAAAATATTTTTGTGTGTTATACATTAATAGCTTAATTTCATATCTCGACATAAAGTCTTACTTTCCGCTTCAACATACAAAAATTTAGATATATAATCAAGTTTACTTTTCTTTTGATGAATCATCCTTTGACTAATGGTTACATACAACCAAAATAAAATTGTATTAATAAAGTTTATTACTAGTATATTTAGTGATAATTTTTTATATTTATCTTTGGATATAATATTAATATATGATTTATTAATTAATTAATCTGATCGAATACGAAAAAAGGGGTTTGGAAACGAAAGTTGGATTTGAAATACAAGGATCTTGAAAAGAGATGAAGAAAACAAACTAGAAAGAAATGGGAGTGGAGGGATGGTGGCTTGGACGCTTCCCTCAAGAAATCTTCTCCTTTGACTTGCTCAACCCTTTGTAGGGGAAAATAATATGCTCATGATTTTCTTACACTCTCATTACGACTGTGGTTTACCTCCTCTTTTCAGCGCGTGAACACACGCACTTTATGTATTCATCAACTATATACACATTTGTATTTGATACCATCCATTATTCCATGGAAAAGGGATGAATAGTGGGGTATAGATATTGTCATATACATACAATTTTTTTGAAATTTATTCTTTTGTAATAAAAAGATACTCTTTTATATGTTTTATCGGTCAAGTTCATTGTCTGACACACAAATTTATTGTCATATTAACAAGTCAATAGATGTCAATCTCTCGGGAGTAGATTGGACAATTATTATTAATAGATATCGACTCGCTCCTTAAATACCCTCAAAGTTCGATAAGAAGGGACCAAAACACTCCCAAACTAGTTATCCTCTCTCTCCTTAACCTTTTTATCTAAAATTTATGACCTTATTTCAATCTATTACCATTAACTATTATCACTGTTTATAACGATTTTTCGTTAAAATAAACCGTCACAACAATCTCATCGTTAAATATTTATCAACAAATATGTACAAGAGAGAGTGATGGCCAACTCCGTCAAAGTAGTTGTGGGTCTAAATCAACAAAAACATGTATGTGCATAGATATATACTGGTAATCTGAGTGTGGGAAAGGATCCAGGTCCACACGGAAAGCAAAGCATCTAATTCGGTTTCTTTTAATTTAGTGTCTCCCCAATGAAATTGAGAGAGAGAGAGAGCTGTGCTGAATCCTTGAATTTTCTCGGCTGGTATTGCATGTCTCCCTTGGTGGGTGCTGCATGGACCCCTTCTGTCTTTTGTCTCGTAACCTCTCCCTTTGATTTATTTATTTGATGATTTCATAAAGCTTGTAGGACATAATTCACACCACAAGATAATAACATATAATAAGTGGCCGAGCCAGGTATAAATTGGGGGTTAACTGATGTTATTTGATTTGTTTAGATATATAATCAATAATATTTATATTATAATAATATAAAAAAATTTATATCTTATTTTTTATTATGATCCTATTGTATAAAAATCTTAACTCCGCTATTGTATATTTATAATCAATTTTCTCTCAAAATAATTTTTTCATCCTATAAATATTACATATTAAAACTTAGGTCAATTGCTAATAATTTCAAGATCTTGCACTCATGCATTAATTCGATATCAGAATCACATGTAAACAAGAAAAAGAAGATCAAAATATTAAAATCAAGACCTTAGAAGGGTGTGAGCATACAAAATATATCGATTCTTTTGCGTCAAAAACGTATGAGTATAAAGCAATTTTAAAATTTATGGTCAACGTCTATCTCTTATGTGAATTAACAAAATGTAAAAAGATAAGTTATTGAACTCGTTTTAGTGAACACCTTAAAAAATCGAAAAAAAAACATGTGAACATGATAAAATGTTTCGGATGTGAAGTGGATTCGGTACCATGCTCACTATCAACGAAAGAGATAGAAGAGAATCAATGAATCATATGTCAATTCATAAAGCCAATACTATTCGTAAGAAAAGATACGAAATAATATATTTTTTCTTAAAAAGGAACCATGCTCACAATCAACAAAAGAGATAAAAGGCTTCTAAATTTTGACGGTATTTTAATTTTTATAAAAATATTTATTTTTCTTTACACCTTTAGATTTTTGTATGAGATTTAGGTGGACTAATTCTCATTATTCTCTTTTATAGTTGTATTTTTTTTAATAAAATTCAGTTATCATTGTCAAAAGAAATACGAAAGATTATGTAATATTATTTTATACAGTTTGTGTATCAAAATATAATTTATTAAATAATATTGATACTTTTATTTAAAATTCGAATTTGACTCGATCAATGGTAACACACTAATACGAATTTGACTCATTAACGCTTTTAGTTGGTGAAATGCTTTCATCACAATTTATTTGTTCCTTTTTTCAGTTGCGATGCTTTTGCTTTTTCCCAATTAATGTAAGCCTTATAGCAAAGTATATGAACTCATGCTTTTGAAGGCTTGATAACATTTGCTTTAGTTTACCTTACCTGCTGAAACCAACAACAAGACCAGTTGTAGGGTCACACACCTTTTAGCAAAATTCAAAATTATACATCATAAAGGTTTCTATACAAGAAAAACCTAAACGAGATTTTCTTCAGTTTTTTTCCTTTAAGTTTTATGATTTAATCTATAAAATATATATTGTATATTTTTCGCATCGAGACGAAATTTCATCTAAAAAAGATTGTTGTAAGACTTTAACCGATTTTGGTCGATTATGAAACAAGCATATAACTCGGTCAATGCTTTAATCAAACTCCCAGTTGCCATATAAAAATGCCTTCAAACTTTAAGATAGCGGACGAAAATAATCATATTCCGTACACGATTGAATATGATTCGATTGATATTATTGTCTATTGATAAGATAGGATCGAACATGCTTAACATAAGACACAAGAAAAGAGTATATATATGACCAAGTACGTAGGTTAGAAGGATGTGTTAGTATTTGTATCCATTAGGGTTGAGTAGAACACCAAAACCCTAACTCAAAACTTGTCTGAGATTTGAATCCCACTGCTCATCAACCTTATCTTTGGCAGCCTTTTCTTCTAAAGTGTCTTATATAATTGCAGCTTTCTGCACAATGAATTTAATTTCAAAACAATGGTCTACCATGCACTGGACTGAAACGAAATTAAATTTCAAACACAGAGCTTTTAATTGAGTGTCTGAAACCCATTTTTTCACTCTTGTCTTCTTTTTCATAAACCATACTCTACGGATTAAAGATCAAAATCAAAATAATAAGAAAAAAAATTGAAACTCGTGTGGTTTATGTCTAGTAATGACGATGTATGTCGGTTAAGTTTAATTTAGGTTTTGAAGTTCGAATCTTAACATTTAAAATCATTTGTGATTTTCTCGTATATGTTACATTTATGCTTGATGTTTGATGTATGAGTGATGGTAGATGGTGGTCCTTGAAATTTTTTCTGAGATGGATAATAATTAAATCCGTCTAAGGGGATCCCATTCATGTCTTAGGGAGAAATATCAGACAGCAGTCTTTATTTTTCCAGGAACAAACCTATCAGATGAGAGAGTTTTGCATGTTTTGTTCTACAACAAGACCATGTTTTAGTATGTATGTATGTATGTATCGTTAGAAATATTTACCGAGAAAATTCTCATTCATTTACTATAAGATTTAACATTATAGTTATATGATTTAAATCACTTATTTATTACATATTTAAGATAATAGTTATGTGATTTAAATCATATTTAAGACGACAATTACATAATTTAAATCACTTATTTACTATATATTTAAAATGATAATTATGTGATTTAAAACATATTTAATATAACAGTTGCAAACAAGTTAATTTGTTTGTCATTATTGATGTTATTGATTTGCTAATTTTACCCCAGCTTTCGGCTTATATAAGGTTTATGATTTACTTTTAGTGATCTCAAAAACATTCTCATATATTTCAAGCTATCGAGAAGAGAGGGGCAATACTATTTTGTCCAACTTCAAGATTCGGTTGTACGAATTTTAAAAGCACCATGTTAACCTTGAAGTATCGTTCAGTACAATAATTACATTAATCGAGATGAATTTATTTTTAAAACAATAATCATACCACGATACAATAAATAATTTAATCTCTTTAAATTTATTTTATTTCATTCAACCAGCGCTAACGATTTCATTTCACAGTTAAATTTTCGACACGTATATATTCTAGACAAGAGATGATATAGACAAGACAAGCAAGTTTGAAAGTATATGTTATGTAATTTCCAGAGGATGACAAATAACATGACAAACACTTACAAAATAGTCCCTTCAACTTTAGCACTAAAATCATTAACAATAATTCATATAATTTGATCCTTCACAATCAGAATGATGAAATCCTGCCAATAAATTTCATTTTTTTTATATCTTTAGAAAAGCTTTTCATTCTTTTCCCCCCTCAAAGCATTAAAAACTTCTAATTTAGTACTGCATTAACTGGTTTTTTCATCAGCAAAATGAAATCAACCAAATCCATTCAGACCAAACAATTTATTACACATGAATCAGACTAATTGGCATCATGCAGTCGCTTGTAGAACCATAATCGGCGTACATCGATACGAGAATAACCACTCACCGGTATGATCAGAATCGACTGAAGATCGGAAGATACAGCTGCCTAACTAAAATGTCATGAAAAGTTCCTTTCAACAGGCCAAAGTTAAAAAATAAATGAGAGAGCGGCCAAGAGCAGTGTGGTCCAAAGAAGAAGAAAAAAACAGACAGAACACAGAATACAATAATAGCCTAACCAACTAATTGTCTTTTTTCTTGTTTTTTTCTTTCATGAAGAACCTAGAGACATATCTCTTAAGTAAACCTAACCCGGAGTGGGAAAGCTTTGCATTATAGAAAGTTGTGAACACCTTGATTTACTGTAATAACAAGAAGTTTGTGATAAAGATTATCATGTAAAGCTTGTAGGGCACAGAGCTGATCTTCTGAAATCTACTAATCCTTTTGCCTTGATCTTTTTTCCAAAGTATTGTATTTTCTGTGCCTGTCATTTTCCCACCATTTTCTTCATGAACATTAAGAAATTCTAGTGCCGTGCGAAATCAGCGGTGACCAATCAATGATCAAGAATGTGATTATAGATATTATTTTTAATGCAATCTATTTGCAAGTGGTTAACACGTCCTTGTGCTTAAATGGGACTTGAGTATACCCTTCAGGTATAAGGTATTAGTGTGAAGAACTAGAGACTAGCTAAATGAATCCCTATAGCTAAGATTGCACAAATGGCCCAATAGCTTATGATTAGGTCATTTGTATTACAGTCCCACTGTCGAGGTACATGTGTGTCAATGTTTCGTTTGTTAGAAAGGCGAGTGAAATTTTGGGATATAAAAACCATAATATAGACTATCAGACAGATCTAATAATAATATGTTATAACAATCAGACATATTTGTTAATGATATGTTACATATATACTATCAGACATATCTAATCGCATTACGATAAAGCTGTATATTCCACCATTTGATCTTAAAATAAATAAAAGACTAAAATTAATATAATAATGAATCAATTCTGTAGAAACAATGGGGTGGTGGCGCAGTTGGCTAGCGCGTAGGTCTCATAGCATAAGAGTAATCCTGAGGTCGAGAGTTCGAGCCTCTCTCACCCCAATTATTTTTTTATTTTATCTTATTTTCAGGGGAGCTGTTGGAAAATTGGGCCAAATTGAATTGGTCTTCGTTATAAATGTTTTTGGATCATAACCACTTTGGATCTCAAATGTCTAATGTTTTTTTTTTCTATTACTGGAAGATTTTTTTTTAATATTTGAGAATGACATTTTATGCACAAATTATTTTACAAAATTAATGAGATTTTGATGAATTAGGTGAGTCCCATAAATAATCGATATTGATTGTTATCGACAGACAAATACATAGACAGACATTCTTTTTTTTTTTATATAAATAAAATAAACACCACAAGTTTCATGTAACTGGCTTCAAATGTTTTACTGTAGACCGATCTTCATTAGCTTCTGGGCGTTACACTGAAATACTTCAGATCCTTAACATTAATATGACATTTAATACAGGAAATATCTGTCTCAAACTAAAGGAATGTGGCTGTGGCTGTGGCTGTGGCTGTGGCTGTGGCTGTGGCTGTGGCTGTGGCTGTGGCTGTGGAGTATTTCTTTCACATCTTCATCCATGCAGATTTAAGCTTCTACCTTCATATCACACTCATAGCTCAAGCACCACAACTGTCAAAAACAATATATATAAATATGAAAAATACTTCGATACACAAACCTGATTTAGGAATTAAGGATTTAGATCGTGATTTTATAGTTTAAATATAATGGTTGTGTAACTTTCTTTTACGCACAAACGGTGAAAAAAAAATCTACAAGTGTTCGCTTTTAGGGTTTAGAATTTAACCTATAAACCTTAATCTCGAATCGAAACAATATTCTCTACAACTAAGACGTTTGTAAAAAAAATTATTAGATGTTTATTACTTTTTTGAAAATTGACCGTTCGGCAAGTGGTATCATATTTTTTTAGGGAAAGGTAATGGTTGCCTGACGATATGGCTATGTACTTTCATATATGTATACATGTATACGTATGAGGAGAGGCTTACATTCAGCGTCTGTAGTTATCCAATTCCCTCTCCCGGTAGAGCAACGATTCAAGGCATGTACAACACTCGAATTCAACGAAACCACGTTGCAGGAAACTTCATCGTTTCTCGACGAAGAAGCCATGGAAACCCCAGAAATGACTGAAGAAATAGCCGAGCATTTCTCCGAATCCCATCTCAAACTAATCTTCGGAGACTCACTGATGCTAAGTCGGCGACCATCAACCTGAAAAAAGGAAAAAAAAATCCAAAATGCTCTCATAAATACACTTCCTCCGACACTAAGTAACAAAGATTGAATGAATCCAAATTCCAAGGTTATTTTCAAGTACCCTTTTGCTCAGCTTTGCTCCTTTCTCCGACTTGGCCGAAGCAGCAGACCATCTCAACAGCTCCTTCATACGAGAGATGGTTTTAGGTTTCTTGTCTTTCGCTTCAGCATTGGTCGATGATACTGCAACTAGAGCTTCACTCAATGGCGACACTTTGTTCGAATCCGATTTGTGATTAACAACGACGAATCCTTCTTTCGTCGTCTTCATTATGGTTTGAGAATATTTTTGTTGATGATGATTGGAGCTGTCGACCTTTCTCAGATAGATACTACTATAAAAACAAGCCTTTGCAATGTCTTTATTGCACAGAAATATAACCGGCTTAAACTTCTTACTCTTTGGTCTTTTCTTGTTATTATTATTCTTACAGGGAACTAAATCTTTGGGTTTATCTTCTTGATCTGAAAAGAAAAATCAAAACTACATATGTTATAAAGAAGATTGTTTCAAAAAATTCCATGTAAGAACTGTTTTTGCTTACCTTTACCAGTGGTATTCGCTCCTGGTTCATCAGCTGCCTTAAAGAGCCACTGAAAAATCTGGTATAGATTCACAATGAGGGATTTATATAAGCTTTTAAGGACAATGCAACTCGATTATGTTATCTGATTCTGAGTTCAAATCTCACCTGCATGTTTTGTGTTTGCACAAAACTGACAGCAAAACCTTGGTCAAAAGACTCAAAACAGACAACTTTTGAAGATCTATCTGGTTCTGTCTGTATGTTCTTAATGGTTCTTTGTTAAATGGTGCACATCTAGAGATGAAGACAAAGGAATTCAGGGTTTGGGGTGTTTAAGAAAAGATGGTGAGAGACAAAGGAAGTTTGGTTACTTGGGTTGAGATTTCATAGTATGGGGAGGGATTATTTATATAAGCAAACAAAATGGTTTCATGTGATCGGAGATTTTAGAGGGGAGATTTTAGTTTTTTAAAAAGTATTGATTAAGAACCAGAATACGTGGTTTGCAGTGTGTTGGCATCTGTGTTAGCCATACACGTGTACGACTGAAGTTAATCCATCTTTGGGTGGTCCCCAAACTCCCCACATTGGTCTGTGAAGTTGATTAGCACTGCCATAACTTTGCTTTGGAGTAAGCACTGACGCTTTCCTTACAGTGAAATCAAGGGTTTGTGTTGTAACATTGTTGAACACATGCTGGAATTCTCAAGATTGATCATTTGATTATTGGGATCAAGTTCGAACCTTATTTTATTCGGATTCGGATGTGAGTGTCGGATGCAAATGTTAAATTTATATTCGATACGAAATGCGAGATGAAGAGTGGTTCTGAGTAGTAGAATAGAGTGTTAAGATATTTTAGGACTTTAAATGCTGGGATGGTATGAGTCTGAGAGACGTTAATGGCAATGGGGGCAAAGACAATGACTGGTTTTGTCTCACATGAGGAAAAGTAAAAGAGAGAATGCCACAAAGGCTCCAGAGTAGAAGTTAGCTGTTTATGCAAGTACACTAATAATAACAAACTTTTGAGGCTAATCTTGGAGAGTGTTTAGGCACGTGTCTCAGCCTTTCTCACCTTTCTTTCTCACAGATTTTGATGGAACCTTGAAACCTCAGGTGAGTCGACGTGTCACTGTGCTGTCCATGGCGTCAAAGGTGGTCATAGATTCCATTGGAATTGTGTAGAATGTGTTTGCTTTTCGTATTCCATCAGTGCATGAGGTGGAATGTCTGGCCACGTTCGTTTTGTACTAGCAAGAAACAATATACATGGCTGTGCTGTCCAGACTGCACTGGATTTTGGGTCGTTTCCGATCAAGTTCAACATCAGAGCACCGTTTTCGAGGAACCGTGGTATTGGTGGGAACATCATCGGCGGGAAATCAGTTCTGATAGTGAGTGTAGCCAATTAAAGATGTTCTTGAATAGCAAAAAACAGAACATGATCTACAAAGTCTTGGTGTTTCCTTGGTATGAGAATATGTTTATTGTCGGGGGAGATGAGCTGGATTGGACATCACAATATTCATCATATTGGAGAATATATATAAAAAGGAACATATATGTGACATGAATTCTTATTCTGGTCATTATAAGGCAGACAAAGAACAGATTCTTGTCATGGAAAAAATAGTCTATCCAACTCCACAAGTAACAAAATTCTGCAAAACTGAAGTCCCATCCAATTAATTGCAAACTCTTCTCTTCTTAGTTCATTCTACACATGGCATAAAACTATACCTTTTTTGGATATGAATGAAATAGATGACTAAGATTAAGGTTTTACTTCCTTAAGTGATAACCTTCACACATATGACTGTTAATCTCAACAGTTCATTTCATTCTTCCAATGATCCAAAAAAACGTATAAAACTTAAAAACGATTCAAAAATGTGAATTAAGACTCGAGGAACTCAATTGTTTGTATAACCTTGAATTTCAGAATCTGCGGTCTCATTCTTTAATCATTGATTACGGTCTCATACTAACAATGAAAGTTGCTAGAATCAGCAGTACAGTAGTAAACCAGTAGGAAAGATCAACAAATGCTTTTTCTCGGGCTCAACTACTATGACCCAAATTTACTCTGTTTCTAAAGAATAAACAAATGAAGATATATCCATCAACAAATGTTGAAAAGAGGTGAATTTCTTTTGAAACACTACTTATGCACATGCTCAAAGGACCTGTTGGAGATATTAAGATTTACAGGTATACCTATTTACAAAATAGGTGCTAGCGTATAATGATGAGTCGAACATAACCTTAGCCTTAGGACCCTGTCTGTTTCACCCGATTACTATCTCCCTTCGGCTTAAGCGACATAGACAAGGATCGCAGCCTGTTTGTGATCTCAGTAAATGAAGGCCTAGATTCAGGATCAGGAGACCAGCACTGTTCCATTAGCTTCCTCCAATCAGGATGGCAACATTCTGGAATAGGAGGTCGAAGAGTGTTCTTCAAGATCCCTCCTGCAATCATAATTAAATCATCAAACAGAAAGGCAGAATTTGATGAAAAACAGAAAGGTTTTTGTTTTCTTTTCAGACAAGTAGTGAAAAACTGGAAAGGAAAGATGGGTTAAGCTTATGCAGTTTATGATAGGGATTCAATTTATGAGTAAGATTCCAGAGAAACATTTTTGAAATCAAGTATATTAGTTTCTTCAAGCCTTTTTGTCTTGATTTTTGAAACTGTCTAAATAGTAGACTTACCAGAAATAATAGGAAAAAAAATCATATATAGAAAAGAATAGGGAAAATCGCATAAATCCTCATACTCCAAAGAAAATATATACCAAAAGAGAATGTTGATGCACCGGTTTAGCATACATATTCCCTCCACAGTGGAACTAATATCATGTCATAACATCTTAATCAATTTTCCATGCATGTATATTTTCCATTCAGAACCAGAAATATTAGCATATTGGTAAATCAAAATCTTACCAATGATGGCACCACAATGCATATCGGCATATGGCTCCTCTCCCGTCAAGATTTCCCACATTGAAATTCCAAATGAGAACACATCGACCTGTCAAATTAAATATAATAAATTTTGGCTTTCATGTGTACTTGTTCTTCCCTTCACTGTGACAAGACATGCACTAGAATGTGGCTTTACTGACCTTTTCAGAAACCTTGGTGCTGCTACCATTTAGCAGTTCTGGTGCCATCCATGGCAGGGTTCCCCGCACGCCTCCTGAAACTAGAGTATTGCGCTTGATTCTTGATAATCCAAAATCTCCAATCTGCAGAAACAACACACGGTAGCCATGCTACAATTGAAGAGCCAGTGAAAACCTTCAGCAACATAAGCCTTCCTAGTTCCTTACATGGTAAGTTACAAAATATAGACAAGTAATGAGGGGAACATGAAGGTTTAAGGTTATTCTATATACATATGATCGCCATCATCTTGGGCTAAAAATAATTTTGGAGTTAACCAGAATTAAGAACTATTCATTCTGGTCATTTATGTTTTATAATATCACGGAAGGCACCTTGAAATCAAAATACCCGCTAGACCAGTGTTTGTCTTTAACACATTGAGTACCTTGCATATGGGTCGTTGTGGGTCCCTTAGATTTACAAGCAAATTATCACATTTCAGATCAAAATGAACAATGTTTTTGGAATGCAAGTATTCCATGCCAAAAGCTGCACCCATGGCAATTATGAGCCTTTTGTGAAGATCAAGTGACCTGCATAAGAAATCCAAAAGAGGCAGTAAGTGCATTATTAATGAGTGAAGGACTATAAATTTGAGAGATTGAACCTCTATTACCTCTCCTTCTTGATTAGGACATTCCTAAGCGATCCATTTACCATATACTCAGTTACAGTTGCCAACGTTCCTCCAGTTCCATCTGGTACTACTCCATAAAATGCAACCACGTTTGGATGATGCAGATTTGAGAGGATCTGTGCTTCTCTCCAGAAGTCTTGGATCTGGAGCAGCCAAACATTCATCAGGTTTGGGCATGCAAATAAATATCACAGCTGCTAAAAACAAGTTTAACTCAAGAAATGACAAGCTTATGAAAATAACAAAAGCAGATTATGAATCTCCAATTGCAATGAAAATAGATCAATAGGAAGAAAGGCAAGGTTACCCCCAGGAATTTGACACTTCATGACATAATAAAATTACTAATATTTTACGACCCATTTTTTATGATTTTTGACCGAAACCCAGAATGCGAGTGCAGTAGGCATGCAAATAAATATCACAGCTGCTAAAAACAAGTTTAACTTAAGAAATGACAAACTTATGAAAATAACAAAAGCAGATTATGAATCTCCAATTGCAATGAAAATAGATCAATAGGAAGAAAGGCAAGGTTACCCCCAGGAATTTGACACTTCATGACATAATAAAATTACTAATATTTTACGACCCATTTTTTATGATTTTTGACCGAAACCCAGAATGCAAGTGCAGTAGGATTTTTGACAGCCAATATTTGTAGAACAGAAAAACCAGCACAAATGGAAACACGCGTCATGAATAGTAACAAACACAAAATTGCTTCAAAATGAATAATATAGTGTTTAAGGCAAGCATATGTCCTCAAATCTGTACCCTAAATCATGAAGCTTCTTATGAGATTCAATATCAATTCTCCTACTTTTAAGATCACAAACTGGAAAGACAAGGGGGTAAAAGAAGGAAAAATATCCCCGGAGACCAACCTGTCGGTCTTGTTCTGATGATCTCCCAGAAAAGCAACTCTTTTTTATTCTCTTTATAGCAACATCTGTTCCCCGCCATTTTCCATGATAAACAGTACCATATGTACCAGATCCTAGCTCCTTCAGTTCTTCGAGATCAGCATTTTTTATAATCTGTCCACCAGAATCAGAAAAGTTTAAATTTCCTTCAGAAGCTAATTTTACAAGCAATGTATAAAACTAAACGGGAGAGGGACTAACAAGGGGCGGATAATTTGTTAAAATTTTGGGTTACAAACGAAAATATGACCAGAACTTGACATAAAATCAAATCTTCTAACTAAACCACTAGTCTGATTACCATGCTAAAAGTAGAATAATAGAGATTGTTGACTTTCAATGAAAAAAAGAGAGGAAAGCTATTCAAGTTTATTTTAAAGACAATTGCTAATATACATGAAGGCAAAGCCATGGAAGGAAAGGAGATGGAGAAAAGACCAAAAAAACGGGACAAATAAGATCAAATTACAAACCAATGCATAAGTTACTTTGAATGTTATCCATGTTTGAAATCATGAGGATACCATAATCATATGCATAATGAGAATTTCAATGTAGATTAACTAAATGCAACCTTATTCAAAAGAAAAAAAAATTACTGATTTCTCAACTATCAAACAGGGGAACTTAATATTTGGCATTGAAAATTTAAGGGTAAATATTTCACCGAACTAGACTACATGAACTGGTCATTATCATAAAAGAATTTTTTATTGAAAACAGGTATAAATCAGTTCAGAACGGAACCTGCAAACCATGGATACTGGCTTCCATTTCTGCTATTTTGGCATCACTGAAGGTATCATCCTTGTCCTGATCATCAGCTACAGCATCCTATGGAAAAAATCATTAAGTTGCCTAAGTTAACTATCATCTAAACAAGTTAGTCGTACATGACCTGAAACTCATCTTACCTCAAACTCAGGTGGGGCAACTGCAGATGAAACTTCATTCCCAGAAGACACACTTGTGATCACATCATCAAAAATAACTAACGGATCTGGCACGATTTGATACCGGTTCATGCTTGAGGTTTGTGTCTGAGGAAATGTAAACTCTCCTACAATTGAATTTCCATGCACAGATTCTGTGTGGACCATCGTCCCAGCATTCTGATTGGGATAATTAAGGTCATCATCAATGAGAGAAACCTCTCTCCTAGAAGCTGCATCCTTTGCTGGATTCCGTAACATAGAATGAAGGTCATTCTTGTGCAAGTTTGAGCACAGACCAGAGTCGACATGAACTGCAGATAGGTGCAAATTGGTTGAGCTCATCAGCATATCTTCTTTAGATGTATCCTTTTGACTTGTAACGCACTGCACTTGTTGTGGTTCAAGAAACATTGGTCCATGCAATGAAACAGAGATAAGATCACCCACTGAACTCTTACCTCTTAAATTGTCCATGGTCTTTGGAAATAAGCATGTGACTTCTGGGTTGTCAGTGCATGAAGTAATGCTACCTTGTCCAGCAGTTACTTTCCCACTGAAATCACAACATTCAATTGTATCATATGTGGGTTTTTCCAAGGTCTGCAGATGCTTTATGTTATCCATTATATTCAAGGATGAAGACTGGGGTACTTGTGAATCTTCGTTCCAAGAATCAATCGCAACACCAAAACTTCGATTGCAGTCTGCATTAGACAATTTGTTGTTGTATACCATATTGCTGTCAGGGGATATCCACTCATAAAGCTTTCCACCTTGAGGCAAAGCTGGATCTGCTTTCCCATACCTGTCACTGGCATCTAAATCATATTCATCACAATTATCATGAGTCCTAATAATGGATTTACTTGAATTAATTTTAGATGTTTGGAGCTTGTCATTACTATCACCAGCAGCCTCATGATGTAGGATCATTGTTGATGAAAATATCAGCATATCCAGTGTTGACCCTGATGTAGGATCATTGTCTGACAAATCATTTTGTGCCCTGGACTTCAGTAGACCAATGTTATCTTGTTGTTGCATCAACCTTTCCTGCACTAAAATTGAAGGTGATCGAGTAGTTGCAAAGTTTAAAGGGGGAGATGGGCTAGTTCCTTCGTGTGAACAGTAATTGGACTTTCCTCCAAGCTCCAGCAGCTTTGAATCTGAAAATGCATGAATCATGCCTGGGTGAGAGTCCATGGGATCAAAAGAACCTAACAACAGGCTCAATGGGTCAGCAGCAGGTGAGATAGGCTTCTCATGTAACACGCCATAACAATCACTATTATTTTCTGTTAAAACTGAAAGAGGCGTGGAATTTTTGCTGGGTTCAGGGCTTTGTGACTGCCCTTCATGTGCTTGGCAGGCATCGACCTTTACGTAAGGGTGATTCCAATTCATCAAGGCAGGTTGAGCCTGTTGAACTTGCTTATAGTTAGGATTTTCTATGCCACAGTTCTCAGGATTTAAGTGAGCTGTAACGAAGGAACTGTTGCTTTCATTGCTGGAGTAACCACCAACTACTTGTGCACAAACACTCTTGGAATCTTCATGCTGGATAGGTTGTAGAGAAATAGACGGAGATGCAAGTGAGGATCTAGTTGTATACTGGGAATCATGGAAAACTTGAGATGGATGCAAGGCATTAAGACAACCTATAGTCTCCAAAGGAAGTATTGAAGTTGGACATTTCCGAAAACTAGGGTTATGATCCAAAGCAGGTCCTAGTTGACTTCCTTCGTTGGGTAAACACTGCCCACCAGAATTGTTTTTAGGACTATGAGCTACTACCCCATTGACAGCTACCATGTAATGGTAATCAGGATTGCTCTGCTGAATAATGCTAGCCTCAAGGGAAGATGCACTTTCAGACTCCCCCAAGGGAATCAAAAATATCCTCAACCTTTGAGAACCCTCAAGCTTTTCAAGCCCGTTATATTCCTCTATCAGATTCTGAAGGTCTTCGTCAGAAGAAACAGATATAAGGGCATCAAGATCCTCGCCAGGAAGTTGGTACTTTATTGTATGAGGTTGGTTGAAAATATATAGCGATTTCCTCACAAGCTCATCCCAAGAAAGACATTTCTGAAAGGTGATAATCCGTGTCTCTCCCCCAACATATCTGAGTTTGCCATCACCAGGCCTGGGAAATATTTTTCCACCAAAGCTACAGAGAAGTTTCATTTTCCAAGATTGAGATCCATCAGAAGCTCCCTTCCCAGTTAAGTTTCGGGAACTAGGAGAATCACTTATGTTAGTGGCTGTGGTAACTGGTGCAAAAACATTGAGATGGTTCCTATCGCAGTTCAATTCACCAAAAGCCTTCCTTTCCGATTGTCCCATATAACCATCTTCCTTCAAGTATTTACTTAATTTTTCTACACAAGACCCATTTTCACTCCCTCTACATGACTCTTGCACTGAAGCAAAATCAGAAAAATCAGAAACACACTAAGAATCCATTCTTTTCAACCCAAGAATTTGGGTTAGGTCCTCATACACCAGCTGTTGGTTCTGGTTCTGATTGATCCTAACTCTCGTCTCATATATCTGAGCTGCATCTGGTATAGCAGGAATCCCTCTTGTGCTAACACACTCCTTAAGAAACTCCGTGGCAAATTCTTCACCTGTCTGTACAGAGTCATCATTATTATTTACATTTGTTCTTGCACTGGGAATAACACATGAACATTCTTGCTGAATCAATGGATCATATGAGACAGGCGCCTCCCATCAATTTTCCACAAACAAGCTCCTATGTCTATATACTTCATATACAATGCCTTAGCTCCTTGAGCAACTCTTTTCCACTTCAACCTACCAACTGATAATTCATAATCAAGCTATTCCCATACCAACTAACTTTCACAACCTCTCAGTCAAAGTCTAGCTTTCCTCTATGCATACAAACGCTACCTCAATCAAATCCAACACTTATTTATGTAACACGGCTTCCACTTTAAAAAAAGGTACAATTTATTCACAAGATACTAGCGTCTCTCGATCCAAAGCCAAAATTTAGCTACAAACCTACAATTCTAAGCATACAAATGCCTCTCTCTTCTACAGGTTCCAGAATCAATCAGATCAACTTAGATCCAAACGAAGAATATGCACACCAGTCTAAAAAGAAATACAAAAGAAACAAATCTTATTTTCACGATCGTAGCTCAGGATTAAGTATATCGGAACCTAAAAGAAAAATAAATATATAAAAATACATAATCAGCAAAGTTTGAACCGAAATTCAGTAACATATCGATCAGAAATTTATAATAAGATGAAATTAGACAAAATTAGGGGTACAGCAGTACCAGAATATCAATCTGCTTTATAAAATTCTTGTGTTCAGTCCTTGAGCTGATAATCTTTCTAGATTGGATCGAGAGAGACAGACATTACTAAAAAGAAAAAGAACAGGGGAAAAACGAAAGCAGAAAAAGATAGAAAAATGAAGAAAATTTTTGATCCAGATGAGATGAGAAATTGGTAATGGCTGAGAAGAGGTCGAGGCTTACGGCTGCAACTGGTGACAATTTCGATTCTCGTGCCGGCGAGAGCTGACATTGCCGAGAATTAAACTTCACGTTAAAATAATAATTATTATATAAATACTGATTGGTTAAAATATTATTTTCTTTTAACTTTTCGGTTTCTGGTAACGGAACTTCAACGGTTTTTTCGTATAATAAAATATTATAATAATATATCTTACGTGGAGCTCTGGTATTTGGAGTTTGGTAACGTTTGCTTTCCTTTCCCTTTCGTTCGATAGGAGAAATTATATCATAGTCCCGGCCTATCACGTCAGTCGTGGTTCCATCCAATAATGACCACCCACTTCATCACTAATTGCCAACTTATTTTTTTTCAACTAACGAATCTTCACTCATAATTTACATGTCATTTTAAAAATATAATTTTTAGAAATTATATTAATTACATGGTTGATTAGTGGCGGAATGAGTGGTTTGCATTAGCTAGGGACCACAGCTGACGTGGTAGGCCGGGTCTATGATATAATCTCTCCCTTCGATAGCCTTTTTTTTTGAATTTTTTAATAAAGTATATTTTTTCAAAGTAAAATACACTGTCATGTATATGCTTGGTTTTTAAAAATTTATACATTTGATTTTAATTTTTTTTAATTTTTAATATTTTTTCAAAATTTATATATTTAATTTTAATTTTTTTAAATTTTAGTGAATTAGTCTATTAATTTTATAATTTATATATCCTAAATTTTAAGATATTTTTACATATATTCACCTCAAAAATATTTTAAGTTTTATATCATTAAATTAAATCATATATATATAATCATATATATATATATATATAACATGACGCGAATATCATTTTAAGCAAAACTTGTATTTAATAAGATGTGAGTTTTGTTTTAATTTTTAAAAATAATATTATCAAAAAATTTCATCCACGTCAAATAAAATTCACTTTTTGCTGGACGTTAGTTTAAAACTCGAGTTATATGAGATGCAAATGTACACGTAATCTGGAAAGGGTATATTTATTTAAATAATTTTGGAAGAACATTATTTATCTAATTGCATAGTTTTAAGGGTATATTTAGATAATTTAACATTTGGATTTTGGAATGTGATTGCGGGTAAGGCTGTAAATGAGATGAGATATATTGAGTTATTCGAGTTCCATTCAATTAAAGCTCGGTCAAAGTTTCACTTGATTGGATTTGGTTAGAGTTTGATCTCGGCTTAAGTTCTTGACGAGCTACTTGATATCGGACTCGAAAAGCTCACGAGCTACTTGATATCCGACTCGAAAAGCTCACGAGCTACTTGAAAATATAAATATTATTTTTTAATTTAAAATATAAATTTCTAAACTTAAAATGCTAAAATGTAAAACTAAACATAAGTCTTAGACCCTAAATTAATATGTTAAACTCTAAAATTAACAAGCTTGAGCTTACACAATTTGTGTATCGTTTTTTTTTGTTGTTCATAAGCTTTTAAATGAGACGTAATAGATAAGAGTTATTCAAGTCTAATACGGTCAAAGATAGGTCAACACTTGACTTGATTGAGCTCGAATAAAGCTCGAATTTGAGTCGAGCTTACACTTTTCAGTCTTGTTTAAAATTACTCAAACTCGAATTTGACTCAAAATTTTAATAAACCAAGTCAAACTTAGTACTACTCGGACTCAACTCGGCTTATTTACACCCCTAAGTATGGACTCGGTGAGAGTTGAGATTCATAGGGTTGAACTTGGAAATAGGAATCATTGTCTCGACATGGCCCGCACTTATTTATTGGTGCGAAGATTTTAATTGTGTTAGTCATTAAAAATTATATTATAGGTTATTTTCATTGCATTATTTATGAGATTAATTAATCAAGTATATTTATTTAATTAATTTTTTTATTTTAAGTAAATTCATACTAATATTTATTATAAATGATTAAAAATATTTTATCAAATGAATATTTATTTAATAAAAATAAAAAATTAATTAAATAAATATATTTAATTTATTAATTTTATAAATAATATAAAAAAATAACTTATAATTCTCGTTAGCTATCAGCACTAAAAACCAACCTCTTCCATATTTATTACACGACCATTTATTTTTGTTAAAAGATTATTACACGGCCACGTCTTGTTCCATTGGGTGGTGTCTGTTTGTCCACGTCCTCCTCACATCATTTCGCTGTCTTCCGCTACACCCGAATTAAAAGAAGAAAAAAATAACGAATTGGGCCAAGGCACACTTCCTCGTATTTCCATGTTGGGTTCGCTTTATTCGGCCTAAGAAATCACGACGCATCACTTCTCTACATTAGACGGGCCGGACCATTTTTTATAAGAAAAATAAATAAAGAATTCAGGTCAATGAACCAAATTTAAACCAAGTTTCATATGTATTCGTTTATTTATTTGTAAAGATGTTCATGTTGAATTTATATTTAATTAAAATTTTAATGACATGTCCAAACTCAATTCATTTAATATTTAGTGTGCTCGAGCTTAATTCGTTTAGTGTTTGCAAATATATTCATTTAATATTTATGAACATGTTCGTTAATATATTTGTCCACGTGTTCGTTTAATATTCATGAACATATTCATTTAACGCTCATAAACATATTTATTAAAATATTCATTTATCGTTCGCGAACATGTTCATTTATATTTTCAAATATCTAAAACAAAAAATTAAAAACAAAACATTCGTGACAACAACAAAATAAAAGCTTAAAAGTCAGTTAAAAGACATTCATTCTAACTCAATATTTTTTTAATTTTTATAAATCATACTCATTCTAAAATTTTAATATTTTTATTATTCATATTTATTTATACTCGCTCTAAACAAATTTAAATCCGTCACTGTTCATCCACGAAGGTGCAGGTTGCAGCACGAGAGTTGAGCCAATATGCATGCATTGCATACAGCAGAGAGAAAAAGGGTGGACACATAAATAATTAAGGCAACCCACCCACTCAGTTTCAGACATCAAGTGGGTACAAAACTGGTTTTTAGGTCTGTAGCCACCCAATCCAACATGCCAGAAAAACTCATCTTCCAATCTCTCATGTCATCCCTCAGTCTTCTGAGTTCTGACACTCCCCGGCCTCCACCATGTGGGTGTCTTTATAAGTTTTGAGATATCAAACCAAAGCAAACCACCGTCATTAATGCACCAGTAAGTCAAACCTACTAATTCATTCTAAAGCCAAGGAACAACCAGGGTTTTCTCTTGTTTCTTTTGTTCCAGAAAGTTTTACACTTCACAGGCACTGGGAGGCCATCAAAATGCTCACAACAAGGAACGGATTGCTGCGAGGAAGGATAAACGGGAGTCCGCGAGCAGTTTATCGTCGTCTTCTCCGGCGTATCTTTATGCACCGCCACCGCCGATTGTAGTTGGTGATTCTAAGGGCAAAGATCAAAAGCTTGATCTGTCTCTTCATTTACGAACAAATTCCATATCTTTTAATTTGTCTGCATGTTTTTCACAATAAAAAGATATTACGACTTTGATTCTTCTGCAAATGGTGTGGAAGATTGTTATATGAGATAATAGGAGTTTGCCAATATAGAATTTGATTTTAAATTTATTTTTCAAACTAATTGTATAGGATTACTAATTTAATAAAGTTTGAATATTTTCGGAAGATTAGAGGTCACCGTCTTAAGAAATATTTATAATTTATGTAAATTAAAAGATTATAGATTTGCATTTGGTCGACGGAGATGGATCTATGAGATTAGAGTGAGCTTTTCTTTGCTTCGACCGAAAAAACCTGACTCCCAGAGGTTAATTCAATTTGATTTTGAATGAATTTTAATTGATTTTTTATGTTTTAAGATTTTTTTTATTAATTATGTATTTTTTTAGTCTTTAAATTTTAAAATTGATTTAACTTAAAAAATTATATGTAAATATTGTTTTAAATATATAACAAATTAAATCAGTTAAATTAATAAATTCAATTAAATATTAATAATAAATACAATGTTTTTAATTAAAAATATTATATAAAAACTTATTGAATGGTTGTAGAAATAAAAGATTTTATTTTTCAAACAACATTATTTATATTGTATATATACATATTGAGAAGAATAAAAATAAAAATAACATCATAATATTACAAATATATATTTAAATTATATTGATTTATCCGTTACCATCCGACCGAATCAATCCAGACCCAGTTTGAATCTATTGAATAACTTCGGTTTCAGCTAATGTCTGTTTATTTATAATTGATTAAGTATAAACCGATCGAACCGAGGTAACCCCCTCCCTGGTGATTTACTGAGATGGGGTCTAATTATTACCAGAGCATTACCTTCAATAACAGAAACGAAAACCCTACATTTCTGCATCTGTTTCATGCATGAAGGAAACGTGGCAATGGGTTGTCGGGGTGTGTGTATTGATTTATACAAGCACCTTTTTTTAAACTTTGGGGGATCAAACATGATTTTGATTGGAATAGTTAGATTCATGTATGTTTTCCGACCCAAGGTTCGATTCATAGATTTAGCTTGAAGGTAATAAAACAGTTTTTATTTGTACATAATAACTTAAGGAAAGAAGTAGTTGGTAGGTCATATGAGTTTAATATGCTCGGATGATGAATTCATGAGTGCACCCTCATTAACATTTCAAAAAACTTAAAGAAATTGTTCAAATCCTTACCAGACAGACTTGGAAATTTAAGACATAAAATAAAAGTTGTGTGTCTTAGCATTTAAACCATATTCAATACTCACAACTGTCCCCTGGGTACAGGTTTCTTTCCCTTAGCCTTTAAAAGGAGGTCTTGGACACATATAAGTCGCCAAGAAACACACCAAGACCGAAGAGAGAGTGTTGTAATAGAAAAGAAAGAGAGATGGCAAAGTGGTGTTTCTTGCTGGTTCTTGTATTTGTTGTGGTTCACTCTGGTGCAAGGTGCAAGAAATGTGCCTACAACCACTACAGTGACCACAACCAGCGGGCCTAGTGGCGGCGTGTCTGTTGAAGACAAGAAGAACTTTCTCACTTACGGTGGCGTTGGGGGCTTCTCGGGAGTCGGATCCAATGGATTGCCGTTTGGTGGTGTTGGGGGTCTCGGTGGGGTTACTCCCCTTGGTGGGGGTGGTCTAGGTGGACTTGGTGGCATAGGTGGACTCGGAGGTGATGGCAGTACTCCTGGAGGACTAGGTGGATTTGGTGGCTTAGGTGGTGGCGCTGGTGGTGGAGTTGGAGGAGCTGTTGGCGGTGGAGCAGGAGGTGCTGTTGGCGGTGGAGTTGGAGGCGGAGCAGGAGCTGGCGGTGGCAGTGGTGCACTTCCTTTACCTTGAATAGTCGTGGGAGATTACCATAAATAGTTTATTCTGTGTGAGCCAGCGGTCGTTTTCTTTGTTTTTCTATTTTTAGTTTGTTACTGAGCGTGTGTTTTTAACTATTTAAAATTAATGTTCTGTTCTGTTCTCTAATTACTTTCCGAGTTTTTGATTTTTGGGGTCGATAACCCAATTATTATTCTTAATTATCACCATCTCATTAAACTTTAGATTTTCCTGCATGCTTAATTTAAATTAACATGTGATTTTAAAAAAATATATATTTTATATGAGAGTTGTTTGTATATTTAACTTTAAAATTCTAAAATACTGAACTTTAAATTTTATAAGATACGAATGATTTTTATTCCATTGCAATAAGTATTATTGATATCATATTCTTACAAATAAAATAGGATCATCCGTCAATGTTTAATCTTAAACTCTAACATTAAACTTCTAATGTTAAAACAAAATTTCAGTTAAAACAAGCTTCTAATATTGTGATTTTTTTTATATAACTTAAACATGTTATGAATTCGAACCTGTGCATGTAAAAAATCTCTATTGAAAGAATCATTCACTAAAACTAAATATACAATTTAGGTGGAACGGAATTAATCAGAGAAATCTTGTAAAAGCCTTTAATGTCGTGTAAAATGAAAAGTTCAAGGAAGATGGAATTCATTCATGGAGACGATCTCCAAATGCAATTGCTTTTTCCTGGTGAAGGGCTCTCAGACAAGACCGGATCTCGGACAAATGTTTCAGATTCGGTTGCGAAAAGCTTCTAGTGAAACAGGCGCCATGCAGGAGAGTGTTTTCAATGGTGAGAGTAAATATTTCATTAATGAGATGACCTAACTCTGAGCTTGTGTGTCAGCAAAACCTGACGACCAAATTTATGGATCTGGTCTGGTCTGTTCACCAAATTAAATGAATGGGGTTGAGTAACAGTGATGGAAAAGCTGACCAGCAAATGAATAATAACCTTGACTTTACGTCCTTACCTGCTGACATGCAGAAGCTGGAACAGCTGTTTGGTTTCCATTTAATTTAGGGTTTTGTTTTTGCAGGTATACAGAAAAAACAGCTTCATTTGCACACGTAGTGAACTGCCTGCAATGAATATTCGTTTCTCGACCACTTCATCTTCAACGTCTAGCAGATACATCGCTACTTTTTTCCCGGTTGTTGTCGGAAATTAATGAGGTGCTAGACTCAACAACATTAAACTATGTTCATAATTGAACAGTGAAGTATAAGCAAATTTGAAATGGAGGAAAGAAAAAAAGAATACAAATTCTAAGATTTAAGGGTTTGATGTATTTTTGATATTTCAATATCTACATGTTTCTGTTGTTGTAGACGAATTGGACAATCCCTTGTCAAGAGCATATTTTGCCTTCCCTGAATCTTTCCGAACACATCTTCCGGTGGAACTCGCCGTGATTTTCGGACCGTGTTTCCCTCATCAATCAGCAATGTAAATGGAAATCTATATCTCTCGATAAATGCCCGATTAACTGAACTAAATATCGTCAATTTTCGAACAATTTTATATAACATTTGATAAGTAAAACACATGAAAAATAAGGAAATAAAAATATGTTAGGCAGGTGTATGTATTAGTTGTAGTACTTAAACCTTGTGTTATGCAGCACAAGGAAATATGTTATGCAATAAAAGGTGTATGTATTTAGGGGTGTTTAAAAATATCCGATCCGATTATTCATTGATCTGAATCAAAAATTCGAATATCTGATTCGATTTTTATTTTTGGATCGAATATCCGATCCAATTTTAAGTTTTTCGGATAAGATATGGATCACAATATTTCAAGTTTCAGATTATCCGAAAATCCAAAAATTCAAATTTTCATAATATTAATCTTGTTCTATTTAACAATTTAGTACTTACTATGTTTAAGAAATTTAAAAATTAAAAGTTTTATAATTGTGAATCTTATTGTATTTAGTAATTTGTTGTTTATTATATTCGAAATTCTAAATTTTTTATAAATACAACTTTCAAATTCGAAAAGTTAATATAATCAAATTATATTTTTTGGATAATTGGATATCCGACTATCTGATCCTAATATCCGAATATACGGATATCCGCTTTTTTGGGATCGGATACAAACACTATATCATCAATATGAAAATCCAAAAAATCAAAACTGATCCGATACCTGACAATAAACACCCTGTATGTATTAGTATTATCTTGTGACATAATTTTATTGACCCAAAATTTTCGTTGATTTTTTAACGTCGAGGGATTAGACCGTTTAACGATTCCTATTTTAGGGATTAATCTGAAACAACAAAAGCTTAAAGGATTAAAGTGAAAATATCTTATATGCTAAGGACTAAACTAGAATATATGATATATATAAGGACAAAGTGGGCATTAAGCCAAGAGTTAATAAATATATGAAGTTAAGAATCTTTCCTCTTCTTTCACTGTTTTAGAAGGAAAAAAAAGGCATAACTTCAAAAAATCCTCGAAATATTGTTCAAATTAACCCTAAATCATGGGTCAGGGAACACCCGGCGGTCTGAATCGGCAAGGCTTTCCAGGGGACCGGAAACAGGATGGCTCTGATAAGAAGGAGAAGAAATTCGAGCCTGCGGCACCCCCAGCCAGGGTGGGTCGCAAGCAACGAAAACAAAAAGGACCCGAAGCGGCGGCTCGTCTCCCGACTGTGACGCCGCATACTAAGTGTAAGCTCCGGCTGTTGAAACTGGAGCGGGTCAAGGACTATTTACTAATGGAAGAAGAGTTTGTTGCTAATCAGGAACGGCTCAAGCCGCAAGAAGAGAAAGCCGAGGAAGATAGATCTAAAGTCGACGATTTGAGAGGATCACCCATGAGTGTGGGTAATTTGGAGGAGCTGATCGATGAGAATCATGCGATTGTTTCGTCTTCTGTTGGGCCGGAGTATTATGTTGGGATTTTATCGTTTGTGGATAAGGATCAGTTGGAGCCTGGATGTGCTATTTTGATGCACAATAAGGTAAATTAAAGACTTAAGATTCTGGGTTTGTTATTTTCTAGCTATAGGGTTTCTGATCTCATATTGTTAAAGGAAATCGATTTGAAGTATTATTTCATCTGAAAGTACACTGAATTATGTATGTATGGATGGATGGCTGTAATTTAGAATTTGTGCTGGGTAATTATGAGATTTTATATCCGCAGC
This sequence comes from Abelmoschus esculentus, assembly GCA_035048815.1. Lineage (NCBI taxonomy): Eukaryota > Viridiplantae > Streptophyta > Magnoliopsida > Malvales > Malvaceae > Abelmoschus > Abelmoschus esculentus. Next base: position 11,712,058 of record JAUCBN010000051.1, on the reverse strand, counting down.
TGCAAGCTGATAAAACTGATGCAATTTAGAATGATGTTTGGGTTTATATCTTTTGTGAGAGAATTCTTGCGAAGTTGATAACTGGATTCTAGTTATGCATTGTTAATTTGTTACTTTAGCTTAATCTGATAAGCTTTAGAAAGATGAACTTTTGATGACATGTTTAATATAATTCTTAAGTGGGTTCTACGAGCTCAAGCATAGGATGTAACATCTCAGAGTGCTGGTCCAAAATACTAGTATAAAATTTATTTTTAGTAGAGGGTTTTGCGTCCATTCTTTCTTCTTCCATCTCTTGCAATTTCTTTGTTTTCAGAAAGAAATTTATGCTTGGTTATTGTATGCTCTCAGGTTCTTTCTGTTGTTGGACTTCTGCAAGATGAAGTTGATCCCATGGTATCGGTGATGAAGGTCGAAAAGGCTCCTTTGGAATCTTATGCCGATATAGGAGGATTGGATGCCCAAATACAGGAGATTAAAGAGGCAGTTGAACTCCCTCTTACTCACCCTGAATTATACGAGGACATTGGTATCAAGCCTCCAAAAGGTGTTATCTTGTATGGAGAGCCTGGGACAGGCAAGACCTTGCTTGCAAAGGTGCATTTTCTTTTATTTCCAGCCGCATTTTTTTATTTATCCCCCCCTTCAATGCACATCTTCTGTCTTTAGTAATTACTGGTCTAATCTGTGTGTTATCCCTACTCCTCTGTTTCAATTTTGTTTTTTATTAAGAGACAAGACATGTCATATCTAGAGTCTAGACATAAGTGTGAGGTTCTGGACATGATAAGCCTCTAAAAGTCGGAGTAGAGGAACAACATGGACACATGAACATGAAATATATGATTTTGTATGTGCTATGAAAAAGTTATTTATTTTGATCGTATCTATGTGTTTAAAGTTTAAACTCTTACAGCACTTCTATTGGATCTTTTGTTGTATAAAATTAGATCTGATTTTGTTATGTCAATTTATGTTCTTTCAGGCGGTGGCTAATTCTACATCAGCAACTTTCTTACGTGTTGTTGGCAGTGAATTAATTCAGAAGTACTTGGGAGATGGTCCCAAGCTAGTTAGGGAACTCTTCAGAGTTGCCGATGACCTTTCCCCTTCGATTGTCTTCATTGATGAAATTGATGCAGTTGGTACTAAGAGGCAAGTCAGAGAAACAGTTATGCCTTGATGGATATATGCTTGGAATCTTTCTCATTAATCTGCTATACAGGTACGATGCCCATTCTGGTGGTGAACGTGAAATTCAGAGGACCATGTTGGAGTTGCTGAACCAATTAGATGGCTTCGATTCAAGAGGAGATGTCAAAGTGATTCTTGCTACAAATCGAATTGAAAGTCTTGATCCTGCTTTGCTTCGTCCTGGTCGAATAGATAGGAAGATTGAATTCCCCCTACCCGACATCAAAACAAGGAGGCGCATTTTCCAGGCATGTGATTATTTCATGATAGTTTTGATTCTCTATATCAAATATGTTTCATTATTCTTGCGTACTTAATTACTCATAAAGTTTTGGTCTATCAAATATTTGGACTACAGATACACACATCAAAGATGACATTGGCTGATGATGTAAACTTGGAAGAATTTGTGATGACTAAAGATGAGTTTTCTGGAGCTGATATAAAGGCAATATGTACTGAGGCTGGTTTGCTTGCTTTAAGGGAGCGACGTATGAAGGTTAGACTTGTTAAATTCCAAATTAAGAAAGCTTTTTCTCTTTTCTTATAATATATGTAGGTATATTTTCCAACATATTAAGCTTAATTTACAAAATTACATGCTTTATCCATAGGTAATAGAATTTAAGCCAGATTGATAGATTTGTTACCATACAAGTTCAACACTACAAGATTACATTCTGGATAGCCATGTATTAGAATCAAAAGCTGGTCAGATGGCAATTAGTTTTCCCGTATTATGTGTGGAAATAAAGCCTATTTATTCATTGTTAGCGAGGGGGAAAAGGCTTTATTACAGAACTATCCCGTTGCCCTCGAAGAATTAGATGCTGAAAACTATAATTAAGTGGAAAAAAAAAATGCAAACTATATTGTCGAAACCTTTGGCACTGCAAGCCACAAATGTCTTTAAGAACCACATCGAACTCCCTTCTCTGCAAGTAGAATGCTTCACTCTCTTCAATTGTAACCTACTTATATTTTGGGCTAATTTCAATGCTAATACTGCCAATGTTTGGCTTTATCATCTTTTTGTTGTGTAGAAGATAGAGCTAAACTTGTCATGGACACGTAAGTTTGTATTGTGAGTTGCAGTCAACGTTAAGTAATTTCTTGGTCCAAGTGTGTCTGATTTTAAACGATTCATTGTTTCAGGTGACACATGCAGACTTTAAGAAGGCCAAGGAAAAGGTAATGTTTAAGAAGAAAGAAGGGGTTCCAGAAGGACTTTATATGTAGAAAAACTCATTTCAAGTACTATTTCCTTGGTGCATTTGTAACTCTGGATTCAAGTTGTTGTGCCATCTTCTCTTTTAGCAATATGAAATGTTAGAACCCTTCTATTTAAGGAAGACTTCTTTGAGTGATTTCTTGTCTGCCCTTGAGAGTTTGGTACTTTTTTTGGTTTAATTATTGGTCATCCAATCCATTGGCTGAATCGGGTACTGTAGAGGTCAACCCTTTCCGATCCAATTTAATTTAGGGCCTCATCAAGTTTGGGCTAGAATTGGTACTTTTTATGGAATGGGACTATTATATAAAATAATTTTTGGTATAAGTTTCTTAAAAAATATCATTCAGGTGATGAAGAAAAGTTATGACTTTTAAGATTAGATGATATTTCCCCTTTTTAATTTAGGGTTTTACACAACACGTGGGCAAAAAAACCATTTCTTGGGTTGTGGAAACACAATGGTTAACTCGTTAATACTTATCTAATTTAATTGATATAATATATGATTAAAAATTGAATTATTTAAAATTCTTTATTTATAGAAATAAATTTTTAATAATTAATTAAAATTTTGTTTATATAAATGTATCTTTTAAGAATGATCAAAATATAAGTAATTTAAAAATTAAATTAAAAGAATTGAACTTTAATAATCAAAATGTAAGTGAAAAGAAAATTTAGTGACAATTAATGTAATTTATTTATTTTTTAAAAAACTAAATAAGATTATATTAAAAATAAATTAAAAGTTTGATGATAATATTAAAATTAAATTAAAATTATTAAATAATTTTAACAAATATTTTAAAAATACAATAACTAATAAAAATCTGTCTTAAAAGTTTGACGACTATTTTAACTTAATAAAAATGGAACAGTTGAACCCTGAGCAGAACACAGCCCCATTTGAGTCGGTCGAGAACGCTTTATATTCCCAAGAAAAACCTTATTCGGAGAGAAGCAGACAGAACGAGTCGAGCCAATCGTCTCAGCTCCGCCGTCCCGTACCTCTCTTCCTCCTCCGATCAATAGCTGTTATTTTTCTGCGTTAATAAAGGGTTTCGCGCTTTGTTATTTAGGGAAGAAGGGAAATAAAAATGGGGGGTACTTCACGGCAGTGTCAAGTTTGCAACCAAGCTCAATCCAAGTATAAGTGCCCCTCTTGTCTTGTTCCCTAGTAAGTTCTTCCCTTTCCTCTTCTTTTAACTCTTTTCCTTTCTGGGTGTATTTTGTTTATTTTACTTTTTCCATTTTTCTAGTTGTTCTCTGCAATGTTTCAAGACACATAAAGGTACGATACCCACAATTTGATTCCATCTTTTCTTCACGAATGTTGATAAAGATTTGAATTTTGCTTTAGATCATGGGAATTTCTTATGTTAATGCTTTCTTATTAGCTTGTATTCTAGATAAACATATTAGCTTCGTATACAGTCTACAAAGCATTCTGGTGAAGTTGAACATGTGTTGCCTTAAAGAACTGATCCAATGGTTTACTGTCTCAAGTTTTTTCGACAAGATTATAAGGAAATTTTGGGTTTATCCTCCGTTTTAACCTACTAGCTCTTTGTAGCTGAAGTCATAAGTTGACACTATTACCTGTGATATTTGAATTGGGAGTAGGGACAGAGCTAGTATTTGGGTTTAGGGGCAAAACATAAATATTTGAAAATGGGGGTAAATTCAAAAATAAACTAATTTTTAAGACAATTTGTATAGGAGGACCAAAGTGAAAAAAATAAAACTTTTCCGGGGTGAGGGGGGAGTTGCTCCTCCTGGCCCATTAATGCCTCCGTATCTGAATGGGAGTTCATGTCTTTTATGAATGGTGCAGAAACACCCTGTGTGAAGCCGGAATCCACACAAGAAAAATCTGGTGAGAACTTTGCCTCAACTGGATGTTTCTCAATTCTCAGTCAATACATGTTTCTTTTTAATGTATTTGATGTTCCAAAAATATTTTTTTTATAGATTGGTACATGTTGAGAGGTAAAAGGTTATTTCATACCAAGGTTGTGGCTTTAGGGTTGCTTTTCTTGTGATAAATTTAGAATTTCACTTTTGCTTTGCTAATATCAACACTCCTCTTCTGGTCTGTTCGGTAATCCATACTGAGCTTTATGTAACTGGAAGCCAATTGCAAATATAACTGATATGTATTTCAACTCAAGTTGGATTCAACCAGAAAATAACTTAGCTGAGGGGCCTATTTCTGGAAGCCAGTATTAAAAACTGATGGTTTCTAGCTGAAATTGGCCTTTGCTCCATTGTCCCGGAGTGGCCTAATTTAAAACTATTGTATCTGAATATTGCAGGAACCCCTAGTTTGAACTCAGTACCCGTTAATGATATTGTAACAACTAGTGTCAAGCTGGAGTCCACTAGTGGTGCCGTGAGCCCCAGTGTCAAGCCAGAATCATCTGAAGGAAGATCCAGTAAGCACTCTGTTCATCAATTGCTTGTTATTCAGATCTAGTTCGGTAATCCTTATTTGAAAATTTGATAAATAAAACTGTCTTTTGATGAATCATTCTCATAGTGAATTGCCTGCTATAATGTTTGAACCTTGTTCATATTTCCTTCTGTGTGTTATATTATGAACTTCAATAACTTGTAACACTTCTTAAGAACCTTCATCAAGATTCTTGTCGAGGAAAGTGGCCATTCTTTTAAGCCAAATGCTATTTTTACATACCCGCAAGGGAGTACCTTATGATTTTAAAGGTTGGGCGAGGGAAACATGCTTAGTTTTAGCTTTTAAAATCAAGCCCTCCTGTGTTTTTTTTTCATGGAACCTTCAAAAGCTCAAATGTTTTTCTTTTTTATCTATTAGGTGCTAATCCAGGATTTCAGGTGGAGAGGAAACTAGAAGTTGATGACCCAAGTGACGCGCTACAAATAATGCAGTTGCAGGCTATTGGTATTTCTTTTTTTCAAAATCTAATCCTAGCTCGGATATTTTAGTGAAAACTCCATTACAGCAGTGTCCAGTATGTTACTTGGGCAAATGTTTGGAAAAAAAATCCCACTCCTTTTTGTTTATGCTCTAACATCTTGTTGATAGTTGCCAACACAATTGAGATCTTCAAGTGCAGTAGTGCAAAAAGCATGATGGAAAGCCTTGTCATCATATTTGTAATTAACATGGAAATATAAGAATGTGTAAAAGGCTGAATAGTTTGAAATTACCTGTAGAAATTGTGTTTTCTATAAAGGATTCGACATATCGTTGGAGAAATACTGAAAGCTCTTGGCAATTTCAAAATTTTAACGGTAATTATAGACGATTCAATCGTCAATAATGCATCAAAAGGCATTATGGTAGACTTGTAGTCGAATAAGTTTGTCCTTCCCCGGGAATAGATGTACGGTAGAAGCTTGTATGACATCCACCTTAAGATGATTATTTGTATGATGGAATGTTATGCGGATCTATATTATGTAGGAGTCGGTGAACCTTTAGATAGAACTGTCTTGATTCCAAAACTGATTAGATTCTTTCATACTACTGTTTAAATCTACCATGTTTGTCATGCAGCTTCCTCCGATGAAGTCCTTGAAGCCTTGAAAGATGAAAATCTTCGAAATCTTATCTCTAACATTGATAGCTCCCCTGATGCATTGAATGTCAGTGCTGTTTTTCCTACTTGGAAAACTGAGATTCCTTTATTTTGCTGATGTTTGCATGCCTAGTAAATCTGGTTCTGCTTTTTGTTAGGCACTTGACAAAGCTATGGGAGTGGAGGTTTTCCGCATTTTCAGTGATAAGGTATTTTATTATCTTCAACTAGTGCAATCCTTCAGTTCCACATCGACGTTAATAATGTTCATACATTCTTGCGGTGCCTGTTGGATTTCCATATGATTAACAGATATTTGCTTATCAGAACTTGGTAATATCCAAAGTAAAACTTCTATTGTTTTCTCTGTTATCAGATCCTATCTGCAATCAATCCATGACCACATATTGTATTTTGCAAAGGCCTCTGAAGTTCTCTTTCCGAAGATGCCAATCGTAGCTATGTCCAAGTTCAGATGAAAAATATCATCCTGCCGTCTGCTCTGGCCTGGTCAGTAATTGATGTTTCTGTAAGTTGAGTATTTGGCCAACTGTTATACATATTTTTCTTGTCTTATGCATCTCGTATTAGTTTATGTCGATGAAAATGTCCGTATTAGACCCCCACCTCCTTAACTCTCCCAAGCCACTGTTTTATTGCTTCAAGATCAGTTTTGTTGATGAGAATGGGGTTTTAAGTTAACAATCACTATGAAAACACAAACTTTGTGATTACTCTAAAATAGAGCTCTAGTCCTTCAGGGAGTAGGGGTGAGCGTTCGGGTGAGTCGAGTAAAAAAATTTCGAGTTATTCGAGTTGAGTCAACATATTTTATAATTTGAACTCTTTTTGAAATTTTTTTGATTCGAGTCGGTTTACAGAAGTAAGGAATTGCTTCTAACAGTGGTATACTAATTTACAACATATGTTTGCTAATGTTCTCTTTACAGAAGTTTAAAAGGCCAAAACCTTAACCTGAGTGTGTCCTTGCATGGTTGTTAACCTGCAATGCATAGCAACACAATCTTTTAATGTTGTAATGTGGATTCAAAATGGATGCCCAAACAAAGTACATTTGGCATTTACTTTCTTCTCATTTCCCATCTACACTATTTTCGACGACAGTCCTTTAATAATGTACAACTATGAAAGAAAGGACGCACCTGATTGGTGGTTTTCAAGATTCTCAGCCGGACTGGTGCTAGGTTTACTGGAACTTGGATGGGCTGTTGCTCGATTCTGTAAAAGTTGAAATTCGTACTCAGAAGTTTGTGATCGAGCTGGTTAGATCAGACATTGGTGGGATATGTTTAGATTACCTGTGGAGGGACCATTTGCATCTGTTGAAGACTGAGATGCTGCTGATCAGGACCAGCCAAATTCGGAACTCGTGGCTGGTCCGGGTTTTGGATGCCGAGGGGGTTTAGCATTGCATCCGGCTGGGTTGGTTGTGGCATATGAAAGGCTGGCATAGGAAACCTTGGACCCAAATGCACTGCTGCAGTTGATGTCGGTAATCCCGAGCCAGCCAAGACATTGGGAAACGGCATCATTGACCTACTTATACCCATATCCATGCCCATCCCCAACCCCATCCCCATTGTTGGCATGTATTGCTGAATACCAGGAAACATCATTGGGACCATGCCACAGCTCATGGTCATCATCTACAAACAGTTAAAATCCATTCTCAAATATAATCCAAAAGCTTATTCATTTCTGCAATATATAGAACGTAACAATCATATCCCATGGCCATCTTACTGCATACTTGTATGCTGAAAAGGACTATAACCCAATTTTGCATGGAACTAATTTTGATAAAGAATCGTAAGAACAAACATCATCCTATAGGCCATATAATCTAAATGTATGCCAATATCATGAAATGAAGCAAACAATTACCTGAACTTGCAACTGAAGTGATTTTAGGTATTCGATTGCCTCATCCAACATTGAAGCTTTGTCTGACTGAGACTCGAGAATATGCGATGTTAATGACGACAGAGACATGAATAACTAAATCTGGAAAAACAATTCCTCAATGGTAAGTTCTCATATAAAGGAAGATAATACACATGACAAACCTTGTTGCAACGAGGTATAAGTTCTTGCAAAGCCTTTATCTTTTCATTTATCCTATCTCTCCGTCTCTGCACATGAATGGCATATCACACCTCTAAGCTATCATACAAGAATACCAAAATCATCAACTGAACTGTAGTGTTAATGAAGTCTAACCCTTTCTGAGAGGTTATGGACCTCTGCAGTACGAGACCTTTTCGTAGACGTTGATCCACGTGGTTTCTTCTGTGTGTCAGCAGATTCAAACTCAACATCCTTTGGCAATGATAAAATTATCAGTAGAAAGTACTTGAAATCCATTCAGAATTCATCTATTTTGTAGAAAATACTTCAGCCAGTGAAAAAATTATCAGAATTCATCTATTGTTTAGTTAAGCCAAACTCTCTAAGACAGGAAAAGCATTAGATGTGCCCTTTAAAGACAACAAAAAAGATTCAAAGTGAAGTTACTATTACTGTCCATAATATTTCAATTCATTTTAGAGTTATAGCAACATCCTTATCCACATGGGTGTTTTTTACATCCTAAATGAGCTTTCTAAGTCCACATAACATGATTTCTGTGTATGACATTCTATGATTCTAATAGCTTTGCCACTGAACCAGGTGCCAACAACAATACTAAAAGCAATACAGGTACGTCACAGTCATGTCAACAAATATTTGAGCAAGGGGTTAAGCTTTTCGTTAACATCTCGCTCGCTTCCCTAGTATCCGAGTTCAATATCCAGTAGGAACTCAGTCATATGATCTGCATGTAGATGACTTGACTCTTAGTTCCTATGAAACCTGACCCACTGAGAATGATAAAGAAAAGAATACAGGTAATAGAACTCATCAAATCAAGAAGAGGGATGGTTATTTACTTATTAGACTCGATTGTATTTTTTTTTCATTAATCAGAACGACCTTCCATCATGGCGATTTATGTAAAACTAACCCAATTTTTTGGGTAATTTTAAAAAACTGATATTAATGGATCCTGGTACCTAGGTTTGCTTCACAAGTCCCTATGCCCATAGGCGAAACATAAGAGTAACAGGTGGGGGTCATACCTCTAAATTTTTTAAAAAATATTTTAAGTCAATATAATAATAAAATTATTATTTATTCTTTAAAAAAATATAATTTACTGTTAAATTTTTTATAAATTTAAATATTTTTAAATAATTCCTCCAATACTTAGGAAGTTAAACGAAAACCTTTAAACCATAAACCCTAAACGAGAACCGTTAAATGTTTTAACCAACAAAAGAATCCTCAAAAGCAAAAACTATCCAAAAGCTAACGGACAAGGAGGGAGGAATTGGGAAGGGGAACCACTGTCCCGTCCATTAATCAAAAATATTTTTTTTAAGCTTAACCCCATTCTTTTGTATAATTTATTTTAAATTATATTTTAATAATATAAATTATATAAAAATTATACAATTTTCCATATTAAAACTAAAAAAATTAAAACTTAAAATTCTAACCTAATACTCTAAAATCTAAACTTAAATTTTAAACTCTATTTTTTTATTAAATTAAACTCTAAATTTTAATTATATATCATAAATTTTACACTTATAGAACAATAAACCACAACATAAATTTTAAAATTAAAAAACAAAAGTTTAAGCAATACATATCAAAATATTTTTTATTCTTTAATCCTTTGTACTCTTAGACAAATTTATTACAAAATCTCAATTCACCATATTATTTATAATCTCATCTAATATTATTAAATAATAATAAAAATACAGATCTATCGTCAAAAATTTAATAATGAGAAGTTCATCTAATAAGTTATTCCTCTCGGCGTCAAAGTCGTGTTAACCTTCCCTATCCACCACAATTATGCAATACACGTGGCATTTCCTAACTCGATAATAACGATACGTGTATAATTCTCAAATGGTGCTCAAGTTAAAAGACTCAACAACAGAGGCGCACGTTAGCGGATAAACGAGGAAGCAATTTTACTCGTAAACTAACCTCGCTCTGAGATTCGCCTTCGTCCGGTTCTCCTCCTTTACGCTTCCGGTTCTCAGCCGGGGACAACTTTTGAGCCTTCGGTTCGTCCCTGGCGGTGTAGCCATCAGGTGGCGATGTCACCTTAACTTCGCACGTGGCTAAATTGTCCTTGTTGGCGGTGCTGACGCCAGCTGATCGAGTGTTGGCAACTACAGCGGCACCCATGTTGGCGCTGGCATTGTTGTTGTTCCCGCCAGATGCTGTCTCGATGTTGTTCGGCATGGCCTAGGAAGTTCCCGATTCGGGAGCCACCGCCGGAGTATGCCTGGAATCGAGGACCGCCGGTTCCCTCACTACGCTCTTCAAATTTGACAATTGAGATTGCTCCGCCATCGCCGTTTTATGCCTGGAGAAGTGAACGAAGTTCTGGATCCTCGCTGACTCCAACTCATTCCTTCTTGGAGGCGGCATCAGCCCCGGCCTACAAGCTGGCGCCGCATCCTGAGCAGGAACTTGATTAACCTTTCGGAGCGGTGGAACGGAGGTCGCGGCAGAAGTATAGAGGAGATCAGCGCTGAAATCGTGGTCGAAGTTGGCGTCGTTGAGAGGATAGTGAAGCCACGAAGCCATTTCATCTTCTTGCATGAAGAGATGATCGGTAACCGATTGCTGCTGCTGCTGCTGAGACAATGACGACGATCGGATCTCTTTAGTAGCAGATTGGCCGGCGCCGTGGAATTTGAAGATCGGTGACTTGTTAAAAGATCTTTGATTCTTTTGACTCTGCATAACAACTTGACCGTTTTCCCACAAAAGCTCCATGATTCCATCTTCCGTCCTGCTTCGAAATTTCACCGGTTCATCAATTCCCAAATAATAGATTAACCAAAAGAAAAGAAAGTGAGTATCATCTTACACGGAAGGTCTTCTCTGGGGAGCTGCAGTAGAAGATGAAGGAATCGGGTAATCATCTTCCATTTCAAAATCAGGTACGCTGTGATTCATCCTCTCCACTATCTCTATTAATACTGTAAACTATGAGAAATTAGATATACAAAAAAAAAAAACCAAATGAAGTATTTAAGCTGCTAAAATTGGAGAACTGTAAATGAAAATGAAAAATTCATGGTCGCGATGTTGATAAACAGAGAGCCAAGAGAAGAAGAGGAAATCATTTTTATTTTTAAATTTGATTTTCTGGCTCAGGCACTCCCCAAGATAGGGTCATCTGTTCATCTGTTCTGTCTCTCTCCGAATAATATTAAGAAAATGACTCTACCAGAAGGAATATTTAGAATCTGGGAACCCTTTAGTATTCATTTATTTATTTATTTCCTAAATAATTATTATTAAGAATAAATATCATATTTATATAATTAGCTTTTTATTCAAAATGTAATATAAAAAATGATTTGGTGTAATTTTAGATATAAAATTTGATTTGATTTTTTTTTTCAATCATACACAAATTATATATCTAACAATCTGCCGCCAGCAATACACGCTCCGTAGAAGGCAATTGCCGAAGGAACCAACATCCGAGGAAGGAAATAACAATCTGGAATTTGCCTAATCTTCTTCGGAAGCCGCTTCTTTACAACATGCTTACCACCAGCACTGGGGTCCTTCTGCAACTCACTGCCAATTGCTTTCCAGTCAACCCCTTTCAACGAGTCCTTTGTCTCTTCAGTTCCCATTACAGATTTATTATAGGCTCAGTTCTTTTGAATCACAAACAATATGATCACCTGATAAAAAGAAATCCAAACAAATCATTACAGCATTGGTGTGAATTACAAAAAGAAACCCAATATGAAAATACCACCAAAATTAAAACCTTTCCAAATTTTCCTTTCACAGCCATGGAGAAGAAGGCAATTTGGAAAGGAAAATTATCAAATATATATATATATATATATATATCATTTCTAATCGGAATTCTCAAATAGATGCGATCAAAACTTTTAATGTTTTAAATTATTAGGGAAAAAATAATAAAATATGAAGAAATGATTCAAAAAGAATCAATGAAACTACCTTTGCAATAGATCGATGAGAGCAAAGATTTACAGCTTAGCATCGAGAGAGATTCGAAAGGTTGATTCGTGGGAAGAAATGCAAATGAAGTTTGAATTGGGGTTTGGGGTTTTTGTTTTTAATTCTCGGTAAAATACTAAGATCCCAAGAACATAAACGGGTAGGGTGAAAAAATTGTTAAAAAATATATTAAATTTCTATAAAATTTATAAGAATTTTGATATTGTTTTTTTATATATATCGAATTTCTTATAGAAAGGGTAAGAATTTCACACCATATTCACATATATCACACAAAACCTTGTCGAAGATAATAGTTCTTTATACAAAATATCTCAAATTCGAAATTTATTTAAATATTAAATTACTTATTGCTTGGACCAATATTGATCGTATAACTTATTCTTTTGTATAATAAACAACATAAAATCTTTGTACAAAAATCGACATGAAACGAAACATCACGTGAGAGGGTTGTCCACCCCCTCACCTATTTATATGCATGCTTCTTCACCTTTTTCATTGGATGTTTATCCATGGAGTTTTCCTGCAAGCTATAATATTCCTGGATTTTGTAGCATGGATTTACCAAACATAACAAAATTCTTTTTGCTGCACATCACACTCTCAAAACAAGTTTTACAACGGTATCGAATAACACAATTAAACTTGAAATACGACTCTCATTCAAGCGAGTTGAGTTAGGTTTTTAGTCATGTTTGTTAGAGTTTAATTCTTCGATCATTTTAGTTAATTTCGGTTTTAAAACATTTAGAATTAAGTCAAATATGAGTTCGAATCAATTGTGTAAGACTTAATACATTCTTACCCCTAAACTGTATATGTTTTTTTTTTCAATTTGCCCCCTAAGCTACCGCTGTTTCTATTGAAAAAACAATTTTTTTCCTTCTATCTATTGATCTTACGGATAATAGAATTAAGCTTAGACATTGTCAATGGCTTCTCCTGGTAATCGTCTAAACCAGCTTCGATGAATTCTCGCTTTTCTTGTTCCATCGATTGTGTCGACACGCCTGCAATCGTGCTCCGAACTCCCATTTCTCGAAGCTTCTTCGTCGCCTGTTATATTTCAAACCGAGCCGAATCAAAACCAACACTACTATTCAAAACATACACATAAACGTGAAGGAAATAGTTATATATGTTACCTCAATGCCATTCATGATAGGCATGTCCATATCCATTAAGATGAGATCAAATGTCTTCCCCGAACAGTGGATATCGACGGCTTCTTGCCCGTCGCCAACAGCCACATTCTCGATGCCGAGATTGTCCAAAAGCCGATGGTGAATCATTCGATTGACTGTGTTATCGTCGACGACGAGAGCGGTCATATTGTTTGATTTTCGTCCACCATGTCTCCCTTGCGCCGCCATCGCAGGAACTTGGAGTTTTTCCCTATAGAAAACTGAACCAACAATTTTTTTATGAGTTTCGTATAAAATCTAAAGTGCAGGACTAATCTATGAAACTCAAAAAGAAGCAATGTTTTGTTTTGTTTATGAGGCAAAGAGACACGTTGATGTTTTTAATGAAAAAAATAAAGACAAAACATGTAATTATTTGGTCAAACAATTAGTGAATAATTAGTGAACTTGATTAGACCGGGAATGACCGGGTTGAGATTAAACTTTGACCATGTTCAATAAATCACAAAATAATATATATTTCATCGGGCAAAGTATTAAAAAATTGAAAGTACAAACAAAATATGATAATATCATCGATCAAAATCGTTAATAACATAAATAACAATAGGACTCAAAATCACACTAATAATGATTGATAAAGACTGTAATTTAACAATTAACAATCAAAATAACGATAACAATCTGATATTCTTGTTATTATACCATTATTTTAAAACACTCAGAAAAATAAGAATCATTAGTCAATTTTTATCTTAAGAGGTCTAAAAATTCAAAAAAAAAATCATAAATAAATTTATTTTATTTATATTTATATCTACTACGATTTACGATAAGTTATAAAGAAATTTAAAAATTTCACGACAACAACTCTAACGACAAGTGCAATAGTAATCATTATTTCAGTAATTGCGATAAACACAATACATGTTTTCAACTATAAACATTTTTCTAAATTCTTGAAAATATATTCATATTATTCGAATATTTATTTTATTCAAAATATTCATATTCGACACTCTATAACCGGAGAAATATAAACATCTGAAAGTATTCAAATAAATAATTAAAATACATGCTCCTGTAAAAATAGGGTTTTAATTTTAAAAATGGTACCAAATCAGCAATATATAAATGAGGAGTCATAGAAAGGAATTTGTATTCTATTAGGAATCATTATCGATAATAACAAGTTGTATGTAAGTAGAATAAAATTATAGAAATTTAGTTCAAATAAAAATTAAAAATATTATCATCTTTATCTTGACTTTAATGAATTAAGAGTCATTATTTTCGAGATTAACGATAACAAAGCAATATATTAAAGATGGTTTACAGTGTTTTTACGAGGGAATTAAAATAATCGTATGAGTCGAATAGATTAAATTTAAAGATTTCAATAGATTATATTTTTTGAATCATTTATTTTTATCTTTTCATTAAAATGTCCTTGTTATATATATTTATTTTTAAATTAAAATAATTATTAAATCAATAAGTCAATGTCACTTCATGATTTTTTTTCTGAAATGAGGCAAGTTAAATAAAAATTAAAAAAAAGTTTATATCGAAACTATTATAGAAATTATAAAAAATTTGGTATCAGTATATATTAAAATTTTTATATTTTTATAAAAGAATTAATATATACTAAAAAATTAATACTAAATTATTTACTATTTTTATAAGAATTTTAATATAACTTCATTTCAATTTGTCGAAACCCTCCAGTTAAATACAGATAAAACCTAGACAATCAGGGACAATGAGGACACTCATAGGTAATCAAAGGCATTTAGGCTTAGCGAGGACAATCTGTCGCTAATTACGGGAGTTTTAAATCGTAGTGATCTTATTTTCGATCGTAATATTTTATTATAATTACGAACAATAAAACATAAATTACGATTATTATAGATATACGATACTAAAACTTTAAAATAACAACTCAAGTAACGATAATAGATTCGAGTTTAAATATTTTATTTTTGAACCGACATCTGATGACAGCAACTAACAACGTAAACTCACAACATTCAAGAAAACAACAAAGCTGGTGGGGTTTAACTACATCAATGTCCTTTAATGTTGCGGGGGATTATGCCTTCATCTTCACTGCCAAACGAGTTAACTCGTTAATGGAACTCACCAACTTTACCAGACACAAACTTCATGATTCTTTGAATGCAAGAACCAACCAATCCATGTTTATAAATTCACGTTAAATTCTAAGCTTTATTTTGTTGTTTTTATTTTATTTATTTATTATTAATTTAAATGATTATGAAATGATTTTATTATTAATAATTTTTATTATTTTAAAAAATAGTGAATATTTTATAATAAATTAAATATTATTTTATAATGGCGTAGTGAATGCATGGAAACTTGATTTATTATGCTTGAAAGGTGAAGAAAGAGTACACTAATTAACATTCAATTGAGCATCAACCTCCACTCGACCCACACCATCACGCTCCTCCGCCACTTTAGCCACCTCCACTTCGCCCACAACAAGTCCAGCGACGCCGCTCTTTTCTCCCCTCAAGATCCTACCTTCCTCATCATCATCAACATAGTTCGGATCTTTCTCATCGATAGCCGCCGGAACCGGCCACATTTCGCTCTCCATAATGTCATCAGGACCTTCCCACGTGTACTTCCCTCCACGACCCGACTTCGGAGGCTGACGACCGATCCCCACACCGCTAGCCGGGTGTCGGTCCATCCGTTGTATTCCTTTGTCTTCCAACTTCTTCTCTACGTGCTTAATGGTGTCCATGTTCCGAGAGTGCACTTCAGCCTTCTCAACTTTCTTTCGGCCCTCTTCGTCTCGACCGACTGCTCGGATCACCACGGGCGGTGTCTTCTCCTCCATTGTCCGAATCCAAAATGTCTTTTTAGCTGTTGTCGTTTTGATTGATGATTGTGGCTGATGAAGACTTTGGATTAGAGTTATCTAAGTTTATATATATATAACAAGCTTGAAGTAGACATTGATGGAGCTTAGATTAGTAGAAAGTAGAGGAACCTAGGTGTTGTCGTGGTGGAATGTTCTTCCGCATGCCACGTTGTTAGGCTGGAGTTTTGCCTTTTAGCCACGTAGAGACTAAGATTCTGGTCGTAAACCACGTGTAGTATTACTATATCACCTCACTTTATCTTTAGTTATTTTCTTTTATTTAAAATTAATATTTATTTTAACAAGATACATAAAAATAATCTTTTTTGGCCTTAAAAAAACTTTATTTCATGAATTACAAAGTACAAACACTGTAATGAAAGAAGAAAAGAAAGAGAGCCTCATCATCGCAGTTTACAAGACGCCCAAAGAAATAAAAAAACCAACTTTGGGCCTTTGCAGAGGGCTCAATTACCCTACGCTACCTGTTCTGTTTCTTTTTCCTTTTTCCTATGTATTTCTACAATATTTTCTTACACCACAAGGAGTAAAATAAAGAGCAAACATAATTTATTACGTCCGACCTGCTGCCGAAACACCATCTGTTGTAGAGAAATTTACCACTGTGAAAGTGAAATGCAACGCCTATGGCAAGCCGTGGTTCTCTTCTTCTGCTGCTTAGTTTCTTGTTTCCAGACATTGCCAATATCTCGAGCAATCTTCTGGGCGTCCGAGGAAGCACCGGATAGCCCTCTCCTAGTGAACCCAACTGCATACAGTCCACTCTTTCCTTTCCACCCATTTGGGAATGGTGCCTTTGGGAAACCATTCTTGGAGAAGAATTCACCTTCCTGTATTGTTTCATCAAATCAAACATTAGTTACAGACAAAAAATCCGTGTCGGAATCTGTAGTTTAGATTTT
The DNA here is from genome assembly GCA_035048815.1 of Abelmoschus esculentus. NCBI lineage: Eukaryota > Viridiplantae > Streptophyta > Magnoliopsida > Malvales > Malvaceae > Abelmoschus > Abelmoschus esculentus. Next base: position 11,694,995 of record JAUCBN010000051.1, on the reverse strand, counting down.
AGAACATGTTCTTACCTGAAGCCAAGAGGGAACATTGCTGCGGTATCCGGTGGCTAAAATGACGGAGTCGATGTCGAGCTTTTGGCCATTGACAAGCTCAACTTGTCCATGTGAGAAACGCTTGATTCCAGGAACAACTTGGACTTCACCTGATTTGATTTTCTCCAATGCACCAATGTCCAACACTGGAGTTTTCCCTTGGCTGTTCTTGAGTTCCAATGGTCCAATTGATGGCCTTTTCAGACCATATTTCTCAATGTTTCCCAGCACCAACCAGGACAATATCAACAATATCTTGTCGACAAGCCAAAGGGGCAGCCATTTCATCAGTAAAATAGATAATTCAAATGTCGATTTCCCAAAAACTTCTCTTGGCAATACATGAACCTGTTAAACAAAACCATTAGAAATTAGAATCCAATCAAATGTTTATATCGGAATTTGCTTGATGAGTTGACTCACCGAACTGCGAACCACCATGGAAGGTGAAGCCTTGTGGTTTGCGAGATCAAGAGAAACTTCCATGCCGGAGTTGCCGCATCCGACAACGAGTACTTTCTGGCCTTTGAATTTCTCACCAGACTTGTACTCACAAGCATGGATAATTTCACCGCCAAAGTCGGTCAATCCTTCAATATCCGGCATCACACACTCGGCATTTTCACCAGTGGCCACCACAAGCCATCGGCAAATATACTCGAATTCGGTCTTGTTCGAGCCGTTTACGGTCTTGACCCTCCAGAAACCGCTGGTCTCATCGTACCTGGCCGACTGCACACACTCATTGAACTTCGGGTTGATATCGAAACGCTTAGCGTACGACTCAAGGTACTCAACGAACTGTCTCTTTGTCGGGTACTCAGGGAAATCCTCGGGGAAAGGCAATTTAGGGAGCTGGCAGAATTGTTTAGGGAGATGAAGCTTTAGCCTGTCGTAGGCCCGTTTTTGCCACAAAGACGCTATGCATTCGGCTCTTTCGAGCACGGCAAAGGGCACGCCTTGTTCTCTAAGGCAAGCAGCCGTGGCAAGCCCCGATGGTCCGGCACCAACTATCAACGGACCATTAACCAAAGTCCATTTACGTTGAAACAAACCTTGGTCTTGATCGAAAATTCTAAACAAGTTCTCCATAATGTTTAAATTTGGCTAAAGGGTTTGTTGAAAAACGAAAGCTCTCTGTTTTCTCGGGAAAATTGATGATCGAAAATTAGATTCGAATGAGATTTGATGTTTGATGAGAAGAATTGAAGGGAGTGGAGGGGTTTAAATAGGAGAGCTTGGTCTGAAAGGAGACAAATGACCATCTGCTGACATTCAAGAATTGATGCGATTTCAAAGGGGTTTCTCTGTTATTTTATTATGGAATCATATATTTTAGTAGATCTCATATTCATTATACTTTGATTTTAAGAAAATTTTTGAAGGATGTTTAATCTTTCCTTTGGATGGAAAACTTTTCTTGTTCATCGTACTTTTAAAGAAGTTCGAATAATTGGCTATGTAAAATAAGCATATATCACTGATAGAGGTTGGTCCGAGTGGTAAGCAGCTTGGTTCCGCTTAAGCAAGTCTCAGGTTTGAGATATTGTATACGCAAAAAATCCATGAAGGCTAAGTTTTCGATATTTTCTTGTTCAAGAAAAAAAAAAGCTGTATTTATGATTTTATCCTAATATCTAAACTATCATTAATTTTGTCCCATTTTATCCTAATAAAATAAATGGACGAGGATGAAAGTGATAATTTAGATGCTAACACAGATCAAACAAGTTTTTAGAGATCAAATTATATATATATATAATTTTAAGGATTAAATTAAAAAGATAAATTTTATCGTTTTTTATGATCTTATTTTATTTAATGAAATTGATATAAGTTCATTTTAATAATAAGTAAAAGCTTGAAAATGGATAGACAAAGGGCTTGAGAAAGAGTAGTAGTAATAAGAAATTATTAGATAGATTTAGTTTATCATATTGTTTATAACTTTAGTTAATAAAGCTTATTTATCTTATTTTAATTTTTAAATAATTATTCATTTCTTATTCAATTCAGATGTAGTGGACTAGACAAGCCAATCAAGTCAAGTTGCCAAATAATATAGTTATTTTTTTAAATCAGCTACAATGGTTATAATAGTATATTGTTCTTAGAGTATACTTTCAATCATTGGACATTGATCGTTCAATCACTGTGTTAACATTACTGATGCTCAAACTTGTAGCCTATAAAATCTACAACCGTTCTTTTAACTATTGAGATTAGATAATTCGTACCGCAAAATAATATAGTCACCGTCACAAGAACTCTCCTTTGGGATTGTGATATCCATTCCACCCTCACAAACCCTGTTCTGCCAACTGTCCTCCACACAAAGCTTTCCCTCTTCTGCAATATATTTGTTTACTAATTTCCATACACCATCTCCTTCACCCCAAAAATCTGCTCAATCACTTCACTAACTTCACTGTAGTCTTGGTTCTAGCTTAGTAGTTACTCAAACAAAGAACTCCATGTTTTTTTTCCCCCTATTCATATTTCAGTATTAAAACTTTAATTCATCTTAAATCTTACGTCTTTTATCTTAAACCCTAGAGTATGTTTCAGGGTACGTGGAAGGCCGTGTTGCTTTGGGGTCATGCCCATTTCTCATATTGTTGCATCTTTTCATGCAAAGGGTTTTTAAAAATTAAGAAGAGGAGATTAATTCCATGTGCCATGGAGGTAGACACTTGAAGTTCCAATGAAGAACTCTCGCTTCTTTTCACGTAAAAATATTGAGACTTGAGAACTATTTGCATTATTTGGCATTTCCATGATTTTACCATTTAATATTCGATATAAAAGAGATATACGTGTATCTGTGTTGTCCACAAAGACTATCACGTACAACAAGTGTAAATTCATTTTATAGTATATGTTCAAGATTTATAATTCTTTATAATTTTATCTTAATAACATCATCTCTAAAATTTAAATTATTTTCTTATTAATCTTTAGCATGTTATTGTTAGGGTCACTATATCTTGCAAAATCAAATCTTTCCACGTGATATTGATTTCCCACTTTCAATTTATAACCACGTAAGCATAAAAATGGATTATTTTAATTACATAAATTTTCAATAGTTTTTCTCTCAATTCTAGGGACCGACCATATATTCCATGCATGTCACATGAAGTTTTATGTTGTAGTTAGTTAACAATGACATAATTAAAGTCATAATGGTCTATTTAGTATGTCAATATATAATATACATTTGTTTAACGTGATAAGGTATCAAATTTTTAAATAAATTTAAATATTTGAGTCTTATTGTTATTAATAAAATAAAATAAATTTAAAGATCATCATCATATAAATTTATATAGTATACAGTTTAAATTAGTTATTTTGTTCAACAAAATAAATTTTTTAATTAAAGTTAAACATACAACCTTAAATTTATATTGTGTGTCTCATTAACTAAAAAAACACGATAAACCGCAATCTATAAAAAATATTTTTTTTTAAATAATAATTTAGATGCCAATAATTATATAAAATATATCATATATTTTCTCATCCCCACATTATGGTAACCTTGATTGATACCCCTCTTCACTTATACTTAATGAGACAGATTAATAAGTACCTAAAGACTTATTATTAACATGATAATTTGTAGACTAGTCAAACATATATAACATGGTCGGATATTCCAAAATATTAACAAATATATATATATATATATATTTTAATATTAGAAACTATAATTGTAGTAATGGAATATCCGACCATGTTATATATGTTTGACTAGTCTACCAAATGATATGTGAAATTGTTTAGAATGAAACTAATAATTTAGCTACTAGATCAAATTAATAATTTACGACAAACCATGTAATAGTTTATCAGTATGATCGCTGAAAGTTTCGGTTTAACATTTTGATAAACTATAATCGTATCGTTTAAATCAGTTATCGTCTAAGTAGTTAATATTATACAAGTTGGGATTTTTTTTATTAAAAAGTCCTAGACTTTAATCAACACTAATTAGGGTCATTAATATAAAAATAATAATAATATTATAGAAAATTATTCAATTCACATTATTTTATATTATATTTTTTATATCTTAAGATTTAGAAATTTAATTTATGGTTTATAATCTATGATTAAAATTTAGAGTTTGAATTTTAAAATTATTACTTACATAAAAACAAATGAACTTAGTACAATAATCTTATTAATCTCAAAAAATTAATTACTAATTATGTTTTTTTAAATAAGTTTGGAGTTTGAAGCACATGCATGGGACAAACCAAATCCAAAGGGCGGTCATTGTTTTAAGAGAGAAGTAAGGCAAAGGCTTAAGTATGATCCAATTATAATTATGGAATAATAAATAAATTATTTATTTTAAGACCATGTGATTAGAAGTTGAACTCAACTAGAAATTAAGTCAAAACAGGGTTCATGTTACAAGATACCTTGTAAACATGTCTATAAGTCAACCCTTTTTGTTGACTCCTTTTGCTTGAAGATATTTTCCTGTGGGATTTTTATTCTTTTTATTACATATACACATATTAAATACTTGAATAATTTCCATAATAATTAGGGTTTATAAAGCATCATCAGATTATTAATCAAGATAAGATTTGATGACACCAACTGATAAGATTTTTTTATTAGATTTTTCTATTTTTATGCAATGTATAAGTTAGCATGAACTATATCTTATGCTCTAAATTTAAATGTAAATCAGTTTTGTTTATCGCTTCGTAAAATATCTCGTTTAATGGTGATAAAAAATTATATAAAAATTTATATAAACTTTTTAATGACTAATATCCTTATTTTCTTATGCTTGAGTGTATCGTAAGTCTGATTCTTTCCATTACTTTTTATCAATAATGACTCTTAACATATTATAACAATAATATTATTATTTAAAAAAATATTAATATTTTTATTAAAGTTATTATTTAAATTAATTCAATAATTATTAGTATTGACCTTTTAATAAAGGGTAAATTATATAAAGTATCACTAAACTTATTTTAAATTTATTTTGATCATTGAAGTTTAAAAACGTTAAATTTATTTATTGAAGTTTAGACACTGAATATTCTTGTCACTGAAGTTTAGACATTGGACATTTTGTCATTAAAGTTTAGATATTGAACGTTTTGTTACTAAAGTTTAGATATCAAACATTTTGTGACCGAAATTTATACAGTGAACTTTTTGATCACTTCACTGTTCACTTTCTTCGTCGTTCAATACCAATTTTTCTCAATTATTTTATCTTGACCCTCTAAGTATATATCTGATCTTTATTTCATCAGAAATTGTCTTAAAATCTATAAATTAAATAAAAAAATCATTTTTTTCTCTCATTTATGTTCCTTCTTCGGAGTACGAAGAAGTTTGTTTCTATGTCTTTCTCTTCCCTCATACTATTAAACTTTAAATTATTTGGATCTTGAAAAAATTTCTTCATTCATCGATAAATATATATCGTTAAAAACTTAACAAAATAATAATAATAATAATAAATATCTAAAATTTAATAAATAAATTAAATATTTAAAACTTACATAATCAAAATAATTTAAAAATAAAAATTTATAATATTTTACATAATTTACTCTAATAAATTTGAAAAAAAAATAAAATAGCAAGAGACAAATATAAGATTTTATGAGATTGAGTTGACAGATGACACATGAATCTTTGTTTTGTGTTTGTGAAGCAGTCGGCAGACTTGAGTTTGACTCTGAGAACCAAACAAACATGTTAATTCTTGTGCTGGTTTTCTCATACAAAATCCTTCAAACAAGTAATAAAATATGGTCAGAATAAATATTAAGACAACAGAATCAGGAGTTTGTAGGGGGGAACAGAAACCTGGAGTAATGCTGCCAAGCTCCATCCATTAGGAAACTAGTTGGTTGCCTAAATTTCTTATGAATTTATTTTAATTAATTTAGATCGATCTGTGTTATATACTTGATTTTGGTTGGTGTATAAATTTATTAATAAAAAAATTATATTTGTAGTATCTTAAATTCGAGATTTACATAAATAATATTAATTTTTTTATCGTTTGAATTAATCTGTTGATAAATATATTATAAATTAATATATATCGGAGAGAGAAAATTAAAGCATATGAGATCACATGTAATGATAGAAAACTTTGGAATTACAAGTGTAAAATATATAAGTAGGAGATTAGCATAGGATTGGAATTAATAAAAAAATAGATTTTTTGAAAGACATCTTAGATTGTTTTGCACCAAGGGATGGGGAATATTTATCAAATTAAATCCTCTTCTTAAAATTTTAAATTAAATATTTTAAATCTTTTAATTTTGAAATTAAATGATTTTAATCAAATTATTTGATAGAGATAAAGAGGCTCAGAAAGATTTATAAATTTTGACGTTATGTTAACTTCTATAGAAATATCTATTTTATTATACTTTTAAGATTTTATACGAGATTTTGGTGAATTAATTTCTATTATTTTTCTTCTAGATGTATTATATTTATGATATCTTCTATCTTTTAACCAAAAATTATTAAACCCTAAATTTCAAATCTTAAAATTTTTGTATACATTGTACCTCAAATTCAAAACATGCATTAAGTGATATCAAACTGCTTTGCCAATCGATTTCTAACAAATCCTTCACCAATTGTATATGATGATGCTTAGAAGAGAAAAAAGAACAGAATAGAAATAAGTAATTGCAGGAGAATTAATTAATTATCCAAACATTACCAAAAAGACAGTTTCTTACAATGTCATAATCCTAATCCTACATTTGGGTTAACAAAAAAAAAAGCTTTACCAGCCTGTTTTAGTTTACACTATACGGATTGCACAAGAAAAGAAAAGGAAAGGAAAATTAAATTTTGTTTGCAAGACCAGAGAATCTGTAAATGAACCTGTCTCCCTTGGGTTGGATTTGGCATTTAGATAATGAACATAAAAAGCAGGCAACAAGGCGTTTCAACTTACATTTTCATTCTTTTGTATGGTAAGGAATCAAGAAAAACAAGTAGCCAACGTCGGGTTTCTGCTTCTCGACGAATATTGCAAACGCTCCGGAATCCCCAAAATGCTAGACTACGATCGACTGCTTACGATTCAAAAATTAAAAATATAAATAGTTGGGGAAAGAAGTGATCAAACCCAATTGGCATCGCTCCAAATCTGCCTTGGAAGGAGTCCCCCGTGCTCACTCATGCTCCCTCTTAAGGTATAAAAGCTCGGCTTGCTTCGAACCATTCTCAATGGACCTGATCTGTTATCATGTCTTATTGGTAAAGATGTTCCAACTCCAACCAAACTTGAAGATGAAAATGGTCGGTTTTCCATCTCGTCAAGTTGACCAGAACTATAGTCCATTGCGACAAAAGGATATGATGACTGTCCGTAAGTTAAGCGGGGGGTGACCTCACCAACATTCCACCAACTGCTATCAGAAGGGGCAAAATCCCCTTTAAAGTCGGATTCAGGGGCAGATGACTCCTTTTGACTACAGCAATCTCCACCGGTTTCATCGGTGTCGTTGTATATAAGTTTCAGAGCCTGCACAACTTCACCCATAAAAGGTCTCTGAGTCACTTCTGGGTGGACACACATGGACGCAATGGAGGCCACCTTAGCCATGTCTTCGAAGTCATATGTTCCAGCCAAGGAAGGGTCTACCAATTGCTGTACACCTTCTCGACTGCTCAATAGAGGTCGCGCCCAAGTTACTAGATTTTCCTGTCCCTGAGGTTGGGACATATCCACAGGTTTTCTACCGGTCAAAAGCTCAAGAAGCACAACTCCAAAACTGTAAACATCACTCTTGACGAGTAGGTGTCCTGTCATAGCATATTCGGGAGCTACATACCTACAAATTCACAAACTTCGGCTTTAGTAATATTTTGAAAAGCAAATCTGATTGAAGACCAGCAAGTTGCAAATTCACAACATTCATTTGGTAGAGAAAGAGAAACTATAAAACTTGCAGGAGATATCAGAAATAGGTGATTGAGAAAATGACACTTCAGACATAAGAAACTGTAAACATCATATCAAGTGCTTTAATAGATCAGTCCATAAGATTTGCATGGATTAATTTTTAATTAATATATATAATACTTGTTAGTTTCACCGTCCAGTAAATTGGAGGATGTCCAGTGGCATGCAAGCCGTTTCAAGGAAATTTAGTGCTATCGGATGATAATTATGCATCGACAAATAATTACCCAAAAGTTCCCATGACCCGGGTGGAAATGTGCTGGGATCCTTCAGTTGCTTCCCTTGCTAAACCAAAATCTGAGACCTTCGGAGTGAAGTCATCTTCTAATAGAACATTACTAGCCTTAAAATCTCGGTGAATCACTCGAGGGTTAGAATCTTCATGAAGATAAGCCAATCCTCTAGCTGCTCCAAGGGCAATCTTCAGCCTAGCATCCCAATCAAGAGGTCCTTTGTTTTTGTCAACACCTAAACCATCAATACAAACACTATATAAAGAAAACTTGGATAAGGTCAATCTATCTTAGTCAAAATTGAAATATATATAAATTGATAGCATTTCAGCAGTAGGTGACCTTGGTCACATAGATGGGGATTAACAGTATTTGATCCTTTATTTTTTTTTTCTTCTTCTGGATAATAAGTTAATGGGTACCTTTCTTAACAAAACGAAAAACACTAAATTGAACAAGTAATCAATCCAATATCCAAATCAGAGAAAACAGTGGGCGATTTGATAAGAAAATTATACCATGCAAATGTGATTCCACACTCCCATTGGGAACAAGTTCATACACCAAGCAGCGTATACGTCCTTCAATACATATACCAACAAGTTTAACAAGATTACGGTGGTGCAATCTGCTTAGCATCTCCACCTCTGCAATAAATTCACGGTCTCCGTTCTGATTATCTCTTGTAAGTAACTTAACAGCTACCTCACTTCCATCTTCCATAATACCATGGTAAACTCGTCCAAATCCCCCTTCACCAAGAATCCTCCTTGAACTGAAATTGTTTGTCGCCTTCTCAAGCTCAACAAGTGTAAATGTTTTAACTGGGAGAACACAATTAGCCATGGTGGAAATGAGTGACATTGACGGAGAGCTTGCCATACTGCTTGACAAGATAGAACCAATGCCTGTGTTAACATGAAGACCAGATCATTATCTATTCCTACTTCACAGAAATATCAAAATTGTCCTTACAGACAACAAGGAAATATAACTAGCTTAGATCCAAGCAACAAAATTCCAATTGTAATATATTCAAACTTCACAGCTATAAGGATGATTAACCATTATGATTCAATTGTTGCAGTAAATGAAAATACATAGACATATCAGCTTAGGGTTGTTTCTGTGTGTGCCTAAACAGAAATAGTGGAAAACAGTTACCCACATCACAATGCATTGCAATTCCGTGTAACATAATCTAAATGTCAAACATAAAGCTCACTATCTAACCTACCAGATCTTTTGTTCAATGAGGAAGGAAATGCCGGACCAACAGCATTTGATGGTCTTCCAAACTTCCTCCATTTATTAAGGACAGAGATTGCTCCAGCTAAAACCAATAGAAGCACAAAAGCAGATGAAACAATAATCACAATGATCCTGATGTTCATCTTTTGGTTCTTGTTAACAAAATTAGCTGTGATAGGGAGATTTCCAGCACTTCCAGTTGGACCACTCCCAAAAATAGTACCATATGTTGGTGAAGCAGGAACTCCTGAAAACATATTTTCAAATTACAACAATGACATAGCAACAAAAAGCATGACAATAAGTTATTAAAAAAAAACAGAGATAACCACCTGGATAACTGATGGATACCACCTCATATGTTCCAAAAAGAGTTGAATTTAGAGATAATCTTTTATGCAAAAACCTGTCATACGTAAGAATTGCTGTTGTATTATCAAATTTCTCTCCAAGTGGAACCAAGTTAATCTCTACCAATGTTCTCTCCTGATTTTGAGTATCAGCTGCTGCACCCATTATTTTCACTTGACTTTGTTGCAAATATATGCCTGCAGCAATCTCAATCTCTAGCTCATTCATCACAGGGAAAACAGCATAAGGAGCTACAGTCAGAAGAAGTTTGACTTTCATTGGGAAAACACAGCCACATGGTGAACCAAAAGGGGTTGCAGTAAGTGGCTCCGCACAAACTTGATCGCAACCTGACAGTTTTAACTTTTATAATCAAAAAACACAAAGAGGAAAAGTAGGTATTCAGGGTGCTTTATAACAATATTAAAAAGATGCAAGCCCGTGATACCATGCGAAGGTAGGCACATGCTACGACTCATTGACTATTCAAACATTCTCCTCGCGAGAATGAACATATCAACCCCATCATACTCCCCAAGACTAGCAATAAGATTTGTAGGCCCGTCAATTAAGGTTAAAGTTTAAACAACAATTTAGTTTTACCTTTGGCAACAAAAAAAACGGAACCAACCATCAGCAGGCCATCTCTTCTATATATTGCTTAAGGCACAAAACATGTTACCTTGCTCTGAAGGTGATGGAGCATCTGCTCGAGGTTTAACATGGCTATGGCGATAGTGACCACCATGATGATGATGTCTGGAAGCCACGTGGTTACTGGGGCTAGCAACAGGAGCTGCAGTGCAATATACATAAGCAATATGGCAGCATTAATGTCGTAGCAAGTTGTTGGAAACGAATTCCAATAGGTACCTTGATGGATAGGAGAAGGCACAGGTGCAGCAGCAGGTGCAAAAGATGGATTGGCATGGTCCTGGGGTGATCTTGGTTTAGAAAATAGTGTGCGCATTGAAATAGACCTAGCTGCTAGGATAGAAGCTACTTTATTGGTAATCCATGTGAGAAGCAATAATGCAAAATAATGAAAGGGGTTGAAATTATTTATCCAAAAAATTGAAATCCTTTAAAATGTCATCAATAACCTATACCACACATCTACATAAACTGGTAACATAACTTGTACGCTTTTGTTTTCGGCAAATCATTAATTTAGCATATTAGGTTATATACCAGAACAGCTAATAGACAGGTACGACTTCCTATTCTGAAGAGAAAAAATGAAGACTTCTAAACATCAGATGCACTGAGAGGAAAAAATCAGGTAACAAATGCATAAGAAATATCGTATCTAATAAGTAATGCATCCTTCATAAATAGACAGGTACGACTTCCTATTCTGAACAGAACACACAAAGATCCTTGGAGATAACCTTTGAGCTATAACAATTAATGATGGGCAGAAGAACATAGACAACTGTATAACAAAAAAAAAAAAACTTGTCAATGATGACAACAATGTTTGAAAAGGAACATCCCAATCCATCAACTAGAAGTAGAAACCAAACATCTCTTTGAATATTTTGCCATGCGTTATACATATCAAATATTTTACGTTTACCACGACACGTGGCTCAGAGCAAGTTCAATGGACTGGGCCACAGAAGAACATATATCACTAAAAAATTATTTTACTTCAAAGATCTTCGGTTAAAATTCTTCATGCATACTATATATCTACATCAAACTATTTGGATATACATGATAGGTTGTTTCAAGCCTAGACAGGAAGAAATATCAAAAGAGTTTTGTTTAACTGCATTAACATTTAAAATCAATGAAATAAATGATTACCACGCTCAACTATTGTTTCCACTGCAGACAACTGATGCACTGGTTGTAAAGGATACAAGAATATTTGCAGCCCTGAAATAAATGTAAAATAAAATGGCATAGATGTTAATCTTCCTTCGTTAACCATGGTTAATGTAGCCACTATACTGATGACTGTTCATGTCAGTATTTGAATTCGAGTTATTTGTACCAACTCGTACCTATAGGTACTGGTTGTTTTTTACTTTTTTACTCCTTTTAACTAATTAGTAATGCCTCTTCTCTTATGATTAATATTATTTTCAAATTTTCATTCAACAATTGATATGTTCATTAAATTATGGTATTCACCTAATTAATGAAAAATACTATTATTCAATATACCTTCAACACACAAACATTATGCATTTATATTTATATAAAATGACTTTTCAAAATTATAAATATCAAATGAATAAAAAGAAAATATACTTTAGTATAAAACTTGAAAATAGACTATATAATAATTTTGAAATGTCATTAAAATCCAAAATGGTATATCAAAACACTTTATTTGCATGCATCATGTAATAACCGTATATTACAAGTTTACAAAAATTCGATAATTATGACAAAGATGGCAACAGTTCCAAGAGTAGCGAATTTTGATCGTTTACTCAAAATACCCAAAATAAATGCTAAAAACATTTTTTAATAAGACATTTCACGCTCATACTCCCTTTCAAATTGTACCACAACCAAATAAACTAGTATATATTTACATATGAGACATGTATAAGCAAATTGAACTAAAACGTTTTCATTATACATGATATAAGCAATTGAACTACAACATTTTCAGTATACATGGTGGTATAAGCAAATTGAACAACAACATTTTCAGTAAATCAGCAGAAAACTAACAGGGAACTATATATTGCCCAAGGGGCTAAAATACTGATCAATTATCTAACTTCTCCACCAAATTTCCATTTCTTTTTGAAATACTATAGGGAATGAGAAAATTGGAGACTGGTAGGTACTTAGTTTCGGTGACTAAACGATTATTCAAAAAGCAAAGCCTATTTTTTACATTTTTCATTTTTCCCGGCGAAAGCCAGCGAGTGAGCTAAAGTGATAACTTAAGTGAACATATAATTAACCATAAGAGAGTCAATCAACACTAAGCAAGTCCACTTAGATTAATAAAACATGACTGTTTATTTCCAAATAAAATTAAAGCTTGGCTAGAACTGGATTTTGCTCCACATTTCTTCCGTTTCTACTATATTTACAGTAACCAAATAGATAAGTAAATAAATAAATCTAACTACATAAAAGAGCAAGTATCTAGAAAGAGTGATACCTAAACACGAACAAGAGAGAAAGCTGAGTAAGTAAACAGAAAGCAACTGGAGCAGAATCAAAGCAGGCATCTTCTATCGACGAACCAGAGTCCAAAACAACCATCGTCAGAAACAGATACCAACTATAACCAGACGATCCTCGCCGGACAGACACCGAAGAGTCCTAAGGCTACACCGGACCATTCTCCGCCGGCCAAACTCCCCGTCGCATTCTCCAAGCGAAAAAAAAAAACTCATAAACCAAACAAACAAAACTGAAGCTGCTACACTGCTCCACCGAGCGGCAAAAAAATAAATTAAAAAAAAACTAGGAAAAAAAGAGAGAAATAGATTAATAAAATGCAGCTCTCCTCGATTGTAGATCCATGAAACGCGGCAAAGATCTACCGCAACAATGCAGCGAAAAGATTTTTTCCTTTCCCGGAGAGAAAAAAGGGGCGGAAAAGAGGAAGAATCTGCTGGAAAGCAAGGGCTAGGAAAATTGAAAAGGAGGAGAAGATCTTTAGAACGAGAGTCCCAACTTTCAGAAAGTGAATCGAGAGAAGTATACGATAAAGTTTGAGAGAGTGGGGGAAGTTGGGAAGTGCTTTTATTGCTTCTGTGTAGACTACAGCAAACGCAAATACTGCTGCTTTGTATTTTTTTTTTTTTTTTTTGGGTAAATACGGTCTTTTTTTTTGTATTTAAAATAGGGGGAATTGTAACAGTGTACTTAGTAGATTATAAAATTAGGGTATTTATTATTTATTATTTTTAGTTTAATAAAAATATATTAATAGTTACTAAATATATTAATAGTTACTAAATATATTAATAGTTACTAAATTAGGGTCTTATAATTCCATGCTTATTGCTTACCTTCTTTGACTCCGGTTCTTGTCTGGAAATTGTATTGCCTGAGAGAAGGTTAGAACTTAGAACATCTGATTGAAACTAGCGTAACAGCCGGAGTTGGTTTGAGTAATACGATGTTTTCTGTTTATTTTTTAACGTAATAATAATATGTCTGATAAAATATATAATATAATTATAACTTTTAAGGTTTTTTTGATGTAATATCTCTCGTTTCTTTAGGATGAGACAGTATGAATGCTTTTTTTTTCAGTAAAACATGATAAATTAGAATAGCTTGGTAGGTTAAAAATATATTTCAATGCAAATATTCATGAAATAACTATGCATTTTTTTTAAATTAAATTATATTTTTTAACTCAGTATATAAAAATAATAATTGAAGAAACTAAACCTTAAACCTTCCGATATTTTGTCTTTGTCTGGAATCGACGAAACTCTTCGTCGATTGAGATACTATCGACATTCGACGAGGATGAATAGTGTCAGATAGAACCCTAAAAGTACTCTACATCAGCTAGTAATGATCATACAATCCGTATATGAGGGAAGAAACCAAAATTCAACCAGCAGAAAGATTAAAACATTAGCAGATCATTCCCTTTGATTCAAGTGATTTAAAACATTAGCGTGGAACTTTTAGATGCTGGTTTTCCTGTTATTTTACATTTGTACCCGACCATTTTTTTTCCTTTCTTTTATTGTAAATATTTAGCATATTTGTTTTGTAGTTTATGAAAAATTATTAAATAAATCATGTTTATTATATTATTTGTGGTCTAATTAATCAGATCTGTTTATTTTAAAATAATTATTCATTCTTTAATTACATATAGAAAAGAGACGATGATTCACCTAAAAAAATAAAATAAATGAATTTGGTTGATTGATTAAAACTACAAATGACGTAATAAACAAGGTTCATCTAATAAATTTTCATAGAATTTTTAAGGTCTTATAATACATTTAATGATTGAATTTTTAATACAACTATAACCCTAAAAACCTAAATAGTACAACTCTAAACCCTAATACATTAAATGAGAAAATTTTAATTGAATTTTTGAGATCATTAAATGATTAGAATAAATTATTCGTATTAACTCTTTAATTTTTTTAAACGATAATCTTTACATAACTAACTGTTAATCTAAATCATCGATTTTAATCATCTAACGATTTAAAATATAAATAAAACTTTAAATTCTATAACTTAATTCTATCTATTAAATATAAACTCTTAAATAAACCTTAACCTATACGAATGGTTAGATAAAGCTTTTATTTTATACATGATAATTTCATTACACGACAAAACAAAAATCTATAACAGGTTGACCGGTCAAAAGATACATTTAAAGCTTATCTGAATCAAGGATTAGTTTGAATATGACATTATTATCCTTTGACCAGAAAAAAATATATATATTTACGTTTTCAACCACCTCACTCCTTAATCAATAATCATCCCAAATATAACCTTAATCTTAATAATAATAATCATAATAATAATATCCTAACAAAATTTAATCAGAAGCTTATATTCAAAATAAATCCGATTCAACTCGATTCTAAATTTAATCGAAAAATCCGAAACAAATTATACTGGTAATGTAATTAGTGAAGAGAAGAAAGGAACTAATGGGAATAATTAGTGATCAGAAGTGGAGGACTCAAATTTATAGTGTTTATCAACAGCAACAGAAACATCCCACACGCAACTAAGACCTTTAGGGATGATTACCAGATCTCCGGCGCCGAACTCAACGAACTCGGCGGTGGCCGGCGATGAACCTTTGGGGTAAACCCTAACTTTCCCTCTCAGCAAATAACATGTTTCTTCTGCATCAAACTTGAGCTGGTATTTCCCAGGAGAACAACCCCACCTGTTATTTATTATTTATCAAAATGAAATGAAAACCCTTTTGCTATTCTAAGTTATTATGAATTCAAAATAATAGGGAGAAGAAGAAGAAGATGAAGAAGAAGAAGAAGAAGAAGAAGAAGACTTACTTTGGCCAACACTTGATGTTAAGCTCTGAGAGTTTTGATTCTGAAGGGTTTCTTTCTACAACAATTCTAAGGCTATTCTCAGACATATCTTTGATGTGTGTTTTTTTCCTGTTAAAAGTTTCGTGATTTACAGACAAGAATTGTTTCTCCTTATTTGATGTTCTGAGGGTTTGATGTGGGAAGAAATATGAGAACTATATAGTATGTAATATTTATGGTTTTGAAAGGGAAGGGAGAGGATAAGATTCCCTGGTTTCTAATATTGGAATATAAATCTTCTAATTTTTTAAATCTTATTTATATCAGATATAAAAAATATTAGGTTATAGTTTAAGGTTTAAAATATATAATTTAGATCTTATAAGTTAATAGTAATAAAAATTAAATAAGTTAGAGTGTAGAATTTAATTTTTAGTGTATGTACGACATCAAAAAATAAGTTTTTTTTTCTTCCAAATAATAATACAATTCATGTATTTTAAGATATTATTTAACGTCACGAACCATTTAATTTCAGTGGTTAAAGGAACGGTTGTTGTTCTTAAAAGTTACGGGTTTAAATACCAATAATATCAACATGAATTTGAAGAGTATGTCCAAATAACTAATATCAAGAGAAAATAAATTTAAGTGTTGACTTATAATAAAAAATACCATAAAAATTTAACTCAAATAATAAATATTGATAAAAATAAACTCTTAATAATAATTATTAAAAAATTAAAACTATAACTATTTAAATCGTAAAATTAAAAAAAAAACTTTATTTAATATTATAATTAAATTATTATTTTATTTATTATTTATGGCCTAAAATTAAGATTTTTATATAATATTATAATCATATTTTAAGATATTTTCTATTTAAATAGTAAAAGTTAGAGAAAATGAACTTAGAACGGTCGACCAACCTCAGGCCAGCGTTGTAGTCTTGAATTGAATTAGATTTAATATAAGATACATGATCTGATATTAATAGATCTTTTATATATTTTTAAATAATTTAAACTGATTATAAATTATATTTATTTATATAAATTTAAATTTTTAATAACACATATTTTGTAGACAATGATTAATTAATATAAATATAATAATGCATAAATTTTTTGTGGTGAGAATTTACTAACACGGTTTATTTTATGTTCAAGACCTAATGGTGTTGGCGTGAAAGGAGATTATTGTGGGGATTAAAGAACGTTCGTTATTGTTACAATGGTCGTTATTTAACGGTAACGTTGTTATTTAAAATTATTATTCGTAAAAATAACGGTAAGATTTAAATTTACATTAATAATGATTAATAATGGTCGTTTTTCAACGGATAACAGTTGATAACGATAACAACGTCCGTTATTATCGTTATTATATCATTATTTAAAAAAACTCCTATAATAAGTTTGTGCGAGTTTTAAAGAATTCACAACCGCGACTCCTGCAATGACCACGATAACAATCGTTATATCTGCAACCGCGATAAACATGACGCGACCGTAAACGCGGCCGAATCACTTTTTAAATCCCTAAATTTATTGTTGTGATCTATGACTCTAGTTTGATCTGACAAACTTGATCCGAGACTCGAAAATTGAATTGATTTACTTAAATCAAGAATCGAAAATAACCAAAATATGATGATATGAATTTGACTCAAAATTCGAACTGAATCGATCTGAACTGAAATCGATCCAAATTATAACTGAACAGAAAATAGATTTGAACCGAGTAGACTTGAATCGATTTTCAACCAAACCGAATGGACACGATCCAAAGATAATCCGAAATAAAAAATATTAAAATAAAGAAAGAAAATTAGAATGTGAACCTAACGTGATATATAGAAACCGATATATAGTGTGTAAAAACCTAACGTGATCTAAATATCTAATAGAAACCGATCAATATCTTTTTAATACGATATTGACCCGATCCAAAATCAATCAACCTGAAATAACCGAATCGATAATAATTGAAACGAAACCCAATTGAACCGAAAAATCAACTGACTCAATCCGATATCCAAATTGAAATCAATATAGACCCAAACTAAAACCAAAAATTTAAATCATATCCAAACTGAATTTATAAAAATTACGGTCAAAATCAAAATGACCCGAATTAAAATAAACCGAACTCGAACCGGTTAACTCGTTTGCCCCTCTAACTGTGGTCAAAGGGTTAATTTCCGTAGATGAAAGATTGACACATGGCAGACCACAATTGGAACAAAAAATGAGTGTTTGACAAAAGGGTATTACGGTCTTGAAGAGAACGACACCATCACCACACAGCTGTGTCAGTCTGTATCAGACTAAGGCTAAATCTGTCATTTCACTTTTGTCTATTTATGGTCTCTTTAAATTCATGCATTATCCTCTTCCTTGTAAACTGCGACTGTTGCACGTGCGCGTGCACGTGTAAAATTGTGAAAATTGGTGAAAAGAAAATATTTAATGTAAAAAATTTATTTAAGGGTAAACTACAACAAAAATCATTTAATTATAGCTATACTTATATTCGGATCACTTAATTATTAAAATTTACATTTAGATTATTCATTTATGGCTGAAATTACATTTGGATCACCCAATTATTAAAGGTTACATTTGAGTCAATTATGAATTAGTTTACAATTGAATCACCTTTCATATTTAAAAAATACATTAATTGGGTCGGTTTTTTCTTTTAAATCACTTGTACACTTTCGTTGACATTAAAATATTTTATTTGAAATCATTAATTAATCTAATATATAAATTGATAAACTTTTTTTTAAATATGAAAGATGACCTAAATATAATCTTACCTATAATCGAGTGATCTAAATATAATTTTTAATAATTAAGTAAGCCAAATATAATCATACACATAATTAAATGACATCCATTATAATTTACCCTTTATTTATGTATAAATTTATTAATTTTTATGTTTGAATATTAAGTAATTTTTTAGTTATTTTATTTAAAGATTAGGTGTTAATAGAGTTAAAATTGTACTGATTGTGTTTATATTATTCTTATATTCTAAATTGAACCAAATATTTAAAAGCATTTTAATCAAATTCTCAAGCGATCAATATCTTTTGAACACGTCGTTTCTTCGATATAATAATAATTTATTTAAATATTAAATATCAACTCTGTAATATAGCTTCCTATGCCTAACTAAAATGTACCTATAATCGAGGGATTATCTGCATAATTTACCCAAAAACAACAAACTTGACATTGATAAAGAAGAAGAAGAAGAAGAAAAACACATTCCAAAGCCAAAGGTTCTAAAAATAAAACAAAACAGTCAAGTGCCTCTTTTATTTACAGACACAAGTACAAGAACATCACTCACTAGGTATTGTTTTCCTCAACACTGTAATTAAGTTTGAAACAAAAACATGTAATGTAATGATAGGAAACAGACACACAGAGGGATTGGGATTCAAACTGCTCTAACATTTTTATGTATTTCTTTTCATTTGTATGTTCCAAGGGATGGATTTGAGAGAAACAGTCTCTATACGGGTTTTCTTCTTTGCCTCTGGTTCCTTTCTTGTGATCTTGGAGCTGTGAATTATGAACGAAAAGTTGGCCTAGTTTCGAATGAAAAAGAAGGGTCGGAAGAGAATACGAATATGAATAAGCATACGTACCTAACACGGATCCGGTAGCCTCCGATTTCCTCATGATTCTGAGCCTCTTCACTGAACTACAGAACATCCTGAATCGAACCCGAGAACATTCACGGTGAGTGTTAAGGAGATGATTGACTCTGTATCTTTTAAGGCAAGTTCAACGGTTCAAGGGCACTAGACGAAAGGCATGTGGGAAGAGTACCCTTCGCACCCTCCCGCTCAATGCTCAATGTACACCCCCAATCTAAATGCACATCTGATTTTTCATTTTCTTTTTGCTTTCTAAGAAAATTATTAGTATAAACTCGGTGGAAATTCTAGAGAATCTATATTTTGGTTTACAGTCCAGGCAATAAGAGATTTTAACGACATTTGGCCAAGACGATAGAAAGAAAAAAATAATATTGACTGTGAAATGAATAATAGAAATGATACGTACTCCCAAGGAACATCTCCAACAAGCATCCAGTCACCCTCCTTGTCCTCGTAAGTAAGGACGAAATCAGATGATCCATCCAGCAGTTTCGAATGTCTTCTCATATCCTGCTGCAGTGCCGTTGATCCTAATCACAAATCATGACAAACACTCTGTAAGAGAAACATACTTTGATGATTGGCACAATGCTTGAAAAAACATTAGGGGATGGTTTAGCATTATATCAGTTAAGACAGGGTCATAATACAGCTCCGGACATCTGCATGGTCAGCACATGAATGGGCACTTAACTCATCTTCTCAATGTTGAAACAAAATAAATTACGAACGCTCACCTGGTGGATTGACACTTGGGGTGGTTTCGAGGAACATTTCTTCCAAAGTTTTGGCTAACTTTTCATATGATTCATGGGCAGTCAGATCAACCTTCCTTCCGATCGGAATTCCATCCATATTCACCTTCACAAAAAGAGATTTCCTGACCTTAGTGCTACCACTGTTATGGTAGCTGCCAACAGTGCTGTTCTCAACCATTGAGGTCTCCTTTCTACGGTTCTCCATGGTTGAGCTAAATCCTTCTGGGGGCGATGTTTTTGCTTGGTTAACAATGCTATTCATTCTATAAGCTCTGATGGGAGGCCACCCCACGACTTGACTGTTTGCAATTCAAACAAAAACAACAGTTTAACCCACCAGAACTCAATAGTAAGTTGGTAGAATGAAAGCTATGAGCTACTAACGAGGTGCTGCTATCAATACACACTAAACAGTCTCAATGGCATGGATGCTCCCTAGTTAATATGGGCACCGCACGCATAGGTTCCGATATAATTCGATTTTCTGCTTAAGTTTGGTTCAAGAACTCGTGAATTGGATCAGTTGTATGATACAGGGAAAATCACCCGTTTTCTGCTTTACCAAGTTGGCAAATGACGATTAGAATCCACTCTATTACCTTCCTTTTTGTCTATGTTCAATACATTATCATTCTTATATGTAAGACCATCATATTAATCGTAAAATTCATTCAGTGATTAATCCATGCATCTAAGCTAATTATTGGATCAACAATCAAACAGGAACATAAACTGAATTCAGAATTTAAGAACCAGAAAAGTTGAGATCGAACAGCATTTATAACTTGGAAAATAAGTAGGAACAGTAAATAGCTATGCTACTCAAGAATTAAGTACCACATGAGCATGTTAAAACTTTTTCCGTGTAGTTGGGATTCTTAAAAGGATCATATCCCTACCCCATGTCTCCAGGGACGGAGCCATTAACTGAAGAGCCCCTCCAAAATGTTTTGGTATAATAGCTTTTTAGGTTCTTTTTAGTTTAAATATTAATCAAATAAGATCTTTGCTCCTTCCAATATTTGATCACAGTTCCGTTCCTGAGTCCATGTCCAAAAATGGTGTCCGAAAGATAAATCCAACACCATACTCCTAGGAACAACATGGCAAAATAGCTTGTTTGCAAACTGCAACTAACAGGATCCGTCTCAATGAGAGCGGAAGAGTCCCAAAAATCAAATCCACAAATAACCATCAACAACCAAACTCTTCAAGATGTCTCCCCTTGGCAACCCCTTCCTAAATGAATAAACCCTACAAGAAATATGTTTAGCCTAATTGGATAACTCTAGTTTCCTTTCCCTTCCCTAATTCTCTTTAATTCTTTTCTAAGCTATAATCTTCTGGTATCCTACTGCTAATCTCAACCATTCATTTTAATCATGCAACGATTCAAACAACATGTAAAACTTAAAAATTCTCTTATTATGTAATCGTATTCTATCCCAATTCCCATATATATAAATGGAAACATGGACTCATAAATCAGGTTAAAACTAAATCATACCTAGATCCATTAGCAGCAGCTGCCACAGAATCAGCAGTCCTTTTGGTCCCGGCCGAGACATTAGACGATGACAACGGAGATGAAGAAGGGAAATCTTGGGCAGTGAAAATCCTAGCATATTGACCATCCTTTAAGGCCTGATGCATCTTGGAACCAGAGCCACCAAGGCTCAATCCAAGACCCAATTCCAATTCAGACTCATCTGGGCTTGAAGAATCTTCGGAGGAGACCACCATGTTGTCCTCCCTTGACACAGTAGACAAAACTGACCCACTTTCAGAACCACCATCAACAACACCTCCTTGCATCGAAAATTAACAACCCAGAAGTTTCAAACTTAGTATTGTAAGTGGGTAAAGCAAGAACAAGCGATGAATTGCAGGAGTAAAGGCTGGAGCTTTTACAGGCGGAGAGAAACGAAAAGATGGTAGATTTTTGAGAGGGTGTTGTGTTTTTTAAGGCTAAAATTAGCTTTAAATTGATTTGTGGGTATGGAGGAAACCGGAAAAGGAAAGAAATAATTAAAACTACTGAGAAAATAAGGAAAGGTGAAGTTTTTGGAGTTACCATGGAGCTGGTTCTGCTGGTTGCTGGGTCCCTGCCTTGTCTGTGTGTTTTCTTTTATGCTTCTCCGTCAATATTTTCTAGAGAAAATTTTTGATATAGTAAATTAGAATTAAATAAATTTATTAAATTTAAGGTTTGTGAGTTTAAAAAAAATTATATTAAAGGTTTAAAAATTTTATAAGTATGATTAAAAAAATAAAAGATTAAAAAAGATTAAAAAAATTGAATTACAAAATAAATTGAATTACAAAAAGATTAAAGTATGATTCCATTCAAAAAGATTAAAAAAAATTGAATTACAAAATAAAAATTTAAATAACTTAATTTTTAAATAATTAACTAACCAATTTATAAGTTCGAGTTAAATATTTTTATTTTATTTGATATATATATATATATATTACGTAATAACAAATATGAAAAATATGTGTATCTTATATGATTATAAAAAGCTATTTAAATTGAAATAATTAAAATTAATGTCATAACATTATACACATTTATCATTCAAATTAAATAAAAATTTAAATAATTCAACTCAAATTTCATAAATTTAACTAAACTCGAAAAAAATTTAAATAAATTTTAAATTATAAAATAATATTCACTAATCTAATTAATTTAAAAAATTACTGAACTCAATCGAATATTCCCCCTCTAAAATATTGTCAATATGTTTTTAATTTTTATTATGTTAGTTTGGGACACACTTCTTGGTAATTGCGACTCCATGTTTTATACAAATCAATGTCCGGATAAGATAGAAAGATGCCCAAACCAGACTCATTGCAAGTCATTCATCTTTCTTTTTCATTTATCGTATAGGGAGATATTTAATTACTTATTGGTGAATATTTTAATTTTAAAAAAATATTGGTTATGTTTAAAAATTAATAAATATTATTTTTATTTATAAAATATTTAATATAATTTTATTAATTATTAAACTAATATATATTGATTTATAAAGATAAAATTCTCTTATATTATATAAAATTTTATATTTTTTAGTTCATTTAAGGGAGATTAATGAATGGGTGGGCCCATATAGTTACATAAAATATTTTACTTAACATAAAAAATGAGATTTACTGAACCGAATTAATAAAAGAATTATCAAACCGGAAAGAAACTGTAGAGTTGATGGGTGGGCCCATATAGTCCAAGCACCCGACGACAACCCGACAAAAGTGGGTCCATATATCACAAGCCCCGACACGTCGGAGCTTGGGGCCCATCCCCTATCATTCACGACAATGTCTGATCCACCACACAGAAAACTCAAAAAACCAAGTCTCAAAAGCACATGGCAGAATGACATTTCTTACCCTCAACTTTATCAATTAAATCATTTTAACCCTTAATCTTTTAATACTTACGTTATAGACTTAAACATTTACTATTACATTATAAAAAACATAATATTAAAAAAAATATTATTTTACCCTAATCCGCAAAATTGGATGGATAATCTATCCTTTTTTTAATTAAGAAAATAAGGATTCCTAATTGATATTTGAGGATTTAAACCAAAATGAACAGAATAAAAAGGAAAACGTCATGTGCAGGTGGCGTTCTTCCTTTAAAATTAACAAAAATAATATTTAAAAAATAAGAGAACGCCACCTGCAGATGGTATCCTCCCCCAAGTCGCCACCTGTAGGTGGCGTTCTCCTACCCACATTGTAGCTTTTGACCTATATTTCAAAATAAACTCTAGACACCCTATTTACACAAATAAAAACTTTAAACAACCTAAGCTTTTCCCCTTAATCTTTATCAATTAGTTAATGATTTTTTTTTAATTTAAATCAATCATAAAAGTTTGCGGCTAAAAGATATTTAATGAATTTTTTGGACTTAAATGATTAAAATGATAAACTTGAAAGGCCAAAAAGGTTGTTCTCCCAACGAAAACACAAAATAGATTAAGTACCAAAAAGATAATTACCTCTTTTTTTATAAACAAGGTTTCAGTTCCGATTAATATAACGCTTTGAGGTCCGATAAAAGAATCAGACAAACAATCATCGTAAACACACACATGTTTTTGCTGCTTTTGATTTCTGAGATTGTGTTGTCGTTTTTGTCTGAAACTGACGGCTTCTGCTTGTGAGCCAGAGACACGTGGCACACTCCACGCTTCCTTATATTTTCAATTTTTAATTATATTATATTTAATTTAATCTAATTTATTATGTAATTGCTGATGTTGGGACCCAGCTGATAAGATTAGCTACAGCTGAATCATTATATCTTTCCACGCCTATTCTACTGGTTAGCTGACACGTGACGGCCTCAGCCCTCACGTTTCGACACCTGTAATCTTAGAGATAAGCAGGAATAAAAGATAGAGAGCGATGGTTAGGCATTATGTTTACAAGATGGAAGAAAAGCATTAGAATATTTGATTGGGTAAAAAAATATACGCATACGGAACAAAATACGTATAAAAAATGATAAAACATGTATGGCACAACTACATATGGCCTGTGAGAAATATTAATCGCTCAATCACTGCACAAACGATTCTGTAAACTCTATTTTATGAAGGTTTATAAATTTGTTTAGGGATTTAAACGTATAATTATAATTTTATTTCTCAATATATATATTCAAAGAAAACTAGAACTTTCCAATATATGCACTTTAGTCCCTCGTTATTTGAAGGAAATGTCAGATGAAATAGCAATCACAAACTAAAACACAAGAAAACCACACAACCAAAACATCAAGATTAACATTTCTTACAATTTAGTCCTACAACAGATGAGATACAAGGAAATTTATGAACTGCTTTACCAGTGTTCTTCATGCCTTAACTTCAATGGGCAGATTGTAAAGGGACATTATTTTAAAGAGAAACAATTAGAGCTTGGTGGAAACCATCTTTTCTATAAAAAAATAATATTCTTTTCTGATTTTCTGGTCTCAAAGGGACACCCCAGTTTCACCAATATTTAAAAAGTGTTAGTTAAACCAAGTGAACCAGGGTACACGTGGTTTTGTACTTCACCTGACCCTATCAATGCATGCTTTTCCCCAGTCTCCACTGCTCTTAAAAGCAAACGAAAGATCCTCACTAAATTAGGACTAGGGACTGAACTCTTTAAAACCATTCTGAAAAATCTAATCTGTTGATCATTTGATCACACAAATAGCATTTCCATATGGCCATAAGTGAAATAACCAGAAGAATGTTGAAAACTAAGTGTAGTTACTACCTATTCCCCTTCATTCAATTGAAGCAAAAGATGGGAAAATAAAGACATGAACCAGAGGGTGCAATAGCAGCATCTTTTGGCAGATGGATTTTAGCTTACTGAACAACAAAAGGAACAAATGGCCGGTTGGTCTGAGCTGCACACCTACTCCCATCCCTTTCCCTTAGGTCCCATGTTCATAACCCAACAGGGGAATCCCTTCCCCTAAAGTCTCCCCCTTCCCCCTCTAGGTAGAAGTAGAAGTAGAAGTAGTCTTTGTCAAAAGATTATGGATGGGTGCTCTAGACAGCGTAGAAGCCGTGTCTCCAATCTTCAGAGACAACAGATGGAACAGGGTGGTTCTACTGCAAGAGTACTCTCAGAAGATCTTACATTACAGTCTTTCCCAAACCTGCCCTATAAAAATAAACTTTCAAGGTCAAAGGGATCACAAACCTTAAGTTCAATGAAGACGGTATTCTACTCATCCTTGCCTATGACACCTAGCTTTCCGATCTAATAGATTCAACTACCAATGCAACTGGAAAACAAACAGGGTCAAAGCCTCCAGGGATAATTAGTTCAACCATGAATCTAATAGCTAAATTCCCTCAAGAACTTAATATCTCCCACTTTGCATTATGACATATATGCAACTGTGGCTTCAAATGGCAAGAGAAAAGAACTTAAGTATCTGATAATATAAGGGCAGTTTTCATGTTACATTTAAGCTAAAGCTATTCATTATAAAGGATTACGCCCGCGATATCTGCCGGGATATAGCGGTATCGGCACGGTCTGAAACTGTTAACAATACATCGGCTATTGTCCGCAACAGCGACCGAGACTGTGATTTAAGTCCCTGATCACTACCCAATGACTAAAGATAATATTTGCGATCAAAGCTTAAAAAATCCACAATTCATTCGGAAGTTTATTCAACATGAAACTCACAAGCATAAACTTGATAAAATCAAATCCAATAACAACATTCCACAGGAAATTCAAACTTAAAAACATCAAGAAGGAGGGGAAGAAAATCTTAAACTCCAAAACTACATCAAGAAGGTTTCCGACGATAATGGCCTCAAACAGGACGAAAAATTGATAACCAATAAGCTCTGACCTGATATGACACAACCCTACCCGATTACTTACCGGCGGGAGCAGTGGGCGGGGCACCGAGGAGACTAGCTTGCTGCAGCTCAAGCTCATTGAACTGCTGCTCACGGTCCATCTCGATGATCAAAGGGACAACTAAGATCAAGAAGGTTGTTCCGGCAATCCAGGCGGCTTTCCCGGTGCTACGGATGAGCTTCCTGGAGACGAAAGCGGCGTCGGACACGGCTTGCTTACCACGAGAAACGATAGGGGAGGAATTGATCCGGGCGAGAATGTTGGATTCGGTCTTGGAGGCGGATCGCCTCTCGGGCAGGGAAACTCCGCCTCGTTTGGGTTGAGCCGCCATTGGTTTATTGCGAAATGGAAGAGGGTTTTTGTTGGAGGGTTTTGGGAAGTGTTACTGAAGACGGAGATTAACGGTGAAAAAATTGGGTGTGTTTCCACGTCAGCGTATACAGTGTTCGTCACGCGCTCCTATTCTATAGTCAAGGTGTCGACTTTAGTTCTTAAAAGGAAAAAAGATTCTCTCTTTTCTCGCGTATTTTTCGAAGAATTTATTTATTTTCTGAAAACCCCAAATTCCCCCCATGTTTTTCGAATTCGGTAACGCTGTGCGTTCGGTTAGATGGACTTACTTGGTCTCTGAAATGTCAGTGCATGAAGAAAGAAAATTAGAAAGTTAAAGTTCTGACCTTTTTTACAAATGTTTAAGATCATCTGAATCATAAACATTGAAAGACAATAATTCAGGGCTCTGTTTTCACCTGTAAACCGAACCTGGTCATTGTTGAAGTCAAGTTGCAGAAGAAGAAATCCTCAAAGGGTGTAAGAAAAGAAGCAGA
Organism: Abelmoschus esculentus; assembly: GCA_035048815.1. Classification (NCBI taxonomy): domain Eukaryota; kingdom Viridiplantae; phylum Streptophyta; class Magnoliopsida; order Malvales; family Malvaceae; genus Abelmoschus; species Abelmoschus esculentus. The sequence goes on along the minus strand of JAUCBN010000051.1, from coordinate 11,667,466 downwards.
AGAATGAAGATGGAAAAAGAAACTTGGGGTGAGAGAGGCTCGAACTCTCGACCTCAGGATCACTCTTATGCTATGAGACCTACGCGCTAGCCAACTGCGCAACCACCCCCTTTTGTTTAAATTCTAATTTTTAAAATAGAGATATTGTAAGTTAATTGATCATGCTGTTTTTTCTGGTTAATTCGTATTTAATTTTGTTAATTTTTTAGAATTAAATCGAATTAAGATTTTAATCAGTTTGTATCCGGTTTAGAATGTTTAGGTTAATATTTTTATAAACAAAAATCAATTAAGTTGAATTCGAGTTCAATTTTAAAGTGACAAATATATTCGATTCATAAATGAGAAGACACCAACTTAATTTTCATTTATGAACAATGTAAAACTTCCATTATATGATGATATTTTTATCTCCTTCCCAGAATCAGAAAGATGTGAAAAAAATGGTATTTGATTGCATTCAGTATTACAAGAAATCAAGAACATAGAACAATGGTGATAACTGTCCGAAAAGAAATGGTCAATTCGCCGTCAAAGTGCAGTTATCTGAATGGCTCGACAGGCATGGATTCTTCAAGCATGGCGGCGATCTCAAAACATTCAACTGCTTCTTCCATTGATGAAATACCTTCTTCAGCTTTGTGAAGCAAACCGAGATTGTACCATGCTGACGGATTCATTCTATCGACTCGAAGAGCGTTCATCAGCAAGCTTTTTGCGACTGCATTGTGTTGGCTGCTTATTCGTCTGAGCATACAGGAAGTTGATATCATGCTCGGGACATGATCCGGGTCGATATCCAGTGCAGCCTGAAAAGCCCCTAGAGCTTCTTTTAGTAGGCCTTTTCTCTCATACAGTGCACCTGCAAAATAGAATGTCTTACATAACTCGGAAACTATATAATATCCAAACGGCTATACCAACATAAAATTATGAATGTAAGACGTCATCTAATCAGAATAACATAAATTAATGGAAGAATAAAGTTACCAGTGGCATGAATTCTAACAGCAGAGTAAGAATTGATCGCCTTCGATTTTGAAAGACAAATCTCAGCATCTCTCCATTGCGACAAGCTTATGTAGAGATGAGCTAAATCATGCCATATCTCCTGCTCAAAACTTGCTGAAGGGTATCTAAGATCCTGTAAACAATCATTCGAGATTAGCTGGGTGTACTCTGAGAAATGATCTCTCGGAAAATGACAGAAGAAAGAGCATTAAACACTGCTAACTCCGATTTTAATGTACTAAGAACACACAGCTTTTCTTATGTAGAAATGGATAACTACCCTCATTCATATACCCTCAAAGGCCATTTACAAGGTACTTTTTATATTGTAAAAGGTCCCAAATTCATGTCATCGACCAGCATCCAAGTTATAGCAAGTCACACAGTCAAACATCAAGAAGGATGATAACGGAGATTGTTTCTGAAACTTGTCAACCTATCTTAGAATATAAAATAGTGCACAAGTCAACTTGGTAGGAGAACCATTTCAGATAATTCCACAAGACAGTAAAAATCAATTAAATCTATAGGTAATCGAAAGAATGGAAAGCACTTAACAGACCTTATGAAGCTTCTTCCCCGAAGCAAAGCTTTTACTCTGTACTTGAAGAAGGGCAAGAAGCTGACTATATGTCTCAATAGCACTCTTGAGCTGCCCCTGTGCAATTTGAAGCTTAGCTTTGGTGCGCAACAATTTTCCCTGATCCCATTTCCCAGTTTGATCCAATGCAGCATTGAGAACGATTTCGCCATCCTCAAAACGTTTTTGAGCTGATAATATGCGAGCCAATAACAACCAGCTTTTAATGTTAGAACCACCTTCTACTATTAGCAAAGACTTTGCATAATAAAGTGCAGCTTCCAACTTTCTCTGTTCAGCATTTTCCAGGCTAAGATGGTAAAGAATACTAGGGTCTTTCATACTCGTAATTTTCCGAGCACTTTCCAGAGCCTGTAGGGCCTCAGACTGTCTTGTAACCCTCTCAACATCAGATAAGACAGACTTCGAATGTGCTGAACAAGCCACACCCAATAAAAGGTTACCAATGCCTTCCAACTCATTGCATTCATCCTCCAGGCTTTCAAGGGCTGTACGGGCAAAATTAATCCCTTCTTCTGCAAGATTAGTTTTTTCCCCACAAATTCTTGATGCCATCAACAATGCTTGAACACAATGTGGATCCTCATTACTGTTCAACAATTTTCGCAATAGAGTCAAAGCAACCGAATCTTCACCTGCTCCATGGTAACACAGAGATAGAATACGGTATCTTTCTTTGCGATTAATAACCCCCGGAAGCAGTTCTTCTATTTGCTTAGCCAAAGCCTTGAAGTCACCAGATATGGAGAGAGCAAATGACAGATGATCCAAAATTGATGGATCCCATTCAATTCTTTTCAGAGAAACTTTTCTTAATAGAATCATTAACAGGAGTACAGCTTCCTCTATGTTATTCTTAGGGACAAATGAACTGCCCATTTGGGAGCGGAGGTTCGGCGGGCTTGCTTCACCTCCACAATGTAGTAGAAAAATAGCAAACTGTTTTTGAATCCTTGCGGTAGTTTCTGCATCGAGATTCCACAAGTGGAGAAGTGCCCACCGGTAGGACAAGATTGCTTCAAATGGAGAATCACTTAATTTCCACAACTCTGGAAGCAGCTCAACTGCCTTACTTAGAGGCTCCTGTAATTTACAGTCGGCACCAAAGTTTTCGGGCAAACCTTCTGGTAATGAAGATTCTATTACATCCAGAATGACTTTGCAAGTTTGAGCAGCTTCTGCAAGAATGATCACAAACATAAAATAAAACAAACAATATAGCAATTCAGAACTGCACTTAGCTATAATTTACTTCATCCATAGTACAATGACAAAGTTGACATGAGATCAGTGTACAAATACAAAAAACATTACCTTTAAACCTCTGAAGATGTTGCAATGATTTTGCTTTGAGAAAGATTGCTTCTAGTAGTAAACTAACAGCATGGATAGACATTGAAGGATAAGCGTAGTCATGAGATTGTCTCTTTCGCCTTTTTACTTTTCTAGTAAGGCCAAGTTTCATTTTGGGAGTTATTGCAGAAAAATCTATTCCTTCGAAAACATGTAGTGCAGCTTCTATATTTCCTTTCTGATATTCAATTCTTCCCAACAATGCTCTAGCTTCCTGCAAACGGAAGACACCTTAACTCGAAAGGAAGTAAATAAAAGTGCTTATAGAACTGGCAAAAAGGGGAGAGGAAAAGGCTGAAATCAGATTAACAAAGTAAGTTCATAAAACTAACGTAGCAGATGAAGTGTAGCAGTACGTATAAAAGTTCCTACAAATGAATGAGAAGATCAAGAACTCCTTAATAGAGCCATGATAGACATCAAACATTCCTAAAACCAGATTTGGAAAGTCATTAGGTTAATTTTGATAGGAATTTAGGAAAACTAAGGTGCCATCACCAATTTCACTACAATACTACAGACCCCAAGGACTTATAATGGCAATGCCGAGCAATCTTATTCTGAAAGTAGACTTGAAAGTTACAAAGAATGAAGAAGCAAACCTCATAATTCAATGAACTACTCTCACGCAGCGACAACTCAGCTTCTTCTATATTCCCCGTGTCTGGTTTTTTCTCACCATTACTAACTTGGGAGGAATAACTACTAAGTGAATAATCTTCAGCACCAAGGGATTCCGATGGAGGTATCATTTGTTCTACTTTGATTAATTGCTCTCCGGCGCATAAACACTGTACTATCTTCCCCAAATCCCGTCGAAGTCCACCTTTTCTCTGCCTTCTAATTCTTATGTTGCTCTTCATACTGTTTCACCAGTATCCAAAATCTGGAAGCATGAGAAGAAAATAGCCATAAGTACCCCCCCCAAAAAAAATTTAACAGAACTCAAATAGAAGATCCAAAGCATGCATAATTCATATCTAGTAAACAAGATAAAATACACTATGATGATCAATTCAACACTATCCATTGGCAGTAAAGTTCAAGCTTTTTGTCACATAAAACAGCTTAGAATGATCAAATTCTGAGTTATTAAAACAAAAAAAGAATCCAGTATTTGAGATTTCAAGACGTCTACATAAACCAAGAGTGAAATCAAAATCCAACAGAATAATCTAAGAAACATAAAGCCAGAATTCAGAAACAAAAAATATTGATCAAGGCCTAAAACCCACCTATATTTCACTAACCCCATTTCAAAATTCTCACCAAACAGCTAATCAAATTCCTCCATTAACAATAAAAAAGCAAAAGAGACAGTAAGACAATAAATTTACCCAAAAAATCTATAAATTCAATCAATGGGCGATCCAAAAACTCTACAAATACTAACTATACGATGAACTCAATCTCAAGTTATATACAGCCAAAGAAAAAGAAAAAGTTCACCTTTGTTTTTTCCAAAGAGAAGAAAAGCACAGAAACCACAAGCCATCAACAGCAACACCACCCATCTGTTTTTTTTTTCTTTTCTAGATTGCCCCTCCAAATCCAAACAAAACCTTCTTTACTAAAAGATTATACCTATGAAAAACAAAATTAATCAATCAAGTAAGACCCCAAAGCCAAATGCCTTCAAAAAACTTTCCTTTTTCTTTTTCTTTTCTCTTGTTTCGAAAATTTCCTTCTACCCTTTTGGACACTCCTTTGTTTTCGATTATTATTTTCTGGGTTTAAAACATTTTTAAAAGAAAAGGTAAAGCAATGGAATGTGAATTGGATCGTGAGGAAGAAGATTTAAGCTTTAGGGAAAATAAAATATTGATAAACAAAAAGAGATAATTTAATGAGTTAGGTTTCTGAGAAATTGAGATTCAGTGGCCATTAAAGCTCATTTCTTAAGCATGTGGGTTGCTTTTCCATATGTTTTTGCGCTGGATTTTGACTGTTATTAACGAGATTGATTGAAGTTTTATTTTATTCAAAAAAAATTGAATTTATTTTTAAGGCTTAATGAAATATTGGTCTTTAAATTATAAGTAATTTTTGTCAGAATTTAGATTAAATTTTAAGTTAAAATAAATATTTAAATTATTTTTTATTTTTTTTTAAGTTTGATAGAGTATTTTAATTTAAAAAGTTATTGGTCATTGAGATGTTAATATTATCGATAATAAATAAAGGTGTTTAAAATTATCCGACTCGATTGATTTATCCAAATCCAAATTATTATTTATCCAATTTATCATTTTTATAGGGTTTATATTATTATTTAAACCAAATTTTAGAACGGGGTCGAGAGGGTCTTAGACTTCAAGGGAATTTCGTTCCTAAGTGGACAAAAAATTATCCGCCTATTTTAGTGTCTTTCTATAGCTCCAACATTAAAATTTTAAAATCTACATTTAAATTTAAAATTTAAAATCACAAACCCTAAAAATTAAACTCTATATCTTAAACTCTAAAATTATTTTTTAGCATCGAGACGTACATACAAATGATTGAAGATTTTTATTTGTATTAAATGTCTATAATCTAACGTTTTGTTCGATACAACTTTTAAAGCTATTTTTTATTGTCGAACGAAAAATATTATCGAATAAATTAAAAATTAAAATACCTCAAACGCAACAATTTAAAAATTAAAAAAAATAACTTCTTTCGGAACGTGAATTTTTACTGTACAATAATAAATTGAGATAAAATCTCTAATTTAAAAAAAAATAATATAACCAGGGGATGGTCAAGCGGTAAGCAACTTGTTTCTCTTAAGCAAATTTTAAGTTTGAGACGTTATGTACGTAGAAAATTCTTATTGGGAGACTCACCCACCAAAGCTAGATGTACGACCCGAGTCGATCTGGATTAGTCAAATTTAAACTCCAAAACCAAAAGAGTAATAAAAAAATTAATATGAGTTTTTTAGAATTAAATTTTTTGATATAATAATTTTAAAGACTTTTTTACTCTTAACGATTATAAAAAGTCTACAAATTAATAACTTAAATTTAATCTTTTATATTTTAATTTTTCAATATCACGTATTTACATTGAGACATTTATAAATTAATATATTTTTTTCTTTTATTTTCACACAATTATATTTGTATTTAATTTTATTAAAAATAACTATATAAACAATAAATTATTATATAGATTTTAGTTTAGGAATTAATGAGTTTTAGAATCATAATTAAGATTTTAATGATAATATATCTTTCTATATTTATTAAGTTTATTTTTCAATATTTATTATCTGAGGTTTATTTTTTAAATATTTATTATTAGAAATTTGATTTTTTTAATATTTGTTATTATATATTTACTCTTAAAATTTATTTTTAAAATTTATTATTATTGGTCTAGTTTTGAAATTTATTTTTTTGATATTCATTATCATGAGTTTAAGTTTTTTCTTTGATATTTATTGTTAGAGATTAATTTTTTATATAAATAAATAAATTTTATTTTATTTATATTCTATAAAATTATAAATAGAAAAAAATGACTTATAAACTTTTGAAGTAACCAATACTTGAATCTCCGTTGTGGTTTGTAAGGGTGAGCAAAACTTCGACTCGACTTGAAAAAATCGAATAACTCGATTCGATTCGAGGTGAAAATACTCAAAAATTTATAGACTCGACTCGAAAAAAATTCAAATAAAATTTGAGTTGTAAAATGGAAACTCGAATAACTCGAAAATTTTAATAATTAAAGGATTAATTTTTAAGTTTGAGACGAATCTCTCAATTTTTTATGATATATATACATTGATATATAAAAATATAAAGAAATATTGCTACATATGAAAAAATATATATACATATCTTATATGATTAGAGAAAATCGTTTAAATTGGAACAAAATCATACTATAACATGATAAATAATTACAATTAAATATTTATAAAAACTCGAAAACTCGACTTGTTTCGACTCGACTCGAATTTCTTAAACTCTACTCAAACCAAAAAAATTTCAAATAAAATTTAAGTTATAAAATATGACTCGTCAATTCGAATAACTCAAAATTTTTTGACTTGACTCGAGTCGATCGAATACTCAGTCGTTTGATACTAAGCATGCAAAATGCGTGCCAAACCTTACAGTCCGGCTTGTTGCACCACACATCTTTCAAGGACGCACAACTTTATCCATTTATTCATTAAAATAATTTTAATATTAAAAAATTAAGAGATTAATAACAGATAAAGGAAAAAAATTATAGATAAAATAAGTAAATTATTAGAATATAATTAATTATACTTCTAAAAAAACAAATATTATTGATTTATAGCGTTTAATATAATTAGATCTGAATCTCTTAAATCTTAAAAATCAATAATTTCTCTCTCTTTAAATTATAAATTCTAAAATATAAACTTAAAATCCAAACTAAAACGAAAAAACACCAATCTTAAACTCTAAATCATATCATAAACCCTAAAACCCCAAACCCTAAACCTTAAACTTTAAATCTTAAAACATTAAACTCTAAAACATAAAAACCATACATCACTACAGTACTAAAACCCTAAAACAATAAACATTAAACCTTAAAATTATAAATTTATGAATACCTATTTTTTTTACACGATTATTAATTATATTAAACACTCTAATTTGTTTAATTTATTAAAAATGTAATTAATTATATTTTAATAAATTTTATTAAAAATAAAATACTAACTATCAATAATAAAAAATCAATATCTTTATATGGAATAAACTCCTTTATTAAATAATATCTATTTGGGATATTACTCTTAGCCTAATTTTGGAAGTTATGTTTGAATTTTATGGCTAATAAAAAAATGTTTCAAATTAATCGTAATTTGTTTATGTTATTTTATGTTGAACCGGTTCGAATTGTGCTAAATTTTATATATCTCAAAATTGAATAAGCATTTTAATATTTGTTAGAATTATTTAATTGGTCTGTCTGGTTCAAGTTTTCAAACATGTTTCATTTTCTATGTTAGATATTTTCTCACAAAACATAACATCATGGCTGAATATAGAAAATTTTCTGAATTTATTAAAATTAATTGTATACATTGATTAAATTAAAGTTGACTATTTTGCTTCAGAAATAACCCCAAATTTAATTATATTATTTTTTATTTAATTATATTAATTTTATTTTTAATTAATATTTATCATTATAGTAATAACATGATAATTTACTATATTGTTGTATCAACTTATGATATTAATATAATAATAAACCTATGATATTGATGCGACACACGAGAGAAATTAATCTTAACCAATTTTGAAAGAATAATTCATTTTTAATGAAAATTTAAAGAAATTGTTAAAATTTTATTAAAATAACTTAAAATGTTTATTAAATATTAAGGGATATTGACATTATAAATAGAGGAAATTGAGTTACAAGATTATTGTTGTAATAAATTTTTACAGTACCCAGTCTTAATTAGTCAATAAATAAATTAAATATTAATGATAAAATAAAAAATATTTATAAATTATCATAAAAATCTTTAACTTTCTTCCGTTAACTTAAGTCTAATAATATTCTTTGAATATATTTTTAATGTAATTAATTTTATATTAGAGTAACAATAAAATCTAAATTCTCTTTTAAATTTATTTTTTCTAAAAAAAATTAAATTAATTTTATTTTTTTTAAATTTAAAATATAATTTTGACATCAATTTACCTTAATGCATTAACTTAAATTATTTAATTACTATAGGCACATATGCACATTTTTATCATGTTAGGTTAAGATGGGTGAAAATCGTATGTCTCTTTTTTATGTCTTCATTCGTGCTTTTATTTCAAATTAAAGGGTTTAGGTTCTAGGTTAGGGTTGTGGTTAGGGTTTAGAGAATTAGGGATAAAGTGTTTTTTAGGTGTAGTGTTTAGGGTTTAGGATATAAAAAATAAGGGATAGAATTTATTTTTTTTTAAATTTTAACAGAAAATATGGATGAAAACATAATAAAGAGATAGACGATTTTTATCCGAACATGATCTTATTTGCTTTTCCCAATAAATAAATTAATTTAAGTAATAAATAAATTGATATATTCTAAGTAAATTTCAAGTTTAACTATTTATGTATATAAAATAATATATACGAAGATTCGCTAAACCAATCATATAATACGAACCATTCTAAACTAATGAAAATAATCTTGAATAATCGAGAAAAAAAACTCTAAAACTACCCTTTGAGATTCTTAAATGTAAAACAATATATGTTCAATTTTTTTTATTTTTTTAATAATATATATATATAATGCTTAAACTCGAATTATTTTAATAAAATATATTATCCTTTATTTCCACATCCCATGGGTTCATGATAGGAGTATTTTAGTTATAATCAAACATGTAAATGCAAATTGATTTGTAATTTCGTAACTGAAAATCATCGCTAGTAAAAAAATCATAAATATTTTTTACATGGACGTGAAATTAAAATTAAAATAAATAAATATCCATCAATCCTACGTGGTTAAACAAAAATCGTTTATCCATCATTTCTTCAATTTTATCCTCAATTCTTTTTTTACATGAGATGTAATTATAAAAATATCTTTTAAATTATTTATTCTTAAATAAGTTTTTCATATATATATATAAATATATGTTTTTTTATTATATTAAATTTCTAAAATAAGTAGGAGTAATTTGCAATATAAAAATACGAGGATACCAACACAAAGAAAGGCAGGAGATAGGATTGGAGGATAATCTCGTAACTTTAATTTCTTGATGGCATTACTGTAATTTCGTTAATCCTAAGGGGCCAATTCTCAACTCCTTCGCTATAAATACAAACGATGATATCTGCCTCTCTTTTCTATCAGCCCTTTTAATTTCTCTCTTTTAAAGAAATTCTCTCATTTACTCTCTTCTCAGATCTTTTCTTCTTAGCTTTTATTCTTAAACCCAGATTCCGGCCTGTCAATTTTTTTACTTTTATTTTATTTATTTTTTCTCTTAAATATTTTAATTTTTTTTTATAATTTTCTTAAAATATTTATTTTCTATTTATTTTTATTTTTTTTATTCTGTCATTTTCCGTTCATTTATTTACCCAAATAACTCTTTCTTTTTTTTCTTTAAATAAAAAATAAACGAGGGTTGCTTATTTGTTTTAAAAGATATTATTCCGTTTTTTATTTATATATTATAATTTTGCTGACGTGGCATGTACCATAAAAGACGGAATCATGAACACTAAAACGATGCGTTTACCACCTCGTCGGGTTTCCATGCCCACCAACAAACGTAAAGAGAGAGACGATTTTGACCCTAAACGATTAAACCCCCAACTCACGAAATTACCCAAGCCGGCTGTCCCGTTAGCCGGTTCCGAAAAAGCTTCCCAGCCGGTCCTCTCCAACCAGCTCATGGCTGGATACCTTGCCCACGAGTACCTCACTCGGGGGACACTGTTCGGCCAGCCATGGGACCCGGCTCGACCTCAACAAACGACCGCCGAATCCAGGAGGGGAATCGGAGGAGACGTGGATCTGAACGAGGGATCCATCCCCGATGCCGCCGAATCGAAGCTGAGTGAGAAGAAGCGCCAAAGGTACGTTGAAGTTTCGAGCTTGTTAAAGACAGACGGGTCCCACATACCGGGCATCGTCAACCCGAGCCAACTCGCTCATTTCTTACAGATGTGAGGTTGTTTTCTCACACGTGGATACACCTCATTGGCCACCATTTCCTTTCTAAGTTCTCTGTTGATTACTTCGCCTCAGCCTCAGTTCAATCGTTTATATTTTACTTCTTCTTTTCCCCTTTTCAATTTGCATGAAGATTGAAGATGCATGCCATATGTAGTGTAAATATGATGTTTTGTTCATAAATGATCCGAATCTGAACATGTTTTCTTTCATTGTCCAAAATCATTTTTGTTTACGTTCATAACAAAAACTGGTTTTCTCGTTGATATTAAGAAAAGAAAAGAAAACTGTAGGGGAGAAGATTGGAACTAGACAAACCCAGTAAACCGGTCGGTTTGGTTTAATCAGGTTGTGTTTTAATTTTAGTTAAATCTCGTTCTGTAATTTCTTTGTTATGCATAATATAATTACATTATCGCTCAATCACTCTGGTGTTTAAACCGTGACATCTAAGAACAATTACATATATTAATTCTATTTCTAAGGATTATATATATATATGATATATAATATATTTTGTATTTTTTATATTATATAATATATCACACGAAATTGATAAATTTGATCATTTGAATCAAATATAAAAATATAATTAATTATTAAAATATTTAAAATTTTATTTCGTAACTCAAATTTATAAAATTAAGAGTGAAATAGAAATAAGTTAATTTTTTTATCTTAATTTAATTTAAATAATTTAATTTTTTGAGTGAAATTAAACCACCCCTATTTCAAACTATTTCATTTTTCTCATTTGATTAGATAATTATCATTAAATAGTGAATATAAAATTGGCATTTAATTCATTCTCCAACCGTTTCAACAGTACCCTACCATATTCGTCCGCATAATATATGGAAAAAATAATTATAATTTATACATATTTGAAGTCGAATGTAACTAAATTCTTAATATTACTTAGTATCCATAAAATTTAATCTAAAATTTTAAATATATTATGTTTTTATATACAACTAAATTATTTTTATTAAAAATATTTTATTTTTAAAATAAATGTTAAGATTTTATAGTACAAGGTTTATCCCAAGGTTGGAAAAATCGAGCCTGATAACTAGTTAGCTAACAATACTTACCAACAGTAAGCTCCCAAGGTGATGCCTTCTACTTCAAAACTCGAACGTTCATCGCTAACTTGGCTCGAGGTCTCATTACCGACAGCAGCATCTTTCGGCCTTTTCCGACGGACACTTTTCTAAGAATTATCTTCCAAGGTCAAGTTCGACTCGATAACTTTGGTCGGATCCCTAGAAGTAGTATCTGAAGAAGATGGCTTCTTTGGTTGCTTAGGCTTGTCTCGTTTAAGTGTAAATATGCTTGATTTAAACAAAAGCCAAAGCAGAAGCACAATAACAGTATTTTCTTTTTATTGCAGCTAGTTAAGTTGCATATGACAAATAAAATTCAGATACATGAATTATCTTTCATGATATCTGCAACATGTTACAATTCAGCCCATCATCTCTTAAGAGCGAGGAGCTCAAAACTTCGAAGAAGATCATCATCGCGGCTTCCTCTGCCAGCAGCGTTGCGGGCTGCCTTGGCCTCAACAGCAAGTTGGACTCTCTGTGTGTTGGTGATGCGACCGCCTGTTGATAGGAATCGATTTTGTGGAACGTCATGGACTTCACCTGCTGAACTGGCCCTGCTTGCTACTACAGCTCTTCGGGAAGTGCTGCCATATCGAGAGGTACTGCGTTTTCTATCTGAATCATGATGCTGAAATGGTAATGGAATAAACAATCAGAATGTTGGACATGACCCCCCACAAATATGAATGAATCATTCTTCATCGTCGAGAAATTAAAATCCAAACCAAACAATAACCATTTATCTCAATCAGCTACAAGAATCTAGATATAAAAACATTTAGATTGGCATACGGATATCTTTCCTTCGATCATTCCTATTCCCCGTCATCATTTCCTCAAGCTCTAGTAGTTTTCATATTAATTACTTATCGCCTCGAATTATGTCTTTGTTTTCCATTCACCATTGAATGTGATCACATCTTGATTATTAATGCTTCGTTTATCGAACTCTAACTTGTATAAACGTGATCACGTTCGATGGTGAAGTGATACCAATATGGTATCAACTCTTATTTAGTCTCATCAACCAATACAACATCATCTAAAATGAGTATACACCTACGCATTTCGTCGTGAATATCTTCCTTTATCTCATCCTTTGGTATGGCAACTGCAGATCATTGATTATAAATGAAAAATATGTATTGGGAATTAAAGCTCACCAAATACTTCGACAAATTGACATCCTCATCCGCCCTGTATCTAGTGTGATCACGACGAGGACTGGTAGCTGAAATATGTCTTTTATGAATTGCTTCAACCGCACCAAGTCTATCCCGAACATCTCTTCCCCCTGATTGTCATTTTTCAAGGGAACAACCCACAAGGGAAAGGGAAGAGATTAGTATAACATCATATATTATAATTAATGAAACCATAAAATACCATTTTTTCCAAAGAAAGAGAAGAAAAAAAAAAAAAACTCATCCATGTTATGAGAGCTCACCCCACAGCATAAATGGCAATCATTTATATTTCCTAAGTTGTTTTGGATAAACACAATGACCATTTGTAAACCATCAAATCTAGTACTGTTAAAGAAAACAAACCTGGTAGTTTTTCCGTTTTTTCAACGGCTGGTCCTGCAGCTAAACCTGCTTTTCCACCAGATTGCTGAGAAACGGATGGAAAACCTGAGTTATAATATCCCAAGAAGACAGTAGCTGAGAACTTGAGGTATATAAGTACTTACTCGCCCTTTGGAGCTGCTAGAAATCTGTGGGTACTTCAATAAAGTCCAGTCAAAGATATAGTCAAATTGATAACCTGCAACAATGCCGATTTCAGAACCCAAAAAGGAAAACAAAAACAAAATAAAACAAAGTTCGACTTCACATCCACGGGGACAACAGCCACTCTTTATGTGTGAGAGAAAGATTACAGAATGTTATATAAACGAACATTTTTAAGTAAGCCACAATGATTATAACTAACCTTCTCTTATAAACAAGTCTCGGAAAAGCCTCTTCAAATATGAATAATCTGGCTTATCTTCAAACCGCAAAGATCGGCAGTAGTGAAAATATGCTACAAACTCAGATGGATGTGACTTACAGAGCACCTGTTAGGCACATATAAACCAATACTACTGAGAAAGGAAACATGATAATACGATACGATGGATTAACAATGTACTTTGGGATCAAATGCTGACTAACTTAGCCTTAATAGATGTATTCGCTTTCTCAACTTAACATGTCACACTTTCCATTTGTTAATAAACCGAATCACACTTCACCATACCCAAAATTGAAGAATTTAAGCATCCCCTTTTTTTATATTGAACTTAAAACAAATGGAAAACCTTTTCCTTTCAAGAACATTAGTGGAAATAGCAATTCATGGGGAAAATTTACCATCACAGAATTCAATGCTTAAAAATGTATAAAGTATTTATCAAACATGTCAAAAAATAGGACAGAGGAAGCTCTAGAAATTCTTATATCAATAAAATAGAAACTCTCTTAAAGGAAATCAACTTGTCGAAGGATGACATAAGTGATACATACCTCTATAGGAGTCGATACCTTCTTTTCAGTAATCCTATCATATTTTTGCTTCTTTGTACCTGTTTTTAAACCCTGCCAAGGAAGGCTGAAGCCAAGAAATTGTGCAAATTGAATCAAAATCAATGGGAAGAAAACCGATGGCAAAATAAGGATGAGAAGAAAACTATGAATGAAGATTCATTAACAAGTAACAATCAAACATCATCTGGAAATGCATCAAACATTGAATGAAATGAGTATGTGGCACAATATACTCAACCTTCCTCTCAGGAAATACAAGAGCACATAACCAATGGATTCCAGATCATCTCTCCGGCTTTGCTCTGACAGTAAAATAGAAGAATGTATGTTAATAGAAGTAACAAAAGTAAACTTGCATCTATATGTGTCATTATGTAACATCACTCACCAATTCCAAGGTGAGTATTCACACTTGCATATCGAGCTGTGCCCGTGAGGTTCTTGTTTTCTCTGCAGCAATGATTTTGATAATTTTATGCATGTATTATGACAAGATACTATGCAATCTTGAGATCTTCAAATCTAAAATTCTGTATTAAGAAGTCAATAGAAAAATAATTACCTGTACGGGATGTGCTTATGAGTCTGAAGATCCCTATACTTCTTTGCAAGACCATAATCGATGATATATACCTGTGACAACAAAATTTAAAAGCAAAAAAAATGAAAATGATATCAGTATGTATACAAATATATATCATACTTAAACTTTTTAAGTGTAACAAAGTCCAATTCTCAGCAATAGAATGATATTCTTATCGAGACCAAAATTGAAGGTGATTGTGCTAGCAATCTAATGAGCATGCAAAATTTAAATTTCTGATACATACAAGAAATAACACAAGAACCGGTACCTGGTTTGCCTTGCGCCCTAAGCCCATTAAGAAGTTGTCAGGTTTTATATCACGGTGAAGAAAACTTCTTGAGTGCATATATTCTACTCTACTAATCTGAAATAAGAAAAGCAGAATTTGGAAACGGGGGAAATATAATACGAAAAAAAAAACAGAAAACTTATTCCTTACAACAAAAAAGCTAGTATATACTTACAAATTGATCTGCAAGCATCAACACAGTTTTTAATGAGAGTTTCCTGTTGCAGTAGTTAAACAAATCTTCCAAGCTAGGTCCAAGAAGGTCAATTACCATGACATTGTAATTCGCCTCAAGTCCAAACCATCTCAGGCGTGGAATGCCAGCTATATCAAAGAGAACTCACACCGTGTTATTTTTTTTAAAAAAATGCTTTTATAAATATTATCCAAAAACAAAATATCAGCAGAATGTACAAGATAAAACATGAAGCTGCCAGCATGTCGCAAGAAAGTTGTACACTTCGCATATTTAAAAAAATGTTTACAAGCCAGGTTGATAGTGCAAAAAACATCGGTAGGAAAGAAGACCTGCTATTGTCATTTTAAACTGGCAGCAACCAAGTCCAACAGCAAATTGAACGATGACTAACTTATAAAGCTATGAATTATAGAAAATGATGAATATCATACACTGATAGAACAGTGGAAAAAGGATATCCCTCCCAGATACAACTACGATTAACCTATGATGTAATACTAGAACATTTTTCCAGATGGATAGGCAGACTTACTTCCTCCTTGAAGAAGCATATACAATTTTGACTCGTAATGGAGCTGTGGATGCTTGGTCTTCACAGATTCCTGACATTAGGAACAGGAAAACAATACACACACATCAGTCCATGACCAACAAAAGAGACTACCCAAAAAACACATCTTCAAGAAAAAAAATTATATACCATTTTGACAGCAACTTCCTCCCCAGTGTGCACATTAACCCCTTTAACAACAAAATGAAAATAAGAAAAGACACAATGCTGACAGAAAAAAGAAGAAGACATATTTTCCATTAAAAAGGGCAAACCATCAAAGAGATTTTGATCATTATACCTAGATAGAGTTCTCCAAAAGAGCCACTGCCAATCTTTCTTACAAGCTTGAACTTACCACCAATCACATGATCCATTCTTGACTAAGGAAAAAAAAACTACTGTCTTCAATAATACCCAAAAGCCCAAAGGGTCTTAGTCAAGCTATTTTTCACTGGGATTAGAGTCAAGTTTCAGTATTTATAGCCCCTAATCCAATAGGCCCTCAAAACTCAATGGATTTACCAAATTGAAACCCCAAGCCTCCAGGCTCCAACAGATCAACAAATGGAAGGAAAAGATAAATTTTGAACGTTCTTCAATAATCACCAGAGATAAAAACGTCAAATAGAAACGAACCTAAGCCTTTGAGTTAAACAAGGAACAAAACCTTGGGGAAATGAAGCTAAAAACCAAAGGAAAAAATTGGAGATTTCAACCTAAGGCCATTGTAGGTAAAGTTTAATTATTATTTAAACGTATTACAAAGGCTCCAGCTTCCTCAATTACGCAATTTGACAGAAAATTTCACAAAATTTGAAACCAAAATCTTAATTTTGGAAGAGAAAAAAGTAAAACTAAAAATCAAAGAAAATTTTGGAGATTTGAAAAAGGCTTCAGCTTCATACCAAATCCCCAAAATTTGAAACGGAAAATCAAAGAAATATTGGAGAATTCAATTTAAGCTTAGGAAAAAAGGGTAAAAACAAGTTGTTTATACAATTAGAAAGGCTCCACCTTCCTTAACAACATAAATTTGATAGCAAAAATCCCCGAAATTTGAAACGGAAACCCTGGGTTTGAAGGAAAAAAAAGAAAACAAATTGGAGATTTCATTCTAATCCCAAGAATAAGCTAAAATCATATAATTAAAACTATTAGAACGGCTCCAGCTTCCTTAACTGCAGAGAATTCCATAGCAAAATCCCCACATTTTGCAGAAGGAAGCTCCAGTTTGTGAAGGAAAAAAGAACCCACCTACATTGACCTGCAAGAAGAAGAGGAGGAACCAATAGGCAAAGCCAAACGTCCTATTCTAATCGAATAAAAAAAATAGCTGTTTTAAAAACCTGAAATGGCTGAAATCAAAATCACATGCAAAAAAAATACTGTCTTTATTTCCTGTAACAGAAAATAAAACCCCAAATATTATAAACCAATAGTAGTTTTCAGTTGTTTGTTAAGGAGGGAAAATCAAAATTTAGAGGGAGAAAATTGAGGAAGAAGAAGGGGAAAATGAGATTTAATATTTATTTTTATTTTTAATAAAAGGCATTAGACATGAAGGGTTAAGCGGTATTTTGAAGCTAATTACTGCAAAAGTTTTATTTATTTCTTCACCCTTTTTTAGCTATTGTAAAAAAATATTATTTAATTGAGAAGAAAATGGCTTATTTTTATTTGAATCTGTTAATTTCCGACATATATGTTAGAAAACTTACATAATAAAGAAATGTATATGCAGACAAGAAAACACCAAACAATCCCAACAACAGAATATTAACAGTTTCAGAAAGCTTATACCGACAAGCTGGTCTACATGAAAGAAAATTCATCCTTGAATCCAACAAATAAAAACATGTTTGGTTTTACCCAAGATTAGTATATATTTATATATTTGTCAACAACTTAGTGTTTTTATCCTGTTCGGTTTACTTATTTTTATTGATTTCTGATGAGTTCCACTTCCAGTAGTATCATATCAATGCTCATATAACCTACAGGCTAGACCCATTCAACGTGGTGGTCCAAGCAGAAGCAGTAAACAAGCAAGTGTCTTTCCATCCGAGACCAAGCGTGCCATCGTCTCGTACAAGACTATAGCCAGAATCAGGGGAAAACATGTTCAATATCAGCTGAGCTTGAGCCAGGGAATTGCTGCTCATAGGAACCATCTGCAAGTATTGGTTCCTTGCGAGCGAGCTCCGCCATTGCTTGAATTTTTCGTCCCCGCTTCTCGCTGGGCCACCTACGGCCAATACATTGTTGATTTCCCTGTACAAAAGGCTGTGTTCGATGCAGTGTCGGTTAGGGTCGTCGGCGGGGAGATATGCGCCGAGGGAATCGAAGATGGCGGAGTAGTAATGGAGGGAGTTTACGAACCGGTCTGAGAAAGATCCACAGTTGATCGAAACATCTTGTTCGACCAATGTCACTATTGTTGGGGATAATTGTTCGATGTGTCTTAATGTGTTACGATGTGGCATCGTACAGGGAATGTTGTAGCCAGTGTACCGCTAGGGTCTCTCCCCTTCGAAGCCGTATCGCAGTGATGTCGATCTCACCGAATTTCTTCGCTATCGGGTGAAATTCGAACGATATTCGGAGGCGTTTAGCGAAGTTCGAAAGTTGTTTCCCGGTTTCGACAAGGATCTCCATCGAGCTGCCTAAACCGGTCATGGTGACCAACGGAGGTCCTTCAGCACGGGTGGCTAGGATGTGAAACAAGGCCGGCCATTGCAAGCCTTGCATGACATCGAGGTCGATGATGTGAACCCGATGGCGTCGATGAAACGCCTCGAAGATGGCTTGGTTGGAGGTAAAATGAGCGAATTTGATGAAAGGAGAGACATTGTTGAAAGCTTGGAAAGCGACATGAACCATTTTATGGTCTATCAAAGGAGAGCAAAGCCCTAACCAAGAGTTAATAACCCTACTAGACATTGCCATGGCGAAATACGCGATAACTCTCTCGGCACACGAAAGGGAATGAGCGGAAGCCATTTGGGTGAGTTCAAGCAACATTCTATGAGCTTCACCTAGATTGTCAACCGAGACAGCTGCGGCACACTCCATAAGAAGTGTCATCGAGCTTAAACCTTGCTCGACGTCTACATTATTCGATTGGTTCCCGATTTCGTCGTCGTCACCATCGAAAGTGCTTCTTTGTGCTGTTTTCTCAGGCATGAGATCACTTACCAACTCGAATAGCTCGTTTCTCTCTGAGTTTAGTATTGTTGGTGGTAACCCAACATAGGGGAATTCCCATACCGGTTCGTGACGAGTCTCGATTATATCTGGAATCGAATTAACAACTTCAAATCCTCCTTTCATCATGGAAGAAGATCAAGGGGAAAAGTGAGGGCAGTGGGAGGGTGTTAAAGGAAATGGCTGATAGCATTTTAAAGTGCTAGATTTTGGGGGAGAAGGATGAGCAAATACCTAACAATGGGACATTTTTTTAAGGCGAGGAGGCCGGCATAGCCAGACAAATAGATAGAGATCAGAACTAATAACCAAGACCGTGTCATTATGGTAGTGATTTTTCGATTATTAACTTCCTTGAAGAATAATTGCACATAACATAAAACGCGTAAATCGTTTATATTTTTATTATGTTTTTTTATGTCTTATTTTAAATTAAAAATTTAAGATTTAAAGTTAAAAGTTATGATTAAGGTTTAAAGAATTAGAAATAGAGTTATTTTTTAAGATGTATAATTTAAGATTTAAGATATAAAAAATTAAGATTAAAGTTTGAAATTAATTTTTTTAAGTAAAAAAAATGATTAGAGACATAAATTTCTACTTAATATAAATTAGGAAAAACCTTGTAAATCATGGATATTTTTTGTAAGAAAGTGAGGGTTTATGTTATTTTTATATATTATATATGAATTTTAACTTTTATTTTACGTAAGATTGTAGACAAATTCTTTTAAAATTGTTATAAATACTAACCAGATTTATTAACCTAAACTTAGCGTTTGCCCAATAGTAAAAACATTCTAACTCTAAATTTAAATTTAAAATGTTAAACCTTAAATTAAACTTTACATCATATACCTTAAACTTTAAACTTAATTCTTTTAGTATTGAGATATACATAAAATCTTGAAAGGACCTAAATTTTTTATTCTATATGTTGGAGTTAAACAAATGTATAGCGACCAAGTTGATAGGATATTAAAATAGGTTATATTTTGATACATAAATTATATAAAAAAACTATATAATCTTTCATATTTAAATTATAAAATTTAAAAGTTAGACTTAAACTTTAAATTTTAACCGTAAATCTTAAATTTTACTCCTTACAACCTAAATTCTTAAACCCTAAATCCTTAAACCTTAACATTAGAAAACTTAAATAAATTTTAGTTTACAGTATCAAGATATTTTTATTAAAATATACGTATGTTAATTATTATTGACATTAAATTTATTTTTCGATTAGAAACACATTTTTTTATATTAAAAACTGTTCCTAAGAATTGATGCTGTAGTGAGAATCATTCATTGTATATACGTTTGATTCGAGTCTGTTGTGAACTCCAATATGTGAAGGCTGTTTAGCATCTTGCTTAAAGCATGTATCGACCAAGACAACCACCAAGGACGAAGATGGTTTCAAAGTATAAATCATCGCTTGATTTTATTTTAAACTTATTTGAATAATAAAAATTTTTATGCATTAAAGTTTAGAGAATAAAAGATTTTTGTTGCTTTTAATCTTCAAACAATCATAAATAGTGATTGTTCGATCTTAAATTTTATCAGTTACTTCGTTTTAATCTCATAGTGTCCCACGTTGAAGCCGAGGGAGATCGACAGAAAGCACCAACCAACCAACTTTTTTTTGTTGCTTTTATCCACAAGAGAGCCTTGAATTCGAAGCCATTGTAACACCCAAACAAGTGCATAGGTTAAAATAAAAAACAAGTTTAATCTTAGTATTAAAAACGAATCAGTAGTTACAAACCAGTCCTTTTCCCCCTTTCTATTCTCTTTTTGTATTAATCTTTATTCAAATAAACATAAAAATATTAAAAATAAATTGAATCGCAGTACTTTTTCTTGGTATTTAGGACTAAAAGCTGTAAAATCAAACCCAAAGTTTGTACAGATATAGCCACCAACCATCAATGAGTCCAACTACAAAAGGCAGTATTAGGGGAAAAAAGAGTGTACCCTAGTAGTTGGTTTACTAGTTAGGGACGCACACGCATAAACTTGGATCGAATTCGAAAAAATGGGGCAAAGTTACTGGGATCTGCACTGTTTTCCGGTGGCGCTTCCGGTTGGAGAGGCTTAAGTGGTTTAGAAAAAGAAAAGTAGTCACTGATCATCGGGAGTCGATTCAGAACCGTTCTCTGCCTCTGCGTCGCCATCTATGTAACATGTCAAATAAAGTGGCAGTGACCAGTGAGGTATATTTACGTGTGTGTAATAAGAATGGCCTCCAATATATGCAATGCAGAGCATAATAAGGGGAAAAGAATGTGACCATACCGAAAAGTGTCTTCAGCGACGGCCTCTTTGGTTGGGTGCCCTTCTTCTTCTTCAACTCAGCTACAAAGAGAAACCAAATGTCATGTTTACAAAGTCGAAACACCGGCCATTGTAGAAAACTTGCCGGACTTTTAGTTCCGGTGGAACCTCGAAAATACATTGAAAAACTCTTAGTAACATGGATAAGAAGAATGACTGCATTCACATTACCATGAATCGTAAGAAACTTTAGCATCTTGAAATATGGTTAGACATGATTTCTTGCACATGATGCCTATGTACATAATTCGATTAATAAAGCAGAGAAAGAAGAATACCCATCCCAGGCACTTGACAATCCGTGACAATTTCAAAATTTTTGTACGTGTATCCCACAAAGTTGAGGTCTTTTGAGGAAAGCATCTGCAAAGTAGATGTATGTCATGAATTGCCATGCCATGTTAGGATTAGAGAGCTCGATATCATGAATAGATGACTCAGATGCTAATGCAAAAGAGACTTGAAACTTACTTTCCTCCATGGGCCAGATTTTGATGATGGTTTCCGAACTGGAATATCATCCGACTGCATGGCGAAAAATAAGCTAACATCATGAATGACATTAAAAGTTGCCACACAAACGGCAATATGGATCTAAATTTTAAAGGATATCAGTACCTCATCATACTTTTCAAAATTTTGAGTATCTAACTCATCATTAACCTCTGGAATAAATGCAGCATCCATTTGATATATCCTGTCCCAGTCTATACCTTGAAACCATGGATGAGCCTAGAGAATTAAAATGAAGCACTATAATCTCCTTCATTCAGAAGCAAGTTCTAAGGAACAGATTCAAGAATCTAGACCAGATAGGATACATAAAACACCACCTTAATTTCACCTGCCCCATGTGATCCTAGTCTTTGATTGACATTACACAAGAGTTTGCTTATCAGATCTTTAGCCTCTGGAGACAATTGGACTTCTTCAGGAAACTTCAAATGATTTTTCCAGTTCACTATCTGTGGAAGGAATAAAAAATGTGATATTATTAGACAAATGAAACTTTTTTAACTGAAAACCAAATAATTATTCCTAAAATGAAAGTGGCAGAATTTATCAAAAAAGGAAAAAGCACATAACATTATTTAGTGATATTTCTCAGCTTACCTTTCTACAAGTTGTCATTGGATCATCTGAATAAAAGGGTGGATATCCCACAAGCATTTCGAACATAATAGCACCAAGTGACCACCTGTGCAAAATTATTTTCATCAGTCACAATAATCCATAAAATGGTTGGAGGATTGGAGCAAGAAATTAGAGCATTATTTATAGACATAATCGGTAGGCAACATCACTTTATTTTCTTATGTGTTATTGACATATGGAAGTTAACCTTTCAGGAAGGAGTCATCATTCTAGCCAGAAACTAAACAAATTCAATTCCGTTTCTACATTAAACAATTATAATTTAAATAGAAGTGTCAATCAAAGCCAAAAAGATATTGGCATGTGAAACAAGGTGGAATTTTATTTCGAAATAAATAATTACTAACCAATCACATTCCATTCCATAACCCTTCTTCAAGAGGACTTCTGGAGCAATATAGTCAGGAGTTCCTACAGTAGAATAAGCCTGCAAATTCAAGTATTTGGCACAAAATTATGACAATCGTACAGTCACTGCTGATTTCTTCCAAGAAGCTCGTAACCATTACTTTTAAAGTCTAAAACACGCAAACACATACAACTAGGAACAATTCAATTTACAAATATCCAAAAGCAATACACTGAACAGGGTCAGGGTCTTCATTCGGTATCCACGAGTGAAAGATGCATAGATAAGATGATATTTAATTCACCAGGAAAAAGCAACAAAGCTCAAAACAACCAATGTATTTAACTTAATTTAGTTTACTATTTCAAGCATAAGATATAGAGAGTCAAGGTCTATCAGAAACATAATGGCTAAGAACTTACAAGCATTCTTCGATTCTTTTGCCAGTGCTCTAGTTGCTCTTGCTGTGTTCGTTTTGAAGCTCCTGTGCGTTCTTCAGTTTCTGAAATCTCATTAACACTGCCTCCTACTGAAAAATCCTGTTCCTCGAGAGTACTGCAATCCAAAGGTTTACAAAGTCCAAAATCTGACAATCTCAAGTGTCCATATCTATCCAGAAGCAAGTTGTCAGGCTTGATATCCCTGCAACATTTAGACTCCAAAGGTTAACCTTACATCAGAGAAATCACCTTGACGGTTCAATTTATCTATATACTAACCTATGAATATAATTGTGCTTATGGATAGACTCGATAGCCAGAACTGTTTCTGCAATATAGAATCTAGCCTCATCATCGGTCAATATATCCTTTCTCATAAGTAACGTCATCACATCTCCACCAGGTAGATATTCCATTATAAGATAAAGGAAATCAGCATCTTGGAAAGAAAAGTAGAGTTTGACAATACAATTGCTGTCAACTTCAGCGAGCAGGTTCCTTTCAGC
The DNA here is from genome assembly GCA_035048815.1 of Abelmoschus esculentus. NCBI lineage: Eukaryota > Viridiplantae > Streptophyta > Magnoliopsida > Malvales > Malvaceae > Abelmoschus > Abelmoschus esculentus. Next base: position 11,643,562 of record JAUCBN010000051.1, on the reverse strand, counting down.
TTTAACATGCTCAACCTAAAATAAGATTGAAACCACCCGGATGAATAATAGCATACATAACAACGACACCGCCATTCGGCCAAAATAAATAAATAAATAAATAAATACCTGGCCTCTTCGCAGCATTTCTGATTTCTGAAGCTTCTTCATAGCATATACTTGACCTGATGTCTTTTCCCTACAAATTCTAACCTGCACCATAAATAATAATACTAAGCAATAAAAAGATAAGTTTTAATTGGATAACAAGGATTTGGAGTAGTCTACAGCATTAGTACTTCATAGCATTACCTCTCCAAACGCACCCTTGCCAATTATAGTTAATAATTCAAAGTCATCAACACCCATTTTATGCCTCTGAAGGCGCATGTACTCGGTTTCCTTTTTCTCCAAGAACTTCAGTAAGTTGTTTTGATCTTCCTCGGAGACATCAGCATCCGCCAACTTCTTTTCCAGGACCATTCGTCTGTTAATTTAAAAAATGAATTCCTTTAATATAGAAGAAGATAATCTACTAAATTCTGAAAAAAATTGTAATAAAATGTCCAATGTCATAATATCATTATAAAATCCGCGGAAAATATTATCTGTCCTGGAACCAGCTCGGCCCTGCTTTATTTTTTCTAGTTTTTTTGGGTGAAACATTGCATCAACTACATAAAATACCATAAGAATTCTGAGATAAAATTATTAAACCAATTACTCCGAAAAGATCGTGAAAATATTTCTACGGTAGCAGAGATTGCAATCCTGATCAATGTAACTACAATGGCAATTTAAATCTCTGGACTCTACCATTAACAATTATTTTTTCCTCAGACGTCTAAATCTCTAATCTCTAGTAATAACAATAATTTACTCGAAACTTATACAAGAAAACGGAAGATACTTTAAGCAAATCTAAGCATAAGATTATGAATCCGTACCGCTCTTTCCTGTCTTGAAGATTCTTCATCTGCTCTTTGTAATGATTCTCAATGTACTGCTTGGCAGCGGCGACTTTTTGTTTGGTGACATTGGAGAGAGCTTCTTCGTCCAAATTCGCATCCTGATTCCCTTCTCCTCCTCCTCCTCCGCCTCCACCACTACCGGACGACGTTTGATTCTTCTTAGACGAAGACCTATTCTTATCTCTCGTTTGTAACTTTGAAAGCCAACTCCTCGACGTATTTTCCTTTTCCTTGTCCATTTTCTATAATAAAAAATCAATTCTCACACCTCAATCAAATCCTGCCGTACTCTGCATTTCAATACTAAACAAGTAATTAACAAAAAAAAAACGAAAACAAAATTAAGATGGGGGAAAACAGATATCTGAAGAAATGGAAAAGTAAATCCAGCAAAAGAAATTCATGCTACCGCGTGGTTTGCGTTAGACTATACGATCCGCTAAAAGCTCTCCCGGCAATTTCGAATCGCTTTCTTTTTCACGAGAAGAGATAAAAAAAAATATGAGAGAAACGGTTAGGTTTTTGGCGCGCATGATACTCCAATTGTTAAATCAGCGTGGAAATATATACTCTATGTTCGATTGTTAACATTTGACTCATACAACGGAAACCTTCTTTTCCACCAGCTAAAATTTAAATTTTAAATTATAAAAATTAAAATTTTATCTTTAAATTCTCACCAGGTAAAATCAATATATACTGAAATTATAAAAAATTTGATATAATATGAGAGTTTGAGGATATAATACCAAAATCTTTACTATTTTTATAAAAAATTTAATATATATCGAAAAATTCATACTAAAATTTTAACAATTTTTATAATAATTTCGGTTTCATCTCATTTATCCACATTTTAACCCCTCGTCCTAAAACTTTTCAATTCTCTCCATAACTAAAGATGGGCACAGGTCGGGTCAGGTCGGATTTTCAGCCCACCCGCACCCAACCCAAAAAATTATACCTACCACCCGACCCAAGTTTAGAGTAAAAAATCTGACCCGGCCCGACTTTTAAGCTTTAAAATCTAACCCGACCCGAATCATTAAAAAAATAAAATTTTAGTGGTTTAATTGCAAAAAAAATAATTTTAGTGACCTAATTGTATAATATATATATAAAAAGGGATTATTATTACAAATATCCCTAAAATATATATGAAAAAGTTAAACTATTAGTTTCGGGTCAGATCAGATTTTTTCCACCCTAAACTCAAACCCAAGAAAACCTAAAATCATCCTTAAAAAACCCAACCCGACCCAAACCCAAAATTTCTATAAAAATCCGTCAGATTTGAGTTTCATGCCCATCCCTATCTATAACTATAAATTCTTATTACACGTATCTAAAACCTACTATAAAAGCGGTACACAGTTGTGTACATATCCAACCACAGCAAATTGAAGTTACCTTGATAACAAGAATAAAAAACTTTCTATTAAAATAATTATTGTCATAATTAAACATAATATCCTAGTATAATTTTCTAAATTAACTAAAAAACTTAAAACTTTACTTAAAAATAAGAAAAAACTACAGAAATTTAAAATGTAAAATCTTCACAAACGACTTCCACAGCTAATCTTCTATTGTCGCAATAAGCTTTTCCGAATTTTTCTTCAGAAATCTTGAATGAACACGATTCTTTTCCCACACATTCCTGTTATATTTTAAAAAAATATTAATTAAAAACAATAAATATAAAAATTTAACCCAATTTTTATATAGAATTAAAATTTTAACCCCACCTTTCCAAGTATTGCAATTGCATCCATGTCTGATTCACATTCACCTTTCTCAAATGATCCACACACACCTTGTGGCTGACCAAAACTTGCAAATTCAATCCTTGAGATCGGACGATCGTGGCAATGACAATTCCACCACCTTCCCTTCATGTGCATTTAGGCAAGCCGATCCGACTTCGACAGTCTGAAATTGTACGCTCGAAGGATTACTACCGAATTCTTCGAATAAAATCAATGTATTTTCGCCGTCGTTAAGAAACAATCGAGGAACATGATACCTGTAAAACGATATTAACATCAAAATAATCGAAAACAAATCTCGGAAAATAAATATATAATCAATGGTTGGGGTTACCATCTTTGTGTTGGTTCGCCACATTTTGACAGACATTTTTTATCACTATAACTACCACGATAATCACAAGCCTTGGTCTTGCAAAGCTGTTCATCAGCTATGTAACTTGGCCAGTATCTGCCAAGACTATGACCATTCACCCAAGCCATTCCCTTTCCTAAACCGAGTAAATCTACGACAACAGGTTTATTCCCCAGAGGAGCTTTGAATGTTGTCTGAAATTTTAGAACATAAAAAATTAATAAAAATTAATAATCAAATATCATGCTATATTATGTAAAAGCAAATGAATTGGTTTACCTTATACCATGTGAAGTTCCTGTTCATTGGAACTTGGTCTGAAACCCATTTTAATGATGATTTTGAAGGACAATCTGTGTTGAAATATTCGTCTGAAATTCCATCTAAACCTGTTTTGTATGTCCATTTATTTGAAGACAAATCTTTGACAATGGTCACGTTTCCGGTATTGTTCGAAACCAGTTCAACAGGCGATGTAATTCCGGCTCCGACCAAATCGAACATGGCTTCATAGTTCTGCAGATATAATTCATTAAAAACTACTATTCTATATATATATATATATATACATTATAATTATAACCTATTACGAGGATCAAAGTTAATAAAAGAACAGTTGTTCACATGTGCTGAATCTCTGTTAAAATCCTGTGTTTTTCCGTGTTTAATATCTTGTTCGTTTATCAATTATTACTCAACAAAACCCTACAGAAATCTATGTTTTTTCATGAGTTTTATGTACGATTAGTATACCTTAAATCCAACCGTGACAATGAGTAACGATATCAAATTTTTCCCCGGTAAGAGCTTGATATTCCTCTCAAAAACATATGCAACATGGCTGCCATATTTCGCCCATTGAGAACCTAAAAAAACAAATATTTTTCATTACCAGGAGTATATATTTTTAGAGAGAGAGAAAAAAAACACTGTCGTGTACCAATATATTTTCCATTGACAAAACCATGAAGAACATGTCCAGTATCGGCAACACGTAGAGTCACAGTTCCATTCAACAGGACATCATCTTTTGCAAGCTTAACACTGTCAAAACTCGAAATAAATGAGTCAAAATATAAATATTAAATGGATTATACGAATATAAATAACTAGTTTACCTTGCCATATACCACAGATAATCACTGGCATCATTTGCCATATCTTTTTGATCAACAATCTTATTAACCGAAACGTCACCTTTTCCTTGAACCGAAGCCAATTCGATTAATTCAAGTCTCCATGACCATTTCAAAGAACTCGGTTCAAATTCCGCTTTATTTGATTTCTTAATCATAATCGATGTTTGAGTGTAAATCTAATTACAAAACACAAAACCCGGTTTCAAACAATATATATACATATACTGTAATTCCGATAACTTAAACCCTAAATTATGTACCTTTGCTGTGTTATATGCTTCTTCCCTGCAATCCGGAAGAATTGTAATAGACCAGGCTGGAACAAAGTAATTAATTCCTCCAAAATTGACAGTAACATCTGTTGTAGTGTTTGTATTACTCAAGAAACAGCTTGATTTATCGTTTGTTTGATAAATTGTAGCCTGAGTTAAATATGATAAAAATAATTATAATAATTAATTATCATATTTTTAAAATAAAATTGTAAATAAATTAATTTTTATTTATTACCGTGACGAAATTGTCGATTTTTTGAGTTTCGACATCTCCATGCGTAAGAATATACTCGATAGAATGTAAAACGTCGTGGAGTTGCTTCAAATGTCCCCATTTTGGTTGATTCAGATTTCCTAAATAAAATAAAATAAATAATTTATTTAAAAATATATATAAATATAAATAAAAATTATTACCAAAGGCATGAAAATGAAATTACCATATTCATCAACAGGTGCATTGTAGTCATATGTCGTGGTCATATATGGACCGCCCGAAGTTCTACCAAAATTTGTACCACCATGATACTAAAAATTACAAAAAAAAATTAATATAAATAAATAATTTAATTAATTTATAAATTAAATTAAATTTAAAGAGTACTAACCATATAATAATTTTGCATTGTACCACCCTTTTGGAAAAATCTAGCTACAGAATAAGCAAGGTCTTCTGCTGTTCTAAGTGGGTCTGCACTACCCCAACTCTTAAACCTAGGATTCATCAAAATAATTTTTAATATAAAGTTTATTATTTAAATTCAATATTAACATTAATTTCAAAATTAAAAACATGAAACTTACCATCCAGTCCAATTCTCAGTCCACATTTTAGGGGTATTAGGGTCTTTTGGTTTGTATTGATCACAATACCAACCATTGCATGTCTCCAACTAATTATAATCATATAAAAAAAAATTAAAAGTTAAAACATTAAATATATAATATATAATTTTTTATTTAATAAAATATTATTAAAAAATTACCATTGGTTTCGGTGCTCCAGGTTGCTGACACATAACCCATGGGACTCCAATGTCAAGAGAATCGGCCATTTGAGCGCACCAATTGATATAAGATTTTCCATCTTCTCCATATAGTTTCATAACATTTCCATATTCATTCTCGATCTATATGAAATAAATATAATATTAATATTAATAAAAAAATAAATTTATCATATATATTTCTAGAGACGTGACAATATATATACCTGAGCAAGAATAATATGACCCCCTTGAGATGCAAAGAGTCTCTCTTTTTTCACCATATCGACTATTAAGCTTGTAAAATTTTTCATTTCGCTCTGAAAATAAATAAATAAATAAACTTATTCTATATAAAAATATATAAATAAATAAATGTAAAAAATAATTACCATGAACACGTCGTTTTTGGTTCGAAAAGAAACTCCGGGCATATTGTGCAACCACATAGGAAAACCCCTATTGAATATTAATAAAATTATTTAAACTAAAAATAAATAAATAAAAACATAATTAAAGTAAATTAATTTACCCATAATTCCACTCTGCACATGCGTACGGACCGATTCGAAGAATTGCATATAAACCTTCGTCTCGAACCGTTTTAAGAAACCGGACAAGATCGAGATTTCCACTAAAATCATATTGACGACGAACCGGTTCATGTGCATTCCAAAACACATACGTTTCGACCGCATCCAATCCACCTTCTTTGGCTTTCCTTATAAGATCCGGCCACATCTATAGAAATTCAACAAAATAAGTAAAAGAAAATAAAAAAAATATTTTTTAATTATATTATTACCTGAGCTGTACTTCTCGGATAATGAATCGAACCCGAAAGAATAATTCGATGTTTTCCATCAATTATAATCGATCTCGAATCATGGGTAACATTGTGAGCATTAACATAAAATATAACCGAAGAAAAGATCGGGACAAAAAAATAAAAAAATAAAAAAATAAAAATCTTCATATCGATTTGTAAATACTAAAGAATGATTGTAGGGTGAAAATTTCAGAAACTGCAGTATTGTATTTATAATGTCAGTGATTATATTTGTATTGTCCAAGAATTTGGATTTAATAGGACTCTTGAGATTTGAATTTTAGAGTTTTAGTTTTAGTTAATTTAGTGAGTTAAATATTAATTAAATAATTAATATTAATTATAAATAAATGTTTTTTTCGTATCATTACAACTTTAAAGTTTTAGTTATATTAAATTAGTCATATTAATCGGAAGGGTTTAAAATTTAAATACGAGGATTAACAAATGGAGTAGTGTTATTTAAATTACTAATATAAGCATTAGCAAATTGTATTATATTGAATTAAAATTTGTGTAAATTTAAACTTATGTTTACATTTATAAAATTATAGAATTAATTATTTTTAATTTAAATAATTTTATAAACGTATATGATATATATATATATATTTATTTTTAATATGATATATATTCGATTCGAATTTTAAAATTAACTAATTAAAGACGAGTATGGGTCGGGTTGAGTTTTGGCCCATCTAAACCCGGCCCAAATATAAATATTCTAAACTGTATTATATTAATTAGTTATTTCAAAAGAATAAATACCTTAAACCTGATCTTAACCCAACCTGATTTATAGAAAAAATATTTTTAAAAATTTAGTTATAAAAATAATTTTAAGGGGATTTAATTATAAAAATATAACTTTAGAGACTAAATTATAAATAAAAAATTTAATTTTTAAAGATCAAATTATAAAAAAATAAAAATAGAAGAGTATTATTATAAATATATCTAAAAAAATAAAAAATATATATAATTAATTTTAAATCGGATCAGATATTTTATACCCTAAACTTAAATTTTATTCGTACTCAATTTTTTATTAAAAAAATTAAACTTAATCAAATAGTCGAATCCGATCTCAACTCAACCGGGTCGGTAAAATACCCAGACTAGCTAATTTAATTTAGTTCTTCCTTGCGGCAGAAGACAGGAGGTGAACGTACTAACGGAAATAAATTCACTTCATTCCTAATACGACTTCCATTTGGGTCGTATCGAAACCACAGAGAAATTTGGAGGGTAGGAGCGAAGGGAAACTGGAAAGGGACGGCGCAAGCAAATCAACTAATCGGTGCAATAAATTTCTCAATTTATTTCTGATTTATTATATTGTTAATCTTTAACAGTGAATCAATTTGATTTTTTTTTGCAACCGATTGGAATTGCAAAGCTTTGGGTATCTCGACTTGTTCTTCATCGGATGCTTTTCTTTTTAAAATTCACAATTATTTACGCGTATTGATTTATTTTTTACGTGCTTTTTAGAATCTCTGAGACTTAGCTTACTAGTTGAAGTGTTGAATATGAATTTGATTAATCGAATCGATGGCTGAAATATACGAACTTTTTTTGTTGTTAAAATTAGGGTGCGGAATTGTTCTGTTGAAGGAAGAACACATCGTGATTTTGATTTGTTTTTATATACGATGAGATTATAACTGAGAGTTTGAAGGGAAATTTGATGGAGGAAGAGGAGGACAGGATCTTGTTGAGTAGTTTAGGCGTCTCATCTGCAAATCCTGAGGATATCGAACGGGATATCTTAGCCCAGGTATTCAAGTCTAATCTCTCTTTCAATTCACTTTTGACATTCTACTGTATTGTTGATAACGCTGTTGGAGCGTGGAGATTTGACAGTGGTCAATTGTGTTGAATGACAGGCGGAAAAAAGTGCTGGGGATGGTAGCGAAGTAGGAGGGAGCACTGAGGAGGAACCTACTGATAAGTCGGAAGGAAATGACCGATCATCAACTGCCAACCAAGCAAAACTCTTGAATAAATTAAGGGCGGTGGAATTTGAGATAGATGCTGTTGCATCTACTGTGGAAGAGAGGAAAGATGGTGCGACTGGTGATGATGGTGAAAATGATGAGCCCTTGGAGGAAGGGGATAGAGAGGATGATGAAAGTGCTAAGAAGTTACCTTCATGTGACTCGACCCTTCAACGTGCACTTGCTACTGATAGGCTAAAGAGCCTCAAGAACACTAAAGCTCAACTCGAGAAACAATTGTCTGGGATACTCAAAGAAAATCCGTCTGAGGGCATAAAGCATGACAGGTTGTTAAAAGACTTGGTGAAGGAAGAGCCTAAACTGAAGAGGAAGTCAAAAGAAACCCAAAAGCCTAGCAAAAATCAAGGGAAGCGGAAGAAAACAGTTTCCTTCAATGATGATGTTGATTTTGATGCAGTGTTGGATGCTGCATCTGCAGGATTCATGGAAACAGTAAGTTAATCGTTCCTAGTTGTCTTCCTTATTGGTTTGCTAGACACTTTGTGTTTAGGGATAAGGAATTAGGTACTTATCCTGCAATTTGTGTTTGGAATTGTACTTGTTTAAAACTGGGGGTGGGTGGTAGAGGATATATATTATATTGAGAGAGGGAGAGAGAGAGAGAAAGAGGAATGCCTGCTAATACAATGCTATTTCTGTCTTAGGAAAGGGATGAATTGGTGCGGAAGGGAGTATTAACTCCTTTTCATAAGCTTAAGGGATTTGAGCGCCGTCTTCAACAGCCTGGTACATCTAATGAACCTGTTCCTTATGAAGAAGATGAGAATGATGATCTCATTTCCGCTAGTGTGGCTAGAGCTGCGAAGTCAATATCGGAGGCTGCACAAGTTCGCCCATCAACGAAATTGCTTGATTCTGATGCTTTGCCAAAGCTTGACGATGCACCCACCTTTCCCTTTCAAAGGCTAAAAATGCCTTTAAAATTTCCTCAAGCAAAAGAGGTAGAAGAGAATACAGGCTCAAAACGGAAAAAGAGGAGGCCTTTGCCTGACAAGAAATGGAGAAAACGGATATCTCGTGAGGAGTGGGATATAGGAGAGGGAGGTATGCTCTGCTTAATTGTCACTAAGTTATTAGATATTTCTTGCCTACCACAACTTCTTTAAATAGAAGTTTAAGTTACCACTTTAACTACCATTCCTTTCTAACAGGCAACAAATATGAATGAACTCAATGTTATTGATAGTTGTGAAACAATCTGTTCATGATAAAATTCCAGCGAAACTGTTTTGTTTTATTGTTGAACATGTTACATTTGCTTTTTCAGCTGAAAGTTGTTTTCTTGTGTATCTATTTCTTAAATTTTGTGCAGAAGATGCGAGGGATGACTTGAGTTCCCATGATGATGAGGAAAACCAAGAGGATGCAGAGGATATGGATGAGAATGACCCTGCTTATGTGACACTTGAAGGTGGGCTAAAAGTCCCGGAAACCATTTTTAGCAGACTTTTTGACTATCAAAAAGTAGGAGTGCAGTGGTTGTGGGAACTGCATTGTCAAAGAGCTGGTGGGATTATTGGGGATGAAATGGGTCTTGGCAAGACTGTCCAGGTATTGTCTTTTCTTGGAGCATTGCACTTCAGTAACATGTATGAACCAAGCATTGTTGTCTGCCCTGTAACACTCTTGCAACAATGGAAAAGGGAGGCACGTAGATGGTATTCAAAGTTTCATGTTCAGATACTACATGATTCTGCTCAAGATCCTGTTTATAAAAGGAAGCAAGTCAAATCTGATGGAGAAAGTGATGATGAAAGTGAAGGTTCAGTTGACAGTGACTATGAAGGGAACTTTTCTTCTAAAAGCAGCAAAAAATGGGATTCTTTGATAAATAGAGTTTTGCAGTCAAAATCTGGGTTGTTGATTACAACTTATGAGCAACTCCGACTGCTAGGGGACAAGTTGCTTGACATAGAATGGGGTTATGCAGTTTTGGATGAAGGACATCGTATCCGAAATCCAAATGCTGAAGTCACTCTAGTTTGTAAACAGCTTCAGACAGTTCACCGTATAATAATGACTGGTTCACCAATTCAGAACAAGCTTAGTGAACTATGGTCATTATTTGATTTTGTTTTCCCTGGAAAGTTGGGTGTCTTACCTGTATTTGAAGCAGAGTTTGCTGTCCCTATATCAGTCGGTGGATATGCCAATGCTTCACCATTACAAGTATCGACAGCCTACAGGTGTGCATCATGTATCTCTAAAAATTTTAGTTGGTTTTAAGAAATTTGGAAGTAGAACCTGTTGTCCTCTTGTGCTTCTTCATGCTTGATATCTGTAATTATTATTTATGAATGGTTTCTACTTTTTTAAATTGGATATGACTCAGGTGTGCTGTTGTTCTCCGTGATTTGGTCATGCCATATCTCCTGCGGCGCATGAAGGCTGACGTGAATGCTCATCTGCCTAAAAAGACAGAACATGTACTTTTTTGTAGTCTTACTGCTGAACAAAGATCTGTCTATAGAGCATTTCTTGCTAGCTCAGATGTGGAACAGATACTGGGTGGGAGTAGAAATTCTCTTTACGGAATTGATGTGATGCGTAAGATCTGTAACCATCCTGATCTGCTTGAGAGAGAACATTCCTGCCAGAATCCAGATTATGGAAATCCAGAACGGAGTGGAAAAATGAAAGTTGTCACCCAAGTGCTCCAGGTTTGGAAGGATCAGGGCCATCGTGTTCTTTTGTTTGCTCAAACAATGCAAATGCTTGACATTCTTGAAAACTTCTTAACTACTAATGATTATTGCTATCGAAGAATGGATGGACAGACTCCTGTAAAACAGAGAATGGCCTTGATAGATGAATTTAACCACTCTGATGATATATTTATTTTCATTTTGACCACAAAAGTTGGTGGTTTAGGAACAAATTTAACTGGTGCGGACAGGGTGATCATCTTTGATCCGGATTGGAACCCTTCGACAGACATGCAGGTATCTTTTGACTGGATTCTTTTATATGACATAGTGTTTAACATGCCTAAATCATCTTAGTTCAGATAAATTTATTCAAAAAAAGGTGGTGGCTCTGGCTGCAGTTTGATTTACATTTGATGGTTGTCACTTATAACAGGCCAGGGAGCGTGCTTGGCGAATTGGCCAGAAAAGAGACGTAACTGTATATAGATTGATTACTCGCGGAACAATTGAAGAAAAGGTGTATCATCGGCAGATTTACAAGCATTTTCTTACAAATAAGATATTGAAGAACCCCCAGCAGAGAAGGTTCTTTAAAGCTCGAGATATGAAGGATCTTTTCACCCTGAATGATGATGGTGAAAATGGGTCAACCGAAACATCTAATATTTTTGGCCAGTTGTCCGAAGATGTAAATATTGTAGGTACGCAGAAGCATAAGCAGGAACATTCGAAAGCAGCTGTTTCTCGTGATGCTCATGCTGCCAGTAGAAAAGGAAATTGCTCAAATAGTCGTTCAAAGAGAAAAGGAAAAGAAAAAGATGATCATAGTGATGGCGAAGTAGATGAAGAAAAAAATATTCTGAGGAGCCTTTTTGATGCCCAAGGAATACATGTAAGATATCTTTCTCTATCTACAATAATGATTTCCTTCATCTAATGGTAGTTTCAAATTTCAATTGAAATTTCTAGTTAAATTTATCGAAAAAGGTGCAACCTTTTCTTCCTTTTCTAATCCTTTTCTTTCAATGTCTTCTTTTCTCTAGAGTGCCGTGAACCATGATGCTATAATGGATGCCCATGATGAGGAGAAGATGAGGCTCGAGGAACAGGCTTCACAGGTGGCACAAAGAGCTGCAGAAGCACTACGTAGATCACGAATGCTTCGAAGCCATGATAGTGTTTCTGTTCCTACTTGGACAGGGAAATCTGGAGCCGCTGGTGCACCATCAGCAGTACGAAAGAAATTTGGCTCAACTTTGAACTCTCTGTTACTAAAATCCACAAACGAGACATCTAGCAGTGGCGTAGCAGCTGGGGCTGCTGCCGGCAAGGCATTATCTTCAGCAGAACTGCTAGCTAAAATCCGTGGAAACCAAGAACAAGCAGTTGGTGCTGGGCTTAAACATCAGTTTGGCTTGGCTTCAAGTTCATCTAACTCCAGAAGACCCTCCATTAACGGGACTTCTAGTTCTAGCTCATCTTCCGGCGTGCAGCCTGAAGTACTAATACGTCAGATCTGTACATTTATGCAACAAAGAGGCGGCAGCACAGATTCAGCCAGCATCGTGAATCACTTCAAGGACCGAATACCCTCAAACAATCTGCCTCTGTTCAAGAACCTATTGAAGGAAATTGCTAAACTAGAGAAGGATCCAAATGGATCACGTTGGGTTCTAAAGCCAGAGTATCGGCAGCAGTAATTTATTTATCTGGAGACTCATTGCTGCGACAGCACTCAGCAGTCATATTTTACTTCTTTTAACCACGCAACAGTCCCGTGTTCAGAAAGCCACACAGGTATCCTCCACAACTGGTTTGAACGTCCATGTCCATGTTAGGCACTGCAGCCGGTTCCGTTACGGCAGTATTATGTAGTCCTGAGGGGGAAAACAGAGAAAGGAAGGTGTTGGTCTATAAATTTTTGCTTCACTTGTTCGATTTTAACACAGTTTCCCCCCATTGTATAGAGTACAACCTCAGAATTTCTGAGGTCATTTGTTTTGCCCTTTAGTTGATACAGACCTCAATGAACTGTAGTTCCATTTTTTTTAAAGTAAAATTTTGAAAATTCTAAAATTTTAACTTTAAATTCTAAACTTAAATAAATTATGTAGATCAAAATTTATATCGTATGTATATCAAAATTCTTTTTCTTTTATTTATTATTAAAATAAACCTTTGAAAAAAAAATACCAAACATAAAGAGATAAATATTTAACTTAAAAATAAAATAAAAAATTTATTGAATAATATTATAGATAATGTGATGAATCAATTTTTTTAAAATTAATTTGTTTATGAATTTGTCCCCACCTTTAATATATATATTTTGTACATGAAGATTGGGTTTTATGTAGAGTTTTTCACAAGAGCAGGGGAGACAACAACAGTCCAACGATGATGCTGGAGACATCCTCCTCTCATGGTCCTTCTTCAACAGGCCAAACAAGCATGCATTGTGGGCATCAACTCCAACAAATAAGCGCTTCTTTATCCTTCCCACAGACCCATCAAAGCTTCCTGTATCTGCTTCAATGTAATAACTCTCAGGAAAAGAACAATCCTTACAGCAATGAAGTTATGAGTTTGAGTTCTTGTGGGACATGGACATGGAACACAACAGCTTCAGAGGGGTTACTTCCAACTTGGAAGACATGGTATTTGATGTTGATGACAACGGTGTGGTTTTCCTATGAAGAATTGTTGGATATTTTAGAGAGGGGAAAGAGAAGCCTACCATTTGTTTATTTGTGATGTTGGTGTGATCCTTGTCTTCAAGGATGCAAATACAAGATTGTGTGTTCAATTTCAGTTAAATAATTGGAGAAATCCTAGAACCCCTGAACAGAGTTCCCTCACACAAAACATAAGCAACATAATCACAAAATCAACTATACCGGTGAAAAGACCCGAAGATCATATAATCGTGTGTTCGGTTACTAAGAGAACTTGCATCAGTAATGCTATAGCACGACAAGATGGAAAACTAAGCTGCATACCTTGCAAAACCAGGGTACAGAACTTGGTAATAACATCATACAGTTCAGGATAGCTTCCACCTTTATTCATCTTATGAAATGTGCTACATTTGATTGCAGGCAAAACAAAAGGATCCTGCAAGGATAAAAGAATGTACCAACGGCATAATGAGTCTACAACTAAAGTTAATGTCACCCGACAGCTGAAGCATGTTGAGTACAGAACATAAAAAGATTGATTCCTAGAATGAATCGAAAAAACCGGGACAGGGGTAACTTGACAGAACTATATCAAAGCATCCATAGCTTCCCTCCCCTTGGAAGTATTTTTCGGCAGGCTAGTTATACATTTACTAATAAGCAGAAAATAGTACTATGAAAATCAAAATGGGAATTTCACAAGTCGCAACTATTAAAATGCAAGTGATCTTTAGTTTTTGGCTTCATCATTAATTAGGCCAAGCCACTAAGTAGAGACACCAAATCTCCCTTTTTCATTTTGGAAAATCCCTTTAACCCACGAGATTTTGCAAGCGCTCTGAGTTCTGGGAGCTTCAATGCACTCAAATCATCATGTTCAAACTGCTGTTCTCCATCCTCCTCATCAACATCTGAAGATTCATCCTCAGACAACTCATCTGATGCATCAGATTCTTGATAGACTGACTCGGGATCAAGCTCAAGCTCTGATTCTGACTCAAAATCAGACTCCAGATCCTCATCTACTTCAGGCACATGATCGGCTGCAGGATGTGACTCCGAACTCAAATTTCTCTTCCTATCTGAATTGACAAGTGTCACAGAATTGACGGTCTCCTCACCAGAATAAATCGTCTGATATTTCATTTGTGGAACAGGTGACTTCCGTCGGAATTTTGAAGCTGGCCTACTTAAACTAGGCACATATGATTCTTTTGTCTCACTCCTCGCTCTATCATTTGAACCAAAGAAACTGGAGCTTTTATCTTCATTAGAAGAGTCATTCACTTCTGGATCATCTAAATTCAAGTCTCTATTGTTGCCATCGCTGTTTTTCTTCTTACCTTGTTCAACCGAGTGCTTCCTCAATAGCTTAAGGAGAGAATCAACTGTTTCACTCTCTTTGCCCTTTCCCTTTGAGACTTCAGTTTTCTTATCTTCTTTAACTGCAGCTCTTTCTCGAAGTTTAGCTTGGACCTTCCTAAAAAGCTCCACAATTTCCTTCTCCCTTGGACCTGGGGCTGCAGTAGCTTGAAATTTTGTGGAACCAGACAGGGAGAGTAATGACCCATTTTTTGAAGATATCATTTCAGATTCATCTAGATTTTCAAGATTATCTCTCTCTTCATTCTGCCTATTCCTCCCTCGAAACCCATGTCTTTGCCTTGAGAAGTCAGGGTTTCTCCTGTGACCACTAGAACCTGCTCTGCATACAATAGATTTCCCCCTCGAACTACATTTCAAAGATCTAATCTTCACCTGTGTGCAAATTTTGTGGTCACTATGTGAAGAGCAAGGAGATAGAGTCACTGCTGTTCCAGAAATGCCCGAGTAGGAGAGATATCTGCAGTCTGTTAGTCCATAACCTACAATAGATCAAAATCAAATGACACAAAGTTAAGAAAATGACCATATATGATAAAAAATTATCTGTGGGTCTAATTCTTTACCCATAAAGCACTTTTCGAACATCCAAATAAGTAAAAACAACAACAACAACATATAAATACCACACCGACAATCTAGTCAGTAAACTACCTTAGGTTAAATCCCACAATCAACATCAATCTTCACAAAGTTGCAATCACTTGAAACATGAACAAATCAAAATGAATTTTCAAACCAAACCAAATGCCTACTTAAAATAATCTTGTCTGAGACTTCCTCGAGGGCGTAATCAACCCTTTGCTCAGAAATATAACAAAGTTCTACTTAGATGATATCAAAGCAAGACTTCACCATTAGCTAAAATAATCTTCCAAAAACATAGCAACCTAAAAAAGAAAACAACAATCACCCCCACAAAGTCTATTTAAGTTATGTTACCCGACCTAACACCCTAAGAGAGGACTGTCTCCTACTCTGTCTCATCAAAAATGAAAATTACTTTTTCTAGATGCTAACATCAACTGTGTAATTCAGTGAAGTTTCCTCTTTCAAAAAAAAAAAATGAAACAAAGCTACCTCCAAAACCATAAGAATCAAGCAATGAGCATTGAAAATAATCTAAGGATAAGACTAATAGCATAAAACTTTTAACAAAAAGGAGACCAAATAGAATAAGTTAAAAACGAAAAACACCAATTAATTAGAAATGGGATATGCGTAAAATACACTCATTTCATCCCTCAACCTCGAATAAGGCAAACATTTCTTTTCATTTCAGTTTTTCTTGGTAACCAAACAAAAAAAGCAGGGAACTTGGAAGGAAACAACACACCCCAAAATAAGAAAAGAGGAGAAATATTTACCTGGAACGTTATTGGAAACGAGACGGAGTGCATACGACATGTGTTAAGTTGGAGCTTCAAAACAAAGCGTGTAGGCGGTTTAGACTTCACTTTCGCAGGGTTTTCTGGGTTATTGTTTGATGAAATTATATGAAGCCGAGAGAGACTGATAAGGCCAGGGAGTCCCTTGGTAATTTGTCAATTTGCTTAGGGGCAGTTCTGGAATAAGGTTAATATTGATCAAAGAATTAAACAAAATCATATTTTAATGATAATATTTTTTTTATTATTATAGGTAAATAATATTATTGGTCATTAAACTATTTTCACTTTTTTGTTTTAGCTATCGCTAATTATTGTTTTTATAAAATCGTCACTATCATTATATATTTTAATTTTGTTACTTGTCGTTATAAAAATTGTGTAATAAACAATAGTTTGGTTTTTAAAATAGAAAAAAATAATATAAGTGACCAAAATAAAAATTAAAAAAACATAACTTTAATGATAATTTTACATTAAATAATAATTTAATAATCAAAACATAAAAATGAAAAGGTTTAGTGGCCAATTGTGTTGTTTACCCTATTAGTATTTACATAAATGCACCGGTAAGCTGTGGTTTTATAAAGGGTGTAATTGTTATGATAATAGAAGAAAAATATTATGTATTATTAATAAATTAGATAATTTAAATTTATTATAAAATTTAAATTTTATCTCTCAATCGTTTAATTTTATTTATTTTTGTTTTGGTTATTAAAATTTTAAAAAATTATATTTATTCATTTGACTTTAGTATTATAATATTTTTGTCATTCGACCCTAGAATTAAAAACAATATAGTAATATAATATATAATCCAATGATAAACTAAAATGATATATTTTTAAATTTTTATAAAAATTATCAAAACGGTGTCATTTTAAATCTTTACACTGACTCAATTTTCACCCATAATTAATTTTGTAAAGATTTAAAGCTATATCGTTTTAGTATATTATCAGATTGAGTGTTATATCATTACACCATTTATGATTTAAGAATAATAAAAATGTTATAATATTAAAATTAAGTAAATTAATTAAAAATATTGAAATATTAATAATTAAAGTAAAAATAAAATTGAATAATAAAATTTAAAATTTACCCAAAACTTTATTACAAATAAGTTTTATTTCAAATTTGATAGCAAGCATAAATTTTGATTTTGGCGGTGGTGTTTTTGTTAAAACCTTAAGAGAAGCGTCCTTTCAAGTAATTTCACTCAAAACGAAAACCCTAATCTTTTATCTCACTTTGGCATCAAAGACTGAAACTTTAGTGCTCTTCAAGCAACAACCGCCACTTAATTCTATCGTTTTTCCTAGGGAAAATTTTTGGCTAATTTCACTAACCTAACAACCTAAAAAATATAAATTAAAGTCTCCTTATTTGCTACTGTTTTCCAAAGAGAGGGAAAAAAAAACGATTTTTATACCCACAATCGATATATCTGTAAAATACAAACAGTAGACGTTTTCTGAAAAAAATTGATTGGTTATGGCTAGTAGGAAGCTGGTTCGAGATTTTTTCGTTGCAAGACATTCCCTTACTCAACGCCTTTCGTCTCAACAGGTACAAAGCTGCTATCTTGTTTCTCAATTATTGTACAGTTCTGTTGTTGTTTTTCAAACAGTTTTTGTGTGTGGCGGTTGTGGTGTTTTAGGGTTCGAATGTAAGACTAAGATTGCTATCTGGAAATGGGTACTCAAGTGATCGACAGTTTAGTGTCTTCAAAGAGTTCTCCAAGAAAATTAAAGGCGAAGCTGGCAGGTATTCTGAAGCTACTTATACTTTTTTTTTTGATAAGGGTCAAAAATCTTTCTTTTGATGGGGGTTATCGTTTTGAAAATGTGTGTAGAAATTCGGAATTTAAGCAATCAGTTGAGCAGCTAAAGGTGAAAGCAGAAGAGCTGAAAGTTAGGTAATGTATCTCATATTGCAGTAACTGTTTTTATGTTCTGTCGTAATTGTAGTGTTGTTAGGGTCAGTAGGCTGAGACATACCCTTGTATGTCAAGGGATTGGCTGAGATGGTGAAATGACGAATGCAGAACGAAGGAGACAACTGAACAGCTTTACAAACAGGTCGATGGTGCGTGGACAGAGGCTGAAGCTACTGCTAAAAAGGTTAGGGACTTAGGGTTCAACTTTATCTTCTCTTACACACTACTTTTCCAATTTCTTTCCTTTGTAATGCATATTTATGTGAATTACTTACTAGCCATTAAATTGTATATGTAGCTTGCCTTGTGTAATTCGTATGATCGTATCCAATTCATTTTGTGGAATAAATACGCAATTGAGCTTAGTCAACTAGTTATACTTTAAAACTTGACCGTAGCTACGTTAGCATGCTTCATACAAAAAGCTAAGGATGATTGCTGAAAACAACCTAGGATTTTATATCGGTAACTTAGATTCTATATTGATCATTTTGTGGAATTCTTGTTGCTACATGAAATTAAGTGTCTTGTTGTATTTTAAATCTCGGGTGTGAGACTCTGATGTGGAAAAGGTTGTCTGTTTCGAATATGAAGCTTTTGATGGTTCTGCTCTCTATGTTAATGATACCTAATTCATATTTGTTTGGTACTATGTTGTTAGTAGGTTTCTGCAAACATGAAGGAGAAGATTTCAGTTGCCAAAGAGGAGGTATTTTTTTTAATTCAGATAGTTGACCTACAAATTATGTCTATGACAGCTTTTATTTTATTAAGTTATTTGGTTATGTTGCTTTAGGTTAAGGAAAGTTTTGGGATTGGAAAGGAAGAGTCTTCACAGTCGATCGATACTTCAGCTCAGCATGGTGCTGAATTGAAGGATGAAGGTAAGGCGTCATCCGAGGAAGGGAATTACCAGCAATCTGGATCTGGTGATACTGCAGAAACTGTATTTGGAAATTTTAAGTCTCGCATTTCTTCGCCAAAGGTTTCTTTGGCTTTCCAAAGGTTAAAGGAAGCTAAGGTTGTTGATTTAGCGAAGAAGGGGTATGACATTGTTAAGGATGAGTTAAGTGGTAACCCAAGTAAGAGAAAGCATCTGGAGTATACATCCCCTCCCGCATCAACAGGTGAAAGAAGTACAAGAACTGATATTGTTGTTTTGCCATCTAAGCAGTCCCGCTGGAGTAAAAAGTGGGATGCAGTAAAAGAGAAGGTAAGTTTACTGTTGGTGTTGAATTTGACTCAATATCACTAAATAATTTTACCTATTGCTTGTGTAACCTTCTTACTAGTGGATTTTGTTCTCTTCTGCATAGATGAAAGGTCATCCATTATTCAAGCGTGTTAGTGGGATGAGTGAACCTGTTGTGACGAAGGGCCAAGAGGTAAGTTTCCAGCCTATGCTTTTTTCTTCCCCACTGTACTGGTTCTTTTATTTGCTTATTCTGGTTATTGCCTATGCTGGAGTCTCAATTTCTGAAATACACATAGATTCAACTTGTTGAAATTATTACATTGGCTGAATCGGCAGATAGCGGAGGATATGCGCGAAAGATGGGAGACCAGTGATAACCCCATTGTTCACAAAATTCAGGAGTGTGTAACATGTTATTGTTGTGTTTTTATTTATTTTTTTCCTGCTACTTTGCTAGCAGCCTTTTAACATAAAATTTAGAAAGTTATTTATGTGACATTTTGGATGCTGATTTCATACTTCTCTACTTGACAGTATAAACGAGAGTGTCTTTCAAGAAACAGATGCTGCAGCATCATACAAAGAAATACGTCGACGAGACCCGTATGGTCACCTCTCCCTTGTTTTTGCTTCAGTACTTGTGTGTTCCATTTCTTGATCTATGAAATTCTTTGATGCATGGAACATAGGTCATTCTCTTTGCCAGATTTTGTGGCAGAAGTTCAAGAAGCAATCAGACCCGTCCTCAATGCGTATATAAAAGTAAGGGGTTTCACTGGCTTATATTCTAGTTTTCGATATTTTCAAATTAAAATAGTGTCTCAGGTAGTGGTCGCCTCGATAATATAGTATAACTCTATGCACGCAGGGAGATGTTGAAACTTTGAAGAAGTATTGTAGTCCAGAAGTTATTGATAGATGCAAAGCGGAACATACTGCTTATCAGAGCCATGGTATATTTTTCGATAACAAGGTACGACTGACAATTTTATGAAAGGCTGGATTATATACAAGTCAACTTGCAGATTACGGTTTTTTGGGTTGTAAGTGTCATGTTGGATTATATTCTTGATATTAAGTGATGTTACTAATTTCACCTACTTCTGCTGCAGATTCTACATATATCCGATGTAGAAGTTAGAGAGACCAAAATGATGGGGACTTCCCCCATTATCATAGTGGCCGTATGAGTTTCTTATTCATCTCCTTCTTCAATTTCTTTCTCACTTGATTTCAGCCTTTTTTAAGTTTCTCTAAACTGAAGTGGACCTGTCCTTTCAATGTTCACAGTTTCGAACACAACAGATTCACTGCGTACTAGATAGAGAGGGTAATATAACGGAAGGCGGGAAGGTAAATGAAAATTTCATGAGCATTTAACAAATATGTTGATCCCAATGTTCTAAAATTGTGTCCCTCATTAGGATACAATTCACACCGTGTATTATGCATGGGCAATGCAACAAGTGGATGTAGAAGAACTTGGAGAGGGTGCCCTCTACCCAATATGGAAGCTTAGAGAAATGCAACAAATTGGTATGCAAGCGCTCATATAGCGGTCAATATCCTCAAACGGATCCTCTCTGGTTTTTGTTAGTTTCTTTTCCAGAGAATTTAGCTGATAAAATAAAATTTTTAATTGTTTTTCAGCAAATAAACGATTTTTTACCAAGCAATTTACCTGATTCTTGATTACAGCTCAATGTATGAGGGATATGGATTATTATTTTATAATCTTTGCATGATGTTCGAATATAACATAAAAACATTAGAATGTGGGCGTGCCGTATATAATTCCATTAAATAAAAGAGGGAACTTGTATCCTGTTTCTTGCTGAGAAAGCAGGCTTTCAACTGCACAAGTCCGTTTACTCTGCCATTCGACATTGTAACATTATGTCCCTGATTCAGTCTGAACACCATGGAAAAGTAAAGTTCAAAAAGATACTGAAAATTCAAGGTTGGGGATTCAGATTGAAGTCGAAGTCAAAATGTTACATCGGGATCATCGTCGTAGTCAAAATCTGGTTCACTAGAGTGCCTCAGTCTCTTAGCTTCTTTGGCTTTCCTCTGTGGGTAACAGGGACATAAGTTTAAGTTGTTGGGGGTTTAGAATATTCATCTTAAAGCGTTTGCAAGTGTATAGGGTCCTTAGTTATTGTTTTCAACCAATTTCAGACCAAGGTAAATTTTATAATATTAGTGCACTTACTGCCCATTGGCAAAGTAACCTCCACCCTTGGGCCGACCTGCGCCGTAGAATGATTTCCCATCTGCCAAACACAAAGGAACAAGAAGGCGATGAAACATCAAGAAATGAAATTTGTTTATGCACCTGCATACCAATAGGCTCACCATCTCTGCCAGCAGCAACCTCTTCAGCCTGAGAAAGCAAACAAAAATCAGTTTCAGAAACTTGCTTAGAGTGGTTCTGAGAGGGGAAAAATGTTGTAGACACCATTTCTTTTATACATAGATAGGCATGGTAAAACAGTGAGACTGTGAGACACGAACCAAAAGTCATCTCAATCGTATTCTAACTTCCAATCTGATATTCTGAGCACATATCACATGGATTCAAAATTCATATGCAACTCGACGACAGAACTATTGCCTATAGCAAGAAACATTTTTGCAGTGAATGTTTTCTCGGTGACAGCATTTGCTAAAACCAATTTCAAATCATTTGACACGAGAAGTAGTAGATATGCAAGCAAACAAGAAAAGAAGAAGAGGGAATCTTATTTAAGAACACACACCGCGGGCGAAGTGACAGAAGACAACGAGAATAGCCTATCTTCAGGCTGGAACTTCCTGGACCGCTTCAAGCTGCGAGACAAGTCGAATAGGTGGCTCATATTCAACATACAAATCATAGGATAAGTTCGCAATGAATTGAATTGCTCTTTAAGGAATTTCAGGGTACACACGGACCGGAGCCTTAAAAACTCAAAAAGTTTTAGCTAAACTGCAGTGTCCTTAAGCATACATCTAACAAAATCTGCACTTTCAAATCATGTTTGCTTCCTAAATATATCCCAAATCTATATAATTGAACAAAACAGACAATACTGGAATTATATGAGAAATCAACAGTCCAATAAAAGTGAGAATTATGTAGCAAACACAATATTACACATTTGAATACAAACTAAACTAGCACATGCATTTAACACGCGAGTCGTATTTGTAATTCATGTGTTTATGCATATATCATACGGCTATCGTGGTGCAAAATCACTCAAGATTGGAAAGGATTTCAAGAATTTTCAGCTCTACTAACGAGAAATCACATTTACATAGTCAGAAGAACAGAGAGGAATCCATACAGTGCAGTATTCTTAGATGAAGAGAGGAAACCCTCAAAACCTTTCAAAACGTGGCCGCATTGACTCGGATCCTGTAAATAACTCGTTTCCATATCGTATACCTGCATTTAGAGAAAAAGGAACATAAATCATAAATCTGATTCGAATAAAATCGGAAGGATGAAAAGGCTGGAATTACTTGTCTTTCGATGTTTCGAAGCTCTTCTTGAAGCTTGGCTCTTCTATTAAGCAGAGAAGCTAGCATCGTCGACGGTGCCGCTGTCGATCCTCTTTGACCTAAAAATTCTAGTTTCAATTAATTTCTAATCTAATCTAATAAAAAAAAGGTAAATCGAAATTCAAATACGGATCGAAAACAAGATGGTGATCGTAACGGCTACCATCGTAATCCATATTTTCGCGCGAAATCCTTTGAGAGTATCCAGAACCCTAAATCCTGAGTATGAGCTTCCCCCAATCTTTGATTGTCAGACTCGGATCGTAACACTTTCGTTGTAAAATACAAAGAAAAAAAATTAAGGATTGAAATGATAAGATTTGATTTCTAAAGTATTGCAGCATTTAAAAGTTTCCGAAATTTCCGCAATTGTCAGTACGATCAAAGATTTTCCAGCCAACAGAATTACGCCATTTATACGCGGGTATGATGGGTCCAAAATCCGAATATTTTTGGGCATTAGGAATGGATACGGTTCGGATATTAGATCAAGTTTTAAATAATGTCAGGCTAAAAATAATTTAAATCACCTACATTTTAAACTTAGATAAAGTTCGGATTTGAAGTTAAGAATAAAACACAAATTCATAAATAAATTATTTTTAAAATATATAAAAAATAGAATGAAAAATATTCTTTTCTATCCCATTTAGCTTGGTGTAAGTTTTTTAGTGTTGAACTTGATTCGACTCAACTTGTTAAGATTTCGAGTTGAACTCGAGCTCAAATAATTTTTAACGAGTTTGAGAAATATGAGTTTGATTCGACTCGACTTGTTAAGAATTTGAGTCGGATTCAAGCTTTATTCGAGCCCAATCGAGTAGCTTACCATCTATGATGTCTCATTTAAAGCATTATTTTGAAGAAAAAAATTGCTACACAAATTGTGTATACTCAAACTTATTAATTTTAAGGTATATGATGTTAGTTTAGGGTTTAGAGGTTTATGTTGTTGGTTTAGAATTTATAATGTAGATTTTAGGGTTTAGGGTTTAGGGCTTATACGTTAGGGTTTTAAGTTTAAGAATTTAAATTTTAAATTAGAAAAAATAAAAAAATAGTATATTTTATTTTTAAATGGTTCACGAGTCTTTCGAGTCGAGTATCAAATAATTCGATTCATTAAAAATTCTAACCGAGTTTGAGATCAAATTCACTTCAATCAAATTAAACTCGAATTACTCGTGATCTGTCTTGTCTCGTTTTATTTACGACCCTAAAAAAAGCGTTTGCGCTATCGCCTCTAAGAAAAGCATTTCGGTCTCCCTTAGATAAAAACATCATTCTAGTAATAACATCAAATGTTAATGTGTTTTCACATGAACTACATGGGAAAACTCCAATATTCAATGAAATCAAGAAAAAAAAGAACAAAACTATGAAACACAATCAAAAGCTGTTCCAAGGACCAGAACTTTCACATGAACTCAAAAGCTGTTCCAAGTAATCAGCTCCTAAATCCTCAAACACAACCAAGTTCTGGTGGTGGTGTTTTCCGATCACCTCGTTTCGTTTACTTTTCTTGTTCTTCGACCTTTTCCTTAAGTAATGCCTCTTCTTCAAAGCCATGACAGGGGAACAACCCTCCTCGCATTGATACTTCATTTCCTCAAGCGATTCCTTCACCACTTGGATAGGGAAATTCAGAGTAGCCAAAGAACCTCTCGTAGCGAACGCGGCTTGATCGTAAGCTAAAGCGGCTGCTTCGGCACTGTCGAATGTTCCTAGCCACACCCTCACACCGTTTCGAGTCGAATCCCTGATTTCCGCTGCGAATTTCCCCCAAGGCCTCCTCCTTACCCCTCGGTAACTCTTCTCGGGTTCAAGTTCGGGTTCGAGTTCATCCTGTTTGACATCCGAAGTAACTTCTTCGGGTTCGGGTTTGGGTTTGGGTCCGCCTCCGGCCAATAAATCAATCCAAAGCAATTCCTCGGCGTCATTGAAGTCGAAGAAAACAGAGCTGTACTTCTCCGGCGAGCAGAACGACGATTCAGGGGAGATTTCCGGTGTGGTTGAGTAATTGAAGAAAGAAGATTCGTCCATAATTGGCGGAGGATGTTCTGTTCGTTGTCTCAGTGGCAACTGCTGACGAACTATGTTCTTGTCTTAGAACATTTCAACTGCCCAACGCTCTCTATATACCAAAACGATAATATTTTTTTTCCATTTAAAAAGGAATTAAACACGTGAGTCAAATGACGCAAGGCGGCGGGGTTGGACCCCAAATTGCATTCCATGTCAGCATACTTGGGGTTTATATTTCCCTCGTGGCAGCCATTTGTCACCGTAGAGTGAACGTAGCTTCAGACCATGAGATGAATTTTGAAAAAATTAAGGTAAAATTATTGGATAAGACTTGGAACTGATAAATTGTCCTGCAATGATTGATATTGTTGTTTAATATTATTATTTATTTTAATGGAAGCCAAAACGCAGATATTTCCAAAGATGTTTCGGTTCCTAAAGTTTTATTATTATTTATATTTAATGATAACGAAATATAAAATAAATATTAATATTTTAACTCAATTAAATCATACATTTTTAATTATAATATTTACTTTAAATTATTTTTTAAATTTTTAAGTATTTTAATTTTATTATTAAGCGATGACCTTCGTTTTATATTGATTTTCAAAATTTTGAATATTTTAGATTCTACCTCAAATTGCGATTCTCATTTTAAATTAGTTCTCAAATTTCTTTTAAATATTTTAATTTAACCCCTCAAATCATTAGTATATATTAATCATATTTTATGTTAATAAAGTCGTAATAAAATTTGTTAATTCTCATAAAACGATTAGGTGTATTATGTTATAATGTGATATGATATAAACGATAATTTAAGGATAAAATTAGAATATTTAAAAAGTTTAGGGATCGATTTAGAATGAAGGTTATAGTTTGGGATGAAAATTGAATATTCAAAAATTTAAGGACCAATTTAAAATAAAAACATAATTTGAGGATAAAATTGAAACATTTAGAAGTTCATGAACCAATTTAGAATGAAGAACATAGTTTGATATGTGTGGTACAATTAACTTTAATATTTTTCTATAAAGTTCAAACTATAAGTATTTTTATATTTTTGAAAAAAAAAACTTTTTTAAAAAGGAATTTAATACATTAAATTTCGTTAAACTCATTCTAAATGAGCTGTCCTTATGATAAATGGTAATATCTTTAATTAAAGAGATTTAAATCCTAATATTTTAATTTAGATATATTAATAATTTTATTTATGTTTAAAATCAGATATAAGTATTACTTTATAGTCAAATAAAATGATAAAAAAAAAAAACTCTATATAGAACTTAATTAATGACCACGTGGAGAGTGGTAAAAGATTTATTTAAGTATAAAAAATATATTAAATTGCTAAATATCCTTATATTAACGTATATTATATAAATTTAAATCCCGTTATAAAACTATAAAACTTTTTTATTTAATAAAAAAATATTTAAATCTATTAGTCACTTATTAAGCAACGATTGAATTTTGATTTTTTTTAAACGATTAACTTTAAAATCTGAAATAAAATATTAAATATTTGAAATGGTAATAAAATAAACATTAAACATTTATTTTGATAAAAAAAATTTAGACACCTAAAACAAAAATGTATAATTTAGATTCTTTTTACTTAAGCCATAGATTTTTTTATCATTTTAGTATGATTATATGATAATATATATTTTTAGTCTTTTAAAAATACGCATATATCATATAGATATTCGAACATAATTTATTTAAAAAATATTCTTTTTCCCTTGTTAAAACTAGGGATGGACAATACCGGGTACTCGACCAATTTGAATAGAATTGGTCCCGGTCCCGGTAACCACCGGTTCTAGAAAATTGAAAACAGTCCCGATTCTGGTCACACCAGGTCCTAAATTTTAAGAACCAGTTTCGTTACTGGTAAAAACCGGTTCCAATACTGGGTAAATGGTCAATTAGTTTATTCTTAAAAAAATTGAGTAACTGAAGAAAAAAAAAATCAACCACCAATAATAATATTAAATAATAAAATTAGAACATTGTAGGCTTGAAAATTAAAGTTTTAAAACTAGTCATACTCATAATATTCATACATAAAGAGAAAGTTTGATAAGAAAAATAAACAAAAGAAACTCAATATCGGATATTTGATATTTGTCCCGGTTCTATTGGGTACCCACTGAATACCGGGTCTAAAAAATCAAGATTCAGTCTCAGTCCCGGTTATGACTAGGACCTAAATTTTGAATGCAATCCCAGTCCTATCGAAACCAATACCAGATAAAAATCTATCGAATCCGGGATCGAATAATCAGATTTTTTTCTCCCCTAATTAAAAACCACTTGACAAATTCAGTTAATCCATAAATAAACAGTGCATTAATTCATTTCTTAATTCCCCAAAGTGTTTAAAAGAGTTGGGTAAGCTTAGGCCCTCCTCCACCTCTCAATTATGTCAAACACCCCAACCTTGACAACGATGTAAACGACATTCTAACAGGATAAGTGTTGTGCTTTCAATTCATGTGTCGTATACAGTTAATTTCCCAAACAAAGAAACAACCAAAGTCATTCAGGCAAGAAAGAAAGAGGTAATAGTGACAAAGGGCGTGCTTTCCGTCGCTGGTTGATGTAAGAATATTGTCTACATTCAACCTCCCTACGGACCAATCACTATCAAGCTCTGGAGGTTCATTTTTTTAAAAACAATTTGTATTTTTTATATTTTAAAATTTTATCTTAATCTCCTCAAATTTATGTTTAGAATATATATATTTTTTATCTCAGTTTCGAATGTAAATTTCTTAGCCTTTTTAGGATATTAGGTAAGATAAGATACATTAATATTGTGTTATGAATTCGAATTAAAAATTAATTTATTTTCTTAAGATATAAAATAAATATAAATAATTAACGATTTATAATTCATTCTTTCTGATATAAACGAAAAATTACTATTAGAAGTAATTATGGGGTAATTTAGAGATTTAAGGGATCATGTAGTAAGTTATTAAAATTTGATTCTCAATAATAATATACTTTAGAAAATATTTTCTATTTTTGTTCTCTGTTTTTATTTTCAAAATATGATTTTGATTTTCGGTTTATCAAAAATTAAAAATGTGTTTGGTTAGTATGAATGGAAACTTTTTTTTTTCAAAAATGAAAATAATAAAATTGAGTTTTATATCTATTTTTTTAGTATAAAAATAAATAAATTATTACTCGTTAAATAGTTAAATTAAAATATAAATATTAAAAAATATAAAATGAAAATAAATTGATTTAACAAACCAAAATTTTAAAATTGACACGAGAAAGATTCGAATTCAGGTTAAATAGAATTAAAATTTAAAAATCTTTTTAACATTTCTAAAACATTTTCAATGAAAAATAGTGAAAATATATTGTTATGTTTTTAAAAAATTATTTATTTTAATATGTATAGTGTTCATCGATTCTCACCCACTTTATCTCTGTGTCGATTCTAATTTTAACATTTGCCTTTAGAATAATATAGTAACTTTATTTAATAAAAAAAATCTCAATAAATTCAAAATCCATAAATTTCAACATCATTTTATCTATACTTTTATCACTATTCTAGAACTAACATTTTACTCTCCTTTTCTTTTCCTCATTTTACATCATCATTCTCCGGAGAATCATGTAGAGAAAAAAGAAATGTTAGACGATTATTCTCCACCCTGTCATTCGTGGTCTCAATCAGATTCGTCCATTTTATTTTTTCAAAGTGAATCATCATCTCTTTCCTACATGTAATTAAAGAGTGAGTAGTAGAGATGGTTACGGGTCGGGTCGGATTTTCGGTCCACCTGAACCCGACCCAAATACAAATACCCTAAACTCGACTCCGACCCGAATTGAATATTTTTTTTTCAAAAAATCCGATCTGACCCGAAAATAAATACCCTAAACCCGACCTATAGAAAAAAATAAATGTAGGGACTAAATTGTAAAAAAAATTGGGGACTTAATTATAAAAAATATAATTTTAAGGACCTAATTATAAAAAATATAGATAGAGGACCATTATTATAAATATCCTTAAAAAATTTATAAAAAATTATATATTTAGTCCCGGGTCAGGTTTGATATTTTACACCCTAAACCCGAATCGACCCAATGTCACTTTAAAAATCGCCCGACCCGACATGAACCCGATTTTTTTATCAAAAAATTTGATCCGATCTGGCCGGGTAAAATATTCATCCCTAGTGAGTAGTTATTTTAAGATAAATAAATCAGATTAATTAAATTCCGAATGACATAATGAACAGAATTCATCTAATAACTTCTCCGAAGAACGATACTCAGGTTACAATCTCCCAAAGTTTGATGTCCAAAATCCTTCCTGTTTAAATCATTTCTCTGATGATTATCTTAAAAACAATGATATTTAAAAGTACATTTGTAATCTTTTGTTTTTTTATTACCAAAAACCATGACCAAGGTGGCGACTCGACCTACAAAACAGACCTTGCACGTTATAAATTTACACAAATACAAGGATTCATCGTACGTGGTCAGTTCCTAGATGAGATAACATAATATTTATAATAAAATAAACCATTAATATATTATTATTATTATTATTATTATTATTATTATTATTATTATTATCAAACTATCAGCCCTCGTTCAGGATCGAGTAGACTCTTAAAATTTCTGAAACATTCGAATATTATTTTACAGCATATTTAATAAACAAAATATATTGAATATTAATATTTTCATTAGTGAACTGCTTTTAATTTTTTAAATTAAATCAAATTATTAACTTTTTATAATTCAAGTAATCAAGTTTAATCATAATGGAAATCTGGTCATATATAATTCACATATTCTCCCTTGAAAAGGATCGGTGAGGTTACTAACTTATAATTTCACGTGCCACTTAGCCTTTGAATGATCCACGCCGATGGCAACTTGTCCTGGTCGAGACTCGAAGTCGATATGCCTAGGCATGGCCATAGAAGTTTCCTTTGGCTCAAGGTGCATGAACCACTCTCTACGTAGCTAAATGACGCAATGGGTCTGACGTGAATAATATAAATATGATAAAAAATAAAATAGGAGTTACAATTAATATATGTATATATTAGGTGCGGACAAAAAATTCGATTACCCAATTCTAGTCCCGGATCCGGTAAGACCCGGTAGATTCTTATTTGATACTAGTTCCGGTAGGACCGAGATTGGATCCAAAATTTAGGACCCGGTCATAACCGGGACTAGATCTTGATTTTTGGGACCCGGTACCCAGTAGGACCAGGACCAATACCAAATATCCGGTATTGGTTTTATTTTGTCTATTTTTCTTATCAAACTTTCTCTTTATGCATGAAAATTATGAGTATAATTAGTTTTAAAACTTTAATTTTTAAGTCTATAATATTTTAATTTTACTATTTACTATTTTATAATTACTCAAAAAAATTTAAGAATAAACTAATTGACCGGTACCCGGTATTAAAACCGGTACCGACTAGTAACGGGATCGATTCTTAAAATTTAAGACCCGGTGTGATCGAGACCGGGAGTGATTCCAATTATGATTGTGCCTCACCAACTTTTTTTAATGAAAAAAATTCAAGGAGCTAACATGATCGAATAAAAATGGAGTGGTGGGGTCTATAAAGTTGAAGCGAGGGGGTAGAATTTGAATTTTTTTTTTTTTTTACATTAACTGAATTTAGTTAAATACTTCTATACAAAAAATACAATCTAATGATTCAATTTTGAAGTGCAACTGGGCAAGAGGGTGGGACAAATACACGGTGGCAGCGGTACATTTGGACAAAATACTCCATCCCACGTGACATATAGGACGGAGGAGTAAGTGCATGAATCTGATTCGATACTCCCTCGGTAATAATTTTTTATTGGGCAGACATTTAATTAAATCGAGTTAAATAAAAAATTTATGTTAATGAAGTTAAATAGTTTTATAATTAAAATTTTATTTAATTTTTTAATTAAAAATAATTTTAAATTTTACTTTAAATCACTAAAAGTGTCAATAAACATAATTAATCTTTTAATTGAACATAAGATATGTTTTATTTCTATTTATAAGAATTAAATTCTTGACTTCGTAATTAAAGGACAAGATAAACAATATAAAAACTTTAATTATTGAATAATTAAAGGACAAAGTAAACAATAACTCATTATTATTAAGTAACTTTAATTAAATAAATAAATAAATCTATACAATTTTTGATTTTTCGCAGCTTGGATTGGTTATCCCTCGTCCTCGCAATGTATGATATTATATTATTTGTCTTTTTAGTACCCTCGTGAACCTAAATTGTGGGTCGAGAGGCTTGGATTTAGAAGAGATCTTAATTGGGCCTAAAACATAATTAAAAATTTATAATCTGGGCTTTCCACTTTACTTTGGATGCAAAGAAGTGACAAAAATTAAAAAAATATATATTGTAAGAAATTAAACCTATTTTATTAATCACAATACCTGTTTATCATTACATTAAATGGTTTCAGACATATTTATTACATAATTATTGTTTTTAACATTCTCCTCTGTACTTTTTCATGTGACAGGCATGTGTTATTAAAGATTCCATTCCTACAATTAATTGGTTTGTAGAAAATAATAATTGTTTTTATATTAGATTATGTCAGATGTTGTCAGTGAAAACATGTATTTAAAGGCTTATGATTTTGTTTAATTAATTAATTAATTAATCGGAACCTTCTTTGATATGCTTAAATATTTGATTAAAGTATAATCCTATGGAGTGTATATTCGAATGTTTTTTTTTGTTAATATTTTAATGAACAATATATTAATAAATGTAAGAACAAGATTTGGATGGAGATGCTGTCTTGGTTATAATAATTGTTTTTTTTAAGATTAATAAATAAATGTAATACATGCGTGGATAGGTCTCAGACATACATCCACGCGGCATCTCTTTAACTCCTCAGTCCTCGTTTCATTGTATATTCATTGCCTTTTTTTATCGAATAGAAATTGTTATATTTTCGTATCGAGATTAAATTTATATAAAATAAAAAAAATATAAGTATTTTTATTGCTAGTTAATTATTAAATCTTATTTATCGTCTTTTTTCTGAATTTTTTAACATAAAATATCTAAAATAAGATTAAAATGAGATTATACTGAAATTTTTATAAAAATAACAAAAATTTTAGTATCAGTTTTTCTATATATATCAAAATGCTTATAAAAGTGATAAAATTTTTAGTATATACAAAAATACTTACTAATTTTATGAGTATTTTGATATATAAAAAAATCGATATTAAATCTTTATTTTTGTTTTTTTTTTAAATTTTATCTTCTGATTATGTAATTTTGATCTAAAGTTTAGGTTTATATTATGTTATTATGTAATCTAAATTTCTAAATTTTTAATTCCGTCCTTTTTAATTGTTTTAAATTTTACTATTTATAAAAAAAAATATATAAAAATTTAATTTGGGTACCATATGACTCGAAATTACAAGTACCTGGTCATTACGGGCACCCATTGTTAATTGGTTGAGTCATAAACTAATAATTTTAGTACTCAAAATTTCAAGTACTCGAAATTATAGGTACCAAATTATAAACACCCTAAATTAAAGATCACTTATTTTAGACAAATTATTTGATGAACTATGTTCACCACGTCATCTGTGATCCTAATCAATTAGAACCGTTTATCTCATTTTTTTAAGTAAATTATCACCTCTTTCTTACATGTAATTAATGGGTAGATAGTTATTAGACGGTTATTTAAAGATGAACGGTTCTGATTGCTTAACCCATAAATAACGTGGTGAACATAGTTCACCTAATAATCTCTCCTTATTTTGAGATATTAATTGCCTAACATTCTAACATTCTTGTCTAAATGTGATTAATATTTTAATAATCCCCATACAAATTCAATTAAAGACATTCCTTCTTGTCCCCAAAGGCTTTTTCCCTTCAGAATTTGTTCCCTTTTGGCACTTTGATTATCTGTCTTTGATCACTACTAATTAACTAGTAGGACCACTATTTGATGCCTAACATTTACAATAACTTTATTTAAATGGGTTTAAAGTACGGCAGATGTGAAAAATATTAATTTTAGAAATTAGTCTAATAACTTTAAATATGAGATTTTTTTATAATGTTTTAGGTTATTTTTTATGGGTTTTGATAAATTTTCGTACTTATTTTTTTTATAACATTATAGATTTTTAGACAAAATATCAAAACTTGTCAAAATTACAGGAAAAAAAAACTAAAATATTATGAAAAGTTTAATATTTTAAATATTTTAATAAATTTTAAAACTTATCATTTTTTAACCGTACTAGATTCATCCTTAAAATGTGTGACCAAGTTTTATTATTTCCCATCAATTTCAGAGTTCGTTTAATAATAATAATAATAATAATAATAATAATAATAATAATAATAATAATAATAATAATAATAATATGTTCTACCTGAGGTTTCAATTACCAATTCCTCTGATCTGCGGAAGAAAATTTTGAACTTTAGACGTTTAAAATATATTTAAAAATAAATAAATATTTAAAGTTTTAATCCTTATAATTTGAAGTACCTGATTAAGAGGTGTTAAAAAAAATTAATCAAATAATATTTAACATGTGATACTAATTTATTTATTTTAATTTTTAAGAAAAAACTCAATTTTTATTTTTTCATAAATCCCAAAATTTTGCAATTTTATAAAACAATTTCCGAATCCCAAAAAATTTTAAATTCAAACCTCAAATCAGCACAGTTGATCTACCAACAGAACATCAAACGTCGAACATGAAATCAACGTTTGATACATTGTTCGAGAGTGATTGAGCGATGGTGATTTTAGTCTTATAGATTACGGGGTATTGATAATTTTAGATTTTGTATTTGTTGTGGATCGTGGGGTGGGGAAGAAAATAAAATTTTTTAAATGGAGAGTGTAGGAAGAATACTCCCTACCCAATTAACATCTCTAACTTTATTTATAATATCGAAATTCAAACTCTTAAACTTTAAGTACGAGATCATAGTAAAGGGCAAGGAGTAGATGAATGAATCAAACACCAAACAAAAAGAAATGGTTATCTGCCAGTTCTTTTGTCGTATAAGGATGAAATATACAAAATGGAATATGATTTGAGAGAGAGAGAGAGAGAGAGAGAGCCAAGCAAAGAGTTTTTTTGTTTTTTTTTAATAATGAAAATATGAACTCTGTAGGCCAATATGGGGACCAAATTGTAATAAAGAAATCATTATTAAAAGTTCCACTTCCCTCATCCTCTAGTGTTTATAATCCCCTTTTTGGCCACAATGCTGAACTCAAAACCACTTCTCTGTAAGAAACAAATACCACTAAAAAGAACAACAACATGACAGGTTCTGGTTCTGGTTCTGGTTCCCCTTGTGGTGCCTGCAAGTTCCTGAGAAGAAAATGCGTTAAAGGCTGTGTTTTTGCACCTTATTTCTGCCATGAACAAGGTGCGGCTCATTTCGCAGCCATACACAAGGTTTTTGGTGCAAGCAATGTCTCTAAGCTCCTTGCTCATCTCCCCGTCGGTGAACGTTCTGAAGCTGCCGTGACGATCTCATATGAAGCTCAAGCCAGGCTTCAAGACCCCATCTATGGCTGCGTTTCTCATATCTTTGCCCTACAACAACAGGTTTGTTCCCCCCCCCCCCCCCCATGATTTGAAATAAAACCCTAGTTTGAGTTTCAGACAGTAAGATCTAAATCTAATCATTCATTTCTTGCAGGTTGTGAATTTACAGGCGCAGCTTGCTTCTCTCAAGGAACAAGCAGCTCATGGCAGTGCTTTTAATGTCTCTGTTGCTGCAAACCCTAATGACAGATACTATGGAAATGGAAAGCTTCCTTCTGATGTTCAAAGCAGGTTTCACTTTCACCCACATGATCATCCAGTCATTGCACCACCCGGATTAGACCCGAGTCTCTCGAATCATTCCGGGTGTGATAATGGGTTCTTGGATCCGAGTTGTTTAGGTAAGTATGAGATCTCGTCGACAACAGGTGAGGATGGATCCCCGTTCACTGCTTTTGAACCATGTAGTTTCCATGAAGTGTCTGAGCTGCAATCCATGGCCTTTGGAGATTTACATATCCAAGCTGTGAAAGAGACGATGAGGTTTCAGTTTTGAATTGAATATTGCATATCTTGAAACATATTATATATGCACTTTTGTTACAACACTGGAGAAATCGGTGTTCATATAATATTTAGAATCACTAAAAATTATTCATCTTAAATTTTTAAATATCATATTTTTTCTAAAATTAAATCTTCACTTTTTTTTTTTCATGTAAACATAGAGCAAATAATTATATAAAAGTTAACTGTGAGTGGACTGATGATATAAAAAAAATGATAAAATAAATTTGATTAAAATGATTTATTAAAAAATATTTATTCAGGTCAAATCGGATCTTACGGAAAGAGAAGAAGAGTGTATGTCGAGTAGAAATCTCTTACTTTCTGATCATGCCTCTTTCTATTCTTCCTATTAAAAATTCTTTAAATTTTTAAACCATAATCTTAATTTTTTACACCATAAACCCTAAATCATACACCTTAAAAAATACATCTTACCACTAATTCCCTAAACCCTAAACGCACTAGTTTAAAGTGGAGGCACCAATGGAGGCGCGATCATGAGGTAGATGATTTGCACTCATATCTAGTACTTTTAGATTGTTTGATTTAAATAAAAGTGTTAGATATTTTGTCAAAAAAAAATTTTAAGCAGATAAGATGTCTATTTTAAATATTTTAAAAATATAAAAAAATATGATATAAACAATAATAAATAAGTAAGTAATTTTATTTAAAAGTGTTTAAAAAATAAAAATTTCAAAATGTTAAGTAAAATGTTATTTTCAAAATATATATTATATTTTAATTAAAATATTCAAGATTATGATCCCCATGAACCTAACTTTTGTGTTAATCGACCCAGCTTTGTGATTTATAACGCCCATTCCAAATTATTCACGATATGAGTGCTGATCCACTCTTAACCAATGGGTTAATTAAAATAATATAATATATTATATAGTTTAGGGCTATATAATCACTGTGCTTATGTTTCTGTTACGATGAAAATATTGTTGCAGACACGCATTTTTATCAGTGCAAAGCAGATTGATCTGACTTGTCGTAGGGAATAAACTAACAAGTTATATGATATTTTTTAAATATCAAATTAAAGATATTTGTGAATTTAATTAGCATGACTTACAGACATTTTTTTTAATATAGTTAATTTCATAAAAAAAAAAGAGTTAAAAAATTTTAAGAAATAAAAGATAGAAATAAGTATTATTATTGTTGATAAAGGGTAATTACAATCGATACTAACGTGATAATCAAATATGAGAGTATAATGATGATTGACTTTATCGTAATTCAAATAAGATATATTTTAGGTGATTGAAAGCACCTGTCAAGATAAAAAAAAATATAATATTATGAGTCTAATTTATCATATCAATTATAGTTTCAACTAATAAAAATAATCTATTATATCATTTTTTTTAACTAATAAATCTTCACTAATGTTTTTTAATGTCATTTTAAATAAATGTTTTTGAGAAAAATATTAGACGAGTTTGACAACTTTTTTAAAGATGAATCTTCGCCTCTTTTTTATATGTAATTGAGGAGCATGTAGTTACTTAAAAGTTACACTAAAATTGATGAATATTATTGGATGAATCATGGATGACGTGGTGAGACAATTACTTTGAAAATTACACTGGAATTAATAGTTACTTGAAAGTTTGGGATTAATTTAGAATAAGAGTCATAGTTTAGGGATGAAAATTGAATATTCAAAAGTTTGAAAACCAATTTAGAATGAGAAACTTAGTTGGAGGATGAAATTGAAACATTTAAAAATTTATGAACCAATTTAGAATGAAGATATATTTTGAGAGGTGTGATACAATAATAGATACTTTCAACTCTCTATTATTCAAAAAGAATATATAAAACTTGTACTTGCAGCACTTAAGCTTCTGTTTTAGCTTTCTATTTAACTTAGAATATGTATTTTTCTAAAATAAAAAGAAGAGTACATCAATGGCCACATATATATATATATATATATACATGTGTTACGGGGTTAAACTTTTGAACCAACTAGTCCGTGAGTAGTTTATTGTACCAATGACTCAGACCTTAACTCGCGGCCCATGATACATGCACATTACATGAGCATGAAACATGCCAAGATAGATTGTCACTTTTTGCAGCCTCCTCCCTACCCTTCTTAACAATGCATCCCCCCTTTTTGTACAAAAGGAAGCCATGGTCCGAATAAAGGAAAAGATTGCCGATGTTGAGATACGAATCGCAGAGCGACAAGATTCGACCTCTTATGAACCAACTCGATGCTTGCCAAGATGAAGCACAACCAGCATCTCAATTGTATATGGCTCATTCCATTATTCATTAACAAAATATATCATATGGATAATGCAGAGAACTTAATTTCGAGACATACTCGTCTTGGAACTTATCGAGCCTTGTTAGAGACAATTGAAGTCATAGAGACTGTTGGTGAAGATACAAATGAAACTACTTCAGATCTAATGGGCAAAGGCTTTTTTTGAAAGGATTAGCTAACTATTTGATCTAAAGAACCCTAAGAATCTTACTCTGTATACAAAACAAGTATGTGGTGTGTGTAATAATTTGGTTTGAGTCTTACAATGCCTACACTGTCTATATCTGTAATCAATAGATATGAAGAAACAGAAACACAATGATCCATCAGAAGTAGTCATCAAATGCCCCCTCCTTGTCACTGTCTGCAGTACCTGCACAATATCGGTCTCCGAAACTAAGAAAAATGACACAGTTACTACATACACATTGCTAAACCAGGCAAAATCATTTTCCCTAAAAGATAGGTTTTGTTCTAAAACAAAAGATTTTCAGCTTGGCTTATCTACTATTCGTATATTTGAAGCTAAGTTCAAGCCCAAACTGCATTTTCATCAAGAGATAAAAGCTAACCTGTAACTCCTGTTGCTGTAGCACCCTTAACAAGCACATGGGGAGCTTCAGCAGGGAGGATAGATTTGTTGTCTGAAGAACGACCTGAAGCTGGAAATATGAAATCTGAGCCATTTGATGAAGCATCATCGGAGTTGTCCGAATTATCAAAGTAATCAACTCGAGCAATGGGTGGAGAGGCTGAGGCTGAGTTTGATGAACTTTGTAAAATCGTTTTAATTTGTGAAAATTGCTCAGTCATACTAAATACAAGCCTGAGACATGGGGGGAAAAAGGAACTGGTGTAAGTAACAAGGAATCAGGAGCTTTATGAATAATATGGTTGCAACTAGAATTAAGCCAGATATTAAAACAATCTTAGTGGTATAATATATCACTGTATTTTCTTAGAGGAAGATAATTTACCCTATAAATAGAAGCCCAAAACAACTTCTAAACATAAAACATAGCAAGTCAATAATATCCAAAAAGATAATACCAGTAAATTGATTATACATTTTAAAAGGTGATAAAAAATACTACCTGTTCAAAGAATCTTGAAGCTGATATACTTTCTTTTCAGTTTCTTCTAATTTCTTGCGTCTTAGCTCACTTAGTTCTTGGGCTTCAGCATGTTTCCTTTCATATTCATTGGCTCTTTTCTTTTCTTCCATCAAGAGGGCCTGTAAGATAAAAGATCACTCTTAGTGAAAGCAACATTAAAAGTTTTAAACTTCAAAGCTTGGAAGGTAGTTTTCTCAATTAAGATATGCTGAGACATGTCATTCCAAACAAGAAACTATACAATGAAAAAACTCTATTCTGGTTGTACATGGCTTGTTAACTAACCATGTCCAAGTGATAATTTCAATTTCACATCACAGTTATGAGATCATACCACTTGACTGGTCAAAAAAAATAGAAGCCATAGTTTTGAAATGGCATGCACCCCATTTTTCGAAAAATTATTAGACCCATATATTTTTTGTATTCCCTTGAATTGAACAAGAAAAACAATTAAGAAGAATATGTGAAGAGTGACGGATAAATCAATGAAGAATAGAGTTATCTTAGCAGTACCTTTAGCTTTTCAACTTCTGATGGAAGGTTCTCAGCCTTTAAAGAATCTTGGATAGGACTTGATCTTTCTACAACAGGACTCGATATTTCTGCAACAATAGGACTTGATCTTTCTGCAACAATAGGACTCGATATTTCTGCAACAATAGGACTTGATCTTTCTGCAACAATAGGACATGATCTTTCTGCAACAATAGGACATGATCTTTCTGCAACAATAGGACTTGAAATTTCTGCAACAATAGAGCTTGATCTTTCTGCAACAATAAAACTTGGTACTTCTGCAACAAAAGAACTAGATCTTTCTGCAACACAAGAACTTGGTACTTCTGCAACAAAAGAACTAGATCTTTCTGCAACAGTAGGACTTGATCTTTCTGCAACAGTAGGACTTGATCTTTCTGCAAAAATAGGACTTGATCTTTCTGCAACAATAGGACATGATTCAATTTCTTTCTCTGTGACCTCTTGCTCTTCATCAGGAGATGCATTGGTTTTGTCCCCTTCATTCTGCTCAGCAGGGGGAGAATCCAATAGCTCTGCTTTCTCTTGTATGACAACCTATACAAATAATACTTCAGTTAGAGATCAACAGTACCAAATGACACAAATTTAATCATGAAAAAATCTCAACCCTCATAACAGCCAGCATCATCACCGCAATTATAAGCTAAGCATTGTGTTCTCATCGTCCACGCACATCCAATTCAAAGCAATGAAGGAAAAAACTTTTCAATTTCATAACTTCAAAATTCTCAGACAGTGCTGAAATTCATCGTTTAAGCTTTAGAAATTTAGGAGGGGGGAGAATTTAGATGAATTTCATATCCTTAAATTTTTTGAAACTCTTCCTCCATCAGAAACCTTACCCCAAACAGAAACTATTTTACCAGCAGTCCTACATCAGTATAGTGAGTCAATATATGAATGACCCTAGAGAAGAACACTTAGAGGTTGTGAACAGAATTTTGAAGTATCTGTGAACAGATCAGTGAGAATTTTTTCAGATGCAAGCTGGGCAGGAGAACTAATTGAAAAAAGGTTTATTACTAGATATTGTTCATTTGTTGGAGGGAACCTAGTGACCTCGAGAAGCAAGAAGCATGCAGTGGTTTCCAGAAGCAGTGTTGAGGCTGAGTTTAGGGCTCTTTCACTTGGAATTTTAAAGGAATATGGTTTCAAAGACTATTGACTGAACTGGGATTTTGTTGCAACAAACACTTTGATAGTTTAGGGCTCTTTCACTTGGAATTTTTGAAGGAATCTGGTTTCAAAGACTATTGACTGAACTGGGATTTTGTTGCAACAAACACTTTGATAGTTTAGGGC
Organism: Abelmoschus esculentus; assembly: GCA_035048815.1. Lineage (NCBI taxonomy): Eukaryota > Viridiplantae > Streptophyta > Magnoliopsida > Malvales > Malvaceae > Abelmoschus > Abelmoschus esculentus. Next base: position 11,602,985 of record JAUCBN010000051.1, on the reverse strand, counting down.
TCTTTCACTTGGAATTTTTGAAGGAATCTGGTTTCAAAGACTATTGACTGAACTGGGATTTTGTTACAACAAACACTTTGAGCTACAAAGTAATAGTCTACTATAAGTACTGCTAAAAAAAAAACAGTTCGCCATAACAAAACAAAACATGTTGAAATTGATAGACATTTCATTTCTGAAAAGGAGAATGGTGGGCTGATGAAACTGAGTTTTGTTTTGTTACTAGGAAAGGTCAACGGGAAAATATACTCACTAAGGCACTTCCAAGAGTTACCTTTGATGAAATTACATCCAAGCTGGGTGTTTACAACATCTACTCGCCAGCTTGAAGGGGAGTGTAAGTTATAAGATATATTATCTTGTATATACTAGTGTTTCAATGTAGGACTAACTCTTATCTTCTATGTAGATAAAGATAGAGGATAGAGTAGTTTAAATGTGTTGAGACTCTTTGTAACCAAGTCTTGTATAAAGCATAGTAATTTGTACTTTTTCCTATTATTATGAAATAACAGAGAATTCTTTTCTTCTCTGGAAAATACATATTCTCTACATTCACCTAAAACTAAATGAACTCCAACATTATTAGGGTCAAATTATCAAGAACATTAGCACTCATATTTAGCACACAAGACATGAAGGCTAGCAGGTATCATCAGACATATTTATGTATCTTACAGTTGATTGCTTTTCTGGCTCTTTATATTTGAGTTCCTCAACTTCTCTTTCTTCTTTGTTTTCCTCTTCTTTATCACCATCCCTTTCTTCTACTTGACCACCGGCTTTTTCTTCTTCTTGTCCACCTTCTTTTTTTTCTTCTGTAGAAGCCTGAAATTTTTGTAATACACATTGACACGTGAGAAGAAATGAGATATTGGGTGTTTAAGTGCCAAATAGGGACAAACATAAATATTGATAATGCATTAATATGCTGTGCACTCACAACCATATGGAAACAAGAAGAAACAAGCTTCCCTCCTATATGTTCCTTATTAACCAACTATTTGGTGAGAATACAAACTTAGAGCTACTCAATTATTTAAACTTAAAGCACTTTACTACAAAAGAAAATAAATTGAACATATGAAAACAGAGAACGACTTTGACCCAGCACATATCTAGGAGCAGGTCCCTAAAGTTTGGAAGGGAAGGAGTTCAATTCTGAACTCCTTTTTCGAAGGAAGGTGCTTTGAATGACATTGGACCACATAGCATAAAGCTAACCCAGATGAGGAGGGTGGAATTTTGCTGGCTGAAGCTAATAAAGGAGATAGTTGTTAGGAATCACGTATACAGAATTTATATATGACAATCAACAAGAAAAGAGTATGGAACATGAAACTCAAAAAGCAATAAATGAAGTTTTTGAAAAGTCAAAAGCCTTGTTTGATGTTAAGGGTATAAGAAATGGGAATTACCCAGAAGGAAGATCAATAAGGTTCACAACATGGGAATGAAAACATAAGCTATAACGTATATGAAAATTGGAGAATTGGGCGAATTAGGTAACTCTGATGTGGTGTAATTTGACTCCCCTGTTGTTTGTGCTATACCAATTGCAGTTTATCATTGTGGAACCTGCTTTCAGGGTGCAATGACAGATATTTAAGGACATCCAACTTAAACTGAAAAATTACTCTATTTTCCCATCTTTAGCTCTTGACTAATTGGCTATATATAGAAAATCTTTATCATGTTCACCAACTAAATTTCAGGAAGCCTAAAAAGATAAAAATTTCAGTTTCCCCTTATATGTATCAATATACACATTACAGATACAGCTAATACCATAATGCCAACTTTTTTTCTCTAAAATCTTAGTTTCCTACTTTAATGCTGAAATACAATTCTCCTAACGGAAATAAAAGTGATATCTCAGTATTGTTGGCGTTAAAAAAACAGTATGTCAGTCTCATCCACCAGTAACTACTAAATGGTTTATAAGCCATGCCTAACAGCCATCAATGCATGAATGCTCACAACTCCTATTTTAGAATTTTACAAAAGCTCTGGAAACAATAATAATGCAAATATTAAATGCTAATTACAAACTTAGGGAAGTAAAACAATGCCTACCATAATGTGCTCTGTAAAAGAACGGATACCTTTTTTTTATCTTCTTATAGAATAAAAAGAATTATCATGTCACCAATATGGCATCAGGGATTGGTTCAAAATAAAAAATTGTAAACATGATAAAATAATTCCTTAGGCATTACACAAAATCTGGACAAGAACCTGTATGATAGCTGCAGAATGGTTTTGTATCCTAGTTTTGAACTCATCACGGGAAAGCATGGCACGGACACCTGTCTGCAAGACAATTGCTGGAGTAAAACAAAACCTACCATAATGTGCTTTGTGAAAGGACTGATACCTATTTTATCTTCTTATAAGATGAAATAGCACTATGACATCACCAATATGATGGTAGGGATTGGTTCAAAATAAGAAACTTGTAAACATGATAAAATAATTCTTTAGGCATCACACAAAAGCTGGACAATAACCTGTATGATAGTTGCAGAATAGTTTTGTATCCTAGTTTTGAACTCATCACGGGCAAGCATGGCGCGCACACCTATCTGCAAGACAATTGCTGAAGTAAAACAAAACCTACTATAATGCGCTTTGTGAAAGGACAGATACCTTCTTTATCTTCTTATAGGATGAAATAGCATTATGACATCACCAATATGGTGGCAGGGATTGGTTCAAAATAAGAAACTTGTAAACATGATAAAATAATTCTTTAGGCATCACACAAAAGCTGGACAAGAACCTGTATGATAGTTGCAGAATAGTTTTGTATCCTAGTTTTGAACTCATCACGGGCAAGCATGGCACGCACACCTGTCTGCAAGACAATTGTTGAAGTAAAACAAAACCTACCATAATGTGTTTAGTGAAAGAACTGATACCTTTTTTTATCTTCTTATAAGATGAAATAGCACTATGACATCACCAATATGGTGATAGGGATTGGTTCAAAATAAGAAACTTGTAAACATGATAAAATAATTCTTTAGGCATCACACAAAAGCTGGACAAGAACCTGTATGATGGTTGCAGAATAGTTTTGTATCCTAGTTTTGAATTCATCACGGGCAAGCATGGCACGCACACCTGTCTGCAAGACAATTGCTGAAGTAAAAGAAAACCTACCATAATGTGCTTTGTGAAAGGACTGATACCTTCTTTATCTTCTTATAAGATGAAATAGCACTATGACATCACCAATATGGTGGTAGGGATTGGTTCAAAATAAGAAACTTGTAAACATGATAAAATAATTCTTTAGGCATCACACAAAAGCTGGACAAGAACCTGTATGATAGTTGCAGAATAGTTTTGCATCCTAGTTTTGAACTCATCACGGGTAAGCATGGCACGCACACCTGTCTGCAAGACAATTGCTGAAGTAAAACAAAACCTACCATAATGTGCTTTGTGAAAGGACTGATACCTATTTTATCTTCTTATAAGATGAAATAGCACTGTGACATCACCAATATGGTGGTAGGGATTGATTCAAAATAAGAAACTTGTAAACATGATAAAATAATTCTTTAGGCATCACACAAAAGATGGATAAGAACCTGTATGATAGTTGCAGAATAGTTTTGTATCCTAGTTTTGAACTCATCACGGGAAAGCATGGCACGCACACCTGTCTGCAAGACAATTGCTGAAGTAAAATAAAAGCTACCATAATGATGCCTTCTTTTTATCTTCTTCTAGGATGAAATAGCATTATGACATCACCAATATGGCAGCAGAGATTGGTTCAAAATAAGAAACTTGTAAACATGATAAAATATTTCTTTAGGCATTACACAAAAGCTGGACAATAACCTGTATGATAGTTGCAGAATGGTTTTGTATCCTAGTATTGAACTCATCACGGGCAAGCATGGCACGCACACCTGTCTGCAAGACAATTGTTGAAGATCTTATATCCATGTACTTTTTACTAGCATCTTTTCTGCGGAAAGACTTCTGAATTTTGACAGCAGATGCCATTTTTTTCAGTGATTCACGAGCTAGAATTCCTAGAAGATACAACAATAAGACCAATGCAAACAATTATTACATGCAGGTGATCATCCTACAGGCCAATGACAACAAAATAAAAAACCTGGGTTAACTAGGGATTGATGTGAACCAAATTACTCAAACATTATAAATCAACTGAACAATGTTGATTCTATATATGACTTAATTTTAGAACACATACTCACCCCTCAAAACAGTTTGTATACAAATAGAAGCAGTACGGGTATCGACATATTGTTTACGAGATAAACAAGTTCTAATTTTCTTCTGAATAGCCTTTGCAGACTCGCCAAGTGCTTTTCCCTTGTGTGCATCCAACTCTGCCATCTGACCAGCTCTTAGAAAGATCTTACTTTTCCCTATCTGCAAACCAGCTCAAGGCTCGTAGAACACATCCTCTTGTAACAGAATCTCAATATACAAACATTTATAACCACAAATATTTTCCAGAAGCAAAGACTGAATTTGCCTTCTAATACATTTAACAACATTCTGCAGGTTAGATCAATACTGTAAGGAAAACAAAGATCATGATCTCAAGGTCCTCCAGCCATCAATTTCTCAAATGTTGTGGTTCAGCAAGCTTGATATGTAACCGTTCCTTTCTCCACTTGTATGTTTAATCTCAAATTCTGCTTGTCAAAAGAAAGAGAAGGAAAAAGCAAAGTTCTTGAATTACCTGATACCCTGAAAGCCCCATCTTTTCCATAATCAATTTACATGCAATATTTTCTTCAACACTGAGGATGAATGCAAACTTCAAAATCAGAACATAATCCAGCAGCAACTTGTAGATACCAAGAAAAAAAATAAGCATGTTTTCCCCCTTCTCTAATCAGTTTGGGATGTAGAGGAATACTTACAACTCCTTCAAAACTTCTGGCGCGAGAATAGCAAATCGATTTATAAATTCACTAAAGGTTCTATTAGTAGGGTATCCCTCACACTTGACTCTGATTGCCTCTAGAACACCCTATACAACTAACAATTAGTTTAGAATGCACAGAAGTCGAAAAATAATTAGTTGTGATATTGTGATGCAATACCATGTATACTTACACCAGAACGTAGTTGCTGCAAGACATTGACATTCTCAAATACTTCAGGTTTTAACTCAGAGTTTGGTTTTATACATCTGATGTAGTGGGGTTCGGTAGAATTTAGTGTATCCATCAATTTTTGCAATTGTAACTGCAGCAATGAGGCCAAAACATGAGATTTCACCTTTTACAGAGACATTGAAATATTGAGAACACATGCATGTCTCAACAAATCATGTATTTATCAACATACTGTAGAATATAAGTGTGTGTATAAAACTCCATGACTAGTTTATGGAAATGCTATAAAAGTTAAGATACCTTGAAACGAGAACCAATGGATGAGAACTTGCCAGGTTTATGTGTCTCCTCACTAAGTGGAGAGAAAAGGGTTGTTACAAAAGAACATTTGGAAGAACTCAGCAACTCCTGATGTTCAGGAACAACATAGTCTTTGTTTTTGTCTAAAAACAGATCACACTGATACTGAACCTGAAAATATGCATGGAATGATAGAACTTATATGCAATAACTGTAGCATTGCAGGAGTCTTAACATGGAAAAAAGAGAACTCATAACTAACCTCTCCTGCATAATGGACAATGGTAAATTCTGTGCGGGCTAATTTTGGTTTTACAAAGCGTTTGTGATCCTTGAAGGTCTGATAAAGCTTTTGAGCAAAGGTTTCATGGGTTGCTTTTGGAAACATACTGTATAATGAAAAATGTCAACTATGTAAGGAGATCAAGAAGAAAGAAGAAAACATTAGACTTCTTAAATGATACATATGAACAGGATACAGCATGAGGAAATATGTTAATTCAAATGTAACACTGCTTCAGTGTCACATATTGTAAAAAAATGTTTTCATACCATGTTTCATCAAGAAGAGAAATGATCCCGCCTGGTTTCTGCAGAAGCATTAGAAATTAGAAATCTGTTAAACAAAAATATGCTATGCAGCAGCTCATGATCACATACGGAACAACAACAATATACCCCTATAATAACACAACCAGGATACTGACTATTTACATGGCAAGTTAACAACGACTAATGTGGATATACAACAACAATTTTACAAGGTATGGGTTAAAGAAATAAACCAAACAAAATATCATCTGCTCCACATTAAGATCCAAAAGGATAAGTAGCTCCACTCCATAAACCATGTCACACCCAACTTTCAGAGCTCTGCTCAAACAGGTAAATAATAGCCTCAAAAGAAACTTCATCTTAACAATGTTGTCAGCATTGTACCATCTCATTCCTTATTGGAATCGTTCCTTTTTGCTTTGGAAACTTATTGAAATCAAATATGAAACAAAGATTTTGGATATAAAACTGGACCAAGTAAAGAAGGCTCCGAAATCTAAAGAAGATTGGTAGCAGCCAAACATGTTTCTAGAACACAGAACCATATCAGAGCTCATTGTTAAGATATTTTTGGTCAAAAATAATTGTCATAGCTTCAAATAACTCCCAATCTTTAAGAGAAGAAACTAAAGTATATGATATACATCTTCGACTAATCAAATTTGGTAGAAGCCTAATTTACTAAGTGACAACCGAAGAAGAGCCAATAGGTGAAGGTACTATTGTACATAATTAAATTTATGGTGACCATCATTCATACTCCTTGTTTAGATAAGATGGACTTGTAAAAAAAATCAATGCATTTGAAGTGCTGCCTGAACATTGGACAGCTGATAGATTTTCATGCCAGCATCAGAAGATTGGCTAATAGAATCTCACAAACCATCTACACAGGTAATGCTAATAGTGACAGCACTCTTCTGCTTCCTACCCTCCAACAGACCAAAGCCAATAGAAAAATCTTTCAGCTTTTTCAGTTAGATATAGATAAAGCTTTGCCAAACGTTTCATTAAGAATCTCTCATACATATCGCGTTGGAATAGAAGAAGGGCATCTCAAAGCTCTTTGCATCTAGCATTCTCCATTATGGTAGTTGTTTCAGGTAGATTAGAGAAAATAATTTGTTCTTTAACCAAAATTTCCCTATCCTTTAGCTTCAGGAAGGGTTGTAAAGTGACTAACCATCCTTTTCTCCTCCCTATTGGCAATCATTCCTCTGTCATTGATGTTTAAAAAATAGTAGTTTTCCTCATTAAGGTTCTAAACTTTGCAATGAATTGCTGTCCTCAGATCACATACAAACTATATATTATGAAGCAGAAAAATGCGCACCACTGAAACCATGCAATTACCTGTTCAAAACTTTCATGCCCACTCAAATATATTTTACCATTCATGCCGATAATATTTCAAATATACTCATTTTAAAAATGAACACTTTGTACGTAGAAGGCAGATAGATACATTACTGTGAAACTCATGAAGTTTAAGATGAGTGTACCATATGTATGTATAAACAGCTTAAAGATCATGATATGTATTAATCCGAATGGAATGATACAAAAATTGAACTTCAAAATCTCAAAATGCATATGATACTGTTAGCCTGCTGGATAAAATAAAAAACACTAGCCCCAGAGAAGTGTTTCTCTCCGCGCTTCAGATTATACCACTAACTAGTCTCGTGTTTCAACTAGATCCTTTCACTTATTTGATGCCACCTATGTTTCATTCAAGGGGTGTTGGTGTAGATAATTGTCATACAAATAGAGTTAATTATTAAAGTAGTTTAGAGAGTCTATAACTCTTATCTACTAAGTAGTTTAAATAATATTTATCTTTTATCTTAAGATTATCTAGATTAGTTTGAATTTTATTAGAACTCCCTGTACTAAGTCTATAAATAGTTGGCTTATATGTACTCTTCAAATTAATTCAAGAAAAACAGTGAATCAAATTGATCACTGACCAAAAGTATCTTTCTCTATTTTAAACAGTTGGCTAGTTTGTATTTAGGGTAAATTTTTAGTAGGGAGACTACCAAAGACTATGCAATAACTGGAAGAGGAAAAAGGTAAAAGAGATGCATTTGACAAATTCAAAATGCTATGAACAGTTAAAAGGACAGTATGCAACCTTTTCGATAAGATCCAAAACATCTTGATTATCAACAAACTCTACATATCTCCAATCTATTTCCTCTTCTTTGTATAAAGCTTGCTCCATCTTGAACACGTGCTGATCATATAACCATTCTCAGTACATACAATTGAAGATTGAACTAAAACTAAAATTGTTACATGAGACTAACCTCATACCTGGTTGAAATGTTGTTGCAGCTTTTCATTGGTGAAGTTGATACAAAACTGCTCAAAACTGCACGTAATAATGTATTAAACCAAAATATAAGTATCCCTAAACATGATTAATTAGTACTACTTTATAATTCATAAATTTCTAAAAATCACAACTATGCCTTGGATTTCTTTAATATCTCAACAGTTCTTGTAAGTTGTAAGTCTAAACAACTCAGATAATGAAATTGTACATCCCCAAAAGATTAAAAACAAAATACATAAGCACTGTAATACTAGAAATAATTAAATATATATATATATATATGATCCATTAAGCTCCTTACTCCCAATGTTATCAAAGCCGTGAGGCACACTCTAGGTGCTTAAACCCTTATATTGCCCCAGCCGCAACACACAAAAGAAAAGAAAAGCACAATATGCATATGTGTGAGATTTTGTCAAGGGCGTGAGGCACACTCTAGGTAAAAGAAAACCCTTACATCTCCTTACCTCGACCAGTAAGAAAGATTTTGACAGACTGAGACCACAGAAGGTAGTTGTGGCCAACAAAACCATGGCAGGTTACAGCTGGTCCAGAAATTTCTGGGAAATCATCAATAGTTGATAATTTTACTGTTGAGGAATTATTTCGAGAGGAGGGAGAAGTAGTAGCCATCGATTTCAAGTAAGGATCAATCCCTAAACTGATCCCACGTAGAAACTGGTGAAAAACAAGAATTTTTCTCAGGTTTTTCTTATTATCTCAAATATGCGTTATACAAGGACTCTTATAGGTTAGGATACAAGAGTTTAATTAAACTTAGTTGTTTAACCTGAATACAAACACTATCTTGGAATAAAAGATAAAACTCTTAGACTTAGGATAGAACTTTAACGTTTTAGAGATACTATCTACAATGATTTTGGGTATAACTCACATTCCGCATTAACATCAAACAACAAATAAGTCTTATACTCTTATAACTAGGAGCATTTGACCATGCATGACCGGTGCACCTAGGCATGCTCTTTAATTTGTAAATCATTATAAACTGTATCTTTACTGGTAAAAGGGGCCAATGTCAAATTCTCCACTTCTCAATGGTTGAATACTCAACAACTTACATGGGACCATAAGGAAATCATACATATTGACCATCAAAAGGAAAAACAAATCTGTATGTTTTATTGGATAAACTAAAATATTCTGTCAACTTTAATAGTGACATTAAGTTTCTAAAGCTTGTTTTATATTTCCACAATCACACACACAAAAACACAGTCACGTATACACATTGTGTTGTATTTTGCTACAAAAAAAAATGTACTAGCGCAACAAGCAATATAGGTTGTTTGATGCCTACAATATGCTTGTTCCTTTGACAACACAAATCCATTGTTTTCAAAATGCTAAGATGATTGAATAAACAAGTCGGTATAAGGTCTATGTCCAACATCCTTACTGCATCACTAAAGGAAGTTCACATCAGAAGAAAAAGGATAAAGGTGGTTTTCAAATGTATTCTTGATAGTCCATCTTATATACATGCATTTTTGGTAGATAGATATTAACCTTGGATGTTCAGAGAAAAGTAAATAGTTTAAAAATTCGCTACTCAATTCTAACGCAAAGTAGGGGCAATCATCTAGTAAGGTGGTAAATGCATTAGATTCACAAGCATCCCAAAATAAAAATAATACCAGTTTGTCTTTGAAAATGACCACTCTTAAGCAAATCCGATGACTGCTAAAAATATTTCCAATAAATCCAACCTACTACTTAGGATCCTGCCTTTTTGCAGGATCTTAACTGGTTAATAACCTTATATTGGAGAATGGGGATAATTACATTCAAAACATAGGAGTTAGAAATTTAGGATTTCAAAAGCACATATTTATATATATATATATATATATATATATATATATATATATATATATATAAGATTGTTTTAGAATTTAGATACAGGTAACTTAATATGAATAATGAATTGCGGCAAGGGCTAAAGACGAATGATTATCAATGATGCAAATTATGAAGTTTTAATTTTTCACACCCATATAAGTACAAATAGCATTGATGTCCTTAAGCATTACCTGCTAGTTTTAAAACTTTCAAAACCATAAATGTCAAGGACTCCAATGAGACATTTTGAGTCAGGATCTTGCCCAATAGAGATGTTTATTTTCTTAACCAACCTGGATGTAGCACAAATGAGGCATTTATAAGAAACCCATCCAGTTTAAAATGAGTTACGGAACTGTATAAATGCTTCAGAAGTCAGCATCTTACCAGTCAAACAAATGTGAATATAATGTCTTTGCTAAACCATCCCTGTTAATCGCCGCAGCGTTTGGATCAAGACTCTTTTTGATAACTTCTTCAGGGGTGATCACATTGCGCTTACATAGTGTTGTTTCCAATGCTTCAATATCACACCTGTAAAGAGGATCAGTGGATCTGTCAATCAGAGACACATAATGGAAAGGAAACAGCAAGCTAAGAGAGAACTTAGGATGTAGCCATACATGAGTAGGTCTGCTGTCATCTGAAGATGGAATTTGGCTTTATCATTCTCTAACATGGATGAATCTACTTCTTCTCCCTTAGCAAATGCAATGTTTCCAAGATGAAGAATTGCAGCAACAATTCTGAAAATTGCATCCTGAGAAAGAGAGATATTATTCCCAGTCCAGCCACATAGAGGACACAGGCAGCTAAATACATAAAGCTACATAGCAGATGGGAGACCTGTTCGTCCTTACTCATCCCAACAATATCCATAGCTTTCTTGGTTTTAAGATAATCACGGGCATCATCTACACCAACCAGATTATAACAATTCGATTGATTAAGGTAATGAAACGTCGTAGGATCTCCCAACTTATACCTCTCAATCTCCTGATAGGACTTAAAAAAACTGGTCAGATGGAATGTTATGATAAAGTTTATAAAAATTGAAGGGCTATGCTATAAACAATTTAGAATCAGGATAAATAAAAACCTCCGGTGGTGCAGCACAAAGAAGGTAAAAACAGTGGTAGTTCCTTTCAGGATCTGAAATTTGGCAAACACGAGATTTTTCTAGGAGATAAGTTCTGATGGCTGCCCCTGATATTTGTCCATGTCTATCAAATTGAATCTCAACAAATTTTCCAAAACGACTGTGACAACATAATGAAGAGAATGTTAGAAATTATACAAATGAAATTGGAAACTATCACAATTCGCTCTTATCAGAAGAATGAATTTTCACACAAGGAATGGGGAGCTAAAACTTTTTGTTAGTTTGATTTTCTCTAAAGAAGTATCAAGCTTTGTAAAAAACTTCAAATGTAGTGATTTAAACAAGATTATACTACAGAAGCAAATTTGTATTTTAGCAACCTTTTTACTTTAACAGCTTGAACCAGAAAGGATAACAAAATGAAAACTGTAAGGGAACAAATGAAATGTGAAAGTTGCATTAGATGAAATTAGGAAGTTAGTCTTTGGCAGAAACCAATAAATAGGACTTAAAATTTTAGGTACAACGACTACCCAAATTACTAGAAACTCTTCAAACAAGACAATTTTCTCACCTTGAATTGTTATTCCTGACAGTTTTTGCATTTCCAAATGCTTCAAGAACAGGGTTTGACTGCATCAAGACATTTTGTGCATAACATTCAGAACTAGGTAAAATACTTATTAAAAAGAATGGGGAACTATTATCCACTAATAATTTCAAATTTCAATTTATATGAAAGGAAAGGAAGGTTTAGCCTCCATTGCTTTGTCTAGAAATAAAAATTAGAGTGAAAATTGGGTACATGTAAAGTTAAATTTCCTCACACTTTTGGCTTCTGATTCAGTTTGCAGGTAGTTTGTTACAGATTGAGAATGTGTTAATTGCACATAGATTTTCATTGAAGTTAAAAGATGTAACTAAAATGAAATTTGAAAACAGTAAAATAGTAGCAAAATGACTAATTTTCAAGATTTATGCAGTTAACCATCTGATTTCAAGAAAGTGACCATACTACATGCTGCTGCATTGATTTGGATTCTATATTGTTAATTCTCAACCGTGTCATAATGTACTGTGTCTCCAGATCAACATTTGTGGATGTCAACATGAAGGTAAAATTACATGAAAGACTGATTTGTAGTCTGAACAAATAAAATTACCATCTTACTGATTCACACCCAGTTTTCAGAAAAGGGCCCCTAAAAGACAGGAAAATAGTTCCATTAACACTAATGAGCCAACCGAATATAAAAACTCAAATAGCAACTATTCAAGCAATTTCTTTGTCTATCTTTTAGTGACTTCCAAACTACTGTTAATATGCCAACATCAGCCCATTCTTTCTCCTCTATCCTCTCTGAGCAAGTTAGGTTTCTCCACTAAAGTGCAAGATATTCCTGTGATGGTAAATCTGTCATTTGCTGGTATCTTAAGGATAACATATGGATTAAAATTTAAGGAAATATACCCTTCTCCCACTTCTAGTCTTTATCCTAGATATAATATATTATTTGTCATTTTGGATAAACTTAGAAGATGAATCAAAAGATATTTCAAGGATATTAAGCATTTGATGGCATTGGAGAACTTGACACATTGTTAAACAAGTAGATTGATTTTCTCCATCATCCAATGAGTACATCTCCTACGTTTAAACAGGCTGTAATGAGATAGACGTGTCTTACAAGTTAAAGTACAAAGCATATTAGACAGAAATATTTACTAATGTGCTAACACTAATGTTTTTATGCGTTGGATAACGGCATACCATAATATAGACTATAGAGTCATTGCACCTCATAACTATGATCTGCATTAACATCTCAAAGCACAAGCTAGAAAACTAAGATGTATTCTTGCCTAAATTAATTACATAAGGGCAACTCCAAAACTTTTAGCCCTCAAATTGTTTGCTTCAAGCATTTACTTGACTCTAAGACAAAGATAAAGATTGAAATATTAGCTTACTTCAGTCAGAATAGAGTTAGATCATCCAGCTTACTTCTAGAACTTTTCGTTCAACTGTCTGTCCTTCAGCACGAGCATTGCCACCCAAATATGCAAGATAGCGCATAATCAGTTTGGTGGTTTCAGTCTTACCTGCTCCACTTTCACCACTAACCAATATAGAATTGGATTTTCCTTCATTCATCATCGCCCTGGTTGAAAGTTAAAACAATTTAGAGTGAACCAGCTCCATGATCTTTAAACAATACACAGATAAAAATCAAACCGCTTAGTTACCTATAGGCAACATCAGTAATAGCAAAAACATGAGGTCTCAGGTCCCCTAGTTGAGCCCCTTTATAGCTTTCCATCAATTTAAAATCATACAAATGTGTGAGAGCTTGGAAAGGATTGATAGCAATGAGAATGTTCCCGCAGTATGTCTGCAAAGAGGTAAAATGTATCAATAATACATTCATAACAGCAGTACTTAATGGTTTGAAACCGAAAAGTGAGACAGAAGTCATACATAAATCTCTTTGATTCCGTATCTGCTAGACAAATTGTAAAGTACAGCAGGCTCGTGCAAGTATGATAGCTTAGTCATGTCATCAACACCCCCAGAGGGAGCTTCCCTATCCCTGGGATGCAATTTAGATAACTTTCTAGTAACCTGGCCACCAATATGGTGAATAAATTGAAGGATGGTTTATTAAAATCCATTGCAATTGATGATAATTAAGGCTGAAACAAGAATGTAATAAAGATACTCCGTAGGGGTTCTAGACAGATGGCCATTGCAACATGAACCACCGCACAGGTTTAAAAGAGAGACCCAAAATAAAATAAAATAAATATTTATAAAAATATATAAATATATATAATTACATGTACATATAATAATTATCTAAAACTTAAAACATAAAATATACTCATAATAATTTTAAAAAATTGAACAAATTGCACATGCCCAAATCATACTCGTAATAATTTTAAAAATTTGAACAAATTGCACATGCCCAAATCTTTCAAGGTAATAATATTTATCATAAAAAATATATAAAGAAACATGCTTTACCTTTTTCTCATCTCTAATGTCAACCTCAACATCATTTCCATTAACACTGGTTACAACCCCATCAATCCAAGCCAAATCTGGGACTTCAACCCATACAGGGGAACCTACTGCAATGTCCTGTGTCATTCGCAAAACCAGTTAAAGTTTTCTTATTTTTTTGAAATCAATAAAAAGTAAAAATTAAACCTTGGCATGATTTGATAAATTTACATATTTCAACCTACCATTCCGTTTGGTGAATATAGAATTCCTTAGAAATGATTGAAATCAAATGAAACCCATCATTTTGAAGAAGGGTTCTGACCAAAACACCGATGCACCAGCAAAGTCACCATTGATGAGTTTGAAGGAAGGAACTAAAAAAAACAAGGCAGAAAAAATAAGGGTTTTCTTTTTCTTTTTCCAAATGGAGTAAGAGAACGTTGTTGTTTGGATCGGGATTGGTATGAGGAAAACGCTATAATCGGAGCAGAGCACCCATGGATTTCGCCATTTTCTTGGTGCCTCGTGTGGTTCGTTTTATACGTTTTCTCCGGAGACGGTCCTTTATTATTTGGAATTTACTTTTTTCAAACACGAAGTTTAAAATACATGCATCGATATATTAATAGATTTAAAAAAATTATGAATAAATAGAAAAATACTATTACAGAAAATTTATATAAGAGATTATTATCGCGACATTATCCATGGATTAAAGTCTAATCAATCGAATAAGTTAATTTAATTAAATTTTTTATCTTATTTTTTTATCAAGTGACGAAGATTCACTTGGTAAAAAAAATAAGATTAAAAAATTAATTAAATTAAATTATTTGATTGATTGATATCATGAATGACGTGATAAAAATAACTCACTATATAATTTTTTATTGTTAAGGGTGTTGCGATAAAACAATTTGGTTAATAGATAAGTATAACTTTTACGATTTTATATCGAAGGACTAGTATAAGTTTAATAGATAATAGATCATAATATATATTAAGAGTTATATTCGCCATAGATAATGAATATCTGATACGTTTAAACTTTTTACTTGCCCAAATTCACTCATCTTGTATCCTTCATCTCATCTAATATTCGAATGTCTTGATAATTATGAATTTAAAGATAAATTCATAAATAATTTTATAAATCTTAAAATTTTAAATAAACAGATATTATAAATCGATAACAAGAAAGACCACAGGTTTATATAAAATTAATTTGACTTATAATATAATTTTAAAGTCTACACCTATCCACTACTCAGACACCTAATGTTAATGAGATAAAATATTAAGTATTTATTTTTATTAAAAATATATATTTTTGACATTTATAATTAAGTCTTGTACTATCGAAGGACCACAAGCTAGAGAAACCTTATTAATTCTACTATCTTCGGCGGTTAACGAGTTTCATAACAGATAAAAATCTTATATTTTTTTAATATCCTAATATTAAAAAATAATTTATAAATTTTTTATTTAAATTTTAAATCTTAAATTCTAAATATTAATCTCTAAAAAAATACAATTTATTAACCCGATCCACCCAACAACAATTTAGTCACGAGGCCCATGCACATCACGTGTCTATAAAGGTTGGGTCAGTTTTTGGGTCGTCATTTTTACCAACCCAAATACTTTCAGACACTTTCACTTCCCTTTCTCGACACTCATCAAACATTCTCCGAATGTTTAGGGGAATTATACGTTTGTTTAGCGATCAGCGGATAACGAATTACAATAGTTAATAACGAATAATTAATATATTAACTGATTTAATTATTTGATTATCGTAAAATAATTAATCGTCGACAGCTTGATTCGAAATCTGTTAAGCTCTCGCGGGATTCGAAACTGTGTAGGTATATATAACCAAACAGATTTCGAACTTGTTTCTTTAACCACTCAGACACATCGACGACGGACGATATAAGTATATCGGACATGTTACATGTGGTATGTAAGAAATCATTTGGCTTTAGTTTACCGAAATAATGTTACTATCAATTTAAAAATTTTATATCCATTATTTATTCATCATCTATGATAAGTATAATTTTCAAATTCATACCCCTTAAGTAGCTATATTCTAAAATTCATCCTCCACTTTTACTACCCATCCGAACATTCATCACCTAAATCATACCTGTTTGTACTTACGTACAAGAAACCACTAATATCGAGTTATATAAAAATAAATCATAGACTTTGTAAAAAAGAGTAAAACTTTGTATACTTTATTGACTAGTTAAGTGTATATATAATACATTTACACTAATATAAATTTAATTACAACTAATTAGTTGACGGTAACTAATTTAACTAATGCACATTTTTATCGATATAGATTTTGCTTAATTACAATTAACTAATTATCTAGTTAACTTAGCGAAATCATATTTAAATTTTTATAAATTCTACTTACCAACACATATTACAAATTTACAACCTGGTTAATTCAAGTTCGTTCATAAATCATTATTTTTTCAAACTAAATTAATTGAGTTTAAAGCCTACAAACTTAAGAATTAACATAGATTTTAAAACAAATTAATATCTTACTACATAAAATACCATAATAAAAGGCATAATCAAAGTCTACAAACATAAATGATCCAAAATTCATATGACGGGTGGATATGAGGAATAAAAATATGGGACAAATGGATACGATACAGGTAAAGTCTTAAACCCATCACTTACCCATTACTCACAATGTATATCACCTTTTACATTCACGCTCAACCACAAGCCCACAACAAACCAAATTCATACCCATCCTCACCGTAATTAAAACAGATGCAGTGCGAAATCTATAAAACTATTTTCATCTATATCCCCTAATAAAACTTGTAGTGTACCGAGAAATAAGGGTAAAAATATTTTGCCTCTTTCACGTGTCTCTATTTGTGTCTCCTATTGAAATTTGTTAAAAAATGAATTTTAAAACCTACCCCTAATTTCATATATCCTACACCCTACACCCTACACCCAAAATACATCCTACCCTTAATTCCTTAAACCCTAATCATAATCCATAATCTTGAACCCTAAACTTTAAACCCTAAACCTTCTAATTTGAAGTGGAGACACGATTAGAGGCTTGAGAAAGAGGTAGACGATTTGCACCCGAAAAATAACATTACTTTAGTAGTTTTCTAAGAATGTTTAAATTGGGTGCAAATCGTCTGTTTCTTCCCCATGCTTCCATTTATGCTTTCACTTTAAATTAAAGGATTTAGGGTTTAAGATTTTAAATTAGGGGTTTTGGTTAGGGTTTAGGGAATTATGGGTATGTGTATTTTTTAGGGTGTAGGGTTTAAGATTTAGGATATAGAAAATAAGGGTTAGGGTTTAAAATCCATTTTTAAAAAAAAATAAAAGAGATATAAAAAAAGGCATAAAAAAATAGATGATTTTTACTCGTTTAAATTAAGTAGAAAAGTACAGCTTTATTTAAAAAAGAGGATGCACTTTCCATGGAAATCTTCATGCCAAAGTGTGAAGGCAAAATAGAGGGGAAAACGACTGCAGACAATCAAATCTCTTTCTAAAGGCTACTGATGTAATCTTGTCTTAATGACTAATGTTAAAGTACACTGAGCATCAGCTATGATTAATAATATAAAAATAATGCCTATCATTATCCTAAAATGAAATGAGAAGAATTTTTTAAAAAAAGCAAGTGCATGCACCGTGACTGTTAATAAACATGAATATTAAATTAGCAGACAGGAGTTAGTGTTTAATGTTGGAAAGTGAAGCTTACTACATTTGGTTGGTTAGATTATTATAAGTGTTAAAGCTCACCAGTAGCTTCTGCCACTGCTGTAATTAAGGCTTTTGATCCTTATTTAATTACTCTTTTGTTTCCCAATCATTTCGGTGCCTTGCACACAAAGATTGTTGACTCGTGACTTGCCCTAATGGAATCTTTGAATTATACCTAACCTATATAATATTATATTATCAAGGTTGCAGTTGTGATCATGAATGCGGTCATGATGTTGGATCTGTTTTCATCATCATGAATTTTCCATGATGTAAAGTAAGCAAATCTGCATATAGGCAACTTGTTTTTTGCAAGAATAAGTTTGGTTGTTGGTTCTCTTGCAGCGCGTAGGGTGCTGTCATGTATCCAGAGTGGTGTTGCGGCGGCTGCTGCTGCTGAGTTTTCAGAAGGTGATTAATGCTTGGTGTTTTTAAGTTTGGTTTTTCAGGTTGAGTTACAGTCCTTAGGAAGACATGTTTTTTTTTTGGTTTGATAACTGTTTTCCCTTCACTTTGGAACATATTCATGATATATAGCAGACTCCTCCATCTTACGATATCTTGGTTTCCCAACAAAAAGGTATGTTGGGATTAGGGTTTCCACCAAGATATGGAAAGGAGCTGATAACCATGAACAGCCTCTTTTAATGGGAAAGGAAAACAATAATCAAGTAACCCTAATGTGGAGATATCAGTAGAGTTGTTAAAAATTGGTCCAACAGGTACCTAGCGGCCCAATAAATTTAATATTAATATTATATTATTATTATATTTCAACATCTTTTTTATATTTTTAACTTGTATTATGAATTTATTGGACGTTGGATACTCATCGGATCGGTTTTAACTTGTATAATATATATGGTTATATTTTGATATACAAATTGTGTAAAAAATTATATAAATTCATATTTAAGTTATAAAATCAAAAACCTAAATCTCGGCAACACTTTAAAACCTAAACATATATCTTAAATTTTATACCCAACAACCTTAAACCCTATATCATAACTTAATCTTTAAACCCTAAAATTAAAAGTTTTATATAAACTAAAATTTACACAAACTTGTGTTTAAACGTATTTTTCATATATAGAGATATATTTTTGATACACGAATTATGTAAAAAAAAATACACAATCCTTCTATCAAATTTAAAACATAAATCTTAAACCCTAACACTCTAAACCTTAAATACTAAACAATAAAGTCTAAATTCTAACCATAATACTTAAATTTTACGTTCTACATACTAAACTCCTACACTCTAACATAAACCCTTAAACTCTAAAATTAAAATATTTATATAAATTTTAATTTATATAAACTTAATATCAAAATAATTTCTATATATACTGAAAAAAAAATTTAGGTAAACCCTTGTTTGGTTCTCGGTCGGTTTTAAGGGCCTAATACGAAGGTTACATAAGTTGAAAATAAAATACTAAATAAAAACTTTCAAAGTGTTGATGTAATTAAATTTATCCTTTATGGAGGTTAAGGTAGTGTTTATCTGGTCATGCATTTGTCACTACCAGATTTTAAATATATTTTGTTCAACTGGATTATAACTTTTCATAGGATATTGCGGATTAGGACAGAACAAAACCTCTGTTCATTTTTTGGTGTTAGTTTCTATAATATTTATATACATACGTCGGTTGAAGGCGGCGCTTTGATGGTCCACAAATTGGCTTTGGCGATTATGTTTCTTACGATGGTTTGGTCTGGTCTGGTCTGGTCTGGGTTTTTCTTTTTCATTGTGTGTTTTAATGTTATATTTTTTAGTTATAAATTGAAGGGTATCAAAGAATAAATACATTTGATTAACTAATTAAAAATTTTCTTTTATTTTCTTAAATTATATATTTTAAATTTATAAGAACATTCCTTTTTAAAGTAAAAACATGTAACAAATTAATGATTAATCTATAGATCAGTTAAGGTGAAGGGTCATGAAAATGTATCTTTATTCCACTATATTTTTTATTTTAGGTTAGAATTTTTTTTAACAAAACACATAATTAAAAAAAAACTCATCTTTATTAATAAAAAATTATATTGCTGAGCAATAAAAGAAAAGCAGTAACTTCTTGCTAATGAAAATATTTATCGAGTCTTGTAATTTCTTAAAGCTTAATGTGAAAGTATATCTACAATACATCATTTAACGAAGAATATTTACGATGAGACGATCATTTTAATTTAAATTATTTTATTTACAATATCATATTATTATAACAATATTATTATTTGTATTATAACAAACTTCAATGCATCAAAAACAAGCTGACAAATCCAGTTAAACCACACGTGAATATATATAGGCACAAATTAGAAATTCAAATCATAATACGCTCCCACAACAACTATCCTTATATAAAAATATATAATGATATCGTTATTATGTAAAATAACGGTTTATAATAATCACAATAGCATACGATAACCGAAAATATGACTGGTCTTCTAATAGAGAAAGAAACACCATAACGGTTGTTGCGTCATTTCCTAACGAAGGCACACACATATTGGATAGCGAACCTATTGGGGAGCGGAGTAGAAAAGTTACATTTACTTGGGCGGTGGGCATTTGCCGGAGATGGGAGTGTATCCTTTTGTATTACAACCGATGAGGGGTTCCCGTGAATGATCTTGAGGAACAACGCGACCGGCATCGGATAATTGACCGGAAAAAACCAATAGCAAAGCCACGACAAACACTCTGAGGGTCGACTGGATTATTTTGGAAAGGTAAGCTGCCATTGGGGTTGATGATAAGGAGGGAGTGAAGCCTGAAGGAAGTATTTTTGGTTTGCTAGGGTTGAGTTGAGGAGGAAACTGCCGGGGGTTATATATAGAAAAACTAGTGTGATCATGCATTCATGTAGCTACGAAGGGTGGTTAATGACACTTTAAAAATTTTAAATATTTTTTATATGATTTATATATAATTTTTTAAAAATTTAAATAAATAATACTAATTTATAAATACTTGACACCCTTAAATATTTTTCTAAACGAAACCAGTTTTGCAATGGAAAGTCAAGAGTTCTATGTATGTTCCAACGTTGAAAATAGGGTGCAAATCGTCTACATCTTCCTTATGCCTACACTTTAAATTAGAGGGTTTAGGGTTCTACATTAAGGATTTTAGTTAGGAAAATAGGGATATGGTGTATTTTTTAGGGGTAGGATTTAGGGTTTAAAATTTAATTTTTTAGAAAATTTTGAAAGGACACATAAAATGAGGCATAGAGAAAAGACAGAAGATTTCTACTCTTGAAAATGGGGTTAGGTTTAAGATTTTAGTTTGATTTAATTTTTATTTTTGGTATTTAAAATTAGAAGGTAAAGTTTATTTTACTGTTTGGGTATACCTAATGCAATAGAAATTTTCTACCTTTTGTGATGTCTTTATTTATGCTAGACACTAAAAAATAGATTTAAGGTTTGAGATCTAGAGCTTAAGGTTAAGTTTTATATTTAAAGTTTAAAATTTTTAAGGTATGATATATTTTTAAGGTGTATGATATAAAATTTAAGATTTAAAATTTAAAAATAAAACTTAAAATTTATTTATTTTAATATTTTTTTAATATTAAAACATAAAAAGAGATTAAAAATTTATCCTATGTAAGGATACCAGACAATATCAGAGGCTTTATGTTCTCAAAGATTATTTTGGCGTGTGAATTTTAGTCGCAAAGGTTTGTTTTTTATTGTGTCTGTATTAATGTCTTATTTTAAAATAATAGATTTAGGGTTTAAGGTTTAAGATTAAAAATTTTTAAAAAAATAAAGATAAGATGTAATTTTTAAGTGTAAGATTTAGAATTGTAATAAAAAAATAAAGATGAGTAATTTGATCAACCGATTAATATATTTTACGATGAACAAGATATATACTCTCTCTATACGTATGTACTCAAATTCAATTTTTTTAAATAAAATTTTTTTTATTAGAATTACTCGTCGGATTTCGTTTTATAAATACATTTTAAATCCTACGCCTTCCGATCAAAAAGTAAAACCAATAAAATCGAAAGTTTTATGATGTATTGCATAATTTAATTAGTGGACGAATCAAGCGGTCAGACGTCAGCTTTCCTTTTAAGTGAAATGGTGGAGAAGTATTATATTTTTATTCTTTTATTAAATTAAAAAAGTATTATATTTTAATAACTATGCTGAATAGTGAATATCTTTTTTAAAGTTAAAAAATTAAAAACAATATATAAAATGCAAAAATAAAATAAAATAAGAACTCAAAATTTTTATAGAATTTTATAGGTTTATTTAATTTTATGGGGTTTTTTTTACATCTTAATGATTTTTATTTTTTAAAATAAATTAAACATAATTTCTCAAAAATTAATTCCAAAACATAAATTCTAAAAACTATAGAATCAAGACACCCATTCATATATGTCATTAAAATATAATGGTATGTTCTATGTTTTCTACATCCTATTGTCATGTAGCTAAGACATGTCAATGTCAGCCTACAAATAAAGTAGTAAACTTTTGTCTTAGTAATGGACCATTACTTGTTTGGTAACACTTATCAACATAGCATTTCGATATTAAAATATAGATAATGTAAGGAAATGTAGGTCGAGTCTTAAAATATAGATAATGCAATGTAAGTTAATGCAAGGCGGTTCTCAAAATTTTAGGGACAAATTATGGACATAACTTGTTTGGTAACACTTAGTAGCATAACATTCTGATATTGCACTATAGATAATGTAAGTTAATGCAGGGTCGGTTTTAAAATTTTGAGGGTAAATTAAAAAATTATGTTTTTAATAATAAGTTGTAAAAAATTTAAAATTTAAGAGTAAATTTTTAATAATATTTTTTTTTACTTTTAAGAGTATGTCTCTAATAATAAATAATGAAGAAGAATAAGTATTTAGTAACAAGCTGAAAAATTAGACCCTAAATAACAAATATTCTGTTTATTTGTTATTTATATCCCAAAATAAAAGAGTAGAAATCTTATGTCCCCTACAGTGGGGTTTTAGACAGGTGTAATAGGAGCGATCGTACAGGCCTCCCGAAAAAGAGGGGTCCCGAATCTTGATAAACTATATTCATTAGATGATGTTAATCTCGAAATTTATTGAAAACGCTATTAATAAAGAAAAATTATAATTGTTAAAACGTTATAATTATTTCTTAAATATGACAATTGATTATAGAATCTTATTGATTATTACTATTGCTTCAGTAGAACTAGTGAGATTTTGGACAGACGTAATAGAAACGATCGCATAAGGTCCCTAGAAATGACATTTGCTTATAAGGGCTATAGTTTTATAACTAGTGAAGGTCATGGACAATTACTTTTAAGGATTATAATTTTAATAAATTGCACAGGGCCCCCAAAATCTTTGAACCGACCCTGGTCCCCTAATTGTGTCTCCTTTCATGTCCCTGTTAAATTTTTTAAAAAATTAAATTTTAAATCATAACCCTAATTTTTTATGTTATAAATCTTAAATCTTATAACTTAAAAATACACCTTACTCATAATTTCTTAAACTCTAAACCCTAAATTTTAAATCCCTAATTTGAAGGGAAGGCATAATTAAAAGAGGAACAATTTGTACCCACATTTATCTAATATTATAACCAAATTTGTACCTACGGCTACAATGACTTGATCCTAAGTACATCACTCAAATTTGGAATCTTGAAAGCAATCCAACATTTAACCGATATGAGATCATATGATTTTATTTAATATATTTGTGTAGCACCAGATGATCCATAAAGGATGGAAAAGGCAAAGATCGAATTCAAAACATGTGCAAGCGCACTCATGTCCTTGTCGATGGACTTGTGTCTGTTGGCAGTTGTATATGATATTGTTGACCTTAGTTGCCCCACTTAACTTGGGAGCGACAGCTAACGACAAAAACGTAGTATATTCTTTTATCGTGTCTTATTTAATGTTTTTATTTTAAAATAATTATTATACCAAAATAAGTTTTAACGATGTGTTTTTTAATTCTATAATATCGTTTATTATTTCTGTTGAAAAATGATTAGCGTTAAAAAAGTGTCGCTTAAATCAACACCGTAGAGGCAAGCGACGTTTATTATGATAAAAATACACAACAACAAAATAGATTTTTTGCGGCGTTTTTTTAGTTTTATAGCTGTGTTTTTTTAGGTCGCTAAAAATATTCCCGACGCTTAAAAATATGCCGCAAGAAGCGTTGCTAAAATTAGCGCCGCAATAATTTACAGTATTTTTATGGTAAAAACGATACTAAAAATAATTTTTTCAACGATTGCGATAAAACACCACTATATAAAACATCTGTTATGACATTTTTAAAAAAAACACCATTAATATTATCATTATATACAAAGTCCGGTATAATGAATGAGTTTAAAATCTAAAGTTAGGATTATAATTAAAATTTAAGAAATTCAAGATAAATTATTTACTTAAAAATAATCTTTAACCATATATTATCATCTCTAAAATTAATTAAAAATAAATATATTTTATATCATATAAATTAATATAAAATATTCCTATGATGATTCATAGTAATCAGGAAGTTCTCTCCTCATCATGAAATTTTTTGGAATGACAGCTGAGCCTTCCTGTAACCGAAGAGTGGCGTCTGCTTTTATGAAAAATAAGAAATAACTAAATATTGCACTAACGACAAAAATCAAGTAAAGGTCAAAGAAAAGGGGATATTATATTATAATATAGTTACTTTGAAAAAACAGTATATATAAAATAAAAAAGCTTTTGTCTTTTATGCGTTTATTTTTATAATTAAAAATAGAAAAATAAGAGTGATATTAGGTGAAAATCGTTTACTTTTTTTTATGCCTCTTTTTATACCTTTGTTTTAAATTAAAAAATTTAGGGTTTAAGATTAGGGATTGGGATTGGGATTTAAGAAATTAAAGGTAGGATGTATTTTTATGGTGTATGATTTAGGGTTTAGGATATAAAAAATAAAAGTTAACATTTAAAATTTAATTTTTTAAAAAAATTTCAAAGAGACATGAAACGATGCATGATAAAGAGGTAGAAGATTTTTACTTCTCAATAAGACATACAAAAGTCAAAACCTTTAAAAATTTAAAAAGGGTAATGTAAAATTATATTCTAATTTCTTAAAATATATAATATTATTGGTCAATTAAATTTAAATAGTTTCAAATGCCCCATGAACAACGTTAAGTTTCGTCATTAATAAAAAAATTAAATTGTAAGTTTTAACCATAAATTTTAAAATTTAAACTTTAAATTTTAATATAAAATATGTTTGATACTCTAAAATTTTAATCCTAAACTTAATTATTTAGTGTTGGAGTATAAATATAAACATCGAAGAAAAAACATTTTTACTCGTATATACCACTTGTAAGAAAATGTTAGTGTAAGATAAAAATATAAATATTAGTTAAATAAAGAAATTATAATATCATTATAATGAAATAAATTTAATAATTTGAATCAAATTAAAAGATATATGTTAAGGCCTGTACAAACATAATATTTTTAAGATAAATTTTCGGTCACTTTTATAATATACAATTACAGGGATTATGAACGTAGTCTTATCTTTTTGCCATCACTGAAATAGTATAAAAATTTCAACATATTCAAAATAAATAAAATATCCCTAAAATATACAAAGAGCCAACAATTAAACACTCATACTTACAACACAATTTTCATTTAAATCATATAATAATTAAAAAGTAGGTAATCGTATATAAACACTTTTCACTCTATTTATTCCATTGATGTGGGATAAATAATTTTTACTTATTCAATTCATAATTACTGTACTTTGAGTATCAATTTCTCATTCATCACTTAACCGTTTTAAATATATGAGATATCGTTATAAAGGTCTCATAAAAAAAAGTCTTATAAAATATTGTTTAAATCTTTATTTTTACTCATTCAAAATATGATTCAAAGTTACCATTTCCACGCAACTTTCCAACACCAAGTTGCCTTCCAACTATATCAGGCATGAGTACACTAACAATGCAAAAGATGCACATTCCACTATTATATTAAATTAAATGACTCTCTTTGACTATCAAATTCAAGCCTTACCAAGATAACCAAGACATCCACTGAGTTTAAATTTATGATTTCTTACTTAGTTATTTTAACCATATATTTTTTACACTTTATAACGATCTAAAAAATCGTATATAAGTGTATCGTTAAAAATATTCTTTTAAAGTTTAGAAAATATTTTCATGTCGTTTTGGAAATTTCTATTTGGGGTTTTCGATTTAAAATTGATTCTTGAAAATTAGAGTTGTCATCTGTCAATTTGAGAGACCGGACACCGTAAAATCAAAGATGTTTTAAAAATGGGATTCAAGAGCCGGTTACGAATGAGAAAGGATTAATATCACCACACCGTCCAAAAATTGGTACTTTAATTAATTACCGCTTTAATAATAATAAATTTTTCAAGCTAATTTGACGATCGAATTAATTTTTAATTAAACGTACGAATTTATTTTAAAACACCTAAACCCCAAAGTAAGCGTCCGAACTATCACCGTATTAGAATTGACCTCGCTTACGACCGAATTTAAAAACCCGGGTACAATTAAATAAAATCATTGTCATGCAATTCCTACCAATCACCATTCAATCGTTACAAAGGCAAAAATGACAACATCAAGAACTCAAAATTACATGAAAAGAAACTAACTCTCTAACATATCATATACACATAGCTAAGATGATATGAACACGACATGTTTTGTAAGGTCTCTTCAAATAAGCTTCCTAACTAATGGGATTTTGGTCATGCATTAGAATTTAGGGTGTGATTAGCATTATCATAAATTCACCTATAAGTCAGAAATGAGAGCTATCAAGAGTCTAATGAAAAATATTAAGGTAGAAAAAGGTTAATTTTAGTGTCCTACAGACTAACTAAAAATATATATGAAACTCATATTTCTTAAAGAAAAAGCTTAACTACCATGTTTGTCATGTTTAAAAAACATATTACACATTAGAGATGGGTACGGGTCGGATTTTCGGTCTACCCGTACCCGACTTGAAAATTATACCCGTTATTCGACCCAATCCAGTTTTAGGATAAAAAAAATTCGATCCGATTTTTAAGTTTTTAAATCCGATCTGATTTGACCCGAATCATTAAAAAAATATATTTTAGGGATCTAATTGTAAAAAATAAAATTTTAGTGACCTAATTGTATAAAATATAGAGAGAGGGGATCATTATTACAAATATCCCTAAAATTACACTATAAGTCTCGAGTCGGATTTTTTCCCACCCTAAACCGAACCCGACTCAACCCAATCCGAATTTTCTATAAAAAAAAATTCGACCCGATCTTAAAATATGTCGGATTCGAATTCTGTATCCATCCCTTTTACGTATCCAGGCATGAAAGAATAGATAAACAATAATAAAAACATGAGAAAATAAAAGGAACACTAAAAATAGAAAGATAAAAATAAAACACACAAAAAGATATAAATAAACAAATAAATGGACAGATGCAAAGGAACCATGAAACTCCCCACCCTCATAACTTTCTCATATTCCCAGACTCAAAACCCAGAAAAATAAATTCTCAAACCCCAGATCTCGATCCTGGAAACATTGAGGGATTTTGGATCTAAGTGAGACTACGGTCATAGGCCTTCTCACCATCACTGATCATCCCTGGGAACGTTCAAGAAAAGTTTGAAGCAATATTATGGAAGATAAAGTTGTGTAGAGACGAGGAAATTCCAACCCCTTAGCTTCTCTCAAGCGCAGCGACTCACCCTCATGGAGTTTCTTGTCGGCGATGAGGTCGCGGCTCTCTGGATTACAATGGTTCTCTGTTCTCCTCCCTCTCTTCTTGGTCGAATGGCTCCTTTTTTAATAATGGTTGTCTCTCTTTGCCGATTTTCAATGCTCCCTGACTTGAAATCTTTCTCCAGATTTTCTTGCACCTTTTCTAGTATTTGATTTAATCTTCATATGTCGTTTAGTCCCTTCAGATTACTCGAAATGGTACTTGATTAATCCATTTTTTATCTGATCTAACCATGTTCTCCTGGGTTTTGCAGGTTCCACAGCGGCGGTCGACGGAAAACTCGGATCTGAAATCGAATGGTCACTTCTGAAGGTGAGAGGTCGCGCATGGCGCCCATGTGCGGGTCAGGGACATCAACGGGTTCGCGCGTGGGCGCGTGAACATACACATAGTATCAAATGCATTAACATAATAATACGTAAACATAATATCAAATACTATGCCAAATAATAAATAGTAAACATACATGCAATAACGATCATAAGATACGCAACACATAGTGATATTAGGCCCAATACACTGTTAAGAAATAATAATAAATTATATCATGGATTTTTTTCATTATGTCATATATGATTTTATTTAATAAAAATCATTTATTTTATTATTTTTTACATCTATATTTTTATAAAGTATTCTTCACTCGTATTAACTTAATAAAAGGATGATATAAAAGATAATAAAATAAAAAAATTATTTATGGAGATTGAAACTATCATAGCAAAAATAATAACAGAACCCAAATATTTACCTATGGAGATTGAAACTGTAATACATATAAAATCCACAATCCCATAACCATTGATAACAGAGAATTACATTACATGTCGAGTCGGATTTAGATCAAATAAAAAATTATTAATTTATTAAGTCAAGTCGATAAAAAATCTGACTTGACCCGACCAGTATCATTCCTAAGAATAACAGGATAGTGGGAATGGGATAACCCTCTTGCTGTTGGATGCAACACCTTTCTGGTTGTAGTTGCTGCCCTTTGATTCTCGGCTGGTTTCAAGGGACTAATAGCTAACAATCAGTAGCAGGGATTTAAATCGCCATCGCAGTTGCGTCTTTTATCATATCATTTTATCGTAGTTGCGAATAACAACGACAAATTACGGTTATTACGGATCGATTTTGGATTGTGTCGACACAGTTATTTCACGGCTGATATCTCGGTCACAATCCTTTATTTGAATCCCTGATCAATAGAATACAGAAAATCATTATTCCGAAGCTATTCGAATCATAGGTAAAATACGAAAATGGTCCCATAGTATAAGAAATTTTTTGCTGAATCATCCTACTATGAAAAGTTATAAAATGGTTATCCAACTTAAAAGAATAACAAGTTTATCATTTTTGCGTTAAATTTTTTAACGTGATGTGATAATTAATAAAATTAGAAAAATAATATTTGCATATTTTAAGAGATTAACCATTTATTCTAAATCGGTGGACTATTTACATATTTTAACATTTTTTTTTCAATTTTATCAAATTAAATTAAATCTTGATTAACCGATAATACCAAATTCAACTAAATATTTAATAATATAAAATATAATTTCAAAAAATAGTATTTAAGTGAAATCATATAAAGTAACAGGCCTCCTAATTTTATTATACATAGTGTACATTGAGAATCAGTTTATTCTTTAAATTATTATCGTTTAAATTATTAATTAAATTATTTAATATATACGAACGATAATTTTTTTCTTGGAGACATTAAAATAATGATAAATATTTTATTTATTTACTTTTAACTTTTTATAATTTTCACAATATATGAAAATATATTTGATCTGTGGATGCATCTAATAATTATTTATTATCTATTTTTTACATTTATATAGCTGAATTTGAACCCTAAACTAAGATGAGAATTGGGCTTGAAAACAAAAGCCTTCTAAGCTTTCCCTAATCTAAACCCAGGTCTGGTTGCACCTTGGACTCACTTTTCATTTAACTGAGTTGCTGATTATATTGGAAGGGTAAATCTTTTCAGCATTGGTATATTTGTATACTAATTTGAGTTCATATATTTTATATTATAATATTTAAATATAATTTAATATATATTTTTTCACTATAATATGGTTAAAATAGTTATTTATCTTTAAAAAATATATTTTTGATAATAATAATAATAAATATTTTTAAAAAATATATATTAAAATACTTAAATCGAAATCATTAAATGTTGGGTGCATTAATAAAACATATCACACCCCAAAAATGAAGATATGAATTCAAACTTTAAAAATATCATTGTTGAAAATTATTTTTTTAACTTTAATGATTAAATTATTTTTATATAACAAAAAGGTAGAAATAAAGGTTGAAAATTTTAATTTTAAAAATAAAGAAGAAAATATAAATATAATTTTTTAAATATTCTATTTTTAGAAATTATTTTGCTAAGGAGAAGATTTTCAAAAATAATTGGAACCAATTATTTGCAGTTGAAATCCATTTTCTATCACAATCTGAGGAAAGCTTTTGGATAGTTCCTAAATCCTATATGCTACTGCCTTACTGGGATTACAGAAGATAAGAGGAAGCTTTTACAGAAAACAAAAAAGATGGTAAAAAAAAAGTTGTCCCATCATCTGTTTTGATCCAAGTTACAGTATATGACAATAAACAAACTGGTTCTTTTTCCCTGCAAATCTAACATGGAAGTGATCAATGCAAGATTCTATGCTGTCCAAAAGATCTGAGAGATGAGATCACCCAAAGCATGTTTTGTAATTGCCATGTAAGATTCACTGTCTTCAAATGTCATCATGAATGTTCTTGGAGCCACTTGGCTTTGTAATTTCCATGTAAGATTCACTAGTGGCACTTCTAAAAATTTCAAATTTTTATATGTTAAAAATCTAATCTTATGCCCCTTAGAATTTCACTTCTCGTATAATTTTTTAAGTATAAAAGTTTGTATTTCTGATATAAAATCTTGCGTCGCAATCATCAGCTAAAGCTTCCATACCAGTCACAGATGTTGTGTAACAAAGCTAGCCGGTGTAAAAAGTTGAGGATTCTCATGATAGTCTCTCGGCCATGTCTACTGAATTTCAGTCCTTTTGTACAGTAAAAAGATATATGTTTCCTTCTTCCACAAGTTACCATCCCAATCAATGAACCATGAAATCTGCAGATGCACTTGGAAGGAAGTTTTACTAAATCCCTCCTTGTTCTTGGAATCATTTAGGTATTCTGGTGATGGAAATTAACAATTCTTCATATTCCCAATAATATTCTTTTTCTTTTCTAACAAATTAGAGCTGTCGTTTAAAGACAGGGAGGGGAGGGGATCTTTGTCTCTTTTTGCTTTACAAGAAGAACCTTTACTGGTTAATTATGCTCAAGAATTTATCAGAAAGTTATTCATTACACTTTACTTTTATTGTCCAATTCTGTGCTTTCATAGCCTGTGTTAAGCTTGGGATTTAAGCTTCGCATCAAACAAGCTTTGTTTTGCATACATGCGCGCGCACATATATATATATAAAGAGTTTTACGATAATGTATGAAGATTGGATGAGTGAAATGAATGGATGAGATTAACAGTAAAAAATGCGATAGAATATTATCATTTGGAGAAAAAAAATAATCTTCAATTTATTGCCATCATCCAACGATCTAAAATTAATGTAAAACTCTCTAAATTTTACATGGTGTAACTTGATCTTAAGTCATAATACGTTATATATAAAGATAGAATCAAGTTACACAGTATACAATTTAAAAAGTTTTACACATTTTTTGGATCGTTAGATAATTTAATTAACAGCCAGTTATGTAAAGATTATCTCTTAAAAAAATAAGGAGATAATCTTTATATAACCTACTGTTAATCTTAATCATTTATTTATCTTATTCAACGATCCAAAAAATATATAAAATTTAAAATCTCTTATACTATATAAATGGATCGTATCTTTTTATATATAAAATAGTGTTTATGAAGGTTCTCCGCCAGGTTCCTTTTTACCTTAGTGACAAGCAAAAGACCCTTTATTTGAATAAATAAACTCAAAGGTCAATGCCCTTAATCAAATTTTAGAGGAAAGTAGTAGGTGCTATTCGAGATACGATAATTTAAACCCGAGTTAAATATAGAAATAAATTAAATTATGTCTTGAATATAATCGTTATAAAGAATTTAACATTTTATGAAAACCATGGGGTAAGGGTAGCGTTGCAAGTGGACTCTATGTCATGTGACTCGTCTCTTGTTACCCCCATGGGAAAAAAGTTAATACAACTATATAAATAACCATGCATGGGAAAATAAAATTGAGAAAAACATCCTATTTTCACGTTTCTCCATCACTGAAAATTTGTCATATCTCTCTCCCACCTCCCTACTTCTTTCCTTGGTTTCTTCGTTTTCTTCTTGTGAATTACAGCAAGAAGTGTTGCGGGGAATGTTGTCTGGTTCGAAGTTATTCGAATAGATCTTAAATGCGTTTTCGAATGATTTCGGACCAGGCTTCATTCCCCTCAACTCGATTGTATCTTCATGCAAAGAGAAGGTAGATCTAGAATCAAGACAAGACAGAATTGGACAACTTGGAACAGTAACAGGTAGAGTTCTGAAATCTCATTGTGAACATTTGACTGCAAAACTTCGGTCTTCATCTGTTTTTTCTTGGTTCTTTCTTTCGATATGCTTTTGGGATTATAAAAGTTACTACTACAACCTAGTTTGTTGTCTGTCATTTTAGGTGTTACGTTTGTGTCTGAAGGAGAAAGAGATTAAAAGTGAAACTTTAAATTTACCTCGGTCTTTTCCCTTATGTATTCATCATAAGTATTATAGCTACCGAGTGGGGCAGATATATTAACTCACGGTGGGTCAAATCCATATGAGAAATAAAAACACATAAATTGTCCATGTGAAGCTCATAATTCTATGGTGGGTCAGATCTGCCGGGGGGGTTGTCACTTGCCAATATGTTGTGCAATTTGTAGAAGGTTCATCATCTCCTTGAGCTGATAGAAAACAACGTGCAGATGCAGTAATTAAAGTTTGTAAGAAAATGAGATGAAAATGGTATCAAACATTTTTTTAATCAGCTACAGTGATTGCAGTAGTATCTGTTCTACAGTATATTCTCAACCATTGAACATTGATCGTTCAATAGCTATGCTGACAATGGTATTACTGATGCTGAAACCCGTGACCTACAACAACCGTTACTTTAACTACTGAGACAAGATGATATCAAACGGTTTATTTGTAATAAATACTAATGTTTTTTTCGTAAGTTTTAGATTCTTCATTTGTTGGAAGGTTACTTCACCAAATAGAAGTAATTGCGAAAATACTGTGTTTGGAAAAAAAAAATATTTCACCATCTATTAAAAAAAACAGATCTATGACGATTCTTATTACATTAATGGAGTAAATAATTAGTTTGGCTAAAGTCATATGAATATTGATTTTATTTTATTTGAAGTTGACAGAAATATACGACGACTTCACCTTATTTCTAAAGTCGAACATGAATACATGAAGACTTCACTTTTTATTGTAACAAATGTAATAGATCATGAAATAAAAATAAAAGTATAATAAATTATGAAATATTTTTTCAACAATAATGTTTAAAAATTGTAGTCTCGCTATCTTATATATTGACAGCGTCTTAGGTTTAGAGTTTAAAGATTTAATATAGGGGTTTAAAATTTAGGGTTTAGAGACTAAACCCTAAATCCTAATCATATTATATTAAAAATAAATTTCTAACCCTAAAACTTAAATTATAACCATTATTTCTAAATTCTAAATTTCTTAAATCCTACTCCTTAAATTTAGATCCTAAATCTTACAATTAATTCGTTCAAGGTTTGGGCATGTCTCGTCATAATTACCTGTTATCATAGTAAGTACTTCCTTTTTCCTTTTGTCTTGTATTTAATTTTTTTTTCTTTTTATGATTGGTTGATTGATTTTGTTTTCTTTTCCAAACCTATGTTTGGTCCTTAGCAAAACAAATCTGGGTTTGGTAGGATTTCTGATTTTGTAACCCTTTTATAATCACTCTCTACATAGACCTTGAGTCTTTAGCTTATAATATTCTTTCGTTAAAGTTGCCTTTAAAATTAAGTACTTGTTGCACCAATCATCTCGTTTTGGTAGTTAAAGAAATAATTATTGTTCTTAAGGTCACAAGTTCGAGTATTAATAATATTAATACAGTGTTTGAGCGATCAATGTTCAATGATTAAGAATATATATATGTATGAATGTATTAATTTTTAACGTTTTATTTTGAGTCTATATATCAAAATTATTAGCCATGGTAAACAACATGAAATGAGTTGCATAATGACCTATCATAAATAGAAAAATAATTTTATATTTTATATATTTTTTAACATTATTTTTTGACTAATGTGATATTTTTCAAGTTAATATTTTGCCTATACGATATTGTAATGTAGGTTTGTCAAGTCATTTATTGTTGTTTTAATAATTTTCATTCGTAAAGGGATCGTTTTGACCTTCAAATGAAATGTTGAGAGTTAAAAAAAATAGGAATTAAAATAATCACTCAGTTCAATGTTAGAGTTTTTTATATCTAACATATAAGTGATTCGAAATTTTAATTCACATTCTTAAATTGATATTTTTTAATTGTTTAAAAGTAAGTATAATATAATATTTGTTTATATATATTTAATTTTTTTAATAATATATACTAGTAAATAAATAAAATAATTAAATCCAAAATTTTAAAATTAAAATTATTTAATTTTATTAATGTGACGTTGGTTGAGTTCTTAAATTGATGATTTCTAAAAAGATGTACACGTAAACCTAGGCATGTAATTTTTTATTCCGTTATAATGATTATAGTAATATTTATTTTAAATATATTTTTAATTATTGAATATTTATTGTTTAATTATTATATTAATGTTATTAATATTCGAATTTATAATATTTAAGAATAATAATTATTTGTTTAATTATTTAGACAAGATAGTTTACTTTGAGACCAAAGATTGTTTTGTTTTAGCTGCATACAATATTTCCACCGTTGAATTGTATTAGGTAACGTCTCCCATCACATCCTTAGGCAATGATGAACGACTTTTTGACTTGCTAACCAATGATATCTACAAAAGCATACAATCACACGGCAGTGACATATTAAAAAAAAATAATAGTATAAATATTTATGAATTAGGATTGTTTTTCAAACGTAAATAAATCGAATTCGAGTAAATCAAAATTTATTTATATTTGTTTATCTATTTTTAAAGATAATTATATTTGAGTCATATTCGTTTAAATTTTTAATATCGTGTTTGTCTATTATTGAAGGTTTTCATATTTGATTCATGTTTGTTTAAATGTTTAATCGTGTTTTGTTTATTTAATTTTGAAGTTGTTTGTATTCATTTATTTAGTTTTCATAAATATATTTGTTTATATGTTCACGAGCATGTTCGTGACCATGTTTATTTATATATTCGCTAAAATATCGTTTATATATTCGTCAAAATGGTAAAATTACTCCACTAATCATTAAACTTCTTAGGTTTCATAGTTTGAACTGCAAAATTCAACACGTGTTTAATTTAGCTCATACCTTCATGAATATTTAAAATGTAAAAAGAAAAAATCGGGTAAACAAACTCGTAACCAAACCGATAAATAAACTTATTTATGAACATAAACAAACCAAATATTATTGAAATGAGAGAAACTATTTATGATAAAGGTTAGGACTCTATCAAGAAGTTGGCCATGAAGGAACAGACATAATGATTCGTAAAGGTCCATCCCGGTGTCTCCCAACAGGACAGTTTGTCATATATGTTGTTGGACATGCTCTCCAAATAATTTTAACAAAATCTAACTACATATTCGAATCGAATATTGCAGAGACATATTATAAAAGCTACATGTTGTTTCTGCGTGTCTGCTTATCATCTTGTTGGAGAAGTGATGAAATGGTAGGCAGTTAGGTGGAGTAGGTATATAGAGTTAAGTTTCCATTGAAGATTTTGTGGACATCCCACTCTCTTTTTAGTTTAATCCCAACTAAATCTGTTAGATTTTTTTGTCTTCCTTTTATTACCATTTCTGCTGAGAAGAAGAAGCATGTACCATCCAGCAAGGCTGGGCTGAATCATTGAAGTTTTACGACATCTTGTCATGGACAAGAGATGAGTTTCATTACAAGATTCCAAATTTCCTGCAATTTTAATCATTCCTTTTATCGACAAGAGCTGTTCTGTCCTGCAGCTGCATGTGGTTTCTTGCCCCTACCGTCCTCAAATCATCATATCATCAATGGGTGTGTTGATGATATGAAATTTATGATATGAAATAGATAAAAAAAAACTTGATATTTAAATAAATGTTTATATTATACCGGATTTTTTAAATAGATGTTTAGGGTTTATGATTTAGGGTTATAGCTATCAACAGTAGACGGTCGACAAAGTAAAAGACAATAAGTGGTGATTAAATTGATAATCTGATGATAATAATTTATAATTTAATTAAAATTTAATGATTTAGAGTTAGAGATCGAATATTTTTGATAAATTAAAGATTTTATGTTTTTAATAAAAAAATTAAAAATATTTTTTTAAAAAATAAAAATTAAAGAAATAGCATAAACATGTTATGTGTTGATTTTTTTATTGGATTCGAAAAACTTTAACCTTCATATATTATAAAAAATATAAAATAAAATATTAAACACTTAATTAAATAAAAATTAGTTTAAAAGCATGTCTACAAACCATGCATAGTTTAGAGACTTTTGAGTATTAAACCTAAAAAAATACAATGAATGAAGTAGTTGGAATCTATTTTTTTAAAGTCCTACTGACCTACATAATTATTACAAGTTTGGCGCATACGGTGGGATGCTGAAATGAATGTCATCCTTTAAAAAAATCTAAAATATTTTCGATATTTATATCAAATAGATAATCGAACTCAAATGTAAATATAATTTGTATAAATATATTTAAATAATTGGTTAAATTATTTATTTTATTCTCTCATTTCTCTTGAATCATACCTTCTAAACTTATTAGAAACACTTCCTTCTTTCCCTTAAAGCCTTTTCTTTCACTTCCCTTAAAATTATTTAAACAATTAATTAAATAAATAAAATGCAATTTATAAAATAACTGAAAAATTATTGAAATCAATACAAACTTAAAACACATCTAAAAATTCAATAAAA
The DNA here is from genome assembly GCA_035048815.1 of Abelmoschus esculentus. Classification (NCBI taxonomy): domain Eukaryota; kingdom Viridiplantae; phylum Streptophyta; class Magnoliopsida; order Malvales; family Malvaceae; genus Abelmoschus; species Abelmoschus esculentus. Next base: position 11,565,829 of record JAUCBN010000051.1, on the reverse strand, counting down.
GTATTACTAATTTTTTTTTAATTGGATTTGGATAATTTGGGTATTGTTGGGCTTAGAATATCCATTGGGTTGAAAAGTCTATTTTAATAGGTGATTGGATTGGGTGGAAAATTGAGTTTGGGGTTCATATATTATAAATATATTTAAATAAATGAAAATGGTAATATTTTTTCATTGGGTGAATTTTAAAATTTTAAAATTGATGAAATTAAATTGATCATTTCCGTCACGTCATCTATTGGACCAATTAATATAAAAAATCTAATCAGTTGGCCTCATAGATATCGTAGCGGACAAAGACGGAGTTAGAATTCAATGTTGCGAGGGGCAAGAGAGGAATAAGAGTCTATTAAACCTTTAAATTTAAAAATTAGGTGAAGACAAAAACCCTTATTTAATTAATATTTAAACTAAAAGGGACTAAAAATATAATCATACCAAAAAGTTTGGAAGGTGCGACCGCATCCTTGATACTATAAAACAGGGGGAAATTCTATCCTTTCTTTAGTTTTTGGAAGTTAGTCAAATGCCAATGGAAGAGGGATTCCCATTTTGGCATTGCAATGTGTTTTTGGAAGCTGGTTGCCCATGTTGGTTAGCCTACAAAACTCACATGTCCTGTCCTGTTCCAAAACCACACCAAGATTTGACTTCAATAATTCTTCACGTGACACCAAACAGACCAACAAAATAGAAAGGTTTGGGTCTGCAAAACATCACAACTTCTGTCTCTCTATCCAATCTTCAAACACACCTGTCTTATCATTACAGAGTTTCCAGCTGGATGTGTGTGTGCAAATATGCAAATCATGTTAAAACCAGCTTTAGAACCATTTATAACCAAATCCTGCTAGTGAGACAAATTCTCAACATTTCTGGTTTGGTTCCAAACATAGTACTTAAGCAGGCAGGTTTGGTTGGCATTTTTCATTCAATTCCAAAAGTTCAATCCCTTTTCCAGCATTAATTGCAATGAAAGATGAAATAGTTCTTAACATTTTAGACCTCCAACCAATTCTACAATTTTCTTTTGGTCCTGCACTAGGCTGCCAAGAGAAATGAAAGGAGAAAAGAGGAAAGGAACTGTTCCGATGCATCTCATGCTCGAACCATGTAAAATATGTACAGGAGCAAATCAAGCCAACCGTGAACTATGATCATCGATCGAACGTTAAAGGTTGAAAGTGATCACTATGTCGTTGTCGATTGCAATGGTAGCCTTGGGTGGTTGTGCTCACCTTCATAGGTAACGATAAGCATGGATGGCTCTTCTAAGCACCTCTCCACATGCTTCCTTGCAGGGCAACCTCTCATACTGCTACATTTATAATATCCCCTGCATACCGGTTGAAAAGGAAAAGCCTTGTAAGTCGATGAGTTTAGACGAATTTCTCTAAACATAAATCAAAGTAATGAGCTTTTGGTATAAAAAGCTTTAAACTAAGATTTCACTTCGCCACAGATTGAAATTCAACACTTGAAAGATTCCTTCACTAGCAGTAAAAGCATTGATCTCAACTAAATCGAAACATTAATGACACTGTTACGCACAATAAAACCATTATTTTGTAACAAGCCTTTCGTTTATCAACTAAGATCACTGAGTTCCATTCCATGTCTATTTCAATCCCAAAATGGCCTACATGCACCTATATTTGTAATGCCATGTGCAAAACAGAACAGGGCAACACCAGAATTCACACGATAATTAATCAAATCTTGGTCGGATGATGATCATTACCTAGGGTGAGGAGAACCCTTGATCGGCTTCTGTCCATACTTCCTCCATGAATAATCATCAGGTGGAATATCGGCAAGCTTGTTACTGATTGCAGGCACCTTGATTGATCTCTTTACTCTATGTTTCCTGCAAGAAAAGAGTTAATATCAAGAGCATGATTCCATCGGATGCTAAAGAGGGCAAAAGAATCTGTATATCGAACCTCTTTTTCGAGCAGTGGCATTTACTGCTGCTCCCACATTTGACATTCCCATCCTCTCCCCTAGCAGAACATTTCTTCTTGTGTTGCAAACCCTGATCCAAGGAACGAGCACCGTCGTTGAAATGGAAGGCACCCCCACCATCCAAGTTGGCTACACTACCATCTATGCTCAAGGAAGAAATGAAAGACCTGGTCGAAGACATGGTGGGTGTACAGCTAGAGCTATCGAAATTCAAGCTAATTCCACTATTACTCCTCCGAAACATCATCTCAGCTTGATGTTTCATTTGCTGCTGTTGGAGCTGCAACCTCTGTCGAAGCTGTTGCTGTTGGAGGAAATGGTAGTGTCCTGAGGAAGCCGGTCCGGCAAGTTGCTGATGTTTTTTCCCATTCGAGCTCAATTCCAAAGATGGGGTTCCTAAACAAAGAGAATTCTTGGCATGTAAACTCAATTCTTGAGCAGAGCTTTCATGGTGACCAAGCTGCAAATCCTTGTGGTATGGGTTATCCAAAAGGATGTTCTGAGGAAGAGGGGCTTGAAACTTCCTTAGTTTCCTAACTCTTGCATGTCCTAAACCAGAGTTCAAAAGAGAAACCACTCTTTTGAACCTAAAAACAGCCTCCCCAGTTTCAGACATTAAATTCCTGTAATGAATCTGATCTTTTGGCTGAGACAAAATACTCAAAACCCTATGGCAACTCTCCACTGCTGCCTTGTTAGCTTCTTCAACCTCCTCCATGTTTACCCCAAAAACAAAAAACAAACCCCTAATTCTCCAAACCAAAGATCAACTAAACAAAAACAACAAAGTTCACTAGAAAAACTAGATCTTTAAAGGGAAAATGGAAAGACCCATCAATCAAAATTCAATCTTTAGATCACCCAAACAACACAAATGGGGGGAAAACCAGACCTTGTTAAACTTGGTGTTGTCAAACCCTAGATTCTGCTCCCCATGTTCTTTTTAGATTGAAACTTGAAAAGTGTGAGAGAGAAGACTTTGTTTATGCCTATAGGAAGAAGAATTCACAAACGGCCATAACAACAAAACAAAGCTCTCACCTTTTCTTTTGCCCCTTCCACTATACAAATTACTACAACAACAATATAAAAAATAAATTCAACAGAAAGAGAAAGAAAAAAATGATGATAAGATATTTAAATAAATGTGAAGGTGGGTCCCATGCAAAGACTTTGGGTTTATTCTTTCTCTCCTGCTGCCATTGTTAGCCTTTATTAGTGCCAATCTTCTTCTTTTTCTGTAATTAATATGCTTTCTTACTAAGATTTCACTTCTTCCTTTTATTATTACAACAATTTACTTGATTTTCCTTTTAAATTTCTTCTTGTCCTTAACATTGGGTAGATTTTGTTTAGAGCATCACTTGCAAAAAGAATATGATCTGCTGACAACAAAAAAAAAGAATATGATTTTTTTCCTATTAGAATCTTAAAAAGGTTGTTTTTACGGTATGGAAATAAATGGGTGAATCAATGGAAAACCATAAATTAATTATTATTTTTTATTTTTCAAATGCTAAGAGTAGTGTTTTAGATCTAATATTATTTTATTATAGATTCGTTCTTTCCTTTGTCAAGTTTTTAATAAAACATATATCTTAAATCTTAAATCATTTAAAATGAATTTTTTAATAAATATCGTTTTTAGTTTAAATTTTAGGGATTATAAATTGAGAATTTACGATAAAATTATAGTAATTTAAAAATATCACTTGTTTATGCTTGTGGCGTCTTAAATTAAATTATAAAATTTGAATCACAAATCAGTAGTTAAAACCTATATACATTTTATCTTATATCATAATTTGATGACTCAAATTTTATAATTTGACTCAAGACGTCATCTGCAGGTAATATCTTAATTAAAATTAAATTTTATTAATAAAGTTAAAAAAAATCATTTATAACTGATATATTCAAATTATTATAATTTTTATGGTAAATCTTTTATTATAAAATAATGTATATTATATTCTTAAAATTTAAATTAAAAGATAATATTAATTTAAAAATCGTGATAACAAATGATAATTAATAAATATTTTTTTAAAAAAATAGTCTAAATCACAATGTTCGCCTCAAAAGTGGACTTATATAGCCGTTGCTGAAACCATCCAATTAATTCGTTCCACGTGGTCCCAATGTCGCCCGGGAATCTGACACGTATCCCAATGTGGTGGTGTCTTTGACCGGTAACTTGAACTGGAAGATCACCGTGAAGATCGGTGGCTAACTGGTTGGTAGGACCGACATGGGTCCCGCCGCTGTTGACTTCATCATATCTCTCCGAGAACATTTTTACCCAAATATGTGCTTTTTTTACATCATTTAGAGATTCGACACTTAAATAACATTAATTATCGGTCTAATACTGTTTATGAGAATATATTTGGCTTGTATCACGAGTTTATTGTATTTTTATTTTATTAAGCTCTCATATATTTTATTAGTGTTTTTAATAATGATTTAAATATATATCTTTAAAGTTTAATATAATTTTTATGATTTATTTTTATTTTATATAAAATTTTACATTCATCCTTATTTTACGACCTGTATCATACATATTTCTAAAACTTTTATATCGAGTATTTTTATTTTATATATCACGTAATTTTTTGAATCAATTACAGTGATTACAGTAATATATGTTATATAAAATATTATTTCACGACCTGTATCATACATATTTTTAAAACTTTTACACTGTGTATTTTCATTTCATGTATCACATAATTTTTTTAAACAACTACAATAGTATTCGTTATAAAATATACTCTTAATCATTAAACATTGATTACTCATATATTACCACGTGTAATTTAATAAAACCGTAAGAACACAAAATAAAAAAAAATCCTAAAAATCTAGAAAAATCTTTGAATATATTTTGAAATTGTAAGTATGCTTAATTATTATATCCTATCAATATAAAAAGTATTGTTCTTTTAGGATATAATTAAAGAACTAACGCTCTTTTAAGATTTTGTCCTCAACACAGAAAGAGAGTCTAATTGCAACATTCTCTCTTCGTCATAGCTCTGATATTAATGTTATCGAGCGTAGAATTATATACGAAAAATGAACATGTAAGGATGGGAATTTTACTCGACCCGATCGGGCGAATTATTTGATAAAAAAATCAAATTAGTGTCGGGTGAATTTTTAAAGTGATATCAGATCGGATCGCGTTCGGGTTTAAGGTGTAAAATATTCGACCCGACCTGACCCAGGACTAAATATGTAATTTTTCATAATTTTTTAGAGAAATTTATAATAATGGTCCTCTATCTATATATTTTTTTATAATTTGATCTTTAAAATTAATTTTTTATTTATAATTTAATCCTTAAAATTATATTTTTTTTATAATTATGTCCTCGAAAATTACTTTTTACAATTTAATCCCTAAATTTTTTTTTTTTATAGTTCAGGTCTGGTTTGGTCAAAGTCGGATTTAAGGTATTTATTCTCGGGTCGGGCTGAATTTTTTGAAAAAGATATTCAAATCAAAATCGAGTTTAAAATATTTGTATTTAGATCGAATTCGAATGAATAAAAAATACGACCCGACCTATGCCTATCTCTGTGAACATGTGTCAGTTGCATAGTATATCATCTTTATAGGGAAGAACAATGTTTTTTTAGGACAAAAGCTATGATTTGATGCCATAATTTGTAAAGCTAAATAGGCAAAGAAAAAAGCATAAGGGGGAGGGGAAATCGAGTAAAAGCATATGTAATCATGGCAAAGAAAATTTTATATATAAAAATATTTAAGTTTGAAGAGTCATGAATTTTATTTAAAATTTAAGAGTTTAAAGTATAATAATTTTAAATTTAAAAATTATTAAATAAATTTTTAAGTTTAATAATTAAATAATTTAAATATATTTTTATTTGAAGTACATTAGTCGTGGTTTAGTCTTTATATAAAGTAACAGCATTGCCTTGGGATTTGAGGGTCCGGGTACTAATTAGACTGGCAAATGATTTTCACTACCACGGCTGGCTTGGCATTTAATACTTGGTCATGACATTGACAAAGAATGGGAGGGTGGTACTCGGGTCGCCCATTCCAACCCGACTACCCGTATTGCTTTTGTATTACCCGTAAATTATCTATTTTTTAATTATATTTTTATTGATATTTTATTTTAAATTAATTAGGTCACGCATTTTTATATGGAAGTAGTGTAATATATGATCATTATGACAAGTGCTTGATAATGAGAGACCAACAGCTTTTAAATTTAAAAGGAATGTTTTCGAATTTACCTGTAACAGAAATAATTTTTAAAATAAATAAATAATTTTTTAATTGATATCTTCGTCTTTCCTTAAATTACGGATTCAAGATTTATTAAAATTATTTTTCTCTCTTCCTTAAATAAAAATTATTAAAAAAATTTATTTGTAACACTATTATTAGGTACGGGGTAAATAAGACATTTTAAAAAGCAAATAACTTTAGATTTTATGGGAAATTTCTAGAAATATTGATGTTGAAATTTTTTTAAAATATTGCATCCTTTACTTTATTTCTCAGAATATTAATGATTTTAAAATACTTGAAAAGTCAGCACCGTTAGGCTTCGACTTTAAATAGTGTAAAGATGAAGATGCCAAAATCGAAGCTAAAAGATTCCGTTTTTACCCAAATTATCTGAAAATACTGTTTAAAACCGGAGCCTAATGATACCGACTTTTTAAGTACTGTAAATTCATCAATATTCTGATAAATAAAGTAAAAGATGCAATATTTTAATTTTTTTTAACACTAATATTTATGAAAATTTGCCCACTTTGTGTGATATTTACCATTTGCTCTTGTTCAACTAATGATTAATTACTTAAGAGAATGAAAAGTTAAATTCTTAAATAACGTGTACTTAGTCAAATTCTAATGATATGAACAATCAAAATGAAATAGAATTGGTTCATTTAATCTGTATTATTTAATTGATAAATTAAATTTAAATATTTTTATATTTAAATTTAAAAGAATATCTTATCGATTAAATATCATCAAGGTTAGTTGATACTTATTATTTTTTATTAACTTTAATATATTATTTATGTATCGATATTTTATTCATTGAGCGATTAATTTAAATCATATTTTATAAAGGGTTAATACAGAAAGAACTCGTACAATTATTTTTATTTATTTATAATATTATGATTCAAACTTTTGATCTTACGGTTATTTTTTAATAGTAAGGTGAATTTAAATTTTATAAATAGTCTCTCTCCCTCTCCTTTCTCGCGATTCAAATCAATTTCTATAATATGAAAACAACAGAGTCAAAGGTTCGAGTTCTAAAACCCTCGCCTCCAGCGTATATCCATATTTTAATAAGAATCCAGAATTCCAGATCAGAAACACGATTTAATTTCTGAAATTATGAATAAAAGGAAAGAAAATAGGAGAAGAAAAGATTAGAAAAGATACGAGGAAAGTCTCTTTATTGAATCGAAATCCCTAATTTTTTGTTTTGTTTAACGTGTGTTCCTTGTATACCAAGCATCAAATAGTTGCTGATTTGAATCTGTGAAATGATACTTTTGGAGAACGATTAAGAGAAGCAAGAAGAAAATCAAAACGGGAGAATAATTGTTTTTCGTTTTCCCATTTTTCTTCTGGTAGTTTTTTGATTGATGAAGAGGCATCGTCGATGGCTGAGGATTGTCATCCTCTCGTTGCTCTGTTGCTCTGTACTGGCTCCAATCATGCTGATCTCTTTCAGACTCAAAACCCTCACTTCCATTGGTAATTGTCTTCGATTCTGTAGATTTTCTACTATCACTTCTTTTTTCCACTCTTATGAAAACTGGAATGCATATATGCTCAGTGGAGTAGTTGATCAGACAAGAAACTAGTGAGTTTTACTTGGCAGTATTTTCTATCTTAAGTTTACAGAAAAATATGTATTAATTTAAGCAAACATACATTGTCAGATCGAATCTGCTTTTATTTTTCTTCATAACGGAGATTTTATATATTAGATTTTTTTGCCTTCATTTTATCGAATATAATTTTTGAGATGTTGATTGATCTTGTTTTCTACACATTTGTGATTCTGTCACGGCAGGCAATAAGGAGTTTGTTCAGGATTTGGCCAGTATTGTATGAATCTCTCTTACTTGAATTCTGTTTTCTTCTTTAATTTTTGATAGATTTGTAAATTTTTTTGTTGCTTTGTTTGATACAGAAAAACAGGGCAGATAATTTAAGATTTAATGCAGTTGAACAGGTAACTTTGTAAGATATATGGATTTAGCGCATCTTGCTTGGGGATTTTATCTTGAACTGATTTTGACGGTTTATGCATATTGATCTTTGTTGTTTTCTTATTTAGGAAGGTACCGAAGAATTAAAAGGTCCAAAACGTCTTGTTTTCAAAGAGAAGGATTTTAGCTCCGTAGTTAGTCATAGTTCTGATAAGAATCGGGATTTATATCATTCTGGAAATGCTCCAAATTCCTCAAAATTGTTAGAAGCAAATGGTTAGTATTACTGGGTTCATCTGTTTTTTTTTTTCATTTACTTTTAGTTTATCGAGTTAAATGTGACTTTAAGTTGCTCCATTCCTAAAGTCTGAAACTACTCATGAAGGAAAAGTCAAGCATCAAATTCAGCATAATAACAAATGGGTGAACTCCAGGAAAAAGGTATGTATATGTATCTTAAGCATGATGAGGTGCTACTCATGAAGGTTGCGTTGATGAATACTTCTATTCTTTTGAGGAAAACAGATGATTGTATTGTTGCTATCTTATTTGTGTGAATCTATATGAAGAAGAGAGGGTTTGTTTTATTACACCAAATAGGTCTCATAAAAGTGATCTGGTAAAATTATAAATCTTGCAAATTGGACCAGGCCACCTCCTTTTACAATTTTGTGTCACAATATCCTTTTTATGATATTCTAATTTACTTCCCGCTACATTCAGTTTGTGCCTCTGTTTGTAATGCAAAAATTATTGAAGCACTCGTCTCCGGATTTGAGCAATTCCAAATTTTTCTTTCGTAATGATGCTATATCAGAACCTGAAGTTTACCGACATTTTTTTTGGGCGGGAGAGACGGTTAGGAAGAAGGTGGTTCTTCTCCAGAATGTCAGAGATAGATCTAGTCTTGTTAAATTGAATATGCATGTATACCTATATATATTACATACCATTAACACTCATTTATTGGTTTCAGGAGCAACCCAATCAAGGAGGCAAACATGATCAGCATTTGCACAATAGAAAACGAGGCAGACGTGATCAGCGTTTGCAGTCTCAATCACGTGGGCTAATGGATGAGAACATAAAGCTGATGAAAGATCAGCTCATTAGAGCAAAAGCATATTTAAGTTTTGCACCACCAAGTAGTAAATCTCACCTGATGAAAGAGTTGAGAACTCGAACGAAAGAGACCGAACATGCAGTGGGTGATGCTTGCAAGGATTCTGATTTGCCACGGAGGTAAAAAAAAAAAAGTAGACAAAACTTGCCAATGCATTTTATATCCAATAACAAACTTGAATTCTTGATTACCTGAGTAACTAAGCTTAAATTAACGGTTAAATTGCTAACGCTTAACTTTATGCCTGAGGAAATGTTGATTTTTTCAGTGCTTCAAAGAAAATGAAAGCAATGGAGGCTTCATTGTCCAAAGCAAGTCGTGCATACCCTCACTGCTCTCAGATGTCAACAAAACTTCGTGCCATGGCTTATAATGCTGAAGAACAAATTCGGGTGCAGAAGAATGAAGAGTCATATCTTGTTCAACTTGCTGGAAGGACTACCCCTAAAGGCCTTCATTGTCTTTCCTTGCGGTTGACGGCTGAATATTTTTTCCTTCAACCTGAGGAAAGGCAGTTTCCTAACCAACAAAAGTTGAACGATCCAGACCTTCATCACTATGCCGTATTCTCTGACAATATTTTGGCTTGTGCAGTGGTTGTTAACTCCACAATTTCCTCCGCGAAGGTAAACTGCCTTTGCTACTGCCATTTTTTTTTCAATTTTCATCCAATTTCAATCTCTGGTTGTTTTATGATGTTAAACTTGGCTGTGCTTGTTCAAAGTGTTTGACACTATTTTACATTCACATAAAATAATTGTGTTAGATCATTCGAGGATGCTTCGTTGTTTTACGTTACTAGAGAACAACTGATATACTTGTTATTTATAATGGATAATAAGGATAAGACTCTCCTGTCCTTGCTCTCCTTTGATGAGTGTACGAAAGTCAGTTTTGGATTGAGGCAATGTTTTTACATGTTGATGGATGTAATATACCCTGATAATTAATTTTGGCTATGCAGGAACCAGAGAAAATTGTTTTTCATGTGGTGACTGATTCTCTCAACCTCCCTGCAATTTCGATGTGGTTTCTATTAAATCCTCCTGGCAAAGCAACAATTCATATTCAGAGCATAAAAAATTTTGATTGGCTGTCTACTACGTATAATTCAACTTTGCAGGAACAGAAGTCCAATGATCCAAGATATAATTCTGCCCTTAACCATCTTCGGTTCTATCTGCCAGACATATATCCAGCACTGAATAAGATTCTGCTCTTTGATCATGACATTGTAGTACAAAGAGATTTAACTGAAATTTGGAGTGTTGACATGAAGGGGAAGGTAAATGCAGCTGTGCAGACTTGTATGAAAAGTGAAGCTTCGTATCATGTGATGCATATGCTTGTGAACTTTTCAGACCCATTTTTGGAGAAGAGATTTGATGCCAGTGCTTGCACATGGGCATTCGGTATGAATTTGTTTGATCTCCGAGAATGGAGAAGAAAAAAACTAACCGGGCTCTATCGTGGTTACTTGCAACTGGTATCGGCTTTTACTACCTTTCTTTCCGCACATGTTAATACATTATGCTTGTGATTTCTTTTCTTTCTAGTGGCTGCTGCACATTAATTCCTTGAACAGATGGTTAACATTTCTTCTAAATGACATGATTGCTTGTTTTCTCCATATCAGTGGTGTTTTTTTCTTCTGATGAATCTTATAAGAATGTTAATTTGGTGCTTGTTTCCAAGATTCTTCCTACGGTTGTGTGTTTTATCATATGCTTGTCGGTTTCGTTACAGGGACTTAAGAGGCCATTGTGGAAAGCAGGAAGCTTGCCCCTAGGATGGATTATCTTCTACAATCAAACTGTGGCTTTGGAAAAGAGATGGCACACTCTCGGGCTAGGTTATAATGCTGGTCTCAGTTTGAGCGATATCGAGCTTGCTGCAGTTTTACATTATGATGGGCTCCTGAAACCTTGGTTGGAAATCGGAATCCCTAAATACAAGGGGTATTGGAGCAGACATTTGCGGTATGACCAACCTTACTTGCAACAGTGCAATATCAATGAGTGACAGAAATCACAAGCATACGAGTGGAATTCTTTGATTCATACCACATTACTAGTTGCAGCTCCCAGACAACCTTATTGATCTGATTCTTTTAAGGATCTTTCATGTAAATGGCAACTCATTTTTTAGGATCCGGCTGTAATCTTTCAGGGGTTGGGTACATTTGTACATAACTGGTATCAAAATAATTCCACTAAATTAAAGGTCAGATATACTTGAAATCAGACTTTTTTTGTAGGGTTCCAAGTTAACTTTCTTGTCTTTGTCACGACTTAACCTGTAAATCCATTATTTGTAGCAAATTCTGTAAGCTCAACTTTAGCAGTTGATTCTCTTTCTCCCAGTTGAAGAAGTAATATGGCAGCCATCTCAGTTACCTCGTCAATCACTCCTACAGCTGTTGCCAGCAGGCCTTCACCGATGCTTGCATCTCCGGTCGCCATTGGTAAGTTTCTATGATAATTTCTTTCCGGGTGGGGTGGGGGGTCATTTCAACAGCAAATTTTGGTTGCAGGGATGCCAAAGAAAGGGGAAGTGATGTGTTCGACGGAGAAAGCGATGGGCATGAGCGCATCATTGCTGGCAGCAGAGTGTTAGGCCGAATTGTATAAAAGCTAACATATCCTTTGGTTGGTGATAAGATTCATCCCATTACTTCATACAACTAAAGAATAACCGGCCATTGATTGAACATCCATTATAATAATAAACTCCAAAAAACATGTCAAATTACTTCTAGGCATCACTCGAGTATCAGTTGGACTTCAAAAAGCAGCAAGCATTTTAGACTAGCCAACCATTATCCATTATACTTCTACTTCTACTCCTGTGCATTCCTTTCCCTCTGAAAATACCAGTTACAATAACACTATAGTCCAATATACATATATATATATATATATATATATATATAATGCAGGTCAGACATCCCACTAAAAGAAAAATCAGAGCCCCCCACTATGAAAGTGCTTCCATCATGGTCCACTAACCACACCTTTGATGCATAGAGAACAGCATATCAATTGAGGTTTGACAATTCCCTCCCCCTTTTTCATCTTGTTAACACATGAGGGCTCTGCCTGTATTTTTTTAGGCAGACATCAAAACCTGTTTGAATATTATTTTAAAAAGTTGGGAAAGAAAGGAATCTGACTTATATTTTAGTATTGTGGGACCCAAGATGGACTGTGGGGGTGCTTACCCTTATTTTCGTTCTCTTTCTTTCTAGGGTCTATGGAGGATTTGTTTCGGGTTTAATGACGGAGGAGGTATCCGGCGGTAGTGTGTGGTAGATTGCTGTGGCGAGTGAGATAGGCATGATGCAAAGGGCCTTTGATTGAAGGAATTGCATGGCAGCTCCAACGTTCTCTTCCATGAGCTTGGCTACCTGTCGCTCAGTGCCATCGTTTGACCATTTCTCCCATGCCGGTTGGCTCCTTCCAACCTCACCACTTTCATCCTGGTGTGTGATAGAGGAAGCTTAATTTCCCGATTGATTGGCTGCAATACAGTATAAAAGGAAAATGTGGAACATATGAATGATTACATATTTGTTACCTCAATTGATGATAGTGGGATGTCCGTTACGAGTGGTGCCACTGCACCTGCCCCGCCCACCCTACTCATGCTCAAAACCTGTTAAATAATCAACCAACAATGACCCCCCAAGTATATTGGAAAAGGAAAACTTTGGAAACTACAAGGCAAATTCATCTAACCTGAGCAGCACTACAATATGAAGTTTAAAAAAAAGAATATGAAGTACAATCTCGAACACGTAAGCAGAATTAATGGGACCTTAACTTGGAGCCTCAGGAACTTCACATAATCTACAATTTCATCGAGCATGACTGCTCTATCAGTCTGCACGAAGAAACATATGTCACTTCTAAATGAAGTAAGATAGATTAACATGGTTGAACTTTCCCCCAACACACAAATCTACCGAAGTCACCCGTCTCAAAGAGATCCATATAACAATGATCAACTTAGTCATTAGCTCTAAGATTAGGACACTCGAATGGATCCAATATTTACACAGTTTTAACGCTTTCACATCTCAAGGTTAGTCGTGGAACTTTATTGCAAGGTTACACAACAAGATACTGGAAATACAAGTCATTTCATTTGAAACAATAGTAAAGGAACTGACCTTGTTAACACTAGGAACAAGTTCCTGTAATGCTCTGATTCTTTCAGCAATTCTCTCCCTGCGCAACTGTACCAATGGAGAAAGCGGAAAGGATCAATATGACTAGTTCTGGTGTAACTGTCTACTGAGCAGGTTAATCACTATTTAGTTCAATGGGATGAACTTCGACACCACAGATATTATCAGATTAATCACTAGTTATATCATAAGGCATCAACTCACTCTATCCAGTTTCTAACTTCCTACAATTTCCCTGGCTATGGAACTAACTTAATCATGCCTTTTGATTCTAAACAAGAAACATAAGCCTCGATGACCGCTCTTCGATATACGTTTCCAGTCTCATGGTTTCGGTTTTAATAAATTAAGCTTACCCGTTCAGCAATGCTATGTGGATCTGTGGCCTGTCCTCGTCTAGCCCGCACCCTCGGACGCATCGTTGGTAGATGTGGTGATGGATCAACAGTTGCAGGCATTGGTGAGCCATGGAAAACCTGAAAAATTATATAGGATTTACAGAACCATCTTTCTTCTCAACAAGAAAAAAAGGGTAAAGAAAAAAAAAAGAACATCACCAATTCACCGTAGCTGCAATAGTTTGAGTAAACCTAATCTGATGTTTTAGAATTTTATTAGTGGAAACAACATAAATCTCACTAGAATCTTTTAGAATTTTAAAAAGCTGTGCATAATATTTCCCATGAAATTTGTAGAATAAACATGAGTTAATTAATGAGAAATTCAAAAGTACTATTTTTCTTACATTTTTCACAGAAGAAGCCCTTCCATCAACGACTTCATCCCGAAAGCGCTTGCTGCTACCGGAAGCTTCATCAGGCTTCAAAAACCCGCCTTTCCCTTGGTCCAAGCTCAATCCCAACGGAAAAACCTGTCCAGAAAACGCACCGCCTCCGATTCCACCGAGTCGTCCAGCACCAGCACCAGAGCTGAGCTGTAGAAACATTGGCGCCGCAGCTCCCGCAGCGGTTCCAGACATCCCACCGTCGGGTCCCGCCAAACCCGTCTCAGAAGGCGCGAAGTTCGGGAGACCGAGGATTTGCTCAAGGAAATCATCGGCGGGAGCTTCATGGGGGTTATTGGCCATGACAAAGTCGAAAAACAGAGTTGAAGCTACCAAACATGCAAAAAATTGAAAACCCAAACAAAATTAAAGAAGAAGAATGAAGTCAGTTCATATCTTTCTGTTGTCAAGATTCAATCTTTAAAGTCTTGGGTTTACTTATGTTTAGGGGTTCTTGACTTGATCTCTGAGAAAGAAACGGAAGGGGAAAGAGTGGAGGAAAAAGGGGACTTTTATATATATAATCTTGGTTAAAAATGTTTCCTTTTTGTGTGAAATCCGAAAGGTGGTCGAATTCTGACCAATTTTATGTGTGAAACCATGTATTTTGTCTTTGTCTGTGTTAATCGGTCGTTGGTGGTCCTAAAACGGCGTCGAATTTCATGTATGATCTTGGGAGTTATAGCATGGAAAACTGGGGAACTGGGAACGGTTTGATTATCGGTTTCGGGAGTGTTTAAATTTTATTTTTTATATAATAAATATTTTAATTAAAATAAATATCTAATATTCTTATTCTATCCTGTTTTAAAGTTATTTTTTTTTAAATTATCATTAAATTATAACTTAACATAGTACTTTTATCGATAATAGATCATTTGATAAAATAGGTGAAATTCAACGAATATATTAACTGTAACAATGACATTAATTTTAAGATTTTTAAATTTTTAAAATTCAAAGATTTAAGATTTTTCTAAAAAAATCTATTTTTTAAAAAATAATATATATTAAATTCTAATTAAATAATTTTTTAATAATATTATCTTAAAATAATAACAAAATAAAAAATTTAAGAAAAATTCTATAACGGACGTCAAACATTGTTGAACACCACTAATATTGAACATCGTTAAACACTATTAAATTAATTAATAAAAATTTAAAATTTCAATGACTTAATATGTAATTAATAAAAGAATGATAAATTCAACATATAATTAATAATTGTATGATTAGTCCTTTAGATTTTTATTCTTTATAAATTAATTTAATAATGTTCAATGGTATTCAACATTAACGATGTTCAGCGGTGTTCGACGCCTGTTATAGACTCATCCAAAATTTAAACATATATTTTAGGGATGAGTCTACCACGTGCGTCGAACATTGCTGAACACTACTAACGTTGAACACCGCTGAACACTATTAAATTAATTAATTAAAGTTAAAAAATTTAAGGACTAAACGTATAATTTCAGATTATTTAAAATAAAATTTAAAATAAATTATTTTTATATATTTTATATACTTTTAGTATAAATTATTTTTAATTTAAAAAATAAAAAATATTAAATAAAAAACCTAAAACCCTAAACTCAAAGACCTAAAATTACTAAACCTTAAACCCTAAATTCCAAAATACTAAATCCTAAACTCTAAACACTAAAAATAATAAACTATAAACTCTAAATATATAACCCTAAACCCTTAAACCCTAAAATAGAAAATTTGAATATATAAAAATATTAACCCTAAACCCTAAAATTAGTTTAGGGTTTATAATTTTAAGGTTTAGGGTTTAGAATTTTATGGTTTAGATTTAGTGTTTAGGGTTTAGTATTTTTAGGGTTTTAGGTTTTGGGTTTTGGATTTAAGTTTTAGGGTTTAGGATTTGGAGTTTAATGTTTAGTGATTTTAATTTTGGGGTTTAAAGATTAGGATTTTTTAATTTTTAAATTAATTTAAATTAATATTTTATTCAATTATTCAAAATAAAATAATATATATAGAAAGTAATTTAATAAAAATTTATTTTAAAAAAATTATAATTATATGTTCAGTCCTTAAAATTTTTAATCTTTATTAATTAGTTTAATAGTATTCAGCGGTGTTCATCATTAATGATGTTCAGCAATGTTCCACGCCCGTCGTAGAATTTTTTTATATTTAGTTAAAAAAATTTAATACTTATTTCAATTAAAAATATATAAGACTTTTTTAACATTTCAAAATAATTTATCCTCTTCGTAATAATTATAGAAATAAATTAAAAGTCTTAAAAAAAAGGATGTTTTACTTACATGCCTCAAAGTGGTCATCTGTGGTCATTTTTTTTAAAAGATAAAAAGGGCTTCATTAAAAATAAATTATAAATAATTTAATATTATTTAAATAAATTTTAAAATTAAAATTTTATATATATAAAAATAAGAGATAAGAAAATCTTTAAAAATATATACGGCAATATTTTATTTCTTTATTGCCATGTTCAAATTAGGCAATTTGATTTTTTTTATTATTTTAAAAATAAATTAAAAGTACAGGCCAGAGATGACTAAACCTACTTTTGTCAGTATTTCATTTTTATAGACATATACAAATTTAGGTTTTATCACTTCTACAAAGTACATGTTTTGAAATAGATGTAATTCAAGGTGTATATGAATTAAAAAATATCCTGAAAAAATAGATGATATTTATCTTATAAAATTTTAATTTAACCGATTTTGTTTTATAAAACATATTATTAAAATATATATAAATATTATTTTATAATTATTAAATAATTTAATAAATTTAATAATAATAAATAAATATTATTTAACTCTCGATCGTCTCAATCTAGTAACCCAACTAATAGGGTTACTCCAACAAACCTAATTAAGTGAAGTCAACTACTTATAACAGCTACTCAAATATATCACAAGTTCATAATTAGGCAACTTATGGTTACATACATGGTGAATCCAAACCCAGCAAAACCTAAATAAATAAATCACAAAAATTTAGAACCCTATTGATTTAATTTAATCCACAGCGAAAGAGAAATCCTCTTGTCAAAAGAATACATCACAGTAATGGCTATTCCTCTCAAGTCAGCAGCAGCAGGTTGTCTACAGTTAAAGAACCACAATACCCTCTCTCTTCCATCTCGGGTTCCCTCCGGCAAAGCATTGGTTTCAACCAAGAGATTCACTCCAATGGCTACCATAAACACTGCTCAAACTCTGGGCCTCTCTGATACTTTCTCTAAATTGAAAAAACAAGGCAAAGTAAGCATTTTTCCACTTTTGGTTCCATGGGTATTCATTTACTGCTGTAAGTTGAGTAGAAGAGATTGATTGTATAGTTTTATGGTGTCGTAAATATCCCAACTTTATATTTTTTTTCATCTGTTTTTGCATGTGATGTTTCTGGGTTTTGACTTTAATTTAAGTTTGTATTTGAGGAATCATGGGTTTGCTAGGATAATATCCCTTGTTGAATTGATACTTTCATGGATTTGAGATTCTTGACAGGAGATGTGGCTTTATTTGGAAGAAGAAGATTGGTTGTTTGATGATGTAAATTTTATACTTGATGAAAGAATACCTTAGTTATTTTGAAAATTCAAGAAAAACTATCAAGGAATGATGAAAAATGTTTATGTTCAATGGCATGAAATTTGTGCTTAAAAATCTACAACACCAAAGGTTGCTGTCTGGTGTAACAAGCATTTTATTTCCGAAGGTTGCATTCATCCCATACATCACAGCTGGGGACCCTGATCTTTCAACAACAGCAGAGGCTCTTAAGGTTCTTAACTCATGTGGCTCGGACATTATTGAACTGGGTGTTCCTTATTCTGATCCTCTGGCTGACGGTCCGGTAATTCAGGTCTGTTAACAATGTAATTCCTTTTTGAATCTTTTCATTTGTTTTTCAAATATCTTAGTGATGTTTCTTTTGTTTAGGCGGCGGCTACTCGTTCATTGGCAAAAGGAACCAACTTTAATGCTATTCTTTCAATGTTGAAGGAGGTAGGACTAGTGCCCACTGCCCAGTGCCACGGCCCCTATGTTTACTTCCTAAATCCTAACTTGAGGGTTATTTTATAGTTATGCAATTTTATATTGTACAGGTGGTTCCACAGTTATCTTGCCCGATTGCTCTGTTTACATATTACAACCCGATTCTGAAGCGTGGGGTTGAGCAGTTTATGTGCACTGTAAAGGACACAGGCATACATGGTAAACATGTTATGGTTTTATTAAGACAAGTTGAACTATGTTGTTGCTTATGCTGCTTTTGCTTCTATCTTGGGATTTTTTTATCTAATCCAAAACTTGGGTCTGATATCTATCGCTTGTAGCTTTTTCGTTGCGGAGATTAGCATGTTTTGCTCTTATTCCCTTCAAGACTCCCAAGTACCAACATTTGTATGCTGTGCTTACCTCAATATTTCCATAAACCCTTGCAGGACTCGTTGTTCCGGATGTCCCCCTCGAGGAGACTGAAATTTTGAGAAGAGAAGCTCTCAAAAATAAGATCGAACTGGTACACCCCCACTATAATCGGATATTTGAAGGCGACATTAGGAACCAATGAGCTATCCGATTAACCGTAGCAACTCATTTAGTTTTTGCAGTCCATACTGCATCATATGCCTTCCCCTTTTTCTTTTCTGGAATAAAAGTCAATCTAGTGACTTATCTGCTTGTGTGGTTAAGGTACTGCTTACAACACCAACTACGCCAAAAGACCGAATGAAAGCTATTGTTGAAGCATCAGAAGGATTTGTGTATCTTGTAAGATCCTCTTACAAATTTGATGACAATTTTTACCAGTTCTTTTCATGTCAAGTTTTTGACAAAGAAAAATTCAAACTTTGATAAGTTTTTTTAACAACTATCTTGATATTTCCTTGTGTGCTGAAAATTCAGGTGAGCTCAATCGGAGTTACCGGTACCCGTGCATCTGTAAGCGACCGGGTTCAGACCCTTTTAAGCGACATTAAGGAGGTTTGTATTGACAAGAAGAGTCAATATATCACTAACTAGAAAGACAATTATTAAATCGAACATTATCAAATCTTTGAGAGCAACAAATTAACAAAGTTTTAAGAAATTCTGATGGTTGAAGCCCCTTCTACTTTTCAATGGCAGGCGACAACCAAGCCTGTTGCAGTTGGCTTTGGGATATCGGAACCTGAGCATGTGAAACAGGTAGGTTTTCGAAACATCCTACTTGATGCATGTGTATCTTCCTAGTTTTTGCTTCTACGTAGATGTTGATAACATGATCGGAGCATGTCGTAATTGACACTACAGGTAGCCGGATGGGGAGCCTACGGTGTGATCGTCGGTAGTGCCATGGTGAAGCTGCTGGGTGAAGCTAAGTCTCCGGAGGAAGGATTGAAGTCACTAGAAACTTTTACCAAATCCTTGAAATCTGCACTCCCTTGACGATCTAGCGGTACCCATATTTGGAAGAGAAATTATATCATGGGTTAGTTCCACCACGTTATCTATGGGACCAACTAATAAAAATTATTCACCTCATTGTTTTTTTAATTTTTCAAGGGAAAAATCACTTAAAAAAAATGACATGGAAAGATGGGTAGTTTTTATTGAAATAATATGAAATAATATGGAAAGATGGGTAGTTTTAATTTTTCTGTTTTGAAATAATATGAAATATTTGGTTATGCGGTACCCATAGTTTGATTAAACTTTCATAATTTAATAGATTAATACATCAATAAAAAAACAATTTTATATTTTATACAAATATTTTTTATTAATATTATATTTTTAAATTAATTTTTATATATACAATATTATTGTGTTATATAAATTTATAATATATTTTAAATTATTTGTCATAAACTCGGTTCATTCAATTATTTTTTAGCAATATTTATCAAATCCCCCAACGCTTACTTTCTATTTCATTACTGGGAAAATCTCTTGAATATTGATGTTGGGGAAATTTTTTTTAAAGTATTGTTTTTCTCATTTTATTCCTTGAAATATTGATAATTCTATAACGATTTGAAGTTGATATCAAAAAACTTCAACTTTAAATAATGCAAGGAGAAGATGAAGTCAAAAGGCTTTGATTTTAAATAGTGTAAAGGGTGAAGACAGAGCCAAAAGGTTATCTTTATGTAAATATTGCATGTTTTATCTTCGCCAGCAGTGTTCAGATGCTAAAGTTAGAGCTTTTTGTCTTCATCTTTACCCTTATATTATTTAAAATCGAAGTTTTTTAGTTTCTTCTTCACCCTTGTACTATTTAAAATCAAAAACTTTTAATATCAACTTTTAATTACTGTATAATCATTAATATTTTAAAAAATAAAATGAAAAAAAAGCAATACTTTGGTAAAAAAAATTCCCAAGAGATTTTCCCATCCATTACTACAAACAAAATTTCGACAAATGGGCCCCACATTCACACTTTTGTCCCTAAAAGCGAACAATTTTCATGGGCTCCACACATCTTTTTTTCGTTTCTGCCTTTCTGGGCTTTAGCCATTGAATACAGAATCAAGTGTTCCAAATTCCAGGAATAGCCATCCCAGTCACCCACTGATAAGCTAACAAGTCTACAGAAGACCAGGCTATTATCCACGTCGCATAAATGGTAAAACTGGAAGATAAATAGAAAAAGACAAGTTGCGTCTTGCAAATAGAGAAGAAAGGGAAAGAAAAAATGTTTTACTGAAAACGATGAAGAGTGTTTTCTCAGTTGACGATTTCTCCGACACCTTCTGTGTGGCTTCGATGGAGGGGATGAATCGGAGCCAATCGGAGTGGGCGTTGGAGAAGTTTCTAGAAGAATTTTCTGGTACTGGTGTGGCGATACCGGGGTCACGTGCGGGAGAGAATGTGATTGGTCCGTCCTTGGCAGAACCTCGTCCGTCTGTTTCGAAAGCTGAAAAGGTTGACGGGGATGGAGGCGTGTTGGAGGTCAAAGAGCTTAATAATCATAACCATCCACCGTCTGATTCGACGCCGATGGTCCCGATTGACTCTGATGAGTACATCGCAATCCTCAAGAACAAACTACATCAAGCCTGCGCTGCTGTTGCTCTCTCTCGTGTATATTTCTGTCTCTAATCTTCATTTTCGAATTGGATTTTTATTTTTCAAAAAAAAAAAAACTGAAATGTTATATTGCAAACAAATTATTCAGGCAACGGCTGTGAAGGCAGAAAGTTCGCCTGCCAAAGCTGAAAATCAAGCGCTTCAATCGGGATCAGATGTTCAAGGTAAGCCTAGAGTTTTTCATTTGTTTAAGTTTTCAATTTTGATGCTGTGTTCTACTGTATTTTTTTGTATGGCAATTTGAATCAGTTCAATCAGAGGTGCCTTAGCAGGAATTAGACTGGGTTAGAGTTGATTGGTAATGGTAATAAGTGTTTCTAATCTGATGCAAAGTGAGTTATAGTTTGTGTAAAACATATGCTTTTTATCTTGTACAATTAGTATTCTTTTTCTTCTTCCTGAAATTCGGTAAGGATCAGAAATCTAGTGGAATGTCCACATAGAGTTTAATATTGGGTGATTAACAGAGTGTTACTTATAAGCTTGTGTCGTTGCAATCACTAAACATTAACTTCAGATTGAACGAAGTACTAGGACATGTCTATATGGGATTGAATTGAATGTAAATCATCTAATCTGACTTGTTGGGGTCAGCTATGCTGAATGAAGATGCGAATGTTTTTTTCTAGTTTGCTCCCTTCTAAGATTACTCCATCAATGCTTGTTTCATTCTCATCTGTTGCAGGATCCATCATATGCATACATCATTCGTGATTATGCCTAAGAATAATAATGCTGCATGTTTTCACCGAGTACAATGTGATCAATTCTCCAATTTAGCTTGTGTTTAAAGTAAGAAGTGAAGGAAAATGAGAAAACAATGGAGGGATACAAAAAAAAGGTTTCTTTACTATATTTTTCTTAAATTTTATTAGTTCCACATTAACTTTAGGCAGGCATTTAAACAAAACAAGTAACATGCCCGTTTTTTATAAAAAATTTCTTCACTTCTTTTAACCAACTTTTTCTTCACATTTTCTAAGATCTGAACAGTAAACAATATACTAAAGAACTCTTGAGCTCTTTATTCAATATCAACACTTCCTTTAATTACTTATAATTGTATCTTGCTCATTTTCATCATTCAAATTCCATTGCCGTAGGGTCTCAAAGACACGTGAACAGGTTGAACCTGATACTGGTATTTCAGCTGTTTCAACTACACACAAAAAATCAGGGACACAAGTGAGGCAAACCACAAGTGGATCATCAAGAGAAGATTCAGATGATGGTGAACTTGAAGGAGATACTGAATCCATCGAAAACATGGATCCGGCTGATGCTAAACGTGCAAGGAGGTAGCCATGTTTGTATTGTTTTGTCGTATTATTGATTGGCGTGAGGTGTTTGAATATATGTTCTGTTTGTTATTATCTTTTGCTTAACATGTTTGATTTCCCATTTTTTCTCTTTTCCTTTGTTCTAATTAAAGTCGTAGTTCCTCTCTTTTAACCTTGACGTATCACTGGTTTCATAGGAATAAAAGTCCCAAGTAATAGTTATAATAATTAATTTGTTATATTGGAAGAATCAAATATTTATTAGCAGATAGAACTTAAGCTTTTCCCTTGCCTTGCTTCCGGATTGCTTCCGGATGAGTGAATTAATACATTCATACAAACTCATTTTTTATTTTGCTGTCACCATTACAAAGTTTTCCTCAGCTAATCCATATTTTTGACGATGCCTCAGAATGCGGTCAAATAGAGAATCAGCCAGACGCTCTAGAAGAAGAAAGCAAGCACATATGAATGAACTTGAAGCACAGGTGCACATTATTCCCCCTTCACCTTATGGTCTCCTGCACTCTATTCTGTTGTCTTTTTTGATCCTTCTAGTGATTTGTTCTAGGTTGGTCAATTAAGAGTTGAACATTCCACATTACTCAAGCGTCTAGCTGACATGAATCACAAGTATGATGAAGCTGCTGTTGACAATAGAATTCTGAAGGCTGATATTGAGAACTAAGGCAAGCTATCATCCTTGTCTAACTTGCATTTTTTTATCCTGGTCCATTTATTCTTCAGCTAGTTAATACATGATCCTCCTGATAGTTGAAAACTTACTTCCAAATAAATGACAGGAGAATATGTCATTGTGACAGAAGAAGTTTGTGAAGATTAGTCTGTGGCAAGTTTTGAAAAAGCCACGGGCAATTCATAGTCCTTCATCCAGAATTGCAGGATTTAACTGCAAATGTGCTTGCAGAATATATAATCGGCAATTCTCTTGGGGAATGGAGATTATTTTGGATTTGTATGTGCTTCATTTCAGGAATCTGCTGCACATGTCCAGCACTGACACACTGTTATTTCAATGGTGTGTTCAACTGTCATAAACTTAAAATTGTTCATGATTTGTATGTCAAGCTCAATTTTTACAATATATACTGACATGATCTCTTGTGTAATGTCGGTGTTTGGACTGTTGCTAACTGTGAAACACACTCATGCATCTTTATGCCTGAAACTGCAGCAAGAGTATTATAGTTCTTCAACTATTTTACCTCTTGCAAATAATCACTGTTGATTATGATCTCTGCAACTTCATTCCGTGTTGTTAGGTTTGATTGTTCTATTCTGAAAATTTCAGGTGAAAATGGCCGAAGAAACAGTTAAGCGTGTGACTGGGATTAACCCTGGTATTATATCTATGCCCAACGTACCTAGTGTAGGCATGCGTTTCATTAGCAGTCCATTGGAAGCATCCACGGATTTGGTGCCACTTCAGCCAAATACTAATCAGTTATTTCACCAACCAGTTCCTAGTATCGCTGCTCCCTTGCATCACCCAAGACTGGACAGTAGTTTTGCAGTCAACAACCTGGTCCCTCCTTTTGTTAACCCACAAACAGAGATAGGAGTGAAAAATGTTGATGAACCATCCTCATTGCAGCATGCGCCTGGTGGCGTGCAAAAGCATATTGGCCCTGGTGTGAGTCCATGCACGCCAATTCCTGGCTGGGAATCTGTACTACCCCATGCTGCCGCCGAGAATAACAAGCAAAGCTGAATCACTGTCCTTCCTCCGATGTCATTGAGACATGGATTCAGAACTGGGCTGTTGGTAAAACTATTGGTTATTTCTTTTCATGGGCATTGATCACTCTCACTGCATTTTTGTACTTACGAATTAAGATCTTCGGCATTGACCATCGAATCATTTCTTTCATAATAACATTGACTCATCAGTTCCTTGGTGAAAACTTTTATGGTAAATA
This sequence comes from Abelmoschus esculentus, assembly GCA_035048815.1. Taxonomy (NCBI): domain Eukaryota; kingdom Viridiplantae; phylum Streptophyta; class Magnoliopsida; order Malvales; family Malvaceae; genus Abelmoschus; species Abelmoschus esculentus. Next base: position 11,541,220 of record JAUCBN010000051.1, on the reverse strand, counting down.
ATCCTGTAAGAAATTGCTATTGACACCATTTTTGGTGCTGAAGGATCCAAATATGGTATTAGGGTACTTCATGCCTGCTGTGGTGGACCATAGGGAATGGCTGCTCATTGGGCGAGTGACATTGAATTAGATCATTCAAGGTATGTTTTACACAATATTTTTATATTGCAAATGATGTAAACCTCGGTGGACAATGGCTTTGAAAATCAATTAAAATCCCAAGCTAAAACAGTTCACCGTTTCCTCATATTGGATGTATCACTTAGTGAATTGAAGAGACTTTGTATTTCCTAGATGAACACCCATCGTCTGCCAAAGGCATGATTTATGAAAATGCAAACCATGGGAATTGTTACAGCTCAATCACAAAACTAGGGTTGATCAAACTCAGATTCGAAAAAATTAAATTATTCAATGCGACGTGAAAAATACTCTAATTCGTTGGTTTTTTATTTTCCTTAAGAGTTGTATGTTTATTTATTTTTTTCAAATAATAAAAATATTTTAAATTGGATCAGGTTAAGATTGAGTTTTGAATTTTAAAAATTAGATTTTAAATAAAATCTTTTTAAATTTAAGTAGAATTGTAGGTAAAAAATTCAGATCAAATTTAAATAAGTCAAAAATCCGATTTTATGTCCTCAAGGATGTGAATTTCAAAGTTGAGAAGGGAATGAAGGCGTGGACAAAATTATTGACATCTGAAAATCCAAAGCTCACTTTTTTGTCTTGATTATATAAAACAATGCTAATTGCTACACACCTAAGTTACAAAGCTGGCAACTGACTACTTAAATAGTAGAAAATAAGAATGTAACAAAAAAATATATAGAAAAATAAGAAGAACGTTTTATATATTTGTTTCAGGAAATATATAAATTAATTCAAGTTTTAGTTTACTTTTAATAATATCCACTGTAAATTCCTACCCAACGTTGGCTTTTATCAACTTCAAGAAGGATGTACATGTGTCGGATGATCAAATTTCAAAGAGTTTAATAAAATTTCACGTGGACATTGACAAAACAATTTAAAGGAATTATTTAAAAATGGATCTTTTGACAAAACAGTGTTTACTTTTAGTATTTTTAGGAAAAAATAGAGAACCTAATCATTTAAGTTAGGGTGGTAAATGAGATAAAATAGATCGTGAGTTATTCAAGTTTGATTTGGTCAAAATTCGATAAACACTCGATTTAATTAAACTCGGTTTGAATTTTTGACGAAACAAGACAAGTTACATAATACCCCACTTGAAAACTTACGTGTTACTTAAAAATATAAATATACTATATTTTATAATTTAAAATCTAAATTTTTAAACTTAAAACCTTAAACATAAATCTTAAACCATAAATTAACACACTAAAACTTAAAATTAACAAGGTTGAGTTTATAAACTTGTGTATCAAAGTTTTTTCTTCATTAGGCTTTAAATGAGATGTGACAAATAAGAGTTAATTGAGTATAACACAGTCAAAGATTGGTCAACACTTGACTCGATTAGGCTCGAATAAAGCTCGAACTCGACTCATTTCGAGTTCTTAAACGAGACGAGTAGAGCATAGATTTTTCAGGCTCGTTTAAAATTACTCAAGATCGAATTCGATACGAAATCTTAATGAACCAAACTTAACACTACTCGAGTTTAACTCGACTCATTTACCCCTAGGGATAGCAAAAATACCCGACCCGGTGTGCCCCGACCCGACCCGGTCGGGTTTTCTCTTTAAATTTCAGGGCTCGGGCGGGGCGGGGCTTAGGAATCATTAAGTTGGGGCGGGTTCGGGTATTTATTTAAAATTCTTCGCCCCGCCTTGGTATATTTTTATATATTTTATAAAAAAATATCATTATACATAAACATTTTATGGGTTTTAAGTATTTTTATACTTTTTGAAGTTTATTCTTGTAATAAAAAAATTAGATATTGTTCAAATTTTAATATATTCGATTCTGTTAATCGATGATTCAATTTTTTTTCTTTTAAATATGTAATTTAACATGTGAGTAATTTAAATTATATTTTATTTTTTAAATAAATTTAAAGTTACTTAAAAACCATAATTTATGATTGTGATAAAAAGTTGATCGAATCTAACTTTTATCGTTGATGAAGATTATTTTTTTGGGGGTCAGGTCGGATCAGGGTCGGATTTAAAAAATAATATATCGGGGCGGGACGAGGCAGATGAATTAATATTTTAATCCGGATCGAGTCGAGATCGAGTTTAAAAATTATTAAATCGGGTCGGGGTCGGAGCGGCCAAAAATCCACCCGCCCCGTTTCCATCCCTATTTACCCCCTCTTTGCGGCAGCCATGGAGCTTTAACGTACAATACAATATAAAATAACTAATCCAACGGCTTATGAGTTATGAGATGAATGATGATGATATTGAAAGGCATTTTGAATTGAACGCAATTTCCAACTTACGATGCAAACCCCTTTACTTCAGTAGTACGAGGCGGAAACGACGAGTTTTGGTGCATCCTTCCCCTTAGCGACTGTTGGTTTAAATTTGTTGTTCACTTATCGTTGTTGGTATGCTTGTGGAGGCAGGAAGCTTCGGCAATTGGCTACAATCCACAACCAACACACTATAATTTTGCAAACATTCAAAGCAAAAAGACAGTTTCAAAACAACAAGACTGGAGATATCTAACTTAAAACTTCCAAACACCCAACTGCAAAGCTTCTACTACCATCAGGTTCTGTTTCGCAGGACACTGGGGGGAGACTTTCATGTCCCAGGCGGAGTATTCTGAAGGGGTGACAATAATTCCAATACTTACAGATGTTGTATTTATCTAACAGAAACCAGATTTGAAACACCTAAAAAACTCAGTGGAATCCATGGAGGTATAAGAGCACACAAAGGAATCAGTTTGAAGGATTTACAGAAGAAAGAATAAGAGAAACCAGTTTCAGAACAAAAATTATACTGCTAAAAATATTATTTTTATAAAACTTTATTCATATGATCAGATCAACCCTTACATCAAAAACAGAAGGGGATTCAAATAGTTAAGTCATGCATCCAGGGTGTTGGATTCTCTGATAACCCAAATGGGAAAACAAAAACAGATAAAAAAAAATCAAAAATCAAAATTTTATTGGGTCATCTTCAATTAGTGAAGCCAAACCAGTGACGATCTTGGCTCCAGTTAGCGAGGTCTTGGTCTTTATCTCAGGCGGCACCCACCATTCATTCTCCACCTGTTTCTTCACTGCATCTTCAGAGCTCTCAGACAGAGCAAATATGGATTCGCCCAATGAGTTATCTTTCTCTTCAGGATTCAATAAAGGTTGGCTTTTCTCTTTAGCTACGGTTTCGAATTCGAATTCTTTGGGTGTTTCAATTGTGGGTGTAGGAGTAGGTGAAGGCGTGGTTCGGTTATGAGGAGAGAGCCATTTGGACTTGACATACTCAGCTTTTCGCCATGGAGGAATATGCATTCCCTTCTTCTTCAGGCTTTGCTTTACCGCCTCCGAAACAATAGCAATTATCTTCTGGAGACGATCGGCTTTGCCGACAAAAATGGAGGGCAAAATTTGGAGGATCGATTTGTATGTTGTCGTTGATCGGGCGATTTCGAATTCTGATCTGAAATCGATGTCGATCAGCAATCGTTCCCCCTCAATTATCACATCTATATATTCATATTCCCCTGCTTGTTGCAAAAACTATAGTTATATTACAATTTACAATCCCTGATGATCAAAATTTCAACTCATAACACAGGAACTGAACACCATAAATTTCTTTTTAATTACTTTCATGCAGGAGATAAAGATGAACATACCAGCAGGATAAGAGGAGGATTTTTCCCAATGAGACTTGCAGATAGAAGCATCATATCCAAGGGACAGTAAACCATCGGTAACAATTTTCCTGCAAAAATCATCTTTGCGTTTACAGATCTTGTTATTCTCCACAATCTTTGCTGTATCAGCCAACAAATTCCTTTCATTCACACTAGCACAATAAACCAAACTCTGTTTCATATGAAAAATCAAATTAAAAAAAATACTAAATTGGACAACAAAATGTGTTTTGAATTAAAAGGGGGTGTTTGGGTTATATACCTTTAGATTTTCAGATGTTTCCCCGGAAGAAGTGAGATTGGGGTCGCCGAAACCGGTACCATCCATTTCATCTTCGGAGCCTTCGCAGCCGTTACGATTGAAGCAGTTGCGGCGATTACGGCTGCACCTAATCGCGCCAGATTGTTGTTTCTCGTTGTTCTCTTCGATGAAATTCTGGACCATCTTAGCCAAGCAAACGGAGCTCGGTTCGAACTCAGCGGCGCATTCTTTGTTAAATGGCAGTTCGTCGGTTGCTGCGGCGGCGACCTTCTCCGTCGCGGAATTCCTCAAGACGTTAGGGAACTGCCGCTTGAACCGCGATTTCATCACCGGCTTCACCGTATCCAATCGAGTCGGCGCCACCTCTTCTAGCGTGTTGAAATCAATCGGCTGGATCTTCATAGGGAAAGGCATGTTTCTCAGCTTCGTTAAAATGAAATAAACGCTTCCACTCCTCACCACGGCAGCTAATCTACAAACTATGGTCGATTCTTCGCTTTGATAACTGGAAAAAACATCGCCCTGTGATGAGATCAGCAAACGCAATCGACACAGAAATTCATAATATTTTTTAGGGATGGCAAAATTCAATGCGGATTACCAAGACAAGACTCGAGATTCTTAAGCTTGATTATCATATACTAATATTTGCCAGACAAAAGCATGGAATAACTTCAAAATTCTGCTAAGTAAAATCCCTTTTGCTTAAGGGTTTCGTCTTTTATCAGATACGGTTACAGTTCCCGAAATACACGACGGGACGAGGACGTAACGTTATTGCCTTTGAAATTCACGCAGAGATCATCACTGGTCAGTGACACCAACATTTACCCAGCGAAACCGCTTGGGTTCTCCGGCGAAAATCACCGGCGACGGAAAAAAGAAGGAAAGCCGATGAAAAGAAAGCGTGAATAGTGAAAATGAAGAGAGTGTTTGTTTTTGTTTTTTGTGAACTGGAAGGACGATAAGCGGAGAGAAGTGGTCCGGGCATTATAAAAGGGCGGATAGGGTGAGGCGATTGCTGACGTGGGCTATACGGCCACGTGGAATCCCACGTGGAGGGCGATGGAATCGGAGTTGAGGATGTGGGTTCATTTCGACCCGTAAACCCGCTTCGTTCCTCTGTCGTGGTTACACGACGCCACGTAAAGGAGCGTGGCTATCGATGATCGTCGCGTGTAATGTCTTTATTAACCCTTCGTCATGCGGAGGTTTCTGAAACGGCTTCATGATCATCGCGTGGGTAGGTTAGGTAAAACAATCATTTACACGGAATTACGAAACTACCCCGCCTTCTTGATTCAAAACTGGTAATTTAGACTTTTTCTCACCTCCCTTGACACGAAAGGCCAGATGCTCTTTTCCCTGACTTGGGAAGTAAAAGAAATTGACAGGTTGAATAATGAATACTGTAGTATACTGTTAGACTAAAATACCCCTACGTGGACCCCACAGACTGTCATGGCTACGGAAAAGTGATGTATTTGAGGGTAGGATAATCATTTCAGGACAAATACGGTAAATTATTGGAAAAGGAAAAGGAGGTTAAAAAAGTCAATTTCACTCATCTTATGGGCCCAGTTTTCTACGCCAAGGATACGAAATTGAAAATGAAATAAATACTATGAATTTAAGATACCAGGGATAATAATGAGCTTGACTAGCTCGCGAGTTATTCGGTTTCAGTTCGGTCAAAGCTTGATTTAAGTGAGTTCGATAATGGGTTTGGGTTTGATTCAAAATCTTAATGAGCAGAGTCGAATCGATTCAAGTTCGATTCAAAAAACTCGTAAACAGATTCGGAATAATTATATTACGTATATGTTATATATATACTAAAAGTAATATCTTTAATAAAAGAAAAACAATAAAATACGAGAAATCTACTAAAATAAGTTGGGCATTTTTTCATTTTGAGTTGAGCCGAGCAAAGGCTGACAAGTCCGAATCAAAAATTCAGAGCTCGCCGAGCCTCAAACCCGAACCCAATAATACTATTTTTCGAGCCAAACTGAACTTGGTCAAGCTCGAACTCGACTCGTTATGACCCTTAATTAGTACTATATCCGATTTCAAATATACTCAAATTTATTTTATATATATATATATTATTGGCTCAACAACATTATACGTGTTCAAATTAAATTTTAAATTTTAAAATAGTCTTCAAGTGTGAAGGACATTTAAAATAAGTAGATCAAATATAAATAATATATAAAAATTATTTTATAGATAAAATAATTAAATTTATTTTTTATTAGATTATTTATAAAATTTATATTAATTTGAGATTTAAATATGGATCAAATTATTTTTTAATATACTAATATAATTATTATTATTATTATATATTTATATTTTTTATCTTCTAATACACGGTTGTTGATTTAATATTAATATATAAAAATTATGATATTATTAAAAGATGTATGTCATGATATGGTTGATTGTTGGAATAAAACATAAGTGTCAAATACCAATTTGTTAATTCTTTTCATGTTTTTTAGAAAAATTAAAAAAAAATACATTTTTCAAAATTAAAAAATATATATATACTAAAAATGTTATATTTTTATTAATAACAAAAAAAATATTTATAAAAAAATAATTTAAGTTATAAAAAAATATTAAACATTAAAATCATCTAAAAATAAATATTAAATTAAAAAAATATAAGTTGAGCATTTTTTTACTCGATAAGCCAGCCAAACTCAGATACTCCTTTGTATGATAAAAGTCTTTCTTTTTCTTCTCCCGATTCCCTGTTCCTGCCTCTGCTGGTTCTGTGCTCCTGTCTTTCCGTCTGTTTTGTGCGTGAAAACGTGAGAGGAAAGCGAGGGGAAGTGGAGGGATGAAATTGCGACTTAGTGTCTGTATCTGACGGGACAGTCTTTAGCAGACAAAACAAAACAAAACAACGGGTACAACCGGTCCCACTCACAATTCTAAACACAAAGGAAAAGAAATCGATTCCTAACACTTCAAACCTTTATTTTTTTCTTAAAACTTTATAGGCTTAAATGAAAAAATAACCTTTAAATTATATATTTTAGTTATTAAATTATTTTTATTTGAAATAAAATTTTTAAATTATTATTTTTGATATTTTTAAAATTTTAAATCATTTTTAATTAAAATAAATATATAACTTATGTAATTTTTTTCCTTGCAGTCCTTATATTATCTATTAATCAGAATATTTTTCTAATGTATTAATATCTTATTAATCAAAATAACTAAAAATAATAATTAAAGACTCAAATTGATTAAATAATAATTTAAAAGCTAAAAAAATATAATTTATAAGTTGATTTCTTTAATTTTAGCGTACTTTATACTATTAAATGCTACAATTATCTAGATAAAATATAATTAGGTTCATGTCCATTTCATGGCTAAATTAAACGTCTGTTTTTTTGGGTAAACATCACAATTGATCACTAAAGTATTCTTATTTTTTATTTTGATCATCAAATTGTCAATTCTAACAAAATAATCACTAAAATCACTTTTTCTTTTTTACTTCAATCATCTGCCGTTAAAAAGCGCCTAAAATATCAGAAAATCTAGAATATTTAGTGATCAAAACAGAAAAATAAAATTATTAACCAAAATAAAAAAACATGAAATTAACAATAACACAACTAATAATTTAATAACTAAAGCAAAAAATGAGAATAATTTAATGACCAACCATACTGTTTAACCTTTCTTTTTATGGGTGATTTTTGTGGAAGGTGGTAAATTAAAACGGTGACGTAGAGATCGAGCCTGCGTGAAGCTCAATAGTGTAGGGAAAAGAAAAGCAGTGGAATTTAAATTCTCCTTCAAAACACAGAACCGGATGTCCTTTAGTAAGACACGTGGCAGTATCCCACAAGAACAATGTATTTTTGGGCGATGAGATATGTTATTGACACGTGTTCAATTACTTGGTCCTTAAAAACCGTTGGATTTAACTCATCAATACACTACAGGGCCCACTAATAAGTGTAACCCCCTTTCTCTCTTTTCGAAAGCTTTACCAGTTTTATTTTCATGAAATAATTGCTAACACATATCCTATTTATTTAAAATAATACCAATAATTAGCATGAATGGTTATTATTAACTTATAATTAATAATTTAAAACAGGAGGGTTGATGATGGTTGTATGTAAATTAATATAAAATTTAGATTCTTAATTTGTTTTATTTGATACATTTAATTTAGATTATTATAATTTTAAATAAAGTTTATATCAAATGATAAAGCTGGTAAGCATTCAAAAGTAAAGATTTGTCACAGAATCAACATGATTCAGATGAGCATATTTTGTCATAATGACAGGATATTGTTGTTTTACTGACAACAATAAAATCTAATTTACTAACGTATTAATCAAGATTAAATAAAATAAATCTATTATCTTAATTTAATTTATTTTTTATGATATATGATTTAAATCTTTAATATTATTTATTTACTAAAGTTTTCTTTATTTGTGAAATTATATTTATTGTAAAAGATCTGGGTTTGAATACATGTATGTGTGAGGTATTAGAGTTCGATATTCGATCGAATTAAGTAAATAGTTTTTGAGTTATTCAAGTTTTAAAGTATTATTTTATAATTCAAACTTAATTTGATTTTTTTTTCAAGTCTTATCTAGTTTATAAAATTATAACGAAATCAAATTAAATTTTTATATAAATTTAATTATAATTATTTATAATGTTTACGTATTGATTTTGTGGATTTATATCAGAATCTTTTTTTATGATTTATTTGATTCCGTGGATTTATATAGGAGTTTTTGAGTTTTTTTATTTAATTATAAATCTTATTCATTATAGAAAAAATCTATTCTAAATTTTATAAAATTCAATTTAAATTAATTAACTATTAAATTAGATATACTAATTCAAAAAATAAATTTTTCATGCGTAACTGTATGCATTGAAATTTGTAATTAAAAGCTAATGGAATCCGTGGATTTATAAAAGAGATTTCTTTTATAAAATTCATTTCTCATCCATTCCATATTCAATTTCTGGACATCACTTCTCTTTGAAAACAACGGCTGCTTGGGAAAATTTTATTTATTTATTTATTTTAAATTTGATTTATATAGAAATATTTTAAATTTAAAAAATTCAAGTCAATTTTTTCAAAAATATATTTGAGTTGTATTTTTTTTTATATTCTAAATATTTTAAAATTTTTAATAATTAATAAATTATTTTTAAATTCGAGTTGAGTCAATTCTACCAGATATATATTTTATTTAAAGAAACTAATATATATATCATATATAAAAAATATGTGATGTGTATGAATATAAAAAATTGTCTAAACTTAAATCAATATATAGTTATGTATAATGATAATATAAATAATTATATTTAAAAAATAATTATAATTAAATTTATACATAAACTCGAAAATTCAATTCAACTTAAATTTTATAAATTATTTCAATTAAAAAATCTCAAATAAAATTTATAAATTTAAATGATTATTTTTTATTGATTTTAAGTCTATTTTATGTGTTTGTTTTTATATCACAACCAATCATGTACTATCATCGAAGTCTTTGGATTAACTTTCTTCTTTATGAGTTGTTTATATATTTTTGGCTTAATTAGTATTTTGATCCCTAAAGTTATATTTCATTACTATTTTGGTATTTGAAGTTTTTTATTCAGTTTGATCCATGAACTTTTTAAACACAAAATACGTTATCCCACTCAATTTTTTTGTTACAAAAAAGTCATGTAATACTCTAAGAATTCGAAACAACTAGACATATCCAGAATTTCCTAACCAATTATGAATCTATACATGTCTGTATGATATGGTAGAAATGAGGAAAAGTGAATAAAACTAACCAGAAAGGCATATTCCACTCTAGGGAACCTTGATTGCTTGAATGGATTGAATTATATCAGAGACAACAATGACAAGGTCACCCGAGTTGATCATGTCTCTTGCTTTAAGCAAGGAGAAGCTGCGGTTTAGATTGCTCTCCACATCGTCGGAGAAGTCGAGGGAGAAAGGTATCAACCCCCATTGCAGGATCAAGAACCTTTGAATCGATGTGGAGGGTGTAAATGCAAAGATCGGGCAGTCGGGCCGATTGCGGGAGAGTAGAGATGCTGTTTGTCCTGTTTTTGTGTAAACAAATATGGCATCTGCTTTGAGTTTGTTGGCTGAAAGTTGAAAAGAAGCAGAGAAACCATTATGGAACTCAATGAGAAAACAAGTTATTACCATCAGAAAACCAGAATATACAAAGGCTTTGGTACTTACCAATGCTTGAAGCTGTATTACATATCTCCTCGAAGATCCTATCGGCCTTGGAAGATGAAAGAATGGGAAGATCAGCTGCATCCGGGTGTTTTCCCTCTCTATGCCATTTCTCAATCCTCAAACTAACACTTGTTAGTACAGTTAATGCCTTCTCAGGGAACTGACCCATGGCTGATTCACTGGAAAGCATCAGAGCATCTGCCTGCTGTGCTACTGCTTCAGTAACATCAGCAACCTCCGCTCTCGTTGGTATAGGATATTCGATCATGGATTCGAGAAGCTGGGAGGCAACAATGACGGGCTTATTTAGTTTCCTGCACAGCTGAACCACCTCTTGTTGAACTGAGGGGACCTGTTCCAAAGGTATCTGTGCACCTAGATCTCCTCTGGCTAACATAGCTCCATCTGATGCCTGGATAATCTCTTTCAGATTTTTCAGAGAGCCATTACTCTCTATCTTGGCAATGACACCAATTTGTCTACAAAATGGAACCATTAGAACACATTGATGCACATTTAATTGTACGAGTTTCAAATTTTATGGTTACCTTCCTGGTGATTGAGCAGATATATAACTCTTTAAAGTCTTGATAACTTCAGCAGATTTCACAAAAGACACTGCAATAAAATCCACACCCTCTTCAATACCAAAGTCAATATCCAGCCAATCCTGCAACAAGCATAGACATTTGAAAATTTCATCATTTCTGGTGTAAAACAAGAATAAAAATGACCAAAGAATCGATTGTTTGATTGTTTATAAAGTAGCAAACCTTTGAAGATATAGTAGGAAGCATGGCATTGCGCTCTCGAACCAGATTTCCATTTCGCCGGAAAGTAAGATTAGCACGAGGCAACAACAGCCCCGGATCCATACACCGGCAGATTACATCCGGACCGATCTTCTCGATCACCACAAACCTCACCATTCCTCCATCAACAACCAGTTCATCACCGAGCTTCACGTCTAGCGTGCATCATCAAAGAAACCAAAATCATATGTATGATTTAAACTGAATATATTTGTTAATTCAATTGCAGAGGTTACGAGAAATCTACCTTCGGCAAAACCATCGTAGTTGACAGTGACGGTGCGTTCTGGGCGTAATGGCGGATCAAATGCTCGAACAGTGAAAGTCCATATTTGGCCATCCTGTGTAAAACGATGAAATTGGTCGCAATTTAATACTCTTAAGATATTATTGGACTGGCTTTTTTATTAACTGTACCTCTGCTTTGGCCGAATCGGCGCCGTTTAGATCATCCATGTGGATCTCGCTACCTTCGGTGTCCATCATAATCGCAACGGCGAATTCTTTCTCTTCGTTTAGCTGTTTCACCCGCCGGATCACGTTCCGGTGCCACTCGTGGGTTCCATGGCACATATTGACACGCGCCACGTTCATTCCACCGACGGCCAGAGACTCAATCTCTTCGAACTTGCACGTGCGAGGTCCGATGGTGCAAATGATCTTGGTCCTGCGTCTGCTCCTGAAACCGTTCTCCTTCTGCTCCGCCTCTGTCACCCGGTCCACTTCAAATCCCTCCGGGAACTCCACTGTTACCGGAGACTCAGAAGCCACGACTCTCAATTTTTCCGGCAAAACGACTCTAGAAAGCGCAGCCGTCAATGGCTTCAAAACAGGCACGTGAAAGCGGGGTTTCATAACTGGCACTCTGGGTAATTCGCGAGACTGCAATGGAGGCGAGGAAGTCGATAAGGGTAAGGACCCAGACATGTCGGTCGACAAGGCAATGGATTCTGTCGGGTCGGGTTGTTTTCCAAGATTATGGGGGCGGTTTGGAAGAGGAGGACGAGAAGCGAGATACCAAAAATGACCAGATTTTGAAACTATCTTTGCACGGTTCTGTCCTCTTGAACTGCGGCGCCTGAAAATCTGTATCGCACAAAGATTCCAAAATTATTCGTTGACTGAAATTCGTCAAATTACTGATTTCGATCCTTTTTATTTTTAAGATAAAATTATATTTTCATATAAATCGAAATATAAATAATCGAAAATTACCTGTTGTTGATTGGTTGAAATATTATTTTATGATTTTGTTTTCTCAAAATCTTTTTGGTATTATTCTCTCAAAGGACAGAGCACTCACAATAAGCTAGTATTTTTCATGTATATGATTTATATAGACAAATTAAACAGGGTTAGGATAAAATCAGGAGCGGAGTTAGAAAATTACTTAAAGGGTATTTTTTTTAAAGTTATATTTAAGAGTGTCAATTATTTATAAATTAGTGTTATTTATTTATTTTTTCAAAAAATTATATATAAATCATATATAAGTTGATATAAAAATTTTAGATGTCATTTGATCACTTTTGTTAAAGGGCGACTCCGCCCATGGTTAAAATAGAGATTTTTATTTTTAATTATTTAAAAATCTTTATATAATAATGATTTAGATTTCTTTCCTTAACAAGAATTTATATTTTTAGAAATAAATCCTTATTAATATAGTGTATTATTGTTATTTTTTCTAATAAGGAAATAGTAACTAACTAATTATATATTACCATTTAAACTAAAAAATAAATAAATGTTTAAATTAAATTCAAAAGTAATATCTTAGGTGAATGATAGAGATGAAAAAAATTAGAAAAATAAATATATTTAAAAAATATTTGGGAAAATAGGTTAAAAGGAACAATATTTCTTGGACCTCGTCACCTATAGATGAAGAGATACATGTACACCGTTGATTTCAATTCAATCTAACGGTCAATATAGACCTCGCCATATATAGATGGCGAGGTCCAGACACCTCAACATCTGCGAGTGACGAGATTCAAATAACACTATAGATTTTAGTTTATTTTCTCAAAATTACCCCAAAATCACTTATTTTCCCAAATATAACCTTAAACGTCATTACTCTTCCAAATTCCACAATAATTAATTATTATTTATATTTTAAAAAATTTACCATAAATTTACATTATTATATAAAATAATAAAATATATTTATTCTTATTCATTCTTATGTGTGACTCTATAATTCAATTACAGTTAACTATAGATCTAAATTATTTTTGGTCTTATAAATAACTTTCAGCAAGACATTATGATTATCAAATTAAATAAAAAAATTCATGATCTGATATAATTTTAATACAATTTAATATATAATATTTTTGTTTCATGATATCATGATTAAAGAAAATAAAAACAAATAATATAAATCTCTATCAATTTATTAAACACCGAGCACGATAGTACATTTATCAATCACAATCGTCAAGATATATCTCTAATAATAAGACAAACAAATTTAATCTTAAGTCTTAACTACGAATGTCTCACTACATGATTTTTATTCTATTTAACGTAATCTTTATAGTAATACGATTAAAAATAATTTTTAATCATATAAAAACTATATTGATTTTACATCTAAAATTTTTATCACACAATTATTTAAAGATTAACTTATAATTTTGATCTATATATTAATCTCAAATTATGTCACTCCAATATTTTTCTCAATATATACATATAAAATTAATTTGTATCTCAAACATATATTTATCTAATGAATATTTATCAAAATTTATATTAATATTAATTCGTTGTTGTTTCAAACCAACAACCGATTAAGGGCATTTATAAGAGTTAATAACATTCAAATATATTAATAAAAATACAAATAATAATAAATTTAATAATTAAAGTAATAGATCCATATAATACTATAATAGGTCCGAAGAAATGTAAAATAAATTAAAAATTTAAAGATTAAATGTATTATCACGACAATTTTATTAATAAACATATTATCTAAGCTATTTTTTAAAAAGAAACAATTAATTTATTATTTTAAAATTAAATAAGTATTATATATATATTTCAAATAAATGTGGAAACACCGATTGTAAAAAAAATTATTAGGTGAACCTTGTTCACCACGTCATCTATTGTTCTAAGTAATCAGAATCGTTAATCTTAATTTTTTTAAGGTGAATCATCACTTCTTTTCTCCATGTAATTAGTGAGTGAGTAGTTATTAAGTAATTATTTAAAGATGAACGGTTCTGATTGTTTAGACTATGAATGATGTGTTGAACAAAGTTCACCTAATAATCTTTCCGATTGCACACATGATTTTCTGTTGCTCTGCAACCTCTTTTTTTCATTGTTATTCGAACCGTAAGAAAAAAAGTCAATCGGTCACTCTTTTTTTATTTTCAAAAGGAAGAATATTTTTAGTAGATTAAAAACTCGAGATATAAAAAAGATAAAAATAAATAAACAATTATGATCAATTGACCATCAAAACTTGTTAAATAAAACCAAAATATAACCCAAGTGATTTCAGATACGAAAATGACAAATTGAAGTGATTTCAGAGGCGACAAGAGTAATCACAACAATTTCACCGAGATTTTCCTTTTTCAAGAACCAACCCTATTTCTATAGAATATTCAAAATTTTTGGGTAATCTAAATTTGGGAATTTTGTTATCGAGGGTTAGTGTTAATTTGTTATTCTTAAGATAAATACTCCAGTGATTGAAACTATATCGTTTTTGGGAAAAAAAATTACACAGTTAGTTTAAAATATAAATTAGGTGAAAATAAATTATTAAAAATAATCCATATTAATCAACATGGGTTAATCTATGATAAACAATATAACTTCGTTCAAGTAAGTTTTAGGTTTGAAATATTATATATGTAAAAAATTCATTTAAGAGACTTATACATTAAAATTAAGTGTGCGATATGAGTCTGTTTGAATTAATTAAGATAAAACCTTGAAAATAAAAAATAATAATTTATATTAACGGATTTTTTTTAAAGTTTGGATGGTATTTTTTAATACTATAGTTGTAGTTTATTTTTTTAGAAATGTTTTGGGTTTTTTTTGGGAGTTTTTAAGCCCATATTAAAGACCAGCTCTATTCAATTTTAGGGTTTTCTTTATTTTTCAATTCAATGACTTCGCTCGCTCTACTGTTCCTCTGCTATCCTTTCATTTGCTTGGTTCTGTTGTCATTGGCTTCTATTCCCTTGAGCAGCGTCTTAAGTACTTGATTTTCACCCATTGGTGATCGGTAATTAAAACCATGGACCCTCAGTTACCCCAAAACATGGAGGAATACTCCGCTTCATCGACAACCATAAAATTCGACCGCCCTATTCCGTTACTCCGAGGCCCCAGGCCGGCCGGTACTTCCGACGACCCGTCATCCGGCCCGTATATCCTTGCCTTCAAAGATCTTCCTTCTTGGGCCGCAGCATACAAATCTTGTGAATCCAAAATCATAGCTCAATGCGAGGAAGGAGCCAGAATCGGATGTGCCATCACTGCTTCCAACAAGTGCAAACCACCCTGGTGGCAGTCCCTGACTGGCTGGAAATCGATGGACTTAAAGGAGAGGGAGCGTTGCGAAGACCGTGAAATGGAGGACTGTTTGGTTGCCGCCAAGGAAAAGTGCATCAGCTTTGCGAAAGAGCGATGTACAAAGCCGTTTTTGGATGCGAGAATCGCATTGGGAGAGAGGGAGCTAATGAATGAAGTGGTCGGGAGGATGATACACTCAGCCTCGATGCCGGAGGAAAGCAAATGGGGACATTTGATCTGGTCAGATAGTTTGGAAGGATCCGAACCAAGGGTTACTAATTGCAGAGCCAGTCAATATCTGAACTCTGGTGCTCAGTTGCAGACTCCAATGGCCAGCCCCATGGTTCAGAATTTTAGAAGCAACGGCAATGCAAATAAGCAAATGTCAAGCTAAGGTATGTTTAATTTTCTGACAATTATATGGGGTTTTCATATGTTTTTTCACTTTGGTTTTTATATTCTTGGAATAATGTACCCTACAATCTACATCCCAAATTTGTTGTCCAAGTATTTTTTTTTATCTAATATAACATTTTAATGTGTTTTTAATATAAAACTGAGTTGTCATTATTTTTAATGTTAAAGGTATATGGAACATATTTTGGGTTAGAGTTAGTTTGGTTTCTTTTTTGTATTTTGTAACAGCTTATGCCATGAATAGAATTATCATTTATTTCCTATAATATAGTGTTATAGTTATAAATCTATATTAGTCATTAGCAAAACTGATTTCGGGTTCGATACATTCTTCTTTTCAGCTATACAACTTGATTACAAACTGTTAGTAAATGCAGCCTATGTACATGCAAAACTCGGTAGAGGTGATATTTTTCAAAAGCAATATCCTCCACCTAAAAAACCATAGAGGAAAGCCGGAGCCGGTCATTCCAGGTTCACAATGGAGAGCTGAATTCACTAGGCAAATGCATTGTAATAAAAGCCTCAAATGCTTGTAAATTTCACAATTTTGTATGGAAGGTTTGAAGAGGTTTACCTTTATATCTATAGAAATTATCCCAGCTGCCCTGTTGTCTTGCTTCAGCTTTTCATGTTATCATGAACAAAAGAATCAGTGTTTCTGTCATAAAAAATTTGGAATAGTTCAGGGGTTTAACATAATCAGGAGCTGAAAATCAGTTGTTGGTTGTTTTAAGATTGTCTAACCTGACTGTAAGATGATTTTCAGGGTGGTAATGTCCATGACAGCAAATGGCCGCCGGAATCACCGCTCAGCAACTGCTTCAAGTCAGTGGTTAATAAAAGGGAAGTAACTGGGTGCTTGTGAAACGTCAGCACCTTGTGGAGGAGTAATCTGTACTCTGGTGACTGGTCCAAAGGCAACCCTCCTCCGGTTCCTATGCTGATTGAGTTGCTTATTGTCTCTATGTCGGTGCAGTGAACCATATGCCAGACTTTAACAGCGCCATCGTGATGACCTGTTACGTACCAGTTTGTGTCCAGCCAATCAGAGTAGGTAGAGCTTGTCGCAGAGAGTATGTAATCAGATGGCACCTGGGATGTACTAATTACTGCTAGACAGCAGCCATTGATGCTCCAAACAGCAAGCAGAGTTCCAGCAGCTGTCATGATTTCACCAGTTAAATCATTCACGTACACTGCAGAAACCGGAGCTCGGAATTCAGGAAGTTGCCTAACAAATCGTAAGGAGCTAAGGTCCCATATGATAACTGTGCAGTCATCTGATCCGCTCGCAATTAGCATATAAGACTGACTGACGTGAAGACATGTGATTTTGGATCTGTGAGCACAAAGAACTTTCTCTAACAGCAACCGACTTGAGGCACGCGGGTTGTCTTCACTGATTCTCCAAACATAAACTAAGCCATCATCAGCGCCAGTGACCAAAACGTGACCATCATGACTAAAGCCAGCACATTGTGTCTGGTTTCCTAAATGAAGATTCTCATGAGTTGAAAGGAGTCGATCATAATCAAAGCTTAAAAATCTCAAGCTGAGATCAGGAAAACCCCATGCTACATATTTGGAATACATTCTAGGTTTAAGCCTAGTGTTTGCCTTGCCAATAAGAATTTTCTCTTGGAAACTGACAATCTGAGTAATAGAATAAGAGGTTTTCCTTAATTCATGCGGAACAAGAAGAGTCGATTTCTTCAGCGGATGGTGGGGAAGCTTTCTGTCAGTCCTCCTTTTAACGTGGGGTTTGAGGAATAGTTGCTTAGGTGTCT
The DNA here is from genome assembly GCA_035048815.1 of Abelmoschus esculentus. Taxonomy (NCBI): domain Eukaryota; kingdom Viridiplantae; phylum Streptophyta; class Magnoliopsida; order Malvales; family Malvaceae; genus Abelmoschus; species Abelmoschus esculentus. The sequence continues at coordinate 11,523,268 of JAUCBN010000051.1, read as the reverse complement.
GTCCAAAATGATTGATCTGAGCTAGAATAGAAGCTTTCATTGAAGGATCTGTAACCGCGTCTATGTCTACACTCCCCTCATATGTGTAGTGGTAGAATACATTAGCAGCTTTTTCAGCAGCCTGTCAGTTGTAACAACAATATACAGCATTACAGGAGCAACAATGAGAATATATGACTGAAAAGTTGGGAATTTTCAACATCATAAGTATGTGCGTCCGAGTGTCAAAATGCGTTGCAAGTTCAGAAAATTCAATGAGGTGAAAATATGCTTCAATAGAATGCCAATACCTACCTTTCCCCTTTGTTTATATCCAAAAATAAGGTCTATCCAATTGTGCAGATTTTCTGAAACAAAATTAGATTCTAAGGCCTCTCTATGCATCCGGATGAACTCCCTAGCACTGCCTTTAGCCCAAAGAGGTAGATGAACGTCTCCAACCTGGGGAATATGAAATAACAGAAAATGAGAAGTTTGCAAGTCTTGCAGCAACACAGATTTGGCACATTGTAAAGATGATTTTATTATCACATCATACAACTCTAAAGTTTAAATTTTTAACCAGGACATACCTTTTCCCCCGACTGCTTCCTACCCAAGTCAAGACTGAAGCTATTTTCCAAAAACTCGGGCATGTAGAAGAATTCGGGAATGAGTTCTTTCACATCTGATGTGTTACCTTTACCAGCAGCACTCAACCAAGTATCTCTTATGCTACTGAAAAGACGATCAGCATGATCAAATTGGCCACCCTGTAGTTTCTGATTTTCTGCACTAAATGGTGGCAAACGAAGAAGATAAAATAGTACAATGCCGGCACTAGAATAATGAGAACCGTAATGAAATTTTGGGACCTCTGGGTCATCCCAGCTCTCATATCTGAAAGATAAAAGAGAACAGGAACGGTAAGCATAAAATAGAGATACAACTTGATACGTGCATCTCAGAGACCTTGTTAAAGAAACTAACATCCATCTTTCAAATAAAAGTGAACATGATAGTGTAATTAGTAATTGCTAATCTGAATGTCACAAACTACATGCGTGACAAAGATAGACAGGTATTTGAACAGATATTAGGATTGACCTTGTCTTAAATTCCTCTTCCCCTTCTGGTGTCTGACATCCCATTGGTTTCTCAAGCTTGCGGAAGGTTTTGGGATCTGACAGGTCCAGATTTTCACTCTCATAATTAGCAAGAATCCACGGGAAGACAGGGTATTGAGTAAGATCGCTATATCCACGTCCTGCCAAGGTATTGAGATGCATGAGGTACTGGAAATTGCTGATTTCTCCATTTTGCCATCTCTTTGAGAAAGACTTAGCCGTTAATCTAAAGAGACGACCACCCTCATTGATTTCCTGTTTTGTTGATCCTGAAATAGTTGTTTCCAACCTGACGCAAGGAAAAGAATTACAAAGTAAACAATCATTTTCAAGATTCAGAAGATAAAGGAAGAAATACTAGCGCTTAAATGATGAAGTATAACACAGCAAGGGTAAGCATAAAACAACTCTGAACTAAACAGGAAAGTTGGAGGTAAAACAACTCTGAACTAAACAGGAAGGCTGGTGGATACATCTTTTTCTTTACCTTTTGCGGTTCATTTTCGAGAAGCAGATAATACCATATAAAAAAGAACTTAAAAATAGAATTAAACAGAGAATAAATAAGTTCTAGATTCCATACATGCTGTTTCTGGGTAGATTCACTGCAACCAGGTTTTTGAATACTTCATCTCTTTCTCTTTTGTGAAACACCAGGATATCATTATATCCATCCATGCTAAATAACTCAATAGCAACAGGACGTAACTGGTAATCACGCTTTAAAATTTCATAAATGCTAACAAGCCTCCACATACGCCAAGGGTGAGTTATATTACCAGTGGCAACCACTTTCTCCTTTCCCCATGCACCACCATAGTAAGCCCAGGTCCTTCCCCCTACCAATGTCTTTGGGGTTGTGTCCCAGGATGAAGTTGATTTTGACTGACATTCCATACTGCCAGTAACATCCTTCTTAACACCCAATGCCTGATCTATAACAGAGAGCTCATCTTCAGATTCCTTCTCACATATGCAGCCAGAATCATCAATGTAAAAGCTCTCTATTACATATAAACAACGTTGCCCTATCAAAAATATACCATCGTGTTTGTCTAGACCAACTACTCGCTCACAGTTATATCTGAACCGTATCTTTTCCAGAGGTTCAAGATAAGGTCTGATTAAATATTCTCTGTTATTTTGCTGTTCCTTATCTAATTTATCCTCGGTAACTTTGACTTCATCAATTCTAACGGAAGGAGACAGCCTAGGAGATTCTATTTCAGATCCTCCTGGTATGCTTACTGATATAGGGGGAGAAACTGCACTAGATTTTGCACCATACTCAAGGGCTGAGTGAACACTGGCTTCAGATACACTGCTAGCTTTGTAATCAATCCAGCCATGTTTAACAGAAGTTACATCCTTCAAGTCATCTGGTCCTTTATACAATGATTCATCAAATAGTTCAATATCATTTAAAAGATTGAAAATAGCTTTGGAATCAGGACCAGAAACATTTGGACCATCCTCATATTTGACCTTGGGAAGCTCCATATCACCTAATTCCAAGTGCCCATCAAGAACGTTTTGGATACTGTTAATTCTTACTTTACAGCACTCAAGCTTTTTGCGCATCCTGTATGGACCCTCAATGGGACAAAGTTGCCATTCAGGATCTTTAGAAGAAGGGGGTTTACGGATTGGGAATATTCCACGTTCATTTACAATTTGTTGAAGATGAGTTTGCCATTCGCTCTCAGCATGGAGAACCCATCCATACTTGTCCTGACGGACAACTCTCAACTCAGTAGACATTGCATGACGAAGCCCCTCCATTGCACATCTCCTTTCATTCATTTGTTCTCTATGTTTTAGTTCCACCTTTGCAGTATCTCGTGATTTTCTTCCCAATTCCCTCTTTCGACGGACCTCCATGCCTTTAACTCTTACTCCAGGAAATTTTGTGGAGCCAGAAATATACTGCAACCACATTATTGCCGCACATTGCTCCAATACTTTTTTTACCATCTCTTCAGAGGTCCAAAGCCAGTCAAAGAAAGCAGATAAGTTTCCGGTCAACAATTTGTCAAAACCACCATGCAGTACATCTAGGCGCTGTCCTTTGTTAGGTTTAGAGACAAGCAAGTCTTCAAGAGAAGCTTTTCGATGAACCAGTAAATACTTGACAACATCAATTGCCAGGTTCTGTACATTTTGCCTTTGGTCACGAATAAGACAAATTAAATTTACACAGAGACAGCAATTTAGATCAATATCAAGATTTATTGGACATAATATTATCCGTCGGTGAGCAAATAACAACTGCAAAACCTTGCAGATATCGATTCCTTGATCTTCTTCTGAAGAGTTTGTGGGTGAACTTTTCTTAGGTTCCGTTAGTAGACCCAAAGAGCAAAGGAGGTCTTCTTCCCCTATGGTAAAGAGGAATGGTGGTAGGAAGCAGTACAATATCATCCTATTTGTATTCTTAAGAATTGAATGCACGTAAGACTCAAGTTGTCTGGTTCCTCTTGTAATAGACAAAAGACCCTTTCCAGTAGGAGCTGTTTCTTCAATTCGACCATCTTTGTTTGCTAATTGCAACATTGATAACAAAAATTCTAGAGTTCTCAGTACACCAGCAGGTTGGGGGAAAGCTCCCATGTAAACACGATCAACAAGCATCCAACATAATGCATCTAAGTTTGAGGACCATTTGATTTTATCTAGCTTTTTCACATATTCTTCATCATCATGCAAGAGGCGCCTTTCGATGAAGTTCATTAGTCTGCTAAGAAATAAACCTTGAAAAACCAACATAGATTCAACGCCAACATATAGTGGAACCATTTCCAAGATGCCCTCCACAAATTGTGCTGCTCTTATTTGCTCTGTTGAAACGTCAGCAAGTACTTCAGCTATAAAATCCAACATTGCAGCTGCCCCAGCAGAACAAGGGCCACCGCTATAGCCAGAATCATCCATTTCCAGAAGAAGCTTTGGAATAACTGAAACGATAGTGTTTGTAGAGGTAGGATCTAGAGAACCAGACTTCAAGTCAAAGGATTGATCAATATAACCAGTGGATATAGAAGACTCCATGAGATTTTTGAATTCAGTAAGGTTTGAAGCTGAACTTAACCACGGAGTTGGAGCAATGAAGGGAGATGGAGAAGGCGTAAGAGGGATTGTGGAATTGAGTTTCTCAGAGAAAATACAAGAATCTGGACTAGAAACAGATGCAGAACTCTGTGGATCTGGTGGTTGAATTGCCTGATTGTCTTTGATATTGTTGTGGTTAACCTCATTTGTGCTTGAGGTGGAAAAAAACTGATCAACACTATCTCCATCTAGGCTCTGATCAACTTGGACATCTTCCTGCAATGATTTGTTCAATTCCTCTTGGGATTTAGTAGGCTTCATCTCCTCTTTATCTTCAGCACTGAAATCTGAGAGAAGCATTTCTTCTGAAGTTGAACTGATCTGCGCTCGATGATAGCTTCTGGCAGACTGTCCGTGTTCTACAGGGAATATAGAGGGTGAATTTTGCGAACTAGCATCTTCACAATCATTTAAATTCTTATCTTCAGTCTTCTTTGATCTCTCTCTTGCCATCTTCACTGTTTGACCAGACCTGCAAGCCAAATAACAGAGCAAGATACTTGTGAGTCAGATTAGAGATCATATAGCATTATATTACATTATATATGTGTGTATACATTAGATACGCAATATGTGGAAACCAAAACGTAGAAAATTAAAAGTATATAACGTGAACGTATCTCAAGACAAACCTAACACATGAAAAATAGAGGTCAACACAACATTCTAGAAACTCAGCTCGTCTGCAAACAGCAGAGAAAGTAGGGCACGTCTTTGCCAAATCAACCATGAATCTCAGAACTGAAGTTGTAGCAGCAGGAGCACATGCATCCCCACCCATTAGTCGTGCAGCATATGTCTTATGCATGAGAGCTTCACCCTGAAGCTCCTCAGTCATGTCTGCATTTTCCTCAACCAGTTCTGCCACAATTTGGAAAAATTTACCAGTTTGGCAGGCAAGTATTGACTGCGTGCTCAGCCTATCAAAGGTGGACTTTGCCATAGCAATTATAGAGTCCAATAGTTCTACAAATTTCAACTCAACATGGCCTCCATCACTTGGCATGAGTGCATGAAAATCCAGCATACGGACTTCAGGCAACCTTGGATAAACTGGCTTCCCAAAGACAAGGCAGAACAATATATAATATATATCAGGAGAATCATAAAAACTGGGAAGCACACGCATAAGGCCCTGATAACCTCCGGTTGTGCGAAATTTAAGAGCAAAAGCGGGAGAAGAAGCCAGACGTACACCAAGAATAGTCATGATCCATCTCATAGTAGTAGGATGAACAGCTTCATCAAGAAAAGAAGTTACTAATTTAGAAGAGACCATTTTGTGCAACTGTTCCAGCATCTCTTCTGATTTGATGGAAACTTGAAGATCCATAAGCATCTCCAAAAGCAAATTCCTAACAATAACATGCTTTCCCATGGGTTCACGCATTATTTGTTGCATTGGTTTCATCTCAGGTGGATCAAATGACATAATAACAAATCTAACAACTTTTTCAAGTTCAGATGCGAACCCATTTTCCAATATGACCCCAAGGACTGCAACTAATTTTTCTAAAACAGGAACTTCAACATCACCTCGCTGCAAAGTCACCAATAAATGTTGGACAAGGTTGATTTGACGAAGAACTGTAAGGTTATGATTCCTATACCAATGCACGGACATAAGTTGCTCTAGAAAATTTAGCAGTGCAATTTGAATAGGAACTGGAGCAGTTACCCACAGTGTCCAGTCCAGCAAAACATGTTCTACCATAGCAGCATTTGACAAGACAATACAGTTGGAAGTTTCAGCTGGCATATCAGCATTTTCTAGCTCTGAAGTATGACTGAACGAATCCTTCAAAGAAGAAAAATCATCTATGTCAAACTGAATTCCACCTGAAGTTCTATCACGGAACTTTGGGAAAGTAAGATCCTCAAAGCTAGTTTCATGAATTATTTCAGTAGGTGATGCAAAAGTTTGAATACATTCCATTTTACTTGGCTCAGAAAATGAAGCTTCACATGCAGCGATCTGCAAAAAAATCTCAAGGCACCGCATATCAAAGGATGACATCCTTTGACGCAGAAATAAAGCTAGCAAATGGTATCCTCTGTATGTTTGCATGTCTTTGATGTTTTGAGGATTGTGATGAAGTGCACAAGAAAGAAAGGACAAGGCCATATGGAGCATTTCCCTAGTCTCAGCAGCCTCAACAAGGGCCAAAATGACAGACATCCCACCAACAGAGCGGATGGTATCACCGATAACACATTGCCTACAGATATAGATATCCCCATGAAGGCGTCCAAACCGTGGAATACCTGCACAGACATAAAAAGAGTAATTAAGATAAGACCAATTTTTCGCAATGTTTACATGTAAAGGGAGAAAAATGGTTATTCACCTCCAATGGGAGAAGCAGCAGCTGATAGAGGATCAACCAGATTGAGCAAGTAAGATGTTGTCCCAGATGCTCGAACAGCCTCTGTACAAGTTCCATCAAATGCAAATATGAGCTTTTTACCTGAGAGCTGGAATGAAAGACGTCCTAGTCTATGCAAATCCCAAACAATTCCACTTCTGTCTGCCTTAGATTCTCCCTGCTTGTTTGCACTGTCAAACTTCTGTGTTCCGGGAGTTATAGACAAGTCAGCATCTAAAGAGTCTAAGATAGCCATGCTACTACCCCCGCAAGCCTGGTAGGGGACAAAACGGAGAAGATCTGCATCTTGGAAAAGCCCTCTATACCCCCTACCTAGGATGTACATGAAACATATACAACCTGGTGTGAGCACTTCCTCAAAAAGATAGCAAGAGCGGAGTCTCCATGTAAAGTCACTAACCCTTGCAGCAGTAACTGGAGTACCAATAGTTACCTGCAAAGGTTTTCCCAGGGGAGAGAGTGAATATCCTAATTTTCCTGTTCGCATTAGTTTCCCATCAAGATAAACATTAGCAATACTAGCTTGGAATAGTCCAGCAAGGGCATTTGGTTTGCTATGAACAATAGCAAGGTGATGCCACTGGCCTTCCTCCAGCTCCAATCCAGAAAATGACAACGAGCAAGAGTTTCCGGTGGCAAGGGTTAGAACACCATCCTCTTGGAGATAAAGTTTAGCATAGTAAGTATTGTCACTATTTACCGCACCAACAGAAAATATCCAGAGAACTTGCTGATCATGATGCTGCCCATTTAAACCAGTTTTCTTCTTGGAAAGACCTGATTTGGCAGGCTCAGTTTCTTTTGTTTGTGTTTTCAAAAAGTTTTTAAACTGAAACCAACAGACAAATGAATAACCAGCAGCAGGAGGCCAAGATCTTTCTCCCAGAGACACCTGAAAAGAACCATGTCCAACCTTGCTCATCTCCATTTCAACAAATGGAGCCAAAGAAACAGTTTTCAAGCCCATATCTTCCTTGAGAATCAACCTATCCATCATCTCAACAATTGTATGACCAGATTTTATCAGCCTTGTTTGCAGAATATATCTTGCAAGTGCTCGGAGTTCAGATGCAGACAACCTATCAACAGGAATACATACCTAATTTCAGAAATAATAGAAGACAAAAAAAAACAAAAAAACTGAGTAAATATAATGATTCCCACAAGGCTTACCTATATGCCCCTAGAACCTCAATTATCTTCAACGCATGAGACAGTAAGAGTGAAGAGCCTGGAAGGAAGGGGTGAATTGTCTCCAGTACAAGCTCCACACAACCTATATATACATTGGTAACGAAAATAGTAAGAAGCTAATGTCTAAGATCACACACTATAAAGAGGCAAGGAAGACTTTATCTCACCTACAGAGGTGAGACTTTCCAGATTGAAGGTCCCAGAACGAGCAAGTTTCTCGATAAGGTGCAGCACTTCTAACTGCACTTTAGGAGTAAAAAGTAACACCGAACGGATCAGAACTCTGACAGAACCAGCATTGTATACTCGTTCCTTATCAGGATTAGCCAAACCAGATTGGGTGGTCAAAGGAAAACTAGTGAACTTATTTTCAGCCATATCTGCTAATGAGGCACTCTCCGGTGTTATGAATGGTGGAAGGGTAATTTCAAGAGCAAGTTCCAACAACAGCTGAATCACTTGCTTCTCATAATCCACACACAACAACTGAGACTCTGAGAGAAGATCATAAAAAGTTTGTGATGATATGATAGCGTGCAACTTTGTCCTGTTAATGGCATTACCACATACTGCAGCAGTCATAAGACGCAATAAATATGTGAACTCTTTGATACAATCTAGCAAAGATTCTTTTGAGCGTCCTTCATGACCCTGAAAACTGTGGACAGTGGTCAACAGAAGAGAAAATCCACTGGCTTCACCAAAGACTCTCTGAGCTGCACTATTTACTACTAGAATGCGCCACAAGGCTCCCATTGTATCACATTTCGCATCACTTTGAAGCTTGTATTGATGCCCTGAAACACTTGTAACCATTCCACTCTTTAGAACTTCAATAAGTACTCCTAAATCTTCAGGGTGACCCTGAAAAGAAAGAGTTTCCATCTTGGTGTTAAAAGCTGTACAAGCAGGCCACTCATGCACAAAAGCATGCTAGGGGAAAGGACATTTAGCATTACACTGATTGGAAGTGAAGATTATGATGCTCTTTATTGTAAGGAAGAAAAAATGAAAAGGGGGAGAAAGAACATTCTTGCATGTAAGATCTATTCAAATTTAAATCTAAAAGTGGAAAAGCATGCATCTTAACAAACCTGCATGGCATCTTCAGTGATCAAACATGACAATGTCCGGAGGACCCCCGGTCGATGAACATTGAACACCAGGAAGGGGAGAACAGTGGACACACCATTGGCAGATCGGAATGAAGCTCGGCTATCTTCAGCATCCTTTACTAATGAGACCATACAGTCCCATGCAATTGCAATTGTTTCCTCAGCTTCAAAAAGAGGAAACTTCCCTGAACCAGATTCCTCAAACTTGGGTGCAGTAATAATAACACCATCACTGTTGAAGTGTTTCTTGAAGCTGCTAGAGGTGGATTTTCCCACCAACTGGTTGGCATTACCATCATGTTGGTTTTGACCCAAAAGAAACTTATGCTGCTTCAAACCATCCAACAAGACTTCCAGCAAACCTACTTCTCTAAGGACTTTCTTGTACTGTTGATCAAAGGATATGAGCTTTACGAAAAAAGAAAGGATGGTGAGCTTTAACTCTGATGTAATTGATTGCTGTAATAAGAAACATAGAGACAGCAGTTCCTGTTCAGGAACACAATTCACTACAGTCACAGCATATTCAAGAATTTTCAAGATTTTCTCTTGCAACGATGATGAAAATCCAGCCATATTTAAGATCAAGAGGGGAATGGTCCTCAATTGCTGACACAACTTGTAGTTTTCAAGATGACATGAAAATATTTTAAACATTCTGTTTAATACTTCTGCCTGCAGATCTCTGCTATCTGCCTTGAGAAAAATTTCTTCCAGCATCTGGACAGCTTCAAGGTCTTTAATTTTATTATTTCCCTGTTCCCAAATTTCATTGCCAAGACTGTCAGTAGATAAAGTTTGACTTCTGCTATTGCCACTGGCCTTGTTGTGAAAATATTTGGATCTTTTGCCATCAGCTGGACCTGTTTGAGCTAGGTTGACAAGAATATCAAGTAGCCTACTCAAAGTGGGTGAGATATGTCCAGAAGAAGGGTCCGCTTTTCCCATGAAATCCTTTTCCCATTCATCATCAAAAGGTTGAGCACTATCAGAACCACACTCTTTGTCAGTCTGATGCTTCAAATAAATAGATTCAATGCCTTGATTCTGTGGGATGGAGGAAAGAACTAGAGCAAACTGAACAAGGAAGTGGTAACCATGGGCATTACGCATATCTTCCCTAAGACTGAGACCACCAGCCTCTACAAGTCAAAGTTTCATGATATCAACAATAATTCAAGGCAAGGAAAAATATAAAATAAGAATCATTAAACACAAGAACAGCCAAAATATTATCCTTTGAAATAGCCAAGACCACAGAACTTTATGATACATCAACAAAATCCATACACTAATCATACTTTTATTAAAGAATTCAACATGAGAAAATCACGATCCAATTACCTTGTCTGTATGACAACTCCACACATTCAAGTAGCAAGTCCACAATACCAACAGTGTAGGCAGGGTCCCCATAATCTGGATTAAAATCTTTGATAGCCACCAGAAGAACTTTTATCTGCACAAAAGGACAACATGTGAAACATATATAGGACATATTTAATGAACGTAAAGGAAACAAATAAGAGACCAAATACATGATTTTTTTTAACTTTCGCTATATATTTTTTTTCTTTGGGATCAACAGAGTTTATGATTTTCTCATTGGTCTGAATAACGAATATGATCATATAGGTTCAAGTACTTGGCAAGCTAACCTTTCCCTCACTTTAAAAAATATTCATTCACATTCAGAGAGAATTGTAAGGGTGCTATGCTTTACACAACACATAGTGAAAGTGTTGGGTTGGTTGCTAGTGGCATAAAGGAGCAACTGAAGGTAAAAAATCAGACAAAGATCACTTTGCAATGCGAGTATTGCGGAAAGTTAAGGCATACCAAGGATACTTGCTGAAAGTTATATGGTCAACCACCAGAGGAAGGGGAGGAAAACGAGTTGTTTCAACTCATAGTGAAGCTAATCTATCTGAAACTATAGAGACATCCAAGGAGACCACTTCTACTAAGACATTTTCAGAAGAAAAGAACATCTCTGATGTCTTCTGTATCAATGTGAATCTTCTTCAAATGTAACATCTAATTTTGTGCAGCCAGGTAATGCTTTTAAAACTCATAATAATTCTGAATCTTTGATTGTTGATTTTGCAGCAAATTGACACATGACAGGATCCTTTGAAATCCTAATTAATTACTCTCCAACAAAAACCTAAGATAGTGTTTGAATGTTTGACAAGTCTTTTACTTCCATACTTGGGCCAGGTTGTGTTTATTGTACTCCCAATATCACACTATCATTTGTATTTCATGTCAACCCTTTATATGTTACTGCTATTACCAAAGTCTTAAACTATTTTCCTGATCATTGTATTTTTCAGGATCTTCAAATACGAAACAGGATTGACAATGGTAGATTGCGTGATGGTTTATACATTTTAGAAAAGGATCTGGATTCTGTATTGTATCAGACTTTCCTTGAAAAAAAAGTAAAGACGTCAACCAAGAAATAATAGAATAGCAGATAATTAGGGCATTCTTTATTTTATGTCACGGAGAAATTATTTTCTAGTTTATTTTCATAAACTCAATCTGATTCTCTAGTATGTGATGGTTGTGATTATGCTAAGAATAACCGAAACTCCAATCCATTGAGAAATGATAGAAGTATTGTTCCATTTTTTATTCATTCAGATGTGTGAGGACCTAGCTGAATTACCTCTACTGGTAATTGTTGGTTTGTTACTTTCATTAACAGTTGCAATAGAATGACATAGGTGTATTTGTTAAAATCAAATAGTGATGTTTTTTTGCTTTCAATGTTTTCACAAAATGATAAGTACTCAATTTGATGCTAAGGTGAAAATTTTGAGAATTGATAATAGCACATAATACAACTTTGATGCTTATTTGCAGTCTCTTAGAATCATTCATCAAACAACCTGTCTAAAGACTAGTACACAGAATGGAGTAACAACAAGGAAAACCATGCAACTATTAGAGGTAGCTCTCTCTCTCATGTTTACAATGAATCTTCCAAAATCATATAGGTGAGATGCAATTCTTGAAGTTGGATATCTTATTAATAGAATGTCTCTTAAAAGTTCTTAAGTTCAAGAGTATTTTAGAAGCTTTGATTGTAAAAAGGGAATATAGTGTTCCTCCAAACGTGTTTGGTTTTGTTTATTGTCCATAGAAGTGGTGGAAAATTGGACCCATAAGACCTAAGGTGTGTGTTTATTGGGTATTGTCCAACACATAAGGGTTACATGTGTTACCATCTTTTTATCTCAAAAACATTTTATCAGTATAAATACCTATTGTATTGTTTGTTTAATAAGTAATTGTAGATTGTAATCATACATATGCTTTAGATTTTCGTAATTATTCACTCGATTAACTCCAATACGGAGAAACTACTTTTCACCTCAAACTCTTGGATTCTTACAGTAATAGAGAATAATTTTCTCATTAATATTTTCATTTTCCTCCTGAAATGAACACTAAAGATTCTTTAAAGCGTAGGAACCATAGTTCAACAAGAAAAAAAAAGACACGACATCCAACAAGCAACTTATGTTTTTTAGAAAAGCTTTTAAAAATTTCCAAAAAGGCATACCAAATGATGTTTGTGTATGTATTGGGTCGTGCTTCCATTATCATTGACCAAAAGCAGTCCAAGGATCTGAAGGGACAAACAAATCATAACAACAGTTAAAATTTAGCACATGAAGCTCATATGATTCTCCATATTGTTGAACAATATTATATGTTAAAACACAAGTCTACCTGCATAGTATGTTTATAAAGTTGTATGATGTGCAGGGAAACAAAACCCTCCTTATACCTAGAGAAGGCAGTTAAAGATCCATTAGCAACAATCTGAAACAACAACCTCAGAGAATTGTCCTCGGTTAAACTCTGTGCTGCTGAAGGATGGCTGGCTAACGTTTTCATAATATGCACAATGCTTCCTTCTACCTGAATGAGTAACAATAAGTTTACAGTCAGACATGAAGGCATGATCCAAGTCACTTCTGTTCAAAGTATTCAACTTGTGAACAAATAGTGCTGTAGATATTTAAAAAGACTAATAAATTACCTCAACTCGGCAGGCTTGCCCAAAATCAGCAACTGGATCTTTTTCAGCTAGCAATGATTCCTCAGAATTGGTAATTTTTTGCTTCTGATTAGCTTCATCATGATTCAAAAGAGAATTCAGAATTTGAATGAGACAACAAAACAACCCAGAATCAAGGAGTGCTTGTTTATCAAAAGGCTGCAAACAACATAAATAATAATAACAATTAACGTCTAAATATCAGAATGAACAGAAATAAGGATCTCAAGTGTGATGCAAAATTATAGCAAGTACCTATCCAAATAAATCAAATTACTTAGTTAAATATGAATGTTTTGTTGTTAGTGGTCTGTTTATTAGATAATTGTCTAATCTTTTAGAATACTAGTTATTGAAAAGTTTACTTGGTTTGATAAGACTGTGATTGTGTATTTATAAGAATTGTAAAAGCTGTATTCTATTATTTTTTGAATAGTAAAATAAATTATCATATGTGATATGTTATCAGTCTATCAGATGTCACTGGTTCTTTATTGAAAAATAATCTTTTTTTTCTCTAGTTGAATTCTTGTTTCTTTTGTCCCTTTTTCCTAAGTCATCCCTTTCCCTTCACTTGTTTTCCTTCCAACTAATCATGCCAGATACCATTGAAACCAATTCTGCCATGATTCATCACACTGCTACTACAATCACTACAATACGACATTTACAAAATATCCGGCCTGTGTCTTGCTTGAATGGTAAGAATTATTTGAAGTGGTCAAAACTGGTCCATATTTTCTTGAAGGGTCAAGGGAAATTGAGTCACTTGTTGGGCATGAGTCCTCTAAAACAAGATCCTATTTGTGCGACATGGGATGAGAAAGATTCAATGGTGCCCTTGGTATTGAAGTAGCACACTCAAAAGACTAAATTTTTATTTTACAGCAAAAGTATGTACTTGATTTGTCGAAAGAAACATGGATAATGGGTTGTTAGCCGGTTGATACACCCATTACATTCAATCATAGACTATGTGATGCTTTAGAACATTCTGCTGTAGATAGAAGGTCTTACAAAAGACTTGTCGGAAGATTAACATATTTGGCATATTCAAGACCCGATATCGCATTTGTTGTGGTTGTAGTCAGCCAATTTATACACAATCCTAAAGAGATGTATCTCAAAATGGCAAATAGAATTATGAAGTTCAGGTAATCAAGGCAAGGGAATCTTGTTCAAGAAAGGAGGAAACATGACTTTAGAAACTTATACTGATGAAAGTAAGCCGATTCATTAGTTGATAAAAGATCGAGTTCTGGCTATTGTACTTTCCTAATTGGCAATCTATTAACTTGGAGGAGTAAGAAGCAAAATGTAGTGGTAAGATCAAGTCTAGAGTAAACATTTAGATCAATGGCACTTGGAACATGTGAGTTACTCTGGTTGAAATAATTCCTGATGATTTGAAGATAATAATGGTAAGTTGGGAATGTCAGTGAGGTTGCACTGTTGCAACAAATCAGCAATTATCATAGCATATAACCCAGTGCAACAAGATAGAACCAAACATGTTGAAGTAGGTAGACATTTTATAAAGGAGGAACTCGACAGTGAATTTATTTGTACCCCATTTGTTTCAATAAAGGATCAACTAACAAATATATTTATTAAAGGGATATCAATTAGTAGGCTTCAAGACATTGTCGATAAGCTTGGAATGGAGGATATCCATTCACAAGCATGCGGGAGACTGTCGGATAATTTGATAGTATTTGTGTTTTGATAAACTGTGGTGTATGAGTGTTTTGTTGTTATTGGAGTGTTTATTGGATAATTGGGTGTATCAGATAAGTTATTTAATTTTTCAGAATACTAGTTACTGGTAAGTTTATTTAGTTTGGTAATATTTAGTTCGTGTATGCATAAGAACCGTAAAGCTGTATTTTGATAATTTTTAATAAGAATCCTAGTAAATTAGTTTTACACATTTGTAAGCACGAAATTCAATGACATGGTTCCAACTACAGAATAGAAAATTATGCCATTAAAGATAAGTGAAATATACCCCAGACACAAGGACTTCAACAGCAGTCAACAAATTTGAACCGATACTGATACCATCCTGCAGATCAGCAATCATGAGTTAATTTCAAAAGATAAACCTAGGAAATAATATGGATAGTATATATTGATATATAAAGCACTTGGATTCCAAAGCCATACCTTTGTGACTTCAGAGAAGAACTGTAAAACACAAATGCTCCATTTTTAACTTTTCAATATCCGTCACAAATGCTCTCCCCACAACAAAGGAGAATATATGTGTTTCTACTAACCTGTAATGAATTAAACCTCTAAATGTCAGTCAACATGCTCATGGTTGGAGAAAGTCAAAAGACAGCAATATTATTTGAATAAAGAATAAAAACAATTGACAAGTTCTTAATAAATCTGAAACCGAAGCAGATGAAAAACTAAACTTCAAACCTTACAAAAAACTAACTCTAATAGCAACAATCTTGATGAGAAGTTTGTTTTTTAAGAAGGATAAAACTGCTGAACATTAAAAAAAACATGGTCTGTATAGTTTGAATAAACAAATGTTGTACTATATCTTGCGGAATGGATCTTAGCTAATAAATAAAGCCAGCATAAATCAGATAAGATAATAGAAAGAATAAAATTCTTCCAATTGCAACAAGATCAAGTCACAACAAGAATGATTTAAAAAGTATAACCAAATATCAATAGATGCAGTTAAACATAAATGTCAAGAGTATGAATTTAAACGCCCAAACGTTATGGCTAGCTCCACATCAAAATAGTTTCTGATGGAACATGCAAGGTTATACTGGTACTGAAGTAGAGTTTCACAATAATTCAAATAGGTTGATGAATAGTGGACAGAACAGAACAACCACAGAAACAGTGCTTGGCTACATGAACTTGTACATAAAAGTTTTGCACAACGAACAAGAAACAGCAAAATTGTTGACAAATACTTTATACAAAGTAAACCATGCGATGTAAGAAAATAGACAGGGGGATGAGCATTCATACTGGGTGACTAATTGAGCCACATCAGCATGCAGCTTGACTAATCTACAAAAGGCATCTAAAGTCAAACTCAAGGCCATTTCTTTCTCCTGCAAAGGCAATACAAACATAAGGAAATTTGTTATGGAACATAAAAAGACTGCCAGGAATTAGAACGTCCATGAAAATGAACCTTTTCAGAATTGGACGAGCAGAAATCTTCCCAAAATCTATTGAAGTCCAATTCCAGTTCATGTTTGTCTCTTCTGTAACAAGAAAAAAAAAAGGAAAGTCAATTTAGAAAGAATCATCATATCCATGGAGCAAAAGAACTGGAAGCAGAGAACAGAAGCCACTTTAACACAGTTTTTAAGTATAAAAATGTAATTCATTAAATAGACACAAGCAAACATAAAAGAAAATATATATTCACTTAAAACTCAATCAGATATAAGGAAATTTACGAGTGTAATTATAAGATTAAATAATGCGCAACTAAAATATAAACAGAAGAAAATGTATAATGAACAACTAAGAGTTAAACCTAATATGAAACACCAAATATTTTACATAATCTCAAACGCAACACATTAGTATAATGGGACTAACAAAGAAGCGTATTACCACTACACTGTTATCAACTTTCAACTTTAAAGAGAACAGGATGCAATAGAACAAAAAAGGATCTTGCTCTGTCATAAATTGGCTCATAACAGAACAATTTTGCAAAAAAAGAGAAAAGGGCAAATGTAGGACCTTTGTTTAGACTAAAAAGCATCCTAACATCCTTGATCCTTGTGATAGATGATTTTAAGATGATGTTTGATTACTGCTCAAACCTAAATTTCAGTCAATAAAACATCCATGCACTGATAAACCAAATATCCACATCACTCCAAGCAAAAGTACCTATCATTTAGATCACCGCACCAAAAGTGTCAACTCATCTAACAATGCCAGGAATGGAGTCGAGTAATATGGGTTTCAGGAGTAAGTGGAACTTTTCAAATGCAGAATTAAAGCAAATGCACAACAAAATTCTGATTGCTTTTACCATTTCACTAAATTCTGGTGCTTTCAACTAAATTTGCTTTTAACATTTTGCCCCCAACCCCAAATCCCGGCTCCGTCCCTACAATCACCAATACTTACATCCACAAGACTACACATTGGCACCTTAAGATTAGGTTCTTCCAGGCGCAATAATTCATCTAACAATACCAAACAACTATTCAGAATTTTTCTTTTATTAAAGCTTCTTTATTATAGAAAATGCAACAAAATACGTAAGAACATCTCATCAGAGCTTACTTTAACAAAACATAAATAAATAAACAAAGCCCATGGTATAACTGAAGTTATACTTCCAAGTTCCAACTGCACGAAATACAATGGAAATAAACGTTGAAGGCGGTCAAATGCAAGAAAAGCAAACAGAAGAATTTCCTTTTATAAAACGAAGATAAATGAAGCGTGTAACTACGATTCTACAAGTTTAGCTCATAAATTAATCATCATTTGCTGGTGAAAATGCAAACAAATCAAAATAAATCATTCGAAAAGAAGAAAAAAGTGAAAGTATTAAATCAAACCTTGAAAGAGAGGAAGCAAAGTCGTATCGAGTTGAGGAAGAATTAGCATCACGGTCGGAAGAAGGAGGAGAAGAAGTCGAAGATGAAGGAGCAGAAACAGTGGTAGCAGCGGTAGAAGATTGTGGCAAACCGACCTTTTCCTTGATTTCCTTAAGCAACGATCCCCATTTCATCGTTTTCCCTTTCGATCCTTGAAACATTTACATGCACCTCCCTCCTCTCATCCTACGCCGCTGCAAGCACCAGATCATTACGTTCCAGAAATCTCGTCAACAATCATTCCACCTCCAATTATTCCCCTCCAACCAGAACAACAACTACAAACCGAAAATTAAAACCAAACCAAATCAAATCATAACATGGATAATGAAATAATTAGAAATTCAAACGAAATCACGTGAACACAGCTGAAGAAAAAAAATCAAATAGCACATCGATACGATTAGCGTGAAGCTTCAAAGCATAAAGGAATTCGCGATCAATCAATTCGTTTTCCTCCTCTTCTGCTTTCCTTTAGACGTTTGTCTTTTCAAATAAAATTTGAGTTTTTGTATTGTTTAACCCTATAACAGAGGAGAACTCACAATAAAACGAGATTTCGGTTAGGGAAAAGAAAATACTGATCAAACATCATCTCACAAAATGACTCTCTTTCTTTCTCTCTCGCCCCCCTCCCTCTCTCTCTCTCTCTCGCTTCTCTGGTGTTTCTTGGACGGTCACTTCGCGCCTTTTTTTTCGCCATATATGTCTTTCCTGGCAGCCTTTCTTTTCCCGTTCATTAATAAAAGAAAAGAATTACTCATAAATTAATATTTTTTAATATGTTATTGTGATTGTAAATTAATATTATAAGTAAAATATAATAATCAGTCAAATTTGATAAAATAATATTATAAATTTATTAAATAAAATCAGATATTTAAGTTATTGTATCGTAAATACTGAATAAAATAACTAAATATGATTAGAATTATCGATATAAAATTTTAAAATTAAAATATTTATCCTTAGTAAATATATGATTTTATTATTATTTATTAAATTTAAACGAATAAATATAAGTATTATAAAATTTAGTTTTTTTAAAAATTTTATTGTTTATAATTTTTTTTTATTGATGATAGACAATTAATTTTAATTTTTTATATTTTAATAACAATCTTTGTTCTTGTAATATAGTTTTTTTTTATCTTTACGATATACGATATTATTTATTTAACAAAAACAGTTTTATATCAATAAACATATATATATATATTTTGATAGAGTGGGAATAACAATAAACATATTAATTACAACGATATTAAGTATATGATAAAAGAAATATAGTTTGATTATGTTTTATGAATTATAAACATTAATCATAAATAAATTTTAATTTAAATCATTTTTAATATAATTCATTTAAATAAATAAAAACTATAAAACAAAGCCCATCACTTCAATTAAAATATGTTAACTTATAAATAAACAACATTAAATATCCACTATACCCGTAGGCTCACGGGGTCTGGGAGTTGAATATTCTTATAATATTTTTGATTTTATATATTATAATATTTTTAATTAATATTTTACTATAATTATATTGTACCAGACACGCCCACGTAAGACATTGGTTTTATAAGAAAAACTTGGGGGGAAAATTAGTGTTTCTATTAGGCACGTTAGTCGTTTGTTTCTAGCCGTCTACGTTTTAACATTCCCCTTCTTTGAACACGTGTCGGCTTCAGATTCGACCTTCACCGGTTTTACAGCAGTTGCACTGTTGCAGGACCATCCATCCGGTGCGACTTCTGGGTTTATAAGTCCCAACATCCCCTAATTCTTGAATTTTACAAACAAACCCAAAATCGAAAAATTCAGCCCTAAATCCAGGATATTGAGTTTCACTTTGAATTGGATTCTAAGCTTCTCAGGACGATGTGGAATCAGGCGTACCGGAAAATTGATGATGAGGAGTCAGGATCCAGGCCTTTGTATCCCATGATGCTCGAGCCGCCGGAGATGAGATGGGCTTTTATCCGGAAAATTTACTCAATCGTTGCCATTCAATTGCTGGCCACAATCGCGGTTGCCTCCACGGTGGTTACTGTCCGTCCGATCGCTCATTTCTTCGTCAGCACCGGGGCTGGCTTTGCTCTTTACATAGTCCTAACCATCACGCCTTTCATTGGTGGGCTTCTGCTTTCATATTAATTTCTTATTTCTGACTTTGTGGTTGACTAAACAAAATCGATTTGCTGTTTGCAGTTATTTGTCCATTGTATTACTATCACCAGAGGCATCCTGTGAACTATCTTCTTCTTGGTGTTTTTACCGTTTCTCTGGCGTTTTCAGTTGGATTGACCTGCGCTTTTACCAGCGGTTAGATATGGATTTTGAATCTCTCTTTTTTCCATTTATAATTCTGGGTAGATTATATTATCGTCTATTCTTTTGAATTTTATAGCAATTGCTCTATCGTTGAGCCATCATATTCACATTGAAATGATTCTGATTTTTGCCTCCTGAATTAGGTCAAGGAACTTAAACTGATCATACAGTTAATACTAAGTTAAATGCTTCTTCAATTTTGAGAATGGAATATTGTTAATTGAGATGTTTTTTCTTGTGGGTGGCTGGGCGGGGTGGGGGGTTCATCTAATTGTATGCATTTTTTTTCTATTTCTTACATTTATGGACTTTTTCTCATCTTCCTCAATGGTAATTGTCTAGCATGGTGATTTATGTTAGATTATTTGTATATTGTTTCTTAGAATCAATAGCGGTTGGCAGATGAAGCTTCGGGTTTCTGTTCTGTCATCTTCTTTTTAATTTCTATTTTTCCTATTTGCAAAAGGAAAGCTAGCTATTGCTATTTCTATGGATTTGGATACTGCAGTGGTTTAGCTCAGCATTTGTGAGTCATCTAATATCATGTGTATTTTGCATCTCAATGAGTACATATTAGGAGGAGCTTCATTCACTGTATAGATGGCAAATGCAGTTAATTTCTATCTGGTTTCCACTGGTTGTAGTATTGCATTAACTTAAATTTATGTGCATTTTGTTTTTTGAACAGGGAAAGTTATTTTGGAATCTGTGATTCTGACTGCTGTAGTGGTTGTGGCTCTCACCCTCTACACCTTCTGGGCTGCAAGGAGAGGTCATGATTTCAACTTCCTTGGCCCCTTCTTGTTTGGTGCTCTAATTGTGCTCATGGTTTTCGGTCTGATCCAGGTATTTTGATCTTGCCATGTGTGTTTAGCCGTTGTTTTCTCATATGTGTCTACTGTATACAAGTTACCGAACTCTCATTATCGGAATGTATCTGTCTTCCTGTTTGCAGATTTTCTTCCCGCTAGGTAAATTATCAGTGATGATCTATGGGTGCTTGGCCTCGGTCATATTCTGTGGTTATATCATATACGACACCGACAACTTAATCAAGCGCTACTCTTACGACGAGTATATTTGGGCCGCTATAGCTCTTTATCTGGACATAATTAATCTCTTCCTTTCACTACTCACTATTTTAAGAGCAGCAGATAGTTGAAGGAAACCATGGTGCCTATAAGCAAATTCCTATTCACCACCAAAACCTATCTTGGGGAGATGCTAAATGTCAATTATGTAAAAAAACAGACAAATCTATGTTGTAATGCTGAAACCATATAACACTGTTAATTTAAATGGAAGATTTCGTTTCTCTTGCATATTTCATTCTGCTTTGTCTCAACACCTGGAAATCTTTCATTGTATTTGTTAATAACAGGGGATCTGTGGGATATGTAGATTGATGCTGATGCTGGCTGATTTTGTTGTGTTCTTTTTTTAATAACTGAGGATCTACATCAAGGTTGAATGGTTGATAATTATCTGCATGCACATGCATTTGTGTGTTCCCATAACTGTTACATTGTCAGTGGTTTTGGAGAAAATTTCGACCGTTAGTTTTGGAGCCGTTATTTTCTGTTGCTTTTATTTTTATTTCTTTATTTTCAAATGGATTAATGAAACGCAGCGTTTTGCACTGGTGTTGGGTGTAAGGGTTTTAACCCTAGCTGTGGTCGTTTGGCAGGCATGAATGTTATGATTCCTCTTTTCTACAGAAAATTTCTTGTTTCTTTTCTCGTCTCAGTCTAATTTCTTTTCTCATCTACAATCTTATTTTGGTTTCGAGATTATTTGATTGATAAAGGCATCAGAGCCAGCTCGTTCCTGATTCAATGACTCGGAGTCAAGCTGCGCAGATAGAGATGGCGAACTTGCAAGTGGATGGTTCCATTGAGGGCAAGCTTCAGAATCTGAAGGCAGACATGGAGGCGATGATGGATAGTAAGATAAAGGACCTGAAGTTATCGTTGATGGAAGATTTGAAGGTAGTTATTGAAAGGGCTTGGGAAAATGATCGGCTCCCGAAGAGGGGGAAGGTGAGGAGAGATTATTGACAGCTCCGGGAGTGTTAGGGACGGCACCAGCGTCGGCTCCAGGAGCATCGACTAGTCAACCAGGAGAAGCAAGGGGGTTAGATTATAGACAGGAAACGACGGTTGCCCAGGACCTGTTGGAACCTCGACAAGCTTCCAACAATTATGCTTATCGCCTCATGTGTCCTAAATTTGAGGGGGATGATTTCCGGGGATGGATGGCCAAGATGGAGCAATTTATTGAAGCGGAGCAGGTTCCAAAGGAAGCTCGCGTTCGTTTGGTGATGTTACATCTGGAGGGAAGGGCTTTGCAATGGCACCAATTTGCCACCAGAGATTTTGGGGACCTGAGACACTTACCCTGGAATCAGTACATAAGCTTGATGAAGGATCGTTTTTCCCCTGGGAGCTTCGAAGACCCATTTGCAGAGCTGATGGCGTTAAGGCAGACGGGGACAGTAGAGAAGTTCTATGATGAATTTTTGACCCTGCTGAACCAGGTAAGAATTCCGGATCAATATGTCTTGAGCATGTTCAAAAACCACTTAAGGGTAGAGATTAGTCAGTTTCTTAAGTTGCTACAGCCAAAGGGGTTAATTAAGGCCTTTCATATGGCGAAACAACTGGAAGAAATCTTTATTACTGATCATAAAGGCTCAGGAGTACTGGTTAATAGGATGAATACACCTCCAACTTTGGCAGTCCCAGCTAGGACTTTCAGTACCATTAAGAGTATATCAAGTACTACCATTCCTTCCTCGGGTTCGAGAAGCATAACACCGGGACAAACTACCCCTAAAAATCCTAAGCAGATTGGAATTGGATCTGGGAAGGGGAAATCCTTAACTCCTGCTGAGATTGAAGACAAGAGAAAGAAGGGGTTATGTTTTTGGTGTGCAGCTAAATACACCCCTGGACATAGATCTGCTAGGAGTCAAATATATCAAATTTTTGTGGAAGGACTCGAAGAAGAACCTGAACAGGAGGAATTTCTAGACTGTGAGGAGGTGGATGAAGTAGGGGATAACAAAGGGGAAGGACCAGTGTTGTCTCTCCATGCTTTGTGGGGGAGTTCGAATTGTGAAACAATGAGATTGAAGGTTAGGATGGGTGAGTTAGAATGGATAGTTTTGGTTGATTCGGGCAGTACTCATAACTTTGTGAGTTGGTCAATGGTTAAGAGTTTAAGTCTGGGAATGGATTCAAAAGGGAGTTTGCTGGTAACAGTAGCTAATGGAAATACGATGGGCACTTTAGGGAGCTGTAGGGAGGTGATGTGGGAGACACAAGGGGTAAAGTTCAAGACAGACTTTTTGGTACTTACCTTGAAAAGCTGTGACTTGGTGTTAGGGGTTCAGTGGTTGTCTACTTTGGGGAACATCAGGTGAAATTTTGCTGAATCTGTTATGGAGTTTCAGTACAACAATACGGAAGTGAGACTACATGGGATACAGCCTAAACCTTTGGAGAGTATAGAACCTAAATTATGTGAGAAAGTCTTGAGGGGTAGTGCAGGACCTTACATTGCTTGTTTAATGATGGATGCTCAACTGAAAATAAAAGTGGGGGAGGGCAGTAGTTTAGGGGGGCTGAAGGAGCTGCTGCGGGATTTCAAAGACATTTTTCAAGAGCCTAAAGAGTTGCCTCCCGAGAGAGGACATGTTCATAAAATTCCCTTGGTGGATGAACATGCTGTAGTGAAATTACGCCCATATAAATATCCGGCTTTCCAGAAAGATGCAATTGAGGCCATGGTCAGGGACCTACTCAAGGCTGGGGTCATTAGGGATAGCAATAGCTCGTTTGCTTCACCGGTAGTGATGGTAAAAAAAAAGATGGAAGTTGGAGGATGTGCGTTGACTACCGGAAGCTTAACCAACTCACAGTGAAGGATAAATTCCCTATGCCAGTTATTGAGGAGTTATTAGATGAGTTAGGGGAGGCTAGGTACTTTTCTAAGTTGGATTTAAGGTCCGGGTATCATCAAATCAGGATGTGGAGTCCTGATATACCCAAGACTGTATTCAGGACTCATAAGGGACATTATGAGTTCCTGGTCATGCCATTTGGCTTGACAAATGCACCTGCCACCTTCCAAGGGCTCATGAACAAAGTGTTCAAGGAGAAGCTGAGAAAGACAGTTTTAGTCTTCTTATATGATATATTGGTCTATTTTGCTAGTTGGGAGGGCCACTTACAACATCTTAGAGAAGTTTTGGAGTTACTCAGGTTACACAAGTTGTTTGCAAAGGAAAATAAATGTAATTTTGGGGCCACCAAAGTGGAGTACTTAGGCCATGTGATCACTGGAGGAGCTATAGCTATGGAGGATTCCAAGATAGCTTGTATTGCTAATTGGCCAATTCCTAACTCAGTAAAGGAGGTGAGAGGATTCTTGGGCTTCTCGGGATATTACTGGAGGTTTATTAAGGGGTATGGGGGAATAGCAAGACCACTTACAGATCTGCTAAAAAAAGAAGGATAGAGGTGGACTACAAAGGAGCATGAGGCATTCGAGAGCTTGAAATTGGCTTTGAGGACTGTCCCAGTTTTAGCTCTGCCAAATTTTGAGGAGATGTTTGTGGTTGAGACAGATGCCTCGGACTTTGCTGTTGGGGTTGTGCTGGTGCAAAAAGGAAGACCACTAGCCTTCTTCAGTAAAGGGTTGGGACCTAGACATCAAGGCTTGTCTATTTATGACAAGGAAATGTTAGCTGCCTTGATGGAAGTTAAGAAATGGTCTACCTATCTCTTAGGGAGGCACTTCTAAATCAAAACAGACCACCAGAGCTTGAGATTCTTAACAAACAAGCAAGTAGTCACTCTCTCTCAACAGAAATGGGTAACAAAGATGATGGGTTACGATTTCGAGGTGGTGTATAGGAAAGAAGCACATAACAGAGTGGCAGATGGGTTATCCAGAAATCCTCTTTTTGTGGGCTGTAGTAATTTGAATGTGAGCAGTGTCTTCTCCCCATTGTTGGATAGGGTGATGGAAACCTGGAAGAAGGATCCTGAGTTATTGAAATTGATCTCAGAAATTGAGGAAGAAAAGGGAAAGCATAAGAAATATTCTTGGGATAAAAGGTTCTTGAGAAGAAAAGGGAAACTTGTGGTAGGGGCAGACATGGAGTTGAGAAAGGAGTTACTGTTATATTTTCATAACAGTCCCATTGGAGGACACTCAGGGGCCAAGGTGACTGGGCAGAGAGCATCTTCGGTGTTGTACTGGAAGGGGTTAAAGAAGAAGGCTAGAAATTTAGTACGAGAATGTTCCATCTGTCAGAAAAGTAAGGCTGATTTACAGAACCCTCGAGGATTACTGCAGCCCCTGCCAATTCCAGCAGCAGCTTGGAAATCTATTAGCATGGATTTCATTGAAGGCTTACCAAGTTCAAAGGGGAAGGAGGGAATTCTGGTGGTAGTGGACAGGTTAACCAAATATGGCCACTTCATAGCTATCTCGCATCCTTATTCTGCTGTAAGTATTGCTCAACTCTTTATGGAGAATGTGTTTAAGCTTCATGGGATGCCTGAAAATATAGTCTGTGATCGAGATAGAGTGTTCATGAGTTTGTTCTGGAAAAAATTGTTTAAGAAACTAGGGACCAACATCACTCAATCAACAGCATACCACCCACAAACAGATAGTCAAACCGAGAGGGTTAACCAATGTGTGGAGGCATATCTAAGATGCATGACGGGAGAAAATCCCAAGGGTTGGAGTGAATGGTTGTACTTGGCTGAATGGTGGTATAATACCTCCCACCATTCCTCCATAAACACCACCCCTCATGAGGCTCTATATGGACAAGAACCACCTTTACATTTGTCTTACCTTGCTGGAGATTCGGTGGTAGAGATGGTGGATAGGAGTTTGCAGCATAGGGAAGCAACCATCAAATTATTAAAATTTTATTTACAGAGAGCTCAGAATCGTATGAAGCAACAAGCCGATAAACATAGGACAAATTGTGATTAGAA
The DNA here is from genome assembly GCA_035048815.1 of Abelmoschus esculentus. Taxonomy (NCBI): domain Eukaryota; kingdom Viridiplantae; phylum Streptophyta; class Magnoliopsida; order Malvales; family Malvaceae; genus Abelmoschus; species Abelmoschus esculentus. The sequence goes on along the minus strand of JAUCBN010000051.1, from coordinate 11,497,316 downwards.
GGTGGGGGAATTGATTTATTTGAAATTGCAGCCATATAGGCAGCAATCAGTCCAGACCAGGAGCTCTCAGAAGTTAGCCCCGAAATGGTTCGGTCCTTACAAAATTCTGGAGAAAGTGGGAAAGGTGGCCTACAAGCTTCAGTTGCCTGTGGGATCAAAGGTGCATCCGATTTTTCATGCCTCCCAGCATGTTGGGGGGGGGATGTCACTCAATCACAGTTACCTGTGGTAGGTCCTGATGGTATTATTGTCAAGGAACCGGTGAGGATAATTGATAGAAGGATGGGAAAAAAAGAAAACCGAGCAATTACAGAGGTTTTGGTAGAATGGACCAACACTTATCCTGAAGATGCTACTTGGGAGAGCTTACAGCAGTTGCAACAACAATTTCCTAATTTTCATCCTTGAGGACAAGGATTTTTGGAAGCAGGGAGTATTGTCAGTGGTTTTGGAGAAAATTTCGACCGTTAGTTTTGGAGCCGTTAATTTTTGTTGCTTTTATTTTTATTTCTTTATTTTCAAATGGATTAATGAAACGCAGCGTTTTGCGCTGGTGTTGGGTGTAAGGGTTTTAACCCTAGCTGTGGCCGTTTGGCAGGCATGAATGTTATGATTCCTCTTTTCTACAGAAAATTTCTTGTTTCTTTTCTTATCTCAGTCTAATTTTTTTTCTCATCTACAATCTTGTTCTGGTTTCGAGATTATTTGATTGACATACATTAACGTTTTCTAACTACAGTCAACGAAAGAAAGAAAGAAAACCTCAAAGAAAGAAAACGAATTAAAATTTTAATGATTATTATGTTTTAAAAGCATGATGATTAAAATGTAAATTTTTTAAAATTTTGGTGACTATTTTTGTAGTTTACCCTAAATATTATGAGACACCTAGGTCCTAGCAAATTTAAAATGGAAGTAAATGAAAAGAGCAAAGTGAGAGCTACAGTGTACGTTTTCCCTGAGCTCGATGCTTCTCCCTTTCACTTTCTCGTGCACCAAACATCTGCTGAAACAATGAAACCCAGCTGATGTTAACTCCGATACAGAACTAATCGAAGAAGACAGTTGGAGAAATTCTGTTATTCTCGTTGGCTTATGCGATGGCTCCTTTCAAGAAATCGAAGAAAACAAAGAAGTCATCCAAGAAATTGAAGAAAAACAAAAGCGTTTGTGTTGTTCCAGTGGAACCCAGAGTTAACGAGCCTGATTGGTGGGTTTGTTTCTGGCACAAGAACTGTACAACTCCAGGTTCAAACTTTCAACTTCTATTCTTTTCATATATTTTCCCAAATTTAATTTCATTATTTCTGGTAACTTTAATATCGTTAAAGTAATGGGTCTTCAATTCTTCATACCCAGAGTTAGATTGCTCACCTTTAACATGGTTAATTGTTAGATTGAACTGAACTGCGCGTCGGATTTGCAGCTTGAATAATCGCTTTACTTTGCCCTTGATTTTAAGCAGACGAAGTGGTTCTGAGATCTGAAATTTAGGAATTAAATTTGAGCTATAGTGTAAATTTTTTTCTTTTGGCATTTGAATTTTCGGATTTACAATGAGAAATGAAATGTTTTTGGTTTGATCTCATTGGAAGTGAGTCCCAACTGGCAGATCTTTCGATACCATCAAATGAGGAGGAAGGGTTCAAGTATTTCTTCCGAGTTGCAAAGAAGACATTTGATTACATTTGTTCCCTTGTGAGAGAAGACCTTGTGTCGAGGCCGCCATCGGGGCTCATCAACATTGAGGGGAGGCTTCTAAGTGTTGAGAAACAGGTTGCAATTGCCCTCAGAAGGTTAGCATCCGGCGAGTCTCAGGTATCAGTTGGAGCTTCCTTCGGTGTTGGACAATCTACGGTTTCTCAGGTGACTTGGAGATTCATTGAAGCATTAGAAGAACGTGCTAAGCACCATCTTAAGTGGCCTGATTCCGATAGAATGGAGGAAATTAAATCAAAATTCGAAGCTTTATTTGGTTTGCCTAATTGTTGTGGAGCTATAGATGCAACACACATCATCATGACACTTCCAGCAGTTGAGACTTCAGACGATTGGTGTGACCAAGAGAGCAATTACAGTATGTTCTTGCAGGGAATTGTTGACCATGAGATGCGATTTCTCGATATCGTAACAGGTTGGCCTGGTGGCATGAGTGTGTCTAGATTACTCAAATGTTCAGGATTTTTCAGGCTTTGTGAGGCTGGGAATCGTTTGAATGGAAGTATAAGGACCTTATCAGAAGGACTGGAAATGAGAGAATTCATAGTTGGCGGCGTTGCATATCCCCTGCTTTCATGGCTCATAACTCCATATGAAAGTAATGGCCTCTCTTCCTCCATGTCTGCTAACTTTAATGCAAGGCATGAAGTTGCGAGGTTGCTTGCAGTGAAGGCTTTCTTACAGTTAAAGGGCAGTTGGAGAATTCTTAACAAAGTCATGTGGAGACCAGATAAGCGGAAATTGCCGAGTATCATTCTGGTTTGTTGTTTACTTCATAATATCATCATCGACAACGGAGATCAGTTGCAAATTGTGTTATGAAAAGGTTTAATGGGGGTAGACCCCTAAAGAAATTGTGATTCTTATCATTTACAAAAATGAAGTGCCATTTCTTTTTGTAGACATTGGAGGAGGTTTTGGTCATGACTGAAAATTACAAGCCTCATGTCTTAATATTTTTCTTCCCTGCATTATTGCATATGGTTTCAGTTGCAATATTTCAGCTGCAAGATGAATTGGCATTCTTGACCACATCAACACAATGGCAAATTGATGTCAAACAAAATCCAGGTATAAAAGTAGATTTATGGGCAATACAACTAAAGTACAAGGAGAACTTTTGAAGTGCAATTTCTTTCAATGAGATTTTGCCTCAAATATGCAGCAGGATCTGTAAATAAAGAAGAAAGCCTGAGATAAGAAATATGTGAAACACAAAACCGGAAAGGTATATTTATGGACAATGCAATTAGTCTTGGATCTTGATACTGGTAAGCTCCACTGATTAAGTGCTTACGATGAGCCATTGCTCAATCTCCTTTAGTTGAGGGTTGCAGGCATGCACAAAAGGGTGTTTTCTTCGTCTTCTGGATGTTTCTTACCCCACCATAAAGATAGTCCCGCAATAAAACTCGTGTTTTACTCTCAGCGACTCTGGTTCGTCCCCCGCTATCTTTTCCATCATCAAGCTGCAGTAACAGAAACTGTATTTTCTGCACCTCCAACTGCAAGCGCCCAATCTTCTCAAACCCTATTTGAGCTTGTTCTGGTACTCCCTGTTTCCTAACACTCCCACCCTCATCAGATTCTAGTGCCGATTTTCCATCAGGATACCAAGAACCGTCTTCAACCTGTGTCATCAATTTGCGATTGGCTTCACCTAGCTTCATGATGGCTTCCTCAGCTTCTTCTAGCTGTTCTTTCACTGTACCATATTCGATTCCTTTCCCCCTTTTCCCTGTCTCAGTTATATCCACCTTCCTCTTTAGATCCTGCACAGTTATTTGAAGGTTAGCCAACTTTTGTGCATCTGAACCAAGTCTTTCTAAAATCTTCCCCCTGCTTCCTTCTTGGTTGAGATTTGTAAATCTCTTAGAACCCTCTTTATCTACAACCATTTCCTTCACAAGAGATTCAGTAGAGGGATTTTTGCTCCTGTGCCCCTTCCCTTCCCCAATCTGTTTGTTGTCGGTTGGTGCAGTTACCATATTCTGGGCCTTGCCTATTTTCGAGTCAGTGCTACCATCATGCTCGATGGCTTCCCACATCTCAAGCATCTGATTATCAGCCACTTCTGTTTCTCTCCTGCATAACCCATATGATGAGCACTCAGATATCTGATCAAGCATAATGTCTTTTGTCATTTTCTCATTTTCCTCTTCAGATATTTCAGTTGGTCTCTGCATTTTGACATTGCTACCGAGCCCATGGCTAAGTTCCCTCCCTTCTTGTTTAGCATTTACACTACTCTTTGCTCTAATACTTTCTTGAAGTGAACATCCTCCAGATCTTAACTCGTCAATCTGTCTCATAGCAGTCTCTAGTTTGGAATTGAGATTAATGTTTTCCAGCATTGCAAGCCTTTCCATTTCCACCACCGCTTTCTCAATAGCTTTAATTCTCAGATGGATACCTTGCAAGTCAGAAAAACCATGTGGAACCGAGGCAATTCGATCTTCACTTAGTTGTTGAGAGTTTTCGGCATGCAAGTCGGCTCCCGAATCAGTATCCTGGAAAACAGGACAATTGTATGAGATTCACAGCTGATATACCATCCAGGATCTATAGCACTGTTAACATAATCAATGCCAAGAAAGGTCCCATTTATATCCAATCTTTTAAGATCAAAACAACAAGATTACGCTTTCACAAAGAACACTAGATGATCATACAGATCACAATAGTGTGTGGTCTGAAATTTTATATTCAACCAAATAGTTACCTGAGGAAAACAAACAGACATTACCTTTACTTCTTGGTTATAACCTGAGGAAAGTTTAGGATGTAAGAGAGCACGACTCTCCAAAGATGTCACGCTCTCGAGGAGAGAAACAATGGCCGGATTATACTCTGCCAACTGAGCTTCAAGTCCTCCATTCTTATGCTCCAAGATTTTAACACTATTTTCCAGCTCTTCTACCCTCATAGCCTTGGAATTACTTCTACTTTCAAGGATTTCACATTCATTACTGATCTCATGAGCCTTCTGTTCCAGTAAGGCTTCACGGACAGCAGAAGTCTGAAGCTCACAAAAGAATGCAGCAGCCTGAGTTTCCCAAAGTTCTGCCTCATTTCTTCCTTTTTTTAGTTCAACACTCAGACTCTCTTCCCTAAGTTTCCTTTCTTCAATTTCCTCACTCAATTCCAACAGTTCAGCCTCAAATTTCTGATTAACATTATGAATGCTTTCAGTCTCAGTAATTTGCCGGTCATAATCTCCGGATAGTTTCAGGATTTGATTCTTTCGATCTTCTCCCGACAACATGACCTCATATCTAGTAGTCAGATCCTCCACAACTTTATGCAATTGGCCTCTCTCCTCTTGACTTGCTCTGAGCATTTGTTTTGCTTCCAAAAGTGCATTCTCCAAGTGTTCATTTTTTCTCTCCATTTCCCTCACTTTTTCCTCAAGATCATTATTGATGCATTTGAGTTTGTCCAGATTGTCACCAAGATGCTCATGAACACTCCCTGCTTTAGTATGAAAACCTTTTTCTCTTCGGCCTCCTTTGTTTTCTTTGGATCTCAGTTCTTCAGTTCTGTTATGCAGCTCAAAAAACTGCTCAAACTTGAACCTTAACTCCTGGTGCTGTGAATTTTTCTCCATAACAAGATTTTCTGCCTCTATTTTCAGTTTCTCAAGCAGTGTGAGAAGAACTGAATTCTCAATTACAAGTTGTTGATTTTCATCCAGATACTTCAAAAGCGAATTTTGCATCTCCTGAAGTCTACCAAATACACAGTCAAGAACTGATTGATCTTCTTCGCTTTTATCATCAATGCCATGAATAGCATCAATCTCAAGAATCCTCAATATCTGATAAAGCCCCAGCCTCAGCATGCTAATTTGATCACATACGGATTTTATCACCCTCTGGTTTACAGAATTTTCAGTCTCTAATTCTGAGATAACCTTTTCCAATACTTTGTTGGCTTCCAAGAGTTTCCAAGAGTCTCTAATTTGTTCTTGTGCACATTTCTGCAGGATGAAACTTTCTACCTGAGCATTCATGGCCTTGTGCAGCTCCTCTTCATATTCTTTCTTCCAGCACAGACTTTCCTGTTTTAGCTCAGCCACTTCACAAAGTGTTGATTCTTTCTCTTTCTCGAGGCCTACATTTTTTTCTTCTATTCCCTGATTCTTTATCAGGACAGACTTCTCGTCACCGAGCAACATCCATGAACTTTCTAAGCTTGTTAATTTTACCCTCAGTTTTTCAAGTTCGGCATTCGAATCAAAAAGGGAATTCTCCATAAAGTTATTCTTCTCTGAAAGCTTCTCCAAATTCTGAGTAGCAATGTGTAACTGAGAAATGAGTATGTCCTTATCTACAACAAGGATGGATTTCTCTTTCATGAGAGATTCACAGGATTCTTCCAGTGTCTTTACTCTCCCCTGAACACCTTTTAGCTCGATAATCAAATCTGAGACTGAATTCTCCAAAAGGGCATTTTTCTCATTAAGTTCCTCCATGAGTTTCAACTTCTCTAGGAGGGCCAGCTTTTCATCACCGTCTCTTATGCAGACATCTTTTAGTTTTGTATTCTCTTCCTGCAATTCTTTCACTGACGACACAAAGTTCTCGGGATTTAAGCCAACTGACTCCAGCTGCCCTGTCTTATCCTGGTGTCTCTTGTTAAATTCATTGAGTTCCTCTTTCAAACAGTAAATCTCTTGCTGAAGAGCATTTCTTTGATCCACTCTAAGTTCAACCTCTGCCGCAAGTTTTGCTATAATTTCCCTTAAGCTTAAGATCTCATCTTGCATATTCCTGATGGACATTGCTGAACTTAAATTGAGTTCATTCAGAACTTTGTTCTCCTCCTTGACTCTCTGCAGTTCATCCTCTAAACCCCGGTTACGAGTTTCAATGTCCTGTAAAATTTGAGCCCTATTCTGAATCTCTGCGGCCATAGCTCTAAGTTCTTCCTGAGATCGAGAGTGCAAATGCTGCAAAGTTTGAAATGCTGTTTCAGCCTCCATAAATCTCAAGTGCTCCTCTTGTATGGAGGTCCAAAGTCTCCCCAACTCCTCCCGTTTCTCTGTCAGTTCTTGATTTTGGTCCACCATCTTTTGCACCATAGACTCCAATTCAGCATGCAGACTCTGATTGGTTCTGTCCAACAGACTACACTTTTCTTCGGCACCTTTTAACTTTGCAGTCCCATCATCTATTTCATTGTTGAGCCTTTGAGTCTCCTCCTGGGCACAAGCAAGCTTCATTTCCAGGCTGGAAATCATCTCTAAGCACTGCTGATACCTAAGAGCAGCTGCTTCCTTATCTTTGGTCAGCTCAGCAACCACTTGCTTTAAGGTTTCAAGTTCAGTTTCAGCTTTCTCAGCTCTTGCAGTCATCCTTCTGGCACATTCTTCGGCATTGGATAATTTTTCTTCCAAATTGCTTATCATCTCCGAACACTGCTTATATTGAGCTATAGAATCCTCCTTTTCAGCTTCTACACGGAAAAGGTCCTTGTTTAAGGCTTGAGCTTTGACTTCAGCTTCACTAGCTCGCTCATTCAGTTCTGCAGCTTCCTTTAGAGCTTGAGAAAGACTATTCTCAAGATTATTTATCTTCTCCAAGCATTGCTGGTATTGAACAAGTTTAGCTTCCCTTTCAGCCCCTAATTCGGCGAGGGCATCCTTCAAAGTCTGAACTTCAGCTTCAGCTTTACTTGCTCGTTCATTAAGCCCCCGGGAGTCTTCTTGTGAACGAGAGACTTCCCTCTCTAGAGCAGATAATCTCTCCAAACTCTGCTGGTACTCAAGTAAACCAGCTTCTTTTTCAGCTTCTAATCTAATAAGAGTATTCTTCAAGGTTAAAATTTCCATCTCAGCTTCACTTGTTTGTTCAGACTCGGATGGGACTCGAACCCTGAGATCTGAGTCCCCATCATTAAAGTTGAGGCCTCCTCTTTCCCTTCCTTCCTCAAATTTCACATGGTTTGGAGCTTCTTCAGAACCAAACAAATCAGTGAACTGTATCAGATCCTTCCTGAGAATTGAAGATTCAGATTCTTCAGCAAAGATCACCTCAGCAGCGGAACCTCCAGGTGCGTCATCTGCTAATACCATAGGAACTTGATTCGGAAATGCTTCTGCCATGCTCTGATGAGCCTGACGAAGGACCCCAGTCGCATGATCATATCTTTCAGCCAATGCACGGTACACTCGATAAAACTCTTCTACCAATTTCATCAACTCTGGGCGTTTCTTGTAATACATCTCTGCTCGCCTAGCAAAGGAATCAGCATCTTCTTCAATGAGCTTGATCATTTGCTTGACTTTAACATCCATATCTGTTAAAGCAACAGATATCAATCATTAAATTTATGCAGGTTCACATAAATTACAATTCTCTAATCCATGGTTATGTGCTCATCTCAAATACTGTAAACTTTTTCTGACTCCACTATTTACAGCACATTATATCATTGTTTCATGTAAAACAGAAATAGTTGCAACAATGGCAATAACATGGATGCATTTCGAATTCCGTAGTCATGATCATGTACCTGTTAGATTCTCCTGGAGCCATTTAGAATTTTTAGGACTGATGTGGCTGTTCCACCACCATGAGTACATGCCTTTCGAATCCGAACGCTTCACAGTTGCCATGACTTCAGCCCTCAACACCACCACCTCTTTAAAATCCTTCAGTCCTCGTGATTAATCCCAGATATCTACAAACGAAAACCAAAGAATTCGATTCGGTTTCGACATGAAGGAAAAATACGAAAACTTGATCATATGATGAAGATTAAGAACATGAAAATATATCAAAATAACCTGATCAAGATAATCCAATGCTCCCAATATGTTTGTAAAACAGGAACTAGAAACCGACAATCATTGTCTCTGAAACTGCCCTCAGTTATCTGATCAATCAAACAAAAGATGGTTGTAAATGAATTGCAGATTCAGAGTCAAAGTGTAAAATAGAAATCGTCAACAAGAACCATCTGATTAGTCAAGTTTTATCAACTTAACCATAATTCAACAACTAAAATTACCTGGAAAAGGCACACTAAATTAATAGAATAAAGAACACTAAGAAAACAATATGCAGGAACAACTAAGTTCAATAAACATGACAACCCGAACACAAAGTAATAATTTTTTTTTTAAATCTTACCATAAAATAAATAAATAAATAAATGGTTCTGTGTTTAGGAAACAGACAATAATTGATTGGTTTTTGGATTTTTCCTGTCTCAAACCATTTTCTCTCAGCCTCAGGTGTTTTCGGTTCCTCTAGTCTGCTGGATTCTAGTGCTAGTTTCCAAGGGCAGTCCAATTGGAAATGAAGAAACAAGAATAATAGGCATAGGACAAATACCCCACTAAAACAGGAAAATAATTATTTATTGTGGGGGTAAAATTAGGGGAATATTATGGTTGGAAAAAATAAGGGAATGATGTTGGAATAAATTGATGAGATATATAACGTAAATGTCAAGAATTGATATATAACACTAATCATATATATTAATATATTATAAATTATTTTAATAATTTATAAAATTCTAAGAATCTAAAACATGATTATTATTTTTAAAAATAAAATATATTAAAAATAACTTGTCATGTTTTTAAGTTTATGTTCTTAATATTTTAATAAAATTTTATTATTTTTAAATTAAACAATAAAAATCTAAAACATGATGTGAAAAGTATTTTAATATATTTTATTCTAAAAAATAATGTTTTTGTAATTTTAAAAATTATTAAATTAACGAATGATACATATTTGTATATATGATTCTATTTTTTCACCCTTGACGATAAATCTTTCATGGATTTAAATAATAATTAAAGATACTTAATATTTATTTAAATTTTATAGTTAAACTATTTAAAATTAATAATTGGATGTTTGAGTTTTTATGTTGAAACGGCAAGCGAGGAAAACGACGATTTTGTGTTTAGGTTTCTAAAATGTTTTTATGTTTTCTCGTGTTTCTCTATGCTTCACTTTAGTATTTTTAATTGAATTTTTGTGCTTATTTGTAGAGTGGGTTTATATAACAGTTGGTGTAATCGAGAGACGGAGTTAGGATCGAGGGTTGGGGAAAAAATATAAATATTTAAAAATAGGAAGACTAAATTTATTAAAAATTAAATTTTAAAAATTTTTAAATAGAAAGACAAAAATTAAAAAAAATCTTCGGATCGCCCCTATCCACCTTTTAATAGTTTCGTCCCTCGTATCATCCAAATCTTAGGTCGAAAAGAAAAAGAAAACAATTCTTCAAATGTTTTTAGTAAAAAAGAATTATTATTATTATTAAATATTCAAATTTGAATAATTTATTTTTTAAGTTATGCGATTTTTTTTAAATAAAAAATATATCTTTAATGATATCGTTTGTTTACTTTTAGCTTTTAAATTAATTTTTGTTATAATAAGTTTTTAAAATAATATAAAAATAATATAAAAGGTTAAGATTCATTAAAAAATATATAAAAATTATATAGTTGAATTTTAGTAGACGGAATTATAGGTGATATAAGAAACTAAATCTATGTAATAATTTTTCGATGTTAAAGAACTGTAAAATGTAAACAAATATTTTAAAATTCAGGTGAATCACGAGTCTAAATCGAGTTGGATAATTTTAATTTATGAAATATGAGGAATAATATGATTACTTGTAATTTTAAATTATAAAAAATTATATATATAATAAAAATAATATTATTTTATTTAATTAAATATAATCCTAAATAAGATAGTAAAAATACTCGTCCTCGATAATATTATGTTAAAAGTTTTTTTGTGATCTGATTGTGGATTGAATTTCCCTGTGCATCAGCCGTGTGGGGTTGACGGCCGCTATAAGCGGCGATGATGACATTACTCGGTGCAAGCAAAGAAAGAAAAGGAAATGGAATGTTTTGGGACGGAGAGGATGGCTCAATCATAACACAAACAGCTGGGCCTGGGCCTATGGGATATAAAAAAAGGGGGTGGGGGCCTCTCTTTTAAATATTTTTTGTCAATAATTTATTATGTGCTATCATTGCTTCATATGGCTACATTTAGTAAGAGCTCGTCCATTTTAACTTAATTTTTTATTGGGTGTTTAACGAGTCGAACAGTTTGTAAACTGTTTGATTTTAATTTGATCAAAATTTGATAAATATTCGATTCGATTTGAATTGATTTGATTCGAATTCGAACTCGACTTGATACCTTAACAAGTTAAATCGAGCAAAGTGTAACTTGACTTGATAAGTTCGCGAATAACTCGTTAATTTTTTAAAATATTTTTTAGTAATTATTTTAAAATTATTTTGTTCAAAAAATAAATTAAAATAATAACTATTAATTTGTGAATTGATATTTTAATTTTAATATCCTAGTTTAATGTATTTATGGATTGTTACTTTTTTTAATTTAAACTTTAAAAGTGTTTTATACACTCTTTTGATTTTTTAGATTAAATTTGTTAATTTACGTTAATATTAAATTTTATTTTTAGTTAAAAATAAGGTAAAATTTTTAATGAGCTTAATAAGTAACAAGTCGAACTTAACGAGCAAAGAGTCAAATTGAGCAAAAAAATATTTTATCGAGCACGAATCGAGTACAATTTTAATGAGCTTAATGAGCAATGAGTCAAGTTGAACAATAAAAAGTTTTAACGAACACGAATTTAACAATATCCAATTCACAATCAACTCGTTCGATAAACATCCTTAATTTCTTATATATTCAACATCTCTTCATTATTATTTAATAGGAATATACTGATTATATCTTTTAGAATTAATTGGTACTTAATACTATTTTTTTCATAAAGACACGTTAACCATCTCCATAAACTGTGTCATGATGATGCACCCACCCACCCACCGCTCCCCCCACAGTCTGGGCAGGGCCACCCCCTTTCATTCTAGACGTTGTCAAACAAATACAAACTCGTAGATAGAAAAGCAGTCAAAGAAGAAAGCTGGTGGTCAGGACATGGGCTTTTCAAAGCTGCAGGCAATGGCACATGATATTCTATACTTATCGAGTGAATTGATCATGAACTATGTTTTACTCAATTTAATTTATTAAGATTTTAAGTACGAATTGAGTCAATTCAAATTAAGCTCGAATTTCTCGCAAACCAACCCCGGAAAGAATGGTCGAAATCAATGTGGATGGAACTTTTCCTACTAAAAAGATGAGGCATAAAGTCGAAGAAAGGCAAGCGCCCTCACAGCCCCATCCGGGACACAACCGTGACCAAAGAGTCAAAATACTACGACTCTAAGATTTGGGCTGGTAGGGGAAAAATATTATCAAAACGAGTTCTCACCCAAAAATGTACCAAACAGATTTCAAATGCATTTTAATAAAAATATATATATATTTAAATGTGCAAAAATTAAAAGAAATTAATTAAAAATGTTTGAAAAGAATTTTAGTATATTTATTTATAATATTTTAAATGATTTTACAAATATGTTTAATTTATTTTCTTCTAATTTTTGTATATTCAAATATACTTTTTAATTTTTATTAAAATGTCGGGTTTAGAGTCTAAAAAATTAGAGTTATGGTTTAAATTTTAATTTTTAAATTTTTAAAAAAAAAACATAAAAAGAGACACAATTATGAAATAAAATATTTTTATTCTTCTAATCGTTAATTTGTTGTGTCTAATTAATTACTAATTACAAGTCGATAGATAATCAAACTCGGTGCTTAAGGCCATGTGGGCTACTAATTACTAGTCGATATATGATCAAACTGACAAACTCGATGCTTAAGGCCATGTGGGCTTTAACTACAGCCTGCTAAGATATTGGACTCAAACTTATGAGGGGGCTGAACATAGACATACGTTAACAAATATTTGAAAGAGAAATAAACATAAAATTAAAAAAGACATAATATCAAAAACAAATGTCTAAAATATTTTATTAAATAGCTATTTTAAAAATATTTTATCTACTTACAAATACTTAAAATATTATCATTAATGTCTTATATCATTATTTTTTTATTTAAAATTAATATTTTATTTATTTAAAAGTATCTATTGACAATAATATCAAATACTTTTAATCTAAACCAAACAATATATAAATACTTTTCAAAAATATTTTAAAAAAACATTTTTCATACTTTTTAAAAATAATATAAAATTGTCTCTTTAAAAAAATATCATTCAGAAAATAAAAAGAACAATCCAGTAAATTATATTCGAATTTTAAATCAGCCTATAAATCGTTATACGAATTAGTCTTTATAAATAAAATAAAAATAAAATATGTTTACTGGTTGCCGCGTCGCCGTAGCCTTAAATGCTCGACAAAAATTGACCGGGACAGCCAAATCTTCGACAACTGTGCTTAATGTTCGATGCCGGAAGAAGAAGCATGAACGGACGGACTAAGCAGTTACCTTTTTAAAATTTTTATTTTTTATTCTATTAATAATTTAATTTTATACATTTTGGAGCTTTTACCGTCAACTCCCTTGTTTTACTTAAAAAGTAAATATTTTGGAGGCTCCTTAATTAACCATATAAACATTGTTTACGAGCCTCGAAGAAAACAAGACACGGTCTCCCACATGTAGCATGTGGGTTTTTATGATCATTCAATTAATAAACCAAAGCCCAAAGGGTTCACATTTGTTAAGGCTGTATTGCACAGAATCCTAGGAGATCGCGTGGGACATGGGGAGCATGTTAGGTTAGGGTCAGGGTTTAGGGACCCTTAATGCCATAACAAGATCCTAGTTACATGTAAACTAAGTTATGTTTTGGGAGCCAAAGACATTTTTTGCTTGAAACATGCTTCTATGGCACTGGGAAGGTTAGCCTGTGGGCTGTGGCTACAAAATTAGGACCACATCTGCTCTGGTTCTAATGGACATCAGTCTAGATTGTGTTAAAAGATGGTCCAAATTTGGATAGCAGGAGTAACATCTAGATTGCTGAAAAGCAACAAAGTTGAAGGTTTAAGGGTTCTAAAGTTAAAAACACCAAACATTTTGCCTGTTTTGGAGATACAAACTTCATTGGCACTTAAATTTTCATTTGGGGTTAAGAGGGGTAAAATATAAATGTTTAGAAGTAGAGGAAAAATTCATAAAAAAACAATTTAAAAATAAATAAAGAAAGAAACAAAAGTAAAAAAATTCTTCAAACCCCCACTTAGTTTGTAAATTCTCTCAATCAATGTATGACTAAACCGAGTATTTATTAAGTATTTTAATAACTAAATTTTAGTTAATGTGGGGTGATACTTTATTCGATGAGTAGGTTTAGGGTTGAATATTATAGGTTATGGTTGAACCTCCGAAAAATTTATTTTAAATTTATGTAATAAACTTATAAATTTAATGGAATAATTGTGAATTTGTTTCTATTTTAAAAATAAAATATTTTACCACTTTTAAACTAGAATTATTATTTTGTCAGGTTCGCATTAAAGCTTAATCTGTTCAAAACAAATGAATGAGATTCTAATATTTTTAAATTTATTCAAATAAAAGTCTATCATTTTTAATGTTTTTATGAAAAAAGTTTTAACTTAACAATTTTTTATGACATTTAATTCTTTTTTATAAATATGACATAAGTTATTATTTCATAAATATTGTATTTTTTTACGGAGAAAGTGAAGTTTGAACTATTAGAATCTAATTATGAACAATGATTTAATTTATCATATTAAAAAATAAAAATATTATTTAAAGTCAGAGTCTTTTATAATCAATTTTCATGTTTTTTTATGTTTTTATTGTTTAAAGTTAGAGAGTAAGATACTAATTTTTCGCATTCATAAAACTTTTAAATATTTATGTATTTTTAAAATATTATTTATATTTTATATTAATAATCGAACCTTATACTCGTTTTTTTTACTGCTTCTTCCTCCTCTGTTTTGGGCACAGCTCTGTGTATTAGATTTTGGTGCTACAGACAAACAGTTACATGGAGAAACAGAGATGAAAGCAGGGATTGACATGTGGGTGTGGATTTTGGGAGGGTAAATAAAATTCGACAATTTCCACAGTACACTGAACGAGGTTTCATTTTTGGTTTCAATGAAGAGCCAACTCATAGGTTTTTTTAAAGAAAAAAATTAACTTGCTTTCTCTGCATGTCTCTCTCCCTTTTATATGTCCTAGGTTGCCATGTTTTAACCTCAGAATCTCTTGCTCTTACTTCCACGCTTCACTTCTTGTCTCTCTCCCAGTTCCTGTTTGGTTTTCAGTTTCGATTATACCTCATTTTCCCATTCTTTTTCCAGCTAAAAAAAGGGAACCTGTAAGGCTGGAACCTCCTTTCTTCATTAACCATAGGAAACACCGGATTAAACCCAATTTTTTTCACATTATTTTCTGCTTCCTCTCTTAATTTCTGGGAAAAAAAACTGTTTTTTTAACTTCTGGATTAGGCTTATATGAAAGCTGTGAAACAATGAGAATTGAAAACTCCAAGACAAGCAAGGTTTGTTCTTCTTCTTCTTCCGAAGACAAGCCAATAGTTTTGCTTCTTGTTTTGTTTTATGTAACCTGTTGTTTCTGACTGTTGTATGTGTATTGCTTTGATGAAGCTGCCATGGCCCAAGACATTGGTCAAGAAATGGTTCAGTGTCAAGACTAAAGCTGACAACACAGGTTTGGTTTATTAAACTTTATTATTTCAGCCATTCCATTTTCCTTCTCAACAAGACACTAATTTCTTATTTGGACATTGTTAGAGAAATTGAGCAACAGGTGTTCGGATCGAATTCGACAGAGTAAAATCGATCCCGGAAGCTCTCAGTTTAAAGACATAC
This sequence comes from Abelmoschus esculentus, assembly GCA_035048815.1. Taxonomy (NCBI): domain Eukaryota; kingdom Viridiplantae; phylum Streptophyta; class Magnoliopsida; order Malvales; family Malvaceae; genus Abelmoschus; species Abelmoschus esculentus. The sequence continues at coordinate 11,481,805 of JAUCBN010000051.1, read as the reverse complement.
ATAATTATAGGTATGTGTTGAGATTTACTGGACATGATTTGGTTTTCAATGTTTTTTTTTTTTAATTTTCTGTTTCCATATGGGAGCAGGGTTTTTTGTGCAACATGGAATGTTGCTGGGAAATCTCCTCCAAGTTACTTGAATCTTGAAGATTGGCTTCATACTTCTCCTGCAGCTGATATTTATGTACTGGGGTACGTTAAAGACAAAGTAACCCAGATTTTCTTTTTTCTATATATGAATTTCTCAGACAAATTTGAATGATCCACTTGGCATTTGATTTTAGGTTTCAAGAAATTGTTCCTTTAAATGCTGGTAATGTTTTGGGCACTGAAGACAATGGACCAGCCAAGAAATGGCTAGCTCTCATTAGAAAGACTCTGAATAGTCTTCCCGGCTCCGATCCGCTTGTAGAACTTGATAATGACTTTGAAGGATCAGCAAGGCAGACAAGTTCATCTTTCTTTAACTATCCGTCGTTTCGACCCTCGAGTTCTAGCACGAGATGGGATAACGACATGGCAATGCACCAATTCAGCTTCGGGCATAGACCGAGTGATTATGACTTTAACTTCAGATGGGGTTACTCCGACTCCGATGATGAGAATGGGATTGCAGATTCACCGGGGAACATGGAGAATTCACAACATTCTCCAATGTCCTGTGGTGAATCTTGTGCCATGGAGGAAACCAGCAAATCGAAGCGGCGATCAAGGTACGGTTTGGTTGCTAGCAAGCAAATGGTAGGGATATTTCTAACAGTATGGGTTAAAACTGATCTTCGAGACGATGTTCGAAACATGAAAGTGTCATGTGTAGGCAGAGGATTGATGGGTTATCTTGGAAACAAGGTACAATTTTACCTATGAAACGTTTATTTGAGGAATTTGGTTGAACTAGGAATAAGTAGCCATATACTCATTTCTTGTGTTTTTCCCCCAGGGTGCCATTTCTATTAGCATGTCTTTGCATCAAACTACCTTTTGCTTCGTCTGTAGTCATTTAACCTCGGGGCAAAAGGACGGCGATGAGCTTCGAAGAAACTCCGATGTCATGGAGATCCTTAGAAAGACAAGGTTTCCCAGGGTTCATGGTACGAAAGACGAGAAATCTCCCCTAACGATTCTAGACCACGAGTAAGCCTTCATATGTTTAATTCGATTCGAGTCGATGCTTGTTACATTTAGATACCATAAAATTCTAAGCTTCCAGTGTCTCGATGCAGTCGTATTATATGGCTAGGGGATTTGAACTATCGAATTGCTCTATCGTACCGTTCCGCAAAGGCTCTGGTCGAGATGCGTAATTGGAAAGCACTGTTAGAGAATGACCAGGCATGTTCATATCCTTTCTCCTACATAATTTATGCTGCTCTTAATTCATATGAGAATCTGAAAAAACTGTCGATTTTCCAGCTTCGGATCGAGCAGAGGCGAGGCCGTGTTTTTGACGGATGGAGAGAAGGAAAAATAGATTTCCCTCCTACATACAAGTATTCTAACAATTCAGACAGATTTTCTGTGGAAGATAGGCACCCAAAGGAAAAACGAAGAACTCCTGCATGGTAATCTCCCTGTTAACCTAGTACTTACATCAGTACATGTTCTTGTCACATTTGCTGTAATAAAGAAATATTGGCAATCATTGTCTAAGCAAATAAGCTAATTAGGTTATATTTATGAAGGTGTGATCGGATACTGTGGTATGGAAGAGGCCTCCATCAGTTATCATATGTTCGAGGGGAGTCGAAGTTCTCCGATCACAGGCCCGTTTATGGTGTATTTTCGGCCGAGGTTGAATCGATTAACCGTAGTCGAATTCGGAAAAGCATAAGTTGTTCCGGGGCCAGGATCGAAATCGAAGAGCTATTGCCACAGTCATACACCAAAAGAAATCCGGATTAACTGCTATTCGGAATCGAACCCGGTATTCTCTCCTCAATCATTCAGAATGGTCCCAAACAGACAATGGTGGCGATAGAGACGATATCGTTTCCCGGATGGCTGCCGGAAAACGAGGTTGGTTCATGCTAAATTTATTTGTGTAATCTCCATTGCAACAATAGGTACAAAATTGTACCTGTTGCCAATACTTTACTTCATCAGCTGGAGGTTTTGTTTTTCAGGGTACGATTGGCTGACACCAACAAATCATATTCCTAACTTCCAGGTTTAAAGTATCCAGACTTTCAGACAGGCATCCATGGCACACAGCAATAATTTACAAGGCATGTTTGTTTATTGTCCGAATTCCATTTAAGTCGATTGTAATTTTCTATTTTTGGAAGATTTGTAAAAGTATGGAAAGGACAAGATGTAATCAATGTCCAAAATCTTATTCGTAGGACCAATTAAAGTGAGCAGCTGTCCTAATTCTGCCAAGTGGTAGCTTGTTATGTTTTAGTACTAATTTAAATGAATCGAAATAAATTTTGTTAAATATTATAAAAAAACATATAGATGATCAGTCGAATAAATTATTAATTTTAAACCAATTTATTTGATTTGTTCCGTTTAATTGGTCAGTTTAAAATGATTAAGAAAATAATTTTAAATGATTTTTTTATTATCAAAATCTATAAATTCTATAAAATGATTTATTTTGATTTAATAAATTAACTCGATATATTTTAAGTATATTAAATTCCATCATCATCAAAACCATTCCTTTTTCATTATCTAACCCAAACATATTTAATTATTGATTTAAAATAGATAAATATAAATAAATGGTGTTGTTTTTTCTCATATTTTTAATGAGAAATTATTTATATACATGCAGAGAAAAAAATAAATTTCACAAACATTTTAATTTTAAGATTTAGGGTTATATTTTAAGATTTAAAAGTTAAGATTTTAAGGTTATTGACTTAAAATTGATGGATTATTGATAAAATTTAGTGATTAATGTTATAATTTAGAGTTTATAAGTTAAAACATAAATCATTAACTATATTAATTATAAACCTTAAATTTTAAACTTTTAACGTCTAAACTATAAAATCTAAGTTCAAACCTTAAAATAAAGGTACTCGTAAAAACTTTATATATATTTTTTGATTGCTCTTCTAGTTTTCAAGGCTTTGGGTCGCACACTTAGTTTTGGTGGGTGAGTCTCTTAACAGGAATTTTCTGCGTACACAACGTCTCGAACCTAAGACTTACTTAAACGAAACCAAGCTGCTTTTCACTTGTACCAATCCATATTGATAAAAACTTTATATATATTATATGTATAAATATATATTTTTTAATTTCTTGTGTTATGACACTCCACCTTAGTGGTAATGCTACGCACGTTAAGTAGATCATGTCCTCATAAACCAACTACATACAAATTAACAGCTTGGACTTCATCTTTTTCAAAGCTTGGAGTTGGTCTTCCAATACTGTGGTTTCAATGATTGCAGATGGCAGCGTCGATCTGCCAGCTTTAAAACCTAAGATCCGAAGATGGACGAACCAAACCGATCCTATGGTTTTAGGGTTTAGGGTCTAAACTGCTAAATTCATTGCATTGTACTGAGTCCTGAGTTAAATATATTATAAACCTGGACGGCATAAACTGGCGGAACATGTTTTCAACACTATTGGGACATTTGGAAAGGGTTTCTGTGGTTGATTAAAACCAATTTTTTGTTATCTCATGTTGATTAGCCTGGTAGTGTTCCCCATTAACAGCCGAAATCTTTGATTAATTTTAAAAGATTAATTAATTATATACCTACTCTTTTTAAAACAAAATCTGTTTAAGAACTTTCACATGGAATGCTAGGGTCGAGATACCTGCTCTTGGTCCCACCAACTACTCTGAAGTGTCTTAACAGTTGCAGATCTTCAGAGAGAGACCCAGAAAAAGAAAATGCTTTATTCTCCTCAAAATCATAATTAATTGACTAACACCTTAGATCTGTGCGGACGTGGAGTCCATGTGGCACCTCATAAAGTCCGACACCTTTTGAGTGTACAAAACAATAACCATACTGCAACTGCAGCAGCCAGCAAGCACTCCTCTGATTCTTCAGTCACCCCATCCTGAACCGTTTGCTTACGCCTGCTGTTGTTTACAAATCTCAGGCAAGTCGCACGTGATGTCAGCCAACACTGGAAGCAGCAGACGGGAAGGGGGGATTTACGATATTGATTACCGGGGAGTGATGCAAACGTATTAATGAAGGGATGTGCGTATTCAGAGAAGCTTTTGCACGTATAGAGACCAGACAGGTTGACTATCTAAGTTATAGCAGTGAAGAATGAAGAGACATCATAACAAAACTGCAGGTTCATTCAATCAACTTTATATTCACGGTCAAATGACTACTTACGTCCCTTTAAAATCTCTATTCATCAAAAATCTATGTGGTGGGTGTGATTTGGGATCTTAGGACCATTCTAATAGGTCATATTAGTTCAAGTTAAAGTTTAACTTACTAAAACATTCTTTGTCCTCAGACCTTTCTAATTCAAGTGGAACGATTGTTATTCGTAGAGGTCACGGATTCTTATACGACGAATGAAGCTTTAAATATATTTTTGTTTACACCATTCTCTAGTTTTGGCGGAAGGGTTGTGATTAGGGTGAGTAAATTCAATAGAAATCCATAGAATTAGTTCAATTTGATTTTAAGTCAGTTTTTAATTTGATTTGATTTTAAAGGTTTGTTGAAATGAAGTTTTGATCTTCAAATTTTAAATTATTTTATCCAATAAAATCGAATTTAAATAATTTTATTATGGAAAATAAGAATAAAATTTAATCCATCTTTCCATATTTTTTTTTATTTGTTGGTAATTTTATTATTGTTGTTATTTTCATAAATAAAACTTATACACACACTAATAGATACGGTTAACATCAATATAAAACTTAAAAACATTGCTTATTTTTTATGTTAAATTAACCGAATTTGATGACTAAATCTAAACCAGCTGACAAAATCCAACTGATATCTATAATGTTAGCTTCAATCCATGAATAAAACACAACATCCAAAAGAAACTACAACATAAACATGAAAGAAAAGGCAAACATCTTTGACATAAACCAACCTACAATGAAGTTGGTGCAGGCAAACAATGAAGTTAGATGATGACTGCTGAGATAAAATCCTAACCATTTGACACACTGAATTTTCAGCATATCACCAGAAGCAGAATAGGTATGTATAGTCTTAATACTGAAACCTCCAACAACAAAGGAAAGGAATATCAAACACCATATTCAGTTCACTTCTCATATATATATATATATATATGGGTTTAGAAGTTCATGAAAAGGTTGTAACATGAAATGATAAAAGGAAATCACTTTCTTCATATGAAAAATATGATTATAATGCAAAGAGGGACTAGATAAGAAGATTCTGCAAATGTAATGAAATGGTTTATGATTTAAAACAAAAAGGAATACCACCCAAATCCACAGCATTTGAAAAATAAAAATAGGATCATCAATTCATCATCATCTTCATACATCCTGCTTAAAAATGGAAACAAGATGTTGAATTCCCCAAACTGCTAGAGTTTTCTTTAATCTAGAGAAGGGAAGAAACAAAACCAACTAAAGCAACTGTACAAGGCAGATTATGTGTGAGGGGCAGCCATGGATTCATGAAGTGCAAGCCTATCTTGAAAAAATGACAAGCTTATGCACCAACAAAGTTAGTGAAGACATGTTCAGGTTAAGTACCAGGTGGATACTTCAAACGGGTCTTTCAGTTTGGCTTTCTCCTTCTCGTCATCTGCACTGATCAGTTTGTCTCGGCATTCAAGAGAGCAAAACGCACGGAAATCACTGTAATTTTATTGTTAATAAATGGAAATAATTGACTCACGTTAAACACATGAACCAAACAAATCATAGAGATGTAAACGAAGCTCAATATACGAGAGAATCATCATCTTTTCTTTTTTCCGCAATCAAAGATTTAACAAACGAAACTTCTGCAATTAACAATTAAAGAATCGAACAAAAAGAAACCCTAGATGTAAACAATTCTCTGAATCTCAGATTCAATTTCCAAACATAGATCAGTAAAGATTAATAACGATTCACGTACCCGTACATAAATCTCGTGTCATTTTGGTGCAACCACTTCTTACAAAGAAAACATTCGTCCAAAAAGTGATTCTCTTTCCAAATCGTTAATTTCGGCGTCGATACGGCCAGAATCCCCACCTTGGCCGTCTCATGGGCATTGGGTGGCGCGTGAACGGAGATTACGGAAGGATTGACGCGTGAATTCCTTTGGAAAGCGAAAGCAGTGGATGACGGAGGCTTGAGTACTCGAATGTTAACTAAGCTACTGGAGCGAGAGCGCTTCATGTTTGATTTGATTTGGTAAATTTTCTACCTTTTTTGGGGTTTTCTGCTCAGGAATTTTAGGGTTACCTTGCAGCAAGCTAGCTGAGACTGTTTGCTAATTCGCTATGTTGTTTTGAGTGGCTTTATATAGGATACTGTGGTCCCAGTAAACGGCCCAACCTGAGTTCAGTTTTGGCTTAAATACAATATTAACCCTTAAACTATTCATTTTACTTGTTTTCAGCCCTTAAATTATTTTTCAATCAAAAGAAGTACATAAACTGTTATTTTTTTGTCACGGTCTAAGTAACTAAACTATTTTTTAATCAAAATAAATATATAAATCGTATCATTTTTTCTTTTTAATCCTTAAATTATCTTTTGATCAAAAAGTATGATAAAATATTTTGGCATAAAGATAATTTTAACCCTCAACGTTTAGAATTTTTATCATTTTGGCTCTCATTCTTTTTTTGATAAATTTAACCCATAATCTATGTCTTTTTTATAAATATCTTATTTTTTAACTAACATAATGACTAGGTCGTTAAAAATTTAACGATGGTAACATATGATAATATATTTTAAATGACATGGTATCTAAGCTATCAAATACATACACGTGAAATATAATTTTATTTTAATATAAGATATAAAACAATTAAAATAAAATATTAAAAATTAATTAAATCTAAAACAAAAGTATAATAAAAATTCTAAATCCTAACTACAATAGAATAAAAATTCTATCTAAAAAATATGAATACAGTTTGAAAAGGAATAATTCTGTAAAGATTGCTATCGATAAATTAAAGGTAAGGGATTTTGATACTAATTAATTGGGTTTTTGTTATTTTAATTTAAAATTTAGGTATTTTAGTGTTTAATCTAAATTGAAAGTTTAGGGTTTTGATTTATAGTTTAAGATTTAAATTTAAATTTAAAAGTAGTAAATCTGAGGTTTTAGGTTTTGAGTTTTAATTAAATCTAAAAAATCTAAAATTATAAAAAACAGCGTAGTAAATTTATTTAAGGTTTAATAGCTAAAATATTTTAGATTTAATTAAGTTTTAATATTTTATTTGAATTTTAATTATTTTATATTTTATATTTGAATAAAATTATATTTCATAGGTATGTATTTGATATGTTAGATGTTATATTATTTAAAATATATTATCACACGTTTACTAAATGTAATTATCATTAAATTTTTAACGATGTAGTCATCATGATAGTTAAAAATGAGATATTTGTCAAAAAGACTTAGGTTAAGGGTTAAATTTATCCCAAATAAAGAATGAGGGTCAAAATAATAAAAATTATAAATTTTAAGGGTTAAATTTATCTTATGCCAAATATTTTTTTAACTATCAAACTTAAAAGTGATAAAAATAATAATTTAAAGGCTTAAAAAATACTTTAGGGGTTAATTTTCCATTTAACCTTATTTTTTAGGGTAAACTACCCCAGTGACCATCCAACTATTTGGGGATACCTATTTTGGTCACCCAATTAAAAAACTCGTCAATCAGGCCACCCAACTTTGTAACCCTACCTATTTGAGTCACCGCCGTTAAAAATTTAACATAAAAGTTAATGGTGATGATGTGAACGTTAATTATTTATTAATTTATTTTTATGATTAATTTAAAATAATAAATAAATTAGAGGGATTAAATGTGTAATTTTACAGATTTTAATTAATGTCCACGTCATCACCATTAACTGCCACATCATCACCGTTAACTTTTCTGTTAAATTTTTAACGGCGATGACTCAAATAGGTAGGGTTACAAAGTTGGGTGGCCTGATTGACGAGTTCGTTAGTTGGGTGACCAAAATAGGTATCCCCAAATAGTTGGGTGGTCACTGGGATAGTTTACCCTATTTTTTATATAAGTTATTTGGGACGGTTTTGATCCTCTGTGATCAGCTGCATCCTTATATAATTGTTCTACCATTGACCGACTGACACATGGTCACATTTTCTAATGACAATCACATTTTAATTATGTATTAACGAAGTATAACCACCAAAAATAATAAGCAACTGTAAATGGAACTGACAAACGAATCTAATTCGTAATTTACTACCAACATTTTTTTTTAAAAATTTGATACAATAAAAGTGAACGTAGATTTAAAATTAAATAAAATAATTATTTAATAATTTGTTTGTGATTTTTTTATAGTGTGTTACATTATTTCTTTAACTTTAACCTTAAACTATAAATTTTAACTCTAAACCTTATAATATAATCCCATAAATACTAAATTAATCATATTTATATAATAGTTTTTTTTTCAATCTCCGAAGGATAAAATAATAATTTAAATGAGTTATTATTTAACATTGTCACCATAAAACTATTTTACACAAGCATATCTATTTGACCAAGTTTATGTAATATTTTTTTATAGGATAAAACTATTGTCACCCTAAACATTAAATTAATTCTTAAACCTAAATCAATCCGATCGTAATATTTTTTTATAGGATAATATTTCTTAAAACAATAATTAGACCAAGTTTTAAACTTTGAGGTCCCTTCGACTGATTCTTTACTGTTGTTTCTTTTTGGTGGATAAAGACGGTGGTCCTCAGACGGTTCCCCCGGCGGACGATGGCACAGCGGGTAGGAACACCGCCAAGCTGTTGTTTTCACTGCTCTTTTTCTTACTTTTGAGCTTTGTCGCCATCTGAGAAGCTCTTACCCTATTCTCTCCTATGCGATGAGATGCAAGACGCATTATACTCCTAAATAATAAAATTCAGGTTTAAATTTTAAAGATAACATTGATAAAAAAATCTCGTGAAATTTAAACACAAACTATAAATAAAACTATATAAAAATACAAAAGATATAAACATTATGTCATAAATTTTTAAAATTGTTTGATGTAATTCAAACATTATACTCCCTCTTTCTCGTTTAAATTATTCTTAGGATTTTTAAATTTTAAAAACACTTAAATATTATAAAAATTAAATTTTATAAAATATATATTTTAAAATTATTTGATTGAAAGTTTTAAAATATATATTTTTAATAATAATAAATGGTCAAAGTTATAAAAATTAACCCAAAAAATCAATTACGGACAATTTAAGTGAGATAACGAAAATATTTATTAATTAATTTTAATCTATTTAACGATGCACACACATTATACAAACCAACCTTCGAGACAAGTGAAGCTTATAAAACATCAGATTATTTTGGTTCAAGGCATAAGACGCAATACTGTCGGCATATTGATGTTCTGTCAGTTAAAACATTCAAGTATATAATACTGTTACATAATAGCATAGAATATCAATGTAAATGATACCTAGGCTTCCTTCGGAGCAGGCATTAACCGAAGCCTGTCCTCTGAACCACCAGAAACATTCTCTTCTGCGAGTAGTGACTGTAAGTCGCTACCGTTGGCCAAGCTATTGAACTCAACTGCTTTAGATGGGAGTGTAGGGTAACGGCGTTGGCAAAATGTCATTAATCTTTTGATTGATTGCAAGTATTTGCGAGTTGTCTCATCGTTCATTATGTGTGCAACACTGTTGGTGTAAATCTTCTCACGGGCTGAACGTTCGTGGATGCCAACCATAGTGACACCAATTGGCCAGGGTGCATTGCCTATAGCCAACTTAATGTATTGGTCCATTGCGGCTAGGTAGTCCCGCTTCATGCAGCACTCAACCACCACCAACAATGCTTGACGGATATCATCTGGAAGAACCTGCAATTACGACAAAAGAAGCAAAGCAGATCTCAAAATGCAAAGTTATTTGTGCAAAGCCACAAACACACAAATGTAAACGCAGACAAATGCTCAAAGAGAGGAAATCCCTATCATTTGGTTCTGAAAAGAAGGGAGCACTTATTCGTTCCCAAGTCACTAAGGTACATACACAAATTACCATCACTATATCAGTTACCAAGTTAGCTAAGGTGCAGTGGGACAGATTAAAAGCTAGAGTGGTGCATCTGCAATTTTAATCTGCCCCACTGCACCTTCCCTAGATTCCATTTCCCTAAAAGCTAAAGTGGAGTTCACATGGAAAAATAAAACTATCCCAGGATGCTGAAATAAATGAACTTCCCAATCACTAAACAGTGTTAAAACCACAAAGAACTTGAATGCTGCGTAAACCAATTTCAAGCAATTACTATGGATTTAGTGTAACTTTATAACATCAATCACAATATCAGAGATAAACTTATGGCATCATACTCGAGAAGCATGTAAAAGGATGCTCGATTATTGAAGAGAAGTTACAGGTTTACTAAATCACTTCCATTTATCAGCAACAGGGCTCAGGGAACAATCCATCAAGACAAAGGCTGCAGGGCATGCTTTGGCTTCAAATCAAACTAGAAAGCACCCAGTTAAGAAACACAAAAATTCTATCCCATATAGCATAGAAACCTCCTATCTAATTTGATTAAGTTTACAGACTGCCATTTAATCCCTCAAACATTTCTCCATAAGGAATTAATTAACAGGTCCATAACTCTCTTAAGTATAGACTTAACATATATTCAGAAAATGAAGAAAAATAAAGAAACATCACAGATCATCTACCGACGTGTTTTGGTGTTGGAAGAAAGAAAGATCAGCTGTTTTAAATGTTAGGAGGGAATAAATCTCAAAATAATCGATGGAAAAGAAACATTAAGGAATGCCAACGGAAAAACTCAATTCATCAACAAAATACTTCGATGATCCTAAGCAAAATGTGAGGAAGAATTTTATAACCCTTAGCTTTACATATGTAAACAAATATTCAGATACCATTTAACACTTCGATTACAAGAATAGCAACTAGAAGTCATGTACCTGTAGTCTTGCAGTCATCTAATTCTCATTGATTCCAATTTTTTTTTCAAGTAAGAGCTTGATTCTTTTAGATTTAAACCCTATTCCTATCTACTGTCTAACTCGTTAACATAGGGGGAAAATAAGAAATTGAAAACAATGTTAACCTTTAAATCAGAGAAAATGGCATTACCTTCTTCCTGCAAAACTTGAACAACGGATTCAAGTATCGAGCGCACTGCTTAAATGTGGCGACCATGGACTTCCCTTTAGCCGTCCTCTTCTCAGCTTCACCCATCTCATCCAGCTCCTGATTCCACTCATTTAACAACCTCTTGAAAAACACCAGAATCTTATCTTCACCACACAACTCATCGAAATTTGCTTTCATTCTTTTCAAGTCCTTATCCATATCGACTCCACTTGACCCACCATCACCACTCAACTCGTCTTCTCCACCGCCTCCGTCCCTGTCCTCTCCTCCGCCCCCCTCTTCCCTATCCTTCCTCTTCCTCTCACCCACAATTCCCGTCTTCTGCCGCTTCCTGAGTTCCGCTATGTCTCTCAAGAAATCGTTGGTTTGACCCTCAGTCATATCACTATCAACCTCGAAAAGCCCCGCTTTTAATATGTACTTCAACCGGTCGAGCCGAGCGGCGTCATCTTCGCCAAAGAGAGTGATAGGCTGTTTGAGGAAGCGAAGGCGGCGAATGACTTCTTGCTTTGGAAGGTCCAGGTTATCGATGTTTCGTTCATCGGTGAGGGTTTTGGAGGAACCGGCAGTGGAAGCTGCAGTGGTGGATACAGTACTGGAAGTGGAGGTATTCGATTTAGCGGAAGAGTCGCTCGCGGCGGCGGAAGATGTGTTGGATTGACGGTGAGATTTAGCTTCGAGTTCGCGTTTTTCTTGGTCGCGAAGTTGTTGGATCTGCTTTTGCTCGATCTCGGAGCGTTTAAACACGCGCCTCCCGCCGGTTTGCTGAGCTAGGGTCTGCCGTTTCTTGAGAAGTTCTTCTTTGAGAAGATCCATCTAGGGTTTAGATATGGTTGTTCTCCGAAACCCGATCTGACTTTCGTCAAATAGAAAGGATATCGGGCCGCCGTTTTCTATTTCTCCGCGTTGTTGACTATAAAATAAAAAAAAAAGAACTAAAATATTTTTCATCATTAATTATGAATTGTGATAATATTTACTTAATAAATTATTATGATTTTTCTAAAAATTGGGTTAAATATTATGATTGCATACAAAATATATTTTAGTGATATTTACTAACTTAATTTCATATTAAAATAAAATTTAAATTAATTATTTTATATTTATAAATAAAATTCTAATTAATTTAAAAATTCTAATAATTTAATTCTATTTAAAATATATAATATTTTAATTCATAAATAAACAATTAATTTTAAAATATAGCATTTATCAAATAAATTAGGGCCTAAATGGCCCATGATAGTCCACTTCGGCCCATGGCTAAATTCAAAGAACCTACTTCAGTTGAAGTGCAAATAGAGTTCACGAGATTCAAGCTTGAATTTCAACTCCGGCAGCTCTGCGTTTCATTAAAGCTTCCATTTCCGGCCGGATTTCCGGGAAGGAGAGAGATGACAACGATACGCCGATTTTGTTGCAACGATCTCCTTCGCTTCACTACCTTCAATCTCGACCACTTAACCGAAACCTTAAGCTCTTGAAACTCCTTCTGCCTTCTATTTTTTATTCAGAACTCGAAACAAATGATCGGACGAGTAGTGAATTTGGTTCCTTCAATGTTAATCATGTCATTATTTCAGTTTAACATGCCATTCTATATGACGTATTTAGCTCGTTGGCCAGATTATTTTCAAGTAGCTGAAGTTCCCGCAAACGAATAATGGGTTACAGTGAGCTCTCCGTCTCCCACTTTCCTTTTTCGAATTAGATTTCTGATCTGAAATTTGAACTTTCATGATTAGGAGATGACATTCTGTTTGTGATTCTGATGTTCGTTGCCTTCCGTGTTTAATTATCACTAGAAGCAATTGGAATCACAGATTTTCAGAAGGTTGTCATGTTGAAGATTTAATTTGAGGATGGTTATGCTTATAGGCTACGCTTTTTTGGCATTGTATTTAACGGCCTGTTTGTTTCATGTAATTCATTTTACAAAAACGTTTTCATCATTTTCTTATGTTTGGTTGGCGTAAAATAGGTTAGTCAATGTAATTCATTTTCCTGGTCAACATGATTTCCTTTGCATTTTATGTTTGTTTCATGCAATTCATTTTAAGGAAAACATTTTCCTCATTTTTCTGTGTTTAGTTGGCGTACAATAGGTTGCTCAGTGTAATTCATTTTCCTGGTCAACATAATTTCCTTTGCATTTTCTGTTAACATTTGATATATTTGAAACGGTTGTAGTTATGGGGGAAAGTTGAGGGGCAAGGTGAGTCTTGGCATGGCCATGTAACAGCGGTTACCGTTGCACCGTAGGCAGCAGTTTGCTAAGAAACTGATGAACCTTCTTGAAGAAATCAGTGATAAGATGTAAGATTGGTCTGTTAATGTTCCCTTGATTTGGATATTCTTACAGTCAATTTGAGTAACTTTTGTCTGCAGTTAGCCTGTAGGGCAGTACAAGATTAGGAATTACCTAAGTATTATCTTTTCCAGTTAGCCTATAATATGCAACACTACGCATGTTGTATCTGCAAACATGTGTATAATAAATGCAAGAAGACGCCTATCTCTCTCCTTTTTTTTACAGCTCGGGTACGTAATATACAGAAGGGTGTTATGCTATTATTCCGGAGAGGAAGATGGGCTAGGTATGTAGAATTTTATATCCAACCGGAATGATGTATTTTTCTTTCTCGTGTCCACGTCTTTTTGTTTTATGGTTTGTTTTTTTACTTATGAGGAAAGCATTGTCAAGAGATGTCGAAAAGAAACCAGTGATTTCGCTCAAGCGTGCAGTTACACCTTATGAATTGGAGTATGATTAGATTTAGATCCATTTTCTGTGGAACTCTCTCTCAACTATTTGCCATGTTCATGTTTTTATGTTGAAATGCAGTGAGAAATAAGAGAGTTCTAGGTGTTTCAGACATGAGATCCAACAACATATTCCCAGTAATGAATCATTCAGATGTTTCTACATGTGGTCGTCTGCATTATCTTTCTGTATGTATTCATTCTAATTCTTAAACTTCTTAAAGTAAGTGGTAATTAGTTTAGTATTGTTTAAGTAGGCCTTAAGTTTAAATTTTTATGTATCCAGAAAATTCTTGTTAGAAATTCACCCACCGAAGTCAGGTGGACAACATAAGTTGATCCGGAGTAGTCGAGATAAACTGTAAAAGAAATAGGACAACCAAATATATATATATATATATATATAGCATATATATTATCCTTTTACAAAATACAGTACTCCTAGTTATGTAGATGCTTATGTTTATTCGAAGTAAATTATTTTTGTGGTCGACATTCGAGCAACAATGGTTGGAATGAATTAAAGAAATTGGCTAATAAGTAATAAAATATATGTTTTTTTATATTTTATTAAATGAATATATAAATTAAGATTGGGAAGTGATCAAGTTTACCTAGTTTGACTGTGGCCGTTGGATTAACTGAGCTAAGTGGTCCAAAAGCCTGACCTCTATACCAGGTTCCAAGTGCACATCACGTGACACCTTCCATCTACAAATACTCGATTACTATTTTTAATTTTTATCGAGTAATAAAAAAGTGCTTAAATTAACGATGTCACTGAGGTTTCCTTTCTTGTTTTCTCAGCTCACGAACCTGCCTGGCAGTGGCAGCGGCAACTCTCAGAACAATAACCGGACCACCTCTCGAGGGCGCTTCTCCGCCTCATTTGCCGTCGCCGCAGCGGCATCTATAGGAGCTGCAGCTGCTGCTGGTGTGGCAGTCGTCTCGCAGAACCCCAACCACCCGTTTTTCCAAAACGCCGCGAATTTACTCCTCCCGCATAGCTCTTCTCTTCTTTGGGGCTCGATCTCCCTTGCTGATGGTTCAGCCCCCGTCGTCGAACCAAAGAGTGGGGTTTCTTTTCCTTCACTTCTGGGAAATTCCCTTCGACTTCTTGGAGTTGGGTTGAGGAGAAAAAGCATCTTGGGATTGAAGAACATTGATGTCTATGCTTTTGGTAACATTATTTCTTTCATCCTCTTTGAATTTTTTTCTTCATATGATTCTTCAATTTTATTAATATATACACTTTGGTTTAGGAAATCAAGTATTATGGATGACAATCAAGGTTTCAGCTTTCGTTTTGCTTTTAAATTCCCCTTCTGCATGCAATAATCTATAGGTTTTAGTCGCCAATTTTGGTGATTCAATGATGGTTATAAACTTAGAAATACAATGTTAGTAGATAGTGGAAATTGTTGGCTTGATTGTGTTTGTTACATTTACGGTAAAGGACGGTTGAATGCAGAATGTAGATTGAGCTACAAATCTAACACATTTGAGGGTGGAAATTGCAGTGTCTTTATGTAGGTAACTTGGTTTATTTACAGGTGTTTATGCTAATGGGGATGATGTAAAGAAGTTTTTGAGTAATAAATACGGAAACTTATCTGCTTCTGAACTTAAAGACAACCATGACTTGAAGAACGATCTTATGGAAGCTGATATAAGTATGACTATTAGACTTCAGATTGTCTACGGAAAATTGAGCATTCGATCCATACGAAATGCTTACGAAGAGTCGGTTGGAAGTAGACTCCAAAAGTTTGGTGGTTCAGATACTAAAGAATTACTCAAGAGGTAAACTGTTCTTTCAACTATCAAAATTTTGATTTTGGTTCATAAGCCGAAATTTATATGTCAAACTGCCGAAGTTGAACACTGTGAATCTCTGACTAATTTTCATGTTTTGATAATGTTTTCGATGCAATGCCTAATTTGATTGCAGGTTCACTTCTCAGTTCAAAGATGAATATAAACTACCAAGGGGGTCCTTGGTAGATCTCTCAAAGGAGCCAGGCTATGTACTTAAGACAATAAGTAAGATGTTCTTTGTATATTATATCTTTAAATTAAGGGTAAATATAACTTTAGGTACCTAACTTTGGCATTTATGTGCAATGCGGTACCCAACTTTTTTTTTTCTGGCTGCAAGTAACTAATTGTAACAAAAAATAAATGTTGGGTACCTAAGTGCACCTAACAAAAAAGTTAGTTACCTAAATGCACCAAAAATCAATTGCACATAAATGCAACGTTAGGTATATTTACCCTTAAATTTAACATGAGAAGCCATCTTTCAATTTTTCTTGTTCATTTTCTCATCATTCCCTCTGTTTTCTCATCATTCCATCTTAAATTGAACACATTTGCAAATATGGATATATGGATGACCTCCAAGAACCATCATGTTATGCTCGATTCGATTTTTTAACTTTATATTCTACTCTAATTATTGTTATTTTTTTCATTTCGAATATTTTGTAGTTGATGGAAAAGAAATAGGAAGTATTGAGAGCAAAGTCCTTTGTAAATCAATTTTGGACTTGTACATTGGTGAAGATCCCTTTGACAGACGAGCCAAGGAAGATGTTGATCACAATGTCACTTCTATTCTACTTCAAAAGTAGATATATGATGAGGGAGGGATCATTAATAAACAAAACTCAAAACCATTTTTCTTAAATCTTATGTTTTTCCAACCTGTTATCTCTCTTTGTATTTAATGTCTTTTAACATTCTTCCAAGTTAATTTATATTCATGAGAGATTCCAAACATTTGAAGGTATTGCATTATTATTAATAGCCCTCTCTCCCAGAACTGTGATAGATAGTGTGGATTATCAGTCATCACATCTCAGTTCATCCCCTCCCCCTTATTTTTTAGACACGAGGACGTATCATGTCTCGATCCTAACGGGATATGTAAGATCAAGTCATATGAGATATATTATTTTAGTTTGGTTTGATGTTTTGACTCAATTCGGGTCTCGTGTTGGTCAATTTTGGGTTAGGATCATCTTAGATCAAATCAAAATAGTTCGGGTCTGAATTAATTAATATGGGTTAATTCGGGTCTGGGTGAACTTCAAATCGCGTTTTTTTAAGTTGAGTTAATTCGGGTAATTTAATTCGTATTAAATTTGAGTCAATTGATAGATTTTAGGTTGGATTATTTCTAGTGAATTATTTAGTGTCTTTCACAAATACGAATTAATTTGGGTTTTAAGGTTGGCTTTAAGTTACGAATTAATTTGGGTTTTAAGGTTGGGTTTAAGTTTTGACATCCCTGGTTCATATGCATTCATTCTATATCAGAAAAGGAGCTTATGCGCACAAGATTTTATGTGGGATAAAATTTTAAGGTATGAATTTATAAAATTTTAAGAAAGGTAAGTCCATCTTTAAGTAAGTATCTAATACCTTTTATTTGACACACCTTTTAGATGGAAGTTAATGTCCTATTATTAGTGACAAATGCATGCCACTCCCACCAAAGTTACCTTGGTTCAAAGCCATTTAGGGTTAGTTTCTTGGCTTTCATTTATTAATCAAAAAATAATGGTCTATTATTAGTGTATTTTTTAACCGTTTGATTTTGCGTTAAGTGTTATAAGAGGTGATGTCCATGAGAATTTGAGAATGTTTTGCATTTTCAGAGCCCAGAACCTGAACTGACCAAATATCAAATTCAAGCATGGCGAAAGAATCAAGGTTAACACTCCTTAACAAATAACAACAGTTGAACATTCAGATAATTGGGTGAGCTTATAACCGGTGAACAGATTTAGTAAGATTGACCTTATTCTCAGACAATACAAGAGAGTCATGGGTGGCTAAATCAGACATTAAAAAACACAGGTTTACACGTACGTTGGCAACAAAGACCAGCAGTCAGTAGTTGACCAACACCATCACGTAGATTTATTTTATGGTTTACGATTGGCATTAGCAGGAAATAGAGGTGGACCTACTTTCCTAAACCAAACATGTGTGTTAGAACCGGACCCACTTTCCCAAACCAAACATGTGTGTTAGAGCTGGACTACTTTCCTAAGCCAAACATGGATGTTTTCAACTTCACTGGTGGGGTTGTTAAGAAGAAGAAGAGTATGGGGGAATTTTAATAAGATGCTTGGCATGTATGGATAGATGCCTAAACCCTTCATTAATTCTGGCATTCTTAAAAGGAAAAGGCTGAGTATGTACACTAATTTAACTGCTACAACGATATGGGACGAGGAGTTTACCCAACCCTACCCTACCCAAACCACGTTCGTACTTCTTATTGGATATCAGGTCAAAAATACTTAAATGCCCTTTCAATGCAAGGATTTTACATTTGAATATTGAGAGTATAGGATGATCATTCGATCTAAACTCGATGTGTTGAACTTGACTTGATCATATAGGGTTGATTTTTTCATTTTAAAAAATAAATTTAAGTCGGGTTAGTTTTGTGGAAGATGAGATTGAGTTAGATTTTGAGTGAAAAATATAACTCAACTCGAGTTAACAATGTAATTTTTTCTTTTTATATATTTTTCAATTAGCTTTCTATTTTTTTATTTTTCTCTTTATATTTAGGAATAATTGCTACAATATCTATTTTTTCATATTTTCAATCAACTCCCTATTTTATCAAATAAAAATATTTTTTTACATGTGTCGGACTAAAGGCGAATTTTCATCCATGAACATGAATTGGATAGGGTGGAAGGGTCTATTACTCGTGTTAGACTCAGGTCAGATAAAATCTAACCTAGCTTTATCCATGACCTAGAGCTGAGGGAAGACTCTAGAGGAAGGAATGGGGATGCTTTTAATGCGCCTATACCCATGATCTAAGAAAAATATGAGTAAATAAAGATAAACAGTTTAGTCAACCGATTAAATATACGTGACTAATAAATCCTTTTAAAACCTCAATATCAATATTAACTTAAATTTAAAAACACGTCTTATCTCTAACATATCACCCTAATTACAAAATTGAAGCACAAATTCAACCAACTTATCTATTAAATCATGTTAAATCTATACAAAACTTACTCCATACAATGTAATTTAGAATTTGCTAACTTTTTGGCAACAAAGAATTCAAAATCTCTACTTAAGAGGGAAAAGGGCAGAAACGTAAATTGAATTCACAAACCAAATCATTTCTTAACCAGAAACGCCATCGTTTCATCCAATCCTCTTAAAACAGAAAATTCTACGCGCTCTAACGCCTAAAACCTCCTATATATCGCTCGTCTCTCCCAATATTTTTCCCCATGTAAACACTCAGTAGTTAACTTGCAGGTTAAAAGTTGGAGCTCAAAACCCTCCTCCCCTGTCTCTGTTTCAGACAATGGCGGTTGCTGCCGTCGAGGATATTGAGGTTGTCGTCGAAGAAGCAATGCAACGGCTGCCTTCTCATGTTCTCGACGAAGCGATTTCAGAAACCAAGAAAACAAAGGTCATTTTTTCAATCTCATTTAATCCTTGCTCTGTTCTTTATATATTAATGTTTTGTTAATTTATAGGATTCTGTTGTTAAATATCATTATCATCGCCATCGTTCGAAGCTTCCTACTGAGACTTTCCCACCGGTAATGCTTCAACTTCTTCTTTTTCTCATCTCTGTTTTCTTGAGAAAGTTAAGTTGGTATTTGCTGAGATTTCATAGAGAAAATTCTGGGATTTGTGAGAAAATATTAAGAATCCGTGAATTATGGGATGTTGACTGGATAGAAATTAAGATTTGTTAAGGAAGAGAAATTATTAGGTAATTTGTTTTCTTTTCAACTTTCCTTTTTTCATAGTGTATATATATGCCGGTTATCAGTGATGAATCTAATTATTTTTAGGATGTACATAAGTTATAAAAATTTGAAGTTTAATAAAAATCAAAATTAAATATGTAAACTTTACAAAAATTTAAATAGATATAGACTCTTCTAATAATACATGTAGCTGAAATTGTGATACTAATCTAATTTAATTTTTTTTTTTTTTGGACTATAAGGGTCTTCACCTACATTTAGATTTTAGGTTAATTTTTACGGTACAGATTAGAGAATGTCATGTTTAGGTGGTGTTTTTCTTTTAAAATTAATAAAAAAATATTTAAAAAAAAGAAAATAGAAAAAGGCTACCTACAAGTAACCTTTTTCCACAACGGTCATATGTAGGTGATATTCTTCTACCTGTAATATAACTTTTTAACCTATGTTCTAAATAAATTTTAAATACCTTATTTTAAAAAAATAAATTAAATAACCTAAAAATCCAATGAAGCCCACATATAGATCTGTCCCCACAAGTTTTGAGTACTCTTAAAGGATATATTAACCGTTGTACTTTCTAATTCTTACCGCTAATTCGAGAAAATCATATACATGATCCTAGAAAAGGTATTAAAATTTTTAAAACTTAAAAGTATATAATGCAAGTATAGAAGTAATTTAGAGATTCAAATTTAATTTTAGGATAAATATTAAAGAATTTAAACTATAAATTTAAATTAAAAATATATTAAAAATTATCGAGTCGGATATCGATAATAATAAAAAAATGACTTAGACCTGATCCAGTTATTTTTGGGTTAGATATTCGATCCGTTAGATAATTTTTTTTATAAATTATCTAATATTTTTCTTTTAAGTTATAAGATCATTGAGTTTAATCAATCGTTTCGAATATAACAATACATATAGAGAAATTCACCCTTAGTGAGTCACGGTGAATTTAAAAACAAAGAAACAAAGGGAAATGTGAAAATTAGTTTCATCTCAAAATTAATATGTAAAATTGAATTAAAATTAAGTATAAAACATCTAACATGCATTTGCATGATATATTTTTAAAAGGATAAAAATTAAAAATAGATATTATTCATGTCATATTTTTTTTAAGTAAATTATGTATAACCTATGATTATATTATAATATAATATATACCACTTTAATAATGATTAAAATATTTTTTCAATTAACTTTATTTTATTTTTAATTGAAAATATTGAAGATAGTACACATAAATAAATAAATGGTCAAAGAAATTCTTAAAAAATAGATACATGTGAAGTGTGTATTTTTCAAACTAAAATAAATATATTTTATAACAAGTCCTCGTCGGTAATATCAAGAGTTAGAATTTTAATATTATAAATGTAACAAATTGAGTTGGGAGATTTTCCTATAACAAGTCTTTACAATACTCGATCGAAATTAGCATGATCCTAAATTCTGATTTGTTTTTGTTTTGACATATATATGAACAGTACCCAAAGAATATCTGGAGAAGGCATGATCATAAGCCAAGATACTGGGCATCAGGAGGTGGTGGAATGCAGGCATTTTTCCTACATTCCGGTAATAAATCAACCGGGACAGGCGTTTTCCTTCCTCAAACTCAAAACAATATTGCTTCTCACTCAAAAAGACGACCAGGTATGCATGCATGCATGTATGTATGTATGTATGTATGCCTCAACATTTCATTATCATAATCATCAAATAAATTATTATTATTATTACTGATGTTCCTGGTTGGTGCCTGCAGCTTGCTCTCCAGTTCTACTCCCTTCCCGAGTTGTTCAAGCTCTCAACCTCAATGTTCATGAATTAGGCCTGCAAATCTCTCCTCGAAAAGGTTTATATCACTTTTAGTTTAACTCTCTGTTCTTCTTCTTCAAAACTAAACAATGTGGTTATAATTTTTCGATTTTTTTTTATTTCGGCAGATCTCAAGAATAATTATAACACGAGTGCAAGAGTCGGAGAGTTGAATTCATTCGATAATAAAAATGGCAAGACTGTATCATCCAAACGTTGCGTCAATGGAGACGAAATTTCTTCGTCGACCGACATATTTCTTCCCGATGAATGGACTTACTAAGAAACATTTGTAAAGCTACCACGTTTGACATAATATTGTTCTGTTTTTAATGAAAGAAGCATGCCTTGGAGTTGTTTGTATGGTCTGCTATCACAGTAGCAGTTGCTATAGCGGTAATGTCTGAAATCGTTATCATAGAAAATAGTGATTTACAATGACCAGAATAGCTTCTGTATACAATTGTAGTTTAAATTTCTGATTTCATTTTCCTCGATAAATGAATCTCCAAGCTTGTCACACTCATACCTTAGCAAGAATGTCCCGGGAAATAGTTTTGCTGTCTGCACCTGTAAGCTATATGTTGCCTCCTTGCATATGCCTTTTACAGTAACCTACTCAATACATTTGAATATAATTTAAGACATTGAGTTCTCGTCGGGGCGGTTCAAAGATTTTGGAGGCCCTGTATAATTTATTAAAATACGGTTAAAAGTAATTTTTCATGACCTCTATTAATTATAAAATTGTAGCCCTTAGAAGCAAATATCCTTTCTAGGGGTCCCTGTGCGATTGTTTCTATCGCGTCTATCCGAAACCTCACTAGTTCTACTGAAGCAATAGTAATAGTAATAATTAATAAGATTTTATAATCAATTGTCTTATTTAAGAAATAATTATAACATTTTAACAAAATTATAACTCATCCTTTTTAATAGTGTTTTCAATTTTTTTTAATGAATTTCGAGATTAACATCATCTAATAAATGTAGTTTATCAAAATTTGACCCTCTTTTTTAGAGACCTTGTGCGATCGCTCCTATTACGCCTGTCCAAAACCCCATTCATGTCTGTAGCTATACCTAAAGTTCCTTGTTTTGAGTAAAGAGACGAGGCTACTATTCTCTGCATGCGTTCCTAGTTCCTCCATGATTATTAATCAAGATATCATGATTTGGACGTCAAACCTGGTTACTGTTGGCTTATTTGTAGATTCTTCGAAAGGATTTAATTGTTTAAATGGATAAAAAATTTAATCCCTTTTTGTTTTTTTATATTTTATATTAAAAATATATAAAAAATAATTTTAATTCTTAAACCCTAACCATAAACTTTAAAATTAATTTTTACTATGGGATACTAAAAGAGGTAGAATACTTTTATTTGTTTTAAGTTTGTGTGTATTGAGTAAACATGTTGGATGAAAACTATTTGCCCCTTTCGTCGTATAACACTAAAAAATTAGATTTTAAATCTTAAATCATAAACTCTAAACTCTAAATATATACTATATACATAATTCTTTAAACTTTAAATATTAAAATATACCCCTAAATTGTAAACTTGATTTTTAATGTGTACATAAAAAAATATGGTGTCTCAAAGTTTAAATCGTTATATTTTTTAAATTTTTATTATTTACAAAGTTCTACGTAAAAATGATTTGTATTAAAAAAGACATCACTATTTTATCTTTTAAATTTCGTTTGTGACTTTATCCTTTTGCATAAAAAATTAAAAGAATTAAAAATTGATAAAAATAAAATAAAATTCGTAAAAATATATAATAAAATATGTTTAAAATATTCAAATTTTAAATTCGTATAATTATTAAAAATATAAAGAATTATAAAAATTGGAAACAAAAGAAAAATATTTGACTTCCGATAATCATGTCATGGTTATTAAATTGAAAATTAGTCTATTCATCCTTCAAAAAATAAAAACTCACACATTTTATATTAAGAATCTACTTAAAATCGAAATAATTCAATTAATAATAATATAAAAAGAAAAATTTCCAAAACTAAAACAACTGCCCGTCTAGCTCAGTCGGTAGAGCGCAAGGCTCTTAACCTTGTGGTCGTGGGTTCGAGCCCCACGGTGGGCGATACTACTTTCTTTTGTGGTTAAGCAGAGTTTTAGTCCATGCTGCGTTTCGAGAGGATTTTTGGGCTTGGAAACCCAACAAATATTCCACTTCATATTGCAGTACTCTGTTTCCATTTTAACGTTTTGCTTCTCACGGTTGGTTTTGTAAAAAAATTTAGAGATTTTTATACCTTTAAATCATTATTATTATTTCACTAACTCGGTTTAATAAAAAATAAATAAAAGTTTGAGGGTTAAAAGAGATTAAAAAAATTTAAAGGTTACAGTATTTTTATGAAAGTTTGAGGTTTAAAATTTACATTAAGTATTGTGAATGGTATAAATTGGATTAGAAAAGACCTCCTATAATAAGTTTTTACAGTATTGATTTAAATTAATTAACAATAAATTTAAAGTCAGTTATTATAAAAAAAAATCATTTGTAACACATGGTCCAAGTTTTTTTTATTAATCTATGTAATATATGTAAGTTGTGAGTTTAGTCTATGTGCTTTAATTTGAATATTTTTAGTCGATGTACTTAAGATACTTAAGATACTAAACCTCGTAAGATTAAGGGGTTGAATATTGATATCGTAAATAGATATTGTTATTGTAAAATACATTAGTATTTATATTAATAATGTATGATATTAATCATCATTTTTTTTGGTCATCATATTTCTTTTGTAAAAGTAATCTTTAATTATATATTTTTTTACTTTGATCTCTAACCATTATAAATTAACAGATGATGGTGTGATATGATATAATAATACTTAATAACTTTAATCTTAAAAACTTATAAATCGAATGAATTTGATCTTAATTTAAAAAATAATCCAATAAATTTAACTCTCAATATTCATATATTCTATATTTTTTCATTAAGGTTTTTTAAAAAATAATTTTTATTTAACAGTATAAAAATATAATCAAAAACTTTAAAAAATTTCTTTCGTTTGAATAATCCCTCCATAATTTCCGATTACATGTTAATTAATATTAATTTGAAAATTTTTAAATAAATATTTTTTTAATATTTTAAATCTTATGCTTGAAATTAAAAAAAAAAATAGTGTATTGTCAAGGACTAATCTTGCTATTATGTCTTAAATATATCTTTTTTAAAAATATACACCATTGACGAATTGAATATAATACATACACCAAACATGCAATTAACCCATATTTTAATGTCATTAATTAGGGAATCAAATTATTACAAATTAAAGCAATTATTACAAATCTCCCAACTTCTCTACCTTCTTTCTCTTTTCTATAGGCACCAAAGGAAAATGACTCAAAAATTATATTATCGGCTCAGCTGTTAGCATTTGATCAAATCAACATGTCACGAATCTCGTGTTTTCATGATGAATTCAAACCAGACTAAAACAAGCACACAAGAACAAAATACCAACTCAATTCATTTAGTATTCGAAGATTACCCGTGAATCAACCCGGAAACAAAGCTGTCTAGGCATCAGCCGTCCCAAAAATACAAGGCATCAGCCGTCCCAAAAATACAAGGCATCGTATCTAACAGCCTCGACCACGGCCACGACCTCGACCTCGACCACGTCCCAAAGGCCTCCCTGAATTTGGAAATGCATTAGAGAGATCAGTACTACAAGCAAGAAAGCATGTATAAGATACAAAACAGAAGAAATCAACAAGAGTGCATTACCAGCTGTTGGCTTCTTAGGTTTCACCCTAGGAGTCTCTTCAACCAACAAAGTTTCGAGGTTTAAGCTGTCAGGCAGGATATAGTATCGAATGTTGTTACCCCGCACACTAAGGTGATCCAAAGTCGCAGGATTTTTTCCCTTCAACGTGAGTTTCAACGTTTTAAGATGGGTATTCATACTGACATCCACACCTTAAAGAAGTACAGCAATCAACCAGTCAGGAAACTTGCATTGCATGCCAAGATGTGTATGTTCTATGGGCACTAAAGTTAAATATCAAAATATACCTCTACCTTTAGTAAACAAAGAAACTAAGCCACCTTCATTGCATGCAAATAAATCTATAATCTCTTTCTTTAGCGGTACATACAACTACAAACTTTTGAAATGAACAAGTTCAATTGACTTGACTGGCAAGTAATTTTCACCATCTAGCAACACGGAAAATAATAGACATATCACATAATGTGCTAATGGTGTCGAAAAACATCTACGTTGTACGACAAATGTGGCGTTTAAGAAACCCTGCTTCTTTCTTCTTTATTGTTCCCCTGGACCTTTTTCTTCTATTTTCCTTTTCGTTCCCCTAACCTAACCTAAAAATAAAATCCTTCCTTCCCTTTCTTCTAATTTCACATTTT
This sequence comes from Abelmoschus esculentus, assembly GCA_035048815.1. NCBI lineage: Eukaryota > Viridiplantae > Streptophyta > Magnoliopsida > Malvales > Malvaceae > Abelmoschus > Abelmoschus esculentus. The sequence continues at coordinate 11,455,673 of JAUCBN010000051.1, read as the reverse complement.
TTATTTCTGGACTCTAGCCCCCCACAAATTTTAAATTCCAAGCACCAAAATCACCACTGGCTGCTGTCTTCCTCCAGGGTGTGGCTAATGGATTGCTAGTCCAATTCCATTACTAAAGTCGGTGTGATTCAAAGAAACTACGAAACCATTAAACCATAAATGAAGCTAAGTAGCTAACGAACCATAGACTCGAAACTTCGGTAAACAGAGGTCTAGGGTTTAGCTAAATCCCCAATGTCGTGAAATGAGAGAGGACAGGGGAAAGAGGTGGAACCTGTGATGGTACCGTGAACAACGGTTCCATTCTTGAGCTCAATCGAAACCGTTTCATTGTTCAACTTCATCAAAAACCTGCTTATGATATTTCAAATCGTATTATTAAGAATCTAAAAACGATTTTTTTTTCTTTTTTTCCTACACATTCACTTCGTAAACAAAATGAAAGGGAACAAAATTCTCATTGTAAAACAAAAGATGAAAACTCGATAAACGGACCTGACAAGCTTCATGTTGAAGAGAGGTAGGGATTGAAGAAGAAGGCAAATGAGCCTGTGGCGCTGTCAACGGCGGCCGGAGAGAGAAGAACCTGTTTTGCAGCCAGGTTTGCTCTGGAATTGGGATTTAGGGCTCGAGGGTCAGCGCTAAGGCCTTGGGCCTACTCACTGTTTTCAATTTACTAGTTACGACGTCGTATTTGTAGTAAAATAGTTGAGACTTGAGACTCATCATTTTAATCGAGCTACAACACAACTCATCTTAAAATCTTTATCTACTATAATAGGAAAATGTAAATAACTTAATATCTTTAGTGTTTGGACCATTCTCTTACTAAACAAGATAGTTATAAACTGTATGTTGCTAGTGTTTTTGAATTGGAGTAAAATTGCTTATCATAATTTACACGGTCACTATGTTATGGTTGTTATCTCGTAATCTGTCTCGTTCCGAATATGACAATAGGTTCCATTCTCTTTGGAAGATCGATGAAATAACGAAACGGAAGCGAGAAAAGAATGTGGATCAAACAAGACTCTGTCTCTCATTTTCGTCGCTGGATGAGTTCACAAAAGGTTTGTGAAGATCCACGGAAGAAATATCTGTCACAATAGGGAGCATTGTTGGGGCTAAAATTTTCTGCTGTTTATCACTCTCAGACAGTGCCATCCCCAAGGCACCCTTGGCAACTTTAGTTATGCAAAATATCAGAATCACTGTGAAAAAAAGATGCAAATTTATGTCAAAAGCAACCATAATAATCTACCCCATGTTGCTTCATCTTAAACTTCTCACCCAGATGGAAGCTTACCCGAAAGAACGAAGCCGAGTGCCATAATAACCTGTATCAGCAGGCAAAGGTGAATTCCATAACATTGTGAAGCTGTAACTAATTCAGAGTGATCAACACTTACCTGATGACTTGTCGAAACTTCATCCCATTCATATGTTACATCTGAAAGGTCCTTTAGAGTTGTTCCAACATATACCATCGCGAATGTGGTTGGCTGTAATAAGAAACAATACGAAGATTAACAATGTAAAAAATGTTCGATTGAAGGAAGAAATCTCAGAGCAATGGTAATAAGGGAAGAAATCTCAGAGCAATGTAGTAGCATTTTGTATTCCATGAGCATCCTCCAATAACTGATAAGGGAATATGTAGGAGTGAATACCATCATTCCCAACCAGGATGCCAGAACATACTCCCCCAAACGAACCGGTGTTACCGAAAGGAGGTAATTCAACATGTTGAATGGCAATAAAGGAACAAGTCGAAGCAGCAAAACCATCTGTCCATTAAGCATCCGGAAACAAGAAAACAGTGAACAATTTTACCAGATATAATGAAGGGGCAACATATAAAGACCAAAACCACATGCCTTGAACCCAGATCTCTCACTGGCAATAGCAACTGCTTGGAACTGTGAGTAATTCCTTAGCTTGGAGATCACATATGATCTTCCAATCTGCCACACAAAGCAAATGGAAAGCGTTTAAGCTTATTATTGCACAAGTTATATATAGACTATAGAGTTCGGATCCACTTACGCAGCGTAAACGTTTTTAAGTTTAACGAGTTTTTTGGATCATTGTACGGGGAAATGGATGACCGAGATTAACTGCTTACTTTTATTTCCAAGTGATAATCATCGCATATTCTACTATATTGCCTCATACACATAACATTCTAGTTGCAAGACTCAACTGTTCTGCCAAAAATGAAAGCAACCGTAGCGCCTAACGTAGCACCAATTGAATCAGCAATAAACCCCACAGGCATCCCAAACAGATAACCTCCCCCAAGCTGCAAAATTACCTCCTCAGAAGACGATTGAACGTAGTTTCAAAATTCAATAACATGATTTATTATAATCTAAAGGTAATGTGAACCCACGGTAAGAACAGCAGCAGGCACAGCAAGGACTGTGAGAGGAATGTAAGCAAAGACACTGCAAATGCCAAGAAATATAAGTTGTGATGCACAGATTTGAGGTAGAATAAACTGCATTGGAGTAAGTAACCTTATTTTATTGTAATTCTTGCAGCACCAATGATACCATTTTATCGATCATGCTGGGATTTTAAATGGAAAATTTCAACTTCTGGTACAATTTCTTGATGTTAAAAGTTCTCTAAAGTATTCATACTACAATATTGAACAGGAATAAGAGAAGAAAATCAATAATTTACACCTTAAACAAGTAAAAATGAAGGCAAATCATGAACAATAAAAGAGAAATGATTAACTTACAGCATTACTGGACCCCATGGCCCGAGATCCTCTTTTACCCAAGTTAAGAAATCCTTCAACATCTGCAGCATCAATCAAAATTTTACTTCCAGAACCAGAATCATTGATCCTCAAATTACCAACAGTAGGAACAAAGAGAAAGAAAATGCCTGTTCGACGGGGAGAGAAATGAAGGCGGCAGCAATGGCGGCCAAGAGGAGGAGACAAACTCCTATTCTAAAAGCTGAGACACAGGTATTGGAAGCAACCGTCATGTCGGGAAACGAGAACAGCCAAGTCCTCCTGCGGTCGTCGTCACGGCCCCCTAAATCTATGACAGATTGCTTCAAGCATGACCGTGGCCTCGACCTTATCAAATTTAACTAATTAACCATGTGTGCATCAGAGGTGAAGCAAAAATTTAGGCACAGAAAACCATTTTTTATCCTGAAAATTTCACAATAACCAACTAATTTATTTTTAGAAAGTGTTTCATTCTTTCTAACATGACAGAATCAGAGTATTCAACGTGAAATCAGATTATTAAAAGTTATTTAGATATTATTCGTCATAGGATTATTATTTTATTTTAAAAATATTATACATATACAATTATATATTTGTTTCCTATTATTTCCGTGGACACTACTAATTGTTGTGAGTCTTGAGTCGCCAAACTAGCTGCATCCTGGCTTCCTCTGGCTCATCCCTGAAAAGTGCAACATCAGACCTTGGTTCTGGGCGGTGAGCAACAGCTAAAACCCCAGAGAAAAGAAGCCTGACACCCTCTGTTGATGAGCAATCACCCTAAAGCAGATCATCAGATGAAAGAAACAAAGCTGATGGCAAAGAACTGTCAGATGGTGGGTGGGAAATTTTCGGCAGAGATGCATAACACAACCGTTGTATTCTTAACCATGGCTAGTCAGAACAGGACTGTTCTTGTATTCGACCGTTGAATTCTTAATCTGGACTGTAAAATGAACTTAAGTGACAACGATAATATTCGATTACCGGCTCAAATGCGGTAAAGAACAGTCTGAATGGTCAAGTACATGAGGTTTTTTCCAAGAATAAACTAAAATAGAAGCATACATTATCAAGGGAATGAACCAACACTTGCATCTATAGATTATTATCATCATTAATACTTTCTAGTTCTCATTTCCCCTCTAATGTTCTTATAACTTTCACATATCAACTCCCAACGCTTTCTTGATGTCAGCCTGGGGCAAGAAGCGAAGCAGCAAAAAAGATGAAATCAGTAGTTAAAATAGGTTAAGGTAATTGATTATCGGTTATGAATCAATTGATTGAACCAACTTTTAAAATATAATATTGATTAACTGAATTAATCGATCGGATAAAACCTTAGTAGGATAAACGATTAAAGAGTGGACTTGGTTGATTATATCGAATATTCAATTTCTTTAACAGATGGAACTGTTATTTCCTACCCCTACTCAATGTGTAATGCAGAATTAAACCGGAAGAGGGAGCAATATGGGAGGAGGGAGTACCTCAAAGGCCAATGGCGCAGTGCTGGGGCCATAGCGAGCAAGGACACTGCCATCCTTATCAACTAAGAACTTGGTGAAGTTCCACTTTATCCTTGATCCCAAGAACCCAGATGTGTTTGATTTTAAGAAATTATAGACAGGCTCTGTCTTTGGACCATTCACGTGCACCTATACATTTACAAGGATTGAGCAGCAATGCTAGAAATGCAACTCCTCAACATGTTAATGGATGTTACCACTAAGCAATTTAAGAAACCATGACAACTACAAATTAACATGCACGAATGCAAACACAAAACAAACACTTGTTGGAGCAGAAACCAAAGTTGAATGCTAGAGCTGAAGCAATTTAAAGTTACGCAACATAAACAATACACCTAGGGATGGCCACGGGTCGAATCTGGACTGGATCCAGATCCATTTTTACATTATGGATCCAGATCCACCACAGATCCACAGGTCTAGCAAATTGAGACCCAGATCCAGATCCAACGGGTCTTACGAATCCGAGTCTAAAACGGGTATAAAACGGATCTATTAAAAAATGACTATTCGACTTATTTTTTAACGTAATAAAACTATCATTAATTAATTTCACATCACAACTTCGATGAAGAAAAGATTAATTTCAATTAACTAGTATCAGGATAAAAAACGATAAATTAAAATCTTAAAAAAACTCAACAATTACACAAATATCTTTTGAATAACACAAATATTAAGAAATGTAAATCATAAAATATTTCACTGTCGCAAATCGAGTATCGTACTTTTTCTTTTTAGAGTACTAGTCTCTATCACTACTTAAATCATAAACATCCTAAAACAAACAAGAAACACCAACTAAAGAGAAAAAAATTGTTATGAAAATAATATTTGTGAAATTTAAATATTAATATTAAGGTTATGTAATATAATAACTTTCTTATATAACTTGTCAATTATATTCACCATTTCCGCATCATCATCACAATCTTCTTCATTAATAGTAGAACAAACATGTATTCCTTCAAAAAGTCTCTTTGTCATAAATAAATAAAAATTATATTAGAAAATAATGTGAAATATAAAACCTACTTTATATATTTATATATATTTTAAAACTAAAGGTGGGTTTTTTAATAAATAGGTAAACGGATCTGGGTCTAGGTTCGGGTCTTAAATATCAAATCCAGATCCATATTTTAATCAGAAGATCCAGATTCGACTCAGATCCATTGGGTCTAAAATTTTAGAATCCAAACCCTATAAAATAGATCTGGATCTACGGATTCGGGTCGGGTCCAAAATCCATTGCTATCTCTAACACACTTAATGGAATACGGTGTAGTTTACCCTTACATATACATACATGCAAATGACTACTATAAGCAATTTCTCATACTGAAAAGTAATCCCAGTGAAAGCAAGTTCCATAATCCATTGCTAAATGTATTTTTGTTACCTTTTGGAAAATGGGGTATTCAGCCTTGTATCTTGTACAAGCAAACTCTTGTGCCTCTTGACTGCTTCCAGGTTCCTGATTCAGAAACTGATTGCATGGGAATGCCAAGATCTCCAGTCCTACAGCCATGAAAAATATAAAAAATGCCTCACAAAGAAATGAAACTTTTTAGGGTTCTGCTGGATCATTGGCAAGTACAGATCTCTTCACAGAAAAAGTAAAGAAAAAGACAACTAACCTTGGTCCTTGTATTTGTTGTAAAGATCAGTCAACTGTCTGTAATTTGAATCTGTAAGCCCACTGTTCAAAAAAATCACAAAAGGTCGACAATTAATAAATCAGGGGGGAAAGAGAGAAAAAGTTGAAGAAGAAGAAAGAGAGAAAAGAACCATTTAGAGGCAACATTAACCACAAGGAGAACGTTTCCTTTGTAAATGCTAAGATCCACGTCCTGGTTTTTATAATCCTAAAAAACAAACAAATTAGTCAAAAAAAATAACCCAACAACAAAATCATTCACTTAAATCTCAAGAAAGAACCTTGACTGTGAATTCATGGATTGATTTCTTAGGAACTGATACAGAAGCACCCATTTTTCCAACTCTGGCTTTTTTTGTGAACCTCTGTGTTTTGTCTGCAAAATTATATGGTGATTAGCTGGGTGGATCTGCCGAACTAGGTCAAATAGCGTCCTAGCATCACAGCATGTAAAGAAGATTATGCCGACAGAAATTATTAATTACTTAATTTACTTTCTGAATTTTTTTATTCAGGTTTTCTTAAGAAGAAAAATTCCAAGCACCGCTCTTGTGACTTGTCGCTCTTCTCGACTTCTTATGCACGCAACAGTCCGCTATAATTAATTATCGAGATATAATTTAGAACATAAATGGGGAATGAAATGTTTATGTTGTTCCTTTGCCCAATCACGCAGACTTCGTTTCTATAGTCATCCATTTCTAGTCCCCAGAAATCACGGAGCTTTAAAGTTGATAGACTCGGAGAAACTTGAATTATATAATAGGTAAGGATATTTATGTGCTCATGTACCAACTAATAAAAATTATATATTTTATTATTTTTTAAGTGAATTTTTGTTTAAAAAATTATTTTTAAAATAAATTAATAATAAATATAAAGAAAGATTCATTTAAAAATATATAATAAAAAATAAGATAAATAATTTTTAATGATTTATTTCATAAATAATATGACGGAATTTATCCATGATATAATTTTTCCTGATTGAGAGATTAGTTTGTACGAGTCAGACTTTTTTTTATTTGATTCTAGTTTTGAACTTTATTTTTGTTACAACATAAGCATTGAGCCATTAAAATCTATATAATATGATCATGTGATAAATCAAATTTTTTGGTGTACAGATTAACGATTTACCACTAAACTTTAAACCGTTTTAATTTTAGGTATTAAGTTAGGCGAAAGTTGTCAATTACTGATATTCATTGATCGTTATCCGCGATATAAACAATATCGAAATGTTCATATTTCACTATTTTTTTTCTCGAAACCTATTTAATATCAACGATTTTTAAAAAAAAACAAAAACTAGTCTTGGGTGTTTGAGACGCTTGTTCAAAAATCTGTAGAGTAAAAAATATTCCTTATGTCCCATTTAATAAATTTAATATTGACTTTTTAAAATTAAAATTGTAAAATTTAGATTATAGTTATTTTAAATATTTTAATTTATTAAATTTTATAAAATATATATTTTAAACTAGAGGTTTTTAAAATATATATTTTTATATTTTTATGTTATAATGAATTAAAATTAAAAAAATTTAAAAAATCAATACTAAATAAATAAAAGAAAGTATTATCTAGAGAAGACGAATAATATATCTCAAAACTGATCCCATTGGATGACAAAAGGAACAGAATATTACATCCGACCTCTATTTACAAAAATAATTGACAATAAAAAATTATATCTATACAATTTTGAAGGCGACTAGTGCCGACTTGATCAACTACCAAATAATTTTACTCACCATCATTATAACATTTATTATTTTATTTAATCTTAATAAATAAATTTATTCAATGCCAGCCCCAGTGAATCTTGATCCAGGATTCATTTTCTGTTTATCTAAAACAGAGTAATAAATAATGACTACTACTACTACTACTACAACTGTGGGAATCTCAATGCATAATGGAGTTGGTTCAGATTCATTTATATTCTCTCTGCCACGGTACCACCAACAGGATCAAATACTGTTTACAGATCAAAATGGGGTTCTAAACATAACAAAAACTCTAATGCTATAGTGTTTCCTATAAGGGAGTTTGTGAAACAAATTATGGGGAAATTTTAGATACAATGACATGATAAAGACGAGAAGTTAAGTACAAGGTTCTCAGCCCAAACCAATGTCACATCTATCTACCGACCGATCCAAGGTAGAGATGATAGAATACATACATTTGCAAAGAACACCAGGGCATGGCATTGACAAACATCATCTTTGTTTACCAAATCAGCACCACTCATGCATCTCTTCTTTCCTTGCATTGAAAACAATAGATATCCCAAAACAAAGAAAATAAAACACAACCTGCCGTCTGAAAACACATCAAACAAAAAGAAGGGGGAAAATGTGGTAAGTAATCAACAAAGAATTTATGGAGAGACCAAGCAGTTGATGCAAAATTAAAACTAATCGTAATAACCTACCAATTATATTAAAAGTAGCTCCCTCTGTATATTTGGTGTCATCTTGGCCTCCAGCTTGGAGCTGAACACACATAAAAAGGGTACTGAGAACATGACCTGTTGTCTAGCAAGTATGCAAAATGACGCCTAAAAGAGCTTTTTTTTCATTTATTTATTTTAAAAACTTGCACATCAAAATCTCACAGGAGAAATGCAAACCTATTGATCCGACAGGAACTACACCTTCTGGATATGGCCTGACGGGAATGGAGTTTCTGTGATTCATTGGAGGGGGATGGAAGCCCCATCCTTGGTTTGGATACCATGTTGGCTCACACTCGGGCCCACCATACGAACCGTAGCCATATGGAGCTTCGGGATTATCAGCATACTGCGGACCTAATATGAGCAAACATAAAAACAAGTACGAGCAAATGTCATTGGAGAAAAAAGGCATGCAAACCCATGTTACTCGAACTCGAATGCAAGTGTCGGACACGAGATTCTAAATTTTTCTAAGATTTTCTATATATGAACCCAGGAAGTAATATCCCCGTGTCCAGGTATTGACCACAGATACTTCATAAAAAATGAGTCCAAGTAACATAGAACATAACAGCAGACTGCATTATCTAGTATCATCAGTACAAAATAAATTTGAAAGAACTTACCACAGAAAGGTGGCGGAGGAAACCTCCAGCCGTCTCTAGGCTCATTTGAGGCCGGTTGCATTCTCTCATGGCTATTATAGTAGTTACCCCCTTCCATGTTAGGTGCATAGTATCTGTTGGAGTAGGGAGGAGGTGGGGCATGGGCATCCCTCATTGGGTTCATATGAGGGCCTGAATTACCATATGAGAACTGATTAGAGGGCAGAGGATGAGGGGGTCGAGGAGGGTAGTCATTGTGATGGAAGTTTGGACCATCGGTTTGTTGAATATTATTCATCGGATGTACAGAGTAACTGTTGAAAGAGGTATTAAACTCAGAAACCTGCATAGGGACCGGAAGATCTCTTGATTCATGCCCATGATAAGGAACTGAAGAGGTGCACATAGCTGGATTAATTCTGGGAGCAACAGATGAGGAAACTGTAGATCGCAAATCATCTTGCCTATTCTGCAAATATAATCAAAACAAAGAATTGAAATATCAACATATAACACTTTAATAATAAGAAAAAAGAAATCATAGCAGGCAATACAAACTAGACCTACATGTATACTTGTATGAACTGTTGAATTAACACCATTTGCATAGTGATCGGAAATAGGGAGAGGAGGGTTGGGAGGTGGTGGTGGCGGAGGAGGCAAGGGTGGGGGTGGGGATGATGGAGGCACATCATGAGGTAAAGGGGGGGCAAATGGCAAAGAAAAATGTTGATCACCCTGCTGTCCAGAAGCTTGTGCAGCATTGACTCCGGCAGCAGCAGTGGTTGAACACATTTCAATCTCAGAGGGGGCAGCATCCTCCATCTCAAGTTCACCATCAACATCTTCCAAAATATGTCTGCGCTTTTCAATTGTAGGGTTTGCCTCGTGTTCTTCAGGGATTCGAGAATCATGCTCAGGAGTGACAGCCTCAAAACTACCTCCATCAGAATCACTACCCTCCTCCTCCTCCTTCATTATTCGGGGCATACAAAATCCAGGAAGCTGAAAGCTAGAATTGCTGAGGAAACAAAAAAAATATGAGACACAATTCTAGAAACTTTACAAGTAATAATGAATTGAAGAGATCCAGAAATCCTTACCTTCCATACTCATCCACAAGCATACCCTCCATGTCTCTGACAGGATCATCGAATGGTCTCTCCGTTCTAGCTGTACGCCGAGAAAAGGGCCCACCAGAAGATGAAATACTAAAAGAATCAAGTTCTCTCATATGGTGCCGAACAACAGATTCTGGAAGGATTTTTCTTTCCAGCCAAAGTCTCAAAACCTATATCGAATGAAGTATGTGAGAAACAAAAAAAAATCCAAAACAAAAAGAAGGCAAAAGTCACTCACCTTTAAGCACTGCCGACGGTTTTCATGTGCACTAGGTCCAGGCGGAGCTGCAGAAGAGAGTAGACTAGGCAATGCTGCTTGAATAGCTGAAAGGTAGACACCACCAACATCACCTGGATAATCAAAATCGTTAAAAGCAGTTGCATTCATAATACATAACCAAACACCCAGAATACGGCTAATTTATACTTCACTAAGTTACTAGTTAAACATAAATAATACCTTTCAAACCACGGGAGCATTGAGTAATAGAATCCACCAGAAAGAACAAGTCCACCCTTCTGTGTAAACTTGACTTACTTTCCAAATTTCGAGTGATGATTTCCACAACCTAGTTAAAACAAAGAAATCAATACATTTCATACGGATTAGATATTTTAGTATATATGGTTGTAACACTCATATATTCTCAGAACACAACCACTCAGTATTCTCTATATACTACAGTACTACACCATATAAGTATTGATAACAATCCAAAAAGGGGAATAAATAAATTTCCATCTTGTGCAAAAGTTCGCCGATTAAGTTACATTTTACAGTGCAAATATCAAACCAGCAGAAATGTCATTGATAAGCAATTTAACAATCCATATAAAAAGAGAATTTTAACCCCAAAATATTTAACTACATAACATACAAACATCCAGAAGTTATTATAAAAATAATTTAATCTAATTTATCCTTGAATAATCAGATGGACTCAAAAAAGGTGATTGGGATTAAAAACTTTCAAGTACTGCAAGCAGTGATTATACTGATGATTTTTATTTGTTCACTGACACTTATTTTCCCCAAAACAATTTACAACAGACTCCTAATTCAACAATTTATAATCTCCAACTTTTTCTGGCCTGAATAAGTTGACAATGCTATGGAATTAACTAAAAAAAGTGGCATAAAACTTATAAGTAATTTAAATTATTGCCTTTTTGCTACCATTTTTCATTCATAACTACATGTCACTTGAATGTCTTTGACTTCCACAAAAAAGCTGATTAAGGGTTAAAAGCTTTCAAGTACTGCAAGCAGTGATTGTATTGATAATTTTTTATTTAATTGGAGACAATTTTTCCCAAAACAATTTTGAACATATTTTTAATCCAGCAATTTACAGTCTCCAACTTTTCTGCCCATAATAAGTTAACAATGCTAGGAAATTAACTAAAAAAAGCCACATAAAACTTATGAGTAACTTAAATTATTGCCTTTTCGCTACCATTTTACATTCATAACTACATGTCACTAGAATGTCCTTGACTTCCACAACAGAACCTAATTTCATCTGTACCACAAATCCAAATAAAACCTCTTCAGATATCTTTACATATCCCTCAATTTTAACGCCATTAGAACCCAACACCATCGAACCAAGAACTATAATTAAAGCAAATAAAAAAATAACAGAAAAGAAGTTAAGAAATATTCTACCTTAGCAGATACACCAAGTTTTGCACAGTCAATTGCTATGCGAGTTGCACGAGCAATGCTCTCTTTTGTCCGCGTTAAGACAGCAAGTGTATTTTCAAATGATGACAAGGCAGCATGTGCTTCAGTCTGATTACTGCACTTACTGACAGATTTGGGCCTTTCAGAAACCAAAGAGTCAGCTTTACCTTCATTGTCAGCAATCAAAACAGATAGAGATTTGTTGGATCGGGACTGAACATTTGGACTACAGTACCCATTGCTTTGAATGATATTAGCACTCTCGGAAGTGGAAACATGGAAATTTGAGGCATTGGAAGGAGAGACTCTAGCAAGAGACTCTACTTCATCAGCTGAAGATGGACTTAACCGGACACGTGCATCCTTGTCCGAGTTGTCATCACAAATCAAACTAGTTGCCATCTGCTTTTGGTCAGTTTGAAATGCTTCCGGAACCTCACAACTAAGTCAAACAAGAAAGGAAATACTCGAAATTAATGGCGGATATCACTAAAGGCATAAAAACAGAAACACTAAGGAAACACTTAGGACCCCTTGCAATCCAATTCTTTAAGAAGGTTTATGTTAATATTAGCATTGCAACTACTTAATTCACTTACAGTCATTAGATTCATATTCAAAAAGATTAGATTGGATTAGATCAGATTATATTATATTAGAGAAACCAGTTCCATGATTACAGGTGCAAATGACACTGTTAAATGTTGAAATTTCATGTATATTTTTAAGAAAAATGTTTCTCATTATCAATTCACTGAAATAGATGTGATAGAAATAAGGCAGCAACGCTTACATGCTGTGGACTAAGCTGTTGTCATCAGTTTGAGACTTCAATGACTCACTTTTCTCATGACCGGAATGCTGGGCAGCACACTGAAACACATTTGAACCATCTTGAGGTGAAATCCTGCAATTTTTCTCAGTCCCTGTGATAGGTTCCAAACTCATGTCAGTATGTTCGTTAGGATTTTCAGCCCTAAAACTACTTAAGCCAACAGGTTCCACATCAGAATCATCCTTTGAAAGCAACTGCTGATCTGAAGAACCACAATTAGGAGCATGGCTTTTGTCAGGACTAGGTGATAAGTATTTGAAACTTTGGCCTTCATGAACATGGTTCATGGACGCGTCCAAGGCATCTTTATCGAGTTCATGCTTTGGACTGTTAGGACCATTGGCAAGTTGGCTGCAAATATCTGATTCCAAAGAAGATTTGGATAATTTTTCCAACGACATTGGATTTGGCATGGAAAAGTTTCCGGAATCGCTAATCACAATCGAATCCATGCCTCCTTGCTCCAACCCTTTGGCTTCTTTGACCTTGACAGTTATATGAGAGTCACTATTTATAGGAGAATCATGACATTGACCATCTGATGTTTCCATTTTTAGCAAGGATTCAGCACATGGCTGATCTTCTTCAGCAGCATTAGCTGACATAGCTTCCAAAGCACGATGGAGACGTTTAGAAGGTGGCAAGGCAGCTTCACCACCTGCCATGCAGCCAAATTGATTTCTCTCAACTTTCAAAGGTTCTGGACCTTCTGTTTGGTTTCCTTGAACTTGAAAGTCAACTTTTGAAGGTGATACAATAACCAAAGCTCCTTTCAAATCTAAAGAGTCTCTACCACCAATAGGAGAATCTTCGTGACAGCTTGATGATGGACTCATCTGCTCCAATGAATTGACTGCACCTTCATTAACAGGCTGTTCTTCACTTGGTAAAGAACAATTGGACTCAACCGCAGCTGCCAGTTTGCCCATGCGAACCCTTGCTCTTTTCAGCAATGGTAGGTGCTCATCTCCATCATCGTTGGAACATCTACTGTTAGAATTTTCATTTGTATTTTGCAAATTTTGCCTAGCATCATTGATTCCTAAATCCAGATTAGTTTCTTTATCCATTCCAGCAGGAGACTCGGGAGGGTCATTATTCATCAACTTCCTAAATGGCTTCCTTTTCTTCTTAATGACAGGCACAGCAGCCTTTATTTGGAAATCAAGCCCTTTACTCAACTCAACATTTCCTTGTAAACACTCAAGAACATTCTCAGAGTGTTCAGGTTTACAACTAGAATCCACAGTGCTGCCTTCGTTCAAACTACCACCATCCGAATCAACAGTAGCAATTTCTGAGCCATTATCATCAATGCTACCATTTGACATTAACACAGATGGGTCAACATCATCACTCTCGGAAGCTTCTGCAGACTTCCTGAATCGTTTATTCCTCCTCAGGGATCCATCAGGGATCACATTTGTTGATATATCAAAAGCAGTCCTAACATCATTAGATCTCTTCAAAGAGTTCTGGAATCTAGATGATTCCACCCTTGATGAGCTTCTAACCCTTCGAACGTGTGCTGCTTTCTTTTGTGCAATGGATTTTTGAAATTGTAAACCTCTAGATCTTTTTCTTGACGAGTATGTAGTCAATGCTGGTGTTTCTTTAATTGACACCGTATCAGGAGCTTGCTCTGAAATGGATTCTTTTTCACACAGACCATCTGTTTTTGCCTCAGGTTGAGTAAACTCAGTTGCAAGGCCTGGATCATTTCGATTTGTAACAGCATTTAAAGTTTCTAATGGAAACTCCATTGTGGCTTCACAAGTGTCAGTTAGATCCTTTGATGCAGATGAGTCCACTGAGTTTCTGCAATTTGCCTGAGTGACTCTATCATCAGAATTACAATTATTAACCTGGACCTGCTTCTTTGACTTCTCATAACTGTCAACAATTTCCTGGACCGCACGAACAAAATCTGCACCCTTCCTCTGTCGTTTGATCAGAAGAGATTGTTTCTTCTCTTCCGTAAATGCTTCAACGTCAGCTGGATTACAGAAGGCTCTGCACAAAAGGTATCCATGAGAACTAACAAACCCAAAACATGCAAAAGGAAACTAAATACAAGGAGCAAAAGGACAGAGTCGTGTCAAATAACAAGAAATATAAATACCTAAATGACAGATCAATCAAAAAAATTACAAAAATAATTTGTTACAGGTTGCCTTTGAAGACAATATTATCATTGGCGTTAATTGTTTGGTTATCATTAAGAAATCAATTTATTAGTAGATCTTATTCATGAATAATGCATATCATTACAAGTCTTTCCTTAGTAGGAGACTTGCTTTTAATTAATTTAGTAACTATAATTTGACCTAATGTAACCTCTATTTAAGAGGCAACTTCAAAAGAAATAAAGTTAAATCAGATCTTTTTTCAATTTTTTACGAGATTTAAGATTCTGTCTCACAAGTTTTGAGGTCTGTAATTCTGTTCGCTGAGTTCCATCATTAATCCCCAAACAAAAGATCATAACAATTTGATACAATCACAACAAACAATTTGGTACAATCTTAATATTTGGGGATTGATGGTGGAATTCATCTAAGGGAATTCCAGACCTTACACTCATCAGAGAGAATCTTAAATCTCGTAAAAATCTATATAACAAAACCGAGTTAACAGTGTTTCTTTCAAATTGGCTTCTTCTTAGGAGTCCATATAAGGTATGATAAACAAGTAATTGAAGTAATTAAAAGCAAGTCTCCTACTAAGGAAAGACTTCTAATGATATAAAATACTTGTAAATTAGATTGCCTTAATACTTCTCCTAACAAATACTACTAAATTGATTTCATAATAATAACCAAAACGACAAAGGCCAATAAAATAAGTTACAACAATATTTATAGTAGGTAACAATAATGATTAGCAACTCCTGTCAATAGCTTCTGTCTGCTATGCTTAAATTATCTAACTAATTTCTTATTATACATTAAGGTGCTACACATAAAAAATAACATCTTTTTCATTCCACCACCTCAGTTTTTAAAAGGTTTCACAAATCTTTCATGTCAAAAATTAATCAAATGAAATATCACTAGGAAGAAGAAACTGCAGTTACAACACTGAAAATTAATAATGAACTTGTAAACCTACGTTATCAAATGACTACATATATTTTTGCTAGTTTGTAGATTTCCAAGTTTAAGGACTACATCTCTTACTAAACATAAACATCAACAAATAACCACACAAGTTTTTCATAAATTGAAAAAAAAAAAAAAAAATCAGCAATACTTTCCAAGTACTTGATATTATAGAATTCTTTTTTACTGGGTGTAAAACTCTTTTCTAACAAACATCCAAATGTTACAGTGAGAGAGGTCACAACCAAGCAGAAAAAGATAAATGAGAATGGTAGTATCTCAACTGAAGATACGTCACTTTTCTAGGAAGCCTCCAAAAAGTACATTTCCTATTACAATAGCTTTACCCTTCGAGAAACCCTGCATAGGTTCTCTAAACAAAAACTAAAGAGCTTATTATTAGGTTATGTATAATATAATACGGAAAAAACAAACATAGACCAATGAGGGCATAAATCTGGTCGTTAGGTAACATGGAAAAGAAGATACAAGCTAACTAAGGGAAATATAATCTATCAGCATCAACCAATAACCGCATGGCTTCCTAAATCAGAAAAAAAATACCAGCAATAAATCAAGGAACTTGATAATCTAGAATTCCTTTTTCCCAACGTGTAAAACTTCTTTTCTAACAATCCAAATTTAAAACTTATAATCAGGCTAGACAGTAATAAATAAAGAGGAAGAACAAAAGGCAACCTAAATAGAGCATAAGACACTAGATAACATGGAAAAGAAGATCCAATCTGAAATAAGGAAAGGATCACTCATGTAACCAACAGCATATTGAGATTCAATTTTACACAAAGCACAAACTAAAGGTAAAACTAAATTTACAGTTGGATATCAAGATATGACCAACTAATGATCTAACAGAATGACAAAACGGGGCAAAAAAGAGAAAAGAACAACAAGCAAAAAGGATGGTTAGATTAGAACAGAAAGATAATAATGAAATGTGCACTTACATTTGCTGTGTTCCAAAAAAGTAAACCAAAACTTTCTTCCTATCAGATGAATAGCCCCACTTCTCAGGTTCACTTATCTGTTGCAAGCATTCAGAAACAAAAACATAAGAAGAAAATGATTATTCTCCGGATGAAAGTATAAAACAAAACAAAGAAAATATAGGGGTGGGGTTCACAGGGGAGATATAGATCAAAAAATAGGTTGATTGGGAGTACTAAAAAATGAAGTTTTTTATGGCAAAAACATCTTAAAGAACAAATATTCGCATACTCTTTAAGTGATTTTAGCACAATACAGAAACCAAGAAATCTTATGCACAAGTAGTTTTCAATGGAACTAACCAGCAAGATTTCTAATGAAATTTTCTAATAAACTCATTCAAGATTCAGAATGAACAAATTCCATTAATATCCTCTTCTGATTAGTGACAGGTAAAACAAAAAAGAACCCCCCCCCCCTAGAAAAAAAAAGAATTAAACCCTAGGTAAAAAGAAATTAACCATGCCACCTAAACCAACAAAAACAATTATCAACAAAACCTCACATGCAACTGTAAACCCTAATGAAACAACGCATCCTTCTAGCATAATAAAGATTTTCAAGAAATATACAAAAAAGGAGGAAAAGAACGGTGATACAAAAGTTGGCATACCGTGGCAGGCCAAGCAGGGAAACCTTTGACTTTAGCAAGAACAAGATCGCCGACTTTCCATTGACGGCAAGCGGCAGCGGAAGCAGCCGCCTTACTGGCGCCTTTCCTTCGGCTGGGAGCCATCGGAAAGTAAACTACAAAACTAATCGGAACTCAAAGGCACGCCAAATCGCCCAAAAGGCTTAACACTTTGGTACTCTCTAGGATTCCGCCGCAACAATTCAGCACGGAATCTTGAAGGCATTTGAAACGCCCCCTCGATTCGAAGTGAGCAAGCAAAACTCTGTTTAAAAGAAGAAACCCTGATTTCTTTTTTTCTTTGATTTTCTCTTTCCTTTTCCGGGTTTTTTTGGGGCTTTTACGAAACAAAATATAATCTCTCTCACACACACGAAAGGGAATATGCAAGATATTGAAATGGTGAGGTCAGGTGAATGCTAAAGTAAACGGGTGAGTGTAGGTTAAGAGTAGGAAGGGGAAGAAATGGTGCAGGTTAAGAGTGAGTGGCCGAATCTGGTGGGGGATCCACGTGAAATGGCCCAACTCTTTTTTTTACCAAGAACGAAATGACCCAACTGACCCATTCTTTATATGGGTTAATCACTGGGCCTATTGCTTACTAGTCCGAATAAATTTAAGGCCCATTTGTATAGTGTTCTCCCTTTGTAGAATTAGTAAGACTATTAAAAAATATCTCTTAAACTGAATAATTATTTTGGTATTTATATTTTTAAGCAATTATGTCTTTAACGTCTTAAGAAATAAATTACTTTCGTCGACTATCGTACATAGAGATGAGTACAGATCAGATCGGGTATTTGGTTAACTCGAACCACACCCGAACACAAACATCCTAAATTCGATTTTCCCGACCAGATCTATAGAAAAAATTATTTTAGGGACTAAATAAAAAAAATTAACTTTAGATAACTTAATTATAAAAAAAATATAATTTTAAGGATTAAATTATAAATAAAAAATTAATTTAAAGACTTAATTATAAAATATATAAATATTGGACTATTATTATAAATATCTCTAAAAATTATGAAAAAATTATATATTTAGTTTTATATTAAATCAGGTCGAATGTTTTTGTCTAAACTCAATCCGACCTGATCTCTATCTCAAAAATTCTAACCTGATCCAAATTTAATTTTTTATCAAAAAAAATATACATAATCAGATTGAATAAAATTAAAATCCAATCGAATCGGATAAAATATTCATCGCTGGTCGTACACTACTTTTTATAAGAGAACATAATTGTACAGCTTTAGACTTCGGCCGAACCTAAAGCTCTACCTTACGACCAGGCTCGGACAACCGTTTGTCCCCGAACCTATCCCAACAAAGAAACAAAATTTAAGAACAGTGACAAAGCAAATAAAAAAAATACGTGTCCGAATCACCCTTTTAGAGCCGTTGGGAGTTCCATTCATCAGACTTAGGAGTAAACCCTCAAAGATCTGCATCTCCTTCTACTATCCAATCTCTCTGTTCTTTCAATCTCATTTTGTCGCCATTAGAAGCTTTCACAGTTGAGTTTTGAGTCATCTTCTTGTGTAAATCACTCTAAAAATCCCTCAAACTCTTTGCTTCAATGGGAAAACAAGGAAGAAAGAGAGTGGTTTCTTCTCATGCTCTGTTTTTAGTTGCTCTGCTTCAGTGTAGATTCTTGGCTTTTGCAATTTTAGACCCACTGGATTTTTTAGCTTTACAATTGATTAGAAAATCTCTTCATGATTTGCCGGGATCTAATTTTCTTGCTTCATGGGATTTCACATCCGATCCTTGTAATTTCACCGGAGTTTACTGTGAGTCCGATAAGGTTATAGCTCTTAATCTGGGTGACCAACGTGCTGGTTTTCCGGGTTTAACCGGAAGGATAGACCCGGCCATTGGTAAGCTATCGGCACTTACCGAGTTTTCCATTGTTCCTGGCGGTGTCTTTGGGTCATTGCCGCGTTCAATCTCGCAGTTGAAGAACCTTCGGGTTCTTGCGATCACTCGGAATTTCATCTCCGGGAATATTCCGGTGAGTCTCGGCCGATTGAGAAACCTTAAAACGCTTGATCTCAGTTACAATCGACTCACCGGAAAAGTCCCCCGTTCCATCGGCACATTGCCGGAGCTAAGCAATGTTATTCTCTGTCACAACAACATCTCTGGTTCGGTCCCTCCGTTTCTCTCCCAAGCACTAACCCGGTTGGACCTCAAACGCAATGCGCTCACCGGTTCGCTTCCAGACTCCTTCCCTCCTTCTCTCCAGTTCCTCTCCCTCTCCTGGAACCAGCTGACTGGACCGGTGGACAGTGTTCTATCTGGGCTCGACCAGTTAAACTTCCTGGACCTGAGTTTTAACCGTTTCACCGGTCCAATCCCCGTCCGGTTGTTCTCATTACCTATTACAAACCTTCACTTGCAAAGAAATTCGTTTCACGGTCCAGTCCAACCATCTGATCAGGTGACAATCTCGACCGTTGATCTGAGCCACAACATGCTTTCCGGTCAGATATCCCCAATGTTCTCGACCGTCCAGAATCTTTACTTGAATCACAACCTTTTCACTGGCCAGGTCCCGGTCAGCTTAGTGGACCGTTTATTAGCCTCCAGCATACAAACACTTTATTTGCAGAACAATTATTTGACCGGAATCGAGATTAATCCGACGGCGGAGATCCCTCAAAGCAGTTCGGTGTGTATACAGTATAACTGCATGGTGCCGCCCGTACAGACGCCGTGCCCGTTGAAAGGAGAGACGGAGAAGACCAGGCCTACCTCCCTCTGTAACGAATGGAAAGGGTAAGGTTTTGTGGGGATATTTTGGGAAAAACACTCAATTTATTAATTCATTTATTTAATTGTTTAGATTCATTATGGGTTGTAATTGGTTATTTTTTTTGTTTTGTGCTCCTTTGTTATCTTAAATGTAATGATTAATTTAAAATAATTTATATTTGTGTTTAATTAGTAATTACGTTTGTTTATTATTTTAATGAATGTACAAATTATATTTTTTATAAACGAATATAAATGATAATTAATTAAAATTAAATAATTAATCAACAATTTAAGCCAGCCCTGTGTCATTATGATAATTAGATGTAAGTTTATTTTTTAATTATCCCAGCAAACAATTGATTAATCCTTGATAAAGATATTTTCCAAAGGCATATTTTACAAGTAAATCCAAAGCATAACACTCAGATGCTTAATCTAATTCGTTGAATACGACAAATGGGAGACAGATTTATAGTTGAAAGCGGTTGATCTTTCACCAAAAAGTTTATATTTGTCCTGCTTGGATCGATTAAAATTAAAACTTTCTTTTTGTTTTTCTTGGCAACCAAACAAACCCTTCTTCAATCTCAAAACTTTTCTATGGACAGGTTAGTGAAAGCAGATGTTAAAGAAGTGGAATTAGTTTTCATTAAAGGTCAAAAAAGCTCCACAACTTTCAACTTAATAAATCTCATGCATACCATGTCCGTTGCCGTTTCTTTATCCACGAAAAACCCTTCCTTTTTCTCTTTCAACAAGTCTTTCTCTGTAATCCCTCCTCTTTCTTCTTTTTCCTACACCCTTATCTCCCAGCCGTCCGATCAACCTCCGTTGACCAACCCTCCCGATGCCTTCACCGTCAAAACCACCATGGTTCCTTTGGGGAAAGCCAATCACGACGATCTCCAGCGACGGTTGTCCAAGCCAGGATCCCACATATTCAAGGACGCTACTTTGCCCATCGCTTTTCTGGGTCCCATGGTGATCGAGCATCTCATTTCCAGAAATACCCAAATTTCAGATTCGGATCTGTTCTTGAATAAAGCAATTTCCGGGTGTTCCCGTAATCAACTCACGGTGTTACTCAAATCCGCTGTCGTTTCGGGGAGAGGCAGTGTGGTCCGTACGTTGATCGATCATGGTGGAGATGTAAATCATAAGGACTCTAATGGAAGGTCCTTGATCTCCTTAGCTGTTGAAGCTGGAAATCTTGATGTTCTCAATGTTTTGATTTCCTCTGGTTGTGAAATTGATAACTCAGTTGACCAGGTTTTCCACTACGCAGCGGCTATAAACAGAGTAGATTTGATGGATGCTTTGTTTCAAGCTTATAGAAACACAGAGTCACCGAATCGGATTTGGATTCGGTCGACTCTCATGGTAGAACCCCGATCCACGTACCTGCAAGCCACGGTTGCACCCAAGTGATTCGGTTTTGTCTATCAGTAGGTGCCAATCCCGAAGCTTTAGACATCAACAAATGCACCCCACTTCATTTAGCTGCCAAGGGCGCCATTTAGACGCCGTGGAATGCTTGTTAGAGCCTAGAGGAATCAAATTACTCCAAATAGGCAATGAACAAACACGGGAAGACCGCCTTCACGCTCGCCCTCGAAAACAGTCACTAGAATCTATACGACACATTGCATTTAGGCGACGCTCTGAGCTGTGCACCGAGGATCGGTGACGTGAATGGGATAAAGAGTTGCATAGGCCAAGGGGCGAACGTGAATGGGAAGGACCAGAATGGATGGACTCCTTTACATTGAGCGGCATTCAAAGGTAAACTCGAAAGTGTTCGAACTTTGCTATGCTACGGTGGCGAGGTTAACGTTGTGAATGATAACGGGTACTCACCGTTGCATTGTGCGGTGGAGGCGGGGCATGTCGAGGTTGCTTTATTGTTGATCGGTCATGGTGCGAAAGCTAATTTGAAGAGCCTCAAAGATATGGGGCTGGGGGTTGCTTTCAAATCTGATTGTTCTAAGAATCACAGTTATTACCGTGGTAGTTGTATTGTTCAAATTGGTCCAAATATGACGGACCATGAATAACGTCTTTAAATTAATTTCAATTATCTTATTATTTCTCACCATATCATAAAAATAATTTTAAAATTAATAAATTTGTTAATACTAAAATAGCGATATGAACTTTTTAAAATTATTTTCGATGCATAATAGAAAAAGATAAAATAACATTATCAAGTTTGGATCAATTTGATATAAAAATAAAATTTAAAGACTAAAAGAATATAATAAAAGTTTAAAGATTATAATCATGGACAGAGTACATGAGGGCCCAAGGTATTTTGGTCTCTGTCCAACAATTTAAAAAAATTAATAAATTCTTTATTTTTTTGAAATTTAAATTTATTCCCCTGAAATTAATAAGTCCTTTATTTTTTTTTACAAATCCTCTAAAAATTTAATTTACCCTTATTTTTTAATAATAATTTAAGTTTTTATAAATCTAAATAATTTAGAAATTATCATATAATTTTAAATTTAAATATTTAATAAATTTTTATATTTTTAAATTTAATAATCTAATCTCTTGATATTTGATTCCGATTTTGTCCCGATTATAATGATTAATTGATAAATTTAATTTTTGAAAGAGATCTCTGTGTCTCTATAACTATACTGTTTTCTTCTTTATTCCGTCGTCCGTGTCTACCTTAATCATGAATTTCATTTATAAAGCTTAGTGATGAGCCTTAATCAAAACATTACTTATTGCTCATTGCTATGCTAAAGAGGGAAATCATGACAGTAGTTGGAGGGGGGACCTGAAAAAGGCAGGGTTGTAAAAGGTTAGACACGTTTGTTAGGGTAAAAACAAAATCAAGGAAGGGATAAAGACGGAAAATCCGGATATTAAAATTTAGGCATAAAAATAATTTTAACTCCTAACGTTTATAATTTTTATTATTTTGGCTCTTATTCTTTTTTTGATAAATTTTTATCATTTTTTTGGACAAAAAGCTTATTTTTTAACTACCATGATAACTGGACCGTTAAAAATCTAACGATGAGGACATATCATATGCCTACGATAATATATTTTAAATGACATGGCATCTAACCTATCAAATATATATATATATATATATATATTAAATATAATTTTATTCTAATATAAAATATAAAAAATAATTAATTCTAAAATAAAATCATACCAAACATTTCAAACCCTAATTACAATAAAATCAATATTTTCTATTAAAAATATGATAAATTGTTTTTTAATATTTTATATGATCAATTAATCATATTTTTAATATAGAATATTGATTCTATCGTAGTTAGGGTTGGAAATGTTTAGTAGGATTTTATTTTAGAAATAATTAATTTTTTAATATTTTATTTAAATTTTAATTATTTTATATTTTATATTAGAATAAAATTATATTTAATATATATATATATATATATTTGATAGGTTAGATGTCATGTCAATTAAAATATATTATCGTAGGCATATGATATGTCATCATCGTTAGAGTTTTAACGGTTCAGTTATCATGGTAATTAAAAAATAAGCTATTTGTCAAAAAGATTTAGCTTAAAGGTTAAATTTATCCAAAAAAGAATAAAGGCTAAAATGATAAAAATTATAAACGTTAAGGGTTAAAATTATCTTTATGTCTAAATTTTAAGAGAGTTAATTATAAAATTAAAATAAATAAATAAAATTAAAGGGATTGAATATTTATTTTTTAAAATTTAGAGGTTATTAAATCTTGTTCTATCTTTTTAAACGATCTTTATATCAAATCTATGTTATCTTTCAGTGATTTTTAGAATCATGTCAATTGCCTTCCTTTTTAAACACTAATGTAACGATAAAAGTTTCCATTTAAAAAATTGCATTTACTATTTTTAAATTAAATATCATTTTATATAACTGTGTTATAGGAGGAATTATTAAAATATTATGATTGGAAATTTTATTTTAAAAAATATAGTTCACACGTTATTATTTTTTATAATATTGTGGTTTATTGTAGCGTTCAGAAGGCTTCATGCATACAACCCGTCTTTGAACAGTGTTTCAAATAAAAAATTATATTTCGGCAAAGACCTCATGTATACAACCCGACTTTGAACAGTGATTCGAATAAAAAAAGCACACCTACTTTAAAGTCACTATTCAAAGTCGGGTTGTATGCATGAGGCCTTTGTTAAAATATTATTTTTTATTCGAATCACTATTCAAAGACGGGTTGTATGTATGAGGTCTTCTGAACGCTACAGTAAACCATAATATTATAGAAAATAATGATGTGTGAACCATATTTTTAAAAATAAAAATTCCAATCATAATATTTTAATAATTCTTCCTATAGTTATATTTCCTACTAATCAAAAATCAAGTATGAATTTTTATATATAAATTAAACATTGAAAACATATTAAATAATTACTGGATTTTAAATTTGTGAATTGAGAAACCAATGGAAATGATGACATGAATTGATAAATAGATTTTTATTAGATTCTTCTCCTTTTTTTTAAGACTTCCTAGTTCCTAGAATCACGCTAGGACATGATGCCATTGCCTCCCCATCCAAAAGGCAGTACACCTTGTTGGAAACAACGACAATCAAATCAAAGCTTGTCCTTTTATTCTTGCCCAATCTCAACTGTTGTTTTCCTCAACGGCTCTATTCACTTGCATTATTTAATTTTAAAAATAAGAAAAATAATTATATTATAATTTATAATCCATGGTGAATCTAGGGGACCAAAATATTACTAATCTAATTTTATATGTCCCATAAAGGTACATAATGAAGTCTAGGGGGATCCAAATATAACTTCGATGCTTGTGATGGTTCAAGTTTGTCATGTGTATGTTATGTTCAAGGTGTCTTGTTAGGACAAATATTGAACAAATATGTCAAATACTCATTCATAAGTCTAACGTCAAAAACTATAATTTTAAGAAACGGATGAGTTTACGACGGGCGTCGAACAATTAATGTTAAACACCGCTGAACATTATTAAATTAATTTATAAAGAATAAAAATTTAAAAGACTAATCACATAATTATTAATAATATGTTGAGTTTATCACACTTTTATTAATTACATATTGAGTCCTTGAGATTTTAAATTTTTATTAATTAATTTAATGGTGTTCAACAATGTTCAACATTAGTGGTGTTCAACGATGTTCGACACCCGTTGTAGAATTTTCATTAAAAAACTCATATTAAGTCTTTTTAAAATTAAAGGTTTTACCCTGATTCATTATTTTATTTTATTATTTAATAAATATTTAAATTAACGAATTTATTCGATTAAACTTTTAATTTTAATTCAACCCAATATCTACTAATTAATTAAAAATTATTTGTCGACTTATTTTTATCTAACCATAAAAATAATTTTAAAAAAATATAAATTATTTTCATCCCAAAAAACTCAAATTTAAGTTATATCTTCCTTACTGCCCCAGATTTTATGAAAATTCTACGATGGGCATCGAACACCGTTGAACACCACTTATGTTGAACATCATTAAATTAATTAATAAAAATTTAAAATCTCAAGGATTCAATATGTAATTAATAAAAGAGTGATAAATTCAAGATATAATTAATAATTATATGATTAATCCTTTAAATTTGTATTCTTTGTAAATTAATTCAATAATATTCAGCGGTGTTCAACATTAATAATGTTCAGCGATGTTCGACGCTCGTCATATACTCATCCCATATTTTAACGCATTTTTTTTACGGTTCATAACACTTGTCCTTATTTATTTGTCATTTCTATACGTGGCAGTTTCGAAATATTACGTCAACTACAAGCCCAAATGCCAAACTTCGCTGTACATAAAGTTTTTTGAAAAAGGTAAATTTTGAAAAACAAGTGGCCGTTAGTAATAAATAAATAAATAATAAAGTCGGAAGTAAAAAAAAATACTACAAAACTTGCAAAAACCCAACTCAATGGCACTTTGAATGCAACACAACAAAAAACTCGTGATTCTTTCAGAGAGACAAAATCCAAATCAACCACAGAGAATGACTGCTCCGGTAATGGTGACCAAAGGAGGAGGTTGTGGTGGCGGTGGAAGAAAGCGAGGAGCTAAAGGAGGAGCGGCAGAACCAGATTTCCGTCGCGGCGTTGCTCTTAGCTGCTTTGAGGAAATCAATGGTTTCGTGTCGTATCGATAGCGAAGATGAGGCGGTGTCCTCCGCCGTTCATCAAATGGAAATCGGGTGGCCAACAAACGTACGACACGTAAGCCATGTGACCTTCGATCGGTTCAATGGGTTCCTTGGCCTTCCCGTTGAATTCCAAGTTGAGGTACCCGGTCGGGTCCCCAGTGCAAGGTAAATTCTCGTTGTTTCCCACATATAATTTTGCTTAAACAAGATTTCAGCTGGATTTATATTTTCCTTGGTTGTTTGAACTTTGAAGTTGAAATGTTACTGTTTCTGTGCTGTTTAGATCTGAAAGGGTTGATTTCTTGCTAATTTTTAGTGATTATAACGAAAGCATCTGCAATTTTTAAGTAAATTACATGTTTTAGTTAGAATAAATATGATTTATTGAAATTCCCTGCAGTGCCAATGTATTTGGGGTCTCGGCAGAATCAATGCAATGTTCATTGGATTCCAAAGGAAACAGCGTCCCCACCATACTGTTGCTGATGCAGGAGCGGCTTTATTCACAAGGAGGCCTTAAGGTTTTCCATTTCATATTCATTTCATTCAAATTTAGTACTCAAATTTATGTGTTTGATCTGGTTATGATTTTAATTCTATTTTATTTGTTCTTGTTTTGCAGGCAGAAGGGGTTTTCAGGATAAATCCTGAGAATAGCCAAGAGGAGCTTGTAAGAGATCAGCTGAACCGGGGTGTAGTGCCAGATAACATTGATGTCCACTGCCTTGCCGGCCTTATAAAAGCCTGGTTTAGGGAGCTTCCTTCGGGGTTGTTGGATGGACTTTCCCCGGAACAGGTTCTCAGTTGCGATAACGAAGACAAATGTGTCGAACTTGTGAAGCAACTAGAGCCAATGGAAGCCGGACTGCTGAATTGGGCAGTTGATCTTATGGCAGATGTCGTTGAAGAAGAGGAATCGAACAAGATGAATGCAAGGAATATTGCTATGGTCTTTGCCCCAAATATGACTCAGGTAAATATCCAGGAGATTGTTAGATCAAACAAGTACTTCAAATGTTTGTAAAACAAAGCAAGTTCATTGTATGTTGATTTTTGTTCTTTGGTAACAGATGTCTGATCCATTGACGGCTCTGATACATGCTGTTCAAGTTATGAACTTACTCCAGACCTTGATCGTGAAAACACTACGGGAACGTGAAGAGACTGCTAGTTCATCATACGCATTCGATGGACCTACAGACGAGGAGTTTGATTGTCATAGTCTGCAAGAGACGGATACAAACTGCGAAGGGACTATGTCAGATTGTGGTAATTCCCTTTACGATATCTCTAGCAGAGACGACATTGAATATGAAGACGAAGATGAAATCAAGCAATTAGGTGAAATAGCGGAATGCATCTTGAGGCAACTGAATGATGAGAAGAACAAGGATGTTGTTGATGAATTTCATACAAGTACCCCTCTTGGAAGTTGGTCAAGCTGCAATGTTGAGTCCAGCATTACGTGTACGAGTAGCAAGAACGAGAAACCGAGCTCAAGTGTATATGATGGAGATATGGAGATGGCAGACACAGTGAACTCCACAACACACCAATGAGCACCACAAGCTGGCTCAGCTGGTATATAAAGTTGGGGTTTGGTTGAAATCCAGATAGGGGAGCATTGGATTGTTTGTTTGAGTCACTGGTTCAGCAAGGGCTGAACTTGTGTGTGTGTTGTTTTCGGCATGTGTTCTTCATGTCCCGAAATTCCAACATCGATTTGTTTAAAGATCGAGAAAAAAAATCGGTTTCGATGTGAAAATGTCAAGTGTGTTTGATTCATGCAGGCAGATGTGCAAAATTAGGGAGTTAGATTCAGCTTTCAATGGAGCTGTAATTGTAGGTGTGATTGATTTGCAGTGTTAAGGTACCAAATTAAGTCATTTAGACTTGATTGTACACTAAGTTGACTATGTGATTGTCTTATAATCTCCTATATGTTGATTTGTCGCTAAAAATACCGAAACAATCACTAAATTTTGTTAAAAAAATAAATTGATAACCAAACTTTCAAATTTCATAAATTTAATTAATAATATATTTAATTTTTTATATTTATAGATTTAATCAATTTAATTATAATTTAAAAAATCCATAAACTTCATCATTGTCTATCCCCCATTTCTAGTAAAGTGCAGTCATGTGCATATAAATTTGTTGATTTGAAAGCTTTCATGGGTTCTTCCTCTATAATCTGAGACTATGAACTGAAAAAAGAATTATAGAAACGAAGATTCATGGATTCATCTATATACAATTAGCACAAATTTCAAACAAACGAACTAAAAAATAAGGAGAAATCGAAGGACATGGAGAACAACTGATTATAAAGAGAGTGATGAAGATGGAAGCCGTTTGGCTAGCAAGAAAAAAAACAAGAGCAGGAAGGGGGGAAACCCAGATTTTCTAAGAAGCCAAACAAGCTTCCCAAAACAGCCTGTTCTTTTCCATCTCATTCATGGTTTCCTTTGAGTTGTCAACGGAAACACCTGATGAAGGCTTGTTTTCCTTGGCCACAAAAGCTCCATTAACGCGTTCATCATCCCTTTGCTCCACCACGCCATCTTCGTCGTCGTCTCCGCCGTCATCATCGACATCACCACCGACATTCACAAATTTATTTTCTAAGCTAACATTCTCTCTAACACCAGACAGAGAACCGGATACGGTATCGCAGCTACATGATTCCGCATCATCATTATAATCACGTTCACCACCGCCGCCGCCATCGTGTTCACCGATGTTATCAGCGATGGCGGGATCGGAATTACAACCGGATTCCGAATCTCCGGTGGCCTCGAAGAGCAAGAATGACGAGATATCAACAACATCACTTCTCCTAATACCCATATCTTATAATCAAACAACAAATCCAAAAGGAAAATGCTATTCCTACTGACTTTGCATTTAAATCTTTGCTAAATACATGGGTAAATTGACAAAAATATCGAAGAAAATAAAATATAAAAAAGAAAGAGTGAAAGGCTGCCGTTGCTGCCGTATTTGACGCATTGGAAAACTTTTTTTATTTTATTTTAAAATGAGAAGAAAAAGAAAATATAATTTATTATATATTTTCTAGAAGCAAGTATATATATATTTTGAAAAATCTAGAAGGACAACAAAAATATAATATCAAAAATCTTCTAGAAGCAACTATTGATGCCCATGTTCATTATTATATCTGGTTAAATTATGACTTTGGTCCTCGAATTCGAGTTTTAATCTATTTTAATTTCGTATGATTTGATTAGTCTATTATTATATTATAGTTTGGATTTTTTTTGTTGTGAATAAATAAGTATAAGGATTAAAATTTAAATTTAAAAATAATAAAATGACCAAATCATAATTCAAACATAAATTTGAATTTAAAATAGATGACTTAAATTGATACAATACTTAAACATCGAGATTAATATTAAAAATTAAATTTATTATTATATAAAATTTTAATAAATGTTACGTTATTTTCCTATTTATAAAATAACGAAAGATGATTATTTTATAATTTTTAATTAATTGAATAGCTTTTTTATAATTTTTTATAGTCGAGTAATTATTTGAGAAATATCCCCATTTCTTTTACTTCATTAATGTAGCAATTATACCGCAGCCATAATACAAAATGTGTGGCACAGACCAAAGAAAACGAAATTAAACTACCCTTGTCTTCGGTTCAACAAAACTGACCAGTAAAAGTAATTTAAATAGAATATTATAAAATTTTATTATATAACAAGTTTCGAAGTTAATTAAATAATTTAAAATATTATATTTTTATTGAATGAAATTTAAATTAAGTATTATGGAGCTTTATTACGGAACAATCCTATTAACGTAATCTCTATTTTATTTATAATATTAAAAATATGAATCAATAATATTATTTTAAGGATTTAATGTATCACTACTAATTGAATATCGGTTGAATATCAACTTTAGTTAGAATATAAATTTTACCAAAAATGGTAATTTCCAAAATAATTAATGCACTAAATATAAAATAATATTAAAAAGTAAAAAATGTATAAATTTTGTATTCTAATTTTATTATATGTAAATATTGTGTATTTAAATTTTTTAGCTTAACTGTAAAATTTTAAGTGAGTCTGCGATACAATAATATAATTTAAGGCAAAAAAGATATTTAAAATGTTATTAAAATAATTTAAAATGTTAATACTTTTAATAATATTTTAGATTAATGTTTTTTTTGATAAACTTTGAAATTTATTAAAAACATATCAATTTAAAATATTATAAAAATGTATAATATTTTAAATTATTTAATCAAAATTTAAAATTTATTATTTTTAATCTTTAATTAAACTTGTATATCTTAAACTACCCTAAAGTTTTAAAGCTGTGAGATTATAATTATTTGTAGGTTTGTGGGTATGGGCGTAACCTGCTTTGATAAAGATGGTCGAATTATATTTAAAATAGTTTGAATCAATTTTTTATATGATTGTATATATTTTTTTTAAAATAAATAAATAAATAAATTATATCAATTTATTAATAATTGACGTCGCTTGAATATAATTTAAAAAATTATATACCTATAATATAAGTATATAAAATATTGATAAATTAGTATAAAATATTTTTGAAAATTTTAAAAATTAAACATATATACCTATAATATAAGTAAATAAAGAATTTTAAAAAATAAATTTTTAAATAAAAATATTAAAAAATATAAAATAAAAATATGTTAAAAATATCGTGTTGAATACCTGATTATAAAAAATAATTTAAACCTAATATGACTATTTTAAAAAAGTCATAAGTCGGATACTTAATCCAAAAAATAATTTTTTATTAAAAATATTTAATAATTTTTAATTAAATCAACAAATTAATGTTTCAATCGAATATTTTGAACACCCCTCACCGGTCACCATTGAATTCAACTCTCTGAAAACAATATTAAACCGCCTTTT
The DNA here is from genome assembly GCA_035048815.1 of Abelmoschus esculentus. NCBI lineage: Eukaryota > Viridiplantae > Streptophyta > Magnoliopsida > Malvales > Malvaceae > Abelmoschus > Abelmoschus esculentus. The sequence goes on along the minus strand of JAUCBN010000051.1, from coordinate 11,424,362 downwards.
TTAAACATGACTTTACAATGAAGCAAAGTGAGTACTTCAACATTTATACTTGACTTTAAGCTTGTCAAAGACCATTAAAGAAAGGAGTCGTGTAGGTTTCACTGAATCAGGAAAGATTAAGGAAAATAAAGGATAATATTTTCTTAAAAATTATAAAAATATTAAAAATATTTTGTAAAAAATAAAAATATAAAATATAATTCACTTTTTTAATGGAAACTGTTTTTCAAAAAATAAAAAAGCTGAAAAAAGTTTTAATTCAAATTTTTTTAATGACAAGTATAAAACTTTAATTTATTTCATCATATTTTATATGTTATTGTAATAATATTTTTTTAATATTAATATTTAATGTAATTATTTAATCTGCAACTATTTATTTTTAATAATTAAATATCAAGCATTTTTTATTATTCTCAATTAAAAAAAGCTTATTTCTATTAATAAAGTGTTTTTTAAAGAAGTAAAAAAAACATTTTTAGAAGCCAATGGACCTTTATTAATATTTGAATATAAATATGGAGTACGATTTAAAATATTAAAAAAACATTAAACACAAAAACATGTAGCGGAATTAAGCTGCGGATCTGGCCAAAATATTTTCTCAAAGGAAGCAATGACTTGGTCAATGACACGTGTCAATCTCACATCCATGATGTTATTTAGAGTGAGACATTATGTCGCATGTGATGGAAAAGTTATATCTTGATCTTGATTAATCAAATTTATTTATTTTATATTTTTATAAAATAAATCATATTTTTTTTACTTGTAATAGGTGAGTGGATAATTATCAAATAATTACTTAAAGATGAACGAACTTAATTTCATGAACTATGAATGACATAGTAAAAATTAGGGGTGTGCATTTCGGATTATCTGATCCAAAATTTCGGATATTTGAAATTTTCGGATCGGCATTTTAGCGATCCATATCCGATCCGAAAAAATTAGATATTCGTTTTTTTGGATATCCGAAAATCTGAATTTATAATTTAATTTAAGTATTTTTTTTTAATTTGACGGTCTTATTCATAAAAATTTTGGCTTTCGAATATAATAATCAACAAATTATTGAATATAACAATATTTTTATCCATGAAAATTTATTTTTTCATATATAACAAGTAAAAATAGATCAATTGCTACAGTAAAAAAGGACCTCGCCACTTTCTCTTGGCGAAGTCTTCTCTCTTTTCCTCATTCAATTGAATAAATTAAATAGATCAACAATACCTAGTCATCTCTTCAGGAAGAGAGAGAAGACCTCGCAAAGAGAAGGTGGCGAGGTCCTTTTATTACTGTAGCAATTGGCCTACTTTCCTAATTATTTTTCAAACATCTCTACAATATTAAAAATAAACTTAAACTCCTATATTTCTCAAAATTAACCCTTTACTTAAAATTTTTATAACGTTTAGAAAATAAAGATTTGATGAGAATTGTTGTAATTATATTTAACAGAAAAAAATTAAATTTAGTATCGAATCTAATGATTAAACAGATTTTAGTTTTATTATTTTGTTTATAAAGTATATATATTGTTAAAAAGTTAAAAATTTATATAATTAAATAAAAATATTTATATTTAGTATTAAATTTTTATTTTAAATTTTGAGTTAAATCCAGATTGGCTTACGTATCATTAAATTTCAAATATATTAAATGTTTATATCAAATGTAGCAGGGGCGAAACATTAGAGGTTTTCGGGATCGATTACGACCAATTATTTTATATAATTAAAAAATAAAAAATATGATTTATTCTAAAATATTACTACTATATTTTGGTCTCTGTCGATTTAAATTTTTTTAATATATATTTTAATATCTCTATAAAAAAAATCTAATTCAACCACTGAAATGTAATGATCATCTCTAATTGGATTATTAAATGCGAGTTACGGTGACTTGTCAAAATCTGTACAAAATAGGCTAAATTCCATTTCCCCCTCCTTTCCCTCGTCTTTGAGCTAGGGTTTTTCCTTGGCTCTACACAGCGGTATCTCTCTCTCTAGGGTCTCACTATCTGCAACGCGCCTAGATTCTGAGTTTCTCACAATCATGCCTCGGTAAGGATCTTACCAATTTATTCAATTCTAAAAGAAATTAGCATCATCAGTAGTTTTTTTTTTCATTAACATTGATTGATATGTTTATTTGGATTTAAATTTGCAGGTACTATTGTGATTATTGCGATACTTATTTGACGCACGACTCTGTGAGTTCTGTAATCTGTGTGTGTTTACTGTAATCCTTTCATATTTTAGTCTATAAACAATTAAAAAAAATCCATAATTTAAGGTTTATTAGTTTGGTTGTTGAGTTTAGAATAATTGCTTACAATTTTGTTTGGGTTTAAATTCCAGCCATCGGTTAGAAAACAACATAATGCAGGTTACAAACACAAGGTAATTGTAGAGAATTTTCTCTTTGTATTTCATATAGTTACTTATGATTGATAGTTATCTTTTTTTTCTTCATTCTTTGTGTAACTTTAGGCAAATGTTAGAATTTACTATCAGCAATTTGAAGAGCAACAAACCCAGAGCCTAATTGACCAGAGGATCAAAGAACATCTTGGCCAAGCGGCAGCTTTCCAGCAGGTTGGAGCTGCTTTTAATCAACATCTAATGGCTCAGAGGCCCCGTCTTCCCATTCTTCCAGCACCTGTTATGCAACCTTTGATCCCAGGGATGAGGCCCCCTGTCCTTCCAAGACCACCTCCAGGTGCTCCTGGTAAGATCCAACCCATATCTGCATCATTATTCTTGTTGCTAGTTTGAAGTTTGGATGTTTGGTTAATAACATAAATTCGGTCATGAATTTATATGGTGATAGTGAACTCAGTGAATTTGCTTTTGCATACTTATGTTGTTTCCTTGTGGCATGTACCTTACTTCATTTATATCATCTTATTTTCAATCAAGCCATTGGATTTTTGATTCTAGATATCAATTGTGCAAATAGGATGAAATTGAATTTATTTTATTCATTGGTGACATTACCAGGTTATGCTCCTGTTCCAGGCATGCCACCAATGATGGCACCACCCGGTGCTCCTTTTCCTGGTCAAGTAAATGGCCTTCCGCGACCTCCTACACTGGCTCCACCACCAACAAATCCCGGGAGTGCAATGACACCCACTTCTTATGACGGAGAACCTTCATTGACTGTTCCTGCTCCCCCAACAAGTGGAGGATTTGACAGCGTCAATGCCAATTCACAACCTTCTGAAACTAATCATTAATCCAGTTGAACTCACATGCTCTGCTTGCCTACTATCTAAAGTAAGAGTTTAAGCTAACTGAATATGAAGCTTTTTGATGATTAGGGTTGTATGGTAATGTCTTTTTTAGAAGGTGAGCTTGTCTATTTATACTTGTAGCATACGGAAAATGTGATAAAAGAATAATATTATGACTTATTTGTATCATGCTTGTTTTTTTTAATGTTATTTTATTATTGCACTATTCTTATATAATGAGGGATCCTACCACATATTTTTGAAACTAGACATAATGAATGGAGGATTCCATAGGTCTTTGGTAGTTTTTTTTTTACCGCGACCATATGTTTTGTACAGGCAACCTAAGCGGTCAACTTAAATCCCTCTGATTCTGATGATGGTTTTTTATTCATATTTTTGTTGGTGGCTACTTTGTAAATTACATCAAGTTGTTTGGTGCTGAATGGATAATAGTTTTTTACTGCCATTACCTATTTATGCTCAATAGAACTTTGGTTATATTTTGATTGTAATGCAGTTGAAAGTTACTTCTACACCCATAGGTCTAGAGCCTCTCTTGTTCTCCTTTGTGTTATTTGCAAGGAACTAAAATATATATTTCTTTTTCTTCATAGAAAAGGTAGCAAGGAAATAAATTATTATTAGTTATCTCTTGATGATTTTTACTTATACAGACACGTTTTATCATGTAATTGGAGCTCATGTTTGCTGGACTCAGGTGAGTTCTGGAATGGATATACTTTTTTTTTTTTTAAATTTTGTTAACAGGTTCTCATGGTAACCCCTTTTTAACATGTTGTAGGACAAACATCAAGTCTTACAAATTAACTATATCTTGATTTGCTTGGGGACAACCAGGCACCAGGGCTGGACATTTGTATGTAATCTGGTTTCAAATTTGGAGATGGCTTTCAAATTTCAGAGGAGAATAAAATTTTTCATTCAATAAGCATGACCACAAACAGCAGTACAATTCCTTTTTGTTCATACTACAGCTGGCCTAACCAACTCTGTTGATTTTAACGGTTACATAAATATTGGGCCATAAAATTTAAACCCGATTCACTCCTTAAATTTGATCCAATTAATTTATTAAAACGCTGCCGTCCAAGACTCCATGAAACGCCTCCGTTTTGCTCGGTGTCTTTTCCTCACGTGCACGGGCAAAGGTAGTACTTCCCAACTCCAGATCTTTCCCAGTCTTTGACTCTGACTCAGTCAAAATCCCTAATTTCACAATCTTTTCTTCGATCGATCCCTTTTGATCGATCCCTCTCCACGAGCAATCCCATCCAAGACCATGACATCTCCCCCTTCTTCAGTCGATCCTTGTCCCCAAGGATCAAAATCCGGGAACTGAGTCTTCAACACACTGTAATCTTTCCAAGTTGCATTCTCAGCCCCGAGATTGGACCATTGGATTAATAGCTGAGTTACTGCTCGGTTCTGTCGTTTCACCATCCGCTTATCAAGCACTAAAGCAGGGTAAACCTTAACTTGGCCATCTTCAGTCGTTTCCGGAGGGTCCAGTGAGGTAACACTCTTCTTACCCAATTTCTTTTTTAAAAGGCTCACATGGAATACGGGGTGGAGTTTCGACTCTGGAGACAAAGCTAACTTGTAAGCAACTAACCCTACTTTCTCTGTGACCTTGTAGGGGCCATAAAATTTTGCTGCTAACTTGAGGTTTCTTTTCAGGGCTAACGAGGTTTGACGATACGGCTGCAGCTTTAGGTATGCCTTTTCCCCGATCTCAAAGGTTCGTTCTGACCGCTTCTTATCAGCATAGTACTTTATCCTACTCTGTGCCTTACTTAATTGCTCATGTAGTAGCTTGTTCAATTGCTCTCTGTTTGTGCTTTCAACTTGAATACTATCTACTGGAGTGTCTAAATTCCAGGATAGTATTGGGGGTTTATACTCGTACATAGCCTCAAATGGGGTAATCCCAATAGTAGTGTGGTAGGTAGTATTATACCACCACTTTGCCTGTGGCAAAAATTTTGCCCAATCCTTAAGCTTGAGAAAACACATTCCTCTGAGGTACTGTTCCAGACATTGGTTCAGTCTCTCGGATTGTTCATCCGACTCAGGGTGATATGCTGTACTAAATGAAGTAGAGGTCCCTGCCTACTTCATCATCTCTCTCCATAACAAACTAGTGAAGACCTTATCCCTGCCTGATATAGCAATCATAGGGGGACCATGCAATTTGTAAACCTGGTCCAAGTAGGCTCTGGCAACCTCTAAGGCAGTAAAGGGATGGGTGAGGCTTAGAAAGTGCCCATACTTTGTATATTTGTCAATCACCACTAGAACACAGTTACTCTTTAAGGATGTAGGAAGCCCTTCTATGAAGTCCATGATGACTATCTCCCAAGCCTTATTGGGTATTGGAATGGGTTGAAGTAATCCTGGCTTGGCCACATGCTCTCCCTTAGTTCTCTAACACACTTCACAATTTTGCACATGCTCAGTCACCTTTCCTTTCATTCCTGGCCAATAGAATTGAGCCTTAAGCCTTTGATATGTGGCTTGTATCCCTGAATGTCCCCCTTGAGGGGAATCATGTAACTCTTGTAGCACATGTTGCCTCAGGTTCCCATTTTCTCCTAAATACACCTTCTGGTCATGTCTTAGAACTCCCTTAGTAAGAGCCCACCCTGGATAAGCTTCCTTATCTACTGCCAGAGCTGTAATAATCTCTTGTGCCAAGCTATCATTCTCATAACTTTGTTCCACCTCTTGTACCCATTTGGGAGTAAGAGAAGTGACAATTAGAGCCATCAACTCTGAGTCTTCCTCCTGTCTCGATAAGGCATCTGCCACAACATTTGTTTTTCCTTTTCTATACTGAATAGTATAGTCCAGTCCCAAGAGCTTGGTGAGTCCTTTCTTCTGTATAGTGGTAGTCAGTTTCTGTTCTAGTAGGTGTTTGAGGGCTTCGTGATTGCTTTTAATCACAAAAGGGGTCCCTTCCAAGTAGTGTCTCCACTTGGTCACAACTAGCAGAATAGCTAAATACTCCTTCTCGTATATGAACAGGTCAATCTCCTTAGGATTTAGAGCTTTACTCAAATAGGCTAAGGGCCTTCCATCTTGGGACAATACAGCCCCCAATCCTTTTGCACTAGCATCAGTCTCCAAGTAAAAAACTTTGTTGAAATCTGGGAGGGCCAGAACTGGTGCTTGACACATGGCCCCTTTCAATCTTTCCCAAGCCTCTTTAGACTCCTTAGTCCAATTAAACCCATCTTTCTTCAACATATTGGTTAAGGGCTTGCTGATGGTACCATAATCCTTAATGAACTTCCTGTAATAACCTGTTAGGCCTAGGAAACCCCTTAAGGATTTAAGGATTTTTGGTAGGGGTCAATGCCTCATAGCTTCCACCTTCACCGGGTCAGTGGCCACCCCTTTGGCTGAAATAATATGGCCTAGGTACTCCACATGAGGCTGCCAAAAAACACATCTTCCTCTTAGCATATAATTGATTCTGTCTCAGTACCTCTATAACCTTCCTCAAATGTTTACCATGATCTTTCAAACTGGCACTGTAGATTAAAATATCATCGAAAAAGACCAGTACAAACTTCCTCAAGTAAACTCCAAAGAGCTCATTCATAAGAGCTTGAAAAGTGGCCGGGGAATTGGTTAACCCAAAGGGCATAACCCTGAATTCATAGTGCCCTTAGTGGGTTCTAAATGTTGTTTTGTGAGTGTCTTCAGGTCTGACCCTGATCTGCCAGTACCCTGACCGCAAGTCAATCTTAGAAAAATATTTTGCTCCCTTAAGTTCATCTAACAGGTCCTCTACTACAGGTATGGGAAACTTATTCTTTTTTGTGGCCGAATTGAGCTGCCTGTAATCCACACAAAACCTCCAACTTCCATCCTTCTTTCTCACCATCAAGCAAGGAACAACAAAAGGACTCTTGCTGGTCTGTATTACTGAGTTGGTTAGCATCTCAGCCACCTGTCTTTCTATCTCTTCTTTTTGATGATGGGGATACCTGTAGGGTCTTAGATTAATGGGTTGGTCCCTGGTTTGAGTACAATGGAATGGTCATGAGTTCTCATTGGAGGAAGTCCTCTCGGCTCTGCAAAGACATCAGAGAATTCTTCTAAGATAGGCATCAATTCTGGGGGAACTGTGGTTTCTTCTTCCTCTTGAGTCAATAAGTAAATTTCCCCAAAACAATCAGGATCCTTCTCAACTAGTTTCTGCATCTTCTTCTCGGAAATTAATTTGATCCCTGTTTTTTTCCCCCTTGTAGAATAATGGTTTGCCCATCCTTTTCAAATTGCATAATCATCTTATTGAAATCCATCAAAATAGGGCTGTAGATGCTCATCCAATCCAATCCAAGGACCATATCACTTCCTCCTAATTAAGCACCCTGAAGTTATGTTCAAAAGTTTGTCCTTGCATTTGCCACCTTAATTGATTACTCTTGGCAGTGATGTACAATTTCTCCCCATTGGCCACGGTTATGGCTAATGGCTGAGTTCTCACCACTTCTACTCCTTCCTTAGCCCAAGTAGCAGTAACAAAACTGTGGGTGCTCCCACTATCTATCAATATACTCCGCTCCCTTCCCTTAATCACTCCAGGTATCCTTAGAGTATTGAATCCTACAGTGCCAGTTAGATTTCTAACTCCTCTTCCCTTGGTTTCTCCTCTTCACTCTTTTTGTCCTCCATCTGATCCTCTATCTCATCTTCTTCCACATCTTCTTCCATTGAATGTAGCTGTCTGTTTTTGCACTGGTGCCCTGGTCCATATTTCTCTCCACACCTGAAACACAGGTTATGAGTCCTATATTCCAGTAGGGATTGTTTGTTGTTTTGTTGGTTGTTTGCTGCTTTAGCTACTGATGTGTTTCCTTGACTCCTGAAGTTTCCTGGTGCATTAGGTACGGGTCCTCTTGTCATCTGTCTATGTCTCCTGTTATCAATCTTCTGGGCTAATTCCAGTAGCTTGGCCTTTCTGAATGCCTCTGATAGATCTCTCGGTGGTTGTACCTTTATCTTGTGTCTAAGTTCCTCCTTGAGTCCACTGATGAAGCTGGACACAAAGTAGTCTTCTCCCAGGGAAGAATTCATTTGCAACATGTAGGGCTTGAGTTATTCGAACCTATCTTGATATTCTTCTACTGTGGTCTTTTGAATCAACTTGTTGAACTCTCCAATGGTATCTCCAAAGTCCTTATCACCAAACCGATGACACAGGTCAGCTACAAATTCATGCCAGCTGATTTTGTGCTTTTGCATCACATATCCATCAAACCAAACTTCTGCTCGCCCACTCAAGTGCATGGTAGCAACCTCTAGTCTTTGGCCAGTAGGAATATGAATATGGAGAAATACTTTTCACACTTCCTAACCCACCCTCTTGGGTTTTCTCCTTCGAACAGATTTAATTCAATCTTAGGCTTTAGATTAATGGAAGTCCAGAAATTTTTCTTCTCATGGTTCACCCTTTCTCCTCTAGATGCTTCCTGCAACAGGGATGTGTCTCCCTTTTCGGACCATTGACCCCCAAGTTTCAGTTTTTCGTTGTGCATTGCATGTGATTGAGGCTTAGAGGAAAGTATCCCTGGTTCATCTAATTTCATCGAATACCTTTCCTTTTCATCTAGAAAAGTAACTTGAACTGACCTTTTTCCTTCACTTTTGGCTTGAGTATTTACCACCGGTGTTTTGTCCTTCTCAGGTGTCTCCGAATCAGCACTATCGATTTCCTTGGTGAGCAGGGCAATAATCTTCCTTAAGTCCGCCTGAGTATCTTCGATTCTACCTTCTATGCTATCCATCCTGCTTTCCATGGCTCCTTTGTCCACCTTCAGTTCACTAAGTTGTTGTTGTAGAGCTGTAAGGTCCGGAATGTCTGCCATTTGCCGGACTTTCTTAGCTTTTTCCAGTTTGTTGGATCAATGTAAACCTGGCTCTGGCTACCAAATGTAATGATAGAATAAGAATTTTTAGGGATTTCAGAAAAGAGAGTAAGATTTCAGAGGAGAATAAATTTTTTCATTCAATAAGCATGACCACAAACAGCAGTACAATTCCTTTTTGTTCATACTACAGCTGGCCTAACCAACTCTGTTGATTTTAACGGTTATATAAATATTGGGCCATAAAATTTAAACCCGATTCACTCCTTAAATTTGATCCAATTAATTTATTAAAACGCTGCCGTCTAAGACTCCATGAAACGCCTCTGTTTTGCTCGGTGTCTTTTCCTCACGTGCACGGGCAAAGGTGGTACTTCCCAACTCCAGATCTTTCCCACCCTTTGACTCTAACTCAGTCAAAATCCCTAATTCCACAATCTTTTCTTCGATCGATCCCTCTCCACGAGCAATCCCATCCAAGACCATGACATCCATGTAGTAACATCCCCCCCAAAAGTCGCCTCTTTAATCTTCTGAATCCAAGGGGATTCAATTTCCTTAAGGATTCTTTCATAAATCTCTCCTTCAGCTCCACATTCTCATCCTTTAGCATTTCGATGGCGAAACCGAGTTGCCGAATCACCTCTCTCTTGTCATCGTCCTTGTTCAACAATTGAGCCTTCAAAGTCTTGTTTTCTTCTTTCAATCTCCCTGTTTCTTCCCTTAACTTCATCGCTTCATCGATGGCGGCCTCACTCGGTATACCTTCAGTTCTTTGTCAAGTAAGGTTCCATTTTCATTTCTAATGTATTGTTCTGTTAATATGTCCGTATCATGTTTGTGTTCGGGGTCGTCGACTTCGGATTCAGCGTAGCTTTCGGAATCCAAAGTATCGGAGCAGCTATCATAGTTTTCATCTGAGATATGCTTAATAGAAGAAAATGGGGATCCCAATGTTAATGTTGTTACGAGACAACTTATATGCCCAGACTTAACTCGATCGTACCGCTCAGCAAGTGAACGGTGAGATCGATAGAGATCTCCGACCAAGTTAATCAACTCAAGTCGATTTCTTGCAGTACATTTCAGCACGTTGGGAAAATGAAACTCCATCTTCCTCCATCAATTTTAGTATTGCCTTCGTCTTGTTATCGAACCAAAGGTTAATGTTCCTCTTTTGTCTCTTAGCAGCTTTTTTTCACTGAGTCAGGACTCGACGAGCCAGTCTACGTGGAGCGGATGCACGCGGGCTTATAACTAAAAATAATTTCGATAACGGTCGAAAATTTTTGGCAATAAAAGCTGCTTCGGTGACATACGGCCCAGTGTGTTATTAATATTGTAGGCTTAATAATTTTTGGGTTGATTTTCCGGTATATGTTCAATAATTTTGATATATGTTAAAAATATATTAAATATGTAATTTTTTATAATAAATATAGTAATCAATTGGATAAACTATATGTTTAACTCATCCAACTGTAGATGTATTTTTAAACTTTTTGATTTTTTTTGAATATTTTATCGTCAGTGATGATGACGGGGATAGAATAAACTTTTGATCATCTTAACTTGTCTTAATCTATATATTTTTAAATTTAATCTTCATCTATATATAATTATTAATTTATCCATTTCGACCTAAACAGATATATCAATTTTTAAAATCCAATAAAACAAAATTTTTAAAAAAATAATCAAGTGAACTAAAAAAAGAAACTCAATGATAACTTTTAAAATCTTATAATTAAAACATGCCTAAAGTTAAGTGACTAAACATGTAATTTTCCCTAATCAAGATAATGATGATGATAATGATAGAAAGTGAATGGTTTGATGGAAGGTTTGACAGAAATTGCAAATCCAAAGATATTGTTTATGAGATAAGAGTGGTTATGGTTTTTTCTTTTTCATGTTTCAAACAGATGGAAAATTTTAATTCCTATTTATTTTAGAGATTTTTTTTTAAAAAATAATTTCATCTGTCAGATATATATGTTCTTTTTAACGTGTCTTTATAACGATGGAATAGATAAACTAAAAGAACACAGCTAACATGGGGGTGTGAAGGTTCAACAACCGATGGTCCCATAGAAGTCACCGATTCAGAATTTATGAAAAAAAATATAATTATTTTAGGACAGGTTTAGTAAAAAAAATAATATAATTAAGATGAGATTTTTCTTCTTTAAAATAATTTGTAATTTGAAAGTAAATGTTTGAAACTCTAATCTAAATTATTAAGGGACACTATATAGATTATGGGATAAGAGCTGTTAATTAATTAATGTTTATTTTATCCGTAAGATAAAGTAAATTAATTTATATTTTTTTTCTGTATAATTGACCAACATTAACAGTAAATTACAAACATTTTTTAATGAATTACAGTAGATATTAATAATATCTATTATAAAATATATTTTAATCATTAAATATTAACCCTCTAACATTAAATATTTATTTAACAGTTAAGTTTATAAAATATAAAACTTAAATAGTAATGAATTGATTAATAATTCAATGAAAAAAAGTCATATATTAATATTTCCACGTCCAATTCAATTGGATACGACAGATTAACACTGTTTACTTCTTAAATAAAGTCATATATTGATATTTACGAATCGATAATTAGTTTATCAATTTTTAAATAAATTTTAATTTTTAATATTTGTTATTAGAGATCAATTATTTTTTAATATTTATTATTAGAGATATACTCTTAAAATTTAATATTAGGACGTATTTTTTATAATATTCGTTAATAGAGGTTTACTCCTAAAATTTAATTTTTAAATATTTGTTATTAAGGATATAATTTATTTTTAAATACTTGTTCTTATAACCTAATTTTCCCAACATTTATTATTATAAACATATTCTTAAAATTTAATTTTTAATACTTGTTATTGGAGGTATACTTTATTTTTTTTTCAATACTTATTAATAAGGGTTTACTTTTTAGATTTGTCTTAGAGTCACTAAAATCTCAAGAATGTGTCTGAGTTTAAATCTTGATATTGTGAATTGAACAACTAAAGTCTAGATATTTTTTTTTCGATTCATCCCTGGAGTTGAATACCTCATTCAAGAATTGTTTTTGATCCAATCCGTAGGAATCAATAGAAAAGACAAATCCTTTATGATACACTAGATCCGGCTCGATTATTGATCGAGTGAATAGACCTGTCATTTCTTGAAATCTTTTTTTGATTCAAAATCGTGGTGTAACGTGTTTCCCCTGTTCTGATAATGGAATAGATGAAATCAAACAAAAAATGGATTTTTATTTAAGAATGAAATCTTATTGGAACTGCCCAGTCCATCCTTCGGAACCATATCACATCCCGGATCTGATAAAATAGGACGAATTGAACAATTGAAGTCTAGATTGATAAAACCCCTACAATAAATCTATATGTAATTCGATCCAAATTAATCATTCAATAAATAAATACCAATAATTAAGAAAAAAAAACAATTTCAACGTATATGTACAAGTCCACAGCCACTAACTGTATTTTTTCCACCGAAATTTGATGTACAATATTTTAGGTGTTGAAATGGACTCCACATCATAAGAGTCAAAGCTGAATCAGTGGTGAAATCTTGAATTATATTTGCTTTTTTGAAAACCCACGCCACCAAACCATAAGACTAATTCAAAAACACAACGATCAAGCCTAACTTTGAAGACATTTTATAAAAAAAATATTGTTATAATAAGACGAAAATAGTAAATTAAAATATTTATATAGGGAGAAAAATAATTAAATTAGTTTAATTCTCGAATCTTATTTTATAATTTAAATTTTATTTAAAAAATTTAAGTTGAGTTAAATTATTTGAGTTTATGTTTAGATTTAATTATAAATATTTATAATTTTACGATACTAATTGATTATAATTCAAGTACTTTTTATAATTATACATGATATACGTATATAAGACAATTAAGAACCTCACAAACTGATCCATTAAATATAAAAATAATTTTTATTCAAAATTTTATTTATTTTTTCAAATCTAACTAAACTTATAAAATTTTAATTTAAACCAATATTTTTATATTAATTTTTTTTTCGAGTCGAGTTATCGACTGCCACCGCCATCATTTCAATTCTACTGTTGAGAATTTGGTAACGCTCCAACCTTGCAAGCAACTTACCCCCGTTCCATGTATCCACGTAAAAGTGGGATGGGATAAGGAAGAACTGGAGTGTTAAACTTAAACAATCATAACATAAAGTAATTGGGATGGTGATTCCAATACAATCACTACCAAACAAATGGAAAAGTTATTTTCATATTTTTATGTATTTGTTTTTTATAAAAATAATTTAATTAATAAAAAATAACTTATAAACAGAAAAATAATGTATTTTTATGTAAATTATCTTTATCTTTTTTTAACAATGGTTATCGTATAATATTTATTTATATATATTTTTAATTCTTTGACAATACATATTTATTTTGTAGATAAAATGATTGAATATAGATCTTCTCAAATAATATTATTCGTAGGGTTCTATCATTTCTAAAAGCTTTAAGAATGGAGTCAGATTTTTCATAATAAACATAGAATTCATTTAAAGACTTAAATTTAATTTTAGATAAAAATAATAAGAACCAAAAATAATAATATAATTTAAAATTAAAAAATATATTAAAAATATTAGATCAGGTATTTGATTATAAAAAAAATTCAACCCAGACTCAACCTAGTTAGTTAGAAAAATCTCGGATCAAGTACTTTACCAATTGTTATTCTAAATCGAGTACTTTACCCAATTATTTTTTAAAAATAATAATAGTTTGAATCTATAAGCTGGTGAACTGAACCAATTAAATCGAGTATTTTTTAACACTCCTAATAAAAATTATAAAGATTGGGTTGGCTGGCTAGTCGCAGATCATGCAAATAGTGGTTTTGAAAATGCCAAAACAAAAAAGGGTTATTTTCAGAAATATATTATTTTATGTAAAAAAAAAGTAGTATTTATTAGTTTTATTTTATACGATCTTTCTAATTTCACTAAAAAAATTAGAGAAAAGGTACAATCATTGACCGTGCCACCCAAATATATATAATTTTTATTTCCCCCTTTAATGATTTTGAGAGAATAATAATCATATCATTATCTTCATGCAGCTCTAATTTCCTATTCATGAAGGAATGTATATTATATATTATCCATCTTCTCATTAGGCCCTTGGGAGAGACAGTCGGGTGTGTGTAAAAAAAATAGTTGGAGGGGGTTAATTGAAATTTTACATGAATTTTGAGATATTTAATAAAACAAAGAAATTTAAAGATTTAATTAAAAATAATTTTTAAAATCAACGAGGTTGATCTAAGTGATAAGTAGTTTGATATCACTTAAATATTTTTAAAGTTTGAGATTTTATGTACACATAAATTCTTTATCGAAAGAATTATCTACCAAAATTAAGTGTGTGATACAGATCGATTTGAAATAATTAAGACTAAACCTTGAAGAATACGAGGTTAGGAATACAATTCTTACCAATAAAAATATAATGAGATTACTTGCGGCGAGAAAATTAGTTATTGCTATGAATGTTGGATACTTACAACTTGCTACATGTGATTTTTTATCTGTTAATCAGCCTATCATTAATTTTTAAAGATGGGTGTACCAAAATAAAAACAAATTATTTAATAGTTTTTGGTTGAACATTTTATTTTTAAGGCTTTATCCTAGATTTTTTAGATTGATTCATGCCGTATATTTAAATTTAGTGGTTAAATCTTTTAATGGTATTTTTCTACGTACATAAAGACTTAATATCAAATTTTACTTAAAAATATTAATTTATTTATTCTTTAGACCAATTATATTAATAATATTTTAAATATTCAATGGCTTTTTGGTTAATTTGTGACACCAACGATCAATATATAAATGATGATTAAATGTTACTTAAATTATTGATAGCATATAATTTGGTTAGTATGATATTCGTACAATATGATAAATATAAAATCGAATATACTTCGACACTCAAAATCTTGACCATTTCCTTATCGATATATTTCTAAAAGTTTAATCGAATATTTATTTTGTAAGTAAAATTGGATGTTCAATCAAATTGAATCTAAAAATTATACTATTTTAATATATAAATTCTGTTTTACTATTCAAATTTTATTTAACTAAAATTATATTTTTACATATGATGTATATACAATATCATGCGGCATTGATAAAATTAACTAAAAATAATAAATAATTCAAATTATTTAAAATTTTATTTTATAATTTTAGTTTAATTTTAATTTTAATTTTTTAAATCAAATTTATAAAATTATAAATTAAATTAAAATAAATTATTTTTTTATCTCAAATTAAAACGAATAATTCATTTTTTTTAAGCCAGTATGAGTTTTATCCGTCCCTACCCGCAGGTCCGCATTCTTACATACACCCGTTTTCTGCGGCTCCTGTTTGTTGCCGACGGATAAGATCTTCCTTCCCACCGTCCACCATATGGCTCCATCTCTACCAACCACGTGGCATCACCCTAAACGTCCATTGGTAGAAAAGTTTAATTTGCATGGGTAACTTTCTCGCCTCGAAATTCAAGCATAGTTTAACTTTAATCTATGGTTTTTAAATGTGTATTTTTAAATTTTAGATTAGCATTATTAATTTCACTTAATAATACATTATAATTATTTTTTTATCATAAATATGATTTAAAATATGAATGATGTAGTATGTATACTTTGACACGGACACATTCATCTTGTTCTTTCTTTCGTCGTTTATTAATGCGTACAAAATTGTTCAATTGCAAAAATCAACAAGTATATGTCATAACATTTTGTATATAAATTACATATATATATTTAAATATTTATTTGTTTTAAATTTTAAATTTATTAATAAATATTAATTTTTAATCGATTAAAGTGATTACAATAATATATGTTCTAAAGTATATTCTCAATTATTAGACATTAATCGTCGAATCACTATGATATAATACTAATGTTCGAACTTATAACCTCTAAAAATAACAATTATACTCTTAATTATTAAGATAAGATGATTCGTATTAATAATAAATATTAAAAGAAATAGTTAAATTTTTTATTAATAATATTTTTTTAATTTTAAATTTAATATATATTATTTTATTGTATATGAATTCAAATCTCGATAATTATTTATATAATTAATAAAATCAAAATCAAATTTGGAAGAATTTGACCCCTATTTAACCATGGTTAAAATCTAATCCATCTTCTCAACGCGTCAATAAATCGATATCCTATCTTGTATCTGTCTATTTACTTCACTGTCTCTCTTTATAGCTCCTTAACCTCTGCTACCTGTAAAAGCTTCATTAATGGCGCTTCAGATCTGAAAACGAACCCCAAAGATAAAGAAAACCAGAGTCTCCGCCATACCCAAAGGCAGAAAAAAGAGAACTTCGGTTTCCTCTTTGCGCGTGTGTTCCTTTTTTCGTCTTTTCGATTATTATTAATGCAGAAAAAAGCGGCGTATTCATTCCCCGATGAGGTGCTGGAGCACGTCTGCTCGTTTATACAATCAGACAAAGACCGAAACTCGGTATCGGTGGTGTGTAAATCGTGGTACGAGATCGAACGGTGGTGTCGGAGGAAGGTATTTGTCGGGAACTGTTACGCTATTAGTCCTCAGATGGTGATCAAACGGTTCCCGGAAATCAGATCCATTGAGCTGAAAGGGAAACCGCACTTTGCGGACTTCAATCTGGTACCCGACGGCTGGGGCGGCTACGTTCTTCCATGGGTCGTTGAAATGGCCAAAGCATATCCTTGGCTCGAAGAGATTCGGCTTAAACGAATGGTCGTCACGGACGAAAGCTTGGAGCTTGTTGCTAAGTCGTTTATGAATTTGGAAGTGTTGGTGCTTTTTTCTTGTGAAGGGTTCTCAACTGATGGACTCGCCTCCATTGCCGGTATCTGCAAGTGAGTTTGATTTAATCTCTATTTTTTAGAATTAATGATGGCGACAATAATTTTCCATGTTGGTACTGAAGATTCTGATGTTTTATTTGATTCTTCGTATGCTGGAAAGCTATGAATGGTGTTATTTTAATTCCGTATTTGGATTTTATATTCTTAGATGGAACTTTATTTTCTTGTATAGTTATGGTTGGCTGAGAAATCAGATGTGTAAAGAATATGCTCTTGTAAGTTCAATTGTAAAATAGAAACATTAGATTAACCAGGTGGTATGGTTGTTTTCAATGAGGTGGTGAGCTTTTAATTTTGTTCGATTTGGCGGTTTTTCGACACCAGTGTTGCTTATACGAATCGCTCCGGTTTCTGGATGCAGGAATCTGAGAGAGCTGGACTTGAGAGACAGTGAAGTGGATGATTTGAGCGGGCATTGGCTCAATCATTTTCCCGAGACATACACATCTCTTGTGTCCCTTAACATTTCTTGCGTAGGATGGGATGAAATTAGTTTCTCGGCCTTGGAGTGCCTAGTGGGTAGATGTCCCAATTTGAGGACTCTTTTGCTCAACCGTGAAGTGCCCCTTGATAAGATTGCCAACATTCTACGCCGTGCACCACAGTTGGTTGAATTTGGCACTGGCATCTATGCAGCTGAGCTACACCCTGATGTGTTCTCAAACCTGGCCGGAGCTTTTTCTAGTTGCAAGGATCTAAGGAGCTTGTCCGGGTTTTGGGATGCTGTCCCTGCTTACATTCCAGCTATTTACTCTGTGTGCTCTGGCTTAACATCATTGAACTTAAGCTATGCTACTTCTATCCAGAATCCCGATCTTACCAAGCTTGTAAGCCACTGTCCTAGTTTGCAACGCTTACTGGTAAGTTCGTTATCATATCATTGTGCATTTGGCTTTTATCTATAGTAAAAGGTGTAGCACTACCATTAACATGTTCTGTCATTCAATTGGTTCTTCGCTTGTGTATGTTAGTTACATTTTTTAAGTTAGGAAGGTTATGCACACAGGTACTTGATTACATCGAAGATAATGGCCTTGAAGCACTGGCATCTAGCTGCAAGTACCTACAGGAATTACGGGTGTTTCCATCCGATCCATTTGGTGCAGAGCCAAATGTATCATTGACGGAACAAGGCCTTGTTGCTGTTTCTTTGGGTTGTCCTAGGCTACACTCTGTTTTGTACTTCTGTCGCCAAATGTCTAATGCAGCTTTAGTCACCATTGCTCAGAACCGTCCGAACTTGACACGTTTTCGTCTTTGTATTCTTGATCCAAAAATGGCTGATTATCAGACCCTCATGCCACTCGATGTTGGTTTTGGAGCCATTGTTCAGCACTGCAAGGATCTAAGACGTCTTTCCCTCTCTGGTCTCCTCACAGATCGTGTGTTCGAATTTATTGGGAGATATGCTAAAAAGCTAGAGATGCTGTCTCTGGCTTTTGCAGGGGAAACTGATATGGGACTCCATCATGTACTTTGTGGGTGTGGAAGTCTGCAGAAACTAGAGATCATGGATTGCCCCTTTGGAGACAAGGCTCTATTGGCGAATGCTGCGAAGCTGGAGACAATGCGATCCCTTTGGATGTCTTCTTGCTTGGTGAGCCTCGGAGCATGTAAGATCCTAGGCCAGAAGATGCCCAGGTTGAATGTCGAAGTCATGGATGAGAAGGGACCTACAGATTCAAGACCAGAAAGCCACCCAGTCGCTAAGCTCTACATATATAGATCAGTTTCCGGGCCAAGGCTCGACACGCCTCCATTTGTTTGGACAATGGATGAAGATTCCGCATCAGAGCTTTCTTGAGAGACACCTCATGTGAAATAAGCAGACATGGTACAATTCAGTTCCTCTCAAAACTCAATGTAGGAAGTACAAGCTCCATATGTTTACTGATTATTCCCCTACCTTAATCTATAATTGCAGATCTGCTCGAAGCTTGATCGCCATTCGTTTTAGTCGCAGCAGCCGAGCCATCGGGAAAACAGAGTAAAGATCAATAGAGATGGAAACTCCTATTAACCAGAGTTCTCATCAGTATCCTCATAGTTACCATGCAGCTGCAGGTTGTTTCATGTTTATGCCATTTGTATAGTCTTTTTTATTTGAAACCTCATATAATAATAAAATATCATTAATTAAACAGATATTATCTCAGAAATTGAGTTAGAAAATCATTCAGACAAAGAACATAAATTGCAGAAACAGGAATCTTACAATGTAATAGCTGAGGAATAGATGATGATGATGTGCACACGTTTGTGGTATTTATGATAGATCATTACTCATCATTACTATTCTCTGTCACTTATGATTGTTGCTGCTCAACGCTGATTTCATCTCTATGATGTTCATTTATATAATATACATATACATATATATATATATTTCAACTGTGGTCATATCCTCATCATCTTCATCATTATCTTACAATTATTGGGTCAACATTTCTGATGTTACAGTATCTCCAGGACAGGACATCAAGACTTATGATGATGGGTTCAGTTCCCTTAAAAGTTATCTCCCATTATTAAAATATTATATTTATTTCCTCAAAAATGTGATTTTTAGATTCTTCAATTTCGTCACCATTTTAACAAACCCCATCTATTGTCGAATACAATGCACGTTAACAGTTGCCTTTACATTGACATAACATGTTGTATGTTAGAAAAATAAATAAATTCGACCATTAATATTTATTTTTTATAGTTCCTATAAAAATAATAAAGATGGCAGCGTCATGATATTATTTTTTATAGATTATTTTTAGAAAAATATTTTGATATATAAATTAATGTAAACTTTAGTTTACGCAAGTCTTTCAATTTTAAAATTTAGTGTTTAAGGTTTAAAGTGTATGATATAAAATTTAAGGTTTATGATTAAAATTTAAAGTTTAGAGTTTAAGATTTAAGTTTTAGGGTGCAGATTTTATGTTTAAAATTTTTAGTTATTATCCTTATATTTTTAATTTTTAAGTTTTTGGTTTAGGTTTCGTTTTGTTGATTTGGCTTGAAACTTTAGGAGTTCTTAAAGGGTAATTGATTTTTCTGTTATAAAATTACATGAAATAACTAATTGATTGATTTTTCGAATTATTGATTTCGTAGCTTTGAACCTTAAACTCTAACCTTAAACCTTACCTTAACTCTAAACACTAAATTTTACTCTAACCTTAACCCATAAACCCTAAATCTTAAACCTTAAATATAAATCTAAATTTTAAACATTAAATGTCCTTTAAATTCTAAATTTTAAGAACTTTCTATAAGAAAATTCTATTAATAAAATGTGAGAATTTTTTTTTTAATTAATACGGTTTTTTTTCTTATGATGATTGTTGGGGAAAATGTTTTTAGTTTTCATGAAATTTCTTTTATAATTGTTTATACCTTTTCATTCTTATTAATTTAATTTTAGAATATTTAATATTTTTTATTTTTAGCAAAATTTTAATTTCTTTTTAATATTTTTAAAAATATTAATAGTTTTTGAATTGTTTTATAAATTTACAAGTTTAATATTTTTTTATGTATTTACTTCTTAAAAATAAATCAAACATTTCATTATCATCCTCTACCATCTCATTAAATTTAATGGTTAACCTTCGGTTTACGAAACTTTACCCTAATGAATAGAGACCATATTAAATATTTAATTTTATTAGATAAATCTCTTAATAATTATTTTTATATATAATATTTTAAATTTAAAATTATTCAAATAATATTAAATTATTTCCTACTTAAATTAATGTGTTCCTAACTTTCCAGATAAAGATAAAGCGTTTACTTTCTTTTCCTTTCCTTCGTTTCAGTTTAGACCCGACATAGGATAAGGACTCTAAACCCCGTATCTCCTAAAATACCGTAAGGATAACAAAATTGACGCCATTGATTTGAAGGGCACTACTCACAACTACATCACGAATCAGTAGGGTTAGGTTTCGAGAGACCCATCCCACTTCGGACGCGAGAATAAATAATTAAATATAAATATTTTATTTTATTTTAAAATAATTTTATTATAAATAAAAAAATTTAACCGATAATGAATGATTTAAAATAACGTAATAAACTTATATAATAACATATACACCAATAATAGCGTTGTATAGACAAATATTCTGATTTTATAGAAAAACACATGAGTAAAATTAATTTTTAAATATTTTATAAAATACAAAATATTTTTTTCTTCTAATAGATCATTCTGTTAAGAAATTTTAAGTTATTTATCGTCAGTAGACTAACAATTTTTATTTATAAATAGATTATTTTAATTCAAAATAAACAAAAAAAATTGGATTGTTTTTTTTAAATAAAGACTAACTATTCGGTCAAACATTAAAGATATTTATTGGTATTATATAAAAAAATTGTAAAAATTATTGTTTTTATTAAAAAATAATACATATAATGATGTGATATTTTAACGAGTAATAAGATTATGGCAGATGATATATGTTAGAATTTAACTCATGATGGATTGGTTTAGTAAGATAAAACACTAGATCTTTTAAATAAAATTAAAAGTTTGAACAATGATATTATAAATAGAGAAAATAGATTAAGAAGTTTTTTTTATAATAAGACTCTATAAAATACGATCTAAATTAATTGATCAATAAATAATAATCAATAATTAAATTAAAAATTTATTGAATTTAAATATTATATTAAAAAAATTCAAATTTAAGTACACGTTAACCCATGTTTGTATTATTTAATTATTTTATCAATGAATTTGAATTAAAGATGATGTTAGTTCATACCAATAAAGTGATATTATGCAACCTTTTTTCATATTACCATTATTTAATCATATTGGGTTAGGTGAAAATTAATTCAGTAATAATAAATTTACATAAATTTAAAGAATAATCTTAATAGTAAAATTTTTAAAATAAAATTAAATATTATCGCAAGACAATATTAAAATATTAAAAAATAAAAATAATATATCTTTCTCTACCCTTCTTAAAGAAATTAATCTAAAAATTGATAAATGTATACGTAAACTTGAATGTTTAAGGATTTTTTATGATAATTTTTTAAATAAAAATTATTAAAATTAAAATAGATAAAAATCCAAAATAATATATAATTTCAAATAAACCCAGAGCCTGACACCTTTCCCAATCTTGGGATAAAATAAACGTAAAACTGCAGTTTTTTTTACCGAATTATGATTCCAGATAACCCAAACCAACAGAATACTTTAGGCGGAAAGAGGGACAATAAAATTTAAAATTAATATTACAGAACAGTATCATCATGTCGTGTCATACAACGATTAACAATAAATAATTATTGGAGTTGTTAATTTATGTTTATAGAAATAAGATTCTATTAAGATAAAAAATATAAAAAATATTTAAAAACATAAAAATAAATTAAGAATCTAATTATTGTTATAGATTGTTTAGCTAATAGTTCTGAAATTATTAACAAACATTTACCAAAAAAATTAATTATATAAAATCGTTAATCTTTTCTAATTAAGAATATGTATCATTACGATGAGGCATATTCGTGGTTAATTAATCGTATCATTTAATTTAAACTGTTAAATAATTATTATAATAACTATTGAATTTAACTAATTATAATCTAACTATTAAAAATAAATTAAACGATGATTTAATTATATGTTAACCTGTAATTTATTATAAAAATATTTTTATATATTCATAATTTTTTAAATTAAAAAATTATATTTTTAATAAATATTATATTAAAATGTTTGTAAAAATACATAAATAGAGATCTAAACACTAAATTTAGTTTTATTTATGTTATAAAATTTAATTTGATATAATATTAAAAATGTTTTAAGTATTTAATGAATAATTATTTTAGTTTATATTTTTTAAAATATTTTAATTTAATTATTTTTATATATTAAAAATATCAGTTAACGAAAAATAACTTAAAATTACTTGACATAATAATTTATCATAAAAAATAATTTTTATTTTATATAATTTTATAATATTTTTATTAATATGTTATTCTATAAAATAACACATTTATTTATATAATACTATTAATTTAATAGTATATATTATCTTATAGAGTTATCACATTTCAGCATGCTGATGCGTCAACTTGGATTCTCTCCTCCTAATTACAATTCTTTTCAACGTGTCGCAAATCCAGTGAGCAACGCCAAAACCATCTGCTTCTTCTGTCAGTTCCCTCTCTGCTTAGCTATATATACTAATACAACCGTGTCGACTTCTTCAGAACTCACTCGACTTACTTGGCAAATTTCTTCTTCTCTTCCTTTTTTTTCTAAATTTTCAACAATTACTTCACTTTAAGTCTTTAACACCAGTAAAAGAGGATATCCAAAGTTTGATGATGGCGAATTCTAAGCTCGATCGGATTCCTAGCATGAGGGAGTGCGTGGAGGACACGCTTTCCGCTCATCGTAACGAGCTCGTCGCTCTTCTCTCCAGGTTCTCTCTTCCACGAATCTCCAGTTTCATCAGTTTTTTTTTTGTTTCCTTTCCGGTTTTTAATTTTAGTAGTATCTGTTTGGTTTCTAAGAAAACGATGGAAGAAAAAAAGAAAGAAAGAGAGGAAATTAAGTTAATGTCACTGAAGTTTAGGGTTGTGGAATTTGAAGGTACGTGGCGCAGGGAAAAGGAATATTGCAACCGCATACATTGATCGATGAACTAGAAAATGTTGTAGGCGACGAGAAAGCTCGGGAGAGGCTCAGTGAGGGTCCATTTAGCGAAGTCCTTGGAACTGCACAGGTCATTCCCCCCCCCTCTCCCCTTTTTTTTTCTCAATCAATTATTTTATTTTTTTAATATATTGTTAACTTATTTGTTTGTTTTTTGGGTAAATTATTTTTAATTTATGCAATTTAGTTGCAGTTGAAGCATTTTTTAATTCTCTTTTTCCTAAAATTACTCTAATTCTATTTACAATTAATCTGGTGGTGTCTTATGTTCTCTGCTTACCTTCGTATATACGGTCTTACTTATGTTATTATACAGCTCTTGATCTCTGTCAAATGGAGTATATACGGTCTTGCTTATGTTATTATAATAATATATATTTAAAAAATATAACTACAGGAGGCCATAGTTCTTCCTCCATATGTAGCGATAGCTTTTCGTCCAAGACCTGGTGTTTGGGAATACGTACGAGTCAACGTTCACGAGCTCAGCGTGGAGCAGCTCGATGTTTCCGAATATCTTCGCTTCAAAGAAGCACTTGCGGAAGCAGGGTAAGCTTATTTTATGTTCTTTGTAATTTGTGCTTATTGTTTCTTTGAAGTCATTGTATGTGTTCTATCACATAACTAATTGAGAATTTATTTGTTGATTGTTGATTTTTTTTTACTCATTGCATAGGGATAACGGCCATTTTGTACTTGAACTTGATTTTGAGCCATTCAATGCATCCTTTCCTCGTCCCAACCGTTCTTCATCCATTGGCAATGGTGTTCAATTCCTCAACCGTCACCTTTCCTCGAGCATGTTCCGTAACAAGGATTGTTTGGAGCCTTTACTGAATTTCCTGAGAGTTCACAAATATAAAGGACATGTAAGTATTCATCGGAGGGGTTTTCTTTATATCCATTTCCACCCTTACGATTTACCTGCTTATACATCTATTGTTCTTATCTGTTACCCCTAGCATTTACCTTTGTTGTAACTTCACTAGTCATGTGTCATGTTAGGTTTAGGGAAAAAATCACCTTGTGATTTGTATGGTGATGCATTAAGACTCAGAAAGGAATATGTTGGAATACCCATTTTCTGATGAACATTTTGTAACAAGATAAACTCACAAGGTTTCTATGTAGGCATTGATGTTGAATGATCGGATACAAAGTGTATCCCGACTTCAAGCTGCTCTGGCTAAGGCAGAAGATCGCCTCTCTAAGCTTCCACGTGATACACCATATTCTGAGTTTGAATATTAGTGAGTGTTTATTTATGTGTTCTGTTTGTATATGGATTCATACACATGCACATACATTTGTTTCATGGAGTCTATCAGCATACGGGTAGTGCAATGAAGTTGTTGATATCAGTCTGTTTTTCCTTCTTATATAAATGCAGCTTACAGGGAATGGGTTTTGAGAGAGGGTGGGGTGATACTGCAGCTCATGTTCTGGAGATGATGCATCTTCTCTTGGACATCCTTCAGGCTCCTGATCCATCTACATTGGAGACCTTCCTGGGGAGAGTGCCTATGGTGTTTAATGTTGTCATTCTGTCTCCACATGGATACTTTGGGCAAGCAAATGTTTTAGGTTTGCCCGACACTGGTGGGCAGGTTTGTAGTGAATCTGAATCATGGAAATGTCTCCAGATTTTTGTTCATTAAGGGGTTGAATCTTTGTTCTGCCCTTCCAATTGCATGACTTCTTATTGGTTAACACTTTGAGATCACCATTTTTCCTATGTAATGTGCAGGTTGTTTATATATTGGACCAAGTACGTGCCATAGAGAATGAAATGCTTATGAGGATAAAGAGGCAGGGACTTGATATTACTCCCAGAATTCTTATTGTAAGTATATGACTAGATGCCCAGATTGCTTCAAATTGTTTTCTTAACTTAGATTTTGCTCAAGTAAATTTGACATTTTTCCTTGTTGTTCAAGGTGACCAGGTTAATACCTGATGCAAAGGGAACCACTTGCAATCAAAGGCTGGAAAGAGTAACTGGGACAGAGCATACACATATTCTACGAGTTCCTTTTAGGTCAGAACATGGGGTTCTTCGTAAATGGATATCAAGGTTTGATGTATGGCCCTATCTGGAGCCTTATGCTGAGGTAAATCATTGACTTTCACTTTGTCAAAGGCTATTGATTTTTTTAATCTCTAAAGACGTTGAATATTTTCCAATAATCACAACATATTTGAAGAGGATGTTTTCTTTGTACTTCTCTAGTAGATTCTGTCTTCTTTCCTATAATCTTCTTTCATACATGCTTTCCTATTTGTATGTCTAATCAGGATGTAGCAAGTGAAATTGCAGCAGAGTTGCAGGGTATTCCAGATTTTATTATAGGAAACTACAGCGATGGGAACCTTGTTGCATCTTTGTTGGCTTACAAAATGGGTGTTACACAGGTTTGTCCCTCTGCTCTCCCAAGGCTCTTTCACCTCCACTCTATGTTTTAACTTCTGCTGAAATATTTGTTACCGAATCTTCAATGTCTAAATTAAACTTTTTGCAGTGTACCATTGCCCATGCTTTGGAGAAAACAAAATATCCAGATTCAGATATATATTGGAAAAAGTTTGACGAGAAATATCACTTCTCTTGTCAGTTTACTGCTGATTTAATAGCTATGAATAATGCAGATTTTATTATCACCAGCACATACCAAGAGATTGCAGGAACGTAAGTTTTCCCCTTTTACCGTTGAATACACTATTTATTTACTGGAGTACTTGTAGCACCATTCATTTTGGCATGGACATGCCGTTGTCATTATTTTTATCTTAATAAGTTTAAGAATGTTTATCTTAATGAACTTCAAGTCATCTGCTTTCCGATAGTGATAGATGGATCCCCCAGCTAAAACATTGAACTGTTTTGAACTGAAATTTCTGGAGTTTTTTATGTGTTACAAACAAAGGTGATGCCTTTCTCATTATATCAATTGCTTGTCACAATGTTTTTGTCTCAGGAAGAATACTGTTGGTCAGTACGAGAGCCACACTGCTTTTACTCTTCCAGGGCTGTACCGAGTGGTTCATGGCATTGATGTTTTTGATCCAAAGTTCAATATTGTATCTCCTGGGGCGGATATGTGCATTTATTTTCCTTACTCTGAGAAGGAAAAGAGACTTACAGCACTGCATGGCTCAATAGAAGAATTGTTGTTTGATCCTCAGCAGAATGACGAACACATGTGAGTTTCTTCATCGTCTGGTTGTTGCACCTTATATATTAGGTCTGGTAGAGCATAATCTTTGATCTGTTTGTTCTACTACATTGTTCTATTTGCTGAGGCACTTCCAAAATTTCTTTTTTCATCTCTCATCTTCAAGAATCTTAGTAGTTTACATTAAATGGAATACTAGGCTTCAGCAGTAAAAAATTATAACACAACTCTGAGATTTTCTAATGCATAAAGTATGAGAATTTGCCTTGTTGCAAAATATTTCTGCACATGGAAATTTTTCTTTGCCAAGTTTGTGATGCAAATTTCATCTTCAATTTGTAGTGGTACTTTGAGGGATCGGTCAAAGCCCTTGATCTTTTCCATGGCAAGGCTGGATCGAGTTAAAAACATGACTGGATTGGTAGAGTGCTATGCTAAGAATACCAAGCTGAGGGAATTAGCAAACATTGTTATTGTTGCTGGTTACATTGATGTAAAGAACTCCAAAGACAGAGAAGAGATGGCTGAAATTGAGAAGATGCATGGCCTTATAAAAGCGTATAAGTTGGATGGTCAATTTCGTTGGATTGCAGCCCAAACAAATCGAGCACGCAATGGCGAGCTCTATCGCTACATAGCTGACTCAAAGGGTATATTTGTTCAGGTATGTGCCTTTTAGCAATATGCTCCTATAGTGTTACAACCTCTTGAGATTTCTAACAACTATAACCCTGTCTAATTTTTCAGCCTGCCTTCTATGAAGCCTTTGGACTTACAGTGGTGGAAGCCATGACATGTGGTCTTCCAACATTCGCCACATGCCATGGTGGTCCTGCAGAGATTATCGAACCTGGTATATCAGGGTTCCATATTGATCCATATCACCCAGACCAGACTTCTGAACTCCTAGCAACTTTCTTTCAACGTTGCAAGGAGGACCCAAGCTACTGGAATAAAATATCTGATGGAGGGCTTAAGAGGATTTATGAAAGGTCTGTTCCTTCTAATTTACATTTTTACTTCCATTGTCTCTATCATCAATGTGGAGCTTAAGCAAAGTTTATATACATGTACATATTAGGTATACATGGCAAATTTATTCAGAAAGGCTGATGACATTGGCTGGGGTATATGGTTTCTGGAAGTACGCCTCAAAACTCGAGAGGCGTGAGACCCGGCGATATCTCGAAATGTTCTACATCCTCAAGTTCCGTGAGTTGGTAAGCGAGCTTCGATCTTTCATTACAGTTATTAGTGGAGTGTTACACGTTGTTGCACGTAGAAACTAAAGCATGCATGTATTCTTTTCAGGCAAAATCTGTTCCGTTGGCCAGTGATGATTAAAGCATAAACCCTGGCTGCTCAAACCAGGTAAACCCACGCAATAATTACACGGCACGGTACTGGTAGTTATATCTAAGGATGAATAAATATGATGTCTCCTGCTACTGCTATGGAGCTTTTCAATTTGATGTTGGAAATAAAGTCATGGGTGATGACTGTTGTAACTGTACTGCTTAGGCTTGGATGCACCTAGAAATCTGCTTAAGCTAACGGTTTCTTTGAGAGAAGTAAGAATATTACACTCATATTATCCGAATTCGAGTTATTCGAATTGATTGTTGTATGTTTGAAGAATCATACTTGGAATTTTAGATCATTGTGGCTTAACTAATAGCTGGATTAAAGCATTGTTTTGGGTTATTGGATAACTAACTCGTGATGAAATGGAGTTTCTCAATGTCAACACGATATAAATTATAAATAATAAGATAATAAGATTCATAATCTTGTTCATAGGTTCTAATCTGAATTATCACCTGTTTATTCTTTGTCGTGCAATGGTTCCAAGTCTAGTATGAATATAATATTTGGCTAGTGTAAATCGTTTGTTTTAATGTCTTATTTTAAAATAATAAATTTAAGGTTTAAGTTATGAATTAAGGTTAAGATTTAAAAAATTAAATATATGGTGTATCTTTTAGAGAAGTTTAAAATATAGAAATTAGGGTTTTAAAATTTAATTTTTAAAGAAATTATTAAGATGAAACAACGCATAAATGGTGGGTAATTTTTTTTATATATTTACTGTAATTAAATATATGGTGTATCGTGTTTTTTTTAATATTTTTATTAAGAGTAAGATATTTTTTTTGGTTAAGATATAAAAATTTAAAATTTAGTTTTTAAATATTTGTTAGCATAAAAGATAAAAAAATACATAGTAA
Organism: Abelmoschus esculentus; assembly: GCA_035048815.1. Lineage (NCBI taxonomy): Eukaryota > Viridiplantae > Streptophyta > Magnoliopsida > Malvales > Malvaceae > Abelmoschus > Abelmoschus esculentus. The sequence continues at coordinate 11,395,121 of JAUCBN010000051.1, read as the reverse complement.
AAAACAAAGAATTTTTATTGTCATTTTCATGGCTCAGTTTTTTTTTTTTTTTGAGTCCGACAAAGACAATTCATCGCACATTTGCTTCTTCTATAACATAAGATTTGTTTTCTCTGTTTTTGGAGTCTCATCAAAAATTTATTGAGCATAAGAAATAATGGCATCGGCAATTTGATGTATATTTGACAAATGATAATCAATTTGAAATGTCTGGATCTTAAAAAAAATGATCAAATATTTTTAAAATTAAGTGATTATTTTATAACATTTATTCAATATATTCCTTGATTTTCGAAAAAGAAATCAGGAATCAAACTTTACTACCATCATATTAGTTTCTTCCCTCGCCAGTCGGGCGAAATCAAAAACAAAACAAAAAAAAAAAATGTTCCCTTGAGAAATCTCCTGAGGCAGCAGATATAATCTGACATTGCTGTGGCAATGCAGACATAGATACGACCCGAGTGTATGTTTTATTTAGTTCCTCCTCAAGAGCGTGGCTCTTAGCTCTGCCGGGCAAATCTCGGTGACAGAGTCCTCTGGCCTGTAGATTCCTGTTTTGGGGTCTGGAATCCAGTTCACGTGCTCTTTGGTTACTGTAGCAGCTGCGGTATCTTCCCCTGTTTTCTTCAACGCCTCTGCATTTCTCGCAGTTGCTCTTGCTTCCTGCACTCCCTTCGATACTACTCCTTGTGATGCCGCCGTGTAACCTCGTCTAAACCAAAAACACCATACATCATTATTTAATAATAAATAAATAGAGGAACTAATTAGTAAGGATACCTTGAGATAGCTTTAGAGAATCCATGGACAACGAAAGTAGAGAAAAGCTTAGCGTTTGAGAAAGAAGGAACCATTTTCTTCTTCTTTTTTGTAAACCTTCTTGAACGCTGCTGCTGAGGATCTGTGTGTTGTTGTTTGGCTGGGAAAATGTAAGAAATTTTAGCAGCAGCGAAGAAGAAGGCTTTTCTCTGTGTGGTAGGCTCCAGCGTTTTATAACCACTGTTAGGCTTCTTAGGAACGTTTCGATGAGGCTTGCCGTCCACAAATGAACCCGTCAACACTTGTTTAACGGATCACCTGCTGCTGCCACCCGGTTTTTACTCATTCTTCATTTTTAGTTTTGAAATCGATCAATATTTAGGATGGTACGAGACTAGAACAAGCCTGTGAATGACAGTTGCTGGGTAAATTTGGAGAATGATTAATGCCACGTCTAAACAAATATTAATCTTATATAAAAAAAAAAAGAAAAGGAGAAATCTTGAGAATGATATTAAATATACTATCAGATATATCTTTTAAAGTTATCTATAAATGATTAATGTCTTACCTCACGATAAGTGGTATTAAAATGACTCTTTAACTGTTTAATTTCATGTCAAGCACTTATAAGTAGGGTAAACAAAGTAAATAACCGTGATAGTTGATCAATCACGAGAGTGAATGCTAATGACGAAGACATCGTAAAGTTGAGTGGAAGAGTGTCACGCCTCCAAAAAGATAATGAACATTTATCTCACATCGAAGAAAAAAAGAAACTTTAAGATATATAAACAATAACGTTGTACTTTATTAAATGTATCTTTTAGGAGGAGGATCCTGTAATAATTATTTTTATCATTCTATATTACTAATATAATACAATGTATATTATTAATTTTTTAAAAAAGTTACGATAGAAGTCTAAGATGAGTCTAAATATGACGATGAGCTTTTTCTAAAAAAAGTACCATAAAGAAATATATTAAAGGTAAAATCAATATTTGGGCCTAAAGTAAATAGAAAAATTGGGCTGAAATCTTATAATTCAGTTAATCTCGGCCCAATACCAATAAGTTAAAGTAGCATTCGATTTTGTTCTGCTGCTGAAAAACTAGTTTTCCAAACCACCGCCGCCCTCCGCCGATTAAACCCTGTTTCTCTTCCAAAAAGAGGTCTCTCTATCATACCCATGGCTCGTTTCCGTAATGTAAGTAATAGCTTGCTCTTGTGATTTTAGCAGTGTTCGATTCTTCTGAACTCCAAAACTATTCTTCTGAGCTATGATTTCCGGCATGTTTTTTGTTCCTGTTCTTTTTTTTTGGTCTGGTTTTGTTTTGTTTAATCATTTTCTGATATCTGAATTATAAAAACAGAGAAAGAATAAGGTTTTCGTGAAACCTGTTGTGAAAAAGAACCAGCAACAGCAATCAAATGTGGACCATATCACAGGGAGTAAAATCCCAAAGAGTTTCGTGTTCTCCAGAGGGAAGCTTCCTGGTCCAATCAGACAACTTCAAATGGACCTGAGGAAATTGATGCTTCCTTATACTGCTCTCAATCTCAAGGTAATTCTTTCTCTTTTTGTTACCTTTTTATATTATAGAAACTGTAAATTTTTGGTTTTATAACTTTTCTTTTTTACTTAAAGTTTTTGTTTTGTTGTTATTTAATTGATGCAGGAGAAGAAAAGGAACAATCTGAAAGACTTTTTGAATGTTGCAGGGCCAATGGGTGTAACCCATTTCCTCATTCTCTCCAAAACTCAAACCTCGCCTGTCCTTAGGGTTGCAAAGACTCCTCAAGGACCTACTCTAACATTTAAAATACAAGAGTATTCGTTGGCCGTTGATATCGCCCAGTCTCAGTTGCGCCCGCGATGTCCCCAGGATCTTTTCAAAAATCCCCCTTTGGTAAGTTCTTCGACTCTTATCGTCTCGCCAATGGTACTTGTGGTACTTGTGTTGTAACTCTTAGCTGATTGTGGAACCTATTTTATGTAAGAAATATGTGTGTTTTATTACATGCGAAATGCTTATGTGTTTGTTGCATTGAAGCATAAGGATGGAGAAATGGAAACCTTAGTTTTTACTGTAAAACTTTTGCTCGAATCGTTCTAGTTTTTGTCTCAACTTATATCATGGTATTAATTTTGTATATATATTGGCCAGATTGTTCTTTCTGGCTTTGCAGCAGGAGATGAACATTTAAAGCTCACGACTACGATGTTTAAGAACATCTTTCCGGATATTGATATCAACACTGTGAGTGCATGGACAGTTAAATTTTAGTATCCTAATTGACTTCACTTGTTTAATTCTTCCCTTTTTAACATTGTCTCGACATGAATGTTTCAGGTTAAACTCTCTTCTTGCCAGAGGATTGTATTGCTTAATTACAATAAAGACACAAAGCTTATAGATTTCCGACATTATTCTATCAGACTGCAGCCTGTTGGTGTCTCCCGTAGAATTCGTAAATTCGTGCAGAACCATCAAGTACCTGATCTTAGGAATCTTCAAGATGTGAGCGACTTCGTCACGAAGTGAGTATTGTTGTGAGCTATACATATATACTCTTTGTGATTTGTTTAGTTACCCTCACACTTTTGATTTGTTATACGAAGAGCTGGTTACGGATCAGAAAGTGAAGCAGATGAGGAAGCTGCAACAGTTACTCTGACTAGTGATCTTAGTCGAGTTAATCGTGCTTCTACAAAAAATGCTGTTAAGCTTCAAGAAATTGGACCTAGAATGACTCTCCAACTCACTAAAATCGAGGGCGGATTATGTTCTGGTGAAGTTATGTTCAGTGAATATGGTATGTTCATATATCTTTATCAATTCTTATCATCATGCCAGGAAAAATCTGTTCACCGGAAAAGGAAGTAGAAAGTCTACCTTCAACTACCATTTTAATAAACCATTCTGTATTTTATATCAGGAAATGGTGGCAATAAGAAAAAGGCAGACAGTGAAGAAGAGGGTGATGAAAAGGAAGATGGTGATAACGATGACGGAATGGAAGATAGTGATGAAGATAACGAAGGAGAGGATGAGGAAGATGATTAAATGAATAATGCTTTTGAAAAGTGGAAGGGTACAACTTCAAGATTCTCATTAAAATGATATGGAAATTATAATTAGCATTGTGTTTTACTACTGGAGTTTTCCCTTAAATTTATTGTAAACGATACAAAGGTTTTGACATGAGAGAACCCTATCAGTGTCTATGCTCTGAATTTCCAGTGTATTTTATTCAAGTAAGATTCGATTAAAAAAATTGAATTTATCTATTCGTCTTGATTTAAAATTTCATAAATTCAATTTGAATAAAACTAGATTATAAAATAAAATTTGAATTATAAAATATAAGGCAACGTAGGAACAATGATTTCAGCCAGTTATAATATCAGAAAAACATGGAACTTGAATTGATGCTCACTGCTTGTTTAAAATATTAGAAAACCAAATTTATTGTACCTAAAGAGAAAATGAATTAAAACTTTAGTTGCGGTACCGCATGGATGGTGTGGCGGAACTGTAAGGGGCTCCCGCCACTGTTCCAAATTCGAGGTCGGCCTCTCGGCCAATTTTCTACCATAATTTACAAATACGAGCTAAGTTTAACGATTCTTGTAGTTTACGTTCCGTGCCAGTCGTAAATTCGGATGCAATCGTTTGAAACAAACACTTGACAAACCAACTGAGGAGCATTTGCAGACAATTTAAAGGTCGGTCCCAGACCGGTTGCCAGGACCAAAGCTAGATGTAGGATGATATCCTCCCCAACCTGCGACTCTTGCAACAGTTCGGAAATGAGATGAACGCTCTCTTTCCATAGGAAGGTAATTATTTGGATACGAGCTTTCTGCTTCCGGTAGGTTCTGTCCCGATGAACTTGATCGAGGATAGACATAGATGCCACCGGTCTGATCAGGTTGTGGGACTGCTGGGGCCATTGGGACCATACCTCTTATACCAGGAACTACTGGAGCAGGCACACCAGGTCGGTTGAAGTGCTGTCGTTGGGAACGGTGTTGTTGTCTATAATAGGCAAGGGATGGCCAGATTCTTTCATTGCTATGAGCACCACTGCCTGGATGACGATGAAAAACGGAAGAGACAAACGAACTCCCGCCTCTAGAACTGGACCTATGAAGAGTAAACAACCATTTAGTGTTCCGATCATGTTGGGTATTTTGACAATGACATTTGATTGTCATGTTTCAATAATAACATGACAATAAGATCAGGTATATAACCAAAAGTATCCCAGCTAGCATGCCACCTTACCCATGCTCAAAAGGCGAAGTATGTCGGAACGAGCTGGGTCTGGTCATAGCATCAAGTTCACCATTAGACGGTCTCGGAGCTGCAGCTGGAAGAGAAGCTGGATCAGTATTGTTCATAAGGCTATTGGATACAGAAAATTTTGGGGAATGGCGACCTCAACTATGATATTAGATGCTAATTGTGGGCAAAGCATGGGGGATGAATGTCGCATTGTATCTAGAGAGGATGTTCCAATGGCGATTAACGTTGGGATCATCAATATTATCACTATTTCTAAAAGTAGTGGATGAAAGTGGTCCAACATATGCAACATATCAATGAGTCACAAAGTAGCGTGTTCAGCAAATATAGCGTCGTATCCATACTCCATATATTTCTTGATTTACGTGGAGAAGGATTTAATTTGAGTCACCAGAGGATAGGGATGCAGAGTAACAGTAATCATAGAAAAGCTTACATGTAGTTGACGGAGATTCGACTTCCCTGAAAGATGTGTTAAAGGATCATGTCAGAAGGAAGTGAAGTGTTCATCAAAGGAACTCCAAAACATTTTTCAGTAAACAACCAACAAAATTCTTATCAAACTGTTTTTCCCTCGTCTTATACTTCTATCACTGTGAACGAGAAATGAGTGATTGACACCATAAGAAACCAACTGCAGTAGCTGAACAAAAACGAAGTTCAAACAACATGTAAAAACTAAAAAGAAAGTTCAACACCAGCACAACATTCAGCACTACCTATCCCTGCTTTTAAGACGGGGATTTTAAAAATGTAAGTATCGAAGAATGGGAGGCAATAAAGCAATAAGCTATTTTCGGCAACTTACACAGTTCAAGAGAAGATGGAATTGCTTTGACCTGGTTAGTCTAATTCCTCATAGTTAGAGAGAAAAACTTCAACATGAAACCTACTCTAAGTGAGAGGAACCTGTTATTATTTTGGCCATATCGAAGCTTGAATACTAAAGAAATTAACCCATGAAAAGGATAAACTACATAAAGAAGATGCCAACATCAGAGAAAAGTATACCGACCAAGCAGCTAAATTGTTGTGAGCAGTTATGTTAATATATTACTTCATCACCCAACATTTAACAACTAAAGTTCGAGAGATAGTTTTAATAGTTTCATAATCAAAGTACCAAAACAGTCAAAATGAAATCAACACCACGAAAAAAGAGATATTGCTTACTCAGATGATGAGCCAACTCTTGTGAATTCGCCAAATGGACACCATTGAGCCCTAAAGTGCTGCTAAAAACGGTACTAAGAGTGATCACAAGGATATCATATAAAGAACACATTGCAAGCATGAATTGCCTACAATTTTAATAGCTGAAAAGAAGAGGATTTAAAGGAGAAAAACATGTCACGCCTATATAAAACAAGTTCTTTTAAGGAAATAAACAGAAAGAAGAAAAACAAACACATCGATTTTTAAACTTTTCTTTCCGCAAACACTGTAGCATAGAGATGACCGCAATTTGGGACAACCATCAAGATTTTGCAAACATAACATCACATCAAGTTAAGAACACAGCTAATTGCATAAATAGAAAAATGTGTGTCTTAACATGATAAGAAACAACAATACCAACAGATAGAAAACATAGGAGTTTGTTATATACCGTTTCGGAATAAACAGGTTCATAATACTCCTCCTCGAGACTCCACTGCTCCATGGTTAGCTCAGGAAGTGATCGGGAGGAGCCATTTGCATACAGCCACTGACCTTTTTCAACCTTCCGGCAATTCGGGCATTGCATAGCCCCCTTCATATTAAATGCCGAACCAATGCAATCTGCAAGTATGAGACACAAGCAGGAAATTATCCAAGCCAATAATAACAGAGTTGCCCTTCCTCTCTACTCTAGGATTATCAGACAACCTTAAGATACACGCCTAAACGTTATCGATCCATTCGAATGACAATGAATTGATCATTGAATCCGTATATCAACATGACTAAGATTACCCAGCTAGATTTCTATCATAACAATTTCACAGATAATAACACAGATTTCATATAAATTATCCATGTAGATTACCCTAATTCTGCCTTACAACGAAATTCAAAACCGACGAGATGTCAACAGGCAACAACATAACTTATAAAACAACTTTAGACCCAGAAAAGCTTGATTTCTCTTTTCAAAATAATAAAAAAGCAGCAAAATTAAGGAACAAGAAATCACCTAGATGGAATTGATGACCACATTGAAGCTTAGCCCAGGATCTGCCTCCGGTTTCGGAGACCAAATCGAGGCAAATGGAGCAGGAGACCTCAGAAGATTTGGGAACAGCAGCATCCTCATCACGACCGTCAATCAATTGATGATGATCAAGATCGGAGGTTTTGGATCCCACCATATCCTTGTTTATCCGATCAAGTTTGTGTTTCAAATTTTCTTTTTCTTTCTTTCTTTGTTTGTTTCTGGGTTTTTGGGGGTTTGCCTATGTGCTGTGTGTTTGGTTTGGATGCGGAGACATCTATCCGATGTTTGGGTGTCCGACCTGTCAGATTACTTGGATGGGACTTTCAACAGGTTTATACGGACTCTTGGCTTTTAATGGATTTTAAAAATAAAATTAGGAATATTCTTTGAACCAGGAAGAGAATTACATGAAAGAATGGGCCCGAGCCCCAAGGCCCAAAGAAACCCAATCATTGACCAAAAGTATTAGGATATATAAAAATAATGGTAAAAGGTCGTCATGAAATATACAAATAATTAGATCTTCATGAATTGTTTACATTCAATTGATCCCCTCTAGCAGTATCAGCAAACAAAATCATTAGGCCTCTTCGTACACGAATTCAGTTAATTGAAGCCTTAATTAACAAATTAGTTGTGGAGTGCATACATACATTGACATTGTTAAATCCATAGTCTCACATGAGGATTTTTTTTAAATTTTATCTTAAAATTAATTTACGTCACGTGAATAATTTTGATGGATGAATCTTTTAATAGTATTTATATATATATAATCTTGAATTTGAGACACTCATAATATATAGAAGTATCAACGTAATTTTATAGAATCATTTGATCTGAATGATACATGAAGAACATAAGTTGGATGAAAAAGAGAAGATCATAACATGAGTGGTTCGACATATTTGAATTCTTATGTATTCACTCATGTGTAGTGACAGATCCAGAAATATTTTTTAGGGTGGGCACATATGAAATCTTAAAATTTCAGGGTGGACATAACTTATAAATATTAAAATAATTTAAGGATTAACTCATAAATTTTTTTAAAAAAATAGTCAAATATATAAAATTTAAAAAATCCAAGGTGAACATGAACCCACCTTTTAATGATCATCCATCCGCCACCACTCATGTGATACTTTATTATACAATATATATCCATCTGTATAAATATCATCATCTACATCTAAAAAATTATATGCTTTAGAAGAAACTTGAATATATTAGAAAGGGATTTCGATTGATTGATAAAAAGTTTACTTCAATCAATATGTCCTTAAGCGCGATCATAATACTTAGATATTTAAATTATTTATTACTTAAATTAACTCTTTTAATTACGAGAATTATCTTATAAAAACAAAAATAATAAGTTAAAACATACTAGATCCAACATGAATTAAAGTTATCATTGATAAAATTATTAAACCACTTTGATTTTGTCGTTTAGGATTCTCTACCAAGGAGGTACTCTCCAGCCCACTCCGCAACAGACTATTATGTGTCATTTACAAGATTGAAAGGGTGAAATATTGTTAATAGAATAAGAATTTGATAGGCTCAAGTAAAAAATTAAGTTAATTAATTTGAAAACTTTTAGTTTATTATTTAAATTTTATTTATTTATTATTAAATTAAGTGTATAAATTTGAGAGAGCTAAATTATTTAAATTTAATTATAAATATTTATAATGTTATTTTTTATACGATTTTCTATAACCACACTTTTTTCACATTTTCTACAAATGTTAGTAATATTTATCATTTTATTTAAAAAATCAAATACCATTTAAAATTATATAACAAAATAAAGTCTTATTTCTTAATTTTTTTTGAGAAAAACAATATTGATAAGAATATAAAGAAAAGAAATTATTGGAAAAAAATGTAAAAAAGTTACTGTTAATAGATTAAATCGAATAAAATATAAAATTAAGAGATTAAATTATAAAAAAAATGCTTTTAATATAGAATTGAAGCTTTAGGTAACCTAGTTATCTTTCTCCTATTTTATCTTTCAAGTTTTATACGAAATTTTTTTAGTTAAATCATAAAAATTATTTTTTTTCGAATTTAGTTTTATTCATTCTAATTTTTCGATGACAAAAACAAACATCGATTCAAACTAATATAATATAAGACAACATGGACATACTTAACTACTCGACCAATTAATAAATTTTATATTTTTTTAAATTTTTATGTCAATAACTCAAATTAAATAGATAACAATAATAATATTTTTTTGATAAAATTAATGAATCAAATAATAATTATAAAATATCTCCTCGAATAAAATTATGACGTATTTTTTAATTATACTTCCAAAATAAATCCATAAAACGCTGTTCTAATCTTACATGTATCATATTTTTCTTCTGTTACTGTACATATAGTACTTATCCCTGTTCGATGGGCTGATTTAAATGCGACCGTTGCAACGTCTTAAGAACTACGTGAGTTTGGTAAATCCGTAATGGTCCACGTATTGGAAACATTGAATGCAGTTTGGCGGTTGCACTCTTACGTCTTTCCATTTCTACCCCTCCAGCCTCCAGCCTCCAACAAATAATTCCTAAACTAGGATATCCAATACCAGGGGTAGTCGTGGGACAAAAAAAGAAAAATACTAGGAGTAGTACAAAGAATGTATTCACACGTTAAGTCCTACTAAATATTCTGTTCTTTTTCGTACGAAGGAGGACATAATCTACCAGGGATTTTATTAGAAAAAAATTAAATCTTAATACAATAAATATAATCTCATTTATACAATAAATCTAATCTCATTTATACAATCAAATCTATTAATTACTTAAGTGGTAACATCTTATCTTAATTTCAATCTCAACATTTAGGACCTTTCTCTATTTAATCCAAAAATAACCGTCGATCATTTCTAATTTCCTTCAACCTCAACGCTTCCAAGTGAGGAGCACAGCGGGAACGGACAATGGTATGCTTTACATTCTTTATTTGTTTTTCTTATACTGTGAATTTTACAACTGATAATCTTCCCGCCAATCATTTTCTCCGATTCCTTATTTTGCCCGGAAACGGCAAGATGATCTGAAGTCGTATCACCGTTTCACAATGTATTTTCTGCAAAACAGCGTTTTATTTGACTTGTTTTAGATCTTCTGTCTCTATTAACTTTGTCAATATTTAATTGGTGTTTACAATTACGCTGTTCTGCTTCATTTCTAAAACAAATTATTGGAAATTTTTGTATTAGAATCGTTTTGCTTGCAGTGCTGAGGTTAAGGTTTTGTTTTCTGGGTCTATTTATGAATGTTAGTGCAGTTCTTTGACTTTATTAAGGTTTTACTTGTTTTGAGATCCAAAACTTTTTTGTTCAAAATACAATTGCAATTCTTCATAGTTCCAGTTAAATCTCAAAAAAGGAAAAGGAATTGTTTTAAGTTCGATTACAGTTTTGAGGTGTATTCGATGATTTGATGAAAATCTGAATTAGGAGTTAGCTTTGTGTAGTATGCCATATGCAAATACTGTGTGGTATGGGATGATCAGTTCACATTTTCGCAGGACGGGTACAATCCAGATGGGTCTAAGCAAAGCACTGCAGATATGTCCATTTTTGTGAGTTCCTCAACCCTGCTTCATAAGATGTAACGATAGTTGCTTTTAATGTAAGCTGTTTTGCTAGTATCATGAAGCCATAACCATTGCTAATATCCGTATAGTTTCGATTTATAGGTTTCGAAGTTGTCTATAAATCATACTCAATGAGTAAAAATTGGCAATTATTTGCTGTGATTGTCGAGGTGCATCTCTTTTTCTTAAAAGTATTTATTTAACGATATGTTTGACTGTTTTTTGTAGGTGCAAAATCTTCTTCAACAAATGGTGAGTTATAATCAGACCCTTAGTTGTTTGAAATATCTCAGTTATTGACATGTTTTGTTTACAGCAAACCAGGTTTCAAACTATGTCTGATTCCATTATTGCAAAGAATATCCTTTTCATATATTTTTAAATTTTACTGGAACATGTTCTTTTCATAAGATAGAAATGGTCTATTACATGAAGTGTAGTTGAGTTGCTTTATTTCCATATGTAAATGATATCTTTATGGAAAAATTTTATTTTTTTCTCTTTATTAAGCTTTTCCATTGTGTTGTTATACGAGTATGCCAAGTAAGCTAAAGTAATCTGTACTTACTATATCGTATTTGTCCAGTTATTGGGGAATCTTGGACTACAAGGCTAAGTTGAGACTGTTTTGAACCTTTATGTAACGTCTGTTTTTTGCAGGCCAGACATGAAGAAGTTTGAAACTTTGTTCTGTTTTGCAGTATTACAGGATTAATTTGAAATGGAAATGGTTAATTAGTTACTTTTGTTTTAGTCTAAATTGTGTGACATCTATTGTTTACTTAACTTCGAAGCACTCGATGAAATGGGAGATCGTATAAATGAGCTGGAGAGCAGCATCAATGACCTAAAAACAGAGATGGGAGTGGACGGCTCTCCTTCCCCTTTAGCCCCATCAAAGAGAAAGTCAGTCTCAGCAAAGCAAGAGGGTGGCTCGGCATAAAACTTGACCGAAGATTGTGTTTAGCAGTTTTACTGTGATTGTAATTTGATGATATCTTGTTTTGGTTGAGACTACTTTATCAAGAGAGAGCAGGGACATTACTATGTGTCCCCTCTTTTCCAGTTTTTTACATATACCAAGTTCTTCTGTGCAGTGTTGTGTGGCAATAATTTAGGGAATTAATGAATGTGAAGTGGTTTCTGTGCAATACCAGGTGCAATTTATGTTTTTCCGGTTATATTTAATATTTCTATTTGTCTATGATTATATTGTTTATTATGGATCTTAGTTAGACTTGTTGATTGGACATATGGGGTAAATTTGAATCGGGTCGATATGAGTTCTATAAATTTAGGGTTATTTCGATTTGGGTTAATTTCGAGTTTGAAATCATTTCGGTTTAAGGCTAGAACTTTTCAAGTCAGATCATTTGGTTTAGTATAGGTCTTTATAACTAGAGAAACTGAATCCTGAAAGGTAAAACTCTAAACCAATAAGTGTTGGGTGTATTGGTAAGGCACATTGCACTTCTAAGGAGAGAACATGAATTGAAACTTTGAAGACGATATGATTGAGGAAAGTCAGTTTCAAACCCTAAATATGGACCGGAGCTCGATGTTCTAACCATAAACCGCACTTTATTGCAATGTTTCTATCTTACAAATGAGAAACAATGACAGGAAACAAAGGAGGAGGAAGAAATAATAACCTCAACTACGACAACGAGTAATGGCGCTGCATCCTCGGTTGTATGGATTAGCTTCCGCTCCTGGCTGACAGTTATAGTAGGACGCCCCCCTTCGCGAACATGGAACGGTGTCCCTTTGCATAGCCCCATAGCTTATGTACTGTGTGTTTTGCAATACACGCCTACTGATCTCAAAGTCCATATCGAACTCATCATTAGCCATGCACTCAGTCACAGAACCCTGGCAGCCAGCCTCGGTGTGAACCCAACTCAAGTAACGTTCACTGCTTGATCCGACAGTCGCCGATTCGATGGCCAGTGTTGTGAGGACCAGCGAAATGACCAGGTGAAAACCAAAGGCATTAGCCATTTCTTTCTTTCGTTTTCCCCTGTCTTGTGTCTGCTTAAGTTGTTTTCAGACAACTTGTTGGCACCCAGGAGGGAAAAAATGGCTGACCAATGGGGAAGGTATAAATATTATATTCCTTGTATTGAATTCAAATGTAATAAAAAGGGTTGAGAAAGATTATGCATGTGCCTCAAGATCCCAACCCTCCAGTTATTCGAGACTCTATTGTCTCGACAATGGAGTGTCTACGTTCATTCGTTCAGCCACGTAGCTGGCACTAAAGAACAATATATATATATGAGCTATTACCGGCAGTTCTCCAACTTCATTTAATGCACAGTTCTATCCACAATTATATTTTTTTTTCATGTTGATATTAAATAATTTATTGTCTCAATTTGGTATTTATTTTTTTTTGAAATTAATTTGGTATTTAATTTTTAATTAAACTATATCCATGATCAATTATAAATCTGGTTTTATTTTAACCGATTTATAATTTTTATCAAATTAATATTATTTTAATTTAATATATATAACCAATCAATTAGAGAGAAAAAAAATGAGAACTCCGCCTACGGTGGGATTCAATCCAAGGCAAGCGATTGGAGGGTAACACAGCAGCTCGGGCAACTCCTTGGAGGTAATATTTTCGTAATTTACTTTATTAAAGGATAAGTTACATAAATGATTATTTAATTATGGGATAATTTTAATATTAATATCATATTATTATTTTCAATAATATTAATTAAGTTGTCTACGGTTAAAACCAAACAGAGAGTGTAACATGATGGGTAATAGTGTTGTATTGGCTCATTAGGGGTCAGCGAAACTCGATTCATTTTTTTTTAAATTTTGAATTATTTGAGGTAAGTTATTTAAGTTATTAGAATCAAATCAAATAACTCAAAAAATTCAATTTCGAGTTGATTTTAATTTTTCAAAATATCTAATTACACATTTAATCCTTGTAATTTTGTTTTTAATTTTATTTTAATTATGTCTTCTCTTTTTTCATTTTCATTTTCTTTTCTTTACAATAATGTAACGACCCGGATTTCGGATCCGAGTGTCGGTTTAACCCGATGGGTTTGGGCTTTGGTTTTTAGGCCCCGAGTTTGTTTAGTTGGGCCTTAGGCTTGTTGGTTGTTGGGCTTAAGAATTTTTGTTGATGACTTTTTGGTAAATGGCTAAAGGATGAAAAAGAGGGGTTTAGGGACATTATTTTTCGCACTTTGCAGAGGGTATGAGATCATCCCTTACAACCTCATTTTTTCATCCTTTGTCTTTGCAACAATCATCAAAGGTAAGGTTTTTGAGGGTTTTATGGTGGAATCACGTTTTTGTGCTGAAGGGTAAGTTTTAGGGCTATTGGAGATCTATAAAAAGAGGTAAGAAAGTGTTGGTTTGGTGAGGATGGAGATTTAAGAGGGGTTTTGAGTGTAGTACGGGATTTGGGTTTTGAAGAGTTTAAATCCTAGTTTGTTAGTGTTTTTAAGTTTTAAGGATCATCTTAGAGTGGTTTTAAGTTGTTGTTATCCTTCCCTTTATAGAGAAATAAGTGGAAGAGTCATCATCAAGCTTGAGGAAGGAGAAATCTTGAGGTTGAGCTTGGAGCTCTGATTTGTTGTTTTGTTGCTGTTCTTGCTTAAGGTTAGTACTCCCAACTCATCTCTTTATCATTCATATCATGTAGTTTGCATACATGTAGATGTTGATGTTTGAATGCTTGGTTTTAAGCTTTGATTGTGTTAATGGTGATTTTGTTTTAATGTGATTAAGGCCTGAAAAATGAAATTAAAACACCCTAAACTTCCTAAAGATTGAATAGGAATACTTTTGAGTTGATTAGGAGTAGTTTGGGAATGGATCCTTGAAATTTCTAAGTGCAAACCTACATTTTGTGCAGGGGTATCGATACACGGGCTACCGGTATCGATACCCATGAGTAAAAATAGGCTATGTGGGCAGGGGTATCGAACCATGGTTCGATACCGGATCCTCTAGTGGCATAATGGAATCGATACCAGTATCGAATCGGGAGGGTCCTCTTTCGTTGACTTTAAAATTGGTCAAAGGGTATCAATGCCAATATCGATACCCATGTTTCGATACCTTCTTTGGGTGGGTATCAAAATAGGGTGTTTCGATACCCCATATAGGAGTATCGATACCCTTGAGAACTTTTGTTAAGATAAGCTTTGTTTGAGGTTCGATAAGAGGATTAAGGGTCTAAATGAATATGATAAATAATTAAATGTATTGTTATCATAAGATTGATGATCTTTAACCCCAAAAAGGATTAAGTCTTGATGAATGTTAGTATGCTTTGTTGTTAAGGTCCTAGGTGGACCGTTTGTGTGGTTTGAGTCATTGTTTGATGGAAATCCGGATATCCAAAAGTGTTGCAACACGTCGAAGGCCATCCGATGTAATATGTCGGGTGATGTATTGAAGACTTTTATTCCGAGTGTTGGGCGGCCTCACTCGAAGATGTTCGATGTAACATTTCGAGCATGGGATTGGTTGGGTGGCCTCCATCCCTTTCCGAACGTTGGGCGACCTCGTTCGAAGATGTTCGATGTAACATTCCGGACATAGGATTTGAGGGCGGCCTCAATCCTGAGTGTAGGATCCCGATGTTGTGTGGACGCGAGCCTCACTCTTGTGTGTTATTTTGTGATGTGACATGTATATGCTGTGTGCGATATTATACATTGTTTATGCCATGTGGTAGGCAATCATGTTAGACCATCATATCATGCACGATATTTATATGCTTGCTTTACTGCTTATGATATGCATGATTTTAGGCCGAGTTCGGCGTACCACTGAGCTTTTGTAGCTCAGCGTTCGAAATGTGTTTTCGTGCATAGGTTAGGTGAAGCCGGTTTCTGTGGAGCACCATCGAGGTTTGGATTTCAGCATCGACCTATGTCAGAGTACAATTATAGATTAGTGGGCTAGTACTTAGTTGGACCCTATGTATTTTGTAACTCTGTTATTTATTCGAGTCGAATATTTTAAATGATTTGTAATATTTTGGAGCTCCGATTACTTTTTATTATTTTGGACTTATGTTTTAACTTAAATGGATTTTGCGAATTGTATTTTAGACTTGAATTGAATTTTATTTGTTGGGCTTTCGAAGGAAATTTGAAATACACATTTTGGGCTAGAGGCCCAATGTGACACCCGGGTTGGGTGTTACAAATATGATATTAAAATTAGATATTTTATTGAACCATTTTTATTTGTTTGTTCTATATTATTTTTTATATTTATTTTATTAAATTAAGATAGGGTTAAATTGATAAAATGTGTAAATTTGAGGAGTAAATTTGTAATTATATTATTTTATTTTTAACTGTCATATTATTCCTCTGTTAATTTTTGATCAAGTGATTATATTAAAACCATTTTAATAGTTGTAGTATATTTGTCAAAATTAAAAGTATAATAATCATATCAATATTAATTTTATAGTTAAGTGATTATTTACGTAGTTTATCCAATAGTAATTTATTTTAAAGTTTTATTTTGTTTTTTTTTATAATTTTTAAAATCCTATCACTTTTAAATTGTATATTATTTTAAAAAATAAAAAGGCATGTATCAACTTCTAAAGGCACCACGTGATAAGTTTATTTTTATTACAATTGACTAAAAGTGTAATAAAATAATAGTTCGAGCAGTAAAGTGGGATAAAAAATTGTTTAGCTATTAACCTAAGAAAATCAATATATTTCAAAGTCAAACTGTACATTAAAGTAAAAACACACTAAAATACTAAAGAAAAATATTATCAACTTTGATAACTTTGAGAGCGGTGCTGATCTTTCATTATCGTTATTAGTTTTGACTTTGAATTTGTGTAAAAAATAAATGAAAAAAATAGCGATAGAGTTTAATTTAAATGATATATAATTTAATTTTGTTTAAATAGATATCGAGTTTAAAATGTTATGTATGTAGATAATTTTTATTGAAAGATTAATTTATTAAAATTAGATATACGATTTGAATTAATTTATATTAGTCATAACGAATTTTTAAAAATTGAAAGAAATAATAAAAAAAATACTACTATTACCTTTTGGTCAACTACTTGGCTTAGCAATACCTCTGGGAGTAAAAAAAAATGAATTGAATTATGCAATGATTTAGGTGTTTATCGAGTGAGTCGATTGTAAGTTAAGTAATATTATAATTGATTTAAAAATTATTTTGATTCATGCTCAATTCGATTTGATATTCACTAAGTTCGGTAAAATTTACTTGACTAATACTCATTAAAAAAAACTCGTAACTCAATTTGTTGCTCGTTAAACTGAGTTATGTATAAACAAGGATGGACCTAGAGGTGCTCGAGGGTGCAGCCACAGCCCCTAAAATTTTAAATTTAATTATATTTTATATATTTTTTGTAATTTTTGTTGATAATTAAATTTTAAATTGCTTTATGCAATGCTTCTTTAATTTACATCAATTTGGATGTTACATTAATGTAAATATGAGGTTAAACAATACTAATTTAAAGAAGGATCATAATTGAACGATTCAAATCATGTCTCCAAGAACGAACGACAGCAACAAAAACATTCAAAACTCCAAACATATTGCAGATCAAATTAAGACACACAAGCCAAATGAAGAGACACAAGCACACAACGCTGAAACCAAGAGTACAAAGTACAAACACCTCGTTATTGGTCGAATACTAACAGCTTTTAGATCGCATCCCGAGTGTTTAAACCTTCTGTTTCACCAGATCTTGTACCTTGATCCAAGATGGCCTCCCAGTGATATCAGCCACCCAAGCACTAACATGCGGGCGTGAATCAAATAGGTTCTTGGCCGAGCTTCCCATCAGGTACTGAACAGTAGGCAGGTGATGCAAATCAGCCAATGTGAAGTGGTCACACGCCAAGTACTTCGATTGAGCCAATCGAGTCTCATACACATCTAAAACTTTGGAAAGTTTAGCTTCATTCTCCTCCGCGACTGCAGTGTCGGTTGTCATCCCAAAAAAGGGCTTGTAACGCAGCTCATGGACCAGTTTCGCAGCTGGAGGATCGAATTGGTGAGCTTCGACTTCCTTCCACAATTGAAGAACTGCCATAATCTTGTTCGAGCCAGGCAGCAAGACTTGGGTGCCTTTATCAGAGAATTCCTGGGCGATGTATTGAGTGGTGCCCCTTGATTCTGCATTTTACACAAATTCAAAATGGGGTTAGCACTTAGCAGATAGCTAAACTAGTAGAATTAACAAACGATTTTAAGGGATTTTTATCATCTTTTTTGCTGCTTCTAAAACATTACCGAATAGCTTCAAGTCTCCATCTTCAAAAGCTGGAACTTGACCAAATGGCTGCATCGACAAACCAGATGAGAAACGTTCGATCAGAAATGGGTTTCGTGAAAACAAGAGATTTGTAATGGAAAAATGGAAGCTTTACATTGAGGGGAAGGCATTTTTGGGATTTATGTTCTCCAGCTCCCATGTCTACATCAATAAACTGAAACTCAACATCTTTCTCGTAGAGACAAGCAAGAACCCTCTGAGTGGCTGTTGACAAATAGTTTCCATGAAGTTTCATGGCTGCCATAGCTGTTGGTTCGACTGTAACTCTGTTCAAAAATTGCTAAATATGAGAAATGTTTTCTGGGTACATTTTTCCTGGGAAAGAAGCAATGTCTATATATAAGTGGAACCGTAAGGATGGACTATGGAGTTTTCATCATTCTGTTTCTTAGAATGGTCTGATTTAAAACAGTAGCAGTGACATGGTTTACACACGTTTGGAAAAAAATCCTTTTATTCTGTTCACACTTCCATGTGGGGAAACCCCTTTGCATTGTTCAAACTTGTTCTCATTTATTTGGATAGCAATTTAGTAAAGAATTCAATGTGAAGGAACAGGAACAAGAACAGGAACAGGAACAGGATAAATCTAAGGCCGTTGTTTCCTGTGGGGTATGGGTCCTAACGCTTTATTATTTTATGGCTTAGATTTGTTCCTGGTCGACTAAATTATTGAACCGACAAATACAAAATGAAATTCTCCAAAAAGTTGATGTATGATACACGAACAGACAGGATAAGAAATGATTTTAAAAAAAGTTGTTGGTAGAGTTTGATACCATTTTTATTAATATATTTATTAAAAAAATCTATATATAACATTTAAATTATTTTCATTCCTTTTTCACCTTTCAATTTAAAAATATAGAATGTTTAAGCGTCCTTAATTTAAGTTTTCTTATATAATTCAATAATAATTCTATTAAGAGATTCTCATATTTACTAATAGGTCGAATAGTCTACGATATTTATATTATATTATTTTTGTATAAATTTAAATTATAATATTTATTTTGAGAATATAATATATATTTATTTAATAAAATTTAATAGAAATAATTATATTTTCATTCATAGACATTTACTCTTATTTTTATAATACTTAAAAAAATAATGTATATTTTTATTTGAAAACTGAGAATTTTTTTAAATTATTTTAGAAAAAGAAAATTTTATGATGGACGTCAAACATTGTTAAACACCACTAACAATGAATATTGTCAAACACTATTAAATTAATTAATAAAAATAAAAAATAATAAAAATTCAATATACAATTAATAAAAGAATAATAGAATCAACATATAATTATTAATTATATATTAAATCTTTAAAAATTTTATTATTTATTAATTAATTTAATAATATTTAATTGCGGACGTCCATTTTAAACTCTTCCTTTAAAAAATTATATACACGGTCCTTTTAACTCTTGACGCTTGTCATCGTCACTCCTCACGTCACTAATGTCGACTAATTTTTCCACATTACATGTCTCCTCACGTCACCAACGTCGACTACTTTTTTTTCTTATTATACGAGAAAATCTATAAATATTGTTTTAGTTTTTTTTAATAAAATTTTTTATTTTATTTTTCAAAAACATTATATTTATTATAATATTTAGTAGTGATAGAGTTAAATGAGATCGGAGAAAAACAATAACTCTTTATTCTCAAAGAATTTTTTACTTCTCTCTTCCTACTTATTAGTTAATTTTTTAAAATTTTAATTTATTTATGAATTTATTTTTATTTTCAAATATTTATATTTTATTTTTTCCTAACCTCAAATCCTAACTTCATTCTTGATATTTAGAAGTTAAATTCAACTATTTTAAACAATAAATTCTAAAATAAAACTTAAATTAATATAAAAAATTTGACTTTAAATATTTTTAAAGATAAAAATAAAAAAATTAAATCCCAATTTTAAAGTCAAATTAAGAGACACAAGCACACAACGCTGAAACCAAGAGTACAAAGTACAAACCCCTCGTTATTGGTCGAATACTAACAGCTTTTAGATTGCATCCCGAGTGTTTAAACCTTCTGTTTCACCAGATCTTGTACCTTGATCCAAGATGGCCTCCCAGTGATATCAGCTACCCAAGCACTAACATGCAGGCGTGAACCAAACAGATTCTTGGCCGAGCTTCCCATCAGGTACTGAACTGTAGGCAGGTGATGCAAATCAGCCAATGTGAAGTGGTCACAAGCCAAGTACTTCGACTGAGTCAATCGAGTCTCGTATACATCTAAAACTTTGGCAAGTTTAGCTTCATTCTCCTCCGCGACTGCTGTGTCGGTTGTCATCCCAAAAAAAGGCTTGTAACGAAGCTCATGGACCAGTTTCGTCGCTGGAGGATCGAATTGGTGAGCTTCGACTTCCTTCCACAATTGAAGAACTGCCATAGTCTTGTTCGAGCCAGGCAGCAACAGTTGGGTGCCTTTATCAGAGAATTCCTGGGCGATGTATTGAGTAGTGTCCCTTGATTCTGCATTTTAGTCAAGTTCAAAATGGGGTTAGCACTTAGCATATAGCTAAACTAGTAGAATTAACAAACGATTTTAAGGGATTTTATCTTCTTTTTTGCTGCTTCTAAAACATTACCGAATAGCTTCAACTCCCCATCTTCAAAAGCTGGAACTTGACCAAATGGCTGCATCAAAAAACCAGATGAGAAACGTTAGATCAGAAATGGGTTTCGTGAAAACAGGAGATCTGTAATGGAAAAATGGAAACTTTACGAACCCTCTGAGTGGGTGGTGACAAAGGGTTTCCATGAAGTTTCATGGCTGCCATAGCTGTTGGTTCGACTGTAACTTTGTCCAAAAACCGCTAAATATGAGAAATGTTTTGTGGGTAAATTTTTTTTCTGGGAAAGAAGCAATGTCTCTATATAAGTGGAACAGGAGCCCCAAGGCCAAGGATGTAGTTTTCATCGTTCTGTTTCTAGAATGGTCTGATTTAAAACATTAGCAGTGGCATGTTTTAACACGTTTGGAAAGCAATTTAATGTGAAGGAACAAGAACAGGAGCGTAGAAATCGAGACCCTTGCCTTGTTTCCGGTGGGGTATGGGTCTTAACGCCTTAGGCCTGTTTTTGGTTGCTTCTAAGTTTCTAACGATTCAAACATACTTTTTTAAGCAAATTTAATGGTAAATAAGATAATTTTTAAGTAGAAATTCAATTTATAACAGTACTCATAAATTCAAAGTTATAATTTTAAGTTTTTGAATTTAAAAATTTTCATTTAAAATGAAAATATCTAAATTAACCATCATTAATACTTTCAAATAACGATTATTTTTCTCTGATTTAATGTTTTGTTCAAAAAAATTCTCTGATGTCGTAATTTTTAATTTAGTGAATTAAATTTAAATTAATTTATTTTATATATTATGTTTTAAATCTTTATAACATAATTCATATACTTAAAATCTATATTTTTCTAAAAAATATTCATATTTTATATATATTTAAAAATATTTTAATATAAAAATAAAAATAATTTTATATTTTTAAATTATTCTATTTTATATATTATATATTATAATATTAATGGATTTAAATATAATTAAATTAATGTATTTAAAATTTTATAACATAATATTTAGAATAAATATTTTATTATTTTAAAAGTACTTTCAAATAAAAATAATAAATATTAAGATATTAAATTTTATTTTTCAAAATTATTTTTAACAGTATTTTCAAAATTATTTTTTAATTATATTTTTTTAAAAATAATATCAAACTAAATTTTATTATTTTATGACTTAGATTCGTTGTTGGTCAACTAAATTATTTAACCACAAATATAAAATGAAGTTCTCCAAAAAGTTGATGTATAATAAACGAGCAGACAGGATAATAAATGATTTTAAAAAGTTGTTTGTAGATTCTGATTTAATTTTTATTAATATATTTAATAAAAATTATTTATATATAATATATAAATTATTTTTTTTATTTCTTTAATCAGTTATAATATGTATAAGTAGTTAGTAGAGGTGAGTAAAACTCGACTTAACTTAAAAAAAATTAAAATTTTCAACTCAACTCAATGCAAAAAAAAAAAAAAAAACTAGACTTGAAATGCATATACACATTTAATATTGTTAACTTAATATCATGATTAAATACTTTAAATCGTTTTCTCTTTGTGGATGTTTATAATTTAAAAAATATACTATAGTTATTTGTGGTTTTGAAAAATAAATATTATATTTTTCCAAATATATTTTCACATATTATTTTTCAAAATTTTAATAAAAATATTTATCAAATTTTCGTCACCCTAATTGTGGATACGTCAAGTTACTCAATACTGAATTTCTATATTTGAATTTGGACTTCATGAAGAAGACAAGGCAAGTTGACAATTAATTAAGAAATTAATCTCATTACAAAACCAAACAGATGAAGTTAGTGTTGGGTTCAAAGGGGATGTTCTCTAGGTTTTGACAACTAATTTGTTGCCTGTCTGAAATCCAATTGCATCATTTTTTTAACAGAATTTCCAAGAAAAAGGGAATCAAACAGCATCTTTTACTTCGTTTTTCTCTCTCGGGCTGGATCTTTTCAGACGGTTAGCTAAACAAATAATTCCAAATAAAAATGCCTAATTATTTACTCTCTTTATTTCTCCAATTCACTGTCTGCAGACTGCATCTGCTGCCGATGATCTATAAATTAACACAACAGACAAAACCTTGACTTCGAGTCATCCTCACTTGCTGGAAAACTATACATTCAATCCATCTCGATGTTATATATTATTAGCAGCATGATCGAGACCTGATGGGGAGTTTCACGACAAAACAAAGAAATGTCCAAATTCTAAGTGAGTGTGGTCCCAAGATCTACAACTTGTGGGGTGAAACCCTAAACTTGGATAAGTATGACTATCTTGGAAGGGTAAATGAAGTAATTACTATTATTTTTTCGATTTTTATGTGTACTCACAAAAAAATTTAAAGTTAAAGTTTAATATTAGGATTTAAGAATTATACACATTGTTTATTTTTTTAGTGTTCAAAGTTTATTGTTTAAAATTTTAATTTTTAAATATTAGATATAGGAAGAGACAAAGATTTTTTTTTTTATTTTTCGATCGGATATCAATCATATTTTCTGAACTGAGATTTTAAAAAATGGCTTTATCTAACCTATACATATAAGCATAGGTTAAGGGCTATTTAAGAGTTTGGATTAAATACAAGACTATATTTAAAAAACTCTATAATTCAATGTATTATAAACCCTAAAAGATTCTATTAATTTTTTTTATTTAACATATTAGAATTTAAGGCTTATGATTTTAGGGTTTATGAATTTAAAATTTATAATTTAATAATACATTGTATATATGCGAGTTTTTTTTTCAATGGAATATGTTAGAGTTTTGTAATGTATTGAATATATAATTTAGTTAATTTAATTTTGGTTTAGGGTTTAAGACTATAATTTAAAATTAAAATTTAAGGTTAAAAACATTCTAATAAGTATAATATATATTTTTTAGGGAGTATAATTTAAGGTTTAAGATTTAAAATTTAAAATAATAATTAAATATTTTAATATTAAAACACAAAAATCAGACAAATAATTTTTGTACGATAACGACTCCCTCTAATTTTCTCTCTTCCCTTTACTTTCTTATGAAGTACCCATAAAAATATCTTATATATTTTTCCACTTTCACCTTCTATATTTTTATTTTTTCTGCCCAACCAAACAAGCCAAAGACTGACCACGAAAATTTTGCTAATCTACTAATTGAACTATAAAGTAAAAGAAATCATAAATTTTAACCATTTGGTTAAACATTTTTCAATCCACACTTCTTTTTACCCATGGTACAGAACAAAACCTTAAGGTTGGATTAGATTTTTTTTCATTCTTTTTAAATCTGACATCAAAGCTAGGTCTGGGTTTGAGTTTCTTTGAAACCAGCAATTAAGCTGGTAAGTGGTGAGAAAATTAATAACAGAAAAAGAAAAAGGAAAAAGGGTTTCTTAATCTCTTTAGTAAGTTCATTTCTGATTGGAGCAAATAGATCTATGACGTACGGTATAAATATGAAAATAATAGTCTTTACTCTCTGGTTCAGGTGTAGAACAGTTGAAGAAGCGAGCTGATCGAAGTTTTAAGTAAGAACAAAAGGCATGAACTAAACTCAGATATCACAGACCGATGATGATTTAAGACAGAAACATACAAGAATTAGACTGGATACATCAGAAACATTAAAAGTACTTTAATGTATAAATTCAGGCATTGAAAGGAAACAATTTAGTAATTTACCATAGTTTTATATTTATCGCCCTTCTCGACTGGTCTCCAACAGTGTCGCTTGAACCACAGATCTGTAATTCGTCGTTTCTTCATTTTCTCCGTGGTTCACAGCAGCCCTATTCAAGCTGACCCTTTCTCCTTCTTGTTCCCTATACCTATGCAAATACCTTTTTAGTTGTTCAGCGTAGTTATCGAACCCTAGACTCGCCAGCGCCCAACAAATATCGTCCCCGTTTACGGTCTTTCTCTTTTCCTTGCGGCACTTATCGGATGCCTCTCCGGTGACGAAGCTGATGAACTCGGACACGCATTCCTGCATGGTTTCTTTAGCTTCTTTTGAGATCTTTGCGTTCGGAGGTAGAATCTGCTTCATGATTCGGCCGACGTTTGCTATCGGAAGCAGCCGGTCCTGTTCTTTGATGGCAGTACCATCGTCACCTGAGACGACACTACCACCAGCTGCTGCGCCTGCAGCAGCGAAGTTGTGCTTCAGGCCTTCCCAATCTAAATTAATGTCTATGTTATCAGACATCTCTGTATTAAAAGAAAGGGGGAAATCTAATATCCTCTTAAACTCAGACACGTCTCCTCTAATCGCTAACTTGAGATTATATAGATATTAGATGCATACTTAGTAACATATACATGCGTCTTGACACGTGTGTATGTATACGTTTAAATTATACTTTTTTTTATATTATGTATTTAAAGTTTTTTTTTCTTTCAAAATATTTAAGATTAATTTATAAACGATTGTTAAAAAAATATATCATATAACTAATAGGAGTTGGTTTAAGTGGTAAGCAGTTTGGTTTTGTTTAGGCAAGTCTCAGGTTTGAGACGTTGCGTACGCAGAAATTCCTGCTGGGAGACTCACCCACTAAGACTAAGTGTGCGACGTAGGTCAGTCTGGATTAGTCAAGACTAGACTTTAAAACCAGAAAAACAATTAAAATATATATATCATATAGTCATTGTTTAATGAATTATCTGTTTTTTATTTAATTATAATATATATTAAAATAAAAAACTTTTAATTTCTGAAAAAAATTATGAAATCCCTAATCTCAAGCAAAATATTTAAAACCCTAATTTTTTCAAATGCCCTACAAATACAGACCAGAGCGGGTTTTTGGTCGTCCGAATCCGATCCAGTTTTAGCATACACGAATTTGTTCTACCCCGACTTTTAATATATCTTACCTAGATTCGACCTGACTCAATCTAACAAAAAAATATAAACCAATCCCAACATGTCCTTAATGTTTTAATAAAAAAAACTCGACCAAAACCAATCCCATCTAAAAATAATAATAATAATATAAATATACTAAATGGAGTCAGATATTTTAAATCTTAAATTCCATCCCAAAACTTTAATATTTATTCAACATGACCCGCCCCGAAATCTAATTATCATCCCTACTTAATTTGTAGTTACTTCATAATAAAATGGTAAAAGTTTATTCTGCTTGACGTGTCAGGTCAACCAATCCAAACCACAATGTCAGGTCATTTGTCATTGTTGGTATAAGTTAGGGTTTTCCTTTAAATATTATATATATTGAAGTCCTGGCTTATTGCTGCTGGTTATGGGGTTTGTGGGAGAAATCTAAACCTTAAAAGGATACTGAAAATAGACTTGAAACATAGATTTATAGACACTGGTCCACTTCATACACTTAGTGCTCTCAATAAGTTGGAACGAGAAAACCTTAAAAAATACTACAAATTTGAGAACTGTGGACTTAAAGATATGCACGTGTGCTATGCAACCAAACTCTAAAACCTAAAAAAGAGACCAAGGCTATTAAAAAAATTAAGACACTACTAAAGTTAGATGACCTACTATTTAGGTTTTTACATTAGATCATGTTATAATATACGACAAGAAATTATCTATTTTCTAATTGTTATGTCTTGTGAAGTCATGTGGTCGGGTACATGATCCTCAAACTCTGGACTTGGTATATAATGCCACGTATATCTTATAATGGCCGGTGGAAGATTTAAAATTTCTATATAATAGGATTAAAATAGAAATGAGTCTATAACTGTCGTTGAATATCGTTGAACATCGTTAATAATGAATTTATCATTCTTTTATTAATTATATATTGAATCTTTGATATTTTAAATTTTTATTAATTAATTTAATGGTGTTCAATAATGCTCAATATTAATGGTGCTCAACAGTGTCCGTTATAAAATTTTTCTTAAAATAGAATATAAGATATAAGTTTTTTTTATATATTATAGTAAGTATCGTTGATTTTATACCTTCAAAAAATAAGTTAATTCTAATATTTTTATAAAAAAAAACTTGTATCAGCTCTTTTAAAGGTTAAAATACTCGACATAAATAATTAAGATCATTAACTTGATGTTCATTATAATATATGTTCTATTTTATTTTAAAACATTGAACCCAGCCCTCTGAATAGGACTCTTGTTCCCTTATTATATTCTATCTGCATACTATTTATAGTATTGATCGTTAGATTTTTGTTAATTATTTATTTGATTGATGATGGAAATTGTTCGCTGATGTAAACTAATAATAATTATCACGAGTTTTGTTCGCTTGGAATCAATCATTGTTGTCTCACAAAAACGAATATTCGTGGGAAAATGGATCAGAGATTTATATTTAATATTTTTATTAATCTAATTTTAAATTTTAATTTTAAACTTTACTCTTAAACTCTAAATATAATTTTTAGTATATAAACATACAAACAGGAGTACCGAAAAGTAAGAGATTTCTATTTAATATTTTTACAAATCTTTTGGTATCTTTTTAAGTTCTAATAATTTTTTTATTATGAATGAGAAATAAAAATAATTAACTAGTGCCTAGCACAAGTAAGAAATAAAAATTTTCAACTCTTTTTAATACATTTTTATATTTTTATACTAAATTTACGATTTATAATATATAATAATTAAAATTTAAGATTTAAAATTTAAAATTTTAACAATACTGTACCGTATTAACGATTTATATCTATGATAGAGGTGAGTATTAGATCGAGTCGAGTCAAGTTAAAAAATTTCGAGTTAACGAGTCATATTTTACAACTCAAACTTTATTTGAAATTTTTTCAGTTCGAGTCGAGTTTAAGAAATTTGAGTCGAATCGAGTCGAGATTTCGAGTTTCTATAAATATTTAATTGTAATTATTTATTATGTTATATAGTATGATTTGATTTCAATTTAAACAACTTTCTCTAATTATATAAGATATGTATATATATATTCATATGTAACGATATTTCTTTATATTTTTATATATCCATATATATATCATAAAAAAATTGATAGACTCGTATCAAACTTAAAAATCAATCCTTTAATTACTGAAAATTTTAAGTTATTCGAATTTCCATTTTACAAAACAAACTTTATTTGAAATTTTTTTGAGTCGAGTCTATAAAATTTCGAGTCGAGTTTTGCTCACCCCTAATCTAGGATGTTTATAAAATTTCGAGTCTAGTCGAGTCGATTCGAGTCTATAAAATTTTACCTTCTAATCATGTTTCCTTCTATGTCCTATTCTAAATAATATTTAAAAATTAAATTATAAACCCTAACCCTAATTTTTATATCCTAAACCTTAAACTATAGACCTTAAAAATACATTCTTTCTTTAATTCCCTAAATCCTAAATACGACATTTTTCATCTTACGCTTTGAAATAAATGTAAATCCAAGTCCAACTATCCATTTCTCTAAGTAAAAACAGCTAAAGTCCTACCTTTCCTTCTTCTCATCAAAGGCTAAAGTATCATCTTTTTCTGCAAAACTGTCGTTGACAGAATCAAAGACACTGGATGAGTGGTGTCTAATTTAAGTCTTATATTAACCCAAGTACATAATCAGATTAAAATCTGTGAAAGAAAGAATATAAAAATACAGTGGACAAGAATGTGAAGGAACAGTTTGGAAAAGAATCAAAATCATGTGCACAACTTTGTATATATTCCTTCAACTGTCTCATTAATGAATGTAATAGATGAAAGAGAATATGTCCGACCCGAATCCGACCCAGAGTTTAATATTACCAGAATATATATCTTGGTGCATGTAATTTCCAGATGAGTTCAATGCTAGGACTTCCCTGCGTGAAAACACTGTTGGGAGAACATGATTTTGTGGTCCACACTCCATTTTCACTAAACAAATGCAGGCTTTGGCTTCTTTGTTATGACAGGGTTGAAAAGGACCAAACAAAAACAATACAGAAGACATACTCATCGTAGTCTTAAACTTACTTTTCATTTTTAAA
The DNA here is from genome assembly GCA_035048815.1 of Abelmoschus esculentus. NCBI lineage: Eukaryota > Viridiplantae > Streptophyta > Magnoliopsida > Malvales > Malvaceae > Abelmoschus > Abelmoschus esculentus. The sequence goes on along the minus strand of JAUCBN010000051.1, from coordinate 11,366,284 downwards.
CTTTAATTTACTTTAAAAGTATGGTGATTTATGAACTCCATTCGTATCGCTTTACAGTACGATGTAAAACTCATTTAATTTTATATTATTTCATTATCGTCGGATGAGTATAATGCATGAATGAAATTAAGAGTTAAAATTTAGGATATTTTTAAAGAGAAAAAAATAAGAGTATTTAATTTCTATCCATTATACTCATCTAAAGGTCATAGATTAGTAAAACTAATGAGTAAAGCAGATTTTGTCTCATATATATAATTTTAATACACATACATATTTACACTATAAAAATTAATTTTTAAATTTTTAACCCAAAACCCTAAAAATAAACTCTAAACCATATATCATAAAATTTAAAGACTAAACCCTTAAAACCTAATCCTCTAAAATTAAAAACGTGTATTTACACAATTTGTGTATCAAATTTATATATGCATATATATATATGAGAGGTGATATTAATCAACACCGTTTAAAATTTAAAAGTTTTACACATATTTTTTTATTGATCAAGTGAAAATAAATTATTGAGATTAATGTAAGAAACGAGTAGAATTTTATGAAAAAATAAATGAATTATTTTTAATTAAAATTTTAAGAGAAAATATCTCATGTACCGGCTGTGAAAACAAAAAAGTTTCACAAGTGTCTTAACTTTAGAGTTTAGAGATTTTGTTGAGTTTAAAGGTTCAAGTACGGGGTTTAAGATTTAAGGGTTATGGTTAGAGGTTAAGGTTAAGGTTTAATTTTAAAGTAATATATGATTATAGATTTAGATTTTAATTTATAAACCCTAAAATATAACCACCTATTATAAATTTAAAATTTTTATATTTAAATCTCTAAATATTAAATTCTAAATAATTTTTTAATCCCTAAAACTAAGCTTCCAAAAATAAATTTTCGTAAGTACTTATATATAAAATAATTACCCAAATTTTAATCTGGCAACTAAAAATGATCACCGTTATATTTGGCTAGGTTGATAACTTTCGCAAGAAAAAAAAAACAACATATAAAAATTTTCGGAGGTTATGATTGATACTTTTAACGATGTAATAATATTTCCAAAATTATACGTATATATATATATAATTAATTAATTATATTTTATGATAGTTAATATTTAAGGTTGAGAGATAAAACATAAATATTTAAAAATAGGGGATAAATTCATAAAATATTAAATTTTAAAAAAATTTAAATAGAGGGACAAAATTATAAATAAAAAAAAAGAATTCGGGGGTGGGGGACGATTGCCCCACCCCACCTCTATATAGTTTTGTCATTGTATGATATAATATATATTTTTCTTATGATTTATGTTTAAAATTTATTACTCTTCTCCTTAATAATATTATTTTTAAAATTTGTATTTATATTCTATTTATAAGACTAATGTGTTTTACTATTGCATCGAATACTTATTAATTATCCGATTATAGTTTTTAGAATTGTTGTGTGACAAAGTACATGGAAATATGGGTTTATAACCCTTTCCGAATACAGTATATTTATTCCCTAAAAATGCTACTACTATATTATAAATTTAAGATTTATTTTTTTAATATTCTAGATCTTCCCAATAGATATCCACGTTAAATATTAATTAATTTATGTACAATACAATTTTTTTAATTATGAGATCAAGAATTCGATTCTTTCCGCTAGGAATGAAATACATTTCATGTTTAGTCGTTTATTTTTTAATGAGAATACCCGCAACGAGGTGATTAATCATTGTTATTGACGGTGGATATCATAGTTTAAATTAAAAAAATATATAATATAATAAATTATATTTAAATTAAAGTAAGTAACTTAGTATCATATAAATAGATATCGAGTTAGTGATTTTATGTATACAAAAAATCTTTGCCAAAAAATTCATTCACTAATATCAAATGTACAATCGATCAAATAAAATTTTAAAGAATCAAAAGGGTAAAAAAAGAAATACTAGATTTAGAGAGATTATACTTAAAATTATACTTAAACTGATAATATATATATATATATATATATGTGGAAGACAAGAATTATTTTTCCCTAAAATTTCTTGTTTTTGGAATATATTTGTCTTTCCTGGTTCTTGTATTCTTTGGTTCCCCACTGCTACTTAAAGAAACCCTTAGTTAATTACTGGGTGCTGAAGCTCTAAACTTTGTTTATTATTATAAAGGACCTTGTTTTAAGACAAAACTATATTTAATGAAGATTATATTCTTGAAAATTAACCAACAGAAATATTAAACAATTAATTGGTACAAGAATTATATGTAACAGTTTTTAATAGTGTGCGTATAATTATAAATTAGTATATATTCATACAGGAACAGAACAGAACTTATGATTGAGGGGTTAAACATAAATATTTAAAAGTGAGAGGATAAATTTATAAATAAACTATTTTTTTGTTAAGTGATTGTCTTTCTCCAACCCGTATATATCTATATCTTATAGATAAAACGATTGAATTCGAGTTTTTTTAATCGAATATCATCCGCTTTATCGCAAAGATAAATCCAAGGGAATGACTAAATCCATGACTCAACTATCAAACGCAGATATTAAATTATTTTCAGGTACCTATCCTTTTCTTTCTTTTTCATTTTTACCCCTACGAGAATCATCATTCCCACTATGGACAAAATAAAGAGACCCACCAAAATCACACTTCATGTCTTGTTTTAGCTGTTAAGAATGATTTTTGGTAAGAAAATAAAAAAAAGCTGATACGACATTGATGACTTTGTAACCTCTAAATCTGATTCATTTAAAGATAATATATATTTAATTGTTAAAAAAATATTCGAGTGTAAGGATTCGGAATTTTTAAAGGAAATCGAGATATTAAATTAATTATTTAAAATAATACGATATATTTTAGTTTATAAGGCTGGTTATTTTTTTTAATTTTCACTGGGTAGGTCTTGATAAAATTCAATTGTTATTAGACTAAAAAATTAAAGAATATATCATCTTCTTTTATTCAATCCTAATTGATTAAATATTTAATAAATTATTATATTTTAAATTACAATTTTATTTTTTATGGATTAAAATATTATTAGATCAGAATTTATATAATACATAAAAAATTTATTAATGAAACCTGACGTTTTCTATATTTGCAATGTTTCTGTAGATATATATGTCAGTGTAACCATAAGATAGGCTAATTAATAAAGCATACAAAATCAAGTGATGAGAAACATGGGCCTTTATAGGAATGGTTAAAGTGGGCCCATTGATTTGGTTTCAATTCTATTTCCTTTTCTTCCAATTCCAAAGAGGGTTATAAAAGAAATTATATCGTAATCATTTTGATAATAAAATATATTTATTTCATTAAAATTTTTATTTAAATAAATAATATTTTGATATTTTAAGTTAAATTTTTTTTTGTTTAGATAAATCTTTGAACTTTCTAATTAGGATGTATGTTATTTTATTTTATTTTTCGTTATAAAAAATGAGATTTAAGGTTTAAGGTTTATCTATAACCAAAAAATATTATTATCACATTTTCTTTTATTTTTATATTATAAATAAAATAATATCAATATCATTTTAATAAAATTTGTCACTAAGAAATACAAAATTCAGGTAAATTAGAGTAAAAGAGAACTTCAATTAAAAGTAAATAAAAGACGTTTTCAGTTTTCACCGATGTAATTCTGATTTGAATAATTTATTACATAAATTTATTTACATTTAAAATTAGATAAAAATAATTTTCTAATGTTTTATTATTATTATTATTATTATTATTATTATTATTATTATTATTTCATTAGATGAATATTGTCAGTTATAACGCAAATTTGCTGCCCGTTAGAATCTTACTTGGTGTAATTTCTATTATTGGATGAGTCTACAACGGGCGTCGAACACCGCTGAACATCGTTAATGTTAAACACCGCTGAACATTATTAAATTAATTTATAAAGAATAAAAATTTAAAGGACTAATCATATAATTATTAATAATATGTTGAGTTTATCACACTTTTATTAATTACATATTAAGTCTTTGAAATTTCAAATTTTTATTAATTAATTTAATAGTGTTCAACAATGTTTAATATTAGTAGTGTTCAGCGATGTTCAACGCCCGTTGTAGAATTTCCCCTGATCCAAAATACAAGTTGAAGGTGATCCAAATTAAATTAAATTAAATTAAAAATTTTAATTATTTTTATAAAGTAAAATATATATTTTATACTTAAAATACTATAAATATATTTCTAATTATTATTTTTACTTAAAAAATAAATTTTTATTAAATATTTATGAAAAATATTTTAAAATTTATTTTTTTAATGTTTAAAAGTTATAAAATAAATCTATTTTATCAAAATAAAATATAATTTTTAAAAATTAATATTAATACAAAATCAAAAATTAAAATTAACTGAATCAAAAATTAATAATTATTAAAATAATTTATTAAAAACCGAACCTAAACCAAATATATCCTACTTATCCGCAGGAGCCTGCCTTATACTAGTATGAAATTAAACGGGTCCTTACTGATAATTCTATTTTTTTTTTAATATTTTATGTAAGCCGTAAGACAAATAGATCAGTAATTCATATTTTTGAATTGTATCATTTTAATTTTAATATTTTAAATTATATTATGAACATGCTTGTCGATGATGTATTTTTTACTCTTAATAATGAATTTAAATTTGTTCTAAAAAATCTCAACTTTTCTTTCTTATATCTTGAACCAATCATATAATACATCATTATATAAAATGTCAAAAAGATTATTTGTATTAAAAAAATATAAATTAAAGTGAAAAAAAACCCATTGGGGCTATTTTTGATTTCATGGGAAAAAATTAAACAAAATAAACTCGTATGGAAACCAAAATCCTAATCCACTCAGCACATTAATTACCCTTGTTCATTTAAAGAATAAAAACTTTTTAACTTTTTATCGTGCATTTTTATATCTTTTTCTTAAATAAAATTAAAAAAAATGAATTTTTAATCTTAATTTTTATTTTTTATATTTTAACATTAAAGCTAACGCCTTAAAAAATATATATTTTACCTTTAACTTTTTTAAACCATAACCATAACCTCTAACTCTAAATCTTATCCTTAAACTTTTTAATATAAAACGGAGATAAACGATTTTTATAGGGGTGCTTAACGAGTTGAGCAGTTCGTGTGTAACTCGAACTCGACTCGGTTAAAACTCGATAATACTCAACTCGGACTCGAACTCGACTCGATACCTTAACGAGTTGAATCGAACAAAGTCTAACTCGACTCGATAAGTTCATGAACAACTCGTTAACTTTTTAAACTATTTTGTAGTAATTACTTTAAAATAATTTCATTCAAAAAATAAATCTAAATAATAATTATTAATGTTTGAATTGTTATTTTAATTTTAATACATTAGTTTGTTATATTTATGATTTTAAAAATATTTTATACACTTTTTTAATATTTTTGGTTAAATTTATTAATTTATGTTAATATTAAGCCTCATATGGTATTGTTAAATTTTACCTTTAATTAAAAATAAGGTAAGTTTTTTAACGAGCTTAACGAACAACGAGTCGAGTTGAACAATAAGTCGAGCATAACGAGCACGAGTCGAGCATAATTTTAACGAGCTTAACGAGCAACGAATTGAGTTAAAAAACAAAAAAATTTAACGAGCACGAATCGAACAATGCCCAACTTGTGACGTACTCGCTACATAAGCACCCCTATTTCTACCTCGTTTAACTACCGCAACAAACTTCTGACAAGCCACAAAATCCGCCCCCGCTTTCTCCCCCTCCTGTTTTCCTCTCTTTTCTTTCTTTCTCTCGTTCTTTTCTGCGGTTCCTCTCGCCATTTTCTTATCCGATTATACTTTTTTTCTACCAATAGCACTGAAAGCTCTCTCGATTCCGGCTGCGTTTCTAGTTGTGTACGTGTTTCCTGCTTATTGTCTTCCTTTTTCTTCCGTTTTAGATCATTCGTGGTTGATTATTATTGCTTATCATTCAACAACTGCATTGATCCTTGCATGTTTATTTTCTGATTAGTGATTTTATTTATTTTCACCTTTGCTTTGAACTCCTTAACGAATTCTAGTTTTCTTTTTGGATCTCTTTGCGTGAATGAATATTTTGTCAATGGCGTATGATGTGAGAATGCTTAGATATTATACTGTTTCTTGCATGTTGTAATTTTCGGTCAATGCTGGCGCTGCATCACCTGTTATTTCGTTTGCTTGTATGCATGCGAACGGTTTTGTTTATTTCTTGTGGTTTGATTGTTTGACGTTTTTTTTCTTTCTCGTGTTATGTGTTTTTGTATAGATTTGAATTTGAAGAACTCTTAGCTTCCAAATTTTCACAATGAATCAGGAGAGAAAGTTGATCGAATTCGATCAAGGATGGGCAGATATGCAGAACGGGATCTCAAAGCTGAAGAGACTTTTGGCAGGGGAGGAAGAAACTCCAATTTCCCCAAGAGAATATATAATGCTTTACACGTATCCCCCATTTACTTCTTTTCGGTTTTATTGAATTTCTTGAGCTACTTAATTATTATTTATTTTCACCGTCTTCCTTAATTTGCAACTATTACAATTTACAGTACCATCTACAACATGTGTATTCAAAAGGGGGCTCACGATTATTCTGAACAGCTTTATAACAAATACAAAGAGACACTCGAAGAATATATTACTTCAACAGTAAGGAATTTGGTGTTATATCAGTCTTCATTTGGTTGTTCGCTACTAGACAGAGTATATAGATTGGTGTTTTGTATAAAATTCAGTTTAATTTGGAGTTACTGTTTTACTGCTAGAATTTAAAGGATGAAAATGTTATTGATCCTTAGTTTGTAATGTTTTACTCACGTACTCTTGTATGTTTTTTACTGCTTGACAAAAGGGTTGCACAACGTCTTTGACAATACATATTCTGGGGACTGAAAGGGATGTCATGTTACATTTACTCTGTTTATATTGCTGTTAAACTTTTTAATTTCTAGTTTGCTTTGTAAATTGCTTTTTGGGCTATGGTTCTTTGTAAATTGCTTTTCATATATTTTAATAGTTTTCTACTCAAATGAAAACCTCTGAAATTTATTTATCAATAACCTACTTTGGTAAATATGTCTATGAATCTCAAGTTTCCTCTTTGAAAATCAGGGTTTGACATGTTTAAGAGAGAAGAGTGATAAGTTCATGCTAAGGGAACTAGTTCAAAGATGGATGAATCATAAAGTAATGGTCAAGTGGCTTATACGGTTCTTCCATTACCTCGATCGCTACTTCATTCGCCGAAGATCACTGCCTACACTTAATGTAGTTGGGCTTACCTGTTTCCGTGATCTGGTTGGTTTTTGGATTTTTCTAATCTCTCCATTCAATACTGAATATGTTGCAATGACTTGAATTTTCAAAGATTGTCTGCCAATGATTTAAATATACTCTTAACTCATTGTGTACCATTTGTTTTCTTAATTTCAGGTGTATGAGGAAGTGCATGCCAAAGTCAAAGACATTGTACTTGTTCTTGTAAGTTTGCATCATCTTTTCCATGGTCAATTCTATTTTTGTTATCATTTTGAATAAAAACTAAGAGTGAAGGTTTCTTTATATCAGATTGACAAAGAACGGGACGGAGAGCAAATAGACCGAGCATTATTGAAGAATGTTTTATCCTTTTTTATAGAGATCGACATGGGAGAAATGAATCGTTATCAAAATGATTTTGAAGTATACTTGCTTCAGGGAACTACTACTTACTATTCCCGAAAGGCAGCAAAATGGATTGAGGAAGATACTTGCCCAGATTACTTGTTGAAGGCAAGAGCCTAACTGTTCAACATTTGTTTTTATAGGTTACAAAGTTTTTCACCCAGGAATATGAGGATGGTTCTAATCGTTTTTATTTGAACGATAACTGCAGTCTGAAGAATGCTTAAAGAAAGAAACGGACAGAGTGTACAATTACCTACATTTAACCACCGAGACAAAATTGATAGAGGTCAGTGGAATGTTTGGAATAAGTTTATGAAGAGATTTTATGTGGCTTAAGTTTAGCTTAATTGTGCTCTTTTTCTTCTCCTTGGAAGAGATAAAGTGATCTGCCATAAGAAGAGACATAAATGGATATCGTTTGATGTGTGAAAATTTTCAGTAAGATATTAGAATGAAAGTTGTGTGAAGTCTTATGGTGTAATAGTGTGATAAGTCAACATAAAGTTTCTATGGACACAGCTCTATAATTCCTGTAGTTTTCAATTTATATCTGTTTGTTCTTTGTGTAGAAAGTGCAACATGAGTTGTTGGTTGTATACGTAACCCAGCTACTTGAAAAGGAGCATTCAGGAGTCAAGGTTTTGTTTAGAGACGAAAAGGCATGTTGCTCAACCTTGTCACTTTGCTAGCAATGCTTATTCTTCTTTCTGTTTTTTTTTAGTAACTGCATACATCAGATAATTATATGGTCTTTTATGATCTGTAGGTGGATGATCTCTCTAGGATATACCTTCTCTATAGTAAAATACCTCAAGGCCTGGAGCTTGTTGCTAATGTATTCAAGCAGGTCTGAATTTCTGTTTACTTGTTCTGCAAGCTAAATGACCATCTCTCTCATGTTACTTGGCTCTTTCTGAGTTTTTTTCCTTTTTTCCTTTGGCAGCATGTTACTGTTGAGGGTACAGCCTTTGTTGAACAGGCAGAAGATGCTGCAAGTAATCAGGTTAATTTGTTGTTGCCGTAGTAACAACTATAATTGCTATATATGTTTACTGATTTCGTTTTGTACTAAAGATAACTGAAGATTTGTGTGCTTTTGAGGGTATAAAATATTTTCTTTTGAACTAACAGAATGGGTGAAAGACAGCATTAGCAATGTCTAAGCATGCATCTGGCATGCTGTTTTTTCTTTTATTATTTTGTCTGTGAACTTTTTTTCTGTTAAATTTGAGAACTTTTACCTTGCTATTTCACTTTACAACAATGAAAAAAGAAAGAAAAGGAAAACACTAAGAGGGGTGGGAGAAAACAGATGGTACATAATTTATTGTTTTGATTACTCAACTATGTACATCTCTTGTTGCTGATAGTCAATCATTTTCACAGGCCTCAAATGCTCCTGGTGGGAATGAACAGGTAAAATTTCCAACTTTTACAGGTATAGATTCTCTTGCACTTTTCAGATGTTGAAAATTGATATTTTTATTATCATCAGGTCCTTATACCGAAAATAATAGAGCTGCATGATAAGTATATGATATATCTGAAGAGCTGCTTTCAAAGTGACAATCTGTTCCACAAGGTTTGCGTTGGAATACCTAAACCTTTATATGGATCATGGTCAATCATCTCATCTAACACAAGCTTTGTTGAAGCGTTCAATAGGCCTTAAAAGAGGCTTTTGAGGTATTTTGCAACAAAACTGTTAATGGCTGCACAAGTGCAGAGATGTTGGCATCTTTCGCTGATCATATCCTCCGGAAGGGCGGGACTGAGAAATTAGGTGACGAGACCATTGAAGAAACACTGGAAAAGGTAACTTTCTCAACCTTGTGATTCTAAATTTATAGTGATCTGAAGTTGATTCTAAACTATCTGTTTGATTCCTGCAGATAGTAGAGCTGCTGTGTTATATCATTGACAAAGATATCTTTGCTGAATTCTACAGGTGAGGTTATTTTTTTGTCGACTAGTTTTATATGTGAATGTTAAAAATATGAAATGGCATGAATTTATATGGTACATTAAGATTATTTATGGTGTGCAATCATTAATAGGAAAAAACTTGCTCGCCGGTTGCTTTATGATCGCATTACTAATGATGATCATGAAAGGAGTATTCTGAGCAAGCTAAAGCAGCAGTGCGGTGCACCGTTTACCTCAAAGATGGAGGGCATGGTACTTGGCCTGATTTTTGCCTCTTTTATTTGACTACATTGATTATGTTTTTAATTGTGATGAAGCTTGTCTTCTACTTTGCTTAATAGGTCACAGATGTGGTACTGGCAAAGGAAAACCAGACCAGTTTTAATGAATATCTTAGGAATAACCCAGATGTACATCCTGGGTTTGATTTTACAGCAACTGTTCTTACCACAGGATTCTGGCCGAGTTACAAATCTCTAGATATCATTCTCCCTACTGAGCTGGTAATTAATGATGGAAGTATTAAAGTATCAATTTTTTTTCTTTAATCTGGCATGTTTTAGAAATTCTTTTTTTCTTTCTTTCTTATATAGAGGAATATTAATGTTTCAGGTCAAGTGTGAGCAAGTTTTCAAAGGATTTTATGAAACAAAAACTAAACACAGAAAGCTTACATGGATACACTCTCTGGGAACTTGCCACATCAATGGAAAGTTCGAGCTGAAACAAATAGAATTGATTGTTTCAGTTTATCAGGTGAACCTCACATTTTTACAGGTTCTGGATTTGATTTTTGCAAATGTGTTTCAACTTTGATCTTGAAATCTAATATTTCCAGTCTCCCATATAATCAGGCTGCTGTCCTTCTGCTTTTTAACGAGTCTAGTCGGTTAAGCTATTCGGATATCGTGGCTCAGTTGAACTTGCCTCATGAGGACACGGTCAGGCTACTGCATTCACTGTCATGTGCAAAATATAAGATTCTAAGTAAAGAGCCAAGCTCAAAAAGAATCTCCCAGAGTGATACCTTTGAGTTCAATTCTAAGTTTACCGACAAGTTGAGGAGGATTAAGGTCTGGAACAGTTTGAAACAACTCTCTTTTCCACAGTATTGTTGCACTTAGTGGATGATAGGAACTAAAATCAAACTTTTGAATTATCCAATGTAGGTTCCTCTCCCACCAGTGGATGATAGGAAGAGAGTTGTTCAAGATGTCGATAAAGATCGACGTTATGCTATCGATGCCGCAGTTGTGCGTGTAATGAAGAGTCGGAAAGTTTTGTCCCACCAACAATTAATGTCAGAGACTGTTGAGCAGTTGAGTCGCATGTTCAAGGTATCAGTTTATTTACTCTAAATCCTTTGTGTTGTTCATTAAAGCTTAACATTCACCTTCTGTGGTTGGATATTGCATTGCAGCCTGATATTAAAGCCATCAAGAAACGTATACAAGATCTGATCACGCGAGAATATATTGAGAGAGACCCTGACCAGCCAACCATGTTTAGGTACTTGGCCTAGAAATTGTATCTTTTGATTCGTATATGGGAACAGTTCCCTTACACCCCGACTCAAATTTTATTCGGTTAATGTTTTTATTGATATTTTAGTTTTTCCTTTTTGCTAAAAAAAAGGTTTTTCTTTTTCTATAAAACTATAGTAGTAATGTTAGTTTCTTAAATAATTATTGTTATTATTACTATTATTATAGTTGACTAAAATAAGATAAAAATAATTTCATTTTTTAAAATTTAATAATAAATCATAGTGTTTATATTAGTTTTTTTTTTTTTATTAATGATCAACTATCACATTTATTTTATAGAGTTACTATGATTACAACAAATCTCAAGTATATTCTTTTATAGAATATTGATATTATTCTAACAAATTTTTTATTTATATATAAATGACTTTAAACATATAAATGATGAATACTATATATATTAAAGAAGTAATTAAAATGATGAATCAAATCCAACATCCGGAATATAAAAAATAAATGTACTATAAAAATAGGTCCACTTTCGCATGGAGATTTAGATAAAGAATAAAAAAGTTATGTTAATTGATTATTATTTAGATATTTTATATTTTTATATTTAAGTAAATAAATTTAAGATTAAGCAAATAATTGTAATAGATTATACAACATATGTGAATAAAAACCATATGGCAAAATTAAAGCATAAATTGATATTTACTAGCAATTGATAAGAAAGAAAAAAATCATACTCCCCCAGATTTCACCTTCCCTTGATACACACTCAACAGTTCAGGCACTTGCTCCTGATATCTGCTCACAAACCTCTCCAAGAACCGTTTCTCCACCGGCAACAACACGGTGGTTAAGCTGAAATCTTGTTTTATCAATCCCTTGGACGATAAAATCTGGAAAACAGAACACCTGGGGATTATTCTCTTTTCCAAGCTGAAGAACAAGACGACGGGACATTCAGCTATGGCTCTCGATGGCCACCCCATTTCGTTAACAAAATAATCCATACTCTTCATGATTTTCTTCTCCGACAACATCATGGAGTGAGGGTGTTTTCTAAATGCCGAGAGAATATCATCTTTAGACCAACCCCATCGTCTGTAAACCTCGGAACATTTGTCCCATATCGACTTGTTGCCTTTCCCAGAGAGGGCGTGAACTGCTAACACGAACGTGGATTTCCTTGGCTCGAACCCCATTTCTTTAACCTCGGTCACGGTTTCACAAAAGGATTCGTGTTTCTGCATCACGGCTTCGGGGAAATGGGTTAATAAAAGGGAGACACAATTCTGGGGGACTCCCGATTCTTTCAAATAAGATATGTTGGGGATAAGACTCTTTGAGGGATCTTCTAGGAAAATCCATGTCGTGCGTTTCAAAGCAGCGACGATTTTCTCATCGGAGAGTAAAACACTCTTGAGAAACTCGTAAGTGGGGATGATTTGATTCTCTAAGCTTCGGGTCAAAAGGGTCGGGTCTGATGAAAGTGTCCGAGCAAGTTCTGTGCTCGACAACCCGATAGACCGGAAAAATTCGAGCTTTGGCACAAGGATGTTTTGGGGATGGGATAAAAGAAGCAAGGGGCGTTTCCTGATGAGATTTGAGATCTGGGTTTTTGAGAACCCGTAGTTTCTCAAAAGAGCTAAGACTAAATCTGGTTTCTCGGGGGACTGGAACTGTATCTTCTCGGAAACTGCAATGGCGGACTCTAGGGAAAAACCGCATGAGTTTATAAGGTAAGTGACGGTGAAAGGGCGTTGCTTGGATGTGGTTTTTGGGGTGATGGGTTTGAGAGGAGTCTCGTTTTGTAGAGAGACGAGTGTTGGCTTTAGCTCAGTGAGGGTGCCTTTGAGTTGAGTTGGTTTTCTCGAAGGGAACGGCGAGGAAGAGATTGATAGATAGTCCAGCCTTAGGGTTTGGAAATTTTGGTTCACTGCCATTGTTGCAGATTTTGAGTGGATGATGAATGACTGATGACGAAAATGATAAAGATAACGGTTGGTTTATTTCTTTAGGAGATTATAGAAAGAAAGGAAGACAGTGTGGAAACTCGCTTCCACTGCACAGTGGGTTCGACTTTGGACAATGAAATGTCTGTCCTTTTTCAATGCTTATAATTTTTATGGATATATCTATTCAATTTTTTATATTTTTAATTATAAAATTAAAATTTTACACTTTTAATTTAATATTTTAAACCTTAAATTTTATACTCTAATTTTAATCATAAAATTTAAATTGTATACTTACAACTTAAACTCTTAAATTATAAACTCTAAATTTTTAATCCTAATGCCGTGAAGTCTAAACATTAGTATCTAAACTTTAAATTTTAATATGAATCTAAATTCTATACTTACATACTTAATCCTTAAACTTTAAACCCTATACTAAAACCCTAAACCTTAAAATTAAAACACCTGTAAATCCTTATATATAAATTTTTAATTTCAAATTTCCTATATTAGACTATAGGTATGGTGTTTCTAAAGGGTCAAAGATCCATTTGTAACTGGTAGTTAACTGTAATGTGTAATTTCATGTATAAACCCAAATTTGTCGAAGAAAATTTGTACAAAAATATTATTTTAAAAAATTGCACAAGCAAATTTAAAGATCTTAATGCAGAAAGTTTGTTGCACACAAAAAAAATTGAATGAAATAAGCAATATTACCAATAAAATCATTTGTAGTTATACGGTCATGCATTGCATTTTCACATCCCCCCAAAGCAAAAAGCATCGTCATGGTGACTGGACTGGTAGGAGTGCAAGAGACGGTGCTGTCTTGATTTGTTGACCGAGTAATTTCTTTTTAACCTCTTCAAAGTTTACTCCATTCTCGCCTGACATCACAGACACTCCGATTGTGCAAAATCACAGTGTTACCGTTTAGCCGGCAGTTGTAGCCACAGACTCGGCAAGCTCTTCCAGGAGCTCCTTCTGTTCCATAGATGCACAAGCCTGAAAGAGGCAAGAATATGCATTACAATTTCAACCAAATTCATGGAATCCTATTCGATTTTTTTTGTAGTCCGGTATCGAGATAGATACACATTCATACAAAATATTACCTGAACCGCATTCTCGATATCACCTTCAAGAAAAGATGTAAGCTCAAAGTTCATCTTTAGCCGGTGGTCGGTAACTCTATTGTCCTGATAAACGGTAGGAACATGATACTTGTCATATTCCACAAGTGATTTGCAGTCTGCTATAAGCCATTAGAGTTTCTAACTAAGGCAACATAAGTAACCAGTAATTCCATAAAGAAAATATATATTCAGCATATCTTAAATCTTATGAATTGTGTAAATTTTTAGGTATCCTTGTATGTTTTTTTATAAGCGGGAGAATAAGTTATATCGTGTTAACTAAAAGCAACTCAGAAGTAGCTGGGACCTTATAATTGTAGGTTCGAATCTTTTCAGCACGAGCACCGGTACCAACCTGCGTATCAAGACATATGTGACGCAAACATAAGGCATTTCAATCGACTCCCAAATGTTTAATACCATTAGGAAACAATCACAGAAGAGGAAATTCCATTTAGAAAGCAAATACACAACTGCAATCTTTCACTACAAATATACTGACATTTGGAGAGAATACGAAACAACAAACAAGAAAAAGGGAAAACAATGACCTGAAAAGGATGCCACTTCATCATGTAAGTGAGCATGATACCTGGGAGACTTGCAAAAGATTCCCATAGATTCTCTTAACAATAATTGGAATGTTTAGTTAATGGTGTGTGTTAGCTGCTGCTAACTACTCAATTTAATAATGATGATGATCACCCCAAAATTTACCATACTACCATTCGACACACCGTAGATAGTTATTAATTTGTACTTAAATTTGGAGGTAGGGAGTGGAAGGTTGAAGGTGGACATGAAAAGTCAACGTCATTATACCTGTGATTTTCGTTGATTCCTTATCAACTCTTGCTGCTCCCTTACTTTTATTTCATACCTGTAAGGATGACATAGATCATAAGGAATGGACCAAAATGGAAGATATAAACTATTTTTGAGAAAATATGAAAGAAAGGATACCGATTACTTATCTCAGATGATAATTTATAATTACAGATTAAAATAAATAGCTCCGTAAAACAACAAAAACAAAGATCACGAAAGCAGTATATGGTTGAGTTGTGCCTCACAGTTTTGCTCGTAGCAGCTGCATAGCACGATTCTTGTTCTGAAGTTGGGTCCTTTCTTCTGTACAGAAGATGTGGATCCCAGTTGGCTTGTGGAAGAGATCAACCGCTGTCTCCACCTTGTTGACATTCTGGCCTGCACAATAATGAAGCATAAATAACCTCTAAAAAGAACTGGGGAAATGAGATGTGAAGAACTGCGTATTCACTTGATCATTGTTCAATTCATATTCTATGCATTTATACCTCCAGCACCGCCAGATCTTGCAGTTGTGAGTTCAATGTCTTTTGGATCAATTTCCACCTCAACTTCATCAGCCTAAGCCAAAATTCATCTCAATCACAAATGAGCTCAAATGAAAAATAATAAAAAGGAGCTTATGATCAAATATATTGAATGCAGGAGGTAAAATGCAATCTAATGTTTTGTTAAACAAAGGCTTGTATTAAGCATTTGAAAGGCTAAATTAATTGATACTAATTCCTAGACTTGAAACAAAATTGAAAATTGAGATGACATCTTTCACACATAAGATGTCTCAAGTCAAATATTATTCAGATTTCAGGTTTGTAAATGTAATGTAATGTAATCTACCTCAGGCATGATGGCTACAGTTGCTGTTGAAGTGTGCACACGTCCCTGTGTTTCTGTTTGAGGAACACGTTGAACCCTATGAACACCTGATTCATATTTCAATTTGCTGTAGACACGGCTCCCTTTGACCTCTATCACACAAGTTTTGAATCCTCCTTTTTCAGCCTTTAAAGTACCAGAAATTTGACAGTCATATCAATAACAATAGCATGGATATTCTGCTGCTCTTGAAAAACAGAAAGTACAATGCTAGAAATACTTGTACACAATTTTAACTAAACCTTCCTGGCAATAAACACTAAAAGTCATATTAATTTTCTGTTATGGTTGGTTGGATTGAATGAGTATGGCACCCATGCATTTTAGCAAGATTCTAAATGAAGGTACATTTAATATTATGGCAGTAAGACATACCTCAGAGCATGAAATTAGGGTGGATTTCCAAGAGTTCCGCTCACTGTACTTTTGATACATTCTGACCTAGAAATTTGATACAAAGGATATTGAAAGTCCATTAAGATGTGTTTAAAAAAGCAAGGTCAGCTAATCTCTAGTCAACATATAGCAGAAAATTATAAAGGTAAAAACAAGAATCAAAATGTATAATTTGCGTAGTTCCACTAAGCTGGTGACACTGAAAATAAGTAGAAGCAGAAATTAAATGGTTTCCTGATTCAACCCCAGCATTATTTAAAAATATTTCCTTTCTACTTCTATGTCATAAAGAAAATAGCTTCTTTTAGATTGCCTTAAATATTCAATGATAAAAAATGATTCCAATCCATAAATCTGAAAGGATAAAAGAAACATGTACCTACAAGATCACCGGCCCATATTCCAGCCTCATCACCACCAGTACCCGCCCTCACTGGAAAAAAAGACCAGCATAGCTCATTAAAGAGGGAATGTGAAGGAAACTTAATGTGAAGGAAACTTGCATTAGATGATACATCTAAAACTATCATCCATATCACATGGAAAGTGCAACTTGTATGAAGACCAATGCTTAAGTGCATAGAAATATCCAACGAGAGGAATGAATTTCTAACATGTATCATTGCTCAAACTGCCGTACACTGCAAATTACAGCAAAGTACAGCCTGAATCCTGTCTGACCTAGAAATTTCGTCGATTAATTATCTTCTCAACAAGATTAGGAAAGGTGGTATAATTACCTTCAAGCATTATATTTCTTGCATCAAGAGGATCACTTGGAAGCAGCAGCACCTGTAGACAGAAGCAATACAGTAGTTCAAGAGATCAATAGAAAAAAAAAACATAATCAGCAATAACAGGACATATTCCACTATAAGGCTTAATATCGGTTAATGCTCATCAAAGAACAATGTTATGGGGTATAAAATAAGTAGTCAGTATATATCTTATTCCAAATAGTTGGAACCCAGTCAATGGATATATGTTGTAATGCAAAGAAAATTGATCATAACTTATATCTTGCACTTGACTAAGTAGACAATAGACACAAGTTATTCATTCGGAGAGTGGCTCCTATATATGGAAAAAATTATAGTGGTAGTGAGATATGACTCAAGGTGTTGAGCAAAAACCTTAAGCTTCTCTTCTAGCTCTTTCAGTTGACCAGATAAAGAGCTGATTTCAGATGCTATCATTTCAGCCATATCTTCATCAGTGTCGTCCTCTTCTGATAAAGCTGAAAAAAGAATTATTGCAAAAATAAGAAAAAGTATTGAGTAGCTTTTATCTTATAGTAAAAACAACTTCAAAAGAAAACTTATAGCAAAAACAATTTAAATAAGATTATAGTCAAAATTACCTTTGGCCTCCTCTAACTGCTTCTCACAATCTTTAAATCTCCTGAAAGTTGATACAACCTTAGCCATCAAGAAAAATAGAACACAAAATTCATGTCAATGGAAACACTATTAGCAATGAAAGAGATTAAGTGCTGTAGCCAGCTAAGAGGAAGCAAGGAGAAATCCAGTGCCTCATCAAGTTCTGAAACAGATTGAGCCAGTTTTTGGTATTCAGTGGGATTTGAGACAATATCTGGATCAGCAAGTCTAACCTACAGTTTCATTGTTTAGAGAAACAGAGACTTAATAAACAATTGAATTGAGAGACTATAAATGGCATAGAGAACAATACTTTCAAACAGTTGATGCTGAAAACGAAAAATTGCCTAGTTTAAGTGTCAGTTAAGCTATCAGAATCTGAACAATTTTTCGTTTATGAAAATACATGGTCTGGCCAATTTGGATTTCCATTTTTTACTTTTTTGGCGTAGTGTATCTTTCTAATACTGGACAGACTTTCTCAGAGCAAATTTTATTCTCTGCAGAGAAAACCTACAGAAAGCATGCCTAATTTTGATTCCAAAAACAAAATAATCATCAGGCCGATCAATTTGACTAACACGCTACTAAAACACTCTCATTTCTCAAATAATCGAATCTTATATTACAATACAAAAAAGAAAGAAAGAGAAATTAAGAACTCTACCGATAATTCCTTCCACGTCTTCTCCGCAGATTCCAGTTTCGTTATCAGATACGGCTCCTACAAAAAATAATCAAAAAGAGAAACGAAATTAACAGAAGTTTATCTTTACCGAAATCTAAGCTCTGCTTTCCTCAAATTAAAACGACGAAGTTTTGTTTTGTCAAACGCACCGCCATACAAACTATTCTCGAAGCTCTGAGAGTAGGCCAAGGTCTGGCCAGCCTCAAACATCTGGACTGAGGAGTAAAATGGCGTCGAACAGAGAAGTGATTGAAAGTAGCAGTGAAAATTCGAGGTGTAGAGTTCATTGCAACGCAGTTCATGGCTGCTAAGGTATTTTTACAGATAAACCCGAGGTTTGAATAACTATGGTTGTGGCGGATACAAGGTGAAGACAAAGGAGGTATGTGCCTTCAGCGGAAACTCACTCACTCAGGCCCCAACTGATAACGTTCCGTGCTTTTAACAAACATCACACGTGTGGAAATAAGACCAATTAACTTTTTTTTTTTCTTACATATTTTATTATAATAAATTCTAAACCATAATCTTATTAAATTCTAACCCTAAATTTTAAATTTTTAACTTTATAATTTAAAATTCTAACCCTAAATTTTAAATTTTTAACTTTATAATTTAAAATTTTAATCTCTAAATCCTAAATTAAACTCATGACTCCTAAATTTAATGTATCAAAGTTTTTTCGTAAATTAATATAAACTAATTTCATAAATTTTTTAGGATACAGGTATCAAAGTGTTTAATATAAAATAGAATACGAAACAAAATAATTAAGGAAGATACAAATGTATGAATTTTTTATATGTATTTAAATATATTTTCAATGAGTGGTTCCGATGGTGAAGAATAATGTTATTCTTATCGGATAATCCGGGTTAAAACAACATAGTTCGTTATTTTATCTATCTTTAAAATCAGATTAAAATAATCCATTTAAAATCTGAATTATAATTTAACTTTTTGCCCGCAAATTTTATAGAAAAAACGAGGGAGAAAACAAATGTCTGTCGACTTTTTAGTACCAAAGTCGAAGCTATTCTCCAATGTTTCTGGCTGATACAGATCGGCGAAGGGTAAACAAAGACCACCATTCTTTTATTTATACTTAAATATATGTAGAGCACTTGTAGAGTTCCACTCTGAGTGGCTGCTCCTTGCCATAAAACATGGTCCAAACATTTACATTTATATAGTTTTGCTAGAAAGTAGAAAAATTACTTGATCACTACCAACTAGAGTGTTCTTAGTAGCATGGTGTCGAAACTTGAGTAGACTAAATAACTCTTGAGGTTTCACAGCCATATAGCGCCCGCCCTGATGAGCAATGGGACAAGCTGGTTCCTCACTTGGAGGGACATGACTTGGTTAGGACCCCCAATGAGCTGCTGCCCTATGAACACAACCGGTACTCCGAGCTTGCACCCCATCTGCTGCAGTGCTCTTTCAATCTGTCCCCCATTCTG
This sequence comes from Abelmoschus esculentus, assembly GCA_035048815.1. NCBI lineage: Eukaryota > Viridiplantae > Streptophyta > Magnoliopsida > Malvales > Malvaceae > Abelmoschus > Abelmoschus esculentus. Next base: position 11,346,401 of record JAUCBN010000051.1, on the reverse strand, counting down.
AATTTCGTCAAGCTCTTAGACCGTAGGATTAGCCCCGAAACCACTTATCAGAGTCTTGATGGTGTGGCTCATGCAACAAGTGGTCCGGCTAAAGATCACCACCGGCCTGTCGGCAACCATCCTTGTAATCACTTCCATTGTTATCTAGCAGGGAAAGGGTACTGACTACTGAAAATGGAAGCTCAATGGACCTTATTGGGAGACTTCTGAAGTTTTAAACTGCTTATAGCCCTGATGAGGAACCTAATCACCCTGGAGACCTTATTTATACTGTCCATGAACAGGCATTGAAAAGGAATAAAATAATCCAATAGACTATGACTATCATTCCTATAAATTGCCACATTGATATTTTGCATAACAGTGTGCAAATACATAACATGTGACAATAAATACATTTAAAATGACTTCACTATCCTTAACATACCCAGCATTCAACAATACTCAACAATAAATGCAATTAAAGTGCAGGATGTAAATTTAGAACTTTCATGAAAGTAAAATATCTAGTTGACATTTGATACTCTACAAGATTCACCACATGGTCTGCTAGTGAATTACTTACTTTTCTTAAAGTCATTTGACCTTTCTTATCACAGATCTTCAAGGACCTACATGTTTCAAGAATGGGGTATTTTCCTATTTACTTTCATCTCATGATCATCTATCTGATGTAAGCTTATTTTCATCATCCCTGCATAAATTTTAGCATTTAATTTATCAAGTTAGAATCTATTCACATTTCCAGCATGTCTCACATTTTTCTCATTCACCAAATCATATGCCAGAATAATATAAATGATGCATCATCAATTCAATCAAAAACAAATTTCAGAGTATAGTTTAGAGCCAAAGTTTGCTTTGCTCCATCAAAACATCAAATGGTAGTAAACATGCACATGGAAAGGAACATTCCACGGATTACTATATTATACCTATCTGATCAAATTTGGGATGACAGAATTATAGTGCTCTCCAAGCCCAAAGGCATGCTTATGGTATGATAACCTGAGAGTCCCTTCAGACAAAGAACACCCTCCATCAGATCTGTACTCCTTTCCCATCTCTACATCAGGAAAAGATCCCGAAAATATCATGATGTGTTTTCTGAGGCAGTGAGTTAAAGCTCCAAGCTCTAACTGCCCTCCCCATGCAGCTGTTGACTCCACCTCTTTACAGTAGTTCTCGAATCGCTCTGCTAATGAATCATCAGAATCTCCATCTACCATATTCTCTGACAGGAAAAATGGAAGAAAATCGGATACGTGTTTCCTCATATAAGCAGCCGCCATTTCCCGTAGCTGTTGATATGTATACGGAGAAGAACCTCCAGACAGAAGAGCTAGCTGATCTTCAACAGCTCGGTAGAGGCAGTGTCCATCTGGCTTTATTTCATTGACTGTGAATCCCAGGGGTTTGAGTTTTCTCTCTAATTTCTCATCTTCAATCATTCTATCACTCACAATGTTGCTCTGCTCTTCTTGAATACGTTGTTCTCTAGCAGCCTCTTGCTGAGCTCTTTTCTCTCTTCTCTTGGCACCTTTGCTAGGCTTTGGATGATCCTGCTGGGGAGTTACAGACACCCCAGCTATGGCATTCACTAAATTGTTGATATTGCTTTTATCATTTCCATTACTGTAGCCTAGAGAAGCAAGCTCTTCAGCTTGTTTTTCCTTGAGCTTAGCAGAGAGCTGAGAGATCTCATCCTCCACCTGCTTCTTTTTAGCTTTCTGTTCAGCCTTGCTACCCTTTGCTGCTGCCTTTTTCAGGTTAATTTCCTTGTGTTGTAGCTCCGATATCTCTTTCCTTCAGAATAGGAGAAAAATTATATTATTTAAGTTGATAAAGAAAGGCCCAACTAAACTTGCAATGGGCTAAACACCAGCAAGCAATATCAATATGCAGTTTTTAAGGGTTTAAGAATCAAAATTGTTAAATCAGGGCATATTAATATTTACATATAAGCCTTATATCATAATAGCAACTAACTTTATTAAAACATCTACACTGTGCTAGGAAACAAGCCAGATTATTTAAACTAGATTAAATGTGAAAACAAGGAACACATAAGTCAACTATCCGAAACCAGGAATAAAACTACAGATATAGTAAGAAATGCATATTAAATATCATCGTATTACCTATGCCTAGAAAGCATTTCATCACGAGTTTCCTGCTTTTGAGATGTGCAGGGCAAACTTTCTTCACAAGGTTTGTCGTCTACGCCTTGAATGTCTGCCATCTGAGCACACCTTAAATCACGGTCAATGATAACATAGAGGAAATGGTAATGTTAGACTTGGGACTAAGGAAAGGACACCCAAACTATCTCGCTTACATATGTGGCTAATATTCAACAATCAAACCAAATCTATGCTAGTCTAAGCCACAAAGATGCAGCTAAGCATGAGAAATAACTATCTTTAAATTCAGCTTTCAAATGCACATATGGTCAATTTTGCAACACATAAATTATCCATGCATCGACAAGAGAACAACAGTTTAGCCAACATAAGATTTGTAGATGCTTTTTGTAACTAAACATATAACTCTTTCATTTAACCAAGTTTAAAAAAAACAATGCTTAGCCGTGTAACTCCCATTTTTTGGAACTCTAGATCCATGAATTTGCTAAAACAATTCCAATTCAGTTGAAATTTCTGATGGGGAGATTTCTGGTTTTTCTTATGCGAGTCAAGTAATCAATTAAACAGCACCCTAAATTCAAATTCCCATCGAAAAAAGCAAGGATTGAACAAATAGAACCCACAAATTACTCCTTTCAGAACAAGAATTAAACTAAAAATCAAACAACTAGTAATATAAATCCCAATTTAAATTTATATAAGTTGAAGCCAATCCTAGCAACAATGGCAGATCAGAAACTCAAAAAGTGAAAAATATATTAAAGAAAAATTCAAAATCGAGATCTAAATTGGAGCTTATTTCTACAAAATAAAAAGCAAAGCAACTATAAAATGCAATCGATATTTCTTCTGTATCCTTCAAATCTTTTTAGCATAAACTAACAATAAACGAAATATAGTGAGAAAGAGCAAACCTTTGGAAAGAATACGAAATTCGCTGAAGTTAGCTAGGGTTTACTCGCGTTAATTATTATCATTTTTTATTTGTTTTATGCAATCTTCGGTGGAAAGGAGAAAAATTATATAAAAAAAAATCGCTTTATGGGGGTCATATGGGCCTATATTGGGCTAAATGTCTAATGGGCTATATCAAATGGCCTGCTAGGTTCCATTTTAGAGGCTTAAAAGTTAATCAATGTATGGAAATTATTGTGAGAGAACTCGTTACAATCTTCTCGAATAAGTTTAAATTCAAAATCTGGTAATGATATAATTGGGATTAACAGTCATAAATTTTAAATATTAACTGTAAAATAAAAATTAAAAGATAATTTTGTCTCATTATAAAATGCTAAGATTTGATATATTATCGATAATATAAATTAATATAATAAATAAAAAATATAAAATTAAATACGTTTAAATGTTTAATATCTTTAGAATTATAGATAAACTTTAAATAAAATAATTATTGTACGCTAAATATAAAAATATAATAATATTTTTCTACATAAATGATATTTTAATCCTTAAAAAAAACTATACGACTATATTAGTTGGATCATAAGTTAAAAATTTTAGGCTCAAGTTCGATTCATAAATAATATTATAGGATTTGATTTAGGCTCAAAGTCCATTGAATTCGGTTCGACTCAACTCGAAATAAATAATTTTATTATAATTTTATTTATAAAAGATAGACCTCATTAAAAGGAAAAATTATTAAGTGAATCATGTTCACCACGTCATCCATGGTCCCAGGTAATCAGAACCGTTTATCTTAATTTTTTTAAAGTGAATTATCACTTTTTTCCTACGTGTAATTAATCGATGATAGTTATTAGTTAGTTATTTAAAGATGAACGATTTTAATTATTTGAATCATGAATGACGTAGTAAACCATATTCACCTAATAACATCTCCGTTAAAAGACACTTTCATAACCAAAATCACGGTAAGGAAAAAAGAGTGTGCTGACCAAATAAATCGACAGTTGCAGAAGAAAGAAGAAAGTACAGGATGCGACAGTTGCATCAAAACCCGAATAACATAACGTTTGATGCAGAAGAAAGAAGAGAATTGCAGGATGAAAATTCGGATGGCAACGAGAGAGCCAAATAAATCGTCCCTTTTTATTTGGTTCTCTTCTGCTTTATTTTTCATGAGCTATGGCTATAGTGTTTTGGCCTTTGCATTCTCTTCAAAGACAATTCAATCTATTCCATTCAATTCACAGGAATGGAAGGATAAGCCCCATTATATTCCTCCCCCAGTGGTATGACAACGCAAACCTACCCTATATTCACAAGTATTCCTTTTCCATCTCGTTTATCTAAATCTATAAACAATCTTCAAGCTCAATGAAACTGATTCTATGACCACTGATCATGTAGTTTTATCTTAATATTTGATATTTTTAAAGTCTCATTATTCTTTGTCTCTTGTCTTGTATTTTAATATAAACTTACTGATTATATTCCCAGCACAAGCATCTCAAGGGACTTCCTTCCTTTTATCCTTTTAGATTGCAGTTTTTGTTATGTTCTTTAGATATTTTTGTTCTTGCATTAAATAAATGAAACCCAATTCTCTCTTGGCCTTATAAATTTGAGTTCAAAGTCTGTAAGAGATAAGACTTAAGCACATATAAGCTTTTTCTTACACCATTTTCTGTTGAGCTGCATTGGTATCTTGTATGTAATGGATAGAGTACGAGACCTGGCATCGAAGAAGGCCGCCGTGATTTTCACCAAGAGCTCGTGTTGCATGTGCTATAGCATCAAGACACTTTTTTATGAGCTCGGTGCTAACCCTGCGATTCACGAGCTTGACCGCGATCCTTATGGGAGAGAAATGGAGAGGGCTCTTCGAGGGTTGGGGTGTGATCCTTCAGTACCGGCTGTGTTCATCGGTGGGAAATTCGTTGGCTCGTCGAAAGATATCATATCCCTTCATGTTGATGGATCACTGAAACAAATGCTCATACATGCCAAGGCAATCTGGTTCTGACCATGATGTCAAAATCCCAAACTTAGTACTCTACTACAAGAGTAATAAACCTACTACCTTGTGGACAGGGGGAAAATGTTGTATTAGGGGCTTTGCTTTTTCTAGAGTTCCTTGAGTACTTTTTGTATGAAAAAATATCACACCTTTGAAAATATGTAAATATTAATGTATACATACATGTTATCTTAAATGTTTGTTGTGTTTTTTTCCATTTCCATGGCATACGAAAACAAATCAAGAAAAATTGCAGACTAATGAAGAAACAGACATAATTGCACAGTCTTAATCAACTTTCGGATCAGATGGTGTTCGAAACTTTTCTCTATTGAAGAACAATGTTTTTGTGGCCATGATGTTTATGACTGTATGTAACTCAGGTGATCGAAGATATTGTTCTGATCGAAAACTTGTCCGCTTACTGAATGTCAATCCCTTGTGTCATGTGCTGACTATTGCAGATTTTTCTGTGCTTTTATTCTTTCCATGGTGTTGATTAAATTTTAAAGAGAGATCAAATTGGATGGTTCCTTTGCAAGTTTTGTTGATGATTTTATACCTATTGATGTGTGTATGGCCTTATTTGAGAGACAGAAAGGTGATGCTGGAACCTTTTATGCCTCCAATCTTATTCCTCCCCATCCAAAACTTAAAAGGCGAAAAAGGGTGTTTCTTTTATCATGGTTGGAAGTTCCTAGATGCATGGATACTCATCCACATACATAAACATTTATGTGGTTATGGATATGTATGAACATATGATTTCTTAAATTACTCATGATGGAGAATCTGTCCTGCTCTCGATGCCATTGCGTACGTGTAATCATTCGCCAATACAGGCTCACTCGAACATGTTAAGGCACTACTGAAAAGAGTAGCAGCAACTGTATGCTGTATGCAGGAAGTGAAGTGAGCATATCTGTGTGCTCACATGTAGGAAGAATCATACAAATTGGTGGGCGCAACAGAATGAATTGCAGCCAACGAAAGCCATCACATTTTCAATACTCTATTCGTTGTCTTTCTGCATAAGTTTTCAAAGGAGGAAATTAAGAGTATCTGGTTTAAAAGTTGAGCCTCATCAGAATGTTCTATTGTTGTAAACTGACAAGCTAAAACACTACTTGATCCTTAAGTGAACCATCTTGTTTCGAAATTGTTGGTTATATCCGATGGCTATAGGCTTTATCGTCTATAACTTCGATGGTTTTAGTATTTAGCAGAAAAATTTGTTTGCCAACTTGTTGAAACCATGGAAACACAGTTGTCCCTATCTCATAAAGTAATTTTATTGGCATTAGCATCCAGGTAAAGGCACATTTTCTTTTTAATGTTCTTCAAACTGAGTCCTCTTCTATATGTTGTCCCTATAAATACTCTCTAGCATGGGACTTGAGTTCCAGCAACCTCAAGCTTTGAAGTTTGAACTCTTTTCTCTCTTTTCCCACTTCACCTTCTCCTGATCGACACTAAAGAACTTTGCATGTATTAAGCGGACATTGTCGATCCGGACTTTAACATGGACAAGGTGACAATATTGGCCTCAGAGAAAGGGGTAGTGCTATTCAGCAAGAGCTCATGCTGTCTGTGTTATGCAATCACAATTCTATTTCAAGAGCTTGGGGTAACCCCAACGATTTACGAGATCGACCAAGACCTTGAAGGCATGGAAATGGAGAAAGCACTTATGAGATTGGGATGTAACGCGCCGGTTCCGACCATCTTCATCGGTGGAAGACTCATAGGCTCGATGAATGAAGTCATGTCTCTGCATCTAAGTGGAGGACTATTACCTTTGCTGAAGCCCTATCAGACTTGGTGTTAAATTAAGTACTGTACAATCAATAAAATTAAGCACTCTAGCTATGGATTAGCTCTCCAGCAATAGCATATACTTTTCTTGTTTTGAGCTTTGCTTTCAATATAACCGAATGATTACTGCATGTTGTTAGGATGCTTCACTTTCTGCAATATAAATATATATATGTATGACAGTATGTACGTATATGAACACAAACACGAATAACGTAGAGAAGATGACACGTATAGGATAGTCGAATACTTTTAAGAAAAACGAAGAGTACGAGTATTCTGAACTTTATCTCTTGTTTGCCACCATTGGTTCTTCTTCTTTTACTTTATCTTAGATCAAGCAAGCAAGCTATAAAGTAGTGTTTTGTGTAGATTCCGCCATTGTTAATATGGAGACAAGCATATGGATTCTATTAAAGGGAAGGCTAAAAGCAGAGTCAATGGAAGGTGGGGTCCTACAAAGGGAATCAAACAATATTAAGAACTCATCAATTAAGCTTTCTAACAATCAATCTTGTCAGTCTTAATCATGCTCTCTGACTCTTCAAATGTCTCTTATTCTTTTTTATCATCGGTAACAGAGGTTGGACTAGTTTACTCTTTACCCTAGGTATGAGAGTATATTTTATAGTTAAAATGGGCAAGTTATAAAATTTGTTTAACTAATTGAAAATATTTTTTTATAACAATAACTTAAAAAATTAAATTTTAAAATTTGTAAAAAAATAACTTAAAATATTATCAAAAGTACAATATTTTAGGAATAACAATTCTTCCGTTAGCCATTTGGGTTAGAAGATGCGTGCTCTCATCGAACATTATATATTTATGCATATTAGACACATACTGAATATAAAATAATATAATATTTTAAAATTTAATATAATTGTATGAGTAAATAATAACAATGCCAGTTTGGAACTTCTTTCGGCCCAAAAGGCCGAACAATTTCTCCATTGAGCATTTACATACCCAAAATCTTAAAAGATAAATTAATAAAAGAAAACGTGGGATGAATTTACGAGAAGTCTTTGAAACACTATGTCAAATGGTTGATTAAATTTTTCATATTTTTTATTGAATAAAAAAATAAATATCGAGATTTAAGCTTACACAAATATATAATTTTTATTAATTAATTGATATTATTTTAGTTAAAAATGTAATTTATTGTAGAAAAATTCTACAACGGGTGTCGAACACTGTTGAATATTACTAATGTTGAACATCGTTGAACACCATTAAATTAATTAATAAAAATTTAAAATCTCAAGGACTCAATATATAATTAATAAAAGAGTGATAAACTTGATATATAATTAATAATTATATGATTAGTCCTTTAGATTTTTATTCTTTATAAATTAATTTAATAATGTTCACCGGTGTTCAACATTAACGATGTTCAACGATGTTCAACAACTGTTGTAGACTCGTCCCGAAAAAAACCCTCCAAAAAAAAACTAAAGAGTTTAATTTAGTTTTATTACAAGCAGTAAAAATGTATTAATTTACAATGAGATGTCACAAGTTAAACTGAAAGAGCTTAATGAGCTATAAAAAGGAAAGAAAGAGAAGGCAGTTGAAAGAGTTTCAGGTCTTCAGGGGGGAAATAACTAACAGTAACGTAACGACCACCTTTTTCTCTACTTGTTCATAACGCCCTTTGATTATATGAGCAGCCAATCATGTAGCGCCACGTAAAGAGTAAGGCTAATTTAGTCATTACGGCAAATCATTGTTTTGACGTGGCAAGCAAAGAATGGGATATTCCGTAACTATAGTGTACTGTCTCTCCTAAGTGTAATCGAGGCTGTAAAATCGCAGTACGAGACTACGAGTATAAATGGCTTCATTCATCACAGAGGTTTTTAAAATTCCAAATTAAGAACGAAAACTTCTCTTTCTTTTGCTTCATTCGACTCTATCTCTCACACACACCGACTCCTTCCGTCAATGGCTTCTTGGTTAGGTATTTTCTCTATTTCCTCTGTCGATTTTTTTTTCATTTTTGTTTGATCTTTTTACTGTTTTCTGGCGTTTTCCTTGATCCGTTTGGTTGGTGAGAAAAATAGATGAACAAGAGAACGAAAAGAATTGGAGAAGAAACGATGTTTGTTGTGATTTCGTTAATCCGTTTTATGAACTGATAAAACGGAGAAGGAAAGAAGGAAAAAGAGGAACTGAAAATCTGAAATCTTAGGTTTTAATTACATTTCTTCTCTGATTCTTTTTTTTTCTGTTGGTTAATTAGGTATTTAATGGAATTATTGTTGTTTGATTTTAATTTTCTTCACCGATCAGAATGAAATATCGAGATCTTTGACAATATTATTGTTAATTATGGTTATTTCTGATCTCTTTATATGTCTGGTTCTTGAATTTGAGTTCTGCATTTTGTTGAAGGAACACTGGAGGATAGCTAGTAACAAGGAACCTTACCAGTTACTGGCCAGATCATATGAAGTGCTCACTCTTTTGGCGAGGTTCTCAGGCGGTTGATTTGCATGCACTCTTACCAAACAGATTTCTTAGAGGATTTACTTAGGTTGGTTTGATGTAATGCAATTCTTATTAGAGTTCACCTTTCTCTAAAGGAATATGGAGAACAGTAGTAAAAGAAGTTGAAAACAAGTTGGGCGTTTTATTCGTTCTAGCTGGTATGATTGAAAATTACTACTAATACTTTGTGCGCCTCCCTAATTGAACTATGATAGTAAATTGAATCGATTATTCAAGATTGCAAGTGTAACTTTCCAGCAATGTGTATGTTTTAGGTTTGAGTTTTAGATATGGGGAATTTATTGCTCTTTGTTCAGGTGACTGAGGAGAGACTGAATTCTGGGACTAAATTTTTCATCTCTTATTACATTCGACTTGCAAGCATAGAAACGGAGAAAAAGGATGGGTGAGGAGCTTGTTGAGCTTAAATTCCGCATTTATGATGGGACAGATATAGCACACAGTACTTACGCTTCATCTATGACTGTTGCAAATCTTAAGCAAATGATTGTTGCTGAGTGGCCCCGAGGTTATTAATCTATTTCTGTTCTCGTGTTACCTCCTCTTAAATTATTCCTTTCTGAATTGTATACTTGGATTAACACCTTAGGTGCTCGGTTTGGTTGTTTTTGTCAAGTTTACAAGTATCAGTTCAGTTTTTCAGGTCTTTGCTTTAAGTTGATTTTCTATGTTCTGTTGATGGCCATGTCATTGATAAGTATCAATTCAGGATGAACATCGCCTGCATGGTATATTTAAAATTTCAGTATTTCCCTATGCTTATTTGAATGGCATTGATTTAGCCACTATGTTTATATTGTAAACAGAATAAAGCTCAATTTTCATTTTGATGATACCATTCAGTTTGAAGAAAAGTGCTGATGCTGGCCATTGTATATGAACTCATGTATGCAAGTGTCATGTCTATGAAATGTAAAATGATGGAATTGGAATTTAAATGTCTTGCATGATGATCCTCCTCCTCGGCAACTTCTGTCTGAGTTAATGGAGACTTCGTGTAATTTCAGACAAAACAATAGCACCAAAATCGGTGAAAGATTTGAAACTTATACATGCTGGTAAAGTTCTGGAAAACAACAAAACTCTCGCTGATTCCAGGATAACAATCGGCGACCAATGTGTTGGTTTCATTATAATGCACGTGGTAGTGCAGCCAACCACAGGAAAAAATAAGACAGGTTCGTCTAGTTCTCTTTCTAGGAAAAAAAAACATGTTTGAATGGATGTATTTCATTAAATCTTCTTGGTATTTAAGTATGCTTGGAATTAAGGTGTCTTTATTTAGTTTGTTTTCTTCATCAAATACAAGAGTTGCATCTTGCATGTAGATCCTAGCTGAATCCATGACATATAGATCTGTGTACGAATCCCCCAACCTGATTCCTGCAGTGCTATATATTATTCAGAAAAAAGAAATAAAAATAGCGGAAACAAAGTAGTTGTGAGGCCAGTAGAGAAGCTGGAAACAGAACAGGACAGATTTTCTTTTGTTTCCTGCTTCAGTGACAAGGCCCCTAAGGCTTACTTTGCCTCATCCTATTTCGCTCTCGTCTATATGGTCATTCATTTTACCCCAAACGAAGATGGGGTTTAAAGATGCATTAATGATAACTTGTAGTTGTTCTGTACATGCTTTTGAAAAGGAACACAGTATAATTGTCAGTGATCTTACTCCATAAGTTTCTCCTAGAGATGAAGGTATCTGACAATTGAATCTCATACTTGAGTCTTTCGTTTCAAGGTTTTATTTGCTTCTGGTTCTGGTGCGATCACAATTCTTTATGTTTGTGTTTTTGTTGCTTGTTCTTATGGTGTAATGATCTACAACATCTTGTTTCCCCTCGTGTTTTTGGTGCACTGCAGAAAAGAGCAAGAAGGAAATGCAGAAGCTAAATTCATGCGGGTGTGTTATACTTTAACCTGTAAGCATGCTCCCTCCCGTAATTGTCGTCATGTCATCGGAAAAAGATCGTACTTTTTTCACATCTATACTCGATTGGTTTTTACTTCGGAGATGGTGTTCATCTGTATACTGGGTACCTTGTTAGTATGATTACTGAAAGCTACATTGTTCCTTCTTTTACCATCCACTTATCCAGAATTTAAGATGACTCCTAAATATACAAATGTGTGTTTTTCTAAGTTCTACACACACACACACAATCATAACTCTATATCCATATCCATATTGAGGATATGGAATTTCGCATTCGCATTGCATTCGCTCCTTTTTTTCCCCTTGTGTGACAGTAAAAATGAACTACAAGGCGGCTCATCTCCCCCATAGAAAAAGTAATTGATTTTCAGTCCCATGTCTGTTAAGGATATATGTGATATTTAAGTATCATGAAGGTCTTACCTTAATATCACTCTCCAATCCATACCTATAATCACTTTATAGCCCCTATCATCAGTGGTTCTGGACAAGCGTAATAAAAGTGACCGTACAAGGCCTTCCGAAAAAGAGGGTCCCCAAATTTTGATAAACTATATTTATTAGACGATGTTAATCTCAGAATTCATTGAAAATTTTAAAAACGTAAGAAAGATGAGTTATAATTGTTAAAACGTTATAATTATTTCTTAAATATGACAATTGATTATAGAATGTTATTGATTATTACTATTACTATTATTTCAGTAAAACTAGTAAGGTTTCGGATAGACGTAATAGAAATGATTACACAGAGACCTCAAGAAAGGACATTTGCTTCTAAGGGCTATAATTTTATATCTAGTGAAGGTCATGTACAATTACTTTTAAGGACCATATTTTAATAAATTGCACAAACCCCGAAATTTTTGAACTACCCTTGATTATCATTATGGAATGGAAAGTGTTAGTTAGGCCTCGCACTAAAAAAATGGTTTTAAGAATGAATGAGAATGATATTCTTAAAATATTGTAAAAAAATACTATTACCGATAGTATTTTTTTAATAATAAGACTAAAAACAAATAAATATAAATATAAAAAAATAATATCCTTAACAATAATATTTTTTAACCTAACCCTCATAAAGAGAAAAGCAAAACCCATAGATTTTGTAGAAAACAAAGGCTGGCGCTGCGGATATGAAGTCAGAAGTTGTTGCATCCGGTTTGTTTTTAATAATTAAATCAATCTGGTCAAACGATCTAAATCATTTTATTAACAAAAGATAACTGTTAAAATTTGTGGCGTCGAAATTAGATGCGATTGAATTGAAATATGCTGCATATATATATATATATATTTTTCAGTTACACTTACATTTTTTAAAATTATATTTCTATTTTAATTTTTAATAAAATTCAGTCGACTATTACCGCCTAACGTACTGATGTCAATTGTGAAATACCAAGGAAGGAAAGTTCCCAGCCTCCAACGTGTCTTCACTGTCCTGCACCTTTTAACCTTTTCCATCCACTACCCACAGCTTTTCCTCGCTGTTCATCATTCATCACTTGATTTCCAAATTTATATAAAACGTTTCCCTGTCTCAAATTCCTTACAAAATCCCCTTAAAAACCTCATTTCAAACTAAATAGTAAGCCCAAACCTACTTCTGCCTCGTCCCTTGCTTAAATTTGTTTTCAAATATGTGTGGTGGTGCTATCATAGCCGATCTCATCCCACGGAACCGTGGCCGCTGCGTCACCGCCTCTCATCTATGGCCGCCTAACTCCCCTTTCGCTAAAAACAATGGCTTTACCTCAAACCCAGCCTCCAAGTTCAAAAGACCACAACCCGAACCGCCCTTGTCGTCTGGTACACACTATTTCCTTCCCTACTTTTGTTTTGTTTTGTTTTGCTTTGGGTTCCTTATTGTTTGTTTTGAAATTATTGAAAGAAAACGAAAAGACCAAGAAAAAATCTATACAGAGGAATAAGGCAACGGCCCTGGGGCAAATGGGCTGCCGAGATTCGTGATCCTCGGAAAGGGGTTCGTGTATGGCTCGGCACTTTCAACACCGCCGAGGAAGCGGCACGCGCATACGACAGAGAAGCTCGCAAAATCAGGGGAAAGAAAGCCAAGGTTAATTTCCCCAACGAAGGTGACGTTTTCTCCACCACCCACTACGATCTCAACAACCCCAGTTTCAATTCAAACGCTTCCATTTATCAACAGCCGATGAACGCTAATCTCAGTCATTACGGATTTAGTTACGATTTGAATGAAATCGGAGGGTACGCGACCGACCCGATTGTTATATCTGGAAACGAGAATAAAGGGTCCGGTAATGAGAATGTGAATCTGTGTTACGCACCAGCAAAGGGTGAAGAATTAGAAGACGAAGCTGAGAAACGCCGAGAGGCGACGAACAAGTGTCAAGAAGTAAATAACGAGGTACAGAAACTGTCCGATGAGCTGATGGCATACGAGAACTACATGAAATTCTATCAAATACCTTATCTGGACGGGGAATCGCCGACCCAAAACGGCGCAGCTCCGCAGGAGAGTGTTGTCGGTGAGCTTTGGAGCTTTGATGATGACGGCGTTGCTGTTCCGGTGACATCAACGGCTATGTGATTGAATTCGTTTACATTCTGGATGCTTTGGTCCATTGGGTGGGAATGGGTTATTTTCGATCATTAGTTCTTTGTGTTTTAAAAGATGTAAGATTCTCTTTGTTAATTAGAAATTTAGGATGAATTTTCATACGTAATTCTTTTTGATTTAATTTTTTTATCCTTTATCACAAGTTAAAAACCGAAAGTTAATTAATGTAGTATAATTTAATATAATTATATAATTAATTTTCAACTTATAATTCTAAGTAACTATTCAAAAGGTTATAAAAAGTTTAAATTCTGATTTTTGAGAATTTTTGTTAATATTATGAATAAATACTTGTAGAGTAATAATAAAATAATATTTGTAGAGTACTAATAAAATAATTAATAAAATAATATAATATTTGTAGAGTACTAATAAAATAATTAATAAAATAATATTTGTAGAGTAATAAATATTTAATATGTACCGTACAAGTCAAGTTCCATTGCAATTTGCAAGTTGAGAGTCACTCACAGTTTGGTCGTCGCCCATAGATTGAGTGTCGTATGATTTTGGTCTACCTATCAGGCTATCAGTACTTACAAATATATTAAATACATTAGCATTACAATATATACTATGAACTTTCAGAGTATCCTTAGATTCAATCCATTCGAAGCAGGATAATCTTTAAGAGCACGTGTATTAATTGAATTAATATTTAATTAGGAAATGTAAATACGATAATTTAAAATAAATAAAATTAAAAAAATAATTATGGTAAAAAAGATAATGATAATTATCTTAAAAGAATTTAAGTATTTGTGTAATATAATGTATACGTTGTCAAAAGAATCAAAATAAAACATAAATATATTATTATATAATAGCATCAATATACTAAAAACATGATTAGGTATAAATTACGCATCAGCTCAAAATCAATAAATTCTAATATTTATATTTTTAAAATTTTATCTCTAACCGTGTAAAAAATACATAATACATAATACATTAAAAGTGAATAAATTGGAGAACAACTAAACCTACAATATACACATATAATGAGTAACAGTAAAATAAATTATTTGGAGATCAAACTATCAAAATTCGAAGAAAACACACACATAAATTAAAAACTAAAAATTAGAATATAAAAACCAAACTCGAAACTTTTGCATTAAAAATTTCAAATTATCAAATCGAAACTCACAGTTTTTTATTAAAAGAAAGAACAATATAATCCGAAGATAAATTATAAAATAAACATGTGAGCCAGAATTTAATATAAAAATTTATTATTAGAACTATAATTGTTTAAGATATAATACATGTAAACTATTTTCATACATAAACAAGTAAAAACATAAAAAAAAAAATCATATCTAAATATAATCCATCTTTAAAAGTGTGACAATTCCAAATATATTATACTGGTGACAATGTAAGAAACCTCATGACCGAAAAATATTGTTGTATGTACATGTAAAAACCCTCTCAGTCCCAAACAAACATACAACAAATAAAAAATAATAAAACAAAGAATCAGAAATCACTCCAACGTGATTTTAATGGTTGGTTATACGAACATGTTATTTTCTACTTCCAGTTTTGCGTTTCCCAGCAGCAGCAGGAGCTGGCTGCCTACCATTGCGATGCAGAGGCTGGCCAACTCCAGTTCCTTGTTTCCTGGATGGTGAGGGCCCTGCCAGTGGATATGAATTTTTGCTGCAAATATTTATATGCATTTAGTAACATGCCCGAGAACATAAGTTGACCGAACACAATATTCGACATGTTTATATATATATATATATATGTGTGTGTGTGTGTATATGCATTTGCCTTACCTCTGCTCTGGGGTACTTGCAGATTTTGGAGTAGGTTTCTTAATCTTTAATCCAATCCCAATTCCATTGGTCACGGTGCTAAGTTTGGACTGATTGAATTGCCAAAGCAAATCAGGTTCGGACGAGTCGCTGGTAGCAGCATCAAGATCATCAATGTCATTGGTCGCGGCCATGTTGAGCCTAGTACCTCCCATGAACATATTATATGGTGATTGATCTGGGGAAATCTTAGAAGAATCTTGGAGATATTTCTGGAAAAAGACATCTGACAACTTCCCATTTTCTACTTCCCAACATCCTAAGGGAATGGCATCATGCTTGTTCACCATAACTTTATCCACCCACTCACCCGATCCCGGTTCTTTCTCGTCATCCCGGAAGTTTTGCGTAGGACTTGTAACAGGAGGCCAGGGAGGTGAATTTGCTAGTAACTCATCAAGAGCAAAGATTTGGTTTTCTTGCCTTAATGTAGTGTTGGTGGGCACCTGCAAAATGCAGAACTAGTGATTAAATTTAACCTCTAGGTCTACTAAAATATATACACATACACTATGTGTACTTGTGCAGAGAATGCATGAGATGATCTAAACAAGCAAGCTTTATATAGCATCTTTAGCGATCTTCTTGAACCGAATTGTTGTGTTATTCAGTAACTTTGGCAAGAAATTTCATCCAATCAAATATGGAAAACAATAGGTACCTTGATGTTACCCACATCACCCATGGGTTGCCTGGCCCCCAACATATTTGCAACCCGGTGATCAGGACTAAACGGCGACAAGTCACTAGTAGCCTTTGTTATGTATTTTTCAGAGCTGCCAGTGCTGGATATAGATTGCTGACTTTGCTCCGTTTCTCCCTCCTTCCTTGCCAATGCTGCCTTAAGGCTCGCGATCTGAAACATAATTCAGACAAGTCACCAAAAGGATAAAGCAGAAAGCCTTTGACATCTGTGGTGTCAACAAAAGGATTGCTGACTATGGTCTATGGAGATAACTTTGCTGACAAAATAACCTGTTCTTTGAGCTCTTTAACATCTGTGGTGTCTTTGTTCACTCGGGCAGCACCGAGTTCAACAGTAGCCACACGCTCTGCAAATTTGAGAGTACTTATTGTTTCAGACAGGGCATCAGGCTCCGGGCTTATGTGAACAAACATTAGTGTCTTTGCCTGCCCTCCTGAAAATACATTTCCAGTTCCAATACAATTGAAACTTCTGAAAATAAAGATCGAATGCAGTTCATTTGCTCCTAAGAAGTTTTGACAGTTTAAACCTACCAAGTGAATCTTGAAGAAGTTGAGTGAGTTTGCTGTTTCTGTAAGGAACATGTGGATTCTTTTGGGCAAGGGAAGAAATCACATCTCCTAAAGCTGATAGAGATTTGTTGATGTGTTGTGCCTCTTTTAGTCGATCCCCCGTCACCTCGGACTTGTTTACCCTCTCACTTCCTGCAAGGTCAACAAGATGCATGCAGCCTCGGAGAACAGTTCCAGTTGTTAAATCTCTTCCTTGAACATGGACGGTCAAGCAACTGCAAAGTGATAAAACAAAATTTAGTTTCAGAACAAAGAAGTATTTCAGGATAAAGCAGTATAAAGAAACAAAAGCTACCTATGAGATCGGCTACTACGGTCATTTAGAGCTGTCGCGCCAACTGCCCTATTCCTTTGTCCTAGGTTCATCAGATCAATAACATCAGATGTTGATGACACAGGCATGAGGCTTGCATCCGGTACATTGAGACCTGTCTGAGAACTGTTGCGAATTTCTAATGTATTACTAGATTAAGGATAACTGGACAGTAACTTTTGATCATCAAGCAACTTCTGATGATGTTCTAGATGAAATAAGAATGCTATGATAGATTTTTACATGTCACCAATCTGTAAATATAATTTTAATGTATGCTCTAACTGATAACATTATCTAAATTTATAACCTTGTAAGAAACAAAACCAAACGAAATGAGAAAAAGGATATCTTTTGTTACTTCCATCAGTAACAAGGAGATCCCTGACTTGCTCATTATAAATTTCAATCATTTGAACAGCAACTTCGTAGCAGAAGGTATCCTTTCTCTGTTCAGCTAGCATGAACAAATCGCCTAATGCCCTATAATTAACTCCTTGATTTTTCTCTGTTAGTTCTTTGGGTCCAGCCTGGACATGTATACCATCAAATGTCACTTAGTCCATGATTTATCATACTTTAAGCGAATAATTCAACCACTTGATGCCTTACCATAGTGTAAGTTTTTCCTGACCCTGTCTGGCCATATGCAAATATGCAAACATTGTATCCGTCAAGAACTGATCGAATAAGTGGCTGCATATCAGAAAATACCTCCGCTGCGAGATAATAAGATATAATTAAATATTGAATGATAAAATTGCAATAAATAAATCAACACTTGTGTTAGCAACCTTGAGTCGCAGATTGCCCGAAGACTTTGTTGAAGGTGAAGGACTTGCATCCTTTACCATTCTTTGATGGGATGTTGATAGTGAGGTTTCCGTCTTCTATATGATCCACAATGCTTAGATAGCTAGATTTACCAGACAAAAATGGTCTGACACGGCAATAAACACGGATACTTCCTGGTCCGACAAATTAGATAACCTTTCTAATCAACAAAAGGACTTAATACATGCATTAATCATTGTTAGAACTTAAGCAAAAGGTCACTTGCCTTTAAGGTCCTGCACTTGATTGTACAACTTGCGATTTTCTTCTAGAACCCTATGGTAACCAGAAGCAGCCTCAGCTAAGCCATGGATATTCATACCTGTAAACAAATACATTAAATTTAGAGATTAATACCATGCGTTGTATTTCCATAAAATGCAAGGAAATGCAAAAAAGTAGTGTTTAGAGCAAAGCAAGAATACCGAGATTGTTGAACTCTTCATGAAATTTCATTTGCATGTGTTGCATGCCTGCTTTTGTGGCATTGATATTATGCTTTAGCTCCTGCAAAGTTTATAATTCTCATAAGTGCTTTGGTGAAGCACAAAGTCGACAAGAAAAACGAATATACTACACAATTAGCTCCCACCTGAATATCTCTTTGTTGTTGATCAAAGATCATTTGCAATTTCAGAGATTGACCTTTTAGTTCATCATCAGTGATGTTATGAAAGCAATTGTTTTTCTTCATCGCTTCGATGTTCTTTGCCTCAATCTAAATCATCATAAATATGGGGAAAAGGTTAGAGAAACTCAAGCTACATCAGTAACACATTCAAGAAAAGTCATCCAGTGAACATATGTAATAGATAAGGATTATTAAATACCTTTTTGTCCCCAAGAATTGGTTTCGGTAGAGGCTTATTGAAATCAGAAGCAGTGATGTCATTCGAAGTTGTTTTCGTCTTACCATTTGGAGAAAACAATAAATATGTGGTTAGTAAAGATTAATCTGTAGTTACATAGTAAATAACTTTTCATACTCCAATTTTTAAGCAAAAATTTTTGCAATTCTGAAAACTAGCATACCTCTTCATATTGGCTGCCAATTCGATGCTCAAACTCCTCTACAACTTTACCGAGCAAAGATTCAACCAGCTATCAGCAATCAAATATGGCGACGTAAGTAGCGGTTATGGCAAAAGGATAATCAATATTTATGACATCACAACGAAAAAGAAAAGCAAATATCAGGAAGACGAAGAATGAGTGAAAGATCTCATTATTCAACACAACAAGGAATATCAGAGCCAACTAGACAACCCAGTCTTTGCACTCATAGGAATAAGATAAAGGTAACAGAAAACTACTAGTACAAGATAATCCTTTAACCTTTTAGCTAAGATAAGCAATGAAGTACCAACTCGAGTTCGATATGTTTATTTGCAGTAACAGCCAGCAAAAACTTACCATTGGAACTTCTTCAGGCTTTTTATCTGTTAAAATGGCCCGAACCAGCATACTTAACGAACCAGAACCAGCCTGCTTGTACAGTAAGAACAACTTCATTCACATTGACCAAATAGAATATAAAAATTTTGGGGTAATTTAAAACAGTTAAAGCTTACCAACCATTTTATTAGTATCAATCTCATTCGCATGACCATTGGATGTTTTTTCGTGCATCGATGAAGTCCTTTGGAAGGAGTTCATGAAAGGCTCTGAAGTTTTTCTCACAAATGGCTTGGCCAATGTGGTGGTTGAAGGTTTTGCATTTCCACCAAATTTCCACACTCCATTTCCACCAGAAAGCTTCCATTCGTTATAGGACTTGAGCGCTAGAACACAATTCACCACTTTTGCAGATTTGCCTCCCTGAAGAATTTCAACCAAATTATGAATAAATAACCAATTCAATGAAACCTGTTTCTTTGGAAACAAAAGAATAGTTAAAATATATATGAAAAGCACAAATGCTTGGAAAACGAACTTGTTCTAGATCAGATGCCTCAAATGTAGGAAGTCCCAGTTCTTGGCCAGCTACCAAGAAATTCCTCACATTTTCAAAGTATTGATATGCTGACAGTGCAGCTCCATCAGGTACGGGAGCTGCATCACATGGACGTTCCACCACCTAAAAATCAACCAACCACACTGAAATTAATGGCAATTAAAGATAAAAGTCAATTTAAAGAAAAAAGAAAAAGATGTTTCACCTTAGGCACAGCTCCAGGTTGAACTTTATTAAGAACATTGCAGAGGACTATTCCACTCCTCAAACCAATCCTGAATTCTTCCTCCGACGGCTCTGCCGGCAAATCTTTAGCTGCAACAATTCCAACCATCTGCCTCAGCCAACCAGCCGCTTCATACCTCCTTGAAGCTGCCATTCAAGAGATCATCACGTTCATCTTTTTTCTTTTTGTTTTAGAATTTCATTGGTAAATTACTATGAATTCAAATTTTACTCACTACAAGGCATAATTAATCTATTTTGTTTAAAGAAAAATATAAAATGTAAACGATCAATGATCTAGAAAAAAAATGCAAGTCTTCAGTAGAGAATCAATCATCATTTAACAAAATCCAGATGCAGACGTTAAAGAGAAACAGATAAAATCAAAATACCAGCTAACTCAGCTTTTCTAGATTCCAAATCAAGATCTTGGGAGCGATTGCCGTGCTGTTGCAACACATTTTCCACAACTGAAGCAACCGAAAACGACAACATTCCCTCTGCCGCCATTTTCCCTCCAGTCTCCACAAAATTTTCCCAGAAAATAAAATTCTCACAACTCCACCATCCAGAAAATCAAAACCGAAAATCCCCCAAAGGAAACCAGATTGATACTGAAAAAAAATCTCCCAAATGACAGGAAACGAAGCTTAAAATGAGAGATCAGAAACAGATAGAAAATGAGATAAAAAAGCAAAGTTTGGTGGATTTTTTGTATGTGGGGAAGTGGGAGTTGAAGTTTCCTTTTTGTGATATTAACACTGAACTTCTACAACACAATCACATTCTCCATTGCCCTTTTCTTTAGCTTTCTCTGTACAAAGTAGAAACGAAAGCTAATTCTGCTTTACGGTTTATAGTTATATTATACTATATATTTACGCTGCTTTGAATCTATCCTCCGTCTACCAAATCTACTGTTACTCCAAGCCTCTCTCCGGACCTGTCTCCGGACCTAAAGTCGTTAGGAGCGAAGTCTTCTCTCTGCTTTTTTGAATCCAACGGGTTTTTTGCCCAAGGGGCGGAGTTTCAGGTGCTCCCTTGGCGCGTGGAGTTAAAACCTGAAAGCATGATTACGAGGAGGATTAAGGTGGTAATTACATGATTTTTTTATTTATCGAAAATATTGAATAATTTAACTTGTTAATAAAAATAATCAATAATCTTCAAAATAAGTGATTAAAAATTTTATGTTGATATTTTTCCCTTAAATTATTAATTATGGGTTTTAGATTTATTATGAGTAAAATTTCCCCTTTTCTTTTTAAATAGAAATTGTTAAAAGAAATAAGAAAAAAAATATGATTTCATTACTAAAATGTGATCTATATCCTTTTAAATCCAAACTTTCTGACGAAGTTAGAATTAAACATCGGGAGGGATAATTATCCATTAAGTCAGTGACGGATTCACGTTTAGTACAGGCAGGGGTGGTTCAAAATTTTTTGGAGCCATGTGCAATTTATTAAAATATGGTCCTTAAAAGTAATTGTCCATGACCTCCACTAGTTATAAAATTGTAGCCCATAGAAGCAAATGTCCTTTCTAGGGGCTCCTGTGCAATCGTTTCTATTGTGTCTATCCAAAACCTCACTAGTTCTACTGAAGCAATAGTAATAGTAATAATCAATAAGATTTTATAATTTTATAATCAATTGTGATATTTAAGAAATAATTATAACGTTTTAACAATTATAATTCATCTTTCTTAATAGCGTTTTCAAAATTTTTCAATGAATTTTGAGATTAACATCATTTGATGAATGTAGTTTATCAAAATTTGGGGCCCCTCTTTTTCGGGGGCCCTGTACGGTCGCTCCTATTGCGCCTGTCCAAAACCTTCACTGAGTATAGGATAGACAATGGTTCATCTTAAATTTTTTAAAGTTTACGTATTTACTTTTAATTTTTATGAATTAAACTCTAAATTTTTATAATATTTAAAGTTTATGCTCAATTTGATAAAATTTTAGATCCGTCACCGTTTTAAATTCGACCTTTTAACTGCATTGCTGAAGAAAAACTTATCGAAAAAGTATTTTTCTAGTCTTACTGAGTTTTCAAGCCAGGAATAAAATAATAATTCTTTATCTTACCAATAATGTGGTTAAAAAAGTTGGGTTTTTTTTTCTTCTAATAAATCAAGTACTTAATGAGAAGAGATGGTGCATGTGCTTTGGATTAGTAGGTACTGGGCTGCTTTCTGTGATGGAGCAACGGTTGTTGGAACATGGAAACGGTTAACCAATAGAGCTTTGCGTCATCTTAAGACAGAGTTGGAGTTGGCTGGCCGAGGAGTGGGATGGAATGAAAGCAAGATAGAAGAAACCAAATCCCACTTTACTTGTTGATCTTGAGGAGTAAGTAAACCCATAAGTTTAAGTGGGATACTTTTAACTTAAAATATTATAGAAAAATTATGTATCGTTAATAGACCAATTAAAACAAAAATATGGTGGATTATTGTTTCATAACATTACTAATATGTTCTTAAGTAATGTAACATTCTTACGAGAAATGTTATATTTTGTATTTTTTTAATCAATTATAGTAATTACAATAATATTTATTTTAAAATATATTTTTAATTATTTATTTTTAATCGTTCAATCATTATATTATAATATTGATACTCATACATCTCTGTTTCAAATTATATACAAAACATGAAGTACCATTTTATGGTTTTACACATTTATATATTTAATTCATTCAATTTGTCCATAATAATTTCAAATCCTTGGTTTGGTACCAAACCGAATAGATTTGGATACGAACCGGAACGGCCTCAAGGGGTCCCACTTCACGGGTCATTCGGCAAACATTTATTTTCAAGGCTCGGGTCCTGCTTAAAACGACCAGGATCTTGGCATTCTATGAAAGACAGGCGAATCAGATGCCACCGTGTAGCACACGCGACCGACCACATAACAGTTTTGCGATTAGGGGTGAAGTAGGGAATAACCAAAAATTTTAATGATTTGAATCGATGATATAAAAAATAATCAAAATCATTAAAATTCAAATAAACAACATATATTTAATCATATTTGATATTTAATATTAATAAAAATGGTATATCATAATAAAAATAATAATAAAATAATTAATATTACTAATAAATAATTTAAATGCTTTAAAACTTCAATAATTAAAATAAATTTTAAAAAATATAGTTTAATGATAAATTTACATAATTTACCTTATAGATTACGGAAAAAATGATAAAATCTTAATCGTTTAAGTTATTTATATTACGTGTAAATCACATATTATTTTATATATTAATTAATTGTTATTATAATATTATTTTTTAGTATCTTATATATTCCTAAAATGATGGACAACCGATAATCATTAATTTTACAATTAATAATTACTAATTTTATTAAATAAAAAATATTCTAAATTACAAAAATGATTTATATAAAAAAAATAGGTTAATCATAAATTTTTCCTAAAATCATTATAGTGTACAACTTACCCCCTTAAGAAAATATAGGACCAAACAATAATTACCACTCTGGTTTGATAAATAAGCTCAACTGGTGCTTTACCGTTAATATTTGAGACATTCACACGTTACGTGAACTGCAATTATGGTAATAATGCCAACTAAACCATGATTATATTAATGAAATATAAATTTAATGCGGGCAATGGGCATCAACTTTTTGGTGCAGGATCATTATTAAAAATATCAAACATTTTGAAATAGTTATTTAAAATTGGGTAAATGTTTTTTTTTTCATAGTTTAGTTACTAATATTATTTTTTTTCTATTTTAGTCACTAATATATTGTTTTTTCATGTCTTGATTCCCAAACATTTTTTGTCATTAAACTTTTTTTTCGTGATTTTTTAATAGTTAGTGATCCACATAAAAATAATATTAATAACAATTTTACTAAAAATAATAATTTAGTGTAAAAAAAAACAAAAATAATTTAATGATTAATAGTATTATTTATCCTTTAAAATATTGGAAATGGAAAGAGTTTTATCAATATTGTTAAGGGGAAATTTTTAGAATAATCGAATCCAAAATTAAATTTTAGATTATAGAGTGTTTTTAATTGTACTTTAGATTTCAGGTAATTTTTATAATGCATATGACAGAACGTCATGTGCATATGGCGTTGTCCCTAAAATTTTAATATATATATTTAAAAATAGAGAACGCAGTGATATCTTCTCTAATCGTTATTTGTATGTGACGTTTTTTCACCCGTATTATAACTTTAAACCCAAATTCTAAAATAAATTTTAAAAACCATATTTTTCTTAAATAAAATCTATATACATTATAATATTATATATTTTTGTTGATGCATCCCCATTGCAATAGGTCATTTAGACTTTATTATATTTGTTTTAATATCATTCCCATATATGAAAACAATAATAAAACATATTGTGCTATGTTTTTTATGGCTTAGGACAGTGAAATCTGGATTTTCTGAAGTAAGAAACAAAATATGGAATTAATGATATCTTAAAGTTTGATACAAAGAACCAAACAGAGAGATGTACCCCGATACTAGTAGTGGACCTATTGACAAGATTAGATGCCACGTGTTGGTCATTGGAATCTTGGTTTTGGCATCCTCTTAGTGTCACATCGATTAATTATATACTGGCGAGATGGTGGATGGTTGTAGGTTGAGCGATGGAGTGGATATTAATCTTCTTTAAAAAAAATTGGGATCCCTAAATATTAGGCATAAAATTTAAAAATAATTTTAATGTTTATTTAATAATCATTTTAATATTTATAATTTTAGAATAATTTATATTTTAACATTTATTTTAAGTTATTATTTTTTTACAAATAAAAATTATTTAAAAAACTAACAATAGATAATTTAAAATAATTTAATAAAATGATAAGTCAACAAAAAAAATTATTTCATATTTTATATAAATTTATAAAATTATTTATTAATTGATGTAATATTTTTCAAGTAAATACATTTGTCTATATAAGTTTATGACGTTATTTTAGATAATTTACTCACAATTGACCGATAATTTTTTTATAAAAAAATATTTTAATTTAAAATAAAATATTAAAAATTAATTACTTTAAAAAATAAAATAATTATTCTATCAAACATGGGAAATATTTTTTTTAACTTTTTACCTAAATATATTATAAATACTTAAGTCATACTCGATATATTTTGAGTACAAAGATCTATATAAGTACATAATGATTTTAGATTAAAATATTTATGTTTCGTCGAGTCACGTAGATATATATAGAGAGAGCAGTGATACATTATATTTTTCTTATTTTTATTAAAATTCTATTAAATTCTATTAAAATCCGTCGAGTCACGTAGATATATATAGAGAGAGCAGTGATACATTATATTTTTCTTATTTTTATTAAAATTTTGAATGTTTGTAGTACTCTACCCTGTTAATTAAGGTAATTATTGTTTTCAAATCATATCTTCAATTGAAAATTAAAAAAATCATCATAAATATAGAACATCGCAAAAACATTTTAAAAATAAAAAGTTTTATTTAAAAAAGTTTAAAATAAAATAAATTAATCATTTAATTTTTTTAAAAATAAAAAATAATTTAATTATTAATTACTTAACTTAAATAATAAATTAAAATTATTTTTTTTAAGAACGCACACGCGGCAATAAAAAAATTTGAATCAGTTTTATTTTGAATAAAATTATATTTAAGATTTTTTTTAATTTTTACAATATTTTCATATTACAAATTTTGTTTAAAAATCCATTTTTTAAACAGTTACTACCTAAGGAGAAAAAAAAATGAATTCTATTTTGAATAAATATTAAATACACAACATAAAAGAAAGTAGGTGTCAACCAAAAGCTAACCAACTAACAACTTGCTCTAAAATTATTAACTTGTTAAAAGAACTTTTAAGTTTGTAATGAAAATAATGTTAAAATTTAAATTCAAATACTATAAAACAAAACATTTCTCGAAAATAAATTTTTTTCTCCACAAAACTGAATGATATTGGTTGGTCTTTCTGATCAGAAAGGAAAACCCAACAATGTCCACAACTACCACTAAAGTGAAATATCAAAAAACTGATAATATAATAAGATGGCATTCATGAAGGAAGCAAATCATCCCTTTTCACTTAAGGGAGAGCTTAAGTTGGGACTGACAAAATTTAAAAAAAAATGATAAAACAAAACTAAGAAGCCGGAATATGGGGTTGCCGCTGCTGCATGCCGTCGTACTTGCATCCCGATAGTGGGACGCAGTAAAAGAATTTAACTACCGCACGAGGCAAAGTATGTCACCCGACTCATTCACCCTGTCTTTATTGAGATGACTTCTAAAGAACATATATTGGAATTCACTTCAATGATATGTGAATACAGAGACACAAAGGAAACCCCCACACCAAGCTTCCGTTCTACTCCAATATGCATCCTGTTAATTCCTAATCATGTTAGGACATCCAAGTTGCGGGACTAAACACATGATAATTGTCAAAGTACAACTAAGCAATCAGGCTTTGCAACGGCATCGTCGAATTGCTTTACACATTATGGGCCATAAGCAAGATGTGACACCGACACTGACATGCTTCAGATCAAAAGCACAAAATAATGCAATCTACAAATGACTTAAAAGACGTAAAGTTGTATTTACAGTTCATTAAATTAGTATAAGAACAGTTATTAGAGGATTCAGGTCAGACCAGAGTGATTAGTGTAATGATTAACGAGCACAGCCATATAATCCCCATATATTGCAGCCTAGAGTTAGGTTTATGAGAGCAACCAGCAATTTAACAGAACAAACTCGGTTAATTTCTTTGGAAAAGGAAATCAGGCTTTCAAATGCATACCTTCAACTGAAATTGAATCCACCAGAAGGAACAGGAAGTTGATTGCCTCCAAATTGGAACCCAGATTGCGAAGCATCACCAGAGGGTAGTGGTTCATCCTCTTCTTCCACCCAATATGTTTCAAGAATCTTCACTGCCTTCTCATAGATTTCATTGTTGTCGTGACTTTGGAGGTTCTCAATCTTTTCCAAACCCTCAGCATCATCAATTAACTGGGCATAGAGATTGACCTCTCCGGTGTGACCCAGATTTTTCTCTGCTTCCCCAACCTTCAGAATGTTTTCAAGTCCTTCTAAACAAACCGTGACAATTCTTGGGTCAGGACAGTTTAGAAGATCACACAGTGGCTTAATGCAACCTTGGCTCACAAGGAACCTAGCAAACAACAAAGAAATTAATTATTTATGGAAACTTGCATCAATCAGAATCAGAGAATGATTAAGACAGAAAAAATACTTTATTTGTTCATGGGAACCACCAGAGGTAGCATTTGAAATTGCCCATGCAGCTTCTTTCTTGATCTCAAACTCTGCCTCTTGAATTAGCTGGACTAGAGGGGCAATAATGCCAGCACCAATAACAGCCTGCAAAGAGTTTTCAAAATTCATTCACCACTGAAATTCAAACTAACTGAATGGGAAAAAAAAAACTAAAAACCCATCAACGTGTTGTACTGAAAAAATTAGCTTACCTGAATTTGATCTACATTTCCTGCAGTGATGTTTGAGATGGTCCAGCAAGCTTCCTTCTTGATACTCTTTTTATAATTGTTTGTAAGCAGGTTCAGAAGGCATGGAAGAGCTTGGTGGTTTATAATACACTGAGAGGGAAAAAATGAAGCATCAGAGTACTGAAAGCAGAGGCATCCTACGGCAGTTACATGAATACAAAAATTGCAACCCGAAGAAAAGCACAAGAAATTGCCTGAACAATCGACATGTAACGTAATTTAAGGCATAAACTAATTCACCTCATAATATGCCCAATTAATCGTAACCAGGAGCACATTATTCATATATCGATCAAGAAGCAAAACACAAAATATGATAGAATCAAGGAAGACGTGCAATTTATTTTTGTGACCTACAATCCTTACATACATCACATCTTTTCGGTTCTAAATGCTCCCCAGCAGTACCTTACTTAAAGTTTAATGCATTACTCTGGCAATTTTCTATATGCAAATTAAACATAAATTGAAAACCAAGATTGCTACTTTTCATAATAAAACCCAACAGTAAATCTTCAGTAGCAATTTACCAGTTTTAAGTCTTCAAGAAAAATCATTGACATAATCAAATCAGATGAACAAACAACACTTAAGTCAGAGTTGAGATGTCAAAAATATCTAGCTAGTCAAGCTGAGAAACACAATAACGGATTCTGCATTAATATCAATAAATATCAAGCTGAGCAATGCACCAATGGATTCTACATTGATATTGTTCAGAACATTGTCATCAACATGTTTATGTAATGATTCCTGATTGAAAGCAAAAGAAAAGGCCACAAAAAGATGTATATTGTATAGACTGTCAAGTTAATGTTTATAAGAATATAGAACTGTCCTCATATGGTTTAAGCAACAAAGAAGAATTAGATGAATCAGATTCTATTATACTATGTTGCGTGCAGTCACATACCATATTTGAAGAGAAAGATATTGAAACAACAGTAAAGAAGTAACAAATTTGACATCAAATAATCCATACCTGAGTCTGCATATCATCCCCTGTAACGATATTTCCAACTGTGCGAAGAGCGGGAATTAGGACAGTTGGGGATGGATGACTAACAATATTTCAAAAATTCAGATATTAGAAAAACCGTGGGGAAAGACAAAAATAAGGAAAATAAATATATTAAATCCAAATTAAATGTGATAAAGGAAAGAAATCAAGCACATACGTCAAAAGCTCAACAAGTCTGGGGCAGACACCTGCATCGATAACAGCTTGGATTTTGTCATTAGTACCATCTGAAAGATATGATAACGCCCAACATGCATCTGTAAGGACTTCCTCATCATTTGAATGGATAAGACGCTCAAGAGTTGGCAACGCCGGTTTTGTCTGCTTATTAAATTTCAAAGGAACAATGTATTAGCAAAAGAATCATAACTCCAACATTGTGTTAAAAGAAAGTCGCACCTGCTCAAATGAAGGCTGTGGCTTTCCCCGGCAAAAGTTGGACAAACTCCAAGTAGCATTTCGCAACATAGAGAGCTTTGCGTGTTCATTAAATTGTGCCAACAGTGGCATCAAGGCCCCATGGGCAAGGACCAAGTCACGGCATTTAGGAGAATCACCGGCAACATTTCCTAATGCCCAAACAGCCTAAAATTCCAAAATAATAATGACCTTCATGAGCAATGCAAGTAAACAGTACCACTGAACAAAATTACTTGCACTCGGTAATACATACCTGTTCACGAACATCATCAGCTGGAGAACCTAGGAGCTTAACAAATATAGGGACAGCTCCATGATCAATTACAACTCTGGTGTTTTCTGATGTCCCGGAAGCAATATTTGTGAGAGCCCAAGCTGCCTCAAACTACAACTCAAAAGAACAAAAAAAAAAAAAAGGTTAAAATGACAATACTATCAAAACAATAGGAATTTTTTTTACGAAAAAGAAAATCTTAATAACCTGAAGCTGTGGGAAGTCATCCCTTGCAAGGAACTCAACAAAGCGAGGAATAACACCTGACTGTACAACTTCGTTGATCGGAGGACTACGTTCTGCAGATAAAATAAAAGTGAGAAATAACCTCAAACTTTGCAGAGCTAAAATGAATAGCAAGCAAGAAAAAAAATCAACCTATTGATAGAAGCTTTCTGAATTGAGTTGTTGCCTCAAGCTGCATGTTCCTGTCATCTGTCCAGACACCGGCAACCATGGCGGGAAGACTTTCTAACTACAATTATATTATAAACAAGTCAAATTCATGTTAAATTAAATAGTAAAATCAGTAATCTAAACAGGTATTGTGCATCATTTACAGTTTTTTTTTCTTCTTCTAATCTGCAGTCTATAACAACATTAACTCTATTAATATACAAATTAACCAATCGAAATAAAGCAATCGCCAATAAGCTCAATGTAGAGATTCACGCACAACAATAAGTTAACCCTATCTATCATTCAAGATCTAATGGATCAACTCGATCAATCAGTAGAACATACCCTTTTCTCGGAGCCGGCGGTGGAAGAGAGCTGTTGCTGCGGTTGTTGAGCAGGAAGTCCTTCGCGACGTTTCTTAAGAAGGTTCTCTTCTCTCTTATTCTTTCGGATCTCGACCATATTGTCTTCTCTCCTCCTCCTTCCTTCCTCCGCATCGACCGCCACCTTGTACCTGTTCCTACGGACCTCCGCCCTCGCGTTCGGTCTTAGAGACATCGTCGCTTCTTATTCCCTCTTACAATCCGATGGAACCGCAGATTGATTGCCTGATGGAAACACGATGGACGATCTCGGGAACCGCCGATCGGTTGTTTGAAAGCGAGTGGCCGCGGCTTTTGGAAGATAGTGAGAGTCTGAGAGAGCTTTTGGAACGTTAATTGAACGGGACGGGAGAGTGATGTTTGTTTATAGAGGATTTCTTTTCTTCTTCTTGAAATTATTTATTATTTGTGTGATGCTATTCGGGCTTTGATTTCGTTGTAATAACGATAATGCCACTGATTTTGAATTTGAAAGTTGGGGGAGCCCTAACGTACCATGCTGTTATGGAATCCAGCTCATTTAGATACATTAATATTTTCTTTTAGAAAAAAAAATACAAAAAGGAAACTTTTTCAAATCCATCTGGAAATCAATGAATCGTAATTTTAAAATTTAGATAAAAGAAAGTAAATATCGAATTATAGATCATAAAAATCTTATCTTCATATTTTTAAATTATTATAAATTTCATAGGTGATTTTTTAGGTCGTATTCTATTTCGGTCGTTAAAATTAAAAATAAATTATTTTATTATTTATATTTTTGTTTATTGTCGTTTTAATCACTTAACCGTTAAATTTTGTTAATTGATGTTAATACGATAATGTCACGTTAATAAAAAAAATAATTTTAGATTTAATTCTCAAACTTTTAAAACATTATTTTTTTTTCAAATCTATTATTTTTTGTAAAGATGATGAAAAATAAAATTTTAGAAATTTAAGGATTAAATTTAAAATTAACCTTTTTAACGTGCCATGTAGTCATATTAATGAAGGCTAAAGCTCGAGTATCAAAAAGATAATAATATAAAATATAAGTGATCAAAATAATTTTTTTAAATTTTGATGACTAAAATAAAATATACCCTATAGAAGATTACCCTTTAAATTAATATGATATAATATAAAATATAATCCTATAAATGCAGAAAATAACTTGTAATTTATACAGGGATAATAACACCAATAGCCCTCAAATTTATAGCAAATCTTCTAATATGGTATTTTATTTTGGAAAACATCAATTTTAGTACCTGAAGTTTTATTCTATTTACTAAATTGGTACTAACACTAAAGTCCCGTTCACTATTGTTTTTTCTAAAATATCTTTTTGGACCCATAAACTATGTTAAACAAATATTTTCTAAAAGAAAAAATAAATTTAAATTTTAAAAAGTTTTAAAACCCAAACAGAAAGATTAAAATTTTTAGTTTTACGGATAAAAATATTTTTAAACGTCAAATTATAATCGTAATCTTAAATTTATTATCTTATATTGCGTTTATTTTATGATTTATAAACTTATAATTTTTTTTACCAAATTACATTATATGAATATAAATTATTTATTAATATAAACATTTAATATATTCTTGGTTAAATTTTTAGATAAAAATTATTTATTCATTAATAATTTTTACTATAATTTAAATTGATATTATAACTTTAAAGAACTTGAATATCATTTAAATATTTTTATTAACTTACAGCCTCAAATCTAAAATAATTATTTGTTTTTTAAAAAATATTTTTTTTACAACATTAAACACTTATATCTAAACAAAAAAAATCCATAAAACTAGATATTTGTAGAAAAACTTATATCCCTAAGTCATAAATTTCAAACTAAAAACTCTAAACCATAAAATCTATTTTCAAATCTTAAAATCTAACAATAAATCCTAAACTTTAAATTTTAACCTCTAAACTCTTAACTAGACGTCTGTAAAAAAATAAATTTTTTACAAAATTTCTCATTATATATGTAATATTTAGTATTTTGTTATTTTTTATATGGATCAAGTTTAATCGTATTTTTTAATGGGTTAATTACAGCGGAAGTCACATTGTTTGCCTCCAGTACAAATTTAGTCACCGATTTTGAAAATCGAGCAATATAGTCACATACGTTTTCGGGATGTAAACTTATGGTCACTGAGACGTTTGTTGCCGTTAAACTTTAATGGGAAGCTGATCTGTCATAATAAGAAAATGATAAACTACTTAAATAGTCCCAAATTATTCTTTTACTTATGTTTTATCTTTAATTTGACCCTCAAGATTTTAAATCTTTATATTTTCACCATATTCTCAAACAATAAATTTACAGAGAACAATGAATTTGTACTACAATAATATTAGCTATTCAGAAACTGAAATACATGCATGCTCAAACTTGATGCTTTTGAAACACGTACAGGAAGCTGAGATTACCTTGGATATGGGCTATTCTTAATCTTTTTCTTCTCATATTTCCTCCATTTGTACCCATCATCCATCACCTCAACTTCATATTTGGTTCTGAAAGCAATTTTAGACTGCCCCATATCCTTCCCTTATTGTCTTCCCATAATCCTCATTTCTACAAATCAAAATACAGAAACAATAATCAAATAAACTTAACAAACCAACATATATATAAAATCATACTACATAAACAAAGAAAGGGAATTCGTTTACGTTTGTAACATATAATCAACACGTACGCTATTTCCTTGAACCTTACAATCCCGACAGAAACCATCACTGACGGAAAAAGAATCGTGGAAGCAGTTTCTATATGAGTTTCAGTCTGGGGTAGGAGTAGAAAATCTTCAAAGTCCAGGGGATGATTGTTGAGCTCCACCTCCAGGGTGTGAGTGCAAATAGGGTTTACGTTTGAGTTTGATGATGTTGTGTGGAAGGAGGTGGTTGAGCTTGACATAATTGAGTACCAGAGGGGGTGTGGAACATCAAAGGAGTTTGAAATTTCTCTAGCTTCCAATTACCTTTAGACTGAAAGAGCTTTATAAGTTTAGTTTTTAAATGAGTTTCACGAGGACTTACTTTCCTTGCGAAAGAAAATCAGGAGCTGAATAAAATCAGGCAGGATTTTGACGCGGCATTGAAAGTCAAGCTGACGACATTCTAATAGGCGGCCGAAGCTTAGCTTTCGACTAAAATGCATTCGGAAAGGGTCGCTGAGCAAGAGGCTAAAAGGGAATCTCTTAATGATGATCATAAAGTCAGGCCGCAACAACTTCTGTTAGAAGCTGAGGCTGCAAGAAAAGAAGCGAGATGAAGAAGAATATCAAAACGCTAAAGAAAAAAACTGAAGAGGCAGAAATGGTGGTGAAGGACGTAAAACAAAAGCTGGAACACATATTGGAACAGGCCGAAGAAGCAAAATCGGTAGAGAAAAAGGCACTTGACGAAATGCGGGTATTAGAAAAGGGGATCGGTAATGGGAAGTTAAGGATTTCCAAGGAGGAATATGAAGCACTGAAGAAGAAAATAGATGAACACGAAAATTTGTCGGAGCAGAAAATAGTCGCAGTCATGGCGAAACTGAAAGCGATAATTGCAAGCAAAAATGAGGCAGATGAGAAGTTGGAATAAATCTTGAAAGCTTAGCTCAGATCAGCTTGAGAAGATGGTGAAAATATAAAGATTTAAAATTTTAAGAGTCAAATTAAAGATAAAACATAAGTAAAAGAATAATTTAGGGACTATTTAAGTAGTTTATTATTTTCTTATTATGACATATCAGCTTCCCGTTAAAGTTTAACGGCAACAAACGTCTCAGTGACCATAAGTTTACATCCCAAAAACGTATTGCTTGATTTTCAAAATCGGTGACTAAATTTGTACTGGAGACAAACAAACATGACCTTTGCTGTAATTAACCCTTTTTTAATTTAAAGATTAGATCGTATTATATTTTTATTATGTAGATCGTAAGAGGATGTCGTCTGCCAATGGGAACAGGAGGCAGTCTACGAACATACATGATGATTCCGGCCGAAACGAAATTGACGGAGCCAACGGAACAAAAATGGCAAAGGTCACCAAAAAGTGCCATGAATTTGTCCATAAATCAAATAGAAAAATGGTGTTCATCAGAAGAAGAATTTTGAGAAGAAACAAATCAAGTTATAATTTGCTGTGATAGTGTGATTGAAGTTTTTCTTTTAGTTTCGCTGAGGTTAACCAAAAATAGAAAATTCTCATCATTGAGTAAAGGGATACATAAAGAAGAAATGCTGAATTAAAAGGACTGCTCTAGCTAGCCTGTCTCACAATAAAGTCGGTTACTACTATTGCACGCATGTGCTTAATTCATATCTGCACCTAGCCGTTCTGCGAAAAGATCAAACTTAGAACGAAAGACATGACTAGATCCCGGCACTGGGATGCAAAATCAGTCCTGGGAAACATGCTGAAACTGGGGCTGCCTGCCGGTGCATATACTGATCTCAGAAGTTTATATAAATGTTGATAGGATATTCTTCTTGACAGTGAATTCATCTGCTTTAGCTGGGCTGATAGACTGCATAAGAAACAAAGAATAACTCATGATTGGGGACATCACACGTAACATAACAGATGCTCATAATTACATTTTAAACAACCCTACTGGTTAGGACTTAGGACCATTGGGACTAAGGAATTTCATTTTTGTTTATTATAGCAAGTCATAGGAATGGGCACGATAATTTCAGGGCATCATCTTATTAGTTAATAGTAATTTCATTTTGTTTATTACAGAAAAAAGTCATAGAAATGGGCACGGTAATTTCAGGGCATCATCTTATTAGTTAATAGTAATCATTGAACCACAAAAAAAATTTACTTCAAATTTCAACAGTAATCCTTACCTTCTCAAGCATGCGCTGCAGCCGCTCGATTTCCTTCTTTGGATAATCAGCACCTTTCTCCAAACAGCTTTTAGCAGCTTTCAAGTATATCTTTCCGTGCCTGGCAACCAGCAACAGAAAAACTAAGACATGGAACAGTTCTTTGATACAAAAATTTTTAACAGGAAACCAGGAATGGACAAGTTAACCAGAGAAGACTATTGAGAGAGAAGTTACCTCTCAGTGGAACCCTTAAGCTTCTCAACTTCCCCTTCAATCTTCAAGAAGACTGCTTTCTTCTCATCACCGCTGGCAGCCACAAAATCCTTCACCAGTGCATCTAAACTAGACAAAATACCAGCCTAAGCAAAAAGAAGGGAACAGTTAATTTCACATGCAAGTATGGACAAGGAAGAACATGATGTACTAATTATGAAATATTAACCTTTGAAGTCAGCTGCCCTTTTCCATCCCGACTGGTGCCACACTTCTCATTGATGAAAGAAACAAAGTCATCTAGATCTCTGCCACCATTGTAGTCCTCACCAGCTTTGTTGCTCTTTGGAAAGAATTTCAATGTTGGATACCCACTTACTCCGTATCTGCAATTAAAGGCCTTTAACATCTATTGCTACTTCCCATAAACATTTAGAAACCGTTTATCAAGGAACACTGAGTTAACTGGTTAAGTTTACATACTTTTCAGCTAGATTCTTGTGTTTGTCAGCATCTAGATTAGCTATCACAACATCTTCATCCATTTTGAAAGCTGTTGCTACCTTTTCATAGGTCTGCAGAGACAAGACCAAAGGGTTAGAAAGGAGATCGTTTCAGTCAAAATAATCACATACCTGCTTCATTCAGCAATGATATAGTTGCTTACAGGAGCAAGGCTTTTGCAGTGGCCACACCTGGCAGAAAACCAACCCAGGACTCAGTCAAAACACATGAAGTAGAAAAGATAGAAGCAAAAGAATATCAACAGCAAAACTTGATGCACATATCATGAGGTGGAATAGCTGAACTAGAAAAAACCTTAAACCTTTACGTTTTTTTTGTTTTTTGTTTTTTGCAAAGTAGTATTTGAAAAGAAATCGCATGCTTACCAAGGTGCATAAAACTCAACCAACACATCTTTGGTCTCATCAAGGACAATCTGATCAAAATTATCAGCATTTAGCACTACAACACTGGATGGCAAAGTGGCTATCTTAACATTGGTCCCTGTAAAACAACACACAACCTTAGTAAATCTTTTGGGTGGCCATTGGACATCAATCTACACTCAGCAAGTTCAACTTCTGAAACACAAAAGTAATAGCTTGAGACAGAATTCTTAGAAAAAGCAATCACAACTAACACATGTGCAAAGAAAAAAGGGAGAGACAAATTACCTCCTTCAGTATTGACAAACTCGGCAAGGGCCTCTGCAGTTCGTGGTCCTTCATATCTAAATAAAACAGTAACAATCTAATAAGCACATGATTTTAATAAGATGGTGATACCAATAATAAAATCCAACCCAAACCAAGATCAAAAGTTTTTTCAGGTTTTATTTTTAGAAGTTAAATTAGTCTCACTTTTTAGGTTCCAAAGAGCCTTTAGGAAACCACTGAATAGTTGGGTAGCCCTGAACACCATATTTGCTGCACACACTCTTATGCTCATCACAATCCACCTACATCCACGTTAACAAAATAATTTCGAGTAAAACCCATAGAAAATTAGCAATAGCAAGAAAAACTTAAAACTTTTCACAAATAAAAATAGAATACAAAGGAATAACAACGAGCTGGCCAAGTATCCTGATTATTAATAACTCAAATACCAACAAACAAATCTTGGGTAATTATAAATCCGAACCTTTCCAATCAAGACAGACTTAGCCTTCTTAAAACTTGCCCCAAGCTTCTCGTACTCGGGAGCTAGCTTTTTACAGTGACCACACCTGTGGTTGAAAAAACAAAACTCGATTATGATGAGAATACAGCTAGCTGAAACCTAATTTCATGCCAAAACAGACAAATCGACTAAATACTAATCCCATTAATATCGAGAAGTGAGACCATTAAGCTCAAATGTCTTGCAAATAAATGAAGAAATAACCGAACTCAAATCCTTGTGAACAAAATAGCCTTAAAAGGAACATCTTTAGCAACAACAGAGTAATCTAGATAATTTGATCCTAGTAAAAAAACGTCAAAAACAACAACAACAATCAAACAGGGGGAAATCAAGTCAAAAACGATAAGAGAATAGCCGAAGATAGATCCAATGATCGATTAATTAGGAATTAATGTGAAACAACAACATAAAGTATCAAAATCTAAACTAATCAATAAAACAAAACAAACAATACAAATCGGCGATAGAGAAACGATTACCAAGGAGCATAGAACTCGACGAGAGCTCCTCGATCTTGACCGACTTCCTTGTCGAAGTTTTCTCCGGTTAGCACAACGACTTCATCCGCCAACGCTGATGCCAATAACAAGGCCAAGGTCCCAAAGGCCAACCAGATCTGAGATTTCTCCATTTCCTTTTTGTTTCTAGCGTTCTCTCCCTCTCCGGCGTTCGATATTTATTATTTTTCCCAGGCTTTTACACTATTTAAGACGTATGATTTCCCTTTCCTATTTACTTTTATTAGTTAATATTAAAATATATTTGAATAAACTGATTTTTATTATATAATAACAAATATCTAATCTATTGACTATTTCAATTGAATTTGTTGTTTTTACAGTAATTTTTTATACAAAATTAATTATATTTAAGCGTAACAAAATGTTGAGTTAATATATTTTTTTTAATATGTGAATTTTGTTGTATTGTGCAGTGAAATAATTTCCTTTCATCCCACTTCACTAAAAGTTATTTTGTTATTTTTTTTAGAAAGTAGGACAAAAATATTTTTAAAAAGTATTTTTAAATTATTTAATTTAAATAGATAAAATATTTATTTTAAATATTTTCTTAAAAATATAAATGAATTAATGATATAAATAAATAAAAATAATTTAGAAAAATTAAAAATTTTAATTTTTAAATAATATTTTTCGAATAAATTAAAAAATAATTTTAATCTATTTTTTATTTTATAATATTTTAGATCCTACAATACTTTTTAAAAACATTAGAAAAAACGAAGTATAAATCTATGCAAATACAAATACAAATACAAATAACCATGTCCTAACCATGTCCATGCAAATACAAATAACCACGTGGGAAAGCGAAAAATAACCACGTGGAAAAGAGGAAATAATCACGTGGCAATGAAATATTGGAAGAAACAAGAAGAAGCGTCGATCATAGGCCAGTTTTCTCATGAACACGTCT
The DNA here is from genome assembly GCA_035048815.1 of Abelmoschus esculentus. Classification (NCBI taxonomy): domain Eukaryota; kingdom Viridiplantae; phylum Streptophyta; class Magnoliopsida; order Malvales; family Malvaceae; genus Abelmoschus; species Abelmoschus esculentus. Next base: position 11,307,734 of record JAUCBN010000051.1, on the reverse strand, counting down.
GCCAAAGTTTACTCCCGAAGCCCTGTTTGGAAACTTCTAACCGAAAAATCGACCCATTTAAACAAACAAAAAATAAAGCTGCCTCAATCCATATCCCATTCTTTCACGCACAAATTAAGCGTTCTACATTTGGATTCGAAGATCTGATAAGCGTTTTTAAACATTCGTTAAGTTTCGCAGAGATCCGGTTTCTCTACTGATCTCAAATCAATGGCGCTTCTAGGAACGAAGCGACTCTTTCTGTTGTTCGCTTTGTCTCACGCGATCGTCGCCATTGCAGGGTACGCCCTTCTCTCTCTGTCTATACTTTCCAAAACGGCCTTTTTATTGTGAGCGTGAGAGAACGTGGTGATCAGTACTGTATTTGTTTGATGCAGGAAGAGTTATTACGACATATTGCAAATTCCGAAAGGAGCATCGGATGAGCAGATCAAAAGAGCGTATAGGAAGTTGGCATTGAAGTATCATCCTGATAAGAATCCCGGAAATGAAGAGGCCAATAAACGATTTGCGGATATCAGCAATGGTGAAAATTCCCCTTCTCTATTTAAGATTTTTTTGGGGGAATTGTTTTGATTGATGGAATTAATTTGAATTATGAATGATTAGCTTATGAAGTATTGTCGGATAGCGAAAAGAGGGGCATATATGATAGGTATGGAGAGGAAGAGGGATGAGGGTTAATATGCACGACATTTTTAGCTCGTAAGATTTTTGTAAATTTCCTTGTTCTTTTTCTATCGCATTGCGTTATCTTATTGATAACAATAAACTAGTAATTGAAATGCTATGCAAAGTTAATTTTACTCCGCATATATATGCATCTTCGGTGTGACACAACTTTAGGTTCCCTATACTGAAAGATAACCTCTATTTTATTGGTGTTAATGTATGGAAAGTGTTGGTTATTGATTTATATTTGGGATATAGCGTGCATTATTAATCATTTACCTTTAAGAACAGTCTACTTGATCCTACATTCACTTGGTTTATGTGTAGCTAGTTTTTTAGGAATTGTTCACTTTTTTATTAATGTTATTTTATTCAACCTCCTTATTGATGACAAGACAAAGCTTTCCTTCAGGTTTTTTGGTGGGGGCACGATGGAAGAAGAAGAAGAAGATAAAATTGTGAAGGGTGATGATGTAATTGTCGAATTGGAGGCGACACTGGAAGATCTATACATGGGAGGCACTCTAAAGGTAAGAAGTCGCATCTTTTTTTTTTTTTTTTTTTGGGGGGGGGGGATTTATCCTTAAAGCAAATCTAGTTACTGATATGCTTTTGGTCGTCTTAAGTAGTGTGGATTCCATTGTTTTGGTGCTTTATGGGTTATACCTTATTTTATGAATTAATGTCTTGGATAACTTGACTAGTGGCTATTCTTTGTACCAAAATGTGAACGTATATAATTTGGGATTTAGGCAGCAGGTTTGTAAGCCAAAATCACATTTACGGTTATACTTGTGCTTTCTCTATATATCAGTTTAAACATCATACTGTGATGGTAAGTGGTAACAAATTTTTTGCGCTTAAGAACTTCACCAGGCTTGTGCGTTTTTGTGTGTTTGCAAATGGCAAAGTTAAAATTCTCTTCCTCAAAGCAAATTGTCTATCAGCTATACAAGCATCATAGAGTATGGCATGATGCACAGCAAGCCATGTTATGCTCACTGCTCTGTCCTAGCTTAGGTAGAATTCTCCTCGTCAGCCTTGTTAAAGTTGCTCTTTAAAGTACAAAAGAACTGTTAGGGTATCATTTGGAATAGTGATTTTTTACTTGGTAAATTTGCATTTGGTTTAACGTTTTGTGGTTTCCTAGGAATCTAGTGGATCAATAAATTATATATACATTTTAACAAAATGAAGATAATGATGGGCTCATGATATATTATTTTCCTTCTTGTCCTGAATTCTATCTGTCATGGAGAAATTTGAAGGATCCAGTAACTAGGTGCTTGACTCTCTATTCCCCTATCTGTGAACTTTCTCCTGAAAACATGTATAGATAAGTAGCATTGATCTAGAAATAACCAGGTTTGGAGGGAGAAAAACATCTTAAAGCCAACTCCTGGTAAGCGACGCTGCAACTGCAGAAATGAGATCCACCATAGGCAAATTGGTCCAGGGATGTTCCAACAGATGACTGAACAGGTTTTATGGCTCTTTTGTTTTTGTATTTATTTGATATTAAGTTTCATACTGCAATTCTGTCCTTTATCTTGTTTCCTGAGCCTTCTACAATGTCAAAATTGTCATGTATTTTGTTGCTATAGCAGAGCTTCTTCTTCTTATTCTGCAATTTCCTGTTCTCAGGTTTGTGAGCAGTGCCAAAATGTCAAATATGAACGAGAGGGGTATAATCTCACTGTTGATATTGAGAAAGGAATGCAAGATGGACAAGTATGTTGAATTAGATTAAAAAAGTTTGTTTTATGCCAATTTTAGGTTGCAGAAAAAAGTTGGTACTTAATTGTACCATCACTATTTTGTGTTTTTTTTTTAATTGGACTTTAGGATGCTCCTTACCTATTTCTGCTCATCTGCTGATCTGGGTGCTTTCATGATTTCTTAAACACATTGATAAGCAATCAAAAGGAATGATTTACATGAATCTTGGTGACTTATTTTGATATTACACTAGAAAACAAAAATGTAGAATTGTACTTTATGAATCTTGGTGTGCAGATTTGTATTTTATCGATTTTGTCAAAAATTCTTATCCTAAGCATCTATGGGATGTCATGATTTTCAGTCCTTATTTTTACACTGCACAGTAGGAGTGGGATAGTAAGCTAATCATTCTTGTTGCTGGATTTGGAATAATCTTCCGTTTGAATTTTATAGGAGGTGGTATTTTACGAAGATGGCGAACCTATAATAGATGGAGAACCTGGAGATTTGAAGGTTAGTATGAAAATGATGATTTCAAAAAATTCTAAACCCTCTTCCAGTTATAGTTCTACATACTGTTGGCTGTTGCACGTTGAGCTAGGTCAATAGTTCTTTTCCAGTCCATAATCCTATGCGGTCTATAGTTAGTATATCGGAATTTGCTATTCTTGCTCACATGCCCACATAAGAGTAAGATTATTACATTTTCTACAGTTCCTCATCCGCACTGCACCCCATGATCGATTCAGAAGGGAAGGCAATGACTTGCACACCACTGCCACGATAACACTTGTAAGTCATTTCTTATGGTATCTGTATATGATGTATCAACCTTTCATCTTCACCTTCTCTTGAAATGGAAACTTTGTGGTATCTTTTCATTTGAACTTTACTCTCACCAGGTTCAAGCTCTTGTCGGTTTCGAGAAGACCATTAAACATTTGGATGACCATTCAGTGGACATCGGCTATAAGGTAAGCATGGCATATCCTATGTTTGTTTCAATCAATCAACTAACCATCTGCTTTCCACCCACACTAGTTGAACCGCCTGGAGGCAAAGCTACCAGTTCCCACTTGTAGAACAACAATGTTAACTTATATTTATTGGATAAAATAAATTTTTATTTGCATATACAGGGTATTACTAAGCCCAAGGAGGTGAGGAAAGTCAAAGGAGAAGGAATGCCATTGCATTCTAGCAAAAAGAAAGGTATTCTCTATGTTACCTATGACGTTTTATTCCCTACTTCACTGACCGAAGACCAGAAGTCCAAGATCAAAGAACTTCTTGGCTAGGAGTAGAGCATACCAGATTTCCTTCCACATAGAGAGTAGGAAAAACTGGAGGGCTTCTGATTTTCTTCCCTCTTGTATTTTTTTATTATCTATTTCCTCCATCTTAACAAAAATGTCAGCGCTCTAATACGTTAAATTTTCTAGCAAATAGTAGAGGCTTTTGTATGTAGTGAAAATAAAAATAAATGCAGCATTTAGTGTCTAAGTGTCGGACAGTATGGTTCCAACAGGGTTAAATATGCGTCGAACAAGTGGGGACATGAAAAGAGTGTGGAAATAAAATCGAACATGGTCAAGACTGTACCGAGACACGGTTGGACATGTAGTTGAACATGTCTAGACATAATAATCGATAATAAAAAATTTAGTTTTTCAAAAAAAAAAAAAGTTAATGGATTATTTAGTTCTAATAATTTTTGTTAATCTATCTTTTAAATTCATACATACATACTTATAAACAGTACGGTACTACCCGTATCAACACCAATAGTAAATACATGTATCAACACCAATTGTAAATACATTGCTCCGTTTCAATACACTTATTTGTGTATCGATATGACTCGTACCAAAACTTTTTATAAAATTATCATTTTATATAAATACACTTGCCTATGTATTAAAATCCTTTGTCATGTGTAATTTTTTTTCTCCTGATCAATTTATCATTGATTTTTTATGACAAAATGTCAAAATAAAAATAAAACATAACATTAAGTATCATTTTATTGAAAATGTAAATAAAATACTAAAAAAATAGATAAAAATAAAATATCAAATGTATAATTATCTCTTAAAAATATAATGAGACTAACTTTACATTTAAGTGGTCATTTAAATAATTTGTTTTTATAATTAATATTTCATTTATTAATAGATTACTTTAAATCAAAAACTCTAATAATCTATTATAAATATCAATCATTTTGTCTCAATGATAAAAACTATTACTATTTTTGAAAATTATAAATTCAAATATCAATATTTATAATATAACAATTAAAAATATTATTCTTTAATTATTAAAAATATATTTTAAAATAAATACTATTTGTATTAATTTAAAAAAAAAAGCATGGGCTACATTAATTGGACAGACTAAGGTGTGACCTTCTGCCTGATCCTAATTCCTACAGTCGTAGTCACTGCCATTGGTGCCAACAACAAAGCAGTGACTGATGGAGAAAATAAACCTGCAGATGATGATAAAGCATCTGAAAATACTGGTAATCTGAAAGCTTATTCAGATTCTTTTGTGGAAAGCAATGAATTATTGTTCAGGTGATGAATTCAGAATTCTCATCCAACATTCCTGTTAAAAAATAGGAAGTCTGTGACAGCATACATGACAGTTCCACTGAGGGTGAAAACATTGAAAAAACAACAGTGGAAACTAAACACCTCTATCTATTTATGATCGTTCATTTATTAAATAAACATAAAATATTTATACTCTTTTATTTAACATAATAAATAAATATAAACAAATGATTCACGAATAATTCGTTAAACGCTATATTCATTTATACCACCGATATAAATTCAAGTGGTCTGTTTCTCACCAATCTCTTACTGATTTAATTTTTCTTTTCTTAAAAGAAGTATCCGTTTGAAATGGTTAACGTGAAGTATACAGACGATTAGGTGAAATAGGTAAATTATAATATTTTTAAAACATGAATAATTACTAAACAAATCCAGACTCGGATCTCCATAATAATAATAATAATAATAATCCTGCATATGCTTTGACAAAGTAAATCCCATTCCAGCTGCTACTGAATACTGAAAACTCAAATGAACTAAAAGGACCAAAACATTCTTTTGTAGTTTTCCTGGATGTACACAGAATATGAAGAATAATTATGCAGGCAATGATAGCTTATAGCTAAAGTAAAAGGCTATGGAATTCTTGAAAGCAGCAGCTGCAGCAGCAGCACATGGTAGCGTAGGTTAAGGTTAGAAGTTAGAGTTAGATTAGCTTGTCTGTCACTGACATCATCGTATCTGGACACCACTTACCCTCTTTCCAATGTCCCCAACATTCAAACAGCACCTCACGTGTTCCATTTCTTAATCCTCATTCCTTTTAATCTCAAAATGTGGATATAAAGTAAGTGTACATATTCCTATGCTACGGTACACTACCAATTCTATACTAAACTCTACGGAGTCATTAAAAATGTTATAATTATACCCTTATGAGAATTTAGAGGTGACCAGCGGGTCTCTTCTTTTTTTCTTCTAGGGTTATTGTCGCTGTTTTTTTTTTTTTTTTTTTTTTTCTATTTGAGTGCCGGCAACTACACAAATTTTAATATTGGTCGCCGACTGTCGAAATCTATCGTTTCGTTTCTGTTATTTGTTAGTTTTCAATAAATAATTCTGCTCTTGTGGCACAATCTATTTTATCTTTTGATACGTTTTTTCTATCGTTTGACAAGTTTTTTTGTTTTATTTTTTTAAGGTTAGATCTGACGACGCCACGACTGATCAAGATGGCGCTTATTTGTTATCACGGTGATCTTACTTGCTTTAGACCCTCAGATTGAATATGGATACGTAGTTTGCGCTCGTGGATAGTTTATTGCGACGCTCAGTTCTGATTTGCGATTCTCAATGATCTTTCAATAGATTAATCCCCTTTTGTGGTTCGTTTGCTGATGCAATCAGATTTGTTCGTGTCTATTTTTTGATCGAATCTTTGGATGAGTTTTTAAACTTTTTCCATGTATGGTCCTTATATGATCTAAAGTGGTTAGTTGTAAAAAAATATTCAAATTATGTATTTAGTTTACAATTATAATTGTAAACCATTATTATAATATTGTGTATTTTCTTGTTTAATAAAATTAGCCGCTTCTATTCAAAAAAAAATACCAGCAGGTCATTCAGTTTAAATTCAATTTGATTTATTTTAATTTTGATTATAATTAATTTAAATTTGATTCGGGTCTGGTTTAAATTTTTAATTTTAGTTCGAGTCTATTTAATTTCGGTTCGGGAATCAAGTCAAGTCAGTTGAATTTTCAGTTTGGTTGAGTTTCGATTTGATTAATATCAGTTCAATTATTTTGGATTGATTGATTTTGACTCAAGACAATATCAATTTAGCAAGAGATCAATAGGTTTCAGTCGAGTTCTTAAGCCGAGTTTGTTTTTACATCCTATGTATATTTGTTTTGATGAATTGTACTGACACCTTATCTATCTTTATTTATTTTAATTTTTTTATTTATTTTGGGTTACCTTCGGTTCGGGTCATTCGGTTCGATTGAAAATCAATTCAAATCAATTTTTGATTCAACTAAGATTCGGATCGGTTTCGGTTTAAATTTTGGGTCAAGATTAGATCATTACATTCGAGTCAATTTTAAGTCTTGATTCGGATAAATCAGTTTGATTTTCGAGTCTCGGTGAAATTTGTTAAATCTACTAGAACAGATGAAAAATGTTCCCTTTTCTTCACCCACAAGAATATAGAAAAAGAAAAAATCTTTAGAATAATACAAATACTGTATGATAAAATAAACAATATTAGTATAATTTTAAATACATACTTTTACCTGGTTTTCAAATTTTAAAGAAAAGAGATAGGTTATAACGTGGAAGGCATCTTCTTGTTTTGTTCCCCACTTTCTTGCACCCGAATCAGATTCTGATTTCTACTATTTTTATCTTATTTTTTTAATCTGGGTTTATTTTATTTCTACTATAGTAAGATGGAAGGTATTTGTTTGTATAAAGAGTAGTTGATGCATGTGCAGTCACGCGAACCTAATTATGGAAGGCGTTCCAGCTATTGCTGGGTCATGTGGTTTGCCGAGTGTCACAAATTTCATGGCCAAAAAACTAAAAAATTTTGGAGTTAAACTGAGCTGTGTTTTGTCATGATGAGAACATGTTGGTCTGGTATGGCTAATTGGGTTGTTCTAACTCAGGTTCTGTTCTAATCTCGAGTTCGATATCTAATGTAATAAAAAAATGGTTGGTCCTAGAGTGTTTGAATTGATATAAACGATAAAGAAAAAGGGTCGTTGAAGAAATGAAGCAAAGTAAAGTAAAGTATTTGAGTAGAGTGGAAGTGCAGAGGAGAATTTTATGGAGAAAGAGAGCATGAATCACTTGCAAGAAAAGGAAAGAGAAGCTTTTTTTTTAGTATAAAGTTGAACATGGTAATTTAATTTATTTACGATCAATGATCGGACAACACAGAAAATATAGAATTATGGTTTATAACGGTAATTATATGCCAATCAAATGAAATGATGATAAGCAGATGAAGGAAATGTAAATGAAGGTAGAAGTTCAATGATGAAAAGTTCTGTACATGTGGACGGTAGAAAGGGTGACAATTTTCCGGCAGAGAAAAAAATGGTTTCTTTACAAACGAGAAATGAACTCTGCCGGGAAACATCAGGAGAAACTATTTTAAATGGCCTGAAATTTATTTCCAGGCAAAATTCAGCAGCTCAGTGCTTCATACTTCACCGGAATTGGACGATTGAACCCGACTTGTGATAGCAGATTCCCAACTGCAGCAAGATCCCTGCAAAATACACCTTGAAACACATTTGTATTGGAAGAAGTTGCTACTGCTGCTGCTGCTGCTATGTTTTCACTTGAATTAACCCTGTGGTTGCATCCCGAAAAATCTGTCGAAATCGTCGAAGAAACGTGACTTTTTTCGGGTTCCGGTTTAGAGTTTGAATACTGGGATTGCTGCTCTTGAATTGCGGCATGTGCTGCTTGTAAAGCAACTGCAGCTTTCTTCCTTTGCTTCTCAGCCGCTTCCTCATCCATAATAGTAGACATCACATTTGAATAGCCCTTTTGAAGCAATCTATAAAGAAGTGAAGTTGACATCTTGGCTCTATCTTTAATTGAATCGAGATCACGGTCGTCGGCCAGCTCACATCGATCGATAAAGTTAATAGCTTTATCCGGCTTGTGTCTTAAACATAGCAGCAAATGTGCCCTCTCTAATTCAGACCTTGAGCACCCACGTTTCAGACCAATCAGTGCATAGTAATCAACATTTGCTGTCTCCCCAGATGCAACCCTTTGCTTCAATCGTTGAATTTTAGCCGTTAACGCGCAAAGCTTCCCCGGAATCTCCCTGTACCTTACATTGTGACGCTTCCATGCAGGACCTGGGAGCTTCCTATCTCGCAATATGGTATTGTAGAGGAGTTTCAAGTGTTCGAGGTCATGTAAACAGTCCGGCAAACACTGTATGGTTTCCAAAAGTGAGGCCCTGGTCTCAAGTGCTTGAATGGAAGTAGGGTCCAGAGCAAGGGTCTTGTTACAATCCGAGATTGACTCGGCCATGCGACCCGAGGCCTTGTATGCCATGGCTCGATTCATGTAACACTCTGCAAGGAAGCCTTGAGGAGCAAGGCGACGACCATCAACGATTTTAGAGAAATGGCGAATGGCTTCGGTGTATAGACCGGCATCCAAAGCGGCAATGGCAGCGGTTCTACGGCGGATGAGGAGTTTGATGTGGGATAGAATGTAGGAAATGTTTTCGGACTGGGAAACAGAGGTGACATTGCGTGGAGGTGTTGTGGCAGTACAGGAGATATCCGATGTAGCGATAATCGCGGGGAGGGAGAAATTGTCATCAGACCAGCAAATGCTTTCGCGACGGAACGCAGCCGAGGCGAGGCGTTTGCCGGTTTGGAGCAGAACCATGGCATCCTCCATTAGGCCTAGGTGGCAACATGCTTGACCTAGAACCAAGTACCTGATACCAAAACCATGAATAAACTATTTCATCAAAACCCAAAGGAAAATTAAAACAAAACCACATAAACACAAAATAATTGGTTTTCTTTTTTACCTCCATTGCCCTTCTTTCTCGCAATTTTTACACAACCCGGCCATGACTTTCTTCTTCAAGTCCGAGATAGAGAAACACTTGAAAGATGGGTCACGACCCGTTGAGTCCGAGGATGAGTTACTAGAATGGAGAAGCTTGACTCTCTCCCTTGAGAACTGCTGAGACGAGTTATCCGATGAAGCCGAGCCAGAGTCCTCGCTTGAGACCTTTAGACTGGGAATGTAATCTTGAAGCATATCAGCAACGTCCCTGAATCGTCTGAGATAGAGCAGAGATCTGGCTTTGAGTTCCAGAGCGAGCTCGAAACGAGGCGACAGAGCCAACGCCGCATCGAGAAGAACGATGGCAGAAGCGATGTCGTTTGGTTCTCGTGTCGAGAGAAGACACCTCGCATCCTTAATGTACCTATCTACAAGCTGCATATAGATCAAAAAGGAATGAAACCCCAAATTCAGAACAAAAAAAAAAGAAACCAAAAATGAAGAAGAAGATCGAAAGTGAAAGTGACCCTACCTTTCTCTTTGTGATCCACCAGTGTTTCTTCTGATCGGTTCCGGTCGAGCATGTAGAAACATCCATGGTTGCTTTTCTTTGGAATAAAGCTTGTTGGGGAAGAATCAAAATCACTCGACCATAACCTCTCTCTTGCTCTCGAAGCTTGGACCTTTTCTTCTTGTTTCACGTCCCCTAATAAATAAGGATGAGAAGAATTTGTTTATATAGTGGGAGATAGAGGAACATAAGGGGACAAACAAGGGAAGGGAATATTGGAATTCGAGAGAAAATGGGTTAAATATTTGAATTATTTTTTTCTCAGTTTAGTACATAAAATAAATAAAACTACTAAATTTATGAATATAAAGATATACGAAAAAAATAAAAATAAATAATTTGATTAACCAATTAAATATATTTATTCAAAATACTTTTATCTATTTAAATAAAGTAACAGAAAAAGTTGACATTGTGACTAAAAATATGCATTTCAAACCATAGAGGACTAAAAGGGATAAAATTATAATATATGGACTAAATCCACTAAAATGCATAACACAAAGGATCTTTCATATAATTTAACCTTTATCATCTGATTCGTCCAGTTAATTGCATGTGTCTGACCGGATAAAACCGGTGAACCATCACGGATCCACGGGTTCAACTAGCGGAGCGCGGAGAAAAAGATAAGATACGACGGTTTAGCACCGCAGCAAGTTGCCCCAGTCCCCAGAGAGTATAAGAGGTTGCTATAAATTTTGAGAGCAAAATAAAACTAGGAATGGAATTATATATTCAGATATGATTCAGATGTAAAAATAAAACATTTTATATTAAAACTTCTATAATTTTTATAAATATGATCGTTAAATTCAAAAATAATACTTAAATCAAATTATATATTTAGATAATAAAATATCTGAATATTTAAATATTTAATTTTTTAAATCGAATACAAATTATTTTTTATCGAACCTAAATTTCAGATGTATAATTTTTTTTTAAATTCGATCTAATTCGATATCCGAAAATAAACACCCTATTAAAACATAAAATATTTTTTAGTTGTCTTTCACATTCATTCTCATTTAATTGTAATTCTTATTCACGAAATTTAGTTCAATCAGATCACAGTATTAAGTCATAGATGTAAAATTAATGTTATAATTGTTGATGTCCAAAATATTAAATATAAAACACGGAAGTAAAAATGGAAGCAAAGATAGGTAAGAGGACAATAATTAACGACGGTTAATAGTGATTCACTCATTTTAACATCAATCGAGAATTATCTATGATGATAAAAAAAACAACAGTAATGACAGAAGCCTTGATCAGAGGTAGTAGAAAGAAATAGCTCGAGTTTTTATATTATAAAACCCAGAACGAATATAAATACGAATATGAATTAATCAAGCACACAACAATGGAACTGATTAACATATAAAAAGGTCTGTAGAACATGTCACATGTTCAGTGACAAATTAATAATTTCTTGAATACCGAGTGACAGATAAATATTAATGAGGCATCCAGTTGAAATTTCAAGATGCCTTCTAATATTGTGAATAATATCATTAATGTGTTTGGGTCAAAAATAAGAGAATAAATAATTTAATGATTTCATACGATATGAAAAATAATTCAAAGTTCATGTTATTATGTAAATACTTTGTCAAAAAATTATAGATCAAGATCGGGTACTAATATAAGCCCAAAAAAGTACTCAGGGACCAAATTGGGTAAATTGTTAAGTTCAAGGACTAAGTGTTAGATTTATCCGTCAATATAAAATGTGAAAATTGGTCGCTTGAATTACAAGTGAATCTTCACTTCAAAAATTAAAAAATAATGAGGTGGACAATTTTTATTGGTTGGTCTCATGGATGACGTGGTGGGACTGACCCATTATATAATTTCTCTAATTGGAAAATTATATCATGGGTCAGTCCCACCACCTGTCTATGGAACCAACCAATAAAAACTTTTCATTTCATCAATTTTTTCATGTCATAATTTTTTCCCAAGTGAATCTTTCACTTAAAAAATTAAAAAATAATGAGGTGGACAGTTTCTATTGGTTGGTCTCATGGATGACGTGATAGGACTGACCCATTATATAATTTCTCCTTGTAATTGTACCGCATCTCTTCCTCTTCACGTCATCTTTCCCACGTGTCGTAGAATCAATACAAGGTCCTCCAGATGGGAAAGAGAGGACTTTCACTTTGGCCTTTGTTTTTACTTTTGAGAATAATAATAATAAGATAATAATAATATATTTATTTATTAGTTAATTAATTTATATTAAATATTATTATTAATAATGTATATGCTTCCGATAGGAACCTCAAATTAATGGTTGAGACAATAATTTAGATTTTTTTTATATTTTTATTATAGGAATAATTTTTTAATTTAATTTAATTTAATTTATTTATAATATTAAGATTTGAGCAACCGATTAATGTTTCATCCCACTTATTACCAATTGATAATTAATTAAAATTAATTAATTAAAACGACCATTAAACATAAAATTAAAATCCATAAGGGTGTGTGTGCCATAAAAGACTAATGTTCACGTGCATAGTTATGAGATTTTGAATCACAATGAATGGAAATAACGAGTTTTATTAAAGCAATAATCAACTTTTTATTTTTAAAATAGATAATCTAATAATTAAGATATGTCAACGACTATAATTAAGATATATGCTATAGAGTTGTTACTCATGGTATTTTTTATTATCACCCAAAATGTAAAAAAAATCTCTCTAACTTATTTATGCTAATAGCTTGCTACTTTTGCTCTTAATATATGAAAACATTTTTCAAAAATATCTGTTAGTAAAATGATTTGATTATTAATTTTAAAAATAAAGAGTCAAATTTAATAAAATAAAATAAAAATCAAGATACAACTTTTAATTTGAGTGGACTCATTTTTTTTCATAATAGATTATATTCTTAATTTATCAATTAAGAGTATAAAACACCTTACTAATAATACGTGGCATTAATATAATAAAATAAAGTACATTTTAAACGATAAAATTAATTTTAATTTTAATAAATCAAGTTCGACACCCATGACACACCAATATTATACAATATTGTCTAATTTTATATTAACAAATAAATAAGAGAATCCTAACTCACATTTCACATGCCTAACCAACCTAATTAAATTGTAGATTTTCTAACGTATTTAATCGAGTCGTCGTTTGAACAATCTTCTATCTGATTGTGTAAAAATAATTTATGGCAATTGGGTTTATTTTCCATTTTTGTTTTTGATTTTGGTCGGAATTAAAATCTAATTTTGGGTTTCGATTTAATTTTAGTTGTTGTGTGACATAAATAACCGTAGTCTTTTTCACGATAATAAATAAATACCAAATATGTTGCAAATTGAAAGTTTAGAACGCTAATTTATGGGTAATATAAATGTTGGGCAATGTTTAGACATTGATCATTCGATATTACTGGTGTTTGAATCCGTGACTTTCAGGAACAACAACTGTTCCCTTAACTACTAAGGTTAGATAGTTCGTTAATTTAGTTTTTTAGAATTCTTTAAGTAGTTCGGTCAAATAAGATAATATTTTTCTTCTTAAATGATTCGAGTTTGAGTAACGTATAATTTATATTGTATGTATACCTTAACAACCTAATTTTATGATTTGAGATAAATCTGAGTAGCCTTTTATCCTCCGACAGAGAGACACCAGTCCTACACTAAATCAATACACATTCGCCTTTTTATTTTGTGTTTTGTGTATGTTTTCAAAGTCGCCCATAAGCTTGGGACCATGGGACAAGTCAGATTCTAAAAACGGCTGGATCCTTTCATAAGCATTGCGGCAGCTCTTATACAGCTAAGGAATTCCAGGTTGTAGGTGGTCGAGACATACGGCTAAGGGACCCCCTTCAATTGCTGATTGCACTGAACTTAGGGTCTTCCTTTCATCTGGAAGAAACTAGCAAACCCTGTTTTGCTAAGCATGATCTCATACTCTACAATTTCATGTTCAATTCAAGAAGAAAGAATCTCTAAACCTATAAGTTCTTATAACACGATCTGTTAAAGAATTATAATTCTATCGATATATAATTATCAAATTCATTTAAATCATTACCTGACCTTATTATTTGACCAACATGTTTATATAGTCAGCTCATTATAATTTACCAACTTCTAACCCATTAAATGGATGGAAATTGATTAGTTTTTTCCCTTCTAATTCTTGGGTAGGTATCTTTCAAAGTCTACCCTTTGTTTTCTTGTATGAAAAAGGGACAAGAAAACTTATTGTTTGGGTTCTTTTTGTTAATGTTTGCTGTCCTAATTGTGAATTGCTGATTTATTTTATTTTGTATTTTTGAAACAGGGAACAAGTTATCATGTGCCATTTATATTCAAAGAAATGGACATATTGTACCTTATGATTAGACTGTCCAATGATTAAGTTATTTATTTTTATATTAAAATGATTTAGATAAAAAAAATTAAAAAATAAATTTAATTATAAAAATTAAATAAAATCATTATACGAAATAAATTAAATTTAATCCGAATAATATATCTTTTAATAAAACTAGCTAATATATCTTTATTAATATCACCTATAAAGTTATTTTCCACATTGATGCTACAGTTCTAACAACTGACAGCTCTACTAACTTCCATGCTTCTTTCATCTCTTCCTCCAACAAAACACTAAATTAGAACATGTTCCATACAGTTTTGGGTGGTTGCCTTTCAAGTTAAGTGAACAAATTATTGTCGTGTAATTTCATTAAATCGTGTTTTGGTTTGGTAAAACAGAACCTTTTTAGCATTAAATTCATCTTTTTATATATAGTGATCGAATTTCTCTTTTAGGGACCATAGAAATAAATAAAGTGATTATTGAAATATATTTCTCCAATTAATGAAATAACCTAAGCATGTGTCTAACTTTAATTATATAGCTTTATAAGCTTCAACTAATAACTCCTATATTTACATAGTTTTACAATAAAATAAAAATTCGAATTTTTATTTGGATTACCAACTCTGTTTTTAATTCATTCCAATAGGCAATAGGCAATAGGCTTTGTTTCAATGTTTGAACCACCGAAGAAATGAGAGTGGGCGACACGCGGATGCACGTGTCTACTCGATGGAATTCACGTGGGATAATGATCACTGTGAAAAAGTTGTGCAGCTTTACAAGTTTATTAATACCAAATTATCAGATTTATTGTATATTAAATATTTAAATGAACCTGAGACAGACCCTAATATGCATAATCTAAGAAGAAAAACATAAACTTTTCAAATACATTAAGGAATCCAAGAAAGATCATTTCAGAAAGAAAAACACACACGTGTTGATCACATTGTCTTAGTAAATTATTGAATGAATTTATATGCAGAGGCTTAAGCAAATAGCTGGCCTTATTACATAAGAAATTAAGAATTGAATCCCTTCATTACAACCCTGTAATCCACTTGGAGAATGATATATACAATCATGTCTGAATTTTAATATCTATAAACTAGGATGATTGAAATCTGGTGCAACCGAAACAGGGTTCACATATGATGTTTTTGATTGTGTCTGAAAAGTGTTGTCATGAAGAACATTTCAAACTCACTTGTCCATTCCAACTTGTAAATATAACTCAACTGAAATCTATTAACCATTAACCATAGAATTAACATAGCAGAAACATTGCTTGCTATAGAAGTTCATGGAGAAAACTACAATACCAGAGACTTGTTGCTGTCACAACTAGATTTTACAGGACTGACAGTATTACTTTCATTCTATACATTCAAAAACCAAATAGATCCCAATTTAAAACACACGTAGGGGACACTTGAAACAGTTTCACCAATACATTCTTTTCCGGGAATCGATGGAACTGGGGTTCGCCTTCAGATCTTTGTTATGCGTCTTTCTGGCCATTACCCTACTTGATATACTGAGACATCCACTTGAAGCCATCACCGTATCCCATTTTGCGGACAATGCTGCACATAAATACCTCTAGTGGACGGACATTCGAGTCAGATAGGTTTACCTTCCCCTTGCCAGTGGTAAAGTTTGAGAGACCAAGATGGTATCGCAACTCATCCTCAGAGGCAGCATATGGTATATCGATCTTGTTTCCGAGGATAAGAAATGGGACATTGGCAAGGGACTCGTCTGAAAGGAGTGCATCCAGTTCCTTCTTTGATTCCGCAAACCTCTCTTTATCATAGGCATCTACCAGGTAAACCACAGCATCCACCTGGAACCAAGTAAATATACAATTCAAAGCATTCACTGGAGACCATGCAGCTATAGCTTCAGAATAAAAACAATAGGAACAAAGAGGTATAGCAGCAAACAATCAAAATGAGAGTAGGCAACAAAATTGCAACTACGACACGAGGTAAAAGATTTCATCTAATCTTTAGTCTCATCATAAATTTTATGTTGCTCGAAAGCAATGGTAGTGTTAAAAAATTACATACAACTTCAATTCAACCTTGACATCCAGCTGACGATTCTAGATCACCTGGTTGAGCATACAAGCATACACATTAAGTTTTTGGCACAACAGGAATGGCGAAAGAAAAACACCCATGCAGCTTGGGAAATATCTTTACAAAAATCAACCAAGAGCTAGCTACAAGGTTGCAGAAAGCTATAGCTGGCAGGTAATACTTGACCAAGGGTCACCTTGCCAAATGAAACATGGTGATGTAATTTAACTAACAATGAATAACAACTACTTACAAGTACAACAGATCTAATAATAAGAGTTTGAGACTTTGGTAACCTAGACAACTAGAGAAATAATTAATCAGCTAACTGTTTTATTAAGTTCTTAAGGCGATCAAAACACCAACCTCACTGAAAATACATGACCATGAAATGATTTGAAAATTAGCATATAACATTAGAAACACTCTTATTGAGACAGCAGTAAAAATTCGAATGAGACTCTGAACTAAAATAGCTCAGGCAAAAACATCAATGAGACATATGAGCAGAGATAATTTGTCATGAAAACTAATGAACGCCTGACAATTGAGATTGTAATAGCCATAGCAAATCAATTAAAAGTAAACAGATTTGATTGAATGCAGAATCACTAAACTAATAAACATGCAAACAAGGAAAAACATGGTTGGCGGTGTAATAACATTGGAACTAAAGTAAGATGTAAATGAGACGAGACAAATTGTGAGCTACTTGAGTTCGACTCGGTCAACACTCGACTCGAGTTTGAACTCGGTTCGAACTCTTACCACGTCAAATCGAATTACTCAATACCTGACTTAAAAAGCTCACGAGCTACTCGAAAATATAATATACTATTTTTTAATTTAAAATCTAAAACTCTGAACACAAGTACTAAACCCTAAAATCTAAATCATATAAACCCTAAAACATAAGTTCTAAACACTAAAATCTAATTCATAAATTCTAAACACAACAAACTAAACCAAAGCTTTTTCCCAATAGGGTTTTTAATGAACCGAGTCGAGCTCAGATTATTCAGATTCGTTAAAAATTATTCAAGCTCAAATTCGAGCTGAATTCTTATCGAGCCGAGCCGACAAAGCATTACTCGAGCTTGACTGGCTCGTTTACAACCCTAATTGGACCTAATATCAACGGAATTTAGTTAAAAAATAGGCATTACATCCAGCTTTTGGTTTACCTTAGCATAGTAATCTTTCCAGACTCTGCGAGCAATCTGATGACCACCCAAGTCAAAAGCTTTGAACTTTATCTTCCCAATACTAAGCTCCTCGGATGTGGGATACTGAGTTGGCTGGTGTTGAACCAATCTCTGGAAACAGTTAAATAATATTCAACATGGTTAATTACCTTTTCCCCTCAAAATTTCCGGATCAATCAAAGTTGATTCGAGGTCCAAAACTATACCTTCAAAAACAGATTTCTGTACATGGAACGAAATAGGAAAATCATTGAAAAAATGAGGAAAAAGAAAAAGGAAAAAACGAACCTCATCTTTCAACATGTGAAGCAATGTGGTTTTACCGGCATTATCGAGACCGAGGAACAAGATCTTGGCCTCTTTCTGCCATAGACCGAGGAAGGCAAGAACGCCGTAGAACCAATCCACAAGAAACATCGTTTCACTCTCCGGTTCGGACTTCAGGTACCCGGAAAATAAAAACGGATCAAACTCGATATTTTGTGACGATCTGAGAGCGGAGGGACTGTAAGATGGTTGTAATTCAAGGCAACCACTTCATATCATAGAAGCAAGGATCAATTTTGGCCCCAAATCAAGTAAACGAGAGGAAGGCACTGAAGGGTAATATTGGAAAAAGGAGAACAATAACTCTTGATGTTATTCTAAAATCTGGTGCAAATCTGGAATTTCATAATCTATATCTCGATTTTTTCTGTGTGCACTGCAGGCTGCTGCCATTCTTTTGTGAGATACGCTGTCGTTTCAATATGAAACCATATAATGAACTCAAATTATATATTACATTCAAATTAGTCCTCGAACATTAAAATATTTCAATTGAATTTATACTGTGATAGTACAGAGTGTTTTTGTTTTGTTTATACTGTGATAGTACAGAGTGTTTTTGTTTTGTTTGAGGCAATTAGAGAAATCGCTATCACCTGCCATTAAATGATTGGATTCGATTCGATTCGACTAAAAAATATTAAACAAATAACGTGATAAACTAGATCGATATAATAAGTTTTTGTCTCGTAGGCATCCAGCTCCTCCTGTGAGGAACACTTGCTTTAAGATAAGAACATGACAGTCGACATTCAATATATACTGGTTCACATATATTTCACAATGTTCAAGGAAGAAAATGCAGCAACAAGGAACTCTTTTATATCTTTTCTGGATGCTTCACGATCACCACTGGACATTTAACATGCTTGGCGCAATGATCACTCACGCTTCCCAGAAGAACCCTACAAGAATTCAGTATAAAAGAAGGGGGAAATTTAGAAACTTTTTTCCTGGAAAATGAATTCAATGTATAGTTGCTACTTGCTATTATACCTTTTGAAGAAACCATAACCATGGCTTCCCATCACCAACGTATCGGGTTTGATTCGATCCACGATAGTACATATAACGTCCTTAGCATCTCCACTTCCTACGATTCTCTCCACATTCACCTGCAACCACTTTTAACTCATCAGCAACAAAAAAACAAGCAGCGTTTTAAGTTCAAAGCAAGAGGAGAAGAGGCTTTACATCAAGTCTGAACTTCCCGCATATATCTTCGGCTCTTCCCATCACCGACTTCACCAGATCATTGCCGTAGGATTCCAGCGCTCTCAACACATCGCCTGAAAATATATACCCTGAAAACTATACGTTCTATGAGTATTACAACTGACAGAAAGCGATAATGATTTCGAGAAGTAACCATGGCTAACCTGCAACGTCTAAGGACGAGTAGACGGGAGGCGGGGGCTTGACGTAAAGAAGGACGAGGTTGTTGATTGTTGTCTGAGAAACCAAGTTTCCGAGGCACCATGAAAGTGCATACATGCTCTCTTCACTCTCATCCACGGCCACCACAATTTTGCAATCTTTTTTCTCCAGGTTCACTGCTTCCATTGCTACGATTCTGGGTTGTGTTGTGTGTGTTATCTTATTTTTTCAATTTCAGCACTATAATATAATAAGGGTCTGAGAAATTATTAGCCTTAGAATGTTGATAAGAAAGGAAAAGAGGAAGGTTGAACTTTAAAGGTGGTGGTTGCCGACTTGCCGTGGTTTTCGAGTTGCATCTGGTCCCCTGGTTTTTCAAGTGAAAGCCGCTGTAATGTATCCTGTGTGTACTTGTTTTTTAAGATGAAAACTCTGGAATTTTGACTGACTATGGAATCTAGTAGTTACAGCCGATGATACCAGCAGCTGTTTTATACTATTGGTTTGTGCTGTGAGCTCATCAACGATGAGATATACAAAGAATCTTTGGGTTTCAATTCAGTAGGAAGTCCTGATTGGCTGCAGGAAAGATATGCACTTTTTGTCGGCCAGTCCATATCAGTTGATGCTGTCTGTGTGTGCAATTTGAGAAATAGGACATGAACTTTGTCTACAAAAAGACGATTTCTGATAAAAGTTTTAAAATCAATATTTAATTTTTTGTATCAAGTGAAAAAGATACTTATAGAGACATGCTATGATGCTAAGCAGACATAAAAGACTTCAACTAAATAAAGAGCCATGCTCTAAAAAAAATCTAAATTGAGGTCAAATAAATACAAAAATATGTTTAGATATACAATCCTAATCAGGGGCGGATGTAGGTTATACATAGGTGGGCACAGACTCACCTTAAAATTTTTAAAATTCATCCATTCGTTTTTTATTTTTAAATTTTTATAAGTCAATCCTTAAATTTTTTAATATTTATAAATTGTATCCACCTTGAGATTTTAAAATGTGCACCCACCCTCAAATATTTTTCTGGACAAACATCATAATTGTAGCCTGTAGGTTTCGTTAAATTGATATAATTAAAGGTCCTTAATTACACTAATAACTCTTTATATGGTCTCTATATTTAACCCTTAATAAGGAGAAATTATATCTCGGGTAATTCTCACCACGTGTCCATAGAACCAACCACTAAAAATCATCCATATCATTATTTTTTCCATGTCATATATTTTCCAAAGTAAATCTTCACTTAAAAAAACTGTTTTTTTAAAATAAATTAACAGTAAATATAAGTGAAGATTCACTTTAAAAAAATATATAACATGGAAAAAATGATGATATAAATGGTTTTTAAAGATTGGTCCATGAATGACGTGGTGAGACTTATCCATGATATAATTTCTCCTTAATAAGACTCGTTCACATCTAGCACATAAAACTGCTCAAGCTCGACCCCTACAGAAACATAACAGAGAATAGATTTTTGTATATAAAACACCATATGGAACTATAAACCCATGATGACATTTGATTTCAAGTGTTAAACTTAAAGCCTTTGATTTCAACTCGAACCGTGAGAAATAACAATGACTTGACACAACTAGCTTTCAAACATATCCTGATCAAACAGATGCAAAAGAAACCTTTTATAGAAGAAACCACAAGGGTATAATTTGTCAAGCAAATATCGAAATCAAGATCTCGATGCGATGAGATTATTCATAAAACTCCAAATCGAGTTTGTTCATCATCAATCAAAGAGCCAAATGAAGGGAATGCATATAAAAAATGCAGCTGAAGCTGTCCATAAATTCACAATTCATTTATTCTTCCGCAACAACACTGATTTCACCTTTTTCGAGCATGTCGTAGAATGCTCTCACTTTCCTCTGCTCATTCCAGTGATGCATCTTCCAGAGCCCACCAGCACACAGGCCAAGCGTTATCCCAATAACTATCTCCTTAACAACACTTGGTCCTTTCAAGGTAGCATGAGCAATCCTCCCACCCGCCATTTCAATTCTATAGTTGAATCTAGTAAACACAAGTAATAATTAAGCATTTCATTTTCCAACTCTACATATGGTGGAATATGGGAAAACAAAAAGTATAATTAATTTTAACAAGAAAATCAATGGATAACCCAAATATGCAAGCAGCAGAGGCAACAAATGTTCATAACCCTAATAATAACAACATAGAGCAATCCATGAAATTTTTTGTACTGTAACTAGCAATTTGACCCATTCAAATCAACACATAGAAGAAAGATGAATAACATATGCAGATTCGTTCTCGAATATTGTTTCCTTTCACTCAAAATGGCTAAAATTTCATGGCTGTTAATCAATTAAGCAATACAGCCAACACCTTCAACTTATTCATTGTTTAATGATTTACACCACACATTTATATATGAAACCTCACCTTAATACCTTTCCTATTTGCCAAGGTAACAAATCAACACATTCAATATTCAATTTCTTGGCTCCACCGCATTCCAAAATAGTTTTACATTGCTCAATTCAACAGCAGTTTTACATCGCATACTTCATACCATCTCTTGTGTTTAAGCGGTCAAATTATTGAGACAGATTTCGAGGCTCTTAGCTAGAGAGGGAATAGATTTACAACACTTCTCAATCGAACAAGCAATACAGACCTAATTAATGCTAAAATCAAAATGAAACTGTTGCGAATTAAATCGAATCATTTTTAGCTATCACTTAAGAAAAAGCAAATATTTTCCCAATAGCTATTTCGATTCTCTAATCCAAGTTGGTTGTATAAAAATTTCAACCGGAATTTTCAAAACACTGACGAAACAATCCTAAAACAAAAACGATCTTAAATCACCACCGTGCACGCTGTTGAACCACTCAAATCAATCTCAAGAATTGTCAAGGCTAAGAACTAAAACAAATGAATCGTCATTTCGACGGATAAATATATTTAAAATCATGGCGGAACCCGGCAGAAAATGGAAGGGGAAATCGAAGGAGAAAAATTAGGGTTTACCTGAAGGATGTTGCGTCGATGATCCAAGGATGGAATTCGATTGGTACAGTCTTCCCAGAGAATGAGGCTAAAAGTCTTTTGACGAGTGTTATAGAGAACACTAAATTTTCTATTTTGCCCTTTTGAAATAATTGGGCTGGAGCCTGTTTGAATAGAAACGAACCCACAGAATTAAGATAATCCCCATTTTAATCATTAAAGTTTAAAATTATTTAATTTAATCATGTATTTTTTTCATTATTCATATTTTGGTCATTTTTATTTTGTGCCATGTAAGATTTGAAATAAAAAAAAATTAAACTCTTTGAACTCTAATTTGGGGTGAGAGTTCAATTGAGTTGAGTTAAAAATTTTGAGTTGTTCGAGTTGATGAGTTATATTTTATAAATCAAATTTTATTTGAATTTTTTTATTCAAGTCGTGTTTATGAAATTCGAATCGAGTTGAATTTTTATTAAAAAAAAATTAATTATAATTATTTATCATGTTATAGTACGGTTTTATTCTAATTTAAATAATTTTCTCTAATCATATAATATATATATCTTCATATTTTTATATGTCAATATATATCATAAAAATTGAGATACTCGTCTTGAACTTAAAAATAAATAGTTTAATTTTAAGTTATTCCAATTTTTATTTTACCATTTAAAATTTATTTGAATTTTTTTAAGTCAAATTTATAAAATTTTAAATCGAATCAAAATAAATCAAATACTTTTACGTCGAGTTAAATTTTACTCATTTTTAACTCTAACTTTAAATCCTACAAACTTTTACCATTAACTTTCACCCTAAATTTTATTATCTACATCAAACTCCAAACCTCAAATCATAAACTCTCACTGAACTCAAGTCAATTCAAGTTACATTGTCCCCAATCATTCAACCCCCTTGGTGAGAAACTTATTAAGACGTTTGGTCTTGATCAACATAGACCATATATAGCGACAACGTCGAGGAACAAATCCGCAAACATCTTCATCTACCAAACGCCGAATAGGACAGACAGATAGCATTCATTGACAAATGCCGCTGCACCAGTTCCACAGTGGTCATAATCTTCTCATTACATAGTAACCAAAGGAAGATACAAACCTATATTTATGAACGCACCGCAAAATACCATTCGCATTTCGCAGGCACATTGAAGATTTCATGCGGATCTAACCGTGAATTGATCATTCACTCCCCATGACCAACCGACTGAATCATTCCCCAACGGCAGAGTAGGAACCAAATTAGCCGCATCCCACAGGAGGATGGCATGGGGCAACAGGTCTTGAAACAAAGGCCAATACCAGCTCCCGTCAGCACAGACCATAAACACAACAGAAATATGAGGAAGGGAAGCAACATGCATGGTTCGGATGCACGTACTGCGCAAGAGAACCAACTTCATCTCAAGTAATCAAATCAACTCCTCCCGTGTTTGAGGTGATAGCTCAGACACAATGACCGGATCAATCTTCAGAAGAACCACAGTCTGCATTGTATAAATTAGAAGTGCGGCAAGAACTGATTTGGATAAAGTGATTTGGCCTGCAAGAGCCAAGGGATAACGTTTTCGCCTTCCAATCACTTAACCTCCTCTCAACTGACTGTAACAGATAATTATAAGAAGCTGCGGTAACACGGTGATGGAGAAGGGGAACACCCAAATCCGCCACCGTAAAATCAAAAGCCAAATTATTGTCTCGACGAACATCATTCGCGATACTCTTATCGGAAAAATGTTTAAGGTTGGCCAAGATAGATAATTAATTATTTCAACTGTAAATTTATTAAATATTTTTATTTAATATTTGGTTTATAATATTTTTTAAAGTTGTACGAAGATATTATTTATTATTTTATTTTATATGTGTTCGAAATTTAATATTTAACCTAAGAATATAATATCTTTTTATTTAATATTTTCTAAAAACCTACAATTTACTTTTTTAAATACTAATATCTTGATAATTTGTCGATGCAATGTGATATTAGGTTCTCAAAAATCATATTCCTAAAATAATAAAATAAAAGATGGAGTAATAAAAGAAAAGATTTAAATAAATATCTAAAGTTTATAACGATGTAATTTTAGTCGTTTAAAATTTATATCATTGAAATTTTTTACGCCTAACTATTAAAGGAGAAATTATATTATAGGTAAGTCTCATCACATCATCCATGGATCAACCACTAAAAATCATTCATCTTGTCATTTTTTCATGTCATATTTTCCTAAATGAATCTTCACTCATATTTATTTTTAATTTATTTTAAAAATAGTTTTTCTAAAGGAAAATTCACTTGAGAAAATATATAACATGGAAAAAAATATGAGATGGATGATTTTTGTTGGTTAATCTCATGAACACATGATAAAACTTACCCATAATATAATTTTTCATATTAAAAGGTATTAAAAAATTATTAACCAATCAATACTTAATTTAATGTATGCCATATTTGTTTTTTAAAATTAAAAGAATTCAAACCATTTTGTAAAAAAATAAAAAAATTCAAATATTTTCAACTTTTATAAAACAATTCTCAAATTCCTAAAATTCTCCAAACCTAAACCCTCAACACGTTATCACTCTCGTTGTCCCTAGTAAATCCCTTTAATTATTGGACCTAAACTATCGTTTATCCTAATACAATATCGTCAAAAACGTCAAATAATATATCAATCGAACACAAAATTAATGTTAGATTATCACACTATTTTGCGTTTTTGATAATATTATATTGAGAAAAATGATCCTCTATATATGACGATCAAAGAGGTGTACTCAAATACGGTGATTGACGACGATTTGGGTAAGAAAATTTAGCCTGTAGATTTTTTTATAAAACAATGAAAATTTTATAAAAAAAACTTATTCTTTTTAAGATTTTTTAAAAATTAAAAATATTAAAATTAAAAAAATCAAAATAGTATTATATGTTAAACATTGATTAATAATATTTTAATATTTTTAACGATGGTACACTTAAAATTATAAATATTATAAATTTTATGTTCTTAAAATTAAAAAAATATATTTTTTAAATATATTTTTTTAATTTAAGCCTAAAAGATAACGATAATAGACAAGGCTCAGCATCTTTCCTTTCCAACAACTTTAAAGAATTAAAATAAATTACTATACAAAGAACAACCAAAATAATTGAGCCAACCCACACTCACCAGGAACACACTTTCCTATTTATACTCTTGCGCAGGTAAACCCAACCAAATCCTTCTTCCTACTCACTTCTTCTCGCAACTCAAAGAAAATCATTTTCACTCCTTTTCTCTTCAGCCAAACAAACAACAAAACAAGAGACAAAAACATGGCAGTTAGGTTCTGCTCTCCTAGATTCCTTGTTTTCGTCTTCCTCGTATCGGCTATACCCATAGCTTATATCATCTCCGAAGAACGTGCCGAGTCCACCTACCGTGTTTTCCACTACCACAGCTCCGGCTTTTTACGGGAGTGCGCCAAGTGGGACGGTCAAGGCCACCGATTCCTCGCCAGTTTCTTGGAAGGTGGCGTCGGTGAAATCCTTGTTCCCAAAGATTACACACCCGGTGTTGTACTGCAGGAAACCACTGTGGTTAAAGACTTTGACGTGGTCGGAAATTCCTCACTCGGAATCGCTGTTGACAGACCCAGAAACCGGCTGCTTGTGGTTATCGCCGACGTGCTTCGCAACCGATACAGCGCTCTCGCGGCTTATGATTTGTCCACGTGGAACCGGCTCTTTTTAACCCAGCTCAGTGGCCCTAGTAAGTATCACCATAATAATTTGAAATCTAATTCAAAATTGTGTATGATATATCTAAAATTTAAAAATATGATATTTATAAAAATAATCTAAACCAGGAGATGAAGGTACAACAGTAGGTGGTCCTCAGTTGTTTCTTAAAAGAAGCGTAGTTTTCAGACCAAAAAAAAAACATATCTTTTGCTTAGTTTGTCGTTTTTTTAAAGGAATTTTTCTGGAATCCGATTTTGTCTTAACCTATCGACGTTTTGCTTTTGTTGGAGAGCTTATGGTTGGTTGTTTTCCATAATTGAGGTAGAATCAGATGAACCGCCGTTTGACAGATATTTTACCATGGTAATAGTAATAAGTCAATAAATAGGGTCCAGGTTAACCGCCGGCACTGGCGAAAGGTAGAAACTAATGGTTCCAAGTTCCAGCCAAATGCCAGACGTAACTCATAACTCTGCCATGGAATATGGGTATATTACCATATGTGTAGGTGAATTAACTGAACATTATGACACATTAAAGGATGCATTTCTTCCTTTCCAAATAATGAGGGTCGGGATTTGCTTTACGAAGTTTAGGTATATTTATAATAATTCCTTCTTTTTATATATATTTTTTATAATTAAGTCATTAAAATTATTTTTTTATAAAATTAAATTAAATTCAAGTTTAACAATATAATTTTTGGATTTGACCGAGTTTTTTAAACAAATGTGATCAGGTCGGATCCAGCTGGTCGGCCAAAAACTCGACCCGTATCCGTCCCTATCAAATATTCACATTCTTACGATTTAGTATATGCATTTAATAAACTTTAAACGTTTTTTTTCTTGATCCTTAGGTGATGAGAAATCCTTAGCGGATGATGTTGCGGTTGACGCAGATGGTAATGCTTATGTGACCGACGCTAAAGCCAGCAAAATCTGGAAAGTTGGTGTTAATGGCGAGTTCTTGTCCGTCATCAGAAACCCACTCTTCACTCAAAAAGAGTGGTACAAAAACTTGGTTGCATTGAACGGAATTGTCTACCACCCCGATGGATACTTGATTGTAATTCATACCTTCAGTGGCAAGTTGTATAAGATTGATCTGCACAAGGGAGAGGAAGTCAAGTTGATTGAAGTAGATGGGGGATCACTAGTGTTTGGTGATGGTCTAGAGTTAATTTCTCCGACGAAGCTGGTTGTCGCCGGGAACCCTTCTGGGAGATTGGTGGAGAGCTCCGATGGGTGGAAGACGGCTTCAGTGGTGGCCAAGTTTAAGGGTCCTTCCCATCGGTTGGCCACGGCGGCGACTGTGAAGGATGGTAAAGTTTATCTCAGCCATTTGGTTGGTATGGGGTACCCCAAGAAGACACATGCCCTTGTCGAGGCTGTTTTCTGAATGTTCAAAAGGGACACAATCGAATTGAGAAGTAAAATTACATGCTGAGAAATTGTTGTTTAATTACAGTTTTTTCTCTTTTTTATTGTATCACAAGATGAGAATTTGGGGTAAGAATAATTTACAGGCATTGCCTAATTTCCAATAAATTTATAAAAATTATGTTTAGGACAATTAAATATTATTAATTTAAAAATGAAATCATTTTGTACGTAATAAAAGATTTTATAACACTCATAAATGGAAGTTAATGCTGCTTCATTAGCATTTTATTATTGCTAAATTATATAAATAATCTTTCGATTATGAATTTTTTTAGTTATCTAATTATCAAAAGTTGTAAATAAATTTTTGACTAATCATAATTAATAAATTAATCTAAATTTATTAAAAAATAAAAGATTGATGACGTGATAATTAATAAAATATATATTATAACGAATTTAGCTCTTAATTTTTATATATTTTTTAATTTGATTTTAAATTGAAGGGACTAAAATGTTTTAATATTTAAATGTTGAGAATTAAAATTTTAAATTTAGATTTAAATTAAAATAAAATATAAATATTAAGAGTTAAATTTATTATTATACGGATTTTATTAATTTTTGCGTCATCAATTGTTTATTTTTTAACAGAACTGGATTGATTTGTTAGTCGTGATTAGATGAGAGACTTATTTATAATTTTTTATAGTCAAAGGACTGAAAAAAGAATTAATTCATTATTGGGAGATATTTTTTAATTTACCCTTTATTATTCAATGTTAAAAGGTTTTTTCGTTTGGATTTGAACCGAGTCCATACCCGATTCATAAACAGATCCGAGGCCTATGTGCAGATCCAAAACTCCAAGCAAGTATCATATCCTTCTTAATTCTCCCATTTTTGTCCGAGCTTAGTTTCGTCGCCGCCCGGCTCTAAGTCATCGATAACTAAATTACTCATCGGAATGAAGGTCAGAGATGCTTCACTTTTCTTATTAATCCTAGTTTACACAATTTCATCTGTCTCTGCAAATTCCGTCCACGGCTGTGGCGGATTCCTTGAGGTAAACTTTCAACACTTCCTTTGAATCTCTTTGATGTGAAAATGATAAGAAACTTTGAAGAAGAATTACTTTCGAATATTTATTCTAATGTTAGTTGTGAGAAGAGTCTTTTATTTTGGGCGTGTTTCTCGATCTGAATTCGTTAATTTCAGCTATGACGCGACGGTCATTTTCACGGCTTATTTTATTTTTGAAAATTGTTCTTGTTATTGCTGCAAGTTAAACTTAACATTAATGGATCAGGTTGTTGGCGACGAAGGAAGCTGATGCAAAGTTTTTGATAAATTTTCGTCGATTTTCAATGAATTTCATAGAAAATCAATCTAATGAGAAAAAAAAGATTGAAGTATTTGATTTTTATCACGAATTAGTGATAAACGATGATTGAACCACAACAACGATTAAAATATTAAATTAAAAATATATTTATTTTAAAATTTAGTAAAAAAGATCGATATATATATATATATATATAAAGTTTAATACTCAAATAATAATATTTTAAATATCAATTATATTGTTTTGTCCCATCATCTCAAGAAAGAAATAATCCATCTAAATTATTAAGACGTTTGAATTTAGAATGTTTAGTGGTATAATCAAAACAAAATGGAAAATTTATTATTATAGTTAAAACAATTAAATGTTTTATGATAATAATAATAATAATATTTAAAGTTTAATGATATCGAATATAATATATTAGAAAGTACGATAATAAAGAAATCGATTTAACTATTATTGCACTTTACATGGAAGTTTTGCATCGCCATGATCAAATTATTAGTATACTTAGCCGCAACAGCAACCGAGATATTCAAAATTCTAATCCTGCCCATGTTTTTTTATTGGTCACGGTCAAAAGTTGACCCATTCTGATATTTTGTGTCATTCTTTTTGACCCATTCTCACAACATTCAAGAGATCGATCCCTGGATACATTTGTCTTCGTAAATTATTATAAAAAATATTCATAAAGTTGAACATGTCCCAATCCTAATGTTTTATTGTTCCTTTTCTTTTGACTTTTTAGTTTCCCCCATGCCCATGTGCACACCTCTCTCGTCTCTAACTTTGGATTTTAATGAAAAATCATCTAATGGGGACGAGAATCGAGATGATTGGTTTTAAAAAATAATAATAAAATAAGAAGGATGGGAAAAGGAGAGGATCAAAATGAAAAGAAAAAAAAAACTAAGCACACCCAGTGGGACTCAAACCCACAATCGCTTGATTAGAAGTCAAACGCCTTATCCATTAGGCCATGGGTGCTTCTTGTTTATTTTTGTGGGTTTAGTAAATTGGTTGGTCAAAAATTAGTATGGACTTAGATAATCTGTGGGTTGAATGAATTGGTTGGACCAAGAATTTAATTGTATTGATGTCAAATATTAAATTAAGGCTTAACTCAATAATAGGTGCCCAAAGTATACATCTTTTCTGAAATAGGTGCCTAATGTTTTTTTTTTTTTGGCTAAAATAAGTGCTTAAACTATATATTTTTTCTGAGATAGGTGCCTAATGTATTTTTTGGTTGAAATATGTGCCTAAAGTTTTATTCCCTTAGTGTTTTAAGGTAACAGTGTTAAAAGAAAATTGTTTAATTTATAAATAAGTACCTAAACTATATATATTAAAAAATAGGTGCCTAATGTAATTTTTATTAAAATAAATACCTAATTTTTTCTTATAAGTAATTTATATTTTTTATAAGATATAAAATTAGTTATATCTTAAATTAATCATTTAACCTTTTAAATTATGAGAAAAATTAAATTTTAACAACACTAAAATAAAAAACAATTAAAATTTATATAATTTTATATTAATATTTTTTATATTTTTCACAACAATCATCAATGGGACAAATCGATTCACTTGCAAGGACATGCCGTCGGTTCACATGGGGAATATATACAAAATTATTATATTCCTATTACATTTATAATTGTATCGAAAAAGAATTGAAAATATTAATATAAAATTATATAAATTTTAATTATTTTTTTTATTTTAGTGTTGTTAAAAATATTTTTTTTCTCATAATTTCAGCTACTAATCAAATTTAAATAAATTATTAATCAATTATAATAAATAATTTAATAGATTAAAACGATGATATATAAATAATTTATAACTTATAAGAAATATAAATTACTTATAAGAAAAAAAATTAGGCACTTATTTCAATAAAAATTACATTAGGAACCTATTTTAAAATATATATAGTTTAGGTAGTTATTTATAAATTAAACAATTTTCTTTTAACAGTGTTACTTTAAAATACTAAGGGAATAAAACTTTAGGCACCTATTTCAGCCAAAAAATACATTAGGCACTTATCTCAGAAAAAATATACAATTTGGGCACTTATTTCAGTCAAAAAAAATATTAGGCACTTATTTCAGAAAAAGTGTATACTTTAGGCACTTATTATTGAGTTAAGCCTTAAATTAAATATCAATTATTTTTTCAAAATAAATATTTATATTTTCGATGAATATTGTATTATATTAAAATTATTATATGCGATATTGATACCAAAGTTTTGACCAAGGAAATAAAATATTTTTTTTAAAAATGCAAGGATATTGTCGTAATTTAATAAGTGGTAAGTCTGACTAGGTAGCGTGGACTGGAGACCGTAGTCAACATTTGAGGTTGGACTCTAAAAACCAGGCTGGAAGATGGCCACTTCACAACACAGAAAAAATCCAGTTTTTTTTAATAATAATAATAAATAAATAAATTAGATTTAATTAGTAATTTGAGAATTATCAGCAAATGTATTAGATAAACTACGTATTTACTCACTCAACTTTTACTATATTTCAGTTTTAGTCAAATAATTTTAAAATTTTCTGATTTTATGACCCAACTTTCAATTTCATTTTTGTTACCAACAAAGCGTCTAACACAGTTTAACTTTTGACGATACAATTTGTTTGGATCTGGATTTTTTTAAAATAAAAAATATTTTTTATTAAAATCACTCTTTAAATTTTATTTAAATATATTTTAAACTATATAAATTTAATCATTACACAATAATTTGTTGAGATATATTTCAATTATAGATACAGGTTTAATCTGTAATTACATTAAATCATCTTAAGTTGTCTTAAATTAATTGCTTGCAGAAATGTTTGACCATGTATTGGTAATCACAATTTTGACTATGTATTTTAAATTTTAATATTAAATTAAATGAAACATATAATATGATACACAGTTTAATGTCGTATGCCTAATTATTCACGAAAGCTACAAATTGAATTAAAGAGATAAATTTAATTAATATTTAAATTTAAAGATTTAATAGATATTTGTTTTTTTAATATTTAATCTTGATTTCGATCCAATTTAAAAATCATATACATATAATTTTTTTTACGAATTATTTTTGTCAGTGTGGATTAATTATAAAATATTATAAATACTTAAAAGGAACGGTGAATGACGGAGATAGTTTTAACGCCGTAAGAATCTCACGCGGGGAGGAACTCCGTTCACACTGCAAACCAGTTTACACCAGTCAAAATCTACGTCTGAAAGCGTTGACCAGAACTGTCCGAATCCGACCAAAGAAATGGTGATACAGACAACCGGAACTGTTGACTGCCAACTCATAAAGTTGACCTGAAATTGCCGGTCAATTCTTTATTTTATTCTTGTTCCCGTATTATATACTCTTCACTCTTATCTATGTCTCCATTGTCTCCTCCACTTTATTTCTAAACCTAAAAGTCTCTTTCACAGTTCACACCTACCTTATAAATCACATCAAACCCTACTCTACTCTTTCTTTCTTTCCCTTGTGAGACTGTTGTTTGTTTGATGAAGAGCAAAATTTCTGGGTGTTTTTGATTGATATACGTGGAGAGAAAAGAGGGTCTGAAGATGGAGGATGTGTTGGAGAACTCGTCGTTT
Source organism: Abelmoschus esculentus (assembly GCA_035048815.1). Taxonomy (NCBI): domain Eukaryota; kingdom Viridiplantae; phylum Streptophyta; class Magnoliopsida; order Malvales; family Malvaceae; genus Abelmoschus; species Abelmoschus esculentus. The sequence continues at coordinate 11,275,115 of JAUCBN010000051.1, read as the reverse complement.
TCTGATTACTTCTCCGGTAGTTTACCATTACAAAGTGTGTTTGATTTCAGCTGTGATGGAGAGACGATGCCATTAGGGTTTATGGAGTTGCTGGGTGTTCAAGATTTGGATCCTTCTATATTTGATATGACAGGACAAGCTCCAGTTGTAACCCAGCCGCAGAATAATCCTTGTTCGAAGAAGATCGAATCTCCTGCAGAGGTTTTAAATCAGCCTGCTACTCCAATCTCTTCCTCGATTTCATCGGCATCGAGTGAGGCTGTCAATGATGAACCTGTTAAAGTTGGCGACCAAGAAGAAGACCAGCAACAGACCAAGAAACAGTAAGTATAAGTTGTGTAACTCCTTTTTTTTTTATCTTAGTGTAAAAGACAAGATGGGTCTGTTATGTCTGTGATTTGAAGCTGATGAAAGTGTTTTACTTTTATGGCGTTAGTGATGATGGATCTAGGTTGAAACCCAAGAAGACAAATCAGAAGAGACAGAGAAACCCGAGATTTGCCTTCATGACAAAGAGCGAGGTTGATCATTTGGAAGATGGGTACAGATGGAGAAAGTACGGCCAAAAAGCTGTGAAGAACAGTTCCTTTCCTAGGTACCAACTTCAAAGTTGTTTTAGTTCCCCTTCGTTTTTGTATTTTATATTCTTTTCCCCCAATTTAGATAAATCTCAGAAAACAACTTTCACGGTTTAATTTTTGTACTGTTTAATGTCCCCCGCAGGAGCTATTATCGTTGCACCACCTCCTCATGTAACGTGAAGAAACGAGTGGAGAGATCTTTCAGCGATCCGAGCATTGTGATAACCACTTACGAAGGCCAACACACTCATCCCAGCCCGGTCATGCCTCGTTCATATCTTGGTACCGGCGCCGCAGCCGTAGTGAGTACTTTTGGTATGGGAATGCAAGGGACTCCATCACACTCTCAGAAGCCATTTGCTGCCAATGCCTTATCTCCTTTCAACTTTGGCCAAAATGGTTCGTCCTTTAACTCCAGTTTTCTCCATGAGGGGAGTTTTTGCAGCCAAGGACCGTCTTTGCTTAAAGACCATGGCCTGCTTCAGGACATTGTACCATCCCATATGTAAAAAAATCCCCTACTCAGTTGGGTTGAAAGGATGTGTATATGAAAATGATATCAGTTCATCAGATATGTGGTTTTCTTGCTGACAAGTGGCGGTTTTCTTGTATGAGGAACCTGTTGCACTTACCCGACCTTATGAACATCACTGTAACTTGGTTTCACCCTTTATATCCAATGTGAAAAAAGACTTGTTTTTTCTTCTTCTTTGGGTTCTTGTCATTTGATATGTGAAGATTATGCAGCACGGAAATTTCGGTTCCTTGTTCTTTAATTCTTTTGTCCTATATATTTGTTGTGTGGTGTTGAAGGAATGAGCATTGATTCCCATTGAAGTTACTGCAGTCGAGATTTGAAGGGATGGGATTTCTCAGGGTACAATTACTGTGGAAGTTAGAAAGCCTTTGTATTGATCTAGGAATCAACGAAATCCATTTTTACCCATACAAATCCTCTACCTGCTCCTATGCATGACCAGGGACAAAATAGGATAAACAATTTTAAAAAATAAAAATTTATTAAATTTTTAAATTTAAAAATTAGGAGATATTTTGCTACTATTTAAATTAAGTGAAATCTTAAATATAATTATACAAAAAAAAAAAAAATTTGAGCCCCACTCATGCTAATCATGGTTCTATCTTGTATGCCCTCGTAAAAAAAATAAGTTCAGGTTTTAGTATTAATGTTTAAGTTAAGGATTTAGGGAATTATGTGTATGATGAGCATTTTAACCGATCCGGTAGAGTTTTGATCCGATTCGATTGGATTAAATTTTAAAAAAAATCAGATACAAGTCGGGTCTGGTTTTAGGGTGAAAGATATTCGACATCACCCAACTTGAAAACAATTGTGTAATTTCCCCTAGTTTTTTTTAGGGATATTTATAATAATATTTTTCTATATTTTTATAATTAAGTATTTAAAATTAATTTTTTATTTATAATTTAATCCTTAAAAATTTATTTTTTTATTAAGTTTTTTAAAATTATTATTTTTATAATTAAATCCTTAAAATTATTTTTTATAAGTTGGGTTAGGTCAACTTTAGTGTATTTATTTTTTGATTGAGTTCGGGTGGACAAAAAACTCAACCCGACCCGATCAATACTCATATCTAATTATGGCATGTTGTATTTGTTTTTGGATAAGTAAAAAATTTTATTCATCCAAAAGACCTCCCAAATCACCATTATACAACTTTAAAGTATAAAAACAAAATTGACATTACGCTATCTCCCACTTAGTTGCAAGAGTAGAAGTAGAAAGAATTAGTTTCTGACAACCAGAAATCTTTGTTTTGACATCCATCTTGATAAGTAATACAATGTCATCCGTATGTCGAGGCCTCCTACCATGCAATCGACGGTTTCTTTCCTGCCAAATATAATATATAAAACTGCACCATAACAGACGAATGAGAACAAATAAGAGCAATCTTCCTTTCCCATGGATAGTCTCCCATTACACCATATCCAACCAACAATCCATTCGCACATCTAAACCACACATAATAAGAATTACTTGCAAACTTGATGAGAAAAATCACATGTAGCAAAAAGGTGATCTCTATTCTCAACACCAGTGTCAAACAATAAACATTGAGTATCAACGGACCCTCCCCATCGTAGCATCCTAGTCCTTGTTGGAAGTTTATCTTGAACCGCAAGCCATGCAATAAAAGATTGGCGAGGGATATGAAGACCCTCCAAATGACTTGAAACCAAGGGACCTGATCATTTTTGTGTCTCAAAATCTCCTAAACAATTTTAGCGTTGTAGTCCCCATTAATGCTCCCGATCAAAGCATATTCATCTCTTAACTTCATTACCTTTTTCCAAGCCCAACTAGATGAAACTTTTACCACGGTTTGCCAAATTGAACAACCCTTCAAGACATAATTTTCAATCCATGCTACCCACAAAGAACCAGAACGAACAAATAGAGACCACAAACACCTCATCATACAGGCTTTGTTCCACACAACAATATTCTTTACCCCAAGTCCCTCTTCACACTTTGGGTGACACACTTTTTCCCAGCTGACTCGAGCCCCTACAGCAGACCCTTCCGAGCTTTTTCAAAGAAAAGCATTGCACAAACTCTCAATTTTTCTTAATGTTTTTTCTGAAAGAACAAAAACACGACACCAAAAATTTTGAATACTAAAAAGGATAGATTGAATGAGCTGCAATCTTCCCCCAAAAGACAAGTATTTAGAGGGCTACGATTGAATACGTTGCACTATCTTTTTAATGATCCCCTCACAATCTCCAACGGATAAATTTTTAGCAACTAAAGGTGCTCCCAAGTATCTAACAGGTAATATGCCAATCCTAAATCCAGTTTGACTGGCAATAGAGAGCATTTCATCATTATTCATACCAGCACAAAATAACTCACTCTTAGAAGGGTTCATTTGCAAACCAGTTAGTCGATAAAACCAGTCCATGATATTTTGTATACTCAATAAGTCTGCAACAGTACCCTTAGTAAATAGAAGAAGATCATCCGAAAAACATAAGTGTGTGAACCCAACTCGCTTGCATCTGGGATGATAGTCAAACACTCTATTCTGACAAGTTAAGTTCAACAATTTAGAAAGAACATTCATAACCAAAATAAAAATGTAAGGGGATAAGGGATCTCCTTGTCTCACCCCTCGTGCCCCTGAGAAAAAACTACCAGACCACCATTAAGATCAATAAAAAATTTAGATTGAGTAATGCAAGTGCGTATCCAATCACGAAACTGAGCAGGGAAATCAAGAACCTGAAGTAATTGAAAAACAAACCTCAAGTTGAGAGAATCAAAAGTCTTTTTAAGATCCATTTTCAAAGCACATCGTTTTGAAAGATTTTTTCTCCCATAGCCAATCACAATCTCTTGAGCCAACATAACATTCTCCACTAAATCTCTTCCAGTCAAGAATGCACTTTGATTAGGTAAAATTAACTCAGATAACCATAACTTCATTCTATTAAAAAGTATCTTACTAATGCATTTGTATATCGTTGCGCAGCAAGATATAGGTCAGAAATCAGTCGCATGCAACGGAGCAGTAACCTTAGGAACAAGAGTAATAACAGTTGAGTTAAATCCAATAGACAAAGAGCTAGTAAGAAAAAAATATTTCACTGCGTTTGTGATGTCCTCCCCCAAAATCCTCCAATAGAGTTTAAAAAAACTAGTAGGATAACCATCTTGCCCAGGCGCTTTGTTTCCATTCATCGAGAATAAAACATCCTTAATTTCTTTTGATGTAATAGGAGCCACCAGCTTATCTTGCATTGTAGGAGTAAGCGTGGTTCCCAAAAGTTCTTGTAATAAGTCATTAGAAATAGGGACCACATTTTCATCATTTTTCCCTAAAGTTGTAGTAAAATGCCTAATCAATTTGACAGAAATACTTTGAAAATTGTCGAGCTTTTTTTCATGCAAATCCTATAAGACGTGTATAGTATTATGAGACTGTCGAGCTCTAACCTGTCTAAAGAAGTAAGCTGAGTTATTGTCATCCTCTTTTATATACTGGACCTTTGATTTTTGCTTCAAGAAACCCTCTTCATCTCAAACCAACTCAGCTAACTCTGTAAATACTATCTTCTCTTGAGAAATGGATTCAGATTTAGGACAAGATAGAGACGATAATTGAATCTCCTTTAGGGTCTTTCGCAATACAACAACTCTATCAGTCAAGTCTCCATGCGATTCGCGATTAAGTTTTTTCAAAGGATCCTTTAATCTCTTTAACTTGGCAAAAAAAAACTGCAAAGGATTTCCAGAACATGATAATTTTCAGAAATCTTCAACAATGTTCTGAAAATTTGCATTGTTAGCCTAGAAATGAAAAAATTTAAAAGGCCTAGGTGGTCGAAACATTTGGGTGATGACTTGTACAAAACTAGGACTATGATCAGAATAATCTGGGGCAAGAAACTCCACCCTTGCTTGAGGGAAATGTTGCAGCCAATATTGATTAACTAAGACACGATCCAGTTTGCGAGATAAAGGAGACGCCTTACGCCTGTTACACCATGTAAAAATAGGGCCAGTAAACACATGATCAACAACATCAAGGTTATCAAGACAATCTTGGAATTCTTTGATAGGGGCAGTAATAAGCTGACTACCATCAAAATCGGAACTCTCCTGAGGATCTCGAATAATATTAAAATCCCCTGCAAGAGCCCATGAATGAATACCAATAGTAATTTTATCTTGATGTAAACTATCCCAAAGCTTCTTTCGATCTTCCCTGCCATTAGAACTATAAACGGCCGAGAAAAATACATTCAAATCTCCCCATTCTAACCGACAAGTAATGTGTTGGGCATCTTTACTAACCTCCACCACTTGACAAGATCCTTTATACATGATCCATATTCGGTCATTCCCAACACACGAGTAGTTATGAATAGTCAACCAACCTTGAAAATGTTTATTAACAATACTATCAAAATTAATTTTTCTTATTTTTGTTTCAAGTAAACATAACACATCAACTTGCAACTTTCTAGCCAAACTCAAGATCTTTCTAATTTTCCCGGGATCATTACACCCCCGCACATTCCAAGTTAAGATATTCATTGAGTAGAGGGAGAGACACCATCTTTCTAACCAACTGTGTCTTTCTTCTTTTTGTTTACACCCCCACCTTTACTCTTTGGCTTCAATTGGTTCATGAGAGCACTAACATCTTCAGCAACCACTCTAGTTTTTCGGTCAGAAGGAATAACAGGATTTTGGGCAACCCTATCCACACTCCCTTGATCTAAAGGACCATCCCGAGAAACATTTGCATCACTAGAAACAACTATTGTAGATATATTGCTGATACCAACATCAACAATTTCAACAGGATCAACAACCATAGTAGTAGCAGTAGTTGATATACCATCATCTATTGTAACTTTATTTTCAATTTCAACATTTTTACCGCTAAGCAAAGCATCATCGAAAACTTTTTCACCCTTAATGAAAGTCTCAGCCAATTGTCCTTGATTCAGTGAGTCACCATCAAAAACTACAAGATCAACCAAGGTATCAAAATTTTGCACCACCTTACGAGTACATTTATCCTCCAAATGCCCAAAGATACAACAATGAGCACATTTGGGAGGTGCCCAAACAAGCTCAACCCCAACATCAATATAATTTCCTTCGCTAAGTTCAACATGTATACATTTATCCTCCAAATGCCCAAAGATACAACAATGAACACATTTGGGAGGTGCCCAAACAAGTTCAACCCCAACATCAATATAATTTCCTTTGCTAAGTTCAACATGTATAGATTTTGAAAGCGTAAAGGAAGCATCAACATTGACACAAATCTTCGTAAATTCTAAATTTTGTTTCAACATAATAATACGATCAGCGTATAAAGGCTTACCTATTGCGCTTGCAAGGCAACCTAAACCTTTCTGAGAATATAATTCCAACGTCACATGCCATAACTTAATCCAAATTGGAGCAGAGTGTAAATCTAAAACCTCAGTTGTCATTCCAAGGATCCATCGTCGCAAGATAATGGCCTTCTGTTGTATGTGCCAAGGTCTTGATTCAAGAACCCAATCACTGACTTTCTTCGAAGGAAAAATAAGTACATAAACACTTGGTGTTAAAAAACGGATTGTAATGGATCCTTCCTTGCCCCATAATTTGTTTGCCATCTTTTGAAATACCGCTAGTGGTGGAGATGTCCCCAAAAAATTTCCGATAAGAGCATTCTCCCACTGCTTGACACCATCCTTCAAATTATCAGGGGAGGGTCGTACCAAAACTCGATCATCACGCTCAACCGGAGGAAAAAATGGCAACGTTTGATCAAGTAAATTCCACTCCTCACTTACAGTTGATCCTGCCTCAATAGAAGAATCCAATCCCCCATTCTTTGAAAGCGGTGGAAAATTTTCAAGATCCAAATCCTTACTCCCCGAAAAATCCACCATGAAAACAAGCAAAGAACGTAAAAAAATAATAGTAGAATCCACCAAAAAATTTTCAAGATCGTGAATCTGAAAAGAAGAAATCAAAGCAAAGTGAAAATCTCTATAGGCGCATTTTTAATACAGCGCATAAAAAAAACACTAAAATAGACGGGATTTTTGTCCTCCGACGAGGCCTACTGACGGTAAAAATCGGGTGTTAAAGTAACATTAATGTGCCGTATGCTTTGGTCGGCAGATGGAACATTAGCTTAAGTATTCCTGTGATATAGATTTGATTCATTGAATGGTATAAGAGGAGAAAATGAAACTCATTTTCCATAGACATTCACTGTATATGGAGCCGGAGTCCTTTAGACTAGATCAAGTTAGGTTTAAACTTTTGGGACTTTGCTAATATACTAATCAAACTTTTTATAGTTTTTGCCAAGTTTAATAGTTGATATCATTGGCGAAATGGGTTTGAACTTTGAACTCAAAAGGGAAAATCAGGCTGGAGGGTGTGTTAGGTCTGGTAATCCCACAACATGATTCCTAGGGCCAGCCTTTAATAATGAAATTAATGCCATTGTTATCCTAATTCCCAGGGAAGAAAAATTCTTCCTGCCAATCGTATCCGACGCATAACAGGCGTATATATATGATCAACATGTGAAAGCTGAAAGCATGGCTAGCCTATGCCTTTGGGCTAACCTATGAAAAACAAATGTATACTTATTCTTGGTCTGCAATTCATTTCATAGGTTACCAAAGGGTGCAACATTGTTAGCAGAGCCTCAGCCTGTACCACATAGGTGATAGGTTCAAAGGGTATATAGAAATTAGATGCGTTTCTTTGATTGGTGGTACAAAAGCTTTATGCAACAAAGGATAGATTTTGACGTTTGGGGTGGTCTGCAAAGGTTAGTAGAATCAAAGGGTATACCTTTTTTCTTCTGCCAGAACCAGTACTTTGAAGGTGTAGAAGCTTAGGGGCTTGATTCGATGTTGTGATCTCCAAGTCTAGTTTTTATGTGCTGTTGCATCGGTTGTGCTTTTGTGTTTTGGTTCGTGAAAGCAACGATTTTGGAACAGAAATGTCTGATGTAGGAAGTATATCTTACAAAAGAGAAAGGTTACAGATAAAGATGGAGCGTTTACCTTGAGTTCTTATGAGAAGAAAGAATGAGAAAGCTGAAATCAAAATAATGGATAAACATAAAAAAAAATGGAAGTTTTCTTTAATGGATAAACTGATGCCATGCCATTGATATTGGTTGGGACCATTAAAATTTTAATTATTAATCGATTGATAATTTTATTTTATTAATTCTAATAATTTAATTGAAGCATTTTCTTCTTCTTCGTTTTGAATAGTCAAATTGAAAGCACTTATTCCACCCATATCCCCGTAGTAGCTGACACGTTCAGACACATACGTCTTGTTTTCGGAAATCGGCATTCCAAGACAAAACCAACAACTGTTACCTTTGGTTTCTGGGTTCTGATGTTGCCAATGTCAGTGCCAGTGGTTTAACATATTTTTAAAAAAACTTGGTTGTTTCTTTCCGAAATATAAACCCCACTTTCTTTTTTAAAAAAGAAAGTAATTTGTTAATCGTACGGGGTTACAGATAAGGTTGACGAAATCAACCCAGGATTTTTAAGTTTAAAGTTCTTGCAGACATCGGATTAAGCTGTTCTTCGTCTCACTTCAGAAGGTACATTCCATTTTCTCCTCTGGTTTTCTTATTGATTTATGTGTCTGCTTTTCCTATGCCTTTGTCGGCGGCTTATTTTCCCATGTTTTCTGGGGTTTTATCTTAAAGGGTATAAATTTCTGGGTTTATTTCAAGCTTTTACTGAGTTTTCTGGGGGAGTTCAAATCATAATCATTTGTTTAGTTCCTTTAACCTTTTAGTTTGTTCCTTTGGGTATCAGATTATGAAACTTTAACCATTCAGGATTCATAAATTTTCCTTCTTTTCTCCCTTAGAATTAGCCTTTGAATGGACCTTTGTTTTCATCCATATTCTGGTACTGATATTTGAGATTTCATTGACAATTGCAGGATTAGACATTTGCTCTTTGTTTCAAACTTTAGCTGATTTGGTGAGACTTAGCCTGTGTATTCATGTAGACTGGGACTGAATATAATAAGTTTAGCATTAGTGGTGGGGAACATAATTATCTTAGGAAGAGGTAGAGGCTTTATCTCGAATGGATCCCTTGCTTTCAAGCAAAAGAGATGTCGAATTAGATCTCGAGAGTGGTGGTACTACCAGTGAAGATGAAAGAACAAAAGATCATGTTTCATCAAGTTTACAAACAAAGAGAACTCTCCATGGAGTTTGGAGTGATCTATTGTGCTTTGATAGAATAGTCAAGGGTGAAAGTGGCATAAATTCGTGTAGTAGTTCTTCGAGTTTTGGGGTGGTTGAGGGTGAGAATGTAGAGTTCTTGATGAACAAGAATTCGGAAGGAGAAGAGAATCATGAACTCGTGGCATTAGCGGAGAAGAACTTAAGGGAAGTGAAGTACAAGAAAAATACTAGGAAACCACCGAAACCACCACGACCTCCGAAAGGTCCGTTGTTGGATGCCGCTGACCAGAAGTTGATTAGGGAGATTGCTGATCTTGCCATGAGAAAACGTGCTAGGATCAAACAGATTAAAACAATGAAGAGGATGAAGGAAGAAAAGGCCTCATCATCAAGCACTAGCCTTTATGCTTTGGTCATCACAATTCTCTTTTGCTTTGTCATACTCTTTCAAGGTATTTGACATCTTTTGAGTTCCGAGGAAGAACCTTAAATAAGAATTCATCTCGTCCTCATGTAGATAAATATTTGACTCCTATCCTAGTTGCTGGTATAAATTTCATTGTTTCCGATTACCAGAAAGGTTTAGCTTGCTGAATAAACTTAATTTCTGTTCTTACATAGATTATGATTCTCAACTTTGTCGATGAACTATCTCTGCTTCGACAGTGTGACATGTCTAGTCTTATGACATTGTAATACAATTTCAACTTATCCAAGATTTCCAAAGTATTACAAAATCATCCGTCAAATAAAGCACATTACAAATTCTAATTTCCTTTTATTTGGAATAAACCTTAACTTAAAAGAGGACAGCAAAATCGAAAACTGCTACTTCAACTCTCTGTATATTGATTTGTTTGCCTGGAATGCCATATGAAGTTGTTTATTATAGAAGCATTAAGTCTTATTTTCCATTTAGAGTTCTTGATCAGTGAATGGAGTGTTGTTATTTTGCAATATAGACTGAAAGAAACTGTTAACGACTTAACACGGCATATGCTTGTCTTCTCCTAGTTATTGACTTGCTTAGTAACCTATTCTTGCAGCCGTTAGCTTGAAGCATTGAGTCCTAGACGAAGTATAGTTTCATTAATATGCTTTTGCAGTTCTTGTTTTGAATGTTTCGTGGTAGTACAAAGAAGCATGCTTTCTGCTCAAATTGGTGCCCCGAAGATCGTTTGCTTCTCACTTGCTTTGCTTGTAGGTATATGTACCAGACGCGGTGCAACTGTGACGCCGGAGGGATTTCCTGCACCCTCAGTTGGCTCAAGTGAAGGCCTGATCTCTGTTCAGTTTTACAAGAACTTCCCTATGATTCGAAATCACGACCACGATCTTCCCGGGTACATATTCCTTTCACTTTCTCTTCATTCCTAACATATATATTCGTATTGGAAAAGTTACACATTCCTGGTATCAGTTAAAAGACATATCCATCTTTTGTGAATGGTGATAAAAGAATGCAATAATGCAGCTTGTTAGAACAACAGGTTTCTGGTTCGATTATTGGGAAGAATCCACTAAACGTGCACGACAATGCGGAAAAATAGCTGCCGAAGTTGCGAATGTCGTTTACGCGTAGTCGTTAACAATATTTCCTGTGTTACTATTGTAAACAAGATTTTGATATCGAGCTATGCTGATTTCTGTATACACGAATTGGATGCCTAGCTCCTGTTATTGTACAGTTCAGTTAGTACTGTAAAAAACCCACATTATGTAATAAACTGTAGGAATCAAGTAAAGGGTAATTGTAATAAAAGAACAAATTATGTCAGATTAAATATCACTTTCCTGTATTATATTTTTGTCTAAATGAATATTAGGATAAACTACTTCAATAATTTTAACGGTAGATATCTTTTATTGTCGGTTGGCTGGCTTTGACTTGATCTTTTCTGGATGTCTGAAACCAAATTTCTTAAAGACAAAGTACAAATATTCGGCGGTGGTGCAAAAATAATTGCATTGTTAAGACATTTTAGTGATAATTATTGACCTAATAACAAGATTTTGTTGTTTCAAATTGCCAACCACCTACTTCAACTGGTTTGGTTTGAATTGTGAACTCAGTCCCTTTCGTTTGCATGAATAACGTTGTTTGTTTCTCCAACACATGAGTCCATTTCCCAGGCGAACTGTTCCAACAACATCGAGGTAACTCTGTAGTATGTCGTCAGGTTCCTTGCTTACAGTATAGGATGTGTTCTTGGTTGAGATATTGTGGTCAGTGAATGGAAAGTTTTTTTTTTTTTTTAGATTTAGCTACAGTGATTACAGTAATATCTGTTTTAGAGTACATATTTTCAACCATTAGACATTGATCGCTCAATGTGCTGACAGTACCAGTACTCGAACCCATGACCTCCAAGAACAATAACCTTCCTTTAACCAATGAGAATAGATGATTCGTGCATGTTTTTTAGTTTCACTTTCTACTTTGTATGGTATTGGGTTTAGATCTGTGTGGATAATATGTCCTGATAATGACATGAATCTACTAACCATAAATTCTCATAATGAACCTATGCAGCAATTAGTTTATTTCAGGATTCCGAAAATATCTAAGATAATCTTAATAATCGTAATACATATTATTCGAATCTATTGTTCGTTATGATAAATTTATATGACAAGTGGCTAATTAGAAAGATATTTTAGGGTTATCACAAATCAAAATATATTTTTAGGGTGAGCATTAGTTATAAAAATTTTAAGGTGGACACAAATTATAAAATTTAAAAATTAATTTATAAAACTTATAAAAATTTAAATTAAATATAACTTTAAAAATTTTAGTGTGAACAGACTCAACCAATCATATACATGTCTTCGCCACTAATAGTGTCATATAATACCTTTTTACGTAATATATACTAGTTTTTTAAAAAATCATTAAAATTTATTAAGAAACTTAATTTAAAACTAAAAAAAATAAAACTTGATTTGTTAAAATAAAAAGTTACAATTTGTTTTTTTTATTTTATTTTTTAAAATTGATACTAAGTTAGTGATTGTCTTTTATTTTTTTAAGTTATGTTTACAATATTTTTCTAACAAAATAGTAAAAATAAATTTTAAATATATTTCTACAATATACTGATAAAATATTAAATGAAATATTTAAAATAATAAAATATAATTTTGTTTTATAAAAATATATTTTTAGGTTTTCACTAAGACCCTAAAATATATGAGAAGACTCTAAATAACATAATATATCTAAGTTTTCTTTCAATTTTTTTGAGGTAGGAGAAATCTTAACGTAGGAAAAAAACTTGAACTGAAAAAAATGTCGTATTGTCATCATCATTGTCATTAGATTTTGTCACATCATTATATTTTATTTAAAAAATTTTTTTTTTAAAAATATTTAATCATAATTGGGTAAGCAATAAGATGTTTATTTGGAAATCATGTTAAATGCGAAAATGATTTTTAATGAGTGATTTTAAATTGTTTTGATATATATATATAATATAAAATAATAAAACATAATTATTATAAAATATATTGTAAAAAAACTAAAAGACTCGAACCTATAATCTCTATGAACAACAACCATGTAGTTTTCTTGAAGGATAAATAATAAAACATAATTATAAAATAAATCATACTATAAATAATATAAAGTACATTATTTATATATCAATATATAAATAAAAATATATGATTATTTTTATATATTATTTATAATATAAGTATATTATTTTTAAAAAACACCTAAAATATTTATGATAATAATATATTTACACTATAAATAATATGAAAAATCATAAACCTTAACCCAAACGATTGATAAAAGTAATATATTTATATTAAAAATAATATATAAAACCAAAATAATATATCGATATACATGTAAATAATATATAAAAGTTAACAGAAACTCAGCAAACAATTACTTTTAAATTTTATTTATTTTAATATTACCATTATACATAAAAGTTTATGGGTTATACTATGGGTATGGGTGAGTATTCGATCGAGTCGAGTAAAAAAGTTTTGAGTTATTCGAGTTGACGAGTCATATTTTACAACTCAAACTTTATTTGAAATTTTTTCAGTTCGAGTCGAGTTTAAAAAATTCGAGTTGAATCAAATCAAGTCAAGTTTTCGAGTTTCTATAAATATTTAATTGTAATTATTTATCATGTTATAATATGATTTGATTTCAATTTAAACGATTTTCTCTAATCATATAAGATATGTATATATATATATATATATTTTCATATGTAGCGATATTTCTTTATATTTTTATATATCAATATATATATATATATATCAGAAAAATTTGATAGACTCGTCTCAAACTTAAAAATTAATCCTTTAATTACTAAAATTTCGAGTTATTCGAATTTCCATTTTACAACTAGAACTTTATTTGAAATTTTTTCGATTCGAGTCAAAACAAATTGAGTATTTTCGTCTCAAATCGAGTTATTCGATTTTTTCGAATCGAATCGAGTTTTGCTCACCCCTAAGTTATACTCCTTTAGCTTAAAGTCAACAAGGTTTGACTTTAACGATAAGGATACCCCGAATCCCAGGCTCATCGGAGTCCCAAGGGAGCAGAGAACACGGCACCAATGACACAAACACTGAACACCAGGATTGAATTTTGAACAGAGAAAACAAACAAAAATGTTACCTTAATGTTGTTGGGTCCAAGTTGTAACGGCGTAATTAGATCGAATTAAATTAAATTAAAAAAATTATTTTTATAATTTATATTTTATTTATTTTTAATTAAATTAAGTTTTAAAATTGTTTTATATCTGTCCCTTATATAATTTTTAATAAATTAATTTATTTATGAATTTACTTATATTTTCAAATATTTATGTTTTTACCCATAAATTTTAAATCTTATCTTCGTTACTATATATTATTAGACAAAATTAAAAGACATGATTAGAAATTAAAAATTGATACATTAATTATTAAAAATGTAATTTATTTAAAATTTTATTTCATATTTTAAATTTTATTTAATTTTAAATTAAATTAAATTAATAAAATTATAAATTAAATCAAAATTAATTGAATATTTTTACGCTAAATTGATTTTTTGTTCACCATATATCATAACTGGAACCATGTACGTACGAAAGACAGAAAAGTCAATCAAGATCCAACGGAACATTAAATAGCTTCTCATTGATAACCCCGTACCAAGTTTTCCTCTAAAAGGAATCCTAAATTTTCAAGTTTACAACTGTCATCGATAAGGATTAGAAAATTCGAATCGACTTAAAAAAGTCGTTTTTTTTAATTTGAGTTATTCGAGTTGAGGTATTCGAGTCAAATCGAATAAATCAAATGAATTTTGAGATCGAGTCGGTTTTAAAGTTTGAAAGTTTAAATACTAAAAAAATTAAAATTTAGTTTTTGAAATTTTACATTTTGATTACTATTTCATAACTTTTTTAATTGAACTTCGATTCAGTCGCATTTTTTTTAAATTCATTTTTTGAGATGAATATGAGATTAAGAATAAAACCTATTAATGAAAGGAACATTTTTTTGGACCTAAAACTTTTAAAAATTTACTGTTAGATCCTTAAAGTTTTGAAATTTTATTGTTTAACCATTGAATGATAAATATTGATCTATGTGATAATAATTTTTCTTCATGTGTAAGCCACAATAAGACCAAATTTATATAGTACTAATTGTTAAAAGTTTTAGTTAAGTCCCTAAACTTTAGTAAGTTTACATTTTTGTCCCTGAATTTTAAAATTTTTGCAATCTAGTCTTAATTTTTTGAAATCAGAATGTATATATATTATGATTTCTGATGATGAACAATTTGCTTTGATTTTATGAATGTTTTATATTTGCTTGTCATTGATTTTAAGATTGATTGTTCTGAATTATTTTTCAGTGACACTTTTGATTCGATTTTTAATGAGATCGTACTTTAATGAAATAATATATTACCTATAAAAATATCATTATAAACATATTATATAATTTCTTTGACAAATGATCTATTAAATTGTATTGAAAATCTTATTTACACATACAAAAAACATATGAAGAAGTCCTTATCACTTTGAACTATAATATTATAAATAATTATAATTAAATTTATACAAAAATTCAAAACTCGACTCAATTTTTTTAAATAAAGTTTGAATGATAAAATAGGATGTATAAACTCAAATAACTCAAAATTTTTTGACTCGACTCGATCGAATACTCAACTCTAGTCACCAAGACAATACTTATAAATTTAAAAATAAAATTTTTTAGAAGAAAACTTTAACGTACTATACTAATATTTTTTACAAAATTAAAGATAATGATTATAATAAAAATAAATAAAATTTTAATAATTATCATAAAAATAAATAAAAAATTAGTGTCTTGATAAAAGTTTTTTTTTTTATTTCTATAATCAAAATAAAAATATCTTAAAAAATAGTGATTAAAGTTTTTTATTAGCTTGGTGCAACCTAAACCATCTATCATAGTAAGAGAAAAATTTCAGGATACATGAGAGACAACCGAGAGAAGCTTGAGACGTTTTAGCTCGTATAAAAGAATAATATTCGTATTAAGATATCTGGATGTAATAACCTAATTTTTTTATAGTTCTATAGTTTTCAAATGTAGGCTTTGTTAGAGAGTTTATATTTGTATAATAATTTGAGGAGGTATATATTTTATATAATTATTGTATGACGGTTATCTTGAATGAATAAAGTTTAATTTATTATTTTTTTAAAATTTTTGTGACCAAAATAAGAATATCCTAAAAAATTAGTGATTATTAATATAATTTACTTTATTTTTAATGATAGGTCAAATTTAACATATCATATATAATGAGAGATTAATAGATTATATCACAGGCCCGACTCACCACGTCAGTCGTGATCCCTAACAAATGAAAACCACTCATTCCACTACTAATAAGCCATGCCATTAATATTATTTCCGAAAATTATATTTTTAAAATGACATGAAAAAGATGAGTGAAGATTCATTGGTCGAAAAAAATAAATTGAAAAATAATAGTAAAGTGAGTGATTATAATTAGATGAGATCACAACTGACATGATGAGCCGGGCCTATAATAAAATTTCTCCGTATATAAGAGAGCATCCGGCTCTGGATACCGATAATTATATATAAAATAACATCCCTTTCATCTATATGTACAATGTAGCGTATTTCTTCAACAACCAAAATACATTTCCCACATAGACTTAGTCAACCGAGGTCACTTCGAGTCTACTCAGAGTCATTTCTTACAGGATCAGCTGTGTTTCTTTTTACATCATTGTTTTAACCGAACTGAATACTTATTTACTTTACTTTGAAAAGATTTTGGCTTTACATTAGACGGATAATATATACAGTTATCTAAAAATATTATTATTTTTAAACACTTTAATTTAATTTTACGATTAATCATATTCACTCTTTGGTATTATGTGACACGATACTTATTCAACATTTGCAACTATCGTAAGTCGTAACCGTGTTGGTTTAAACCAGTGGGCCAATCGGCTTAAACCGTGTTGAACTCTTTCTATATATACAGAGGCAAGCATAAGGACATCTTCAGTCGACCAACACCTTTTGTTGGAACTTAAAATGGCCAAGTCTTACACGAACTATTTTTCCTTCTTCTTCTTCCTCTATCGAGTCATTTTCAGACAAGCTAAAATCCCCAAAGCTCTCAACAGAAACGTGAGCAATCTTCATGCAAATGATGGCAAAATATTATACCACAAGTACCCTTCTTTTGCTCACAGATCATCGAATCAAACAAAAGACCAAACTGTTGTGGTTTTTAGCGTCGAGGAGGCTTTGTTGAAATCCTCATCTCTGTTCCCTTACTTCATGCTCGTGGCGTTCGAAGCCGGAGGGTTGTTCAGGGCTTTCCTTCTTTTTGTTTTATACCCATTTCTATGCCTTGTGAGTGAAGAGACGGGGTTGAAGATAATGGTGTTCGTTTGCTTCTTTGGGTTGAAGACGAAGAGTTTCAGAGCTGGAAGTGCTGTTTTGCCGAAGTTCTTCTTGGAGGATATGGCGTTGGAAACAGTTGAGATGTTGAAGGAAGGAGGTAAAAAAGTTGGGTTCAGTAATATTCCTGGTGTAATGATCGAGAGTTTCTTGAGGGATTATCTTGGGATTGATTGTGTCGTTGGGAGAGAGATGAAGGTGTTTCATGGCTATTTCTTGGGAGTCATGGAAGAGAAGGGAAGAAGCAAGGATAATTTGGAGACGATGATGGGAAGGAAAGAAGGTCTGGGAAGTTATCGTCGTGTTATTGGCATCAGCAGCTTCAAGGAATCACTTCAGTATCAGTTGTCTTCGCAGTGCAGTGTAAGCTTTATATTCTTGCGTAAATTTCGTAAATTATTATTAATTTTTTAAAATTTACTTTAATTGTTAGATTTTAAAAATATTTAATTTATATATTAAGTTTAAGCTTTAAATTTTTTATTATTAAAATTTAAATATCAAATTTTATGAGTTATTTTATCTTGTTCATGAATCTAAATTTGGCCTCTATTTCATCAAAAGTTACTCCCAAAGTTTGAAAGTCGAGTAAAAACCATTTGCTTCCTCTCTCACTATTTTTCTCTAATGTTGTCGATGAAATTTTTCACTATTCGATATTTAAAGTTATCAATAAATAAATATCGTTAAAAACTTAACAAAAAATATAATAAATATTCGGTATTTAAATTTTAATAAATAAATTAAATATTTTAAATTTTCAATAATTAAAATAAATTTAAAAATAAAATACGGTAATCATTTACGTAATTTTTCCTTCCAAAATCACTGTGAGTAGCTTTTGAACCAACATATTCTATTTATATCTGTAGATCTCATTGTGATTTTAGTTCGTCCACTATGTTGAACTGCTAATTTATTGCATTTGGTGCGACAGGAAATTTACCTTGTGAGAAGAGCCGACAAAAGAAGCTGGCAACACGTACTCAGAGAGGAATACATGAAACCACTGATTTTTCACGACGGAAGACTGGCTTTCTGCCCAACACCATTAGCCACCCTCACCATGTTCATGTGGCTCCCCTTTGGCTTCACTCTTTCAATCATACGAGCCATTATTGCCTTAACGCTTCCTTATAAACTTTCAATCCCCATATTATCCTACACCGGATTCCACCTCTCCCTTTCTCCCGACACCTCACAAGAAAACTTAAACAGCACCCGGGACCGGAAAACCAAAGGCCGCCTCTACGTTTGCAACCATAAAACCCTACTGGATCCACTCTACCTTTCGTTTTCATTACAAAAAGATCCCACCGCCGTTACCTACAGCTTAAGCAGGGTATCGGAGCTGTTAGCACCGATCAAAACCAGGAGGTTAACCAGGGATCGTAGTCGAGACGGTGAGATGATGGGAAAGCTATTAAACCAAGGGGACCTAGTTGTTTGCCCAGAAGGAACCACGTGTAGAGAGCCTTATCTCTTGAGGTTCAGCCCTTTATTTGCTGAAATGAGCGATGACATTGTTCCTGTCGCCATGGACAGCCACGTTAGCATGTTCTACGGCACAACAGCTGGAGGCTTGAAATGTTTGGACCCACTGTTCTTCATCATGAACCCACGTCCGAGCTACACAGTACGGATCCTCGCTGGTGTGTCGGGTACGACATCTAACAGTGAGAGATCGAGGTTCGACGTAGCTAACCATGTGCAGCGTGAGATTGGGAAGGCACTGGGATTTAATTGCACAAAACTTACGAGGAGAGATAAGTACTTAATCTTGGCAGGAAATGAAGGAATAGTTAATAAACACCAATAAATTAATTAACTTGTTGCTTGACCTATCACAATAACATTTGTTATTGGTTTTGGACCGACATGATTAAATATAAAGGAATGTAACATGTAGCAGGAACATATTTTCTGTTGTACAAGATTGTACACTCCATTTGATTGACAGTAGAAAATATTGTATGTATGTATATATAAAATATATATGAGTTAAGTTTAATTTATATCGTATAAAATTTAGGTTTAGATTGTTTGTCTTTTAATATGTCTTTTTTAATCTTATTTTAAATCAGTGAGTTTAGGATTTATAAAATTAGTGGTATGGTGTATTTTTTAGAATATAGGGTTTAAGATGTGAAAAATTAAGGTTAGAGTTTAAAAATTAAATTTTAAGAATTTTTTAATAGGGTCATAAGAGGGACAACTGATATCTACTCATAAAATTTAATTCGTTTATATTTTTTTTGAATTGTGAATAAAGATTAATAAATGACTAATATTATTTATTTATTCTTTAATAATTATTTAATTTTGAATCTTAATCATATATTTACCTTCATTTAATTTAAAAAATATAATATTTTTTAAATTGTGCATAATGTGAGATGATCTTATATATAAAATCCATCATACTTTTAATTTGCCTTTCGAGTTGTACTAATTAAGTAGTTAATTGTTATAATTTTGTAAAAATAAAATAAATTCGTATGATGGATATTGGTTTCATTAACACGTGTATAGGAAGAAAAAAAATACAAGGTATGATTTTTCTCTATTTTATTTTTATCTTTATTTACACATAAAGGTTGTTGGATATAGATTCTATGAGGGGTGGTGGTTTTGGGACGGGCTTGTTGCCTGTGGAGTTTTATTTATTTATTTTTATCTAGGTTTCGGATATAGGATATTATTTTCAATTATCATGTCGTTGTCTATTATAATGTTCGTTGGATAATCATAATTATTTTTTTAATTATTTCATCACTATAAATTAAATAATATTGTATTGAACGTTAAAATTGTCAAATAATTTTTTAAACGATTTGTGATGAACGACGAACAACGTGTGGGTTGTTCAGCAAAAGGAGAGCGCTTCATTGCTTTGTTGGTAATGTAGCCAACGCCGATTGAAGTAATCGAATTTGGAGTTTTATGAATTTTAAGGATTATTTTGAAAATATTTGAAAATTTTAGAATATATTTTTATTTTATTTTATTTATTTTTAATATAATTTAAGATTTAAGAGATGATACATATCCTTTAACGGTGAGAATGAACA
The DNA here is from genome assembly GCA_035048815.1 of Abelmoschus esculentus. Taxonomy (NCBI): domain Eukaryota; kingdom Viridiplantae; phylum Streptophyta; class Magnoliopsida; order Malvales; family Malvaceae; genus Abelmoschus; species Abelmoschus esculentus. The sequence continues at coordinate 11,254,724 of JAUCBN010000051.1, read as the reverse complement.
TTAGACACTTATTTTGGTATTTTATTAATAGTCTTAGTTTTCAAACTTATACATTTTATCAATTTAGTTATATTTTTAAAATAATTTTATAAATTTAAAATCTTCATATTAATTTTTTTATCAATTTAATTATTTTTGTGATATTATCAAACCAATAAAATTTATTGTACCAAAATAACTGAATAGTTACATTCTTTCATAAATCAACGAATTACTGTTAAATTTTCATTTGTTAGGCTTGATGCGCAAGTTCGAATCAATCATCGATTATCGTCAAGAGGGTTGTTTTTGGTGCTTGGTTGAATTTGCTAAAATCGAAAGATTGAGACAAAGAACACAAGGATTTTAGAGTGGTTCGACCACGCCTACATCCACTACCTTAGCACACCACTAAGGATTTCAACCAATTCACTAATAAACTCAACTTTTTTACCGGTTCAAGGGATAATCGTCACAACCCTATCTTTTAGACAGAACCAACTCTAGTTTTCATCTAAGGCTAAACTAAAACCTCTCCTCTTACAAAGGGATTTGTTTGGTAAACTAAGTACCTCACAAAGGTGGATGTTTACACAACTAAGTTTACAAGAGAATACAAGATTTACAATAAAATCACTCTCTTAAGTCTATGTACAAGAGAAAAGGAAAATGGAGATTTGAACTCAATTTCTCTTGATCATGTTTCTTGGATATTGTCTCTAATCATCTTCAAGTGTCCCAAGCATGCTTTTATAGTGTGGAATCATATTCTAGCCGTTTATGACCGTTAGGGATATTTTGGAGCCGTTGAGAAGTCATAAAGTTGAACATTAAATTTTCACCTGCACAGAGGTTTCGAAACCTTTACAGAGGTTTCGAAACTTTTGCAAAACTGTTTCCAAACCTTTACCAGAGGTTTTGAAACCTTTAAGCAATTCAAAAATTATAGCCGTTACAGGTCCAAGGTTTCAAAACTTTTTTACTAAAGTTTCAAAACTTTTGGATAAAAGTTCCGAGATTTTCATTCCAGTAGCGAAATGTTTGAGACTGCCCTGAGAGGTTTCGAAACCTTTTAAGGGAGGTTCCGAAACTTTCATTTAAAACTCAATTTTAACTATTTTAAAAACGTTTCAAACATTTCTAAAACCTCTTAAAAACTTTTTAAACTTATTTTCAAGTTGTTTGAACATAATAATTATTTTTTAATTTTTTTCAAATTAGTTCAAAACATTTTTCAATTATTATATCAAAATCAATATCTCAACATAATTATATAAAAAAATTAATAAAATAATTTTAGGAGAAAACAAACATTTTAGAAAAACAACGAAATAAATTGGTAGAATTTTATAATATAAAAAAGTTAAATTTATTGAATTATTTTAATTTAAGATAAAATAATAAAATGTGTAAATTTAAATTCAGATATCAATTTTAAAAAATACTAACTTAAAATATATATATATATTTAATTTGTCTATCAAATATACGTTGAATCCTTAAAAAATTGGGAAAAAATTTAAATAATGAAATGGAAAGAATATTTCTTGTCATTGGAAGACATCTTACAAAGATTACAAGACCTTGTTGAATGTTGTTTGTCATTTCATTTGAAACTTTCCAAGTTCCAACTACCCATTGATTAGAGTATTGAAAACCGAACAACTTGAGTCATATCGAGACAGATAACAGATGTACATCAACAATACAGATTTTTCAACATAATGCACCATAGTTGTACAGCACGCAGGACTCAGAATATGACTTCACAACTCGTCCCAGATTGTCCATGGGGAGATTTTCGATATATTCGAGGTTTTATCTTAACTAATTCGGATGGATCTATGTCACATACTTGACTTTGGACAGCGAGCTCATCTTCCAGTGCAGTGGTCTCCCACGTCCACACTCGGATTGCAGTCTGGTTCAAAATCCAGTTTTATGACAACCACCGGCATGCATCAACTCAGAACCAGACCTTATCACCAACAAAGACTTACTACTTACCTGAAAGAGCTAATACATTCATATGCATGAATCGAAATAAACCCTCTACTAATTGATGCTGATCACTACAATTTGAATCCACATATTTAACAGCAATCGTCACCTGTGATCCAGGGGTCTCGGCAGTATGAAGATGAAACCACGAGTAACGGCGTCAGTCGATTATGGCAACTTCCACGAGGCAGTAGCTATTTTCTTAAAATCCTGAGATGCATTCTGGATGAGTTTGTTTAGAACACCAACATGCAACTTCAAACTACCAACTTTAAGATGCTTAGTTTCCTTCTCTGATTTTATGGAAGCAAGCCTCTCTTGTAACTGATTAATCTTCTTTTCGATCTCTTCCATCTCTTCATCGAATTTAAATATCTCCTTTGTATTCTCAATTATCTCCTTTTCAGCAGTTTGTATCTCCCCTAGATGCTGCACATGTCCTTCTTTGAGTGAAAGTAGTTTATTCAAGCGATGCCGAAGCCGGGTAACATCAAATCCGTGCTTTTCCAAGTCACTAAGACTCTCCAAAATGTTGTCAAATGTATCTCTAGGTTCATCAAAATGCAACATGGATATCTTGTCAAACAAACTAGCAAAGGTTACCATGATACCAATTGCCGATCCTTCACGAAACTCCTCTCTGTTTTCAGCCAAAGGTAGAAAATGTGGTTTTTGAGGAACAATTCGGAAGACATCCATAGATTCAATTGTGCTCCATACAGGAGATCTCTTCACAAAAGGCAAACTCTGATCAATAACCATTGGACTTCTGCCACTCACATCAATAGAAAGAGATTCAATTGGAACATCAACCAATCCTTTTTCCTCATTCCATCCGTTGACAAGCCTAGCAGAGGGGAGTCCTAGAACAAGATGATGCTCGAAAATGTAATAAATATAAAAGCCAAGTGACGGTCTACATATATGTACACACTAAGCAAGTGAGAGAGGAACGAAACACGAAAATAACCCAGATTCATAAATCTGATGACACATCTTACTTGATTCTTCATCACCTGAATTGTGCATTCCACCTATCCAAGTTGACAGAGGTTGATCCTCATCAGCCATGTCGGAAATCCCAGGAGACACCATATAAACCTCTTTTGTTTTGTAATCATGAGTTGTCCTTCCTCTAGAATCTTCGCTGGCTATACAATTAACAGGTAGGATGTTAATTTACAATATATAAGGTGAGTAACCATAAGCTGCAAAATAATTACGTTAACATCCGGTAAAAGACAGCATAAGAAACAAGAAGAAAATGTCACTGGTACATGCAAAACCTTTCTTCTCAACATCACCCTCCTCTCACCCAGCTCCCATGCAACAAAAATATCACCTTCTTTCATATGAATCACTAGCCAATCTTTTTCCTGAAAATTTCTCCCATTAGACCTACTACTCTTCAATCAATTAGCATACTACTTGGAAAAAATCATTAAAGAAAATGAAAAATGCTGGCTACTTCCAATTATGTAAATCAATAGTTCAAGTTGCGCTCAAAGGTAGGGCATTTCCCATTTTTATAGAAACTTCTGTACCATAAACAATTGTATCTCCAATTATATCCCCTCTAGGATGTAAAATATAGCTCTTCACACCATCCCAATAGTGTATGAGTACACTTGGTTAAAACATTGGAAATTCTTAACCAAATGCTACCAACAAAGCCTTATATAGCAATACTATATTTTCCTTGAGGCTTATTAGTAATAATGACAAACCACGAACTAAGACCCCCCATGTACCTGACAGCTCCACCCCTTTATGTTTTGACAAACAAGCTTCATTACTCATACAATCTTTTACAGCCTTTTCATCAGTAATCCCTCCAGCCCCATTTTGCTCCTTACCTACCAATAGTAATATTAAGTTTGCAATGATCCCAATTTGCATATACCCATCAAAAAGCTTAAGCTTAAGCTTTATATACCAGCGTCAGAAGCCTTTGGACTTGTCACTAATGAGCTACCAGGTCTTCCCCTCTTCCTTTTCAGATCACTGGCTCCAGCTTTATGTTCCTTTGTTTCCTAAAAGTATGAACAATAGTTAAAATTAGGCATAATACCAAAAAATACCCCCTAACTTTTGACTGAATAGTCATTTTGACTCATATTCTCTTTTAATACAATTTCATAAAATTATTTTTTGACTGATGTGTCATCCTGTAAAGCCAGCCCATATCCAATTGTCTATAGGACACTGCTATGTCAGCGTGCTATGGCATGTAGGTTTGGTATATCATTTCAAGCCATTTAATGTTAGTTAACTAAGAATTTTCATCTACAGATTCCCATTCCATGTTTGATGACATTTTAAGATCCAAGACAAAGACCAGGGAACAGTCTGAAGGAAATTTTCTATCTAAAAAAGTGGGCTGACAACACCTAAAAGTTAACCACTACATCAGGCATTATAGATTAAACATCATTAGCTATACTCTTTTTACCTATGATGGTGACAACGAAAAAGAAATATAGATCAATATTAAGTACATCCAATAGTTTAATGACAAACATGTTCCCATTAATAATTTGAGGCATTTCAAATTTAAAAGATTATAGTGGTAGTTTTTTCTGAGACAAAGACTTACTAGTGTGATTTTTTTTCATACCTTGTTCTCATTCCTGACTGAATCATTTAAGTTATTCTTTTGATTCCCCATTAGCTTCAGAGGTTCCTCACTAGGAATCTGAAGGGAATTTTCAGACTGAAAACTTTTGAATGCCGTTAATCCTATGACGATGGCCATTTCAACTTCTTTTGTTTTAATCTCCCTTTCATTACCTTCTTCAACAATCAGTGCAGTTCCATCTGTGCCTGAAAAATATGTTATATACATTATTTTTAACCAATAAATTGAACTTATGCACATGTGCCAATGGCTACATGTACCTGCTGCCGGAACTTGTGAGCCTTTACTTGGTGACTTTCTAACTCTGACATTCCTTTTCAGAAGGTTATTTGCCGTACCATCAGCTGAACCAGCTTTATGCCTCTTAGTAGTCTGCGACAGTAAGGGGAAATGTATGTCAAATTAAGGTAGTAGAGACAGTGCTGATCAGGAATATTGACGGACATAGCCAACAAAACCAAAGTGACAATACTGAATGAGCATTACCCAATTAGAACGGTGATGTTGACAGAAAAGGCAGTCATTTGAAGCAGTTTGCTGCAATGCAAGTGGGGCACATTGAATATCCCAGTTGAAAAACAAATTTGCTTAACCCTTGCTTGAAACAACCCATTAAGAGTAGCAACTATGTCAAGCAGGCCAACTTTTTATGATGTAGACATGAATACATGATTGCTTTTAGTTATTATGATTTCAAAGTATCAAGCTAATTTTCACTTCTTTGTGAATACCTTGGCTTTCAGAGCTTACAGTTGAAGGCACACACGATTTTCTAGCATATTTTAGAAGAAAACATACTCTAAACACAATGAAGTTAAAGAAGCTGTGTGGTTCAGGCAACTCATGGATGCAATACAGATACCAAACAGTAGAAAAATACACTAGATTTTAAAGTGATATTTATCAATTTCTCATCATCAAATAGAAATGTATTAAAATGTCCAAAAGAAAACAATGGAGGAGTGAAAATGATCTGAAAGTATTAGCATGGACAATGAAACTCCAAAAGAATAAATCTAACTCACAGTTTTTGCTCCTGTTGTTGGGCTCTCAATCTTAGTACAATTCTCATCACCAACCACAGTTTTCCTCGAGGATTTAGCACCTTTACCTCCAGTCCTTGGAGTGCCTTCTTTACACAATGTTTCGCTAGGCATGCCTTTTAACTTATCGCCTGTGACTGATATCGGTGTCTCCACTGCATTTCCTTCAGTTAGCTTTTTTGAAGGCCGAGAGCAAGAAGTGTTACCATTTGATGTTTCTGGTTTGACCTTCTTGCTTGTGTTCAAAGCTTTGTTTACATCAGTGGAAGTTGACTTCTCCACAGCATTCTTGTTCATCTTTGTCAAAGGAGTCTTATCTTCAGTGTTCTCTTTTGTGGACAAGGAACTTTCAAGTTCTCCAACCACCTTGCTGTTTTGTGTACAAAGAGCAATTCCTATCTGCTCTTGCTCATCAGACACAATTATGACTTCCTGAAACACAAAGCTTATTGTTAAGCTACCGCCAAACAAATGACATCTGCACTTGCATGCAAGTTCGAAAATAATTACAACAAAGTACTTGCAAACTACCAAAGGAATTGTAGGCAATACCTGAACTAGTACAAACATTTAAGGGATTCAACACACCAACTATTAACATGTAAAGTTTGAGCAGATTTTAAAGCCAAGTGAAACGATAATCCACAACATATCAATCTAGGGAAAGTTGAAATAAGTGTAGTAGAGGAGATAAGACATAAAAACTAAACAGTTCTCAAAGTGGAAATAGTTTAGGCCATCAAAGAAATGAACAGAAATAAACTTGGATACAAAAAAAAAATGTTTCAAATATTTATTTCCCTTGCCTTTAAAATGATCAAAAGATAGCACTGGAGCTATGTTCAGTACCACAAACACAACAAAAACAGCACGTTTAATTTTAAAGTGGGAAAATAATGGAGAAAAATACAAGTCCCATAAAGAAGATATAAGAGAGATACCTTGGATTTACTAACCCATTTGCCATCAATCCATTCAACATTAGGCCTGATATCAGAGTGACAGAATTCCTTTCTCTCATTTCCATTCTTAAAAAAGACGCTGTACCTTTTCCCGGAAAGAACTTTGTTAATTACTCCACTTCGCCAACCAAAATTATATATTGCATCCACTCTTTCCAGCAATTTATAATTTCAATCTGCATCTTGAGGAGGAATGGGTCTGATATGGAGAGAATCTACAACAACTTTTACTGTCTCAGACTCGTCATCAGTCGTAGAGTTCTGATACTTCACCAAGAAAGTATTATCTTCGTGTTCTTTCACGACTAGTGCAGGGTACCAAATATCGCCTAGGTTTTCATTGTCAATATTTACCTCCACAGCTGTTCCTGAGCTAAAAATGGACCCTGTGGATTGCTTTAGAAATAAAAAATAATAATTCACTGGCATGATACCAAAATTCAATCAGGATGTACATATCTTCAATTCCTCAAATGACTAATCCATTCTTGGGGGGAAATGCAGATATATGTAAAACTTTGCAAACAGATACAGAAAACAACAACAACATATAATGTTGGCATAAGTTAAATCTGACATAGCAAAGAAAGTTCTTTTCTTTAAATGCAGCATGCATTATTGAGGAAAATACAAACTTTTGTGCAGATCAAACTAAAACTAAATTTACATGAGGAAAATTAGCAGAACTAAAACAAAGGAAGCAAGCATAGTGATTGAAGCACAAGCATGAGTTTTTTAGCAGCATCCATGAAAGTATAATTCAAAGGGCAAAATTTCAGTGTAAAAAGCTACATGCAGTGAGATTCGCAATGTTGCTGCATACCTGCTTTTCGGGTCGAACCCATTTGCAATCGACCCAGTTCCAGTGAGCCCTCAAATCTTTCCTATCAAATTCAATGACATCGGGTGGATTATCAAAGTAAACCCTGTATCTCGACTTTTCCAGAACCTTCCTCACAACCCCAGTCCACCAGCCGTCTCTGTAGCTCGCATCAACGACTTCGTTTACTTCAAACTGGTGAGCATCCCCTTTCTCATTAGGCGGCAGAGGGCGGATATAAGCGGGGTCGACATGTTCCGTCAAAGGGGATGATCCATCATCGGCAAGAAGCATCTTGTATCTAATCAATGCCTTCTTGCGCTTCTTGGAAGCGGATTTGGGAGGGATTTCGAGTATTGTGGCTGAGTACCAAGAGCCTCGGAAGCCTTCGTCGTCACTGCTGATCTCCACCAGGGTTCCCTTGGTGAAGGGTTGTTGTTGTTTGAGTGTGCTAGTATCTGTTGAAGGATTCACCATGGTGGTTGAAAGAGGTGAAGTTCTGTGGTGTGGAATCTTGTGTTTCAGAAAATTGAGTGTTCCTTTAGTTAGTTTTTGAACTCTTAGTGAAGTGAAAAAGGTAAAGTTCCATGCTTCTCGCTTGCCCCGCCTTTTCCATCGTTTTTAACAATAAAAGGGATGAACTTTAGTACACTTGTCTAGACTTCTTTACGCCAACCAGAACTAATTTTGTTCCCGAACTTCATTGTTCATGTGATATCGTATTGTTACGACCCGCCGACGAGTATCAAGGTCAACCAATTATTATGGGCGAATTCAAAGCAAATATACTTCAAGGAAGATGTTAGAATGGTCTAAGAAAGTTTATTTATTTTTTTACAAATCCAAATCGAGGTTTAAGCTATTTTTTAGGTCATTTTAAAACAAATTAGCACCAACAAAGGTACTATAAAAGATTAGGACCGCTGTAACACATATCATAACATTTTAGAAAGGTTTGAAATATTTTATCTAAGTTTAGACTTACTCGAAAAGACTTAGAAAGATTGAAAAAACTCGAGACTACTCTAAAAAATTTTAAAACTCTCCAAAATCTTTTGGATAATTGTAGACAAGTATAGGTACATGTAGAATTGTCTAAAATAGTATAGGTCATTGTAAATATTTATTAGAGGTAACATAATAATCGTCCGATTGTATTAATCTCATTTGTTTATTTGGGATATGGGAACCTAAAAATAAGGTCACCCCTTCATTTTGCAACTCACCTAAGAATTGAAGCATTCTTTAAGTACCCTTGTAAGCCTTTAATACAAAGCTTTTTTAAGTTCTTTTGTTTTCTCTCATATTTTTTTGTTTAGTAACCAAGTTACGTATAATCAAGGTTTGTTAGCATACTTCAGAAAATACTAACGCCGCACGGATTAGTTTGAGTGAATTTAAGTCCGTTATAATATGCACACAAAACACGATAACGGTGATTTTACAAATATGAAATTAGTATGTATATTTTTTATTATCCTATTAATTTTTAGGATTTTAACCTAATTAATTTAAATTGACTCGTATCGTATACTTAATTTTAGTCTTTCAATAGAGATTTTTTACATACACAAATATTCAATATCGAGATACTAAATTGCTTATCACTTAAATCAACCCTGTTGATTAATATATACTATATCTTTTTCATATATGTTTAATAATAATATTAAAAATTACTATTCATAATCTAATTAATATTAATAGATACAAATTATTAATAAATAAAATTATTTAAATAAGTACCAAATATAATCATATTTTTATATGACATTTTATTTTTTTAAACAATCAAACAACTATCTATTAATAATTAATTTTACTAAATACTTTTATATAATCTATTAGTTAAATTAACTAATATTATTAATTATAAATCAATTAATTATCCGCTATCTACTATCAATAAATTACGAAACATGTCACTAATTTTTCTACATCATCACAAACTTTACAGTCCCAGACAAAGGGTAAAAAAAGAATACTATAAACATACTAGAATACTATATATCTTATTTCATTTTTTTTATATTAATTATCAATTAAATTTTTATTTTTTATATATTCTAAAATTTTATTAATTATTTATTTGAATAAATTATTAAATTTAATAATTTTTTAGATCGAACATATCATATTACACTATTATCGATTGATAGTTTTAGAATTTTAAAATTTTTTAAAAATCTCATAAAAACTTTAAAAATAATTTTTTTAAAAATCTATAGATATCACATAATTATAGTGTATTATATGATAATAATATCTAAAAAAATAAAAAATAGTGATTAACATTGATTAAAAAATTAATTGATTAAATTTATTAATAGAAGGATTTAATTGAGTTCAAAACAATTTAATAACTTATTCCATATATTTTAAAATTTTATAGACATCAAATACCTTTAAACCTAATTTTAATACATTTTATTAATATAATTTTAATAAACTCAAAACAATTTAATAATTATTACTAATAAAATTCCTGAATCAGTATATAGTGAATAAGACACTAAAATCATCATTGCTAACGTAAGCGGTGGCGTCATCGGTGATAGTAAAAGAAATCCATGTTGTTGGCCTACATACAAAGAAAACTCCACTCGAACGTTGACTTGGACTCACTGCATCAGGAAAAAAATATAATAAGAGCAAACTATCAGATTGGCCACTGAATTATTAGGACGTTTGCATTCTAGTCATTAAATCATTTATTTTTATTTTTATTTGATATTTTTATTTTTGGAATTTATTTTTGTTAAATAATTAATTTAAGTTCACATCGGAATTTTGTCTCATTTGATATTTTTTATAAAAATTTAAAAGATTAATATATTGATTTATATATAATTAAAATTGAGTTTATAAGATAATGACTAAATATTTTATTATACAAATTCTAAAATATGACATCAACCATTCTTTTAATCCTTTTAACTGTCAACAACTTAATCGATTCATTTTATTAACATTAGTGTGTTAATTAAGTTCTTTATAGACTTTAGTTACATTAATCGCTTTTTTCTTACTCTTTCTAGTTATATTAAGCTTACAACTTACAAAACTCAAGACCAACACCTATAGAGAAACAGGTTGGCTGCCTAATATTTATTTATTTATTTTAATTAAGATACTAATGTAATAATTTTTTATTTTATCGGTATAATTATAATACAGTATATGTTTATTTTCTTAATTTTTTTGATAATACATATATATGTGTTTGAATTAGGATCTCCTAAAATGATTTAAATATGTTAGGGTTTTTTATATTATTTTAAATTTTGAAATTTATTCTTTATATCCTATTTTTCAAAATTTATTTTAAAAATTGTACAAGGTAATAATATAATGAGTCGAGTTATGCAACAAAACACTATATATTTTAACCTATTTAAAAGCAATTAGTGAAACAATTACAACGTTTATAAATAAAAATGTTACTATATATTTTAACCTTTTGTAGCAACGTATTTTGTCTACAAACTATTACAACGTTGTTTTTTACAGTATTTTTTTTAATATTATGAAAATTTTTAGTTATGCTAAAATAATATTACTATAAATTTAAAAAAAAACCGTAAAAGAATTGTTTTATTGTAGTGGTATAGAGCTAATTGCTTGGTCTACAAGAAAACATATTCCGCAAGACTTATTATCAAATATAAATATTTATTTATTTATTAAATAAATTTAATCACCAAAAATTTGAGTCAATAAATAACGGTAACTTTAGCCCATGATTGCTTATATTAATATATTTGAAACTAAACAAGTAGAATCGAAGGAACAGACTTGAGAAGTGCGAAAGGTATTTTTTTTTCTTCAGGATATACTGTAATGTTTACAGACCTCTATAAACCAGAATATTGTAGCGTGAAACATTTACATTCCAAAAGTTTTAAGACTTAGCACTGGTTACTGTTAGATTCTCTTGTCGGATAGCAAAAAATGGCGAAAATGTTTAAAATATAAGACATGATACGTGAAGTAAGCTAATTCAAATCATCGTCATAAAGCTGCTGTCTTAGGAACCAAATATTCTCTTCATTCCACACACTCTCCATCGAGTCTCCAACATCTATATTCCATGTGACACCTAAATTTTCCGACCATAAACCTGACCCGTTCTGGAAGTTATTCGTGTTGTTCGAAACGTGTGGTGGTGGATTGTAACAATCTGTCATGTCTGAAACGGAAGAGACTTGTGCATCCAGGGAGTCTGATGAAGTGCTTGATAACTCAGGCAAGAGACTGGAATCAACTTGGACCGACCCACACCCACTTGTATTTTCATAGGTGATTTGGTTTGTGGTGGGGAAGGGTTGGCCCGAGGGGGTTTCAGATGAAGCACAGATTCGTTCCATTAGACGAGGAATCCAAACGTAACGCATGGCGTCCCTGAACTGTTTGCTGTTAACTTCACATTTAAGCTGCTTTGCCTGTTTCTGAACTCTTGTTCTCCAATAGTTCTTGATCTCGTTGTCTGTCCTCCCAGGCAAGTGTTGTGCGATTTTCGACCATCTTCGGCATCAAAACCAGAAAACAAGTTAGCTAAAGCCTAAAACGATTCATAAACTTTACTGAATTCAATGACAGAAAAATGGGAGTCCAAGTAAAAACCTGTTGCCCCATCGAGAATGGAGTTGAAGAATCAATAGCTGCTCTTGGGGACTGATGTTCCCACGACGCACTTCCGGTCTCAAATAGTTCAGCCATCTTAATCTGCAGCTTTTGCCGCTTCTTCTTAAACCTACATACATACATATATGTATATATACAATCTCAGTATCAGAAACACATAAGAAATCATGTGACTTTGGGTTTCAGATACGAAAAATTTAACCTGATAAGCGAGCAACTGAATTCCAACGACCTTCACCATGAGTATTAACATGCGCCTTGAGCGTGAAGTCCTCTTCTTCTGTCCATGGACCTTTCCTTACGTCCATCTCTTCTTCACTTTGTGGAGTTTCAGACACGAAACCACTCTGGTAAACATCCATTTGTCTGAGATATTTGATTTGTGAGTTTGGGTTTCTTGTTGTTGTTGAAGATACAAAGGGTGAACTTACAAGGATGTAAGAGCACAGAGGCTTATATAGATGGTGGATTGGGGGAGTACAACAATGATTTCTATTTTTAATCACACTAATAAACAAGTGAGACAAGGGGAATGTATGTAAGAAAAAGTAGACTTGGGAACGACTCATTTTATGAATATTTTATTTGGCTTTTGACTGTCTGACTTTTCCTTACCTTATATTGGTCGCGTACACGCACAATTGAGCAAAATATTTGAATATGTACCATGAAGACCGAGCATTAGTCTAAGAGGGAAAAATAAGTATTCTCCACGACAGGCTGTCTTTGGTTTATTATTATTTATTACATGCCACAATATTCTCAACGTGTTCTGGTTTGCAACATGTGGAAGATGGAGAACACAAAGTTTGTGTCATGTTGTATCAGATATGGCATGGGTGTTCATAGGAAAATTTGTTTGGTTACTTCATCAGGCAGTAGGAAAAAGAAATTATTGGCTTAGTTTAGAATATTGAATTGTCTGAAGGAAGTCTAGTGTGGTTAAAACAGAGATAATCCCCTCCATATGCATCAACTTCAAGTCTAACCATTCAGAATATTCCAAAGATGGACCAAACAACAGCCTGAAAAAAGAACAGAAAAGGGTATATAAGAAATAACCAGCAACCATTTTTTGGTTACTTGCAATCCATTTTCTTACATTAAGATACAATGTTCACCAAAATAGCCAGGAGTGTCGAAAGTATGTAAAATGCCAAAGCTGAAGCCTGTGAAAATGGGAGGCATGAAACAGTTATATACTAGTGTCTGAAATAGCAAAATTATTACAGTAATCAGTAATCACCTTGAAGAACACCTGGAAGAAGCATGTTCTGGGGTTGGCATAGTTTTCTTCTACGGACTGTAGTGGAGAGACAGGTCAAATCATGTAACAGACAGATGCATCGTTGGAATAGTAAGAAAGCAGAATGTAAGCCTGATGATTTGAGAAATTAAATGGCATGAAACTCTTGAACACTTTCCCTGGCTTAGATCCATGAATGAGATGAATATTGTATGAAAATGGTAACATTCCTTTGTTTATGAAAGTTTGATGGATTATAGAGGAGTGAGGGATTAAATTTAATTAATTTAAATTATAATTGTTTTTAATTATAACATAAATTAAAGTATATTTATGAGAAACTTTATTTTTTTTCTCTTATGCATACTTTTTATTTATTGAAAATATAATTTTTGAGTTTCTTTTATAATTTTAATTAAATATTTGGAAACAATATAAAAATAATTAAAAATAAAAAATAACATTAATTAAAATATATAAATAAAACTATCATTCTAAATAAATTAAAAATTAAATTTATTTTTCTAATAAATGTTATATTTTAATTTTAGTTATTTCATGTTATTGTTAAATAATTAAGTAAAAATTGAAAAAATAGAAAAAATATCAATTTTAATAATTTAAAAATATTATATTAAAAATAAAACATAAAATCCATCTCATAAATATACTTTAATTTATGTTATAATTAAAGACAATTATATATAAAGTAATTAAATTCAATGTTCGGTAATAATGAATTAATATAATTAATTAGTTTAGTGACTCATTTATCCAAAAGTTCTAGGTTTAATTCCCCTTACCCACTATTTTTGACTTCTTCGCTTTTAAAAATATGAGATAATAAATACATACAATAAATGATAATTAAATTATAAAATTATATCTTAACTTAGTGGTTAGGCATTTAACCTTTCATTCACAACATTTGAGTTCAATTTCCATTAAACGCATAAAATTTTATTACATACCAAAAAAAATAATGTTCAAAAAGTAAAATTCAACTAAATATTAAAAATAAATTTTAATTATAAATATAAATACATAATCTATTTTAAAAGTTTTTTTATTTAATATAATATCAATCTACTTATATAAACACAGTGATTTACAAAAATTCGTCAGTGTCATAACAATTTCAGATCATCGTCATCATAAAGCTGTTGTCTTAAGAACCAAATATTCTCTTCGTTCCACACACTCGACAGACAGTCTCCAACATCTAGTGCCTCGAATCCAACACAATCATCAATATTCCAGGTGCCGGATAAATTTTTGGAGTATAAACCCGATCCGTTTTCTAAGCCATGAGGGTAGTCTGAAACGCTCACTGGAACATAAGAGACTTGGGATGCAATGGCGTCATGGGAGTCTGAGGAAGTGCCTGATAACTCGGGCAACACACTCGGGTCATCTTGGAGTTGGACAGACCCAATTGTTGTATTTGCATGGGTGAGTTGACCGGTGCTGCTGGTGCTGATATTATCTGTATAAGTAGCGGTGGTGGTGGTTGAGAGTTGAACCGAGTGGGAGCCGGATGAAGCATAGATTCGTTCAATCAGACGGGGAATCCAAACGGAGCGCATGGCGTCCCTGAACTGTTTGCTGTCAACTTCACATTGAAGCTGCTTAGCCAGTTTCAGGACTCTTGTTCTCCAATAGTTCTTGATCTCATTATCTGTCCTTCCAGGCAGTTGCTGTGCGATTTTCGACCATCTTCATCATCAAAACCAGACAACAAGTCAGCAAAAACATTCATATCGTATGTTCATAACGGTAGGCAACTGGCAAAGTAAAAAAGAAACACCTGTTTCCCCATCGAGAATGGAGTTGAAGTATCAGCAACTGCTCTTGCAGACTAATGTTCCCACGTCTCAGCTCCGGTCGCAAATAGTTCATCCATCTTAATCTGCAGCTTTTTCCGCTCCTTTTTAATCCTATATACAGATATCATGTCAGTATCACAAAATGCTTAAAAATGATTGGGTTTGTACTTTGTAGCTAACATTGTCTGTATATCGATTCACCTGATAAACTAGCAACTAAATCCCAGCGTCCTTCGCCATGAACATTAACATATGATTTGAGCATCAAGTCTTCTTCTTCATTCCATGGACCTTTCCGTACATCCATCTGTGAACTGAGCACTGTTTGGTTTCTGTATTCTGAGACAAGATGAAGTAAGGATAAGAATCACAGAGAGATAGCTTGCTTACTGGAGTGTATATGATATTAAGAGTCGAGAGGATTTATATAGACACAGCACTGACACTTTCTTCTTCTTCTTCTACTAGAACGCGCCAGAGTCTTTTCTCATTTGACTTGCAGTTGACTGTTTGACTTTTCCACGCCTTTCTTACACGCACGCAACTGGGGAAAACATTTTTAATATGGCGTATGAAGACTACACTGTTTTGTGTAGGACTAGGAAGATGACACAAGTTGGTTTTGTTTATTATTACAGATCCAATCGTTTCATCGTGTTAAGCTGCGGTTTACAGCATGTGGAAGATAAGGATATGGACGGGACATGGTTTCTATAGACGGAGTTTATATGATTCTGACTGATCGCTTAGCATCTTTTAGGTTTATCTTAACGGCTAAAAATCGTATGTCTTTTTTCTCATGTTTTTATTTATGTTTTCTTTTAAAATTTGTTAAAAATTTAAATTTTAAATCCTAACCTAAATTTTCTATATTTTAAACCCTAAATTCTACACCATAAAAAATACACCCTACTTCTAATTTTTTAAACTCTAACCACAACCCCTAACCTTGAACCCTAAACTTCTAATTTGAAGTGAAGACACGAATAAAAGCATGAAAAAGAGGTAAACGATTTCTATCTTATCTTACCCCCTTTTGAAGGGTTAAAACAATAAGCATTACTCCACTAACATTTAAATATACTAAGGGGTTTGAATTATGAAATATAATATTATCTCTTGATTATTAAATAATTTATAATTTATTAATAATCAATAGATTTTGTAAGTCGAGACACCAAATCTCTCAAATAATATCAAATATTTAAAATTTAACATTGTGAACGAAGCAATTGAGTTGAAAAGCTCATCTCATAATGAGACTTTATAAAATTTGATTTAGATTAATCATTTAATATATTATTTATTGATGGTTAAACTAAAAAAATAATATTTTAATTAATAATATTAAATAAATGAGACAACTAACATTTTTTTTAACTGTGCAAATAATAATATTATATGTGTAAAGCAAAAAAAATAGAAAAAATAAAATTATAAATAAATACTTAATCATTTGCTCTCTTCAAATTAAGTAAAACAAGAAGAACAAATTCCTTGGTCTGTTCAAATATACAATTACTGACATTGAAACATAATTGTCATATGGTTAATAATAAATTTATAGCACATTGAAAGAAATCTTTATTAGGAGAAATTATATTATAGGCCCGGCCTATCACGTCAGCCGTGATCTCATCCAATAATAACTACCCACTTCATTATTAATTTCTATCTCATTTTTCTTTCAACCAATGAATTTTTACTTAAAATTTTCATGTCATTTTAAAAATATGATTTCTGGAAATTACATTAATTACATGACTGATTAGTAGCGAAATGGGTAGTTTTCATTGGTTAGGGACCACGGCTGACATGGTAGGCCGAGCCTATGATATAATCTCTCCTTTACTGGAGAGTAAATTCCTTTAAGTGGGACTTGTACAAGATAAGTCTTTCCTGACATCATTTGCAGCTTAATTGTAAATAAACATAACTCAGTCTGAAAACCTAACTAAAACCAATTGATCTTCTATTAATTCGATATTGACCCGGCTTGAAATCAACCAAATCAAAAATCAACTAACCGACTCCCCGATCCGATAGCCAGATCGAAATCCCATAGACCCGAACTAAAATCGAACCTGACCCAAATGTGAATCTAATGTAATTAGACAAACAACCCAAACCGAATGATCCATTTACCACATCTATTGCTTAGTATAATAATAATTTTAATCTCTAAAACTTATATTTTTTATTTATTTGATTCTAAATCGAAGTAATCAAATAAATTAAAACCTTCCTATTTAAAAACTCAAATAGTAAAGGTCATAAAAAAATTTATTTCAATAATCTATCGGTTGTTTAACATTGAGGTGATTGTATTTCGAACTATCATATTTTCAATTATCAAATTAAAAAATATAAATATAGAGTGCGACAAGTGATTGAAGAGTGTATTGTATAGTGTTGAACATTTTTTATTAAAAAAAATAATTTTATCAAATTATTTTTTAAATTAAAACTAAATTAATAAAATATATTTTAAAATTATTATTATATCATTTTAATTTTACCGATAGAGTGAAATATTTTACCCCCATGTCTCTATGGAATCAAGTCTTGGAAAAGGTGTAAAACGAGTCCCTCAACTTGTTGCGTGGAAGCATCTTCCCTTGCGGTCAAAACAAATCCATGGTAAAAGTAACAAAGGGAAAGCTTGATTATCAAGTAAGGTTTTTTTTATACTTTTGTGGTTAAAATTAGGCGAATTTCTCTTTGTTCCTAAGATAGGAGTCGGTGCACCAATAATACAACCACGGTTATTTATTAATTCAAACAAGAATGTTCTTACCAAACTTCAATCTTATCTAAACTATTTGTATGAAGTTAAGACATACACAATTACTTTAGGACTATAATTAAACTATTTGTTTTAGTACCTTTCGATTTTTTTAGAATTTTGTCTTAATTAATTTAAACTGACTCGTATTATACAATTGATTTTAGTGGATAAATTTTATAATAAAGATTTTCTGCGTACAAAAAACCTCAAACTCAAAACATATATAAGTGATATCAAATAGTTTATTACTTAAATTAACTCTTGTTAGTTAATTCGTCTATTTGTTCGTATTAAAAATGGTTAAATAAATCTTATATTTTAACATATTTTATGAGTGATATACGTACTATTAATCATCTAATCAGATCCATATAAAGATAAAAGAGGTAAATTAGATCAAATACTATTAAAATTTAAATTTAGTATCGATTATACTATTAAATTAAAATTCAACATTATTTTAGCACTGAACTTTAGTTTATGCTTCAATTATGCTACTGAACCATTAAAATTCTTCTATGTCAACGCACACAGATCGCTGAAATCTGTTCATGTCATTGATTTTAATGACTCAATAATATAATTAAAATTTAAAATAAAATTTAATATTAAAATAATATCGATTTTTATTTCAATGATTTAATAAGTATCAAATTTAAAATTTAACAGTATCCGTTCTAATTTATAACAGTAATATAAAATAGAATAAAATCTAGAAACCAACGTGTCCCGATCCATTCAAATCTATCATAAAGTCATATGAGTTGGTGTCGTCTCTTACATATCTTCTGTTTGGTTCCTGCTTTATTTTAATCTCTTCTTGTTTTATTTAATTTTCCTGTAATTTTAGCCAGAAACCGAAGTGGGTAACGGCATAAAAAACAGTTTATTTTAAGGGAATTCAGTCAAATTGTAATGGAACTAAAAGCATGAGAATCAATTTTGCTGACCGTATCTTTGAATAAATGAACACTGACATCAAATTTCTAAACAACAGTAAGTTATTGGATCAGTCTACAACGAACGTCGAACATTGTTAAACATCGTTAATGTTAAATACTGTTGAACATTATTAAATTAATTTATAAAAACTAAAAATCTAAAAGACTAATCATACAATTATTAAATATATATTCATTCTATCGCTCTTTTATTAATTAATTTAATAGTATTCAACAATATTTAATATTAATGATGTTCAACGATATTCGACGCACGTTATAAAATTTTCCTAAATTATTTTATGATTTCATCTGTACATGAATTATACCGAATTATTAATTGTATACATTAATATTTATATTTTTTTCGTCATGGAAGCTCATATATATCATAAGGATCACTCATATTTTGAGACGTGAGATTATTTATTTTTTATTTATTTAATTAAGAGTTAATGATAAGATTGTTTTTTAATATTTTATTATTTTTTTAGTTTAACCCTTTAAATTTATTTTTCTTACAACAAATATTTTTTTAAAAATTATAAAAAATAATAATCAATCAATAATTAACATATATAAACATTACAACATTTTCTTACGATGTTAGTTGAAAATAATGTCTCAATATGTAATTAATAAAAGAGTAACAAACTCAACATATAATTAATAATTTTGTGATTAGTCTTTTAGATTTTCATATTTTATAAATTAATTTAATAATGTTTAGCGGTGTTCAACATTAACAATGTTCAGCAGTGTTCGACGCCCGTTGTAAAATTTTACCTCGTTAAAATATACTAAAAATCTTATCAGAAAAATTCAGTAGCACAAAACATTGATTTAAAAAATACAACATATAATTAGTAATTATTCTTCTCATGATCCCAAAGTCTCTATAATTCAATTTTGTATACAAATTTCTTAAATGTTAAAATAAATGATATACTATTTAATAAATAAATTATTATCTTATATAATAAAAATTAAATGCTATGAAAATTTTAATTTAGTAATTGAATTTTTAAATTGTTTCTTTAAATTACTATGAAATATTTTATTGATATTTATGTATGATGCGGCAAATTTTATTATGATTAAAATACAAAAACGATTTTATCAATTATTCTTGAACTATATAGGTAGAAAATGACAATGATTGCAACAAACATGGAAAACCAAGAAAACTCAAAGAGGGTTGATACCATAACTCCAAAAAGGATAGTGAGAACGCCAACACAATTACGTCATCTATGCCTGCAATTTGTGTATACGTATTAGCATCACTAGAAGTTAGAAGATAGGAGAAACAGAAAAAACCTAAATGGGTACAATCTGCAACTTCAAGTTCAACAATAATAAGTCATCGGGGTGTGTAAATCGTCTACTTCTTTCCCATGTCTTCATTTATGCCTCCACTTCAAATTAAAGGGTTTAGGGTTTTAAGTTAGGGTTTTGATTAGAGTTTAGGGAATTAGGGGTAGGGTATATTTTTAGAGCGTAGGGTTTAAGATTTAGGATATAGAAAATAAGAGTTAAAGTTTAAAATTCAAAATTTTAAATTTTTTTCAAAAGAGACATGTAAAAGAGGTAGAAGATTTCTACTCTAAGTCATTTGCATCAGCTTACCTTGTTTGCGATGTTGTTTGAGAGCCAGTCAAGTCCTTCATACAGTCCTTCACCAGAAGTGGCGCATGTGCTCTGGATATACCTGCAACATGTTTCATATAGAAGGTGACATACGGATCCATGTATATAGAGGGTACACAAACAGTGAAAGATGTCTTCATCTTACCAATGGCGCTGGCGGAGAGAATGAAGGCCAAGCTTGTCAGTGATCTCGGCAGCATTCATGGCATTTGGAAGATCTTGCTTGTTGGCGAATACTAGAAGTACAGCATCCCTCAGCTCATCCTAGTAATGCACATAAAATAATATGTTAGATTTCAAGACGAAACCCTGCCCATAGAGAAACTCCAATCATTTCACTGAACATGCTCATGTGAAACATTGAGACAGTAAAAGGAACTTTGTTGACCTCATTCAACATCCTGTGCAACTCATCTCTAGCTTCAACCACACGATCACGATCATTGCTATCAACCACAAAAATAAGTCCTTGTGTATTTTGGAAGTAATGTCTCCACAATGGTCGTATCTATATAGAAAATCTAAGCCAATAAGCCAGTTGAATAGTTGAGATAAACAAAAACAATAAAGACTTATTCGTTATTCTGTTATTCTAAAATATATAACAAGATCAACGATATACTTAAAAACATTAGGTCCAATTTTGACCGCTATGCATCAAATTTTGCATAAACCTAATGAACACATGGCATCTGTTGTGTTCAACAAAGGCATGCTCGATCTCCACCCCTTCCATCTATATTTGGAGGATTATACCCTCATACTTACTCGAAACATGTGCCACTCACAGGTGTTGGAAATAACTACTTCAGAAAAAATAGAGTTTGGATCCAGGATATCAAAATGCTTAATATCTGACAGAATATATGAAATCAGAACAATCCCATCTATAATCTTTCCAGTTTCACGAGTAAGAGCTAAGAATTTACCAAAAGAACATATTAAAAAACACCCTAGATTTTTCCTTTCCTGTAATCTTTACAGCAGATGGTAGTATGGTACAATATCCGAATAAATGTAAATCTAGTTACCTTGTCCTGGCCACCAACATCCCACACAGTAAAGCTGATGTTCTTGTATTCAACGGTCTCAACATTGAAACCTACAAGATTTTATCATATCACAATTAGCCATATCCTACAAGCAATAAAAAGCACGCTTATTTGAATAACAAATATCAGACTTTATTAGGCAAAATATGACTTACCAATGGTGGGAATGGTAGTGACGATCTCTCCCAATTTGAGTTTGTAAAGAATGGTCGTTTTACCAGCAGCATCAAGTCCAACCATCAGTATACGCATCTCCTTCTTGGCGAAAAGCCGGCTAAATAGCTTTGCGAAAGACAGACCCATTTTCACGTCTACCAAACCAGCAAACAACAAATTCCACATATCAATTTCCAGAATCATCAACTTAATTTGAAATAAAAATAAACAGTATCATTCAAGATAAAAACAAAAGATCCAAAATCATTGGTCAAAATTCAAAACAAACATAGTACCGTGTGGTTCAATTGATCCAGATCAACAAAATCTAAACCCGATCAATTACGACATAATTTCGATTCAAAAATGCAGATCAGAACAAATTAACGAACTTACGAGGCTTCCAAGACACAGATCAGATAAAACTATGCAATGAATTGAAAATTGAAGTCAAATTTAAAAGAAACAAGACAGATCGGGAGAGATAAGCTAAATTAGAACATCATAAAGTTAGAAAAGAAAATCTTCATTGGTTTTGAGAGGGGAGAGAGACTTACCAGAGAGAAATGCGAGCGATTAATAAGCAGAGTCGAACGAAGGAGAGAAGCGAAGATCTAAGCTTCTCTATATCAAAAACCAAAGGACCTGTCCTTTACAATTTAACAGAGTTTGCACATTGTGTACGGATTAATAAACTTTTCGCCCCCTAACGTTTAACTGTTTTTCAATTTAGTACTTTTTTTTTGTTGTTATTAATGTAGTAAAGTATATACTAAAATCTTTCACATTTTCATTTTATTCAGCTTAGGAAAACTACCTCTATAATCACTTAATTATGAAAATTTTCTATTTTGATTATCAATTTTCTAATTTTGTCAATCAAATCACTTAATTATTTAAAACATATATAAACCGTTAAAAATTTAACAAAAGTGCTAGTGGACAATTAAATAATTCTATATAAATACATATCTAATCTTCATTATTTACGTTTTTTATCAATTTAATTTTATTTTTAATTTAATTCAATAAACACTCAATAGATGATAACACTAATCGTAGACTGAATTCATGTTTAGTATAATTTATATAAATTTGTTCTTATTCAACTGACAAATTATAATCATTATTAGATAAAATTTTGAAATAATATTTTTAATATAAAATATTATCTTCCCCTCTGAGAGTAAGTGTAGCATATCTAATTTAAATAAATTCAAAATTTATTTTTAAAAGTATTATAAAAATTATTTTTGAAAGTTAATTGTAAGATTTTAGTATATGACAATGTGGTCGTATCTATCGAATATGTTTAGAACCAACGACCAAACTTACTCCTAACTAAACTAGGAGAGTTTTTTTTTTTTTTTTTGATTTAGCTACAATGATTACAGTAATATCTGTTCTAGAGTATATATTCTCAACCATTGGACATTGATCGCTCAATCACTGTACTGACAGTACTAGTGCTCGAACCCGTGACCTTCAGGAACAACAACCGTTTCTTTAACCGATAAGGTTGGATGGTTCGTGCAGAGTTTTGGGCTCTTACCATATGAAGAATTGAAGCATTTATTTAGCATTTTAGGGTGATGATAGCATAGGATTACAAAATGGGAATCTCTAAACCTTGGAAGAACATAACCAGAAATGAGAATAAGACCAAAGAGAATCAACAGAGTTGAGTCTTCCAATAGCCTGTCAGTTAAGGCTTTGACTAACTAGTGCTTCAAGTACCTTCTGTGAAATGGAGTGGTTGGAGTTGATAATTAACCCACGTTTTCTAATCAAGTAGAAGATGGCTATATACCAAACTTAGACTTCAAAATAAAACAGACGGCCCAAAATTTAGTCCCTGCTTCAAGGAAATTCAGGTTTTGTCTATGGCCTAACAGTAATGTACTGGGAAATTTGTGCTCGATACATTTAACTTCGATTCGAAAACTTGAATACTAGGCATTGCCTCTAATGGATGAGCATGACTTCCTTCAGCCATGTGATGTGAAGTCTAATCTTACAGTGTAATATGTACTCAACCACATTTATTTGACCTTATGCACTGGTGCATATTGGTATTTCAGATTCAGAGTGCAGCCATGGCAGACCCCTTATTGTCTATTCTGGTGATTCGGAATTGGATACTGGACGAGTATTGGACAGTTAGGACAACCCCAAGCAAAGGCCAATGTAGATAGAATCGGATGCTTCTGCAAAGCATTCAATCAAGGATTACGTAATTTCTGTAAAGAAATGAGAACTGTTCTAAAAGATGCAACCATTTTCTTGTTGTGCCTCCAAATAATTACAATAAAAAAAAGGAACGTGTGGCCAGCCAGCCCCGGTTCAACCATCTGCACTGGAGTTCATTACAGTGAAGCTTCGAACCAGGTGTTTTCGAGTTTCGACTGCTAATCTATGCCACAGATGAAGGTGTAGAGCTTTTGTAAGGCTTGATTAATACTCTGCTTAATCATGTTTATAGAATGAATCATGAGATTTACTTTTTGTAACTTGTGGAACTCAAACATGCGTTGTATGTGATTCGACTCAGTGGTTGATTGCTTTGTAAAAGATATATGAGGCTGTAGTGGAAGGTGGGTATCAATTTAGACTTTTTCTATAGAAAACAGCACTGATCTTCATGATCAGACTGATAAAAAGCAGCAAGGCTGTTGGTGGAGGTAAGGAATTAAGACTGATAAATTCAGGAATTGTTATATTCTATTGAACAAAAAATATGATTCTTTTTAATTAAAGGGATTGAATTGTGATTTTGGTGGATAAAAAGTTGATGTTATCGTAAAAGTTTTAAGTTCGAATATTTTTATATGTAAATTGTGTACGTATAACTTGCGTAAATGATCATTGAATTTTATTTAGAAACTTATTTTGATTATAGTAAGTGTTTTGGTCACTCTTTTGTTAATTTATTGATAGTGTTATAATGTGAATGTCGTTCATCATTCACTGCATTAGAATTTAGAAGTCACTTTAACAAATGTATATGATGATCGTTCGATCTCAAATTTTATCAGTCGTTTTATCTTGATCTCTTGAATCAGAATTCGACCTCCACTTCGTTGAAAAATGTTTTAAAGTTCATAAATTGTACATTTCTTTTATTTTTCTTTTGTCTATCTCTTTTCTTTGATGTCGGATAGAATTCGTTACTTAATATATTACTTTCCCTTGCCAATAAAGTTTTCTACCAGTTACGCTACTCAGTCCTTCTTGATGCACATGATTAACACATAATCTGTCACAATCTAGTTTGATAGATTATAAGTATATGATAAGTTCTAATATATATTTTAATTTAGTGTATACTTTTATTCATAAAACATTACTTGTTTAATCATTATATTAATATTATTGGTGCTTAAATTTATGATCTCTAAAAATAATAATTGTTACTTTAACTACTGAGGTTAGATAGTTCATATGTTAGTGAGAGATTAGCCGATTAATCTTGGGTGCAATGTTACTTGCATTTTGTTGTTATCATTATTTAATTTATTAATATATTAATTTAATTTAAATATTATAAAAATTAATTATAAAGATAATTTTTTAATTTAAAATTATTAAAAATAATTTAATATATTATTTTATTAAACTAATTGATTATTTTTTAATTGTTTTGTACTAAAAAAAATCACATCAGCGTCATTAATGGTCTACCACTTCTTAAATTAGTGGCTTAATATTAGAGAAAATGATTGATCAAACTTTTATCGACTGCTGGTTCCGTCTCTGCCTCTCAAATTTCAATTATGAGCACCAGATAATGTAGACAAAATCATTAGTTAGCTACTCCACCCTTGGCCCTGGGATTGAATATTGAAGGGAAAAAGGAGAGGGGACAAAAATTTATTTATTAAAAGGAGAAATAATATTTGAAAAATAATAAAATGTTTATTTTAAATTTAACTTTTATTTTTAGAATATTTGAATAAGTTATTAAATTGGATTAAAGTTTTATGTTAAGAATTTATTTAGATATAAACTACAAATAGATTTAGTAATTTATCTAACATCTAAGAATCAAATCGATATATCTGAATTGAGACTCAAAATTGATTCGAACGTGATAATTTGGATTTGATTCAAAGTCTGAAATAAATCAAATCAAAATTGATTTGAATTTTAGTTGAACTAAAAATAGATCCGAAGTGGTTTATTTAAAAGTATCCGTAAATAATGTTCTTTGAAATAATTTATAGATACGAGAACTTATTAGGATTCATAGGAGAGAAAGATGGGTATCTTTTGGGACTATAAATGAGACGAGATAAATCACAAGTTATTTGAGTTCAATTCGATAAAGTTCGGTCAATGTTTAATTTGATTAGACTCGATTATAGCTCAACTCAAGTCGAGCTATTCGATACCCAACTTGAAAACTTCGTAAACTATTCAAAAATATAATATATTAATTTTTTAAAATTTAAAAATCTAAATTCCTAAACCAAAATTTTGAGTGAACAATTGGGTGTGGATGAGAATTGAGTTTTACAGGCATTGAAAGTGACCATTTTGTGATGGAGGGGAAGTATTAAGGGCTTATGAGGTTATTTTCCCACCTTTTGAAATAAAGGCTACACCCCCTTAATGTTTCACGTGAGGTTGGGGAACATGATTGATTTTTTTTGGAAAAAATTATATCATAAGTTATCTCATCATATTATTTATGAGATTAATAATTAAAAATATTTATTTAATTATTTTTTATTTTATTTTTTATAAAATAAAGGTTTATTTAATAAAAAATATTTTTAAATTTAATTTATAATAGATATTAGTGAAAATTATTTAATAAAAAAGATGACGTAAAATAATAATTAATTAATCTCATAAATAATGTAACGAGAATGACTCATAATATAATTTTTTTTATAATATATTTTTTTCACCTCACTTTATCTTCTCCTCAAAAACACTCATGGCTTTTTGAGTTAAAATTTCAAATCTTTGATATTCTCTTTCATTTACAGTTCAAAATTGAGATAAGATAATCTCTACTTTAAAAGTTTTATGAAATTATCGTTCTTAATAAATTTTTTTTAAAGATTTTTAGGACCTTAAACGAAAATTAAGAATATATTCTTATATAATAAAAATATATTTTATTATAAATATTTTTTTATTTTTTTATCTTTATTTATACACCAGTAATAAAAAAACAGGTTTGAAGTTTAAGATTATATTTAAGATTAAAGATATTGATATAAAATTTAAACTTTAAGACATAATTAATTAAAATATAATATTTTTAAAATTGATGATCAAAATAAAATTTAATAAAAATAAAATAACTTCCGTAATAGAATACCCCAGATAATATTAACCCATGATGTTATTGACATGATTAATTTTTTTATTATTATTTATTGAAAAGAAATGGTTGTTGACAGAAGATTAATGTAGTTTTCTTTATTAAAAATTAATACATTTATATATTTTAATCGTGAATCCTTTGAGCAAAAAGAAAAAAAGAAAAGAACAATGAATCCAAAAGTGATATACTTTATATAGCATAATGTAATTCTTTTGTGTGTGTATTTTTATACGTATATAATGTTATCCCCCGCTATTATAATAATATATTTTTTAATTAGTTAATAGTGATTATAATAATATTTATTTTAGAATATAATCTCTATCATTTGATATTGATCGTTCAATAATTCTGTTGACATTACTGATGCTCGAACTCATAACCTCTAGGAACAACAAACGCTCCTTTAACTACTTAAGCTAGAGAACTCGAATAAAATGAGTGGAGTTGTATGTATATATATATATA
The DNA here is from genome assembly GCA_035048815.1 of Abelmoschus esculentus. Taxonomy (NCBI): domain Eukaryota; kingdom Viridiplantae; phylum Streptophyta; class Magnoliopsida; order Malvales; family Malvaceae; genus Abelmoschus; species Abelmoschus esculentus. The sequence goes on along the minus strand of JAUCBN010000051.1, from coordinate 11,227,172 downwards.
TATAATTTTTATTAAAACTAAAATAGGACACTAAAAAAATATGGGATTTCCGTTTATTAATATCGATTGATATTTTTTGAAATACTTTACTATTAAAAGTTGAATTGAAATACTATAAATTTTATGACTTTAATTTATGAGTGATTATTAGGTGAACCTTGTTTATTATATTCTCTATAGTTCAAATAATTAGAACCGTTTATCTTTAAATAACTACCATCACTAATTACATGTAGAAAAGAAGTGATAATTCACTTTAAAAAAATTGAGATAAACGATTTTAATTACTTAAGACTACAAATATTATGGCAAACAGGGTTCACTTAATAATTTTTATTAATTTATGGTCAGAACGAGAGTATCGAGCCCACCTAAACAGAATTGACAACTGTGCTTGCAACACTAAAAAAGTACAACCAATAATAATAAAATAATAAATAAACAAATAAAAAGTGTTGTTTTATTTAAAAAAAATAAAAATAAAATATTTATATGATAAAAGTGAAAGTGAAAGGAAGTGTAACATTTTGTTTTATTATTAAAGGCAAATAGGAGAAGAAATTATAAAAACTAAACGCAGGGACTTTTTTTTTTCCTTTTTAAAAAAGTGAATATATGTATACAATATTACTTGCCATACAAGTCATTTCATTGGTTGCAATAATTAAACTCACATCACCTTCGAATGTTGACTTTAATTTAAGAACTTTTATATAATTTTCTTGGATGGAAAAACATTTTAATTCAATGATATTTGTTTTTTTAATATATAATTTGATGTAATTTTTATTTTATCTAAATCTATTTTTACTTATATACATGAGAATAAGGGTGTAATAATGAGAGAAATTAAAATATTAAATTTTAAAATATAAGGGTTTGCTAAATATTTAAATTAAAAAAAATTAATTTATCTGATATTTAAACAAAGACTTAAATTATTATAAAACCAAAAACACTTAAGGGCACAGACTCATTATTCTTTAATGAGTAATAATGAGAAGCTCATGAAGCGGCAAGTGGTGAAGTGTTTTTTTTTTTCTTCTAAAATATTATACTACTTTATTTATAATAAAATAAATAGTGTAATAATAAAAAATTTAAGGCAGTGTAAGTGTTACACATAAGTTAATAAATTTATGAAATACATTTAATCTATTTAAATAATTAAAATAATATAATTAATTTAACAAAATAATATTAATGAAGATTCACTTGGTAAAAATGATGAGATGAAAAAAATAATTACATGAATTTTTTTATTGATCGGTCTTATAAATAATGTGATAGGACTATCCCATAATATAATTTCTCCTTCGTATTAGAATCTGGTCGAATTTAATAAAAATAGATTCCATAATTGGGTTTAAAAATCATATTTTTCTTTATGCTTAAGCATTTGACTTTTCTTATTTTATCTCCCATATGAGTTGTTCACTGCACATGGATAAACACATACTAATAGAAGTCGTGAATAAATACATAGAGGGGTTAGAATTTGAGGTCAGAATAAAATATAAATAATTAAAAGTATGGATTAAGTTTATAAATAAATTAAATTTTTAAAAATTTAAATAAAAAAATAAAAAAAATTAAAGATAAAAGACGAATATCTTTTTTCATCTTCACTTAATTTTTATTTCTAGTTCGTAAATTTAATCTTATATTACAGGACAAATAAGTAATTAATTATTTTATGTTTATAAGTTCCTATGCCGGGTTGAGGCTTGAGCGTTTGACTAATTAAAGTGCCACCCTTGCTTTACCCTTCAAGCAACAAATCAAATCAAATGAAACATTTAAAACTAATATACTATAAAAAAATAAATAAAAATATTTATTTAATTAAATATTAATGATATTTTTAACGTCATCTTTTAATGAAAGTGACAAGGTATACAATCAAAGTATACGTACGTAGTCGATTATGTATATGTCGTGTATCAAAATCATGCACGTAAACTAATTTTCTTTTGGAATTCATCAAATTATCGACAGCAAATTACAGATGATGGGTCCAGCCGAGACCCCATTTTGTCAAAAATGGACGACCTTAGGTTAGCAGAAGATCACCATCCTGTCAAAAGAATGACGACCAAGTTTTAAGATTCATGGCATGTTTTTTCTTTTAATTTTCTCTTTTTATGTTGTATATTAAAATTCTAAATTACACCCACAGGGTTGTCTTGTCCGCTGCACCAAACGCACCTCCACTTTTCAAGGGCCTATATATTTGGATCCTTCCTGTCCTCCTGCTACGCCCATACATTGAATCTAAGAAGCTACTCTAAGCCAAACGCTGTCTTCTTCTTCTTCTTCTTCAGTTCTTCGTTTTCCTTTTTATGTTTCAGTCTTCCCCAGACATACAATTATGTAATTGAGTGTCTCTCTTTTGAATATTCGTATCCATGGCCATCATCTGTCACCGCTAAAGCTTTCATCTTGACTCTCGAGCTCTCAAAAGTCATGTAACTTTCCAGATATTACTGAATATTCCCAAGTCTTTCCGTCTTGTTTTCTTGCTTCTTTGTTTTACTGTCGTAGGAGATTATTGAAGGAAGAGGAAACGAAAGAGCCATTTGTTTAGAGTTTCATATACATAAAACTAACCATGGAGGAGACCTTTGTGCCTTTAAAAGGCATCAAAGATGACTTGAGAGGCAGATTGATGTGTTACAAGCAAGATTGGACTGGTGGTTTTAAAGCAGGCTTCAGGTATATATATATATATAATGCAGTGCTTGTAGAACTATTATGCTTGCATCTTTAGGCTGCCGCTCAAACTGTGTTTTCCATTACAGGATTCTGGCTCCAACCACTTACATTTTCTTTGCTTCTGCGATTCCCGTCATTTCATTTGGTGAACAGCTTGAGAGAAACACTGGTATTCTAAACACTTACCCTGCCAACAAGAACAATCTTAAATTAAACATCCGATTTTGTTGCATTTGAATTCCTATATGTCTTGTTTTTTTTGCAATCTGCAGATGGAGTTCTCACAGCAGTTCAAACCTTGGCATCCACGGCACTTTGCGGGATCATACACTCGATAATCGGAGGTCAACCTTTGCTGATATTAGGAGTTGCCGAGCCAACTGTCATTATGTATACATTTATGTTCAACTTTGCTAAAGACATACCTGATTTGGGTCGGGACCTGTTTCTGGCATGGACTGGATGGTGAGCTGTTAACTCTACTTTTCTTTTCATCAATAATTAGCCATACCATGTTTATATATTTGTCAGCACCCCAGGAAGAAGATTCTTCAATTATGTAGGGTATATTTATCAGCACCATGTTAAGATAATTAGCCATATACCATGTTAATATACATTTATGATTTATGTCAACTCTACTTTATGCATTTGCGGCTATATTTGACAAAACTTGTCTGTTTGTTCTGTTTTCCCCCTTAATTTTGTAGGGTATGTGTGTGGACTGCAGGCTTGCTGTTCTTACTGTCTATCTTGGGAGCTTGTTCCATTATCAACAGGTTTACCCGTGTGGCGGGCGAACTGTTCGGTCTGCTTATAGCTATGTTGTTTATGCAGCAAGCTATCAAAGTATGAACAGTTTTCATCCTCTTCTGATAATTTTCTAGTATAAATCATACCAGATTAAAGTTGTTCTACTTGTAATAAATCTCATATACAGGGTCTTGTGGAAGAGTTCCGCATTCCGCGACATGAAAATCCGAAATTGACAGAATTTTTACCTTCATGGAAGTTTGCTAATGGGATGTTTGCTTTGGTTCTGTCGTTTGGCCTTCTTTTGTCAGCGTTAAGAAGCCGAAAAGCACGGTCATGGCGCTACGGGTCAGGTAAGTTAATTTTCCTCAATTGCCTTTGGTTTATTCTTTTTTATGTATGGCATCAATTGCTTTTGAAAACTTAAAAGAAGCTTTTGTTATTGAAAGGTTGGCTTAGAAGCTTAATAGCAGACTATGGTGTGCCACTTATGGTACTTGTGTGGACAGCCGTGTCTTACATACCTTCCGGTAGTGTTCCGAAAGGAGTCCCCCGTCGTCTCTTCAGCCCGAATCCATGGTCTCCTGGTGCATATGAAAATTGGACAGTTATTAAGGCATGTTTAACCAAGTTCAATTGCCAATCAATATTGTGTATCTATAATCTGTCTATAAACTAACACAGAACTTGAAAAAATGACAGGACATGCTAAATGTTCCGGTTGTCTATATTATCGGAGCCTTCATTCCGGCCACGATGATTGCAGTTCTCTATTACTTTGACCATAGTGTAGCATCTCAACTTGCTCAACAGAAAGAGTTTAATCTGAGAAAACCATCTTGTTACCATTATGATCTACTTCTTTTGGGATTCCTGGTAAGCAGTTCTTCCTATTTTGCTTTCCTACATCTAAAATTTACCCTTCAAACACTTTGTTTATTTGCTTGTTTCTTGGTGGCAGACATTGTTATGTGGTCTTATCGGCATCCCTCCGGCAAACGGCGTCATTCCACAGTCTCCAATGCATACCAAGAGCTTGGCTACTCTCAAACATCAAGTATAAGTTCTTTTAAGCCCTGGGATAGGCGAAACTGGAGATTTTTTAAACCTATCTGTTCGGTCTTGTTTAATGATCAATGGAGACTGATTTTTGGTTATGTTGCAGCTGCTTCGTAATCGACTGGTTGCAACTGCGCGTAACTGTATAAAAAAGAATGCTAGCTTGGGACAATTGTATGGAAATATGCAAGAAGCCTATCAACAAATGCAGACACCTTTAGTTCACCAGGAGCCTGCAGCTCGGGTAAGATTGCATTTGCACCCATGATTAATTAATGAAGTAATAAAATTTAAGATTTTGAGTTCGCTAACTGTCCTGTTGTGAGCAGGGACTACATGAACTAAAAGAATCAACCGTTCAAGCTGCTACATGCACAGGCAACATCGATGCCCCTATTGACGAGACTTTATTCGATATCGAGAAAGAGATTGATGATCTATTGCCAGTTGAAGTAAAAGAGCAGCGCCTCAGCAACTTGCTTCAAGCGACCATGGTAGGAGGATGTGTTCCAGCAATGCCAATCCTTAAAAGGATCCCGACTTCAGTCCTTTGGGGCTACTTCGCCTTCATGGCTATCGAAAGCTTACCGGGTAACCAATTTTGGGAAAGGATCTTATTGCTCTTCACTGCACCAGGCAGAAGATACAAGTAAGATATTCAAGAGACATTTACACATATAATTTAATGTATACATTGTCCATCTTAAATAAACAAAGTGAGTTTTTTCTATTTCCTGCAGAGTCCTTGAGCAACAACATGCAACCTTTGTGGAAACTGTCCCATTCAAGACAATTGCAATGTTTACCATTTTCCAAACTGCTTATCTGCTCGTATGCTTCGGCTTAACCTGGGTTCCGATCGCCGGTGTTATGTTTCCCTTGATGATCATGCTTTTAGTTCCAGTAAGACAATACATCCTTCCCAAGTTTTTCAAAGGGGCACATCTTTATGATTTGGACGCAGCCGAGTATGAAGAGGCGCCTGCTTTGCCATATAATCTTGCCACCGTAAGATACTCGTCTCTTACGATCGAGCTTTACTCGGTTTCCATTTCTTTGTTAACCATTTAAACTATGCCTTACAGGAGACAGAGCTGGGACACGGAGCATCCTATGCAGGGGACAGTGAGATATTAGACGAAGTTATTACAAGAAGCCGAGGTGAATTCAGGCATACTTGCAGTCCTAAAATCACAAGCTCCACTTCTACACCGGCAAATGACATGAGAAACCGGCAAAGTCCACGCCTCTCGTGTCATAGCCCACGTCTAAGTGAGCTGAAAAGAGAGAGAAGCCCTCGTGCCAATGGAAAGGGGTCACAGCAACACAGTCCAAGAACTGGGGAACCAAAACCATCTAACCTGGGGAGGAGCCCTCTTAACCCAAGATCGGGTTAAATGGGAAAAATTATCGAAATATCACCATAATATCTGCTCGTAATGTGTGTGTTCAAATGGTTTCTTCGTTTCCTAGTCTTTATTTTCAGTTTGTCCATTGGCTTGGCTTAGCACTGTTGTAAAATGTTTCCTCTTCCTTCTTTAAATCCCAGTTTATATGTAACATCAGATTCCTTTTGTTGTTGTTGCCACAATTATACATAGTACTTAACAAATTTCGAAACTTATCGTTTAAGTAACATCTCGTCTGGTATTCGATTATACCCTTTTCTAATTATATATTAGGCAATTGTACCAAACTCATACCAAACCATGAATGCATCCATAATCACCATTCACTTAACTAAGAACTGTCCTGTCATTAGTCATCAGGTCCATTTTCCAGTGCAATCATGAAAGCATGAAAACAAAAACAGGAGACAGCATTTTGGAACACCAGATAGATATGAAAAGATGGGGTTTTGTCTTTAAAGAAGAAAAAGCAAAGGCCAGAATTTGTTTCCAAGCAAGCATTGAACCAAACTGCAGATATGTAGGTCCTACTCTTGCATTCTCAAATGCAGAAAGGGAAATGTGGACGATGTGTTGTTGCTTTCAAAAGCATTGACTTGAATGGACAAGGGGAATGATTTCAGTATCTTTGTCCTCTGAGAGTGAGTACAGTTTCATGATTTCGTCCAACAGTTCCATAAATGATTTCACTATTTGAATCAACCTTCTTCTTTTTTTCAAAAACATCATGAATGTTAAAGAAAATCCCAGAAATTTGGTGATCTGAGTTTCAGGATTGGACGCATCAGTTGACCAAAATGAATCACTCCAGAGCTTTCTTATGAACCTCATGAATTCAATCATGAAAAATGTTGTGGTTACTGAAAACTCAAGTAACGTAAAGAGAATGATAAATTATTCTTGAATCTATTTTGAACACTCAAATTTTAAAATATTCAATTTATTCATTAAAGTTTAGATATTAAATACTTTTATCATTTAACTTTATATACTGAATGTTTTCTTCTGTTTACGGATAAAACTCGTTTTTCAGTATGTTAGTCTTTCGTGCCGATAAAAAATTTCATCATTTAAATCTTAAAGAAGTACGAGTAGAGATGGGTACGGGTCGGGTCGGGTTGGATTTTTGGCCCACCCACACCTGACCCGAAAACTCATACCCGACACTTGACCCGACCCGGTTTTAGGGTGAAAAAAATTCGACCCGATCCGACTCGGTTTTTAGACTTTAAAATCCGACCCGACACGAATCATTAAAAAATTTAAATTTTAGAGACTTAATTGTAAAAAAATAAGGATCTAAATGTAAAAAAAATAAAATTTTAGTGACCTAATTATAAAAAAATAATTGGTCGGATTTTTTCCACCCTAAAACCGAACCCGACCTGAAATCATCCTTAAAAAAATCTGACCCGACACGAATCATTAAAAAATTTAAATTTTAGAGACTTAATTGTAAAAAAATAAGGATCTAAATGTAAAAAAAATAAAATTTTAGTGACCTAATTATAAAAAAATAATTGGTCGGATTTTTTCCACCCTAAAACCGAACCCGACCTGAAATCATCCTTAAAAAAATCTGACCCAACCCAAACCCGATTTTTTTTTTTTAAAAAATCCAAACCCATCGAATTTAGGTTCCGTGCCCATCCCTAGATACGAGCCTAGCACATTCCGAACAGTGAATAAAATCACTATGTCCTCTACTTTAGCACTAACACAAACAATCTCCATTGAAATGAAAACTGTGATATCAACTCTTCCACTGCAATATTTAATTATTTAGGGTTTGAAAAAGAAAAGAGCCAGGGAAATGGACTTTTTGCTTTACCACTAAGAAAATCTCTCATTCCATACGTTTATCTTTCATAGAAATCTAATAATTATGGTCAAAATATTTTATTTTTATTCAACTAAATCTTATATAAATATAGAAATAAGATTTAAAAAATTAAGCTTACAAATTATTTTGCTAATAGTTTTTAATTTATTACATCGAAAAATCATAAAGGAAATGATTATACTTTTGTCTTTTATATTCATATTCATCGTAAATGCTTTGGTAGGTGCACGAAAAATGGGAATAATGTCTTCCTTTGTCTTAAAGTAATCTTAGAAATAAAATCAAGTGGCAAGAAAACATATTTTCTAAAAAAGATGCTGACAAATGTGATTCCTCATAACTCTTTTGACACATTTTCTTGTTGGTATGATGATGTTCTAGATAAATTTTTTGTATAATATTTTTTTTTTACTTTTAAAGAAATTATTTTAATTTCTCATCCAAGAACATAAAATTTATCAGAAATATAGGTAAAATAAGTGTATCACAAAGACAAAAAAATCGTATCACAAAGTAGAAAAATTAAAAAAAATAAATATAAAACGATGATGAAGTATAAAAAATTAAAGAAAAAAATTGAAAAATTAAAGAATTGTTTTTTATTCGAAAAAATATTATTGATTACATTATGTTTGGGGTTGGGTAACAATTATTTAAATGTATGGACTGGCATTAGAAATTGATGGGCTTTGAAAGGCCCAACATTGGTTTTACTGATGTGGGGATCTAATATAGCTGAATTTGTTGAGTCCAAAACCCAAAATAAAAACTAATTGAGGCTAGCATATATTTTTTTAATTAAATATAGATGTATTATATTTTTAAAGTAACGTCTATTCGAATTTATATAAGATAGGATCTGCATTTTGACAAGTTCACAAGTGTTTTGATGAGAAAAAAAAAATTAAGTTGATTAAGAAGGGATGCTTGATATGTACTTGTGTATAGTTAAAGAGACATAAATTACATATCATACTAAATTTCATTTGAATGATGGTTTTAATTTAATGGATAGGTTTTTATTATATAGGTTATATTAGGTTTCGATATGATTCGGGTATAATTTCAAGCATGTAAAGTTATTTAAACGGTCCAAAATATATAAATTTCATGCATGTACAGATATATGTATACGAGGTGTCAATATTACGTATACAAGTTTTGGTTAGAGATGGGCACGGGTCGGGTCGGGTTAGATTTTTGGTCCATCTGCACCCGATCTGAAAAATTATACCCGTCACCCGATCCGACTCGAGTTTAGGGTAAAAAAATTGACCCGATCCGATTTTTAAGCTTTAAAATTCGACCCGACCCGAATCATTAAAAAAAATTTTAGGGACTTAATTGTAAAAATAAAATAAAATTTAGGGATCTAATTGTAAAAAATAAAATTCTAGTTACCTAATTGTAAAAAATATAGTTTTAGTGACCTAATTGTATAAAATATATAAAGAGGGATCATTATTGCAAATATCCTTAAAATATATATGAAAAAATTACACTATTAGTCTCGGGCCGAGTCAGATTTTTTACCCTAAACCTGAACTCGACCCGACCCAAAACCACCCTTAAGAAAAACGATCCGAACCCGAATATTTTAAAAAAATTACCCGATCAGATCAGATCGGGTCGGAACCCGTCGAATTCAAGTTCCGTACCCATCCCTAATTTTGGTATTGATACTTACATTGAATATCGATATTTATGCAACACTTAATCATAAAATATCAATGTCTTCTATTTAAGTTCGAATTTTTGAAGCATAGAATATATTTGGTATTAACGTCCTATTGTGAAGTATGGACACCTATATATCAGGTGTTAAAATTGTAATTTGCTACTTGTTATTTGTTGTAATTATGTGCATGCCCTCCATTCTTTTAATTACATGTAAATTGGTCCCTAAAGTCATGTGTTTAAAGCCTTGATTGTTGCTTTGAAAATCAATTAGAAATGGTACTATTCCATTATACAATAGTGACATTTTCATGTCCGATGAAACGTTTGAGTCGAATAGAGAGTGTTACGTTATTTTACCATTAAGTCATAATCAGTAACGAAGCCACATATGGGTGGGGAGGCAATCGTTTCCTACTCCCGAAAATTTTTCTTTTTATACTTTTGTCCCCTTATTTAAATATTTTAAAATTTTGATTCTTTTTATGAATTTGATCCTTTATTTCTAAATATTTATGTTTTGTCTTTCAATCCTAAATCTTGGCTTCATCTCTCGGTCATAATTATATCTAGAAAGGAAGAGAAGAAGAACTCTAAGAAAAACAAAGAAGATTTTTAGTGGGTCTAAAATTCATGACTTAAAAAGTATATTGGATAAAAAAAAAAACTCTATAAATGTATTTAAATACCGTTACGTATAGCTAAGCTCGAGTTTCACTCTCAGCCTCTCACTAATGATTGCATTTGACATCTAAAAAAAATCATTTCAGTCTTTATAATTCATCTGTGAAGTTGTTTATTTTATTGTGAGCGACAAAATAATATATATATATATAGGTTAGGATTCATTTACATTACATAAAATTTAATTATTTTTATATTTTTTAGATCATTAGACGAAAGAAATAAATATCTAAAATTATTCTTCTTTATCTTTTCTAACGATAATCTTTAAATTTCTTCCCGTTAATATCAAACATCCATCTATTTATCCCAAATACTACCAAAAACTTTGGTCTTATATAGTGTAAAATGATCTATCTATCTATCTCCAAACATCACCACCTACCGTTAAATTTCATGATTGTCCAAAGAGTACAACAATGTGCATGAAAGTTAAACGTAGCAGAAGAAAGGTTGACTGCTGGGTTTAGAGTGGAAAATGCAGTCAAACACTGTAACAGTTGGATCCAGAAGTCTAAAGTGAAAGGGTAAGGTCTAAGCCTAAGCCTTGTTTAACCTCTTGTCTCAGATCCTTACCAGTTTCTCCTTGTTTGGTTTGAGAAGTAGCAGTGGGTTTGTTCAGCTGATCGGCGTCGGCCTCTTGCATGAAATCTTGAGGTTGAAACGAGGGATTCCAAACTCCAACATGCTTGACTTCTTCTTCAAGCTTTCGCTTCTTGTTGTTGTTGATGATGAAACGATCACGTGCTTCTCGTATGGTGTTGACGATGGCATAGAATTTCTCAATCTTTTCTTCCTCATCTTCGTCTTCGTCTTCGTCTTCATGTTCATGGCAAATCTTCCTCTTCTTGCTGTCAAAGCTACCACTCTCCATGTTAAAAAAAAGGTTTAGACCAAGAACACGCGGAGAGAGAGAAGGAGAGTGCTGCTTCTGGGTTGCTTCTTCTGAGAGTTAAGAAATCATAAAAGAATCGAGAGGTCAAGGTCAAGCTGTACGATACATTTTGTTGGCATGGATCCTTTTTGATCATGCGTGTTTCATACAAACACACATCACATATTGTACATGGCATAATAATTTAGTATTTTAATATAAAAAACATAGTTTTATTAAAAAGAAAAATAAATCAAAAATAATAAGAGTTTATAATTCGCGAAATAAATTTGATTTGTACATATTATTAAAAATATGAAAACTGACATATTTACATCATACATAGAAAACGTAAAAGTTTTAACTCAAATGCTCGAAATAAAATATATACAAATATTACTAAATTTTGACGATAAAACATAAGCAACAAACAACATTAAAAAATACATATTATAACTCAATCGCGAATAAGGACGGTGACTGCAAGCTTGTATCCAAATCCAGTTCAAAGGTCCAAAACAAAGAAATCAATCAAAAGAGTATCACCTTAATTAGTCATACCAATATCAAATTCAATCTTTACAAAAAAAATAAATTAAAACAACTAATTAAAAAAACATAAAAAATAAATATATGTTCCAAAATATTAAAAAAAAAGAAACATGTTATAATACTTGATAAATTTTTTTACTCCTGAATACTTGACGGGTGATGTACCAAATCTATACATAATTTTATATACTTTAATACATCAACATTTAACATGACTCTTAAGTATATGTAAAAGTGAGACTACCTTTTTTATTTCAAAATATAAAAGAAGCTTTTATTATAAATTAATTCTGTTAAATGATATAATTAAATGTTCCAGATAATTTTGATTATCATAAACTAGTTTTATCAAAAAAAAAAAAAAAATTCCACATTAACGTGTGTGAAATCGTTTAGCTATAGAGGAAATTTCGACGTTTTACACGTTGCAACGTGTAAAATAATGTCTCCATGCCAAAATGTCAAGAGAAGAGTACCATTATGAGTTTATGTCCACCACGCGCATAAAAATCGTCCTTAATAATATGTTTTAGGGATGGGCACGGAACCTGAACCCAACGGGTTCCGACCCGACCCGGTTTGATCGGGTTAGATTTTTTGGTGAAAAAATCAGATTCGGGTCGGGTTTTTTTTAAGAGTGATCTTGGGTCGGGTTTGGGTTTAGGGTGAAAAAATTCGACCCGACCCGACCCAGGACTAATAGTGTAACTTTCCCATATATTTTAGGGATATTTGCAATAATGATCCCTCTTTATATATATTTTATACAATTAGATCACTAAAATTAAATTTTTTTACAATTAGGTCACTAAAATTAAATACTTTTACAATTAGATCCCTAAATTTTATTTTTTTACAGTTTAGTCCCTAAAAATTTAATTTTTTTAATGATTCAGGTCGGGTCAGATTTTAAAGCTTAAAAATTGGGTCGGGTCGGATTTTTTTCACCCTAAACCCGGGTCCGGTGGCGGGTGTGATTTTTCGAATCGGGTGCGGGTGGACCAAAAATCCGACCCGTGCCCATCCCTAATATCTTTCTAACGTCTCACTTAAAAAAAATAAATTTAGAGTTTAATTTTAAAATTTATAGTTAGATATAAAAAACTGAAAGTAAGATATAATTTTTAGAGAAAAAGGGTTTATAATTTAAATTTTAAAATTTATTTTTCTAATATTTTTTAATATTAGAATATAGAAAGATAAAAAAGATTTTTATTCATAAGTATTAGTCACCACAACCAATCGTTTAATAATGCATAACTATGGGTAGAGCCACGTATAAAAATAGGGTGTTTGTCGATACCCAAAATTTTTAGAAAATCATATTTTCTTTTATAATTTATATATAATATATAATTTGACACCCCTTTATAAATAATTTGACATTCCTTAAATATTGTTCAAAAAAATAACACCCCTTAAATAATTTTCTGGTTGTTCCGCACCTGTGCATAACCACTCGTCTAGGGCTGGATTGCCAATCTGCTTATAGTTAGGGTTGATACAGAAAACAATTTAGTAACTAAACACGAACAAGATGCAGTTTCTGGGTAACGATTCGAATAATATTTGACAACATCTTGAATTATAGTAGCAGACAATCTCAAGTCTCCTTTCTACAAAAACTAGAACAAAAGAACACAAAGATTGGTATAAAAAACAATAAGGGGCCAAAATAAAAACATTGAGGGTGAAAAATGCAATTAACATGGCTCCCATATGATATTAACTGTAATAATCCACTACCTAATTCTCTACAATAGACTGATGCCATTTCAGCAAGACGAAGACATGAAGAAGAGATAACTTGCCTCATAATCCAAGGAAGGCGCATTGTTTTCTTGCGTGTTCGGGGATCAGCTTCACTAGCATATCCACAGGCACTCCCTTCAGTTCTGAAAATGATATGGCAGGATAGCAACAACAATCAGTTGCTTGATTCAATAACTTCGTAAAATAGTAGAAGCATCTGAGCAATGTTGGTATGTTTCTTACCATGAGGCTTGAAGTTGAATAGCGGAGGAAGAAAACGTCCATTGGGTAGGCGGGTGTTGGGATCGCGAAGCTCATCAAAGAAAGGATGGATCAAAGCCTCAATCTGTATAGAAAAATAATTTATGACATGCCAGATCAAAGTCACCTAAATATGAATAAAACTTTTAAGGGAATCTCATGATTGAATTTTTTTTCCATTTAAAATGAAGGAAAATGCAGACTACAGAGGGAAAAGAATAAGAGAGTTGGTAACCAGTTTGATACTTACAGCTGTACTACGAAGGTGAGGTGAGTACTGCAATAATCGTGAAACAAGATCCACAGCTTCTGGTGGCATACGCTTATGGAATATCTGGTCATCGAAGATACATTGATCAATATCATATATTAGACATCGATTATTTTACAAAGTTAAGAAATGACATAGCATCACAATGTCACTACCTTGTGCCATGGGTGAGCTTTAATTTGGGGGAATTTGAACTCTGTGTAGTTAGGATTCATGCACTTTATTTCTTCTCTTGTTGGGGTACCTAAAACCTGCAACACAATCAAACAAATCAGGAAAAAAATAATAAGGTACTCAAAGCACAAAGAAAGGTTGGATAAACAATTAATGAGTATATTTTGAACTAAAATTTACCTTAATAATTTCAACAAGCTGGTCTACTCCACTCTCACCGGGAAACAGAGGCTGAAATGAGGAGAAATAGTTAAGTAATAAAGAGAATTACATATTTATAACAAAAACAGAGGCAGGAAACCTATCTACCTGTCCAAGCATTAGCTCAGCCAAAACACAGCCAGCAGACCAGATGTCAATGGCTGTGGTGTATTCGGTTGCACCAAATATCAATTCAGGTGCTCGATAGTACCGAGAACATATGTAAGATATATTTGGTTCCCCTTTTACCTGGAAAAGTAAAACCAATTAATTATACTTATGAACACTTATATTGCTTCTAACAAAAAATGGTTTAACATTATAGTTTGTACATACCAAAACTTTTGCACTTCCAAAATCACAAAGTTTTAGCCGGTGGGTGTGGGGATTGACCTGTCACAAGAAACCATGGCATTAATGAGGGTGTGTTCATAAAAAGGAGTTAATACTACATAATGGTAGATAAACCCAGCCTTATATGCAAACAAAGATAAGAAGGGAAATTAAGTCGTTCCTCAAAATGAATAAGACCCTTTTTCACTAAAGCACATCAAGGTGGAAATATGAAAATCATCAAGTAAAAAGGTGATAATAGTGCTTCCACAATCTTAAAGACACATTGCAATTAAGTTTTAGCAACAGCAAAGCTCCTCAGCATAAGTTTCATATTTTACATTATAACATATTAGCATGCATACATTAGGTCGCTATATTTTTTTCCCTACCAAACTCCTGGTGATCCTTTTAGATCATTAAGTTGAAACACCACTGTTTCTGGACAATGTTTCTCAGCGAATCATCATATTCAAAAACTGATAGAGCTGTATTGAAACACCAATAGAACGAATTTAGCAAAGTGGGGGAGACAACATACCAATAAGTTCTGAGGTTTTATATCCCTGTGGCAAACACCAATACTATTATGAATGTAAACAAGCGCTCTGCAAATCTGCATAAAGACGCGAATAACACCAATTCAATGTAAGGATTACATATTAACATGGATTTCTTGTTTATAATATAGAGAAATAAGAAAAGGGCAGAATATTTAACCGATATCATACCTGATAAAAATAGAGTTTAACATATATCAGTGGCATCCTTTGGTTCATCTTATTATAATGTTTGATAACGCGGTGGGCAGTTTCTGGAACATACTCGAGCACCAGATTAAGATAGAGCTCATCTTTTTCAGTTGTGGAAAAGAAACAATGTTTCAAAGAAACAACATTAGGGTGGTCAAGGAGGCGCATAGTTTGCAATTCACGGTTCTTGTATCTCTTGTCTTGAAGAACCTTCTTTATAGCAACAGTTTCACCCGTCTCTAAACATTTAGCCTGAAATACCACATAAATAGTTCAGCAACATCCTCAAATTCAACTTAGAATATACAATCTGAACTTCTCTCATGTAAATAAATAATGAGGATGAAATCAATCTGCACCTGGAAGACAACTCCAAATGATCCGTTCCCGACAACACGCTCAGCCATATAACTTATTGTCTGAAATGATAATCAGCTTGAGTTACAAAACTATAAACAAACAACAATGAGACAAGAAAAAAACTCCAGCAATTGAGAAAATTATAAAATTGACCTAACCTGCTTTGGCTGGCCATTTTTACCACCAATAGTGGTGACAATTATATGCCCTGTCTCAGTTCCAGTCCCATCAACTACAGTTGCTTCCATTTCCTGCACCGTAGTAACAGCCAGGTAAAACCAATCTGAAAGACAATCAATTATCAAAACAAACTAGAAAAATTAACAGCATACCTTGTCATCCCTAATTTTCATATCGTTCATTTCATCAGGCAATCTATCAACACCAACTGTATTTCCACAATGTTCTCTAACTCCAGAAGTAGGTGCTGTGCTAACAGAAGCCATTGGACTAAACTAAAAGCAAGCCGAGAATCTCACAGATCCTCTGCTGAAAAGCACCTATTTAAACTAACAAAACAATTCAATAAATTACCTGTAGAACATAGAAAACAATGTCAATGGTACTCCCTCAAAAAGAAATCAGCAATGTCTCTAACATTCAAATAGCATCATGATAACAATCAACAGCGACAAAAATTCATAAACCTCTGAAGATTACAATAAGCTGGTATATACAGAAATGCACATTTAAATCACAAATTTAAATGAAGTCAGATCAAGCAGAGATCCTTTCCGTCCTTCGTGCACTAAGTCGTCATAGTTTATTTTAAACATGAAGTTAGCAGATTAAAACACTCCACTAAGAGAATAAAAGTCACTATAAAGAAGGAAACAATCTCGGAAACTCTAGAAGGAAATAAGGATCTAAGCCGATGCAAAGATGAAACAAAAACTAAACAAATCTAACGGGAAAAAACATTAATCTTGTACCAAAAAAGGGAAATATTGATCCAAAATCCAAATACAGCAACCATTAGATTCAAAAAAAAAAAGAGTCATTACCGATCGGGTGAAGAAAATCCTGGAAGAAAAATGTCGAAGAGCGTGAATCATGAGATGAATCGGATCTTTAACGGTGAAGTTGCGTTTTTGGACTTTTCTCAGAGGATGAGAAGGAGATAAGTTTGAGCTTTCTTCCTGGGTTTTTCGGTGTGGAGGTTTGGTTTGGTAGTAGTGGGAGCTGTCTGTTGACCACGGTCAAACAGATGAGCTCTACCATTTATGTGTATTTTAATATTTATTTTATGCTCGTATTTCAACAGAGAAAGTTGTTTTTTTTCTTTTTGACCGTTCAACCATGTTGTGGGCCCATTTTCAGTGTTCAAAGTTTTGAATCAAACTTATCCTTTTCGTCTTTTTCTTCTAACCTTCTCTTTTTTTTCCAAACCCCGTCTAATAAATCCGGGGTTTTTTCTATTAAAATAAAATTTATATCTCTGAATTGTTATAAAAAACATTTTGATATTAATTTTTTTATATATTAAAATTTTTATATTTCTAAAAATTTTTATAAAAAATTAATATCAAAATTTTTACGACTTTTATAATTTTGATATAAACTTTATTTTTAATAACTAGTTCTACTCTAAAACTTTTCGATAAATATGTAAATCTGGTGTGTTTATTAATTAGATCCTTTTATACGAGAAATTATATCATAGGTAAATTTCACCATGTCATTCATGGACCAACCACTAAAAAATATTCATCTTATCATTTTTTTTCTATATCATATATTTTAAGTGAATCTTCACTTATATTTATTGTTAATTTATTTTAAAATAGCTTTTAAATAAAGATTTATTTAAAAAAAATATGATATAGAAAAATTAATGAAATGGATGGATGATTTTTAGTGGTTAGTCCCATAAACACGTGATGAACTTAACCGTAATATAATTTTCCCTTTTATATATATAATTGATTATCTGTTATTTATTTAAAATTTGAATATTCTAAATAGTAATAAATGTAGATTAAGATGTTAAGAAAAATGTTCAAATTCAACTCTTACCGTATAATGTTTTTACTTAGTCAAATTAATGATTTTTTATTATTATTTTTTTTAATTTGATAGGTATGAATTTATGGGTAATTATCGCGTATATTAATAGTTAAAAATATTTTTTTTTCAAACGTTTCGAGAGTTTATGTGTATAGTTTTAGAATTTATAAATTATAGTAAGAATTTAGGATTTATAAATTAAAATTTAAAATTTTAATCGTATTATCATGGTCTCTAATCCTAATTCTAACTAAAATCCTTAAAGATAATCCCCTAAATTAAATCACTTAACCCAAAAATTAATTCATTTGTAAAAATATTTTTCTCCCCTAGTGTTTTGAATATAATTCATGATCTTACTTGTAATAGATTTGGTTTATAATTTAAATAAAAAATTCTTTTCTTGTTTTAGGAGAAAATTATTAGGTGAACTCTGTTCACCACGTCGTCTGTAATCCAATTAATCAGATCGTTCATCTCAATTTTTTTAAGGTGAATCATTACCTCTTTCTTACATGTAATTAGTGGATGAGTAGTTATTAGGTAGTTATTTAAAAATCAACGGTTCTGATTACTTGAACCATGAATGACGTGGTGAACAAGATTCACCTAAATTCGTTCGAAGGTTAAGGCTTAAACCAATAATTTTTGTAGGGTACAGTTCGAAACAATGAGAATCACGTTTGAAAAGTCCATTAATATCTTTCAGGTTTTCATGGAAGATATATGAATCTGACACCACAAAAATGTGACCATGTGGAGGCCGTTTGGTTAAATCAAATTTAATAGAGATTAAATTAAAAATATTTTAAAATATTTTTTAAAAAAAGTTTAAAGGGTCGAATGCTATTTTTCGATAATTCATGAATCAAATGAACACAAATAAAAAGTTTATTTGTTTATTTATGTTCATTAACGTTCGATAATTCATTTATTTATGTTCGTTTAAATTTATTTATATATTCATTATTTTTTTTAACAAAAGTATTATATTTAAAGAAAAATTATTTACATATGTTTGTTCGTTTAAATTTATTTGCACATGTCTTTTTATGTTCATTTATTAATATTCATTTACGTTCATTTATCATTTTAACGAATGAACATGAACAAACACAATCAAGCTACATTCTTTAACAAACGAACACGAATAAAAAAATATATTTCTTTTTCATTTTCTGATTATTTGTGTTCTTTCGAGTCGTTTATAAGCCTATTTCTTAGTGCCTTTTTATGTCTTAATAATAAAAAAAATATAAATTTTAAATGTTTACCTTAAATTATAAATTTTAATCTTAAACCTTAAAACATATTTCCTATATTTATAATTCCCTAAATCCTATTTTTTTTTAATGTAAGAGTGTGGCCTCTTATGACAATTAATGATTGCCGTTTCCTTTGTTTTTTTAGTAGGTTTGAAATAATGTTTGTTGCTGGATTGAGAGGGATTTGATTTGAACTTTGTCGTTTAAAAGGCATTAGTGATGTAGGAGGGGGATTAAAGGAAGGTGCTGCCAAAATCATCTAAGCCAGTGAAATCACTGTCAGGATTCAGCACCACTTCAAGTTGCCTGAACACCAAAAGCAACAGGGAGATATCATTTCGGACAAACAATCTAACCAGAAGAAAAACAGTATTTTGCTCATCAGTCATCATCATCTTCACACCACAGCTTTGGATTCAATCACTGCAACAAACAAGTTCCCATTATTTTGAGCTTTATCAAGTCAAACCATGGAAATTGAAGGGTGACCAGCAATTTTGTCAAACAAATTTATGGTCTTCGACAGCTTACAGGGAAAGTCAATAGATACCTTTCTTCCCCGAAGCTCCAACATCAATTGTCTTCATTTGCAAAAGGGCAAGAAACTGATCCGAAAAGGTCAAACCCCAGGTCTTGATCATGGCACTAATCGTATATTGGTACGATTGTGTTTGTTTTGGCATAGTGGCGGCTGCCTTCATTGGGTCCTTATGGGTTTCGTCGAGAAAGGATGATGTATCTAGATGCGAGGAAGACAGTGCATACGAGAGCCTGCTAGCAGCTCGAACGGATGCCGATCCAAGGGCTCAGGTTGGCTCCAACCAGCTATGGACCAGTTGTTGGAAAGGGGTGCACCCTGGATGGCTAGTGGTGACTCGTTTTGCTTCTTTTGTAATCATGGCTGCATTCTTGTCGTGGGACACACTCGAATGGGATGCTTCCATTTTTGTTTACTACACCGAGTAAGTTCCTGTACTTCGATTTTATACGCAATTGATAGTATTTATTTGTTTTCTTCCCCATGCCTATCTTTCTGCACAATACTTAACAAATCAGTCGTCTAGCCGATACCAAGTTCTGTGTTTTCCTTTTCCTACAGTCCTACACAATACTTAAACTTCATCTTATGTTGTACTACATTTTTCCGAAAAGATTTTACTACTTTTCCCCCTGAGATTTGAGAATGTGAAATTCTAATACCATTGCCTTTAGTAATGAAATAAGCGTCTGTGATTGCTAATCTGGTTATGCAACAAATCTGCAGGTGGACATTTGTTTTGGTTATGGTCTATTTTGCGGTACGTAAGGATTAAAGAACTTGAATCCCATTTCTCTCTTTTCCTTGTACTAGTATCATTATAGTATATAGTCTATTCTATTTCATGTTTGTAAGATGTAAGTATGTGCTGTTGTAGTAGTGCTAACTTCATCAAGGCTGACTTTAATATTTGCCTCTGAGCTGAGTTGCTAATCGTTCCAATTCCAAACACCAAGGACTAAACTATTTAGAGATTAACATATTTTCTGGAACTTCCTCGTACCGGCTTTGAGTAATTGGATTTGAAAAACAGATGCTCACAACGAGGAATGTACTCGAGATCAATTGTTAATTCAGTCCATCTAGAATGGCGTGAAATCTGGTTGCTAAAGCTCATTTCTCTTGTAGTGTAAGGTAGCACCTTCATAAATCTTAACGAGTGCACTTTCTTTATGTAGCTGGGGACTGTCTTTTCTGCTTATGGATGTTGGGTGTGCTTAAATACACCTCTTCCTGGACATGGTGCAAGGGATGAGTTTCTGAAAAGGGATGTGGAAGAGAATGTAACTGAAAACTCTGTGACTTATAGGGAAAATGATGCGACGGATAAATTCAAGTTGCAGAGTCGATATGCTCAGGAGGAGTTTCAGCAAAGTGCAGGATTTTGGGGATATCTTATGCAAACTATATATCAGGTTAGACCTGCAGGCTGCAAGCTCTAGTCTCTAGATAACACTTCCATGACTTGTGTCGACTGATTAGTAGTGATTACTTGCTTTTGCTTCACTGCAGACGTGTGCAGGTGCTGTCATCTTGACAGACATCATATTTTGGTGTGTTCTTGTCCCGTTTTTATCGAACAAGCACCTTGGCCTGAACATGGTGAGAATCAGATTAAACTTCATATAGATCATCTATGCTACATTTACGGAGAAGTCTTAATCTGATTTCAAGTTGTTGTTTTGTTTGTTTATTTCTTGACAGTTAATGGGTTGCATGCATTCTTTGAACGCTGTTTTCCTTATCCTAGATACCCTTCTCAA
Source organism: Abelmoschus esculentus (assembly GCA_035048815.1). Lineage (NCBI taxonomy): Eukaryota > Viridiplantae > Streptophyta > Magnoliopsida > Malvales > Malvaceae > Abelmoschus > Abelmoschus esculentus. Next base: position 11,205,929 of record JAUCBN010000051.1, on the reverse strand, counting down.
TAGCCTTGTAAGTATTGCACCATTACAATAAATCCATGATCATAAAGAAGATTCGAGCCAGGGGACCTGGAATTAAACAAATCTCATCTCATTTGTTGCAGCCCTTTCCTTGGTTCCGGCTTGCATATTTTGTTCAATGGAGCTGTCTGTATGTTGTTTTCCAATGGGTGCTTCATGCCTGCGGTTTCACATGGTAAGCATACTTCTTTTCTCGACCCGTTTCGCTAAATTCCGTGTTCGTAACCTAACACTAGCTGCTACTTCCCTAGGTGGCCATATCCTTTCCTGGAGCTTAACACACCATGGGCTCCTCTATGGTAATGTATCAAGCTAACACAACGCACTTGATTCTTTTCTTCCTGTTTAGTGTAAATATCTTGTTAATGCTAGAATCTAATGACTGGCAATGGCTTCCACTTTCAGGTACTTTTCCCTTGCTGTGGTTCATATCCCCTGCTATGGCATCTATGCACTTATTGTAAAAGCTAAAAATTCAATCTTCACAAAATTGTTCCCTCATTCTTTTGTGAGATCATACTAGTTTCCTCCTACTTATGAAAGGGTAATAAGCAAAAGGATTTTTTTCCCCCCCCGTAGAATGAACTGATTACATCTCTATCGACAAGACTACGAACCAAACCAAGAACATCATAAAAAAAAACACCTACATTAAAAAGTTTTTAGCTTCTGTCAAATCCATTTAATATTCATATTTAATTACTTGAACAAGTGTGATTGAAGTGATTTTGGATATGGTAACTTTGTTTTGATTGAATGCTTTTATTTTTGTATATGAAGAATGTGCTATTCTTTTGATTCTTTATTAGAGAATGATGATGACGTAATCTTCTGTGGTTCAAGCTCCAGGCGATTACATTTACACGACGAAGATCAATGATGACGTCTCTGTTTTACAATCTCAAGTAATATTAAAACTAATTTAATCAATACTATCAAATAACCATCGTGCAGGGATAGCTCAGTTGGGAGAGCGTCAGCCTGAAGATCTAAAGGTCGCGTGTTCGATCCACGCTCACCGCACTTGTATATTTTTGCCTTTTTCTGCTATCTCTAGACTTGGGTACCTAATGGAGAAAAAGTCTGTGAAGCCCAATATGGGTTTATGAAACTGGGCTGGACTTAAAGTTTCCAAGATTATCTCTTTTAATTTTTGAAGCAGACTTGCACACTAGGACAGACTCACAACAAGATAAATTTAAAAGGCTTTAAAGTCGAATGAGTTTAGAGTATAATAATCTAATCTAAAACGAAAATTAGTGTATAAAAATTAAAACAAATACGTAATTTAAGATATTATCTCATAACTTAAAATATTATATTTTTACAATATTTTAAATTGGTATTTTTTTAATTTTAAAATATATTTCTAATTTTATAATAAAATTCAAAACTATCGTAGAAACATAATACTTAATATTATCGAAATTCGGTTTAATTTATTTTATTCATAATATTATATATTTAAAAGAATTTAACGTCTGATAAACATAATACTTAGTCTGGGGTTGTGTTTGAAAATTTTGGTTTGAGGTGGAGCTTTCGTAAATTAAGGTTTGTAAAAACTAAAATTAAGGATAAATAAAGTTTTTACGGTGGAAAAGCTTTTACCATTTTTAAATGTTTTTGATTGCTTCTGTGTTTAAAACGAGATTTTCACTCAAAAGCACTTTTATAAGCAATGACAAATAGGATCCCAGCTGCACCCACTCCGTTGGGACGTCATTTTGTGTGCCAAATCAGCTTCTCGATTGGCTTCTGCGTCACCATTCAGGGATGATAATCGAATAGAGAATAATTAAAATTTATAAGAATTCGAACCAACAATTATAACGAATATTCAAAATCTTTATTTACAGGAATGAAGATGAGTTAAGTTTTATTACCGAAGTTTAAATGAAAATAAAGAACATGAGTTATTATATCCAAACCGTAGAAATAACCAAATGTACCCATATAAATTAGTATGGAGTCTAAAAAAATATCCATTGAGATCCCTAATATTTTACAAAGTTAAATGGATATAATAATAACAATTTATTTATTTTTTACAAAATTTTAATCTATCATAACTTGAGTATAGTTGACTGGAATATGAAAAATCTTTAAAATTCTATGAAAATTATTGTAAACATGATTTATTCTAGTTTTGTTTAAACTACACAATAATTAATTTCGTGTGTATTTAAAAAATATGATTATTTGAATATTAAGAGACCATAAAAAATTAATAAATTATATAAAAATTTCTTAGCTCATGTTTTCTACATAATTTATGACTATTTTGAGCAAGTGTGATCGAAATGATTTTGGATATGGTAAACTTTTTTTGATTGAATGTTTTTGTTTTTTGTCTATGAAGAAGGTCGTATTCTTTATTAAAAAATTTACATAAACATTAATGAGGGAAAAAATTCTCAAAATATTAATGATGATCAAAATATTGAAGATTAAACAGTGGCTTAAAGACTGGTTCAAGAGATACCGACTTTAAACAGTAAAAATGTTGAAGACTAGTTCAAAAGATGCCGACTTTAAACAATAAAAAGGTTGAATGATGATGACGTAATCTTCTGTGGTTCAAGCTCTAGGCCTAGGCCATTACATTTACACGAGGAAGATCAACGGTGACGTTTCTGCTTTTCCATCTCAAGTAATATTAAATCATAAAAAAATAATTTTAAATTTATATATTTAGATCGAATTTGACCCATCGTGCGAGGATAACTCAGTTGGAAGAGCGTCAGATTGAAAATCTAAAGGTCGTGTGTTTGATTTACGCTCAAAAATTTATAATTACCCCTAAAAGTTGAATGTCAAGTTTTGCCACTACAATGTCAACCACAAAAATATATAAATCAAGACATTATTATTTTTTACTTATGAGTCATTTTAAAACTTTAATTTTGAAATCTATAATATTTTATTTTTATTATTTAATATTATTAGTGGTTAAAATTTTTTCTCCCATTACTTAATTTTTTAATAATATATTAATTGATTGGGTACCCAAAATTAACACCAATTCTCATTAATAACAGGATCAATTCTTAAAATTAGAACCAAAATTAATTCATATTTTCAGAAACCGATTATTATCAAAATCAAAACCTAATTAAATTTGGATACCCTTTGTGGAACAAAAGAAGTGATTAGGATTAAGACGATTAAAAAGGGAGTATATGATATGATGGCAAAGGTTGACCAGAATCATCAGTTTATAATACTTATCGAAAACTCATCAAACCCCGATTACCATACAGGGATGACAATCGGGTAAAGAATAATAAAAATTTGAATCAATAAATATAAAGAATAATTAAAATTTGTAATAATAAAAAATAAAAAGTCGAAGTTCAAATAAAGATAAAGAATATGAGTTATTATATTTAAATAGATAACTAAACGTATTCATATAAATTATTATGGGGTCTCAAAAATATCCACAGAGATCTTTAATATTTTATAAAGTTTGATAGATACAATAATAATTTAATCATTTTCTATAAAAAAATTAATCGCTCGTAATCTGAATATAGTCGATTGGAGTATGAGAATTTTCCAAAATTATATAAAAATAATTAAAAAGTAGTCTATACATTATTGTAGATGTGATTTAATATAATTTTATTTAAAATATACAATAACCAAATTTGTATATATTTTAAAAAATATAATTCTTTAAATATTAAAAGATAATAAAAACTGACAATAATTTTTAAAAAAAATAGTGATAACTTTAAAAAATTAAATTATTTATCATTTAAATCATTCTATTGATTAAGTAACCATTTTTACTTTTCATGATTTGAAATTTTAATCTTACCTCAAATAACAAATTAAAATTTTATAAAAAAATATACAAATTTTGATACATATCAAATTTTTTATAAAAATATAAGAATTTCGGTATATCGATTTTTTTAAAAATATATAAATTTTTTGATATGTACTAAAAAATTTATATCGATTTATTTTTTTATAAAAAATGATATATTTTTTTTGAAAAAAAAATATTTAAATTCTTATAATTTTTATAAAAAATGGATAAAACTGTTTTTAACCTTTTTTAAAGGTGGTTCCTAAAACTATCCGTAATTATCTTCCACCAACCCCATAGCCAAACCCCTCACAAGTAGCAAACAGACAGTCCCCTGACATCCAACGGCTACATTTGGTCTTCCACCACTCTCATATCAGCCGTCAGATTCTGATCTCACCAAACTCCTACCCCCGAACACAAAAAATATATAAAAAATCCACACCGATTGAACCAGTAACCGGTAAGCCAAATTCAATTCTTCTCTCTATAAATGACCACGGTAAGCCTTGATTCATTGTGCCGTTGAGTTCCGCTGCTTTAGTGCTCTGGTCTGCTCAGAACTCTTCTCTCTTCTGATCTTCTCAACCTAATACTCAGATCAGCGTAATTTCTTTATCACAGGTTTGACTTTTCCACCATGTTGAACTGTCGTATTTGTTCGGAGATTTTGCTTTGTTGTTTGTAGTGGCAGAGGAAAATTAGTGTTCTGTTTTGGTATTATCTGTTTATATCTCGTTTTATGTTGAAGTTTTGGTGAAACATTTGCAGATCTGTGCAGTTTTTTTGTTTGTTTCGGAGTTTTATTGTGTGTATTATGGATACGAGATTTTGAAGTTCGAATATGCATTGTTTATGGAAGTTATACTGCAAGAAATTCATTTCGTTTTAGAGTGAATATTGGAATTGACATGAAGTAAATATTGTCTGTCGTTGGATTAAACTTTGATTAGATTTCTTTTTCCTTGAAAAGCAATTCGATTTTGAGTAAGATCTACTGGATGAATCTGCAAATTTTACAGCATTTTCGATATTTCAAATTGAGTGTAAAATATGACCTGTGATTTATATTGATGTCGGTCATTTCTGTGCAGGCTTAAGTTTGTCGGTTGGTGTCTTTTTTTACTTGCTAAGGGGATTTAAGCTTGTCGGTTGGTGTCTTTTTCTGATAATACACCTTCTAAAACGTGTTCTATATTTTCATACATACTTGACGTGTTTAGGAGAATGAGAAAATGCATGCACTGAATAACATAACGTTGGAATTGCAACATACATGATTTATGCTAAGAAGTTATTGCTCGCTGAACCCTCCTAAGAATACAATCTTCCTAGAAAGCATGTTGCTACTGTGTTTTATGCTGATTCTACTGTTTTTGAACTGTCCCAAGAGAGCATGAAAGGATCAATTGTTTAGAACGGTTGATTAGCAGCAGCATAGCCTATTTGCTTACCAAACTAATTAAGATTCATTTCATCATGTTAATTGTACTAAATATTTTGTGGCGTTCTTGCAATTTGCAGCTTGTTAGAATGGAAACCTTTCTATTCACATCTGAATCTGTAAACGAGGGTCACCCTGACAAGCTTTGTGACCAGATCTCTGATGCTGTGCTCGATGCCTGCCTTGCCCAGGATCCTGACAGCAAGGTTGCTTGTGAAACATGCACCAAGACCAACATGGTCATGGTCTTTGGAGAGATTACCACCAAAGCCAATGTAGACTATGAGAAGATTGTCCGTGACACATGCCGCTCCATTGGATTTGTTTCTGATGATGTGGGTCTTGATGCCGACAACTGTAAGGTCCTTGTCAATATTGAGCAGCAGAGCCCTGATATTGCCCAGGGTGTCCATGGCCACTTTACCAAGCGCCCAGAAGAAATTGGAGCAGGTGACCAGGGCCATATGTTTGGTTATGCCACTGATGAAACCCCAGAATTGATGCCCCTTAGCCATGTCCTGGCAACTAAGCTTGGAGCACGTCTTACTGAGGTTAGGAAGAATGGCACTTGCCCCTGGCTAAGGCCTGATGGTAAAACCCAGGTGACTGTTGAGTACTACAATGATAAGGGTGCCATGGTTCCGGTTCGTGTTCACACCGTCCTCATTTCCACCCAGCATGATGAAACTGTTACAAATGATGAAATTGCTGCCGACCTCAAAGAGCATGTTATCAAGCCTGTCATCCCCGAGAAGTACCTTGATGAGAAAACAATCTTCCACCTTAACCCATCTGGCCGCTTTGTCATTGGTGGTCCTCACGGTGATGCTGGTCTGACTGGACGTAAGATCATCATTGACACCTACGGTGGCTGGGGAGCCCATGGTGGGGGTGCATTCTCTGGAAAGGACCCTACCAAGGTGGACAGAAGTGGTGCTTACATTGTTAGGCAGGCTGCCAAGAGCATTGTAGCAAATGGACTTGCCCGGAGGTGCATCGTCCAAGTCTCTTACGCTATTGGTGTGCCTGAGCCCTTGTCTGTTTTCGTAGACAGCTACGGAACTGGAAAGATTCCTGACAAGGAAATCCTCCAAATTGTGAAGGAAAACTTCGACTTCAGGCCTGGTATGATCACCATCAACCTTGATCTCAAGAGGGGAGGCAATGGACGGTTTTTGAAGACAGCTGCTTACGGACACTTTGGAAGGGACGATCCAGATTTCACCTGGGAAGTTGTGAAGCCCCTCAAATGGGAGAAGCCTCAGTCTTAAAATCCGGCCTTGGTTTCCAATCTTGCTGCCCTATAACCATAAGCAAATTCTCTGTACGCCTCTAATCTCATACACATGAATGCCGCCCCCATTCATTTTCATATTTGTCCTTTCCTTTCACCTTCTTTTTGTGTGTCGTGTTGCAAAAATGTACGAGATTTTGCTTGTGTTTGATGGGCACTGGAAGTAACAAATCTTCCTCTTATGTATGATTGTTTGTTGAAGTAATAATCAAATGATTCTCTTATAAATGCACTCTTTTTTGTTCTACTTTGTATTAGTTGGATCATTCCCCACAGCCCACAGGGCACACAGGCTATTCAACAAGGAAACTATAAATTACATTACGTTACAAGCACAAGAAGTTGCAAAGGTATTTTTAATATTGGGTATTGAAAAATGGCTGGACTTTTGGCTATTGTGAAATGGGTTTTGATTTTAATAAACGAGATTGGGCTTCCGAAGAAGACTAGACTTTCTCCATTGTATGGTTAGCTCAGTCCAAAGATAGCAGAAAAAGGGGAAAATGTACAACTGCGGTGAGCGTGGATCGAACACGCGACCTTCAGATCTTCAGTCTGACGCTCTCCCAACTGAGCTATCCCCGCTTGTTGGCTTTTTGTGAGGTCAATAATAAATATATTATATATATTATATTTTCAGATTAGATGAACTTAAACCCATTTTTCTTTGAAACAAAAAATTATCCCATTATTAACTTTATTTAAAAAAAATAATTATTAACTAGTATTTCAAGATTCTTGTATTATATATTATTCATTCTAACAAACAATAGTTTTTTGGTTTGATAAGTTCACTGTTTTCGCATTGACATTCTTTGTTTGGAATTTGAATATAGCATTTAAAACGTGACAGTAGTGTAAGGTTATGATTAGGGTGATAATGAGCCTGAACAGCTCGCGAGTTATTCGGGTTTAGCTCGGTCAAAGCTCGGCTTAAGTGAGTTTGATTCGGGTTCAGGTTCGGCTTGAGACTTTAACAAGACAACCGAGTCGATTCAAGCTCAGCTCGAAAAGCTCGTAAACATGCTTAAAATAATTATATAATATTTGTTATATATATACTAAAAGTAGTTTTTTTAGTAAAAGAAAAATAATAAAATAAAATATGAGAAATTTACTAAAAATAAATTATCTAAAATAAATTAAGCAATTTTTTTTATTTTGAGTCAAGTCTAGTTAAAACTTGACGAACTTTGAGCCTGAACCAAATTGAGTTTAATCAGACTCGGACTTAACTCGACTCATTATCACCCCTGATCATGACCAGAGCAATCCGTTTCAAGTGCCAAACACGGGGGACAATCGAGAAAACAAGTGAAAAGGAAATATTTCTTTTTAGGTTTAAGGATGTAAGAAAACTTTAAGACTTTATAAAAGAAATAATTAAAATTTTTATATTTAATAAATTATTAAATCGATTAAGTTTTTTTAACATTTTGTCTATTAAATCTGGTTAGTCTTTTGGGTCTATTGGTATTGGTGTAGTACATCATGTTTTAATGTTTTTATTTGGTATTTTAAAAATTTAAGTTCTAAATTTTTTTAAAAAAACTTATAAATATATATTTTTTAAAAATATGTATATACAATATGATAAAATTATAGCATATATATGCTAATAATTAATATCTAAAAACTGTCAATAATTAATAGTCAAAATTAATAAAAACTTAATTAATTCAATTTTTTAATTCAAAAAATTAATTAAGTGAAAAAAACAGGAACATAATTAATTTTTTTAAAAATAAGTTTGTTTTTTTAGTATCCAAAACCTAGTCTTTCTACACATTAAAAACTGTCCATGGACCATGGACATCAGGATATGGTTGCTTGGAAACTTGGGGAAAAGATCCTGCAAAATCTAATCTTCCCCACCAAAGTCTCTTCCTTTAGTTTCAAGGTTGAAAATTGGAAAAACGTGAAAATGGTTGATTGGGTTAAGAATGAAGATAAGATGATAAATATCAGTAGATTCTGTCTTTCTTTCTTTTTCCATTGAATGCTATGATGGATCTTAAGTTTTGTCATTTTAGAAACTCTGGTTTTTTTCGATTGTAATCACAATAACAAATAAATTATAATTATTGTATGTTATTTTTTTAAAATAATGATTTCGAACCTTTATAGTAGATTATAAATTCTTTTACGTTAAGTTCATGTTTACTTGTTATGGTATCTTCCCTTACCTCTCGTCTCTGTCAAAAAGACCCCCCTGGAACAAACAAACAAACAAGACGAGTAGATTTGGTGTTCCCCATAAGCACTGGAGTGGGGGTGTTAGAATCTGCAACAGAGAATCAAACAAGTTAGCTACCTGCTACCCCAAAATGTTTCCTCTTCTCTTCTTCTTCTTCGATGAATACTAGAATGCGAATCCGATATTAAGTCCAACTCTTTCTTATTCCCCTCGAACAACAAAACATCACTCAATCGAAGGAAAAAAGGGTTTTTGTCAAGGCGACAAGATGGAATACTTTCCAACGGTATTATGTGGATGGAGCTGGGAGGAGAACAAGTTGTTTGAGCTTGCTCTAGCAGTGGTCCACGAGCAACACCCGGATCGTTGGAAAGAGGTTGCAGACATGGTCGGAGGAGAAAAAAGTGCAGAAGACATGCAGAACCATTATGTTATTCTTTTGGAGGATTTGCAGTTTATAGAGTCTGGCAAACTTGACCATGAGCTCGACCAAGAAGATCCATCCGCATGCTGGACATATGAAGATAACAAGTAGATTGCTGGTGTATTAATCCTCTTTGTTCTGATGTATTTTAGCCTACAGATTGCTGGTTCGATTGGACATAAATTGATCCCGGAGCCAGTGTTTGTTCTTGTTGCCGGTGCCTGTGCCTGTCAGAATTCTTGTCCTGTAAGACTACAGGGGTATTTCAACAAGGACGGTTGTTGTTTTAATGTGTCAATTCTAGCTGAATATAATACGTTTAGTTTTCCATTATACATTTAAAAAAGAAAACTTTCCCATGAGAGAAAACGTAACACCTGAGGAAATAATATTTGTTGTTAAGCAAGTCTTATCTTATCTTATCTAGTGAATTAATTTAAGCTTCCTGTAAACGCTAAGATTTTGGTAGTACAGCTTGAAAAGGAACAAGCACACGCAAGATCAACAAAGAGATCTGATTTTACACTAATGAAAACAAAGAATTACACTTCAGATTTCAGACACTAATGATATCAGAAACATGTTGTTGCCCATTCTGTCTTTAGCTAATTCCTTTTTCTGTTCACATCATAGCAGCTTGAAAAGGTAAACTATTCAGACATTCTAGCTTGAATTTATAATAGTTCTTAAACATAACTGCAGAACATCACAGGCGATTTTGTAATAGGTCGGAAAGAGTTATTTGTGTCGAGCTTGCTGAACTGGTCACATATTTCCAGTATCTCTTTGTCCCCAATCTTTCCCATCTCTTTCAGCTTGTAGATCACATACTCAGATTTACTGCAACAAGAATTTTCAAGACATAGATATCATTACAAGGCAATAAACAGTACAAGACCAATGTCCCTAGTTCTCAAGTGAGTGGTCATAAATTCATAGACAAGCAATCATAAAGTTCACACCAAATCAAGCTAGAAAGATTGAAATCCAACCTGATAAAATCAAGCTAGTAGGTTGGATTTAGCCCAAAGTAGGTGAAACAAATTTGGAGATCGGTCCATCGAAGTTTAATGGTGCACAGATATACAGGGGACTAAAATAGTCCCATTTGTTGTCATTTAAAACTAATTCTTATAATAACAATCGTTCGGTCTAATATGATAAAACGTTATATTTTTATATAAAAATAAATTTTTGATTAAAAGAATTATTTTATATTAAATTTTTATAAAATTAACTTTAAATTAATTATTATACTATGATCCGAAAAGAAAAGGATAGCTTATGAAAGGTAGTTAGGCCAAGGTCTAATAAAACATAGTAAAGCAACGTATAGTTTCTGTACGGACACCACTTTTATATTTTTAATTATACTTTGTGCGGGTCCCATGATCGAGTATAAATGCAGCAATTTATTAATGATTAAATTCGTTTGTAAAGTTAATGAAAACCAAGCAAAGAGACCACGAAAAGATATTCAATGATACTAAGATATGAATAATTTGAAAAATGTAATATATATTTATTAAATAATTATAAGAGACATTATCATCGTCTGTTGGTTAAATTTGAAAAAAAATGAGAATTAAGGGTTAAAATGATTTTTTTGAAAAGTTTGAGGACCAAAAATGTTATTAGACCAAGGTTAATTTGCAAGGTTTAAAATCTGCCATACACATAGTAATTGATTTCTCAAGTTCAAGGTAGCAATCGAACTTTTGATAAATCACACATATCTTATACACATAAATAATTGAATTTGAATCTTTTACGATGAATATTATCACATTTTCTAACAATTCATTTATTAAAGTGCTTAACCCTAAACCTGATATATCAATAATTTATGAAATAGACAATTAAAACTCTCCGTCAATGCTCTCATTTTCTTTAAGTTGCGAGTTCAAGATATTAATGTTTGTATGCAAAACAGACCAGAAGGTAGGTGAGTTTGTTGCTGACACAGTGGTCCATTGAAGCTGTCAGAATCAATGCTTCAGTTTGTCTCATACATAGAACAAAATTCTTTACTACAAATATTTTAAATTATTGTATTTTGGCCACTTGTTTCGATAATATTGAGGATTCAGATCAAAGATTCCAGGAAAAAAAGGGTTACCCTAGGTCACTGCAGCTGCATATTCTCAGACTCTTAATCACACCCTCATGTTTTCTTCTTCTTCTTCTTCTTCTTTCCCAGGTGAAAACACCCAGAAAAGACATAAAAAAACCCTAGAAATCTAATAATTCCCAGAAAAAGTTTCACTATACTTTAGAAGAAAACACAGTCATGGCATTAACATAATGAATGGTTAATATTTTAATAAATAAATCATAATCAGACATTATATCACTGTAATATATATAGGTTTGGTTCTTCTTTAACCTCACCCTGCTCTTGAATATGCTTGTTTATAGATCAAGTATGTTGAAGCAAAGGCAGAGCAATTAATTAGGGGTATGATTTAGAGTAAAAACATGTTTTTCAAGGAAAAATAATACATATTAATTATGAGTAATTATTATTACGTACAGTAGTGGTAAAAAATATTTTTTTTATGTGCTTTAGTTTTAAGATTTATGAATTCATTTTAAATTAAAATATAAATCTTTAACTGCATTACCTTTAACTCTTAAACCCATAAATCGTAAATTATAAATATAACTCTTAAATTTTAAATCATAAATTTAAACTCTCAAAATCTAAACTTAATCCCTAATCTATTAATCAAGTTGTTTGATATTTTTCCGACTATGGGTATATAAATATAAATTCATTAATTATTGGTAATAAGTATTTATGATTATTCTTTGTACAAGTCAAATCAGCCGTACTAATTCTAATGTTAATTTAGGGTTAAGACATGTGATCTTTAAAAACATGAAGAAATAGTGATGAATGATGTGCAATGAAAGTCAATTGCTCAATGTAAAAGCAAAACATAAACTCCTCATTGCTTCCGAGGTGGTTGGAAAACATTATATTTTTTTATTGCTCTTCTAATTTTAAAGTTTAGCCATATTAATTCAGATCGACTCGTGTCACAAACTTAGTTTTTGGAGGGTGAGCTTCTCAGCAGAGATTTTTTGTGTATACAACATTTCGAACCTGAGACTTGCTTAAATGAAACCAAGCTACTTATCAATTAAATCAACCCCTGTTAATAAAACATTATATTTTTTAACAATATATCTGAATTTCTTTAAGCTTTATGCAAAATATTACAAATACAAAAAAAAAATAGTCTACTAAAAATATTATAAACCACTTAAAAGAATTAATTTTTTTATGAACATCAATAAAATCAAATAAAAAAATACCCTTGTGAGGGTCTTTATATAAGTCCAAACGATTATTAAGATATATTGAATCATGTAAAACGATGGATAAAATAAATTATAAAAATCGATAAAAATGTACCACAAAAACATAGAAAACAAAGAAAGACTTTTTATTAAAAAGTGAAAAAAATAAAGAAAAATAAACGCAAAGTATAAAATTAAAGAAAATAATAAACACCGACAATTATTTTAGTCATTTTGTCTTTACACCATTTATGTTATGAATGAAATTTCAAAATTTTAAATATAAGGACTAAAATTTATCAAATTAAAGTATATGTACTAAATGCATAACTTAAACATAGTACAAGGACTAACTGAAATTTTTTTACTAAAAACTAAATTGTTTAGAAAAAGGTAGTTAAAACCATGCCATTGGACCTACACGTACATTTTCTTTCATAGTTGTACATAATTGGTGTGTTTCAATGTAACTTTTCAAGTTTATTGTTATTTTTAAAAGAATATTTATATGTATAACATAGATATATCTCAATTATGTACAAATAAAATATTAATTTAAAAATTAAGTTTTCTTAAAATAGATTATTAATTTATTTTAATAATTTGATAAAACGATTACTCCAGTATAAAATATAAAATAATTAAAATTCAAATAAAATATTAAAAATTAATTTTTTAATTAAAAATTAATTAAATCTAAAACATTCTCGACCTTAACTATAGTAAAATCAAAATTTTATCTAAAAAGGTATGAACATAATCTGAAAAGAAAGAGTTTTGTATAGTTTGTTACCGGTAAATCAAAGATAAAGAATTTTGATAATAATCAATTGGATTTTTATTATTTTAGTTTAGAATTTAGGTATTTTAGTTTTAATCTAAATTAGAATTTTAGGGTTTTATAAAGATATTTTACTTTAGTTAGGGTTAAGAATATTTAGTAAATTTTTGTTTTGGATTTAATTAATTTTTAATATTTTATTTAAATTTTAATTGTTTTATATTTTATACTGGAATAAAATTATATTATATATATATGTATATATTTAATAGGTTAAATTCTATGTCATTTAAAATATATTATCACATGTATATGACATGTTATCATTATTAAATTTTTTAACGGTTCAATTATCATGGTAGTTAAAAATGAGTTATTTGTTAAAAAGACATAGGTCAAGGGCTAAATTTATCCAAAAAAGAATAGGGGTAAAATTGACAAAAATTATAAACGTTAAGGGTGAAAATTATCTTTATATCATTTCTAAATACTAAAAAATATGCCCTACACCTAATACTCTAAACCCTAATCCTAAGTTATAATCTTAAACTCAAATCCTAATTCTAAATCATAAACTTAATTTTTTTTTTTAGTTTGATGCATATACAAAACACCAAAAAAAGGTAAACCATCGTCACTATAAAGAGATAAGATCAAGTTATACGGTATAAAACTCTTTTAAGTTTTACATATTTTTTGGATCGTTGGATAACTCCAATCAACTTCTTAATGTTTTTTTTCGAGCGATAATCTTTATATAACTGACGATTAATTTAAATAATCCATTTCAGTCATCTAATAATTCAGAAAAACACGTAAAAGGTTTTAGTGTACATACAATCTAAACTAGTTAAGATTGATTTAAGGCCTAAGATTAAACCAGTCCAATACCCACTGGCTACTGCCATGGTTTATAGTTTTAGCTGAATGGTCATAGGATACCTGACTTTGGTAACTCCTTTTATTACATTTTACACCTTTCTTTTCTGTCTTTTTTCTTGTCCTACCTTGGGACTTTGTCCCCTTCTTTAAGGACATTTTTTCTTGTTATTTCCTTAAACTACTGTTAGAATTTAGTACCTACATGGACATGGTCATGAATTTTTTTTCTTCATACCCATGAGAACTTGAAAACCATCTTTTTTTCTCTATTAAATAAGTAGTCTGAGATGGTCAGTGGTCTGGTCACTGACTTTAAGCTGTCAACCTGTTTTCCCATGTTGTTTTGAAGGTAGCCATGTCTAAACATGGGACATAGATTCTTGTCTGGTTTTTCTTTTCGCTGTCTCTTAATAGTGTACTAAAACATGAAAAAACAAGAGAAATTAATCTAATAATCATGATGTTTGACAGTGTTTTAATAATGTAGATTAGTCTGTTAAAATAAGTAATTTAGAAAGGGAGAAAGATGTAATGAAAGAGATGTTTAGGGGAATGATAATGGCCAATCAAATGGAGTTTGTTCAAGGTTTCCCTAGAAGGGTCAAACAATCAAACCCCAACTCATGCATGAGGAGAACAGAAAAAGAGGTGGACCCATGTGATGTAATCGGATCGAACTCGAATAACTACACGTTCGAGTTTGAACTTGAATTTTAACTCGAAATATAATCGAATTACTTGAGTTCAAATTCAATTCAATTTATTTAGTAAGTTTTGTATTAAAACTCGAATTCAAACTTGATTAAACTCTTTCCCATCCAAAAGTATATAGAAAAGGATATTTTGATGTTTAAATTTAGTTCGATCAAACTCGATTCGTTCTAACTCGAGTATTAAAACTCGAATTCTAACTCACTCACCGTCGCTCAACGCCCACTGGTTTGAAACAGAAACTTGACCCACCTCCTCTCTTTTATAATTTAACAATGAACTCGGGATTAGTGATTCCAAGGACCGTGTTCACTCAGTGACAAAAAGTGCTAACACAACACAACACAAACAATTTGGACAAAGCAAACGACACCATTGCTTTTTGTAAATTGTAATTCTTGTTTCTTTTATCGGTTTGTTTTGTTTTTACGTATATAACAAAAAACCAATCTAGAATAAAAATGAAAGGAATCAACTTTATAATTCTTTCAATCCCACATCTTGAAAAAAAACCTCCCTCATTCTAAAGGAAACGCCTTTCTTTCATTGTGTTCACAATAGAATCCAGCAGCAGTCACAAACACAAACCCAAGAATTTCATGGAGTTTGTCTCTGTTTTCAGTTTCTATATAGCTTTATCATTTCTGGGTAAATCCTCATCAGTGAAGACACAAGAGGGGCCTACATCTTAATTTTTTGGCGGGCAGCAACGGTCACTTTCAATGATTTCTCTTTGGTGGTGGTTTTCTCTCAATGTCCCATCTAATCACCCACACTCGCATTCACTTGCTTTACTGCTAGCTAGAGAAACAGGATCTTAGTCTCCTTCGGTAGAAAGAGAAAAATAAAAACATAACCTTTCCTCTTCTTCCAATTGTCTTCTTAGGTGTTTGGGTTGAAAGGGAAATTTGCAGATCTCATTCATATGAAGAGATCTTTCGTTGTAAGTTGTTTGATCGTTTCTTTTCCTTCTGACCCACATTTTTTGTTGTTGCTTTTGAACATTTTACTTTTGTTATTCTGAATGGGTCTTTATGCTACAACACTATGTTCTTGGAGTTTGAACATTTGAACAAGATCTGAAGAAAATGTTTAGAAATGTGTTGTGGCAGGACAGTTTGATTCGTCTGCATTCTTTTTGTACACATTACAGAATTGATTTAAGGCAATGGTTGGGATCTAAATGGGCAAAATGGTTCCTTTTTTTTTTTTTAACTTTCATGCGGGTTGTAGATTATTACTAGCTGTGGAGAGCAAATGCAACTTGCTTCTTCCATTTGGGATTGGCTGTTTCTTCTCGTTTCCAAGATACCCTTTTTGTTAAATGATGTTCTGTTGATTACTTGTATGTTAATCTGCTAGTTTTATGGCAAGAAATGTGTGATTCAGTAATTGTCCGTGACTTGACTGATAAAGTTAATCTCCTACTACTTTTGCATGCTTCTCGGTTTCCTATTTTCCTGCATCTTTTGATTCACTTTGATGTTAATTCTGGCACTAGGTTTGCTTTTACTACTACTTATTTGCAAATTGCCTACATTTACGTATCAAGGCCAATCGATGTAACATTCTTGCTCGATTCTGAAAACATTTTGTTTCAGCCGGTCGATGTGCTACTGGTACTTGCAATTTTCAGTCATATTGCATGGACTGTCAAGAGCAGCTCACATTGCAAACAGGCTGTCTCGAGGGAGATTCGTCCTCACAGTGTTGCTATTACCGAATTTGGTGCGGTCGGAGATGGTGTCACTCTCAATACCAAAGCATTTCAGAATGCCATATTCTACCTCAATTCATTTGCTGACAAAGGTGGGGCCAAGCTTTTTGTCCCAGCCGGCCGATGGTTGACAGGAAGCTTCGATCTCATCAGTCACTTAACTTTGTGGTTAGACAAGGATGCAGTGATTCTTGGATCCAATGTAAGTCGTTATCAACTTACTTCAAAAAACAACATTTACCCATAATTTGTGTAAAAAGTACAATAGTTGTATTTGGAAACTTTATGGTATATGGGATTTAATCTGTTGTTAAAATGGTTGATGCTAGAGAATACGCATTGACGCATTGTAAGCAGATCAATGCTAAAAAGGTGAACGTACTAATTTAAGAATGCAAGCATAACATCTAATTTGTGATCATCGATGCTCATATATTTGGTATCTTTTTGTCTATGCCCCAAATTTACCCAAGTATTTGCATTTGTTTTAAGCCTACCATTGTATATTCATTCTTATCGCATAGTTTCTTGTTTCAGAATTCTGATGACTGGCCTGTTGTTGATCCTCTGCCTTCCTATGGCCGGGGTAGGGAGTTACCTAGTGGAAGACATCGAAGCCTTATATATGGTTGCAATTTGACTGATGTAATCATAACAGGTTAGTAATATTGATGAAAGTTAATGTTCAGTAAGCTTCTTTTTATGTTCTTTCATTGATTCCACGAGTTCTTATTGCAGGTGAGAACGGGACTATTGATGGACAAGGCAGTGTTTGGTGGAACTGGTTTAGACACGAGACTCTGAACTATACTCGACCCCATCTGGTGGAATTGATGAACTCAACTGGGGTTGTAATCTCGAACTTGACTTTCTTGAACTCTCCATTTTGGACCATCCACCCAGTATACTGCAGGTTTGAGGCTTTCTTTAATATCAGCATGTCTGCTCTTGAATTTTTCTGTTAAATTGTTTAGATTACCATTTTCATAACAGAACTGCCGAGAGTGAATGCATTTATTATTTAAACTGAAAATTTTATTTCCTTAATGAAACAGCCATGTCATAGTCCAGAATGTCACTATCCTGGCTCCTCTGGATTCACCAAACACTGATGGGATCGATCCAGGTGACTACAATATACTATCCTTGACATCGATTTGAAATTTCAATTACAAGCATTCTTACTTGCATGTTTGAACATACAGATTCTTCCGATGATGTATGCATTGAAGATTGTTACATTAGCACTGGTGACGATCTAATTGCCATCAAAAGTGGGTGGGATGAGTATGGCATTTCTTTCGCTCGCCCCAGCACAAATATTATAATCCGCCGGCTTATTGGACACAATCGAAATGGCTCTGGGATTGCAATCGGAAGTGAGATGTCTGGAGGTGTTTCAGAAGTTTATGCAGAAAGTCTCTATTTTTATGATTCTAGCACAGCTATCATAATAAAGACAGCTCGTGGAAGGGGTGGTTATGTGAGAAATATCTATATATCAAATGTTACCTTGGCTGGTGTAGACACGGCGATATGGTTCGATAGTAATTTTCCTCAGCACCCAGATGAGTTATATGATCCAAATGCTCTTCCTGTAATCGAAAGGATAACCGTTAAAGATGTTGTAGGAGACAACATAAGAGTTGCAGGCCTCCTCAAAGGCATAGAAGGGGACACATTTCATCATGTTTGCTTGTTGAATATTAATCTCAATGTAACCTCAGAGTCCCCATGGAACTGCTCATATATTCAAGGATACTCTACCTTGGTTTCCCCAGAAACTTGTGAACCTCTGAAAGAAAGTGTCTACCCCAAGCATTCTTCGGATTGTTACCATCTTTCGGAACACATGAGGAGTTATGGTAATCAAAACAGAGACTCTTGGTTGCTTTCTTGGTAAATAGTGGACGCACATCATTCGTTCTACCACGAAATCCACCCCCTTTAATGAATTTTGAGTTTTTTTTCCTTTTGTTTTCAAAGTATGAATTTTGATTCTTGCCATTTCTCGAACACGACAGCCCATCAGGCTGACAAGGAATGATGGTTGACATAAGCAGTTGATTGGAGTAGCCTGATATGTGGTTGTTGCCTTGTGAGGAGATGCTTTTGAGAGTTTTTCTTTTTAACTTTGTGTGCAGTAACAAATAATTGAGAGGGAAGTTTGTATTTGAGAGGCTCTTTGTTTTTCTTTTCGTGTTTTCGGTTTGTTATAGTCTGAAATGCCAACAGATTAAATCAAATCTGGGCTTGTTACTTAGAACAAAGGAAAAAGGTTTCTGAAAGATGAATGAAAAATAGACACACAGAAAAGTTTTCACCTATGCTGCATAATGTTTGATTTGTCTTATTTATTGTGATTGTGCTGTACATTCCATCCAGGCAGTTTCCTGGAGAGTTGCAATCTTTGTCTGAAATGAAAGGCAACTTCCTTACATCGGTAGGACATGTAGAGCAAGTTTCTCATAGCTCTTCAACTTTCTCTTTTGGTATATTCATCAAAATCTGATTCAATAGTTGATTAATTTAGGATTAAACATAATTTGATGATGTTATGTGCAAATCATGTTAAGTATATTAAATTAAAGGTTAAATATATACCTTAAGATACAGATTCATTTTATGGATTAAAAGCCATAATCAATTGAATTTATGATAGTTTTACACCCCAAAGACTAAACTGATTCTGTCATTTCAGTATGGGAATGTACATTCAAAATCCTAAACTTATCCCACCCTATACTTCTCTGCATCAAAATTCAGCACTTGCTGATCTTCAATCTCCTCACACACGACAAGAACATCCTACACAACATGAACAATAAACATCAGATTTCAGTTCTGTTCTGCTGCATTGAAATACATAAATACAAAAACTTTGTTTACTTACTCCCAGGGAACATCGCCGACCATCATCCAATCCCCTTCCTTGTCTTCATACGTCAAAACATGATATTGTTCATAATTCTCCCCATCCACCTCTGCCTCAGCCCCTGCAGGCAAAACCAAAAAAATTCTCCCCATTGCTCAATATTTTTGTTCAGAAAAGATTGGTTTTTTAAATAAAAATAACCAAACTTACAGATAATGTTTGTCTGGAACATGTGTTCCAGAGTCCTTATCAGATCATAGTAACTCTCGTGAGCCAACAGGTCTAGTTTTCTCCCAATAGGAATCCCTTCCATGTAAACCTTAACATAGAAAGTTGAGCTGTTGCACTCGTATTCTTCTTCCGCAACCGCCGCCCTAATCGGCTGACATTCCGATGGCTGTTCCTCCCTGACATAGTATAGAGCAAGTGCTTCGTTAGTTATGTATCTTATTGACTATAATAAGTAATAACATTAACCAAATAAATACCTTGCATAAGGAGGGGTGATCGAGAAGCTAAGACCAAGGCGGAGATCGGTGCTAAGGTCCCTCTGGGAGGAGGAGGAGGAGGAGGAAGCAGCGGTGGTTGAGAAGGCGAAGTGGTTGGTGCTGTCAATGGAAGATGAAGAACGGGTTGTCCTTTCCCGACCCATTTTTCCTAGATTGAACTAATAAGCCGCCACACTGGGTTTAAATAATAAAAATAATCAGAGTGATAAATAAACATATTTCTAATTATAATTTATAAATATTGGGAAAAAATACAAAAGAGAGTCCTAAATTTTGTTGGGGGAACCGAAGGGGACAAATCTTTCATATTACTGGTTCTGGTTGGGTTCATATGTTGTCAGGGAAGCCGACATATCTGTACACGTGTCATTACCAGTTCAACATGATCTTAATCATGTTTTGGAAGGTTCTTAACTTTTTAAATTAAATTTTAACACGTGGCAATTCAATGTTAACAAAAACCAACCACATTTTTACTTAGAGCTGAGACAATGAATGTAGACAGTTGATGAAGGGATGCAAAAACATTGGATTTAGAAACAGTGTTACACATAGGATGAACACGTATGGTTGCAAAATTATGTCCAGAATCAATGTCTAATGGATAAAATTTTGTTTCGAACGTGATGAATCGAAGGGTATCTGTTAATTTCAAATTCGTATATAATTTTAAAATTTGTATATATATTTTTTATATAAATTTGGTAGCAAAGAAAGAAAGGTTGTAAACAACATAAACAAGCAAACAAATGAGGAGAAAAGCAAAAGGCTGTGTCTCCCACTAGCCCTACCAGTATGTTGCTTCAAGCTCATCCCCCCCCCCCCCCTTTTTACTGCTCCATAACACCTTTTGGTCTATCTAGAAAATACTATGAACTTTGAAATGTAATGGGTTATTGTGCTTTTTAGTCCTTCATTTTTATCTTGATCTACAATTAGCCCTATTTTTTTTGTTGGATACAATTTGGCTCTTGATTATTTGTTGAAATTTTCTTGTAAACAAAGATCAACGATCTATCTTATTATAATTTTATATTATAATATTTTTTTCTCTCTCTATAATCCTGAAATCTTGTATTCTTTTTGTCAAATTTTCTAGATTTGATCTCCCTTCCATCATCATCGTGTCTAACTCCCCTATGCCTATGGTTTTTTTCTTTTTATGTTCACTGTTTTTTTTGTCAGTCAAACTTAGGATTTGCTTCCTCTTTTGTTTTTTTATTTCCCTGTATAGACCTGTCTCGAGTCCGGCATCACCCCGTTTTCCATCTTTGCTTTATCTACTTTGTGTTCCCTTCATGTTGACTTTGCCTGTCATTCTCGAACATGACTTTTGATTTCAAAGAAAATAAATCTCTTCGGTTCCGCCTGCAGGGGAACTGAATTCCCCAAGGGATAGAAGCCGAGAGTAATTTCGATAAATTATGGAATTTAGAGTAAAAGTTTGAGAGTTAATTTAAATTGAAATTTTAAAAATAATGAGATTTTAATTAATTTCAAAAGATTTAATAATAATTTTAAAAATTACAGGAGAAATTTATTTAAAAATATTTTAAAAATTTTAAAGTTTAATATATATATTTTATTAATAAAGGAATACGATTTTAGACCTCATTCAAAACAATCCTAACCTAATAGAGGAAAAATATCTAAAGTAGTATTTAACAGAAACTTAGAGATTAACTCACATAACAAAATGAAAAGAACTACAACCACAACAGTGGATCAGCTAATACAATCATGTTACAACAAGGATAACACCCCAATTAGAGGAGATATAAATCTATCACAAATTAAATCATCATAAATCTTTTTTAATATAAACATCTCAAAAAAATAATATAAAAATCATTTTTTAGATTTTATTTTAAAAAAGATAATGACTTCAATTCCTATAATTTTAAAAGCGATTATAATAGTTAATGGTCATAATAATACACACGATTAGTGATGTATAACGGTATATGATGTTTATTATTGAGTCATTTTTATTAATATGAGTGTAAATCGTCTGTTTTTTTATTGTGTCTTTATTCGTGCTTTTATTTTAAATTAACGCATTTAAGGTTCAAGGTTAAGGTTTAAAGAATTAGAAATATGGTGTATTTTTAAGGTGTAGGATTTAAATGGTGAAAACTAGGGTTAAGGTTTAGAAATTAAAATTTTATTAAGGGATAAAAGATAACATGATTTGAAGGAGAAGATTTCTATTCTATTAAGTATGTACTATATACTGATTACTGATATGCATTAACATTTTTAATGGGTAAAGTTAAAGAATATCACTACATTATTCTAAAATGTTCATTTTAATCACTCAATTTTTAAATAATATTATAGATAAAATGTCAAAAAATATACATGACGTTTGATTAAATTGTCACTTTGGTCTCTATTTTTTAAACAATTTAATCTTAATATTTTATTTTGGGTTAAATGACATTTTAAGAGAAAAAATTATTAATTAACTAATGATAAATATCTTGAAATGGTATAATAAACATATATGATAATACATGCTAATATAATAGTGTCATATAAATAAAAATATTAAATTAAAAAATATCACGTCAATCTAACAATTCGTCAATCATAATCAACATCGATCAAAGTTTTTTAACTAATACAAAATATAATTATCAAAAAAATAATAATAAATGTTAGATATTTTGCTATATCAAAAATATGTAATCAAAATGTTTAAAACTACACCAAATTTTCTAACTATTTACGAAAATAAAGCTACATCAAAATATGTACTCAAATATCGAAATTTATTTTTAAATATTTTTTCATTTAAAATGGCTTTAAATTAAATAAAAACCAAACAGTCCAATAAAATGAATGTTGTGCCCGGTAGTTATATGGGTCTAAAGCCCAATTCTAAAACCAGTTGTCCAGTAAGTTTGGTCCACACGGAATAAAATATAATCTTAATAAATACTACAAGATAACACAATCTCAATAAATAAATATTATTCGCACCCGTATCTGCAATCGAAAACAGACACATAATTTTATATTAAAAGAAAAATAAAATTTTGAAATTATATACGAATTTTAAATTTTCGAGTGATCTCCCTCTCTATCCCCTCCCTCGACTCATCCCTGCCTATAACCAGACAAGGTAACATAAAAAATTTATGTTCACACCAAATGAATCAAATAAATTAGTATAACATTCACACTAATATATCATATAATATTATATTCTTAAAATATTATTTTTAAAAATAATTTTATATTTCGTGAATCAAACACAGTCTTAATACGATAACTAATAACTAAACCCTATTGAAACTCAGCTCTATCTTCATCTCTTATACCAATTAATATGTACCCACAAATTCAATGAGGTATCAACATGATTAAACCGATAACGATGAGGTCAATCGGTGGAGGTTAAGCTGAAACCAGTCTTAGTCTAGTGTTTAAGACAAATGCATGTGCTTAGGTTGCCTCTAATGTTAAGGGGGCCTGGTTTAATGTGGTGCATACTACAAGGGTCATCCTCAAGGCATAAAGTGATGGGGTTCCATGGATAATGAAAATGTGATGCAACATCAAAGAAGAAAGAAGAAAGAAGAAAGAAGAAAGAAGAGTAGGGGCACCCACACATACGGAACATGACTGAAGAAGCCAGTCGTGTGGGCAGGACAGCGATGCATGCAGCTAATAATGTTGTATGGATTGGCGGTGGTGGTGGTCGTCGTAGGGATTTTATACGTGGCTATTATTTGAGCAGCGTGATTGTGTTTGTATGTGTATCAGGTCAGCTCTATGACTAATCATATCCCAGAAAAAGGCCCCAAAACTTTTGTTGCTACTCGACTCAATCTTTGGTCCCATCTTTTAATCATATATCACCTCTCTTTCAACATGATCTGTAGGTCAAACATTACACACTCTAAATGTATATCCTTCATGACTATGTTAAGAGTTGCAGGAGAACGAAGCTCACATTGACAGGACCAATGGCTAAGGTGGCCGGTGGACCCTGCCAGTAGCCACCCTCAGAAAGGATCTTTCTTTCATATTATATTGCTATCTGCTGCTGATTCAATCTGGATGGAACCCCACGGCGGGCTAGTAAGAAGGGTCTGCCGACAACCCCTGGTTCAAAACATGTAATATCAACTGTTTCCACGACATAACACGGAATTAAACCCCCAAGAAGATGTAATTAGGTTCTAAGCTTTATTATTTTTCATGTTTTGAATTTCCATGGCCATGAACTGATGATACTCGATCATTATTTTCACATCTCGGTGCACCACACACGTAATGCCATCGCCTGTTGATTGAGGGGGGTCGGATCCAAATGATGGACGTCTGGATCTTGAGTCCTACATATACATACATATATATCCACATCTTTCTTGAAAATTGTGTCTAATGAATTGGTCCCAAAGGACGAAGAAGAGAGGGAGGGGCTACCAGCTCCGTACATATTTTTTCATTGGAAATGAATGGCTTTGAGACGCCTATAGAGTTTTGTTGTATTCTTGAATGATCAGAACTTGACTTTTTTGTGATAGGAAGAATGGGACATGTCCTTTGATACGGTACTTCACATGTATGCATCTTTAGTTAGAGGTTAAAAAAGTTTATAAGATATTTGTTAAATTCGAGAATTCTAAAGGTATGATTTATCAATTCGAGTAATTTAATATTTTTTATTTATCTTAAATTGATAAATATTCACATTAAATGGATAATTTTTTTAAATAAAAAAGAGCATGAATTTTATATCGCAAAATTAAAACTGTGGGATTAAATTTTAATTTTTTAAACAATACAAGGATGTCTTGAATTTTGATGATAGAATTAAAAAATCCCACTATCTATTAAATAGTACCGTAAAAAACTATTCAATTTTTTGGTTAAATTATTTTAACTTCATTTTATTATTACTTAAAATATATTAATAAAAATGTAAAAAAAATATTTTAATAACTTTCAAATCAGTATATATAATTAAATATTTAGAATAATTATGTCCAAAATTTTAAAAAATAAGAAATAATTTTTAATAGTATAAAGGTGTTTTGAAAGATAATATATATTCATATTTTTTTTTTAATTTTTTTGACAATACATATATATTGAATCTAAATTTATTGAGTTTAATAAAAAATAATTTTCATGGAGAAATAATACGTAAATATAAGTCTAAACAATATTTTAAATTTATATATTAAATAGCAATTCAGGGTTTCCATAAGTCGGCTGAACATAACGTTGAAAGAAACTAGTTGACCGTATGGAACAGCTCATACGATACCCTCACGATTCAATGATGAGGCATGGACATAGAAGAATCTCCTTTTATATATTAAAAAGGAGAGATTTCTGGATTTTCAGCAATTTATAATTTGATCTTGCCGGATACTACAAGACGAAAATGAGAAAGAAAAAGAAGATGCTCAAGGCTTGATATATATATATATATATATATATATATATATATATATATATATATCTCCAGGGCAGGAATCTTCCTATATAAATAAAGAGTTGCCCTAATTCTCACAAGGGACACAGTCTTTGGTCTTTTTTCTGTAAGCATTATTTAATAATCATGTTGATTATGGAATAATAGGGATTGAATTTTGCCATCTAAAAAATTATGAAGTAGCTAAGCCTAAGCACATTCTCAATATAAACACGAGGGTAGGAAGGATTTAGAGGGGCACCGGTAGTCGTAATCGTACCCCTTAAAAGTTTTAAGTTTTCTTATATTATATATATTTCTTTATATTTTTATTGATAATCTATTTTTACGCCCTTTAAGTTTTTATAATTTTATATCCCTATATTTTTAATATAATTTTTAATAGTTTACACCCAAAATATAAAATTTTGTGTTCGTTCAGCTTGAGGGTGGTTGAAAGTTAAAAACTAATCGTAATATTAACATGTTAATTAGTAGGGTGTAAATCATCCACCTCCTAATCGTGTTTTCATTGGTGTCTTCACTTTAAATTAGAGAAATTAAGGTCTAAGATTTAAGGTTAAGGTTAGGGTTGTAGTTAAGGTTTAACGAATTTAGGGTAAAATATATTTTTTAAGATATATATAAAATTAAAGTTATGGTTTGCATGCAACTGGTACGCGTAAACGTAAATACATACAGTAGCAGACAAAGGTGGATTAAAACATCAAATCAATTACTAGGTGCAAAACAATCTCCACTCGGCTAAAAGCATGCAAATCCATTACTTGGTTCAAAAATAATATCTAAACTTTGCTAACGGCGTTAAGATATAATTCAGAAAATAAAAACAAAGGAAAGAAAAAAGTTTGATTTTGTCGGTGGAGGAGTACGTATGACTATGAACATTACTGATCGCTATAACCTGCTGGCTGCCGGTCCCGCACTTTGTCCTAATTTGCTTTGGATTTATGCGCAGTCAAAGGAAAGAAAGGGAAATGCTCAAGGCAAGCCATAAGCTTCAAATTAAGCAATTTGCTCGTAACATTAGGATCATGCATCTCAAACATGTATACTGGGAAGATAATGTTACGATTAAGATGATTATAACGGATTTAGGTAGTTCATCTATATAGATTTGAGGCGGAGAGTCACATATATACAACATGACGATATGAGTAATGAAGTAAACGAGGAGAGATGTTGGAGGAGAAGGGTACTAGCTCGAATATTTATAGTCCATGGGAATATATTTGATGGACAATGTCAGATTTAGTGACGATTTACGAATGAGTTGACTGAAATAGATCTAACTTTTGAGTACTTGCTATGCTTGTATGTTAGGCACAAGCGTGTAGAAACAAGAAAAAAATATACAAAGATGATAAATTTTGATGTAAAATCCTTAGGGTTAATATACTCATTTAAACATCTGGAAAGGTTAGAAAAATATGATCCTTGGAGGAGAGTGTGTCCCTTTGCATAATTTGCAGACATTTTTGGGACCCAGAAAGATGGCGTAGAGATCTGTTATTTGTATATACCAGTGAAGAGTATCTGATGGGTCCATTCCTCTCTGGAGTCTGGACAATTTTGCATGCACACAAATTTGACTCCAGCCATCTCAGAAGCATCATCATCATCCTCTTCACACCCTTTCAATGTCTTTTTCAGCCATTGACAGTTCCCTGCATGGGACCCTTTCAAATGATAGGGGTCCAATCCCAAGTTCCCATGAAATCAAATTTATTTTTACGCCGACATCAGTCAATGTTTTGACAGAAGCAATTATTAGTCTTTTGGAATGTGTAAATTGACCATGTTACACGAGGGAGAAGAAATTAATGTTATTCGGATAAATGTTACAGTACTGTAATCTTTTTATTAAAAGATTCCCAATGGGGTTCAGACTTCAACGGCGGGCCATGCCTAGAACAGCTAATGATTTGGAATAATTGGATGAAATTTCTTGTTATCTTTCAAGTCATAAGCTTTGTTAAATCATTTAAAAAATTGCAGAGAGGAAGAAGAAACAGACAAAATGAAAGGAAGAGGGCTAGCTTAATCTATCTGTTCATGATCTTGAAAAGGGTACGAACAGCAAGGATTATGGAGGTTTTAATCTGGATATTGACTAATAAAATTTCAGAAAAAGATGGTCCAGACCAGACTGATTAAAATATGTGAGTTTCTGACAAGTATTTGGTCTGTCATGCATTGCTGCTGTAAAACTTCTAATGATTAAGATTAATATAAAATTAATCTCCAAACCAAATCCTTATTTTTGTGTTCAACTTTGTCTTATTTGCATTTAAATGTGCTTTCTTGTAGAAACTGACTTCATATTAGTTTAATGCATCATAATTAAAGAAAACTATGCAAAATATTCCCCTACGGTTTATATTTCCCCTATGGATCATGACATGAACTAGTACATTGCAATATATGAATGAATCTAACTCTTTCAGATAACTTAAAAGGGTGATGCAGAAAGGTCAGAACTTTGTACAAAAATGGTGGGGGTGGCAAGGCAACAGTGCTTTGTTCCAAGTTGGGTTTTTATGTCTGTCAAAAGAGTTTAATTACAGTTCTGAAAATGTAATAAAATTTGGGGCTTGGGTCTTCTCTGTGAACTTAACCTCATTACCTATGTTACTAAAAATATGAAACAAGAGAGTACAGAGGGATGTGTTGATTGTTAAGATAAATACAAACTACGTGGTCACCTTCAAGGTAAGGAAAATACATGAAGACAACAGCGTTTGTAACTTTCTGGTGAATGGTCATTTCCGTGTCAAAGAAAGCAATTCCCCATCATGAATTAACAGATGT
This sequence comes from Abelmoschus esculentus, assembly GCA_035048815.1. NCBI lineage: Eukaryota > Viridiplantae > Streptophyta > Magnoliopsida > Malvales > Malvaceae > Abelmoschus > Abelmoschus esculentus. The sequence continues at coordinate 11,177,685 of JAUCBN010000051.1, read as the reverse complement.
GGATTTAAAGTCTGGGAAAATCCCAAACTGGGAATTATTTGTGGAGTAAGTTTACAACTAGGAGTGGGATTCATCACAATATGGAAAGACGTTCTTAAGTTTAGGAAAATAATTTGATTCTTTCCACGTAAAAATGAAACCTTTTCAAAGCTATCATGATTCCCCAGAATATTTTTCCGGGAAAGATCATCATACAGTTTGAGACACTACAGAAAACAAACCAGTTTGAAGAATTCTCTGTTTTGGGTTAAAATTTACTGTCAGTCTCTATTGACTTAAATTTACCACCTGAAATAGGTTGAGGTTAAAAAGCAGTGCAATCTCTCTGTTATTCTCTTGATATAATATAAGGAAGATGACCCACCTTGTCTGCAAAAGACATTAATTCTCAGACCTTTAACTCAGGATTTAACTCAGTTAATTTGTAAGAATAATTTTTTTTTTTATGACAAAGAATATGTATGTAATAAATTTGAAGTTGGAAAGGAAAAAGATGTGGGGTTGTAGGGAAGTATAACACCATATTGAATACGACTTTTCTCACTGGTGAGCTGCCTCTTATATTAATTCAACTCCCCTTCTAAACTTCTACTTCATTTTCGAGCCTCCTTATATAAAAATCTTCTCTTTTTCTTACATTTTTTTCCTTCTCATCAAAGCATTCCAAAACCACTGTTGATTACTACAATTTCGCCTAGGATCGGCAAAGGTTTTAGGACTTGGTCTGGTCTCAAAATGGGGAGGCACTCTTGTTGTTACAAACAGAAGCTAAGGAAAGGTCTTTGGTCTCCAGAAGAAGATGAGAAGCTCTTGAGGCATATTACCAAGTACGGCCATGGTTGCTGGAGCTCTGTCCCTAAACAAGCTGGTAATTAATTAATCTTAAAACCAATATTTCAACTTCTGTTCTTGTTTAAGTTTAAACCATCATGAATTGGCAGGCCTGCAGAGGTGTGGAAAGAGTTGCAGATTAAGGTGGATTAATTACTTAAGGCCTGATTTAAAGAGAGGCACATTCTCTCAAGAAGAAGAGAATCTCATAATTGAACTTCATGCAATTCTGGGGAACCGGTATTCTTTCTTTCTTCCTCATAAAGTCGTAACCTTTTTTGTTGTTGTTGGAAATTTTATACAGAATTCTGTGAACATTCTTTGTGTTATGTTGGTCGGATACTCAGGTGGTCCCAGATCGCTGCACAATTACCGGGAAGAACCGACAACGAAATTAAGAATCTATGGAACTCTTGCTTAAAGAAGAAGCTTAAGCAGAGAGGCATTGACCCTGTCACTCACAAGCCTCTCTCTGAGGTCGAAAATGGTGAAGACAACAAGAGTCAACACACCAATAGCTTGGACATGGCTTCAGCTGCATCTAGTGATCTGAACCTCAACACCGACAAACCCGGAGCACCCTTATACGAACAAAGACTTGTTTATCCGTTGGAAATGGAAGGCTGTTCTTCCAGCTCCATGATCATCCACAGTGGCACCAATTTGATGGCATCGTCTGATTTGGTTGGTCATTTTCCAATTCAGCAATTGAGCTATGCATCCTCGTCCAACGCAAGGCTCACGTCTTCTTTAAACCCTGCTCCCTGGTTCACCCAAACCAGCAAAGCTTTCGATATCAATCCGGAGTTTTCTTCCACTCCCATGTCCAGCCTTCTCCCACCATTGACAACCTCATCATTCCTAAGTCCTCCTGTGGGATACAATCCTTCAATGCCTTGGTTTACCGTTAATAACAATTTGTCTTGGGGAATGCCGGATTGTAGCACATCAGAGAAAGAAGAAGCTCCAATCCATCTAATAGAAAACCAAGCCGAGGAAGTGAAGTGGCCGGATTATCTCAATAATCCATTATTAATTGCGACCGCTTTGCAAAATCAAACTCCACAATCCGGCTTATACAATATGGAGATAAAATCAGAAACACATTGCTCGACAGATACCACTCTATCGAACAGTATGTGGCCACATAATCAGCAGCAGCAGCAGCACCATCACCAGCAGCAGCAGCAACAACAACAACAACAAGGTTTACAAAATTCTGATATATGCGATAAGGATCTCCAAAGACTTACGACATCTTATGGACATATTTAGCTTTGCATTTCATGAAAGTACCCTTTCGTATCAGGTGTGTACCATAGCTTTCTTCTTCTTTTTTACTTCAATTCTGGTGTATATAAAGTCTGATACACAAAATTCCTCACCTCTGGTTTTGGATTGTGAGCAAAAACAACCATCTTGTTAGCCTTTTCCATTTGTTCTGTGTGGTTGTGGGTTAGCACTGCAGAATAAGTCTTGTTTTAGTGTTCTTCTAGGTTTCCTATGACCATATTTGTGTACTGGAATGTTGCAAATTCTGTAATGTAAAAACGATTGTTTATAAAAAAAGAACAAAAACTACATTTCGTATTCATCCGATGTGGTTTTCCATTCCTAAGCCATTATCTAGCTTTCAGCAACATATCCAAATCTCTCTTTTAAGACTGTGTGCGCCATGCATGTCCTTGTTGTAGATAAATACTTACTCCTACATGGAACTCCTTCACTTTTTGTGTTTTCCAGTTTCCAACACTTGTCCAAACGACACGAAGCCATCGTAATCACTAGGATGGGACCCATATTATCCTTTGAGCTCTTTTCAAACCATTACTCTTCATGGCTAAATTATGGATGATAATGCCATCTGAGAATAATAGAGGAGTCTCAATGCACTGTAATTGTTATAAACATGAAAAAATGGGAAAATATATCCTCATGAAGACTGTCAATGAATGAGAAGTCTGAAACTAGTAAAATTTTTAAACAAATTTATGGTATAATTGAAAGTTAATTTAGGGGTAATGCTAAATTCTCACAAAGGCTCTTACTTTAAAGAAAAATGAATAAGATATTTGTTATTTTTTACTAACATCTCAAAATATTTTTGGAAAGCTATATATCCTATAAAAGTCTTCTTGCAATGAGAATCTTTACGGTCTATTGTATGAAAATTGACTTAAAATTATTAAAATATGGATTAAATAAAACCTAAAAATCAATAATCATATTTTATGTTTATTTTTAAAGATAACGACGATCCACAATATAATGTTAATTATATCCGTCATTGACTCCAAAAATTAACGATCTAAGAACATGCAAAATAATCGTACCATACTCTAACAAGAATATTATCTATACCAATTGAGAAAAGTTTTATAATAAAAATAGGAAACATGCTAGGTTGATAGAGATAGAAACTTATTTTTAAAATAAAAATAATAATAAATATTTAATATTCAATATTTAAAATAAAAATAAAAAATAATTATTAAATAACTGAAATAAAATATAATTATAATAAATAAATTAAAGATTTAAAAATGACATTAAAAATATTCAAACCCCATTTCTCTAAATTTATACAAAAAACCCTACTTTTCCCTTGCTTTTCTCTGTTTCACTTCAACTCTCTCCTGCCGACTGTGGCTGCTAGATTATCTCGCATCTCCTTCTTCTCCTTTCTCACCTTAAATTAATATAAAGCACCCGTCTGACATTAGCCATGACACTGGTAAGTTCTTGTTCATGGACAAGTGATTTCAAGCAGGGGTTTGGGTGTGGTATTTGATAATGGAATTAACTTGTTTTGATGATTTTACATGCAGGTATTGCGTGCTGGAAAAATAAACAAAAATGCCTTCAAGGCTCTTTTTGCTGCACAATATAGAGGTGTGGCTGTCAAATTGGTTGAAAACACTTTGTCTACCATGGAGAGATTCCAAACGCCACAACGTCTTTCCACACTGTCGTCACCTGAAATAACCCAAACCAGAGAAACCTCATCGGCCAAAACCACCAACAAAAATGGAACCTCACTCGATAACCATGAATGCCACCGTCATATTCTAAAGCTTTCAGCTTTACTCCAACAGGGTCAGACTGAAGCTGCCCAAACCCTCACAAAATCTCTTCTTTGTTCAAAATCACCACTTGATCTCTTCAATCTCTTCGCTATTGCCTCACCTTCCTTGAAACTCGATTTCTCGAATTTTCTTTTTTCCTTGTTAGCTCAATCCAAAATGCACAGTGAAGCCTTGGAGTTATATAGGGCTTTAAGGAAGGAAGGTATGCAACCTTCTATAACTTCTCTCAACTTGTTGCTTGACACTTTGGTTTCTTTGAATAAGTTTGGTAAAGCCCTTGATTTGTTTGAAGAAATAATAGGGTCTGGATTTAGACCTAATAAATTCATGTATGGAAAAGCTATTCAAGCTGCTGTGAAATTAGGGGACTTGAAAAGGGCTAATGAGTTTTTGGATTGTATGAAGAACAAAGGGGTGAGTCCAAGTTTGTTTATTTATAATGTTCTGATTAGTGGTCTTTGTAAGGAGAAGAGGATTAGGGATGCAGAGAAAGCTTTTAATGAGATTTCGGAGAGAAAATTGGTGCCAAGTTTGGTGACATACAATTCTCTTATTGATGGATATTGTAAGGTTGGGGAGTTAGAAAAGGCTTTTGATTTAAAAGAGAGGATGGTAAAGGAGAATGTGGTGCCTAACATTGTTACTTTCAACACATTGGTCAGTGGCCTTTGTCATGCCCGTAGAATAGATGAGGCAAAAAGGGTTTTGAAGGAAATGGAAGCTCAAGGATTTGCTGCTGATGCGTATACTTTTAGTATTCTTTTTGATGGGTTTTTGAAGAGTGGGAATGTTGAAAGTGCATTGGCTTTGTATGAAGAAATGAGTGAAAAAGGAGTTGGGTTCAATAGATATGCATTAAACAATTGGTTGAATCATTTGTGCAAGGAAGGGAACTTTGAAAAAGCAGAAGAGGTTTTGCAGAACGAGATTGGAAAAGGGTTTGTGCCGAACGAGGTAGTGTTTAATACCATTGTGAATGGATATTGCCGAACCGGTGATATGAATCGAGCCATCTCTACGGTTGAGCGAATGGAAAAGTTGGGCTTGAGGCCTGATTGTGTTACATTCAATACATTGATCGGCAAATTCTTCGAAATCAAAGAGATGGAAAATGCAGAAGAATGGGTAAAAAAGATGAAGGAAAAGGGTGTTTTACCCAATGTCCAGACATACAACATTCTAATTAATGGCTATGGGAAAATGAATGCACTCCATAGGTGTTTTATGATTATAGAAGAAATGGAAAAGGATGGGATTAAGCCAAATATTCTAAGTTATGGTTCCCTCATAAATTGTTTATGCAAGGATGGTATGCTTCTCGAAGCCAACATAACCTTTAGGGATATGATAAGTAGAGGGGTGTTGCCTAACGTGCAGATATATAACATGCTCATTGCTGGCAGTTGTGCTGCCGGGAAGTTGGATGATGCTTATGAGTACTTCGATGAAATGGTGAAGGGTGAAACAACACCGTCAATTGTAACATTTAATACACTCATCAATGGATTATGCAAGACTGGAAAGGCAACTGAAGCTGAAGCTTTGCTTCCCAAAATCATGAGTAATGGGTGCAGTCCCGATGTTATAACCTACAACACCTTATTATCAGGGTATTCAAATGAAGGAAATTCCCATAAATGTCTAGAATTGTATGAAAACATGAAGAATTTGGCCATCAAGCCGACTGTGAATACCTTCCATCCTCTCATTAGTGGATGCAGTAAAGAAGGAATTGAGCTTGCAGAGAGACTGTTTCGTGAAATGGAAGAGATGCATTTGCCTCCTGATCTACTTATATATAATTTGATGATTCACTTGTATGCGGAGCATGGAGATGTTGAGAATGCATTTACCTTGTATCATGAGATGGTAGATCGGGGAATTTGTCCTGACAAAATGACCTACAATAGCTTGATTATGGGTCAGGTTAAAAGGGGAAACTTGTTAGAAATAAAGGATCTTGTTGGTGATATGAAGGCCAAGGGATTGGTTCCTAAAGCTGATACATATGACCTTCTGATTAAGGGATATTGTGAACACAAGGATTTCATTGGAGCATACTCTTGGTATCGAGAAATGTTTGAGAATCATTTCCTTCTACGCCTCTCTACTTGTAAGGAACTTGTGATTGGCCTTAGAGGGCAGGGAAGGTTGCAAGAGGCTCATATTATCTGCTCAGAAATGAAGGCTAAAGGAATGAATTATTGGAGCTCTGATGAGGACCCGTTAGCTGGTGCCAACATTTAACCAGGGATCAATACCAGATCCACATGTGAGCAAATGCCTTATTATTATAAATGATTTTTCACAGTGACACGATTATTTGTGATTTAATATATGTTGTGCATTTTTATGACAGGGTGAAGCACATGATTTTCCATTCTCTGCTACAGAAAGATTCAAATTCTGTGTCCTTCAGTGGGATTCTGAGACATCCGATCTACTTATTACAAGTTCTACATGAAAACTGACCTACATCTACTTAATATTTTCAAATGCAGCTTCAGCATGTCAGGTTTGTTTTGTCCTGTTGGAATGGTGTGTGTTTTTGGAGATGTGAACTCGAGTGATTTGTTTGTTATGATGTTTCTCCTGTAATATCTGTTTGTTGATAGGGTCTATTCTCCTTCCTAAGATTTTATTAAACTACTGTTTTTTGTTGGTTTTTGTAGCAAGCAATGTGGAGCAGGCTTTCTTAAACCATGGCCGGAACAATCAAGAAAAAGTAAAATGAGTTTCTCTTCCACATATTCCATTTCTTTTCCAAATGTTATGATCAATTTAGCTACTTGCTTGCTACTGATTGATTATTGGTAAGATATTACACTATCAGTCCACTTCAGAACATCTAATATCCCTTTTGACGAATTGTTCGGTTGCTTGTCTTGATCATCAGAAAACTATTCCTTCTTGTCCAAACTGCTTTCATTTTAAAAAGATCCTTTACTTTTCATGTCCTTAATTTTGAAGTTTGCCTATATGATTTTGTACCAAAATCTGTGCAGAACAGGTAACGAACCAAGTGCTAACACGGCAGCCGGAACTGTTCAAATGAATAGACGGCCTACCTAACAAAAGGGCAATTACCATGGCTAGTCAACCATGGTATGGTTTAATTCTGTTTTACATGATAAACAAGTTGCATACTGCCTCACTGGAAGTTCTGGTCCTTCTTTATGTTCACCTGTATCTTTGTTGTTATATATAGATTACTGACCATATGTATGCATCTATTTGCCAAAAGGATTGAAGTAGAGTGCAATGCCTACCGGCTTTCAACACCATTAAGCTGATGAAGGGGTGATGAGTCTTAAGGCTCCGGCAACAAAGGGTGATGAATGTTAAGGCTCCGGCAACAAACGAACGGCAGGCCACATGAAGGATATACAGTATATTGTATTACAGTGTTGTCATTTAAATCAAGTAGTTATAGTACCCTTAAATCTTATATTTATAACTCAATCTTCTGAAAATATTGATTAGTTCCTACACAAGCCTAAATGCATTACATCCATAGCTTAAATTTTAATTTTAAATCTAATAAAATAATAGCATTGAAACCCTTGTCTTTTTGTAATAAAGTATGATTATTCTTACCGATTCATTTTTTAACGCACATAAAACATGTGCATGTTTTAATAATGTGAAAAGAGAATACTTTTATGTATAAAAGAACAAGGATGGAATCAATTTATTTACATATCGAATTCACATGATTTATGTGTATGATATGACATTTATAGATTTTTTTCCTCCATAATTTTATAAAATTCTAGATTAAAAAAATATATTTTAAATAGTATAAAAAATTAAAAACAGTAAATGACAATATGTTATACTCCTCTTTCCTCCTATCCATTAAAATCTAATCAAAATGTTCATGACCTCATTGTCTCCGATCATCCACGTCAGCTTCTCAGTCTCATTCTCATTGTATGGCCAAAATGAAAGCATGTCACTATCTAACACGTGTCACAATCTCTCTGTACCACGTCAGTCTTCCACAACTTCCATTTGCCAATCCACCGACAACAGTCCATGGCTTGAAATGTTATAGTCATATATTTAATTAATTATTTTTTTATATAATGTCGTGGGAAATAAAATAATTGTATAAATAATGTGTTTGGTAAATCCGTCATTTTAATTTGTCGTTTGGATGAAAAACGCGGACAGATGGAACTTACAAAGGATTACATTCACATACCTCAGATCACCAAAGAGTATAAATACATTATTAAAAAAAGAATAAAAAAATTATTTAAAAAAAAGAATTAATTAAATTTTTAATTTTAAAATTTTAAAAAATAAAAAATTATTTTATTATTATTTAAAATAAAAAATATATTAGAATATAGCTTAATATACAATAAATAAATCAATTAATTAAAAACCCGAAGAATATTCAAAACAAAATGTCTGCGTCAGGTTACCACCCGAACTATTTCACATTTAAAGAGTCAATTAAAGATCATTAGTATCTTAGTATTAATTATTTAATTAAAGATTGATATGATTATTTATACGTTGAGATGAGTTTGAGTAAGATAAATATTATATTATAAATGTAAAAAAATATTTATATTTAATATATTAATGATAAAAATTAAAAAATTTTATAAATATTTTAGTTTTAAGGTTTAAAGTTTGGTTTTAAGATGTAAGAGTTTAAAATTTAGATATAATGATTAGAAGAATTCAAAGTTTAATTTATAAGATAATACAGATTTAGATTTTAACCTATAAATCATAAATTCTAACCCTAACTTAAGTTTTAATCACTAAATTAAATCTTAAACCCTAAAATAAAAATATTTATAATTTTCATTGTAATAATTACTAAAATAAAAATTATTCCGTTGACCACTAAAACCAACTGTTTGTTGAACGGCGTTCAAATGTGTTTTACATTTCTTTTAAAACTTGAACAAATTCAAACGTCACATGTTATAAATAAGTGCAGAAGAAGGAAAAAAGTGAAAGAACACTGCATCTGCATCTGCTTCGATTTTTATTTTTCATTGCTTTAGGGGTTGAAAAGAAAAAAGTGAAGGGAAAAGAAAATGACATCTGATGCAAGTAAGATGCTTATTTCTTATACACAAGAAGATCAGTATGATGATGTCGATGTCTGGTTTGATCATGAGGATGACCATCAAACTCATACACATAACGATGATGCTGATGCTGATATGGGGATGAACATGTCGAGATTGTCGATTGAAAGCTTTGATGCAGATGCTGATGAAGAGTTATCAGACGAAAAGTTGCTTCAACTTTCATCTGACTCCGATAAAGAGCCTTGTTATTACTCTCTTCTTCCCTCCATCCCACCTCATCGGAGCCGGAGGAGTCGAACCTCGAAGGAGATTAACAGTAAGGTGAAAAAGAAAGATGGGGGTGGTTTTAGTGGGGAGAGTGAAGGTGTGGTGGTGATCACCAAGCCGAAAGGAGGGAGGAGGTCGATGTGTATGGACATGGAGGAAGTGAAGGCGTGTAGGGAACTGGGGTTCGAGTTGGAACATGAGCGTGTGTTGGAGATGCCGCCGGCGCCGTTGACTCGTTTTTCCTCTCTTGATAATCCTCATACCATTACCAGTCGTGGTGGCCATTCTCCCATTGCAAATTGGCTAATCTCTGGTCCTGGTGAGTCAAAATATGCCGCCGCTGATTCATGATTGTTTGAATGAAAATTGTAAAAGTCTTTAAAGTTTAAATCAATATTAGTGCAACTGATGGTATGTTTATGAGTAGGTGATGACCCCAGAGATGTGAAGGCTCGACTCAAGGTGTGGGCACAAGCAGTGGCACGTGCATCTACATCTATGCATTGCTGCTGACAAGCTTAGCTTCTTCAACAGGTTTTTCTGCCTTATATCATCCCTTGAGGTTGGCATTGGCATTGGAGGGATTCGGGAGCTTTCTTGATGGCTTATATAATGAGTTTTCCCCACTTCCAGCCATTCATCATTCTTTGTCAACCAGTTCTCTCTGCTCTCTTAGTTTTGATTTTGGTACATCATTTGATTCATTCTGGCACACACCTGCCAAGAGCCTACAGAGTATCTACCAAGTAATAATAAAACAACAGCTATTCCAAGGTCACTCACATAGTCACATGTTCAAAAATAACATGGCGGTTTTAAGATTGCCATTCACAGGGATTTTTTGCGTACACGGTTCAAACTTGAGTCTTGCTTAAGCGGAACCAAGCTGCTTACCACTTAAACCAACCCCTGTTGGTTGATAATTGTTTGTATTTGATCTTAAAATTTTGATGAACTTAAATAAAATTTGAATCAAATTAATTAAATAAATAAAACTTAAATAAAAAAAGGATATCCCATTTGAGCAACTAATGTCAGGCCTTTCTGTGTAAGGGTATTTGGGTTTTCGACAGTTAGAAATGGCCCAGGAAATTATGCGTGCCGGGAGAATGGAATTGAATTCACAAGTTCAATTAGGGAAATTCAAGCGGGGCCATGCAGGAACAAAGTTTGAATTAAGAATCCAGAAAAAATATAAATGTTTGAAAATAAAAATTATAAATAATTTATTTTAATATATGATAGAATTTTAATGTTAAAAATTATGGTTTATATAATTTAAAGTCAACGATTTTAATGAATGTTCCCGTAATGACGATTGACGGTAATTAGAGATTAAAATTAAAGGTAAAAATCTCTTTCTTTTTGTTCATTGTTAAAATTAAAAGCTAAAGAGTTAATTTAAATTTTGTGAAAAATTAAAGGGTTAAACTAATCATTTGATTAGTAAATAATATTTTAAGGACGAATAACAATGAATTGGAGAATAAAGAAAATAACATCGGAACGATGAGAACTTTAAAGACGATTACGACAATGAAGAACAATAAGTTTTTTTCTTCTAATTTGATTGAACATTGGTTAACTTGATTACTCATAAAACTATAACAATAATTCAATGAGATAATATTTTCGCATTATAACATATATAGAATTATAGAATTCGACAACAATATATACAAACAAAAATAAAAGAACAAATTATGTGCATAAGGCAAGATCTCTTCTCACATAAAATACAGGGACAAATTGATAAATTTTACAATTATGAGGGCTAATTTTTGTTAAATTATTAGAATTTAAAAAATATAAAAATATGTAAGTTTTAAGAATTAAGGTATATATTAATAGATTTTTAAATGAGAGCTAAATTATTTGTATTATTTAAAAATATAGTGAAATCGGTATTTTGTTAATGTATAACGATTTTTTTTAAAGTTGGATAAAAATTATAATTAAATTTTTATAAAAACTTGAAAAGTGATTTAAACTCGAGTCAAATTTTATAAATTTGAGTTAAATTGATAAAATTTTAAACAAAGTTTAAATTATAAATATAACATTTCAATTTGAATAACTCGAATTTTTTTTACTCAACTAGATCGAATGCTACGGCTAACTCTAATGATCTTGCGAAGGCTGTAGGGTAAGCTAATGCCGACAGGACAATTCAACCACTGCTACAACAGCTGCTAAACCAACCCATTTCAACTTCCTTTTGTTTTGCTTAGAATCTAGGCTTTATGTTTGTTTATCGCAGTGCAACGCTTGTCTCTTTCTAAGTGCAGTATAACGCATTTTATCTTCCTTCTCAGTTGCATATTGTCCCCTTGAAGGCTTGAACAAGTCTTGAATGGTTACTATTGGCGTCAAAGATGGTGAAGTTTTGCCTGCATTTACTAATTGCTTTGCTTCCAAGTTGAAGTACACTGTTTCACAAACTTTACCCTCACATCTACTATCTCTAACCATTTTGGTTTCCATATATAAACTCGACACACACTTTCTCTTTGAAACAAAAATTTTCTCTACTGTTTCTTTTATTTATCACTTGTCCCTTTTTAGCTTGTAATTGTCTTCATTCATGGCTACCATGGTTTCTGCATATCTCTTCGTCTTTCTTGCTCTCTTCGGCATGGTTGCTTCTGATCCTGATCTTCTCCAGGATCTCTGTGTAGCGAACAAAGTTGCAGGTACGTTAACGTGCAACAACTATATATATATACGCCTGTTTTCTTTTCATTTTCTTTCTCAGGATTCATATGTATGATGTATCTTATGACATTTGTAGGAATAAAGGTGAATGGATTTCCATGCAAAGACGAGGCAAATGTTACGGAAGCGGATTTCTTCTTCAGCGGATTGGCCAGTCCTGGAGTTATCAACAATTCAGTGGGATCGGTGGTCACAGGGGCTAACGTTGAGAAAATCCCCGGGCTTAACACCCTTGGAGTGTCACTCGCTCGCATCGACTATCAACCTGGTGGCCTTAACCCACCCCATACTCACCCTCGTGCCACTGAGATCATCTTTGTTCTTGATGGTGAGTTGGATGTTGGGTTCATCACTACATCAAACAAGTTGATCTCAAAATCCGTCAAGAAAGGCGATGTTTTCGTGTTCCCCAAGGGACTGGTACATTTCCAGAAGAACAATGGGGAGAAGCCAGCTTCTTTGATTGCAGGGTTCAACAGCCAGCTGCCCGGAACTCAATCTCTCGCCATGACATTGTTCACTTCAACACCCCCGGTGCCTGACAATGTCTTGACCAAGGCCTTTCAAATCGGCACCAAGGAAGTTGACAAAATAAAGAATAAGCTTGCCCCAAAGAAAAGCTAATTAAGCTAAATGAGAAGCATGCTTCTCCATGCACAACTTTGTACGAACAAGATTCGATTTTCAATTTTTTAAGTAAAAAGTGGATCAAACAAAACGTTTTATAAGTAACAATAAATGACAATGAATGTAGTAGATATTTGAAATTATAAATATTCTGTTTTGTTCGAATTAAATAAAGAAATTCAAGAACAAAAGGTTGTTTGTTAGTACAGTAACAATGCTCATATTATGGAAGTACAAGAACAGAGAGATGATCGAGATAGGGTACACTGTGGTTGGTGCTATGAAGTTTTTTTTTTTAATTATGTACCAAAGCTTATTTATTTATTTATTTATTTAAAATAATATAAAACAACTTCAGTTGCTGATACATGGGAGAGGTAGATACTATTAATTATGTCCAAACTGAACGTTGCTTTTGAAAGACTGGCCAAATTTCCAAGAGGGAGGCACCACATCAGAAGCTGTTAGAATCTCTCCATTGCTGGCTTGGACTCTGAAGGATAAGCTCTGACCATTTAGATAGCTCGAGCTCTGCCAATTGGCTCCCCAGTTCCTAGACATGGTTTCCCATTGATTTGTTTTAGAACCCTTTATCCATACCATGGAAACCTCTCCAGGACCCCCTACATTTGATATGTTCACCAGCTCAAAATAATCATTTCCGTTCATGGTGAATATAAGACCACCAGTTCTTCTGCATGTAACCCTGCCAAACACAAAAGAAATTATGCAGTTACAGTGTTAGTATGGCTCACAAGTCCACCAATTCTCAAATTTCAAGCTTTTTGATGGCAGAATTAACATCTGAACATACTTCCTGTACAGGACTGGTACAATTCCAGCCCTGTATATGGCAATGGTCTCGAATGCGCGTGGAGTCATGTCAAAGTGTTCACGGGGAGGATTACACCAACCGCCCCCAGGGTTGGGAGGACAGAAGTTGGTGGCGGTGATGGTAATGTATTTACCCTTTAGACACCACTGAGGATCGCTTTTTTCATCACAAACTATCTGATAGCAGCCACCGCATGCCGCACCATTCTTAAACAAAGCTGCGCTGAGGGCAGCCGTTTTATAACCGTAAACATTTACAAGATCATTGAAGTAGCCGCAAGCTCCACCTAGAAAACCAACATGGTAAAGCATTTATAATTATCATTACTTCAAGATCAACAGCCCTTTATCTTAAAGTTTTTACATGTCTTGAGATCAACATTATGAAAAAAGAAGAAAAAAAAAAGGTTAAAAATCACCCGTTGGGCCTTCATAGAATGTTGCACTGGCTGGTAACCAAGCTGCAGCTGCATCTGTTACGTGGAATTCAGAGGGAAATAACCCCACAAGGAGCACGACTGTAATAAAAAGATGGAAACTCTCCATTAAAAAACCAATATTGTTTTAGTAATCACGAAGTATAGAGCTGGTAAGAATGAGTTTGATGTTGCAGATGGCAAAATCCTAGGTATTTATAATCACTGCTACACCCTTGGCTTAGCTGATAAAACAATTATTAATGGAGTTTTTGAAGATTAATCTCTCATTGCAAGTTTGTTGACTGAGTTAAGAGATTCCATAATTCATGATATGGGAAGATTATAATGTATGACAGATAACAGCATGAACAATATTCAGACCTGGAGAAAACACACCTAGGATGCCACGAAATCACATTCACATTACAATAAAAGAAAATCTCTAAATATGATGTGTGTTGCTGTTTTTGGTGAGTTCATAATGTAGCAACTAGGCTCGTTGGAATGCTGGTGAAATGCTTCGGAGCTTCAAGTTAACATGTTTTCATAAATGTATAATTTGAGGATGTCTTTAAAGGGCAGAAGAGTGTTCACTTAACCAAATGTCTGAATAATTTTTCTACTGATTTGTATCTTCACCTTCTTTGGCAAGCAATATGAATCATTCAAAGCGACATAAAATGTTATGTATTTATTTATTTATATGATTTTATTATTTAATTTTTTTATTTTATTTGAAAAATATTGAAAGAAACTATATTGTAGTGCTCAAAACTTTCTCATAGAAGTTTTCTAGAGGATATTTTTTTCCACTTACAATTTCAAGTTATTTATAGAGAGTTCTCATCTTTTGTACAAGAAATTTGAGGAATCCAATTCCTTCTTACAGAAAATCTGATTCTCTCTTTTTATAATATATATAGTTAGAAATACGACTTTTATCTTTTAAAGAATGCTCGTTTAATTTGAATCGAATCTTATATATAAAAAAAAATAAAAAAGATTTTATAAACATCTTAATTTTAAGGTTTATTGATTCAATTTAGAGTCAATGATTTAGAGTTTAAGATTTAAAGGTTTTGATAGGAATTTAAGAATATAATTTAAGATTTATAGACTAAATTTATATCTCTAATCATATTACCCTAAACTCTAACATCTAAATCATAAATTATTAAAAATAAACACCAGACATCTTATATTTATTTTGTTAGTATTAAAATAAAATTATTAACCAATTAAAATATTACCTATGACAGTTTTAATTTAGATGCCTAAAATATTTTTTGTCAAAATAGATGCATAATATTTTTTTATGTTACCATTAAAAAAATTATTAGACAATTAATGGTGTTGGTTCAAGTGGTAAGTAACTTGGTTCTATTTAAACAAGCCTTGAATTTGAGGCGTTATGTACGTAAATAGAATTCATTGATAGATTCAGTCACCCAAATCAAGCGATCGACACGAATCTATTCAAATTAATTAGAATTAAATTTTAAAAACCATAAAAACAACAGAAAAATCATTAACCAATTAATTACGACATATATAATATATATATTTTAAAAACCTTATTATTTATATCCCGTAACCCATAAATTCTAACAATTTTTACCTATCTTATGATTTACTTCATATACTAATATATTCATAAATATTAATTAAATAAATATAAAATTAAATTTATTACGTAAAAAATATAAAATGTCTGTTATTGAACTCACGTAACGTATGTAACATTATTCTAATCGTTATAATAATAATAATAATAATAATAATAATAATAATAATAATAATAATAATAATAATAAATCGCCATGTCCTTTTAGTAAATTAAAATATAATTATTTATAAATATCTTAAGATAAGTCAATATAAGTTACTTTAAATTTGGATTTTATCCGAACTAATATTTTTAAAATATATTTAATTAATCTCAAATTTAATTTAATAAAATTTTAATAATATTTATAGATCCATTGGGATGGGCAAAAATAAGACAGTACAAAGTCATATTTATACCTATCTCGTTGCTTATGATAAATCTAAATTTTATGTTTATCCCGTCCTATGATCTTAAAATTTATAATCATCCTTTTATTATTAGATGCGCACAAAATCTTCTAAGAACATGTAATGAAATGAGTGAAAACATGTAATGAAGTAAAAAAAAAAACTGAAACATACTTCCAAGAATCGAACTCTTAAATTATTTCACTCAACAAAAATATATGAAACTAGAACAGAATCAAGATTTAAGATATTGATATAAAGTGTTATGACTTATGATCCAATAAGTTTTTATGCCAACTCTCCTAACTCCAAACTAAAATGTAAGTTCTTCTAAACACCAACAGCCGAGAGATCAAGTTTCTCATCAAATTACCAACCTTTTTCATATAAAAACCAATCAGTCAGACACTGGTGGGGCTGGGAAAAACTGGATAGGGGAAATACTTGATAGGCATTGAAACCTATACAATATACATACATACATACATGCATATACATACATACATTTGATATTTTTGAAGAGAGCTATAATTATGCCAAGTTATTTATCGATTCTAAGATTATTACAGAGATGTCGAAGTTCAGGCCTTGCATCCATCCAAGATGTGAATTTTGTCTCTGTGGGAGACTTGCAGTATAGGTATGAACGGAATGTTATGAGGAAGAAGTAACGCCTGCAATCAGATTAAACCAATAGCTAAATCCGTTAATCGAAAACTGAAAGACTAATTGGCAAGCCACTTGATGAATGTAGTAAAATCCCATTGCTTAGAGATAGATGCAAGAACTAACCTTAAAGCCTTAATACACATATCCATGAGGTATGCTCGACGTTCATCCTCATCATCCGAGACATCCTCGAGTTCTTTACTATAAAGAAGGATATCGTCTCGTAAATGCCCGGCACCGGCACACCTTTAACAAAATTGAAAGGAAATCTCAGCATCATCTAAAGGGTTTGTAGAAGAAAAACTTCATTTCAATTTCTATAGGAAGCTAAATGAGATATGAATTATGACACGGACCTTTCGATAATGATATCCACATCTGCTTTGCTTTTGGGACCATGCATGAGAACTCTTGTAAGGCTTAGTATGTCTCGATAATCACCCATCCTCCGCGCTTCTTCTTCAGAAGACCGGGATGGCAAGCATTCATCACATGTAGAATGTGGATGTACAGTAGCCAATGTTTGTGTGAAGCTGGATGTCCCGAAATTTACCTCTGCATCAAGTCTGCAGCACATAATTGCCATTGTATATGCAACTCCTCCAAATCCAGTGTGTGATACATAAAGGTAACACCCTGAGGAGCTGTAAAAGACATTACTGCAGCTTCAAAACCATTGAATTTAAAGAAACCACTTAAGTAATAAAAAATGGATGTCATTAGCAATTTAAAACTATTATGGTGAGGCCATCATAGGAATAACTTCGACAGAAGAAGAATGAAGCACAAGCCAGATATACTGATAATTACCGGTCTTGACAATTCTGGATTGCATCCACGTCCGAAGGTAAAGCCTCTCTCTCTCTTGTTAGCGGTATCCTTCTATATGCTATATTATACCCCTCCTCTTTTAGAGCAGCATAAACTTCAGCAGGTGTCTTCACATCATCAGCAAAGATGTTTTCCCAGTACCCTACAACACTGGACTGATTTGAAGATGGGCAGTATTCTTCACGATGTAAAAGCATTCGACCACCAGAATATCTAATCTCAGACAATATATCTTCCTTTAGCCGTGTCTCCATGTGTTCCACCTGAATTATAATCACAATACAAGAAATTGGCGGCAGTGATTGGAAAATAAATAGCTTAAGATAATCCGTAAACAACATTCAAGATGACATACCACCGGGCCAGTAATTCCAACATGCTTTAGGGTATCAACAGGCTTGTTTAACTCCCTTAGTACAAATGGTGTACCATTAATGTACACAACTGCCTCTTCTCGTAGATCAGTTACTACCACTTTCTGACCAGCAACTTCTGAATTGGACTTGGAACCAAGATATGTTAGCATCTCTTTAGCACCAATAATTGTTGGAGTTGCCATGCTATAAACAGGATATCCATCCACCTGTAATAAATAGGTTCTCAGGGATGTCACGGAAGAAGTTCACAAATGTTTAATAAATGTAATTATTTATATAAACATGGAACCAATGATGTGAATGCTTGTTGTGTATGTCAGTACGTGACACCTAGAAATCTTAAATTTAATACCTATCTTATGGACAACATTTACTATAAAAACATAACTTTAAAAAACCCAGGAGAATATAAATTATACACATGCTAGAATGACCTAAAATTTAGCTGGCCTTATGGCATACCACAATCAAGAAAGTCATTCTTTTGGGCATACCTTAAAAACATGTGGTGCACCATGAATTTGGATGCGGCTGGAAGTTCTCTGACCAGGAAAAAAGTACATTTTAAGTATAGAGCCTTTTCCCAAAACAGAACCATTGCGTGCCTTCACAATGACCTCCATCAAAGCATCACCATGTTGGGAGTCATGTGGTGCTCTCAACTCCTCCTGCAAGCAGAAAACCAAAATATGTTAGACAAATAATATCAAAATGCGACAATCTTAAAAACATTGTATTCATTAAGCCTTCGACTTGATTCTAGATAGTTGAGAAGATTTACAGGAACATTGAAAAATCTCCCAGGCCTTAATCTTATACTCCATTTCATTGCCTGGACCTCTGGTCTCTGATGCAACCAATTCTTAAATGTCATCATGCATTCTCCTTGTCCACAAAACCCATCAAATGCTTCACTTCCAAGATATGCAGCAAAAGCAATTAAAAGGAAGTAGCGCTCCAAGTACTCAGCTCCACGGTTCAGCGCTACTCTCCTCACCCTTGGCTCAACATGCTGTTGGTTGAATACCTTCCTGTAATGCAGAACTGCTTGTCGTATGTTCTGGAGTGCTGAACATCTATCAATAATTGCGTCTAGGGCCTCACGGCATTCCACCCCGTAATCAAATAATCTTGTTATCTTCCATAGCAGTAGGATATCATCAATGCCAAATGCACAGCCTTGCTCATTTTTAGTTCTTACTTCAACAATGCTAGAGTTCAGTCTAGTGGCATTGCTTCCACTTTCATCGCCGCTTGAGGAGCTCTCATCTGGTTGTTCATGGTTCACCTCATCAAGCAGGACTTGAATAGGTCTCCCATAAGTAATACGAAGCTTGACAAGGCAAGCTATTACAGTACCAGTAGTTGTCCTCCCTCTTCCCATCTACAAAAGGAACAACCGCATTTAGGAGAGAAAGTTTTTAACAGGAAAACTTAACAAGAACATGCAAATCCAGATAGTACTTTGAAGCCATTCAAAAATTGAAATACCTGGCAATTAAATACAAAAGCAGTATCCTTTGAAGCAGAAGCAATGTTTGCAGCCAGAGTATCAAAGTCAGAACTTTTCGGAGCTTTGCCATCAGTAATGGGCACACGTGCATACTTAATGGGAAAACCATCGTCCTCTAAGCATTTGAAAACCTCTAGTGGAGTTTGTACAGAATCAGAGCTAACATGTTCCCAAGCATCAAATATTTGTCCATCATCTGTTTCATGAATAACCATTATAGCTCCCTCATAGCGTTCAGCTTCTCGTAGGATATCTTCTTTCAATCGAGCTTCCATTCTCTCCACTCTCTCGCGATCAATTCCCTTAATGCATATATCAATTAAGATTCCAGTTAGAATTGGCGCTTTTCTTCCAAAGCACTTGAGGAAGGGGTATTCAAAAACAATTTTACAGAACTAAGAAACAAGTACTCTTCAGGAAAGAGACATATTTATTTTAGGTATAAGTACCAATAATTAAATCAACTTCCGACAATCAAATGATCATATTCCTAGCAAGCACAAATTAGGTTGTCCCTTCTAGATGTACAGTCCATTTTAATTCCTTAATTGGCATGTTCCTGATGCACATGGCTCTACTATCTCGTGATTACACATAAATGCAAGAAGTTAGTGCCGACATCAGTGTCCTCCCCACATATATGCCTAACCCCAAAGCTCCTCCACATGGATCAAATAAAATTTTACCACATATAGAAAGAACAATTTCCCATGCCCAGCAGAAAAAAGGAACAGTTATCCATGTAATCCAAAATGTTTTTATAGTTGAACATTATTTACCGTGTATTCCAGCATGTTTTTGTAGGGTCTTTCAACCTCACGGAGAACAAATGGCTTTCCATTAATGTAGATGACAGGTTCTTCCCGCATATTGTGCCAAAAAACAGGATGGCCACCTTTGGAGCTGCCAATCCTTCGAATGACAGATCGAATTCCATCAATAGTAGGATTTGCAACTCCATAAACTGGAAAACCGGGAACCTCTCTGAAATTGGGAGCACCCTCTACTCTCTCTGGTAAACATACATTTTGACAACCAGGACAATGGTCACTTTTTAGGACAGTCTGGCTCCCAAGAACCTCTCCATTTCTCAGAGCAGCAACTACACCCACTTCATGAGGGTGGCCACCAGCAGATTCGACAATCTTTGTCAAAGACGGTTTAAAACTTGCGTATCCAAGAGCACCCATTGGATCTCTTCGCAGCAACCTGAAACAATACATTGCTAGTTAATGCATGCGCCAATGCAAAATCCATAGTTGGGAGAGTTTTCTTCTAATTTTGAATTGAGGACAAATTTAGTATTACATTGGGATGAGAAAATGAAATTTAACAATGCAGGTCAAGTTTAGTATTCAATCAACAGACTTTCATAAGCTGGCATATTCAATTGCTACAAATGCATTTTCCCTTTTTGGTACCTTTCTTTACTAAAACAAATCCCTGGAAGAATAAAGACATAAAAAATGGGGTCGGGAAGAAGAAACTTGTTGCTGATTATCTATATGAACTCAACATCAGTTTGCTGAATTAGAGTCAGTTTTGCAGTTCAACCAAAAAAGCAACTTATTCAGCTGGCACTAGTTAAATTAGCTCCAACAGCGCATTTAGAGGGAAATGGAATGAAGTAAATTGAAACCACACAATATTCATTACCTGCGAATAATGCTATATAGCTCTGGCCTAGCCTTCATCCAGTCAGTAAAACTGGTATGATTAGAGAACTTAGAATGCAGAGCTGCTCTCTCTGAATGAATATATACTGCAAAGCATATAAGAAAGTAATATCTCTCCAGGTACTCCATAAAAAATGAAAGTGATGCCTCCCTCTTCATCTCATCTGGCTGGCGAAGAATACTGTTGCGATAAGTGGCAATTGCTTCTCTTAAGTTCTGTACTTGCATTTAAAGCAACACATCTCTGAGTTGTATTGACCTATGATTAAACTTAATAGGCTTTGCAGATAAAGACAATAAAATCTTGTACTAAGGAAGGAACGGGGCAATTGTTTGCTCAATAGAAGTTATATCTCAAACAAAGACTTGCATTGATTTTAGAGTGGAAATTTGGAAGATAGACCTGAATCAAATAGGATACTTAGAAAGCCATACCTGCATGGAAGCACATTTGTCAATGACCTTGTCCACTTGTCTTTTCCCTTCAACACCACCCTAAAGGAATGGCACTCTTTATAAGAAAAAAGACCCAAGAGAATGTTAAAGAATCAACCAAGAGCATGTAGTGGTATTAAATACCTCTAGGACCCGAATCAGGCTTCTTATGACGGCATATTCTCCTCTACGGATTGCTTCCATGGAATTGGGCAGATTGTCAGTGACATTAGAACCAGACTCAGAAATTCTCCCTATTGAATTGTTTCTTGGGATGCCTATGTCATTAGATATAACATTACAAACATGAACTACACGATAGGTCAAATAATCTCCCAAGGCCGTTCATATAGCAGTTTGATGAATATAACAAATAACTGATTTGATAGAAACCTAGTTATGATTTAATCAGAGGATCCTAGTTAATTATTGTTTTATTTAATTAAAAGGACTCTGTGTCCCACTATTGCAGCTTCATCTAGATCTTTAACCGAGAAAAAAACGTAGGTTCATGCTAGACCATTCAATAGACGACAAGATAGCTTAATACTTCATAAAGGTTTTCTTTTTGCAAGTTGCAGTCAATCATTCCATACTAAACTAGTCAATTGAATGCTTCTCTTTCTCTATGTTACTCTACTTCTCTATGGTTCCTACAGATCACTTAGCTTCACCTTTAACTCTTAACAATAATAAATCTCAAAGGAAAGGCCAAATGATTTTAAAGCAAACAAGTTAACACTAGAAAACTTTTCTTGTAAATCCCTCGTGAAAGCTTTTCTGTCTCTGTACATGTTCAAGGACAGGTTACGCTCTGTTTAGATTTGATTGACCAACACAAAGAGAGGTCAAGGGTGTAAAAGAAAAGTTGAGGAATCCCCCTTCTTTCTTCCAACATCTAATCCATTTCAGTTTCAAATATTACAAGGATTGACCTAGGTCAAATCAGTGACCTACGTCTTAGCATATTTATCATGTAAGCCAGTATAGGCATAAGAAAACTAGCACAAACGAAACATATGCAATGAGAAACTTCAAGCAGAATAATCTGAATATACGAATAGAGTAACAAAAAGGTATTTATGTCAATAACAGGGATGACATAAATAGTAGAAACTTAAAATTGCATAAATAAGGAGACATCACTACCAGAAGCTCCAATCCTATTGAGATAAACCAATGTTGCAATCACCATGCCGGTAGTAGTTCTTCCTCGTCCCATTTGACAATTAAAAATAACCTCTGTGCTTATGTCAGCTTCAGAAATTTTGTTAACCTGGAAACAGAAAGGAATGTTCAGATGTTAACGCTTATTTATTCAATAATCATATAACCACAAGATTGACTTCATATCCAAGTATCCTTATGCACAAAATGAATATAACAACCATCATAATGAAGTCGTAATTTTCAGCAATTTTATCAAATAGAAAAAGTATGTCTTGGCCATCACAAAGCTTTGATATAGAAAATACCAGAGGACCAAATACAGGCACATCTATGATGATGAATTTAAAACGAAGATTTTGAGTCACCATATTCCTTAAATCATTTAAAACATGAAATTATACAAGCTTCTCCTTGTCATTATACTTCTTTCTTAATTGCGGAAGCATCTAATAAATTCATGGACAAATAGAAACTTATTTCTCTATTTGAATTGTTTTGCAGCAGTTCAATGTGTGTTTTGAGCTCAAAAGAGAGTGAGGAAAAGTATGCATTGATTTTCAGACAACCCAAGAGCAATATTCATAGAAATTCAATCTCGCAAAAGCTCTCCACCATTGTATTAAAGAAAAGTTCCAGTTATACGTATACCGAATTCAACATATCAGAAGAGCATTCCTTATTACCATATTACTATAAGTTCTATATAAATAAAACTTGAGGTTAGGACGTTTGGTTGTCCATGTATTAGAAGAAATTTAATAGGAAGTATGTAACAAAGTCAAAGGAGGATGATCCCAAAAGAAAACAAAAAAATTAATTTATTCAAATCAGCAGAAAGAAGGTCAATAATAAGGAAGTCACCAGAATATCAAAATCCAGCTCCTTTGGTGATTTTTCGTCGGTTATAGGCACACGCTCATAGTCAACCAGATACCCTTTGAGTTGCAATTCTTCATAGACCTATACCAGTAAAAAAAAAAAGGAGTTTTGACATGATGATTCGAGATTTTGACAGATCAGCGGCATTTTCTTATTTCCAAAGCTTATACCTCTAATGGTGTCTTCACAGAATCAGAGGATACTCGCTCCCACTGGTCCACCATCTGACCATCTGGCAGTTCATCAGTGACAAGGATCTTATTTCCATATCTGCTACGTCGCGTTTCCAAATAAAATTTACCACTTTGCAGGGAAGGGAAACCATTGGTAAACATAGCAAAGGAACATTTACAAATCACTATAAATGAATTATGCAACCAAAGGAAATACCTTGCAGCTTCCATTAAAATATCTTCCTTCAATCGAGCTTCCATTTGCTCAACCCTATCCCTGTTAATTCCCTATTCAATACAAAGGCTATGATCAAGCTAACAATAAAGATGAAAGGTAAATGTCAGCACGCCCTTAGAACGCACATGCAGAATGCATAATACTTATGAGTGTATATTTTCTTTCTCCTTCATAATTTGGGCATCATCTGCTCACATGAAACCAGTATGATAGAAATTCTTCACAAAAAATAATTGATGATTGAGACATAAGCTCTCAGTGCACATGTAGCAGAGTCACAAAAATGAAGCATTCTAATACTAAGAAGCTAAACTTAATGCCTAGACATTATATTTGCATCATCTGCTCAACCCTCCTAAAAGTTGAATACATTTGATATCACACTACCTCTAAGTTAGCAAGTAAGACTACATCATAGTTTCCTAAATGCAGTAGTCACGGAATTAAAAATAAGGAAGGGTGATGAAGCCAGAAACCAGATGTCAAAAATAAATGAATACATCAAAAGTTTACTTAAGCTTACATACCGTATATTCAAGGTTTGAGAAGGGCATTTCCACATCGCGCAAAACAAAAGGACGTCCATGGATATACACAACCTATTTACGCCCAATATATATAAATTAGAACAAGCAAATTGTGCAATTTTCAAGCTCTTAAAAGAATCATGTGAACAGCATGCACACCAGAATCAAGGTCTTCATCATAAAGTTTCAAATGAATAATGCATGCAAGTATTATACTTCTATGTTATCATCATCAAAACAAACAATAGCATATATTCTCCCATCGGCAAAGTAAAAGATATATTTTTCATCTTTGTTGGAGGCTGGGGGACCACAGAGAGAACTTAAACTTCCAAGTTAGTTCATATTATCTTATCTTCAGAATCATGACTAGTCCTGAACCTCAACCAACTTTCAGCTTTTTTCTCCAAATTCTAAATTATTTTTATGAATCCTGTTTTTAGTAGTCAACCAAAAGTACCCCAAATGTCAACTAAACATAGCAGTCAGTCCATGGACATATCAACAGGAATCAATTGGTGAATTATCATTTTACCGGTTCCTCCCGAAGACTAATCCAAAGAACATGCGCTTGCTTCCCATCTTTCTGGGCTCCAATATGTTTAAGAACATTTTGAATTCCAGCAATTGTTGGAATTGCAACACCATGAACACGCAATGAATCTGCCTGTTAATAGTAGACCAAAAAAGGCAAAGGAAAATAGTTCAAAAATATGAAACTAAATCACCTACGATAACACAGCATCTACCATCTGCATAAGTTAAGATGAAATTAAGGGCATAGTTCAGCCTACTGATACTGTTAGAACTTAAATCACCTACGATAATACAGCTCTGTTTTGTAAGTTTAAGCAATATCCAGCATAAGCAATTCACTAAGAAGGTCATAATGAACATGTTTTTCTTTAAAAATAACAACAATAAGTAGATATAATCAAATATTGTAATCCGATCTGTTTTTTAGGACAGATATCCAAGGAAGTAGTAATGAAAAAGATAACTACTAGAGCTTAAATGTAGCAAAAGAAAAAGAAACAAATAGAGAGAGTAAAAAAAATAATTAAAAGGAAAAGAACCTGACGGTAATTGGGAGCACCATCGATTTGGGGAGACAAGCGCTTGTTTTGGCACCCAGGGAAATGGTCGCTCTTCAGAATGGTCTTTTTACCCAACACCGACCCCTCTCTCATCTTCATCACCTGCTCTAGCTCCTTTGGGATCGACATCTTCTCATGCACAACACTTCAATCCTCCTCAGAATCCCACTTTCACAGTTCACCCGCTCAATCCCAGAAAATAAAAGTTGAAAAAAGGACAGGTTTTTACTTGTGAATAAGAAGAAAAAAAATTCAAACTTCAATCCCTCCCAAGATTCCAACTATATCCTTCTAAGAAACCCAATGCCAGAAAAGAATTTCCAAACGAGACAATGTGAAGAAGAAGAAGGGGGTAAAGAACTATGGGAAGTAGAATAAACAAAATTCACCTTCAAATCAATCCTATAGAGATTGGAACCTGACCCTTTTCCTTTATATTTCTAAGGAACCAACGACAGAAAGAGGAAAAGAAAAGTCTTTAGCTTGAAACAATGGGAAATGGAATGAAAAGGCTAGTAGCTGAGGTGTTATTGGTGCATGTGTCCAACACCACTTAAATACCACAAAAAGAACACAGAACATAGATAAAAGAGGGAGGCTTTGTGTATCAATCCATCATCTACGACAGAATGATGTTAATTTTTTTCTTTTTCTCCCACAGTAGCAACGTGAAAGACGTGTGTTGAGCCAATTATCAATTAATATTTCATTTCGCTGAACAGAAATAATCCATATATCAAATACAGTAGGCTGTATTTATTTCATTGTTTATCTACTTTAGAGAAAAGGAAGGAGTTTGAGATTTCCTTTTTCTTTTATTCCCGCTGGCTCTCCCTCGATATTCCCAACAACCCATCGGCCATTGCCACCTAATCTTCTGTTCTTTTAGTTTTGGATAACTTGGAATCTGCAGAGAGAGAGAGAGAAACGAAAGGCAGCCCCTTGTTTATTCTTTGTTTTCCTTTGCTTTGTGTTTCCAGAGGGAGAAAAACAGATTCTACAACTCATATTTTTTTTAATGATATTCATTGAAACTCAGTAATCCATTAAATGAAGAGTAAATGGGGATGCTGGCAAAGCCGGAATCAGGATAAGAACCTGAGTAGAGAGAATATGCTTCTTTTTTCTTCTGTCCCGTTTATAGATCCAGCTGAATTTTGTTATTGTTTTCAGTACATTTTGTTTGTTTCCAACATTATTTTCCTTTGTTTGCTACCTGTAGGATGGAATCTCAGTAGAATGGTTTTATTTTTTTTAACTTTTAAATTACTAACGATTATCACAAATTTAGTTCTTAATTTTTGTATTTTTATGGGTTGTTATTTTATGCACCATAATAAAAAAAAATAGATTATTTATTATAACTAACGATAAAAAATAAGAAAATTCCATAACGGGTGTTGAACATTGTTGAACACTATTAAATTAATTAATAAAAAATAAAAATCTTAAGAAATCAATATGTAATTAATAAAAGAATGATGGACTTAACAGATGATTAATAATTGTGTGTTGAGTCTTTTGAGATTTTTAATCTTTATTAATTAATTTAATAATATTCAGCAATGTTCAGCGTCAGTAGTATTCAACGGTGTTTGACGCCCGTTGTAGACTCATCCTGAAAAATAAAGTTTATAAAGTAAAGTTATTTAGGGGGTATAAATCCTCTTTATATTTATTGTGTTTTATTGGTGTCTCACTTTATAATAGTGGATTTATGGTTTAAGGTTAAAGATTATGTTTAACATTTATAGAATTACGGGTATGATATATTTTTTAGAGTGTAGATTTTAGGACGTCAAAATTAGCGTAAAAGTTTAAAATTTAATTTTAAGTATTTTTTAGTGTGAAACATAAAAATAGACATGATTAGTGGGAGTGAATTTTTATTCATTATTTAAGGGTTAGAGGTTTAGTATTTGTGTAGTAGGATTTAGAATTTAAGATTTATAATTAAAATTTAATGTTTAAGGGTTATGTTTTTGGTTATAAAATTTTAGATTTTATATTTAAGTTTAAAATAGGTATATTTAAGTAAAAAAATAAATTGACATGCTTAACTTATGACTAAAACTTATTTTTAAAATTAAAAATAATAAAATATATTTACTATTTAATTTTTTAAAAGATTTTACTATTAACGGCACTTAAGGTTATAAATAATAACTTTATAGATTCTTGTAATTAATATTTGTTTTATTTTTAATATAATATAATTATATTCCTAAAAATTGCATTTAACTAATTTAGGTTATTTAATAAATACTTATCTAAAATAATTTTGGATTTAAAAGTTTAGGGTTTAGGATTTATGATTTATAGTTTAAAGTTTAAAATTTAGAGTTTAAGGTTTAAAATTTGGGGTAAGGTTTGAAGTTTAAAATTTTAATATTAATTATATTAAAAAGTTTAAATTAATGAATACAATTTTTAAAGAATATAATTATTTATATTTAGTTATATAGCATTAAAAAATAAAATAAACACTAATTTAAAAATTTATGATGTTTTTATACAACCCTAATATTTTTTAAAATAAAATTTAAAAATAATTATTAAATAATTAAAATAAATTATAAATATAAAAATACTAATATAGTAATTAATAAAATATAATAAATTTTTTAGAAAAATAACTTTTTATATTTTTTCACTTTTCTAAAACACCTTCTATAAAAGTAATGAAAATATCTTTTTTATTTTTTTAATTACTTACTTATTTTTGTTTTTAATTTTTTTCATGTTTAATTAAATATATTTTCTTTATCGTTTTTTATTTTTAAAATAAAAAAATAGTTTTTATTCTCCAAAATCAATCGTTAGTTTTTCATGAAAGATTGAAGGTCAAATTGGATTTTTTAAAAATAAAAAATTTAAATTTAGCAAGAAAAATTGAAAAAAAGTATACACAAAAGGGACATCGTTGAAGACGATCGTAAAATTTTACGTTAGAAGAATAAATTTTTAAAATTTAATTATATATAAATTTTATTTTTTAAAAAAGACAATTGTGTTCTAACTTAATCCATTTCTCGATATCATGGATTTTTTCCTTTCTTATAACTTTTTTTATTATTTTTCCGGTTTTTAAGGTCTTGACCTGACTAATCCGGACTGATTCGGGTCGCATATTTAATTTTGGCGGGTGAGTCTCCTAGCAAAGATTTACAACGTCTCGAACTTAAAACTTACTTAAACGAAACCAAACTATATACCACTTAGACCAACCCCGTTACTTTTCCTTCTTATAACTTTAAACTATTGAAACGAACTGTGAACCAGTAGAATTAATTGATGTTGACTCCCTTGAAATATTTAATTACATCTTACAAGCATTA
This sequence comes from Abelmoschus esculentus, assembly GCA_035048815.1. Taxonomy (NCBI): domain Eukaryota; kingdom Viridiplantae; phylum Streptophyta; class Magnoliopsida; order Malvales; family Malvaceae; genus Abelmoschus; species Abelmoschus esculentus. The sequence continues at coordinate 11,148,907 of JAUCBN010000051.1, read as the reverse complement.
ATAACCTTGATTAAGTGTTGATGAAGTCATAAAGATTGCATTATCGCTTAAAAAACAACCCCATGTTTCGCACACACATTGTGTCATTCATTGCTTGCAAGAATAAATAAGTGATGATGCGTTGGTGGACGTTTCTTAAACAATAAAGAAGTGTTTAAAAGATAAATCAAGGGGACGTGTAGGATGGAGGATTAAATTATGTATACTTCCACTAATCTCATATAGACTTCGCAGAAAGTTGACAAAGGAAGTGTTTCTTGTTTAGCAAGTTTTGGTTGTATCAGAATTTAGGGTACGATTCAGGTTCGAATATTATATATATATATATGTTATTAGAATTTAAGTTTGAGTAATTATTTTATTATTAAAATTTTAATAAAAAAGATAATGTATTTTATTAAAGGTTAAAAAAAGAATAAGGGCTAAATTTATCTAAAAAAAGAATAAGGGTCAAAATGATAAAAATATAAACGTTGAGGGTTAAAATTATCTTTATGGCATAAAATAATTAAGTTGACAAAGATTGTACTTCTAATCCGGGGGCCCCCAACACCCGTTGCCCAAATGATCTGCTCTCATTATTTGCTCGTTTAACCCTGAACCCACGTTTCTTAAAATCTGTCCAAATTGTTTCATTTCAGTTTTATAATTCTCCATTGAGGTGTGTTGAAAGGCAGGCAGTTCAAACTTCAACGTTGTGGCGCTTTTGTGACTATGACTCACGTTGAAAAAGCAGACAAAGTAGTTGAAAATGATGAGTTTTAAGGTGTTAGCTGAGTGATTCTTCATGCCTTTTTGGAATGGAGATGGACAGTCAAAACACTCGGATTCTTCTTTCAAGGGAGAGTGGCCACAAAGTCTAAGGGGGGGGGGGGGGGGGGGTGTTTGCAGGTGGTTGTGTTCGATTTTAACACCAAAGCTTAGAGTCATCAACTAGACAAATAGAAGGGATAGTTTTAAACAAAAAAATGCTTTTTTTTTTTCGACGAAAAAAGATACGAGAGTGGAGTGTTGGTGGATACAGTTGTATCCCTAAAAATTTTAAATTTTCTTATATTTTATATATTTTTTTATATTTTTTATTAATAATTTAATTATGTATACCTTAAACTCTTGTAATTTTATACCCTTATATTTCTAATATATATAAAAAAACACTCCTTAGGAAGAAAAATATCATGATTCGATCCACCTGCTTTATCCGTAATTGATAAATGGGATAAATTTGAGTTAATTATCAAGCGGATGATGGATGAGTTGGATGACAATTTTGAATGCGGATGATATAATAGATGAAACTTTAACCCACCTAAATCTGGTCCGTTGTCAGAATATCAAGTGTAACCTAAAAAATTCATATAATTATTTATTCATTTGAGTACAATTATTATAATATTTATTTTTTAAACATTTTTAAATTATATCTTTAATTTTATTAAACCTCTAAATATTTATTAAATCAATTATGAATAAGTAGGCTTTGCACCCAAAACAGAGTTTTTTTTTTTTTTTTAAAATTCAAGTCCATGTACGATTTGATTGTAAGTTCTCAACAACTTCTGTCGTTTTGTCTTTTGATTATTTCATTATTGTTTGGGTCACTAGCTTTGAACATGTCACACAGTTTTTATCCATCAACAAATTTTGATTAATATATTTTTATAATAAAATAATTCGTCGGTTAAAAATAAACGGAAAACTGATATGATTTTAATATAATTGAATTAACTTATGTACTATTAATCTGGTCTTAATTTAAAATAATTTAATAAATTTAATTTTTTATATTTAAAAACTTTATTAATCTAATTATATTTCTTTTATCATTTTAATGGTTGAACTTTAAATATTATCAAGTATTAAAATACAAAGATATAATGTCTAAATAATAACATTTGTAATTAAATATTATCAAGTATCAAATTTAATTTAATTTTTTTATTTGAGTGGAATTTTTAATTTTTATATAAATTCAATTGTAATTATTTATCATATTATAGTACGGTTTGATTCTAATTTAAACAATTTTTTAACCATATAATATATATATATATATATATTATATTACTTTTTACATGTATAAATAACATTTATAATATTATTTAATAAAAAATATCATCTAAACTTCTAAAATATATTTATAATTTTATTTTTATATAAGGAGCTTTTGGGATAAAGTATTGATGAGAGTATAAAAGAGTCAATAATTTGATGCAAAGAAAAACATTATAAAAAAATTTAATTGAATGATAAATTGAATAAAATATAAAGTTAATGGATTAAATTATAAAAAGAATATATTTTTGTTAAAAATAAAAATTAAAGTTGTAGGCCCATTGAAAGGTTTTTGGACTTACAGTGTGTTGGATTCGTAAGCCCAATAGGATCAGGGGGAGTAACAGTGGACCTGAAGGCAGCAACATTCGTAAGCTCTTAGAATGGATAATGAAGTGTCATCTATCTTTCTTTCTTGCCTTGTTTCTATTTTTACATTTTTATATTAATAATAATATATTTGTTCTCTTGTATAAAAAGTTTGACTATAAAATAAATAATAAAATTATAAAATTTAAAAAAAATGTTGTATCAATTAGACATTTTCTCTTTGCATCAATGAAATTTTTTATAATACAATGAAGAATTCATGAAAAGTTGTTAAAATCATAATTAAAAAATCTTAAAATCGATAACAATCTTTCATATCTATTCTCAAAAACGACAACTCGTTATAGATTACATAAGTAAATAATCTAAAAGAAAATCAAACTCTACGTGAGTATCGACAAACATGAATAAAAGAAATGATGTGAGAGTTAATGTATGAACACAAAAAATCTACAAAAACAATAATATCAATATGCCATAAGGTAGAAACGTACCATAAAGATAAACACGTATTATAGAGATTGAATAAAAACACAACAAAATATGCAATATATATATATAATAAATAAACAAAAGCAAATAAAATATGAATCATTAACAGATGACAACAAATACAAAAATTAATATTGTCGTTAATTAAATAAAAAAATGTTTATAATTTGAGCGAATACGAAAAAAATGGTTAGACTATATTATATTATTTAAAAATTTTAAATAAAAGAATATCATGCTCTGTTGGATATATCGGGTATCTAAAGGTTTTACTTAAAAAATATATCTAGATCAAAAGATATAATATATGTGAGAGTTTTTATTTTTTATTTTTTAAAATTCAAGGATAGTATCATGTATACATAATATTTTTTTGTCATATATACTATAAGAATACCTAAAATTTAAAATATAATTAAAAATACTTTATAAATTAAAATTTAATTTTAAATTAAATTATTTTCAAACTTTTCTCACCATATCACATCCAACAGAAATAACATTAAACAAAACTAATGTTTCAACCCTTTACCAAGCGTGTACTGTCTTGATTCAATGTTTCCATGTTATTAGTCAGGTGGGAACATTGAGAACTGCCAAATTTTCCACGTGATAAATCTATGTAAACAAAAGTAAACCCTGCATGGTTGACTTTAGGTTCATGAACTGTCTGAAAAACACAGAAACACTCTCGAAAAACAATGTATCCTAATCCCATACTATACCACATCCGGAAACACAAACACAAAGATTTCAACGTATGAAATCACCAACACATCCATTTTTAACCACTCTTGTCGATCAAGATATGAACCTGTACATGAGCGATGGATTAAATTTCCTTAAAAAATACATTCTACCCTTAATTCCCTAAACCCTAATCATAACCCTAACCTTACACCTTAAACCCTAATCTCTAAACCCGCTAATTTAAAATAGAGGCACGAATAAAAGTATGAAAAAGAAGTAGATGATTTTCATTTTTTTTAATAGTGTTTGATTCCCGTGACTGAAAATTTTAACTCAAAAGAATATTGTTTTCATCTCTTTATTTTCTATTATATTGTGATTTACTGTCGAGTTTAGAAGACTGATTTCTTTCAACCCGTCTTTGAACAGTGAATTAATAAAAATAATAAACAATGTTCAAAGACGGAGGAAAACAATCAATCTTTGAATAATATTTTTTTTACTTAAGCACTGTTTCAATAGTGTTTTTTCCTAATAAAACAAATTTAAAAAGAAAAACATTGTTTAAAGTTGGGTTCCTTTCACCCCGTCTTTGAACAGTGTTTATTATTTTTATTAATTCGCTGTTCAAAGACGAGTTGAAAGAAATCGATTTTCTAAACTCAACAATAAATCAATATAACGAAAAATATGGTGGAAACATTATTTTTTGACTTAAAATTTCCGGTCACAAGATTTTTATAATTTATCTATTAATTCTACCTAATTTATTGGGTATAAAATTAAATATTTATTATAATGATATAAAATTCTTCATATCTCATACCCTTCCCATGATACCACTATACGGTAATTATAATGATAGACACTTTTGATGTGTATTTTTATCATTGTGATTTATGGTGCGATTAAGGGTGTAAGTCTTTAAAATTTTTTTTAAAAAAAATTAATTAATCCTTTGAATGTTTTACGATCAATTTAATTTTTTATTAATATTGACTTGTTAATCTTATGGTTTTTTTAATTAATTGGTGTCATATTACAGTATTGTCATTTAATATTTTTATAATTTTTTTTATTTTGTTTAAAAATTTCTAAAATTTTAAAATTAAACATATAGATATATTTTTTTGAAAAGGTTGTAAGTGTCACGTGATAGAACTGTAGCATATTATATGCTAATAATATCTGAAAAAATCAAGATTTTATGGTTGTAATTAATCAAATAGTTTAATTGATTCAATTTTTTAATTTGATGATTTAATTAGATAAAATAATTAAGATTTTTCAAAAGTTTAAATTTTTTTACACCTTTATTTTTTATTTTAAATTATTTAAAAATTAGACCATATGCAAAATTTATTAAATAATTTTTTAAATAAATGTTACAATCAAACATTATTTTTTTATTAATCTTAAGGTAAAATAGTATATGTTTATGAATGGAAAAAGGGGTTAGAGGGAATAGTTATACCTTTAAAAATTTTAAACTATCATATAATTTAGTTAAGCGTCAATTTATATAGGCCAAGTCTAGGTCAAAACTTTTCATAAGTGATAAAAGTTTTAATAGAAATAAAATATAATTTAAATATAAAATATAAACTTTTTATTTTATTTTTTAATTTTATTTTTCTTGGACTTTTTGAATTTTTGTAGTTTTGACCATGGTTTGACTTGCTTTCTTTTGCTCTATTTCTTCTTTAATTTGATTTACTGGTTTCGATTTTTTATTCTCTATCTATCGCATACCATATGTCTTCGTTGCTTTGTTCTTGTGACAACTAAATTGTTATCTTGACTGGTGTTCCTTTGCATCTAGTCTTATCTCCATTTTTATTCAGTATTGTCGATAATATCTGATATCATTTAAAGGTCTATGGTTTGAATAAATATCCTATGATGAACATTATATTTTTTATTAAATTACTCTTTGAGTTCATTACGCTTAAAAGATCTAATGATTTATCCCATCAAATTAACTCACCGTTAATGATGTATAATATTTTTAAATATAATTGATTTCAAAATTCAAAGCTATGATGTTAGCATATTTGGTTTGGATTTTGTCACATATAAATCAGTACTCCATTCCTTTCTTAAAAGTTATCCTGGTTAAAATTTTTATCTAGTTTTTTAAAAAATATGTAACATTTGTGTTAAAAAAATAATTAAAATGGTATTTTATTATTAAAAAATTGAAGTTCGATTTGTTGAAAATTGAAAAGATAATAAAAAAATGTGCTTAAAAATTGTTATTTTTTTAAATAATTGTGATAATTTTAAAATACAAAAGACAAGATTAATAAGACAGAATATTATTTTATAATAATTATATGTTTTCAAAATTTATTTGATAATGAATTAATTGAAGTGGTGGAATTTATGATGCGAATCTTATTAAATGTAAATTCAAAATTTATTATGATTATTATTTTAAAAATATTTTGGTTTTTTAGTTTAATCAACATACAAATTACTCATGATATAAATTTAATAAAAATATCATAAATAATATAAATATATTGCATTTTTTCTTCATAATTTTGTGCATAAAAAATAAAAGTTGCGACATTATTGGGTTTTCTTTAAAAAATTATAATATATTTCCAAAAAAAATGTTTCATATATAAAACGTGCATGACTGAATATACATTGTAAGTTTTGCTCTCTTTGTTTCTATTATTGTGTCATATATTGATTTTTTTATAAAATTTTAAAATTTAAATAAAATAATTTTAAAATATAAAAATAACAATTTAATAGGTCTGACCATTTATTAAGGTTTTGTTTCCTTTCAGGGTTAAGCTTGATATAGACTCGGGCGACACCATAACTAATTCCTGTAGAAAAAATTTAGGAGGAAGAAATAAACATACTAAAGCTGCTTGAATTTATATCTTCTTAATTAATTACATGACAAGCAGAGTTTAAGCGAACTGGATGAAGTAAAATACAAAATCAAGTAGTAAAATTTACTGCTCTAGCTTCCTGAGAAGTGCAGATTTGATGTCATGTTCGTGAGTTTTGAAGGTATGAGGAACCTTGACGACGATGTCCTGGAGCACGATGTCTTTAACGCACGATACGCTCGCATGATGGACCTCAAACTCCAAATCACGTAGACAATCCATTAATCTGGCGGAAGGATAGTTCACGTTCTCAGATTGGACACGAATCATGGCTTCGTTTCCTATGATCTTGATATCTAGTTCCAGCACACTAGATGCACCGCTCGAGGAGGATGAATTGCTAGGATTGGTTGTTGTTATCTGCTCTACCGAGGTGGTACTGGTGGTGGTGCTTTGGTTATCCATGGCCTCAAACGTTTCTGCCTTCACTCTCTTACACTCCCTACGGAGCTCTGATTCGAGGTCTTCGATTTTGGACTTGAGCTCGTTGATGTATGAGACGGCGTCGGACAAGAGGGATGCTTTGTCCATGCGGGACACGTTCGGGACTACAGCTCGGAGTGCGTAGAACCTATGGTTCAGCTTCTCACGGCGTTGCCTTTCGGCTTCGACGTGGTTCAATAATATCTCTCGTCCAGAACCAGGTTTTCTTCCACGTTTCTTTGGGGTTCTCTTCTCTGTGTTGTTCACCGGAAGCAACGGAAAATCGGAGTCAGAATGCTCTGAGTTAACAAAGGACAATTCCCCGGATCTTGTAGAGTCTTTCTTGGCCTCCTTGTTGCGGTCTTCTTGAGCATCGGCAATTACGCCGATGTCGGAAAATGAGATGCTTCTATCAAGGAACTGTATCGGACTTGGAGTTGAACCTGGGTTCGGAGTTGATTGTTTTGGTAGTGTTGGAAAAATGGTACGGTATATGGACATTTGAGCGTAAATCTGAGTGGGTTCTATTAATCAAATTAATTGGGACTAAGTGTATTATTACTCTACAACAAGAGTAGATTAAATTTGTATATTTACATGCTCAAAATGTTTAATGGGTGAATGAGAAATTGTTGCTCAATGTAACACTCATGGTGTTAGAAAAATAAGATGAAAAGTAGAATATCCCACATTTGTTGGGAACATGGTTTTGGTCTTAATTTCTAAAATGACAGATTTTTTTTTCTACTTTTTTGATTTATTTTTTTTCAAGCAGATATTATAGAATTAAACCACCTTTTATGGAGTTGTAGACCCTTTAGCTGGTTGTAACCTCCAATTTATTTGGATTAATTCTGTGATAAATACCTTTTCTAAAATTATGGGAGTTGTAACTCTTCAAGAATTGTTAATTACAGATTAATTCTGTAATTAAACATGTCCCCTGCATGAACACTATAAAAGGAGATCCCTTGTTCATATTTCAATATACTGAAAACCAAATAGCATCCTCTAACCAAATTCTTTATAGTGTTCTTTCTTTATTGCAGTCTACAGTTGTATCTTGGGAGACAGACGTTCCATAGAAACTCCAACTCCGGGAGGGGACGAATCTGTTTTAAGGACACTGTGATAGCACAGGCCTCGGTCTAAGTTTTCAGAATCGTTTATTGGTTTTTTCTTGATTTCTGTAATTTTTACTATTTCATTTTATATGTTTATTTCTATTACAGAACTGTGTTTAACGTCATATTAACTTGCTTTGTTTGTCTTCTTTTACAGGTAGCAGGTCGTTGAGATCCGGCCCGAATAAGTACTTGACTTGTTGGACTAATCCCCAATTTTCCCTGATAATTTCCGATGAGCCGAGTTCCAGAACGCCACAAGAAGTGGGTATACAGACCAGCGTTTCAATGCCGTGCAACTGTGCTTCTTTAGCCCTTTGGCAATTGTAAAACTGCAAATCATGGGCACCGGTCAACCACACCAAAGAGCCTGTCGTAAGAGACTTTCCCGGGATCCCATCGCCGGCGGAGAAACTCCGGGTCAAAGACAACATATAAAACCATTCAGCATCGCTGATAACAGTGCCGTCGATCATCGACATGTCAACCTCGTGGTTATCTCCGACGAGGGCTTGGATTCCTTTCATCACCTTCCTTCGTTCATCGTGCAAGCCCTGAATGTCTGAACTGTTGTTGGCACTTAACTTCGGGGACGTATCTTTGGTTCCTTGGAAATGACCGTCTCCCCAAGCCAAGACCAGTCTGCCCTGCTCATCGTTCGACGTCTGCCAAAAAATAGCGTACGCCCACCAATCCGGCTGCCTTTCAATTACATATTGAAGCCTCTGCTGGAGAGTCAAAGGTGGAGTTTCATGTGAAAAGGAAACCAATGAAGAAGATGAAGATGGAGAAATCATTAGTTCTTCCATGGCCGATAGACAGAAAGAAAGGGGATAACGTGTGGACTGTAGTAGCTGAGGAGCTGGTTATGGATTTTGGCTTTGGCTTCTTAATTATCACAACTACAGAGTTTCCTAAGCGGGAGGAAATGGTGGATTGTGTGTCAGTGTATATATGGAGCGAGGTGGGAAACACAGAAAAGGTTAAAATACCAAAAATCCAGGGTTTACTATATTTTATTTTAAAAAATAATATAATATTTTAATAATATAGCAAATAATACTACTATATTTTAAGAACTTTATTTTAAAAAGGCTTAATCGTGAGATATGTGTTCAAACTATAGTTTTTTTCAGTTAGGTGCTTAAACTATTTGTTTTACTTAATTAAGTGTCTAATGTTTTATTTCGTAAACTATTTAAGTTTATTTTTTTGTTAATTTTCACCATTAAAAGAAAACATATCATCTACATAAAATTTCAAAATAATATTTAAAATAAATAAAATTATTTAATTTATATGTAAAAACTCTTAAGTTTTTCAGATTTCATAAAACAAACCAAATTTCAAAAATTCATAGCTCCCCAAATTTAAATCTTAATTTAGGTTAATTTCATCACTGATTGTCACATCGTTATCCGTCACATCGATTATTGAAACTTTATGATCATTTCTCTTACTATTTCGTTATCGAAAATTGAATAACAAGGTATGAAGTATCAAAAATATAAAACGATTCACGACAAATAACGGTAGAACAAACGACGAATGATGTATGGATTGATCGGTATAGAAAAGGTACTTCATTTCGTAACCGACAATATCGATGAATATCGACGAAAGTGATTGAATTTATTATAGGTGAAGATTATATTTAAAATATTTAAAAAATTTAGCATACATCTTTATTTTTATTTTATTTTATTTATTTATTTTAGATATAATTTTAAAATTTTCTAGAGGACACAAATTCTTTAATAAAAAAAAAATAACAAAAAAAGTTAGTTACGCAAAAGTTAAACACCTAATTATCCTAAAAACTAATTTAAACAACCGATTAAAAATATAATTTAAACATATATTTAACCTTTAAATTATAAAAATAATCTTACATTATATAAATCAACCGTCCCCTTCCGTTTTACTGCCTAGGTCTGCGTTGGAACGGAAGTGTCCCAGCTAGCCTGTTAGCGAGTACTGAGTAGGCGTAGGTGAGAGCCAGTGTTGGTCCCTCCTACCACGTGTTTCGACAGCGAGAGGGGACTGTGATTACTGCTGGTGTGGGGGCGGTCTTCTCCTCCTTCATTTACAAGAAGAAGAATTATTTTTTAAATTTCTTACAGAATTTATTTCTGAACACAGTTATTTTCTTTTAAATAGTTTAGTGTGATTAAAACATGGTATTTATTTATTTACTTTAATTTTTAATAAGATATACAATATATAAATAAAATTGGTTTAAACTAGGGCTGAGTAAAATTCGACTCGATTCAAAAAAATCGAATAACTCGATTTGACTCAAGACAAAAATACTCAACTCGTTTTAACTCGACTCGAAATTTCAGAGACTCGCCTCGACTCGAAAAAATTTCAAAGAAAGTTCGAGTTGTAAAATGGAAATTCGAATAACTCGAATAACTCAAAATTTTCAGTAATTAAAGGATTAATTTTTAAGTTTGAGACGAGTCTATTAATTTTTTTATGATATATATACATTGATATATAAAAATATAAAGAAATATCTCTACATATAAAAAATATATATACATATCTTATATGATTAGAGAAAATCGTTTAAATTGAAATCAAATCATACTATGACATTATAAATAATTACAATTAAATATTTATAGGAACTCGAAAACTCGACTCGACTCTAATTTCTTAAACTCGGCTCGAACCGAAAAAATTTCAAATAAAGTTTGAGTTGAAAAATATGACTCGTCAACTTGAATAACTCGAATTTTTTTTACTTGATTTGACTCGACTCGATCGAATACTCACCCCTAATTTAAACCCAAATGAGTTAAATTATATAATTTTCATTGTTGGAGAGAAAGATAAAATGAAAAGGAATGAAAAAGAGGGAAAATGACACGTGGCTACCATGTCATTAAAAACAGTACACATCAGCACACGTAGCCGTCATGTCAGCCTTTCATTTGTAATGTGTGCGATTGCTCGAGTGATTAAAATAAAAACAAATAAAAAGTTTAGTGATTAAATTAAATATTTTTAAACTTAAATGACCAAACAATGCGTGAGAAAAAATAGAACGGTAAAATTTGTAATTTACCCTTTGTAAAAACTTTAAATTATCAAAAATATTTAATTCCACTCTATTGTCCGTGCAATTATAGTTTTTTGGACTTTGTCAGAATTGGAAATGGATTATGATGGTCCACTATACATTTGGACACGTGCTGGGTAAGAAAATTAGCAGAGATTAGAAGAGTATAAATTAACAGCATAAGTAATTATCAGCTTAAGGATAATTACACTGTCAAAGCAGATTAGGAAACTCAGTTTTTTACGTTAATTGGATGCTTAATAATCAATATTTTAATTGAAATTAAGATTAGGATAGGTTTAGGGTCGGTTAATAATCACTATTTTAATTGTTCAGAGCCCTCAATTATCTTTATTTTTATAAAATTATTTTAAATTTAATATGTTGAGAAAGTTATCTTATAATAAACTTTTTATAATATTTGATTTAAATTAATAAGTCATATAGATAAGGTAAATAAAAAATAATAATTTTAATATTTTTATTCATCCATAATTTAATGATAAAAATATTAAATGATATAATATTTTTCAAAAAAAATTATTTATCGTTCAAAATCAAACTTCATATCATATTTCGTTACCCACAATTCAATTTCTTTAAATTATATTAATAAAATAATAAAAATAAATATATTTTATAAAATTTATTAATGTTTTTAAGATTTATTAACGAATTATTAAATTAATTAATCAAAATAATTAGATATATTTTTGTTCTATAAAAACATTTTCTAAAATTTTGTAAAAAAATTAAAAAATATCCAAGATAACTCTAGATAAGTTAATTTGAATAATAATAATTATTTTATTAAATAGAGATGTATTAACAATTTAAATATAAAATAAAATAACATAAATATTTTTTTGACAAATACTATTAAATTTTTATTAAATCCAAACATCTTTAATCATTTAATCAATCGATGAATATTACAGAATTAGATAGATTGATTTGAATTGTATTTATTTATTTATTTATTTATAATATTATTTTTATTTAAACTTAGTCATAAAAACATATATATTTATATCTATAACTAAAATTAATTGTGAATACATCCAAAGTCACTCCAATTCAAATATTGCTAATTCAATTTTTTTTTATTTTCACAAAAAAATTTCGAAACAATATCTATCTATATATATTTTTTGAATTAAAATAGAAGCTAATAGACTAGATTACATAATAATATCTATATATTAAATTAAAATAGCTTAACTTGTACGGACCATATTTTAAAAAATCGAGTAATTCAATGTAATTTACGCAAATTGCAATTATTAATCATGAAAATGATTGCTAGAATTTACATTAATTATATTTTGTTTTTTATTATATAGTTTTCGCCACGAGCAAGCAAACAAATATGGACCCCCTCTTTCACTATCTTCTCAAAGTGTGCCAAAATTGTAATATTCTAAAATATTCAATAATTCGATTAATTAATAAATCTTTTAAATACTTAATTTTAATTGTATCTAAATACAAAAAAAAAATCAAATGTTTATAATGATAATATTAATGGTAATGTTCGGTCTTATTTTCCCCTTCTTCATTATTTATTTATTTTTTCTCATTTTGGTAAAGTTGGTGTCGTAAATGCAATTAATTTATGTTTAGCCGGTGAATCATTGGAGTTTTCCTAAATCACACTCCAATTAGTGCTAATACTTTATTTATTTTTAAATAGAATATTTATTAAAAAACTTGCATATGTTTCTCGTGAGCCACTATATTATATAATACTATTAAACTTTTTGGTAAAATAATGTTTCGGCTAGGCCTAGGAGGATCATATTCAATCTAGGATTTGTCCGCCGAGGTTTATTTTCAAATAAAATACTGGTTTTTTAATTTAATTATTAACTTTTAACATTACTCATGTTTTATCACTCGATCTTAAATTATAAATCGTATAATAATAAAATATATAATCCGATAATAAATCAAAATAATATTATTTTGAAATATTATTATTATTAGATAAACTATAAAATTTATCACTCAACTTATCAGTTATTCGTGTTTTATTCACTTAACTTTTTTTCTCACTCATGTTTTAATCACTTATCAATTATGCTTTTTTATCTTTTAGACTCTCTATCATCTATCTCAGTAATTAGTATCTTGTGAGTGTCCCTTAACCAATAGTCAATCTTGATCAAATCATCTTCGCTTAAATATTTAAAATTTCAGCGTTCGTAATGATGAAGCCTTTCTATAGGGTCTTACGAGGTGTATCATATTATCTTGAGATAACTTGTACAATTTTACAACAAAACAAATGCAAGATTATTAACGTGTTTTATTCTAGTTCATCAAGATATTTGTGTCTTTTGTTTAAATCTTATTGGTCTCTTTTATAATTTATCTTTTTTATTATTTAAGAGTATATAATCTATTTATCTTCTTATTTATGTCGTTCATATTATCTAAAATTCTAATAAAAAATTAATACTAACCTTTTCAAATATAATCAAATTTTTTCCTTAAATTCCATAATAATAAACTACATTTTTTTTTTCTATTCCATAATTAAATTCCAATAGAAAGTGTCTACTATGAAAGTTACAAGAATTCAAGATGCCCTGTAATAACCTAATTCTTGTAATGTACCATTTACAGCACATTAAAAATATGTCATGTCCTTCTCGATTAAATTAAAGGTAATCTTTTCATGCGTTATGGTTTATTGTCTAGAGTTGAAATAGAGCTAACCCTATACTAATACTATATTAATTAAAAGTATTTATTTTAAAGGATAATATATAATTATTTAAAAGGAAACATTTTTAACATTTATCATGATGTTAAAGTTTTACTTTTGACTTTTATTCCCAATTATGGATTCTGTCCTAATAAAGAAAATATCATTGAGGTGTCTGTGAAAATAACCCAATTGATTTATAAAATAATAAATTAATATTAAAATGATTTCAAAAAATATTGGATAGTTAATTTGGATATTAGTTGAAACCTCCACCAGTTTGCATTGTAAGTTACTGATCAACAAATGGTACTCTCGTTGTCTTATTTAAAAATTCAGTATTGACATTTTAAAATTAAAATTTTAAAATTTTCACTTTAATTATTTTTAATATTTTAATTTATTAAATTTTATAAAATATATATTTTTAATTTATTTGATTACAGGTTTCTAAAATATTTATTTTTATATTCTTATCGATAATAGATTTAAAGTTATAATGAGTCAAAGTTTAAAAAATTGAAAAAAAAAGAAGTCAATACTGAACAAATAAAGTGAGACGAAAGAAGTATTTTTAATAAAAATATGATGGAAAAATTACACTGATGGTCATCGAATTAATATCTTTCTATAGTTTTGGTTATTTAACTTTTTTTTATTAAAAATGTCTCCTAGTTAGATTTTTTTTCTGTTTTGGTATGCTTTCATAAAAAAACTAATGAAATCGATGATAACTTAAGGCTTAACTCAATAATACCTAAAGTATACACTTTTTCTGAAATAGATGCCTAATGTTTTTTTTTTGCTGAAATAAGTGCCTAAATTATATATTTTTTCTGAGATAAGTGCCTAATGTATTTTTTGGCTGAAATAGGTGCCTAAAGTTTTATTCCCTTAGTATTTTAAGGTAACACTGTTAAAAGAAAATTGTTTAATTTATAAATAAGTACCTAAACTATATATACATTTTAAAATAGGTTCCTAATGTAATTTTTATCGAAATAAATGCTTAATTTTTTTCTTATAAGTAATTTATATTTCTTATAAGATGTAAAATTATTTATATATCATCGTTTTAATCTATTAAATTATTTATTATAATTGATTAATAATTTATTTAAATTTGATTAGTAGCTGAAATTATGAGAAAAAATATTTTTTAACAACACTAAAATAAAAAATAATTAAAATTTATATAATTTTATATTAATATTTTTAATTCTTTTTAGATGCAATTATAAATGTAATAGGAATATAAGAATTTTTGTATATATTCCCTATGTGAACCGGCGGCATGTCCTTGCAAGTGAATCGATTTGTCCCATTGATGATTGTTGTGGAAAATATAAAAAATATTAATATAAAATTATATAAATTTTAATTATTTTTTATTTTAGTGTTGTTAAAAAATAATTTTTTCTCATAATTTAAAAGGTTAAATGATTAATTTAAGATATAACTAATTTTATATCTTATAAGAAATATAAATTACTTATAAGAAAAAATTAGGTGTTTATTTTAATAAAAATTACATTAGGCATCTATTTTTTTAAAAATATATAGTTTAGGTACTTATTTATAAATTAAACAATTTTCTTTTAACAATGTTACATTAAAACACTAAGGGAATAAAACTTTAGGCACCTATTTCAACAAAAAAATACATTAGGCACCTATCTCAGAAAAAATATATAGTTTAGGCATTTATTTCAGCCAAAAAAATATTAGGCACCTATTTCAGAAAAGATGTATACTTCGGACACCTATTATTGAGTTAAGCCTCATTTTAAAAAATTAAAATAATAATTTTAAATATAAATATTTTTTTAAATAATTTAAAATTTATATTCAAAATTTTTAGAATGATCTAATGTATTTTAAAATAATAAATGATTGATTTTTTATTCTGAAAAAAAATCATATTTTTAAATCATTATTATCGTTTGTTTTTTAACTATTGATGACCAAAACATAAAATGTATCTCATGAGAAGGACGATTTTGATGAAAAATAAACCTATATGGCACTATATACTGACACAATAACATCATATAGACAAATATGTTAATTTTAAAAAAATGTTGTATCGATCAAAATATAAATTTATAAATAATATAAAATATATTTTTTTCTGTTGACTTATCAATCTGTTAAGCTATTTTAAAATATTTATCATTATTTTTTAATAATTTATATTCATATAAAGACGATTATTTTAATTTAAAATAAAATATTAATAATTAAATTACTAAAAATCTAAAAAACTATTTAATTAAATATTTAAAATATTTTTTTTACTTTATACTTTATATAATCTAACAAATCCAACCGAATATATATGTTTAGCTTTCAAGAAAGCTAGTTTTTTTTTTTAATTATTTTTTCTTCAATTTATTTATGGTGAAATATTTTTGATAGGTTCCCTTGCAAATATAAACAAACACGTGTCCCATTTGTTTCGGAGAAGCTTTAATTTCTTTTGAAATTATTGATATCTTTTGTACGTTAATTATAATATAATAATAAACAAGTTGACATTTGTACTCCTGGAATTGAAATATTTTTCAATGCTAAGATGTATTAAGAGAGTAGAAATCTTTTATCTCTTTATTATATTTTTATTAATACTTTTTGTTAAATTTTTTAAAAATAAATTTTAAATTTTAACCTTTATTTTTTATACCTTAAAACCTAAATCTTACCCACGTCATAAAAAATACATCATATCCCTAATTCTCAAAACCCTAATCATAACCTCTAACTTAAAACCTTACGCCCTACGCCTTTTAATTTAAAGCGGAGGCACGAATGAAGGCATGAGAAAGTGGTAGACGATTTGCACCCGTATTAACATTGAGTCATACGGGTACAAATCGTCTATCTCTTTCTCATGCCTCTATTCATGTCTCTGCTTTAAATTAGAGGGTTTAAGGTTTAGAGTTTAGGGTTCTAAGTTAGGGGTTGTGGTTAGAGTTTAGGGAATTAGGGGTATGGTATATTTTTTAGGGTGCAAGGTTCAAGATTTAGGATATAAAAAATTAAGGTTAAAGTTTACCAAATCTGGATTGATAATAAATATATTGTAATTTAACATGGTTTCATGATCTAAATGAATCACAATATTAAATTTATTTTATATATTTATATTTTAATTATCTTTAGATAATAACTATTCGTGAACTGTTTGACTTGAATTAACATTAAAAAAATGTCGGATATTATTATTGCAAATCTTAGTTATTACACCAAGACTAACAATTTTATTTTTGTCTCATAAATCAGTAGACTAATCTATAGCTTCAGTTAGTGCCTTAAAACATATCCAGGAAACTACAGATTTCGCTCAAACAATAAGACTCATCTGTCATAAGGCTATACAACACCAGCAATCATCTCATGATCAATGAGTAACATATGAACATTTCGGCATATCACGCCGCAACGTCCCCCCGGCGCCACCGCCATCGCTTTAAACCTTTTCTTAAACTAAACAGGTCCTGATATCATATCCATACCTCTACATTCGTTTTCAACCGGCTCTATTTCGTGCACATTGGACGTGCTGTTACCTGAAATGGATTCAAATTCCTCCTCTCTGTCGCTCTCGTGAAAGATCCATAGTTTATAGTCGGGGCCAGATTCGAGTCTACTCAATGTGGCAGACCTCAAGAGCTTAGCAGTGGCAGGTTCGTTAGGTGGACATGCATCTAGAGCTTGACGATCGGAATGGATGTCAATTATGCTGGCAGGAGAACCTGAACATGATGGCAGGAACCGGCCCTCGGCAGCAGACTTCTCCCTTTCTCGTAATGTCTTTAAGATCAATGTTTTGAGGAAATTCATTACTTGCACAGCTTGAATCAATGCTGTCAAAGGATCAGCCATCTGAAAACAGATAAAGAGACTCATTTAGTCATTATTAGCAACGTTCATAGTTCGAAAATCCATCGGTATGACTCCCAAGTCCTAACATTTCTCGGATTTGAGGGACTAAAGCCTAAAAGAAATCAAGACAGACAAGTAAACAAACCTGAGTCATGTTTGGTGCAAAAACCATCGCGATGTTGCGTGCATTCATTTTGTTGTATTGTTCGTGTTGGACAACATCTGCCATCAAATTGATAGACCAGTCAAGCAGAGCAGCTTCAGTTGAAGGAAGTAATTCCGTAAGTTCGATGCAGTCTTCTTCGGTGTTGCAGTGCATCACCTGTTCCGGTGTAAGGGAATCAAGAACTCCACTTGGAAGTTCTCTAAGCCATGCCTATAAGAACATTTCAAGTTCATGTACAGACTACAGACACCAATTGAGAATTCTGGTAATGATCTCATGTCCTAAAACAAGAATAGGTAACTTGTAGTTGTATACCTTTATCAAACCAGCTAAACAATGCACATCGATACCGCGCGGTACGACGCCTCTGTTTAAGTTGTTCCGAACATACTCTTCTTGACTATTCTCAGCATTAATTCGGAAAATTCCTTCAGCCTTCAATCAAATTCAAAACCTTAAGCATTTAGCATACTATTTAATCATTAACCAGCATAGAGTTAGACTTACCTTAAGGCCTCCTTCGACGTACAAGCGTTTCTGCATCATAAGAAGAATCTTCGGAACACTGTTCCCTCTGTCATCATAAGAACACTGCATGGACTTGGCAGAAACTCCAAACACACTTGCACTGGACAATGAAAAAAAAACATATCTTGCATGATTAAGTTCGGACACAACAAAATCAGTTTCTGTAAGACTCCGTACACAACAAAAATCGGTTTAGTTCGGACATAATATTCACACATACAAATACACCTTAAATTTGAAGAAAAAAAAGTAAAAACCTTTGTTGCAAAAACATTAACAACTTCCTTATCCAACATAGCAAAAGTAGTTGGCTTGTCTCTTTCTTGTACAGCATTATTCAAAGACACACCCATAAACCATAACTAACATGAGAGTGACAGGATTAAGTTCGGACATAATGTTCACACATTCAAATACACCTACAAAAACTGTTGAAATTAAAGAAAATTAATTCTTTTGCCAATTAACATCATACGTATTTAATGCAATTTAATTGTACATTCCCCTCCAAAATAAATAATGAAAAACATAATTGAAAGAGAAACATTAAATGGTCCCGAAATCAAACAAATTCAGAAGATTTAACTTGCTTAAAAATATAAAATTTTGCAATGCTTAACAAATAAAAAACTGAGAATCAAACCTGGCACTCGGAACCCTTGTGGGAACATGGGGCTCTAGATCAGTAGGCAAGCCGAGGAAACCATTAAAGCGGTCGAAGGTGACGTGAGAGACGTGCTTGACTTCAGTTGGCGTACTGATATCCATGGAAGACACGTCGGGAGTATCCACACTACATGTGACCAGAGACTTCCTAAACAAGGCCGCCAAAACATCCAGCACCTGGTTATTGTCTTTCGGCTTTGGATTACCGTTCCCGAATGTGGCCATCGTAGCAATGGGGTTCCCATAAAGCCCATTTCGTTCTTCTTCCTCTTCTTCTTCGTCATTGTGGTCGAACACGTTGTTGGTGTTGGTTCGGTTGAAGAATGGAGTGGGAGGAGCAGGGTTAAACTCTCTGATTCCGACGAGTCCACAAGATTTGGATCGAAACAACCCAGTCATCTTTCTGTTTCTCATTCCCAGTTTTTACTCTTACACACACTCTATGTCCTAGGAGAAAACGAGAAGGAAGGAACATAAGAGTAAATAAATATAAAAAGAAATGACGATGAAGAAGTTGAGGGGGGTAAGAAAAAAAAATACAAGAAGTAAAAGAATTAGGTTTGGTTGAAAAGAAAAAATGAGACAAGGGCGGAGGTTGCTTGGAGATTCAGATTCTTGATAATGGTAAAGGAATTGACAGCGACATTCGATTCTTTCTCACAGCATAATCACATGGACACATGCCGATTGTTTCTTTATTGTCCCCTATCTTAAGCTTTGGTTTGGTGTCTGTTTCTTTCCTTCTACCCTATTAAGTTCAAGCTGTCGTTGGTAATGAAAAGTATCACGAAAAAATTACTATAAAGTGGAAAGAAGAATGATTTATATGGAGTATTATATATGGTCCCCACGAATTTCATATGCACCATTTATAATGTACTCCAAATCTTTGCATATGCCAACACTTTATTAGGTTAATAGACATGAGAATACCAATAAAGACCATAACTCTAATTTCAACGTAGAAATCTTAAAAAAAAAATGAGGATACTAATAAAGACCAATAAAAAAACAAATGATTTGGATCTCTTAAACAATATCGTTTTTGGCATCTATAGTCGTACCACTATGATTTTGTTTTGTCTATGCTATCACGTCAATAAAAAATTCATTCACATCATCACTACAATTGAATTTTAACATTCTATTTACATAATTGAAGAAAAATAAAATTTTAAAAATTAAATCTACAATTGAAGTTTCTTAAAGTTCACTGATAAAAATTATACTTAATAAAATTAGTGATATTCAGTATAATTTACCTTTAAAATATTATTAACACTACGATATTTCTTCCTTTACCTGAATCTAACATTTCCATGAGAACTATCCTTTTTGATGTCGGATAGAGTTTTAAATTGGCTCTTATATTTATATCCGCCAATAATGATAGTACAAAGAGATCCTTTTGATTTGGTCCAAGCGTATGAACAAACTTTTCTAAAAAGCATGGGCAAATTAGGGCATACATCGAAAGGTATTATCAGATTTGATATATTGGGAAACAGAACGAGCGAAGCACGTGAAAACTGAACATCTACCATGCAAAATCATGCAAAACGAAACCAATCCGACATTGCTATACCTATACCACCCATTGATGTTGATTCAACGGCTAAATTACCCCATTTTGTAAGCATAAATCAGCATTAACGCAGCAGAAAAAGATTGCAAATATAAACAACTTCAGTTATTGTCTTAATTGTATGTCGAAAATGGAACGTGCATAGAGCAAATGTCCACCAACGGTCAACTGCTCCACGTTACGTTACGGTATATGCAGGGTGGTTGTGGCCTGTGGGTTGATTATATGTAAGAAATGAGTAAAACATATATGGTTGGTGATAATGATCTAAACGCCTCAGCCAACTTCAGGCGATGGGTCAATGCTTGTGTTACAAGCGTTGCAGATCATGCATCGTAATTTCATGCAAAAAAAATGGTTACAGAAATATCTGGATATGTAAGAAAAACAAGAGATTCAACGTTTGATTTGTTTATGAGTTACTTTGAAGCTACTCCAAAGGAACACAGCTGAAGGAAGTAGGTGAAATCTTGTAGTAGACGGCTTTAACTAAGCCACCAACTGGAATAAGCAACGTGGTAGAAACAAATATGGTTGGGGTTTAGATCTTAACAATTAATTTATGAATTGGAAGGTAGGGAAGAGGGATTTGTTAAAATTTCACTTCATGCTCAGGGTCGTTCAATGGAAGGGAAGAGATTGACACGGAATCAGAATTTGAGTTCGAGGACAAAACATAAATATTTAAAAGTGAGTAAGATAAATTTAAAAATAAATCAATTTAATAAAAAAAAATAAGAAGAAGACATGAACAATCATATTTGAATAAATTATAGCAATAATTAATCTGAATTTATTCTGATTTAAATTTTTAACAATAGTTGACCATATCTTGAGTTATTTTAGTTTAGATTTTCTGATTAATTGTACTTTTTAATTAAGTTAAAGATGAGTCTACAATGGGAGTCGAACATTGCTGAACATCGTTAATGTTGAACACCACTGAACATTATTAAATTAATTTATAAAGAATAAAAATCTAAAAGACTAATCATACAATTATTAATTATATGTTGAATTTATCACTCTTTTTATTAATTACATACTGAGTCTTTGAGATTTTAAATTTTATTAATTAATTTAATGATTTCAACATTAGTGGTGTTCAGCAGTGTTCAACGCCTGTCGTAGAGTTTTCCATTAATTATTTTTATATTTCTTAAACAATATAATTATAGAGAAAAAACACTTAACCGACTTGAAATGTTATTGGTTGATAAATGTTTTGTAGGCTTAAGGAGTCTTCATGGGCCGTTGGTAAAGTTTCATGTGATTAGGCCATTCAGCAACATCCCAAACTAAACTAATTTGTGACCAAAAAGGATATTATTTAAGCGATGAACACGAATCGTAGTGATTAATTTAAATTTAAATAAAAATTAATTATAGTAAATAAAACTTGACTATATATTTTAAAATACTCGATCAAGTTAGGTGAAATTAAACAAAAAGTAATCGTCTTAAATACACAAAAGGTTATTTAAATGGACCAGCATGAACTCAAGTGATAAATTGTTTGGAACAATGAAACGGCAGAGTGGAAGTCCCACAATGTTTTCAATTACTGTCTTCTCGTGTGGCTAGGATGCAAGACACCGCACATCCAGAGACATGAGAAACTCGATAGTTAGTGTTTGAACCGTACGTTACATGAACCTGTACAGTCCCAAATGGTACAAAAACAGTCTTTGTTTGTGTCCGGTTCCGGTATGAACATGTCTACCCTAAAAAAAAACCCTGCATGCCTACACACATAACATGACAGAACAAAAATTATCCGACTTGGTTGACTCTTTCAAAACCAAGAAACGAAACGCAAGCAACAAAATAACCGAGAAACATGGGGGGGGGGGGGGGGGGAAGCAAGAGAAAAACAAACTCCAACAAGAAATGAAACGCTTCACAGATTCACAAAACCAGATTACAACTTACAAGACAATGGTTTCTGGCTTTCTGCTTTTCTAGTCACCCATGTTTGGCACTTTGAAACCCATAAAAACAAAGGAATCAATTCAAAGTTCAAACCCTAAAACACCCTACGTGATGTTGATGATGGTGGAGTGACATAAATCTCTGCTGCTCCTCCCCCTGCGATCCAACCTTGATAGCCAAACACCCTTTCGGGACATCCCTCGCCTGTTTCTTCCCTTGATGATGAATGTGCGGCAGGTGTAAATGAAAGTTCCTACAACTTTTCTCTCCAGCACCCATTTCTCCCCCACAATAAACAAACCAGAGTAAGAAAAGAGAGAAAGGTTAAAAGTTGAGGTGTTAGGTTCCTTTGTAGTGAGTGGAGAGTATCCGAGAAAATTTGGGACGAAATGCCGTAGGAATGGCAAACTGTTAATTACCAGAGGGACACGTGGATGGTGATTGGAGTGCGGGAGGATATAGTCCAACACGACAGCCAACATGTCGTTTTGATTTTGTAATACAAATTTAGAGATCAGAAAATCAGGATTAATATCAACCGAAGACTTAGGGGAGTTTGATTAGTGTATTCTAAAATTACGGGGGTAAGCTTATATTTTAAATCAATTTATCTTCATTTATTATTTTTTTTCAAATGAAATTATAAAGCTAATTAAACTAAAAAAAATATTTAACAGTGAAATATGAGATAATATTATTAAAAGAACCCTAATTAGAAGCAGTTAATCTACTCCAAGAATTTGTTCAAAAAAAAAAATAATCTACTCCAAGAACAGATTGTCAACTCCAGCAAGATCTCTCCCGTTCGAGCGGTTGATGGATTTAGCAAAACGAGTCGGGCAAATGAAATCTCGTGGATTTTCCGATATTTTTTTAATTAAGTAGAGAGATTATAATTTTTTTCTATATCGGTATTCAAACTCATACAAGATAGGACAAGATGAACATCCTTGACCATTAGACCAATCAATGAATCTCGTGGATTCCCTGATATTTGTTATTATAAACGTAGGCTTAAAATTTATTTTATTTAATATTTTATTATTAGAGATTTATTAATTTAATACTTTTTATTATAGATATTATTTTAAATAATGGTATGTACGATGACCATTATATGGTGGGGATCCGTATGTACAATTATTATGTCCACACTTAGAGGTCGGTATTAATTGATCGAGTCAAATAAATTTTTTTGAATAAACTTTATTTAAATTTTTTCGAACCATGTCAAGTTGTACCAATTTTTATTCAAACGTAATCATAGACATTTATAATGTATAAACCACTTTCTAGCTATAACCATATATATATATATATTTAATATGAGATGAGATGAATATATCAAATAAAATTGAGGAGCTCAACTCGAATTTAAAAATTGATCCATTAGTTACTAAATATTTCGAGTTACCAATTTTTATTTTATAATTCAAATTTTATTTAATTTTTCTGGGAGTCAAGTCAAGTTTATAAAATTACGAGTAAAGATCGAGTTTTTTTTGCATCGAATTGAGTTGAATAATTCAACAAATAAAATTATGAGTGAAGACCGAGTTTATTTACATCGAATCGAGTGAACATTTTCTTCCAAAGACATGATTCCGCTTCAGAACACACTCTAAGGCACTGAAACAAATTTGGTGCAAGAGGAAGAAATGTTGGACTTGAAAACACTTTTGTGATAGACTTGGACTTGTTTATCATCATCAAGCAGGATTTACTTGCAGACAGAAACCAGAAAAAAGTGGACAGATTTATGACACTGCAGAAGTGAAAACTAAATGGTGTTTTAATATGTTCGATATGATATTCTCACGACTCTTATACCGATAATAATTTAGTATCGAAAATTTGTTCTTCTTAATAGAAAGTGATTCATACAATCAGACCGAACACTAACACCAGAAACCGAATATGTTGTTCCAAGATGATAGCTCAACAAATATGATCATAATTATACACAATTTTGAGGTTTAAATTAATATCTAAACAATCTTAATGTAGGGGGGGGGGGGAGTGACAAGCACACATCAAGTGGGATAAATAACGTGACATATGATCTAAAGCCTGCCGATCTTTCTAATCAACTGTTTCTTCATGTGTTCTGTTCCAAGGCAACCATGAGGGAAGAAAATGGCAATTGGCAATGTATGGAAAAGTTCATGTAAGAACATCTTTACACCTCGTGTCTTGTTCCTTAATTCACAAATATGTACGAAAGAAAGCACTCCTTAACCCTGTTTGCAGGAAGAAACAAACCATGGACCTGGTTTTTCAACATTCTCAAATCTCACCTTGATGATCAAAGTTAGGGTTTTTAGATTAAGATGTATTGTCTGGGTGTTCATTCTAGCTAGCTGGCTATGTAATGTATATATAGGAAGAAAGATAGAATGAATATAATGATATAGTACTATTTGTTGTAAGAAATCTTTGCTTCCATGGGATTTTCTAACTGTTAAAGCAAGGGAAAGTCTTTAGTTTCCATTTACCTTTGGTCCTGTAAGCAGGCCAAGCTTTGTCCTAAAGGATTCATTTTGAGCAAGATCTAATAAGGTTCTCCATCTTGAAACCCTAGAGAGATGAAAAACAAGAGAAATAGCAGAGTTCAAAGGTAGATCTAAAAACAGCTGAAACTGAAAGAGACAGATCTGATACCGGAAGCCACCATGGGAAACACCTGCCTAATGATGAAACAGAAAGGGACTGACAAAAAAAACAGCATCATAACATCACAGAAAAAAAGAGAAAGAGTAATGATGAAACTTTTATACATTATGATAGAAAAGAAAACTGGTCAAACCCCTTATCATTACAACAATCTGCAAATAGAATAAGAACCTTAATTAATTGCTCTAAAAAACAAAACCTCCAAATCTTACCATAACAGGCAAAAAGAACACACCCAAAATGATTATTCAAGCTAAAAATCAAACCTTTTTTACATGCTGCAGTCCTTGATCTAGAAAACAACAACCTTTTGTTGGGATGTTCGAAACGGGAGCAGAAATTGGGGGGAATGAAGCCTGGTCCGACGGCGCTGGAACAAACTCAAATCCCTTGCAACAATAATCAGATCCATATGAACAAAGTCACAAACTAATGCAAGAAAAACTGATTCTTAGAAGCATCCTCGAGCCAGACAACATTCCCCTCAAACAGTAACTCCCTTAGAACATCCCAATTAAAACCATATTCAGAAGAAACTCTCTTTTTTAAAAGATGAGGGAGCGGTGGTGTTGGATGACGATGTGAGAGAAGAAAGGGGGAGGTTAAAGATGAGTAAAAAGAAGTGGAAAGCTAACGTTAAAAGTAGACAAAAACAGAGTTGCAGACTCGACCGACCCTACCAGCTGTTTTTCTAAGTTCCATAAATGACCACCAAACTCCATGCACTCTAATCTCTCTCTACTTTGTGTGTTAAACTCCTCGTACAACCAAAGTTGACCGATAAGATGAGTACAATGGATTGCACTCTCACTTAAGATTTTTAGTCGAGTTTAAGATTAAGTAATTTTAAATGAGATTAAAAAGTTTAAGCTCGGCACGTCTTGTTAAGAACTCGAGTCGAATTCGAGTTTTTTATGAGCTTAATCGAATCAAGTGTTGACCGATATTCTTTGATCATGTTAGACTCGAGTAACTTTTATCGTCGCGTCTTATTTAAAGCTTAATAGAGGGAAAAAAACTTTGATACACAAATTGTGTAAACTCAAGCTTGTTAATTTTAGGGTTTAATGTATTAATTCAAGGTTTAAGACTTATGTTTAGGGTTAGATTTTAGGGTTTTAAGTTTAAAAACTTAGATTTTAAATTATAAAAAATAAAAAAAATAGTATATTTATATTTTCGAATAACTCGTGAACTTTTCGAGTTGGGTATCATGTAGCTCGGTTCGGTTCGGCAAGAACTAAAACCGAGTTCGAGCTCGAATCAAGTTTTAACCGAACTTTAACTTAATCAAACTCGAGTAACTCGTGATCTGTCTCGTCTCATTTAAGACCTTATATTCAACCAAAATCCACCATTAGATTTAGGGGCATGATGGTTGATTGTGTCATCAAACATGATAAATAAATTACACAGGATGTACCGTCTATTCCTTCAAGAAAGCCTACTAACCCTGATCCCTTAAGAACCGTAGGATTTGTGAGATTTGCAAACATGGATGACTGGATCCTAAGGACAAGCATTTTATTCGATCCGAATCATTTTAACCCGACCCTATCAAATCAGATTAAATTTACAAAAGCGACATCCACATAATAGTAATAGTATCATAATAATTGCAAGCTTTATTAGACTTGATATTTAAAATTTGAGTGTATTTTTGTCTTTTTAAGAGAGATGCCTCGTATGACGTGTAGCTTTTTGGACCGGGGAGGAGTTCGAGGTCATGACTGACAGACTGGGTCAGGGTCTACGCCCATCCCAACTAGTAGGCATAAATATTTCTAAAAAACAACAATTTGGCCTAAGCTATAAGGTGAAAGTGACTACATTTTCATTTTTTATTACTTTACGGTTAATATATTTTTAGGACATATTACATTAACGAATGTTTATAAGTATTTTTTCCTATAAGTCCCCAGGACGTAGCATTCATAGCTGTCAAATCCCATTTATAAAATATGAATTTAGGTTTCATAAAGCTAAAGATACCTTTGAAATCTCATTTCATAAAAATAAACATATAAAAATGATCCTATAAAGAAGAATTGTTGCATTGATGTGATGATCATTGATACGTACAACACTGAATCGACAAGACCAGTCCCTTGGCATTAGTTTATGTCTGAAATATTATGATACCATAAAGATGGCTTTGAGTATGAGGCCCCAAGTTTCATGAGATCATGACCAGGTCTTTGGATTGTTGGGTGTATAATCAAATAGAAACTGATCGTCATTACATACGCTGTCATTTACTGTTCTCTCTTTCAGAGTTTTTATACAAACAATGTTCACTTCCATAATCAAATAGTATAACCACGTGACAGTGGAAAATGTAGGGAAAGAATCAGACAATTAAGTTCAGAATCTTATCAGAATTGGCGTTTGTCTGATTAAACACTTATCTACTTATTTTGAAACTGAATATATAAAGAAGTGAGTGCCCGGAAATTGTGATGCATGCTGTATCTATATGCGAAGACTCCACCATTTTCTATCGACTGTACACCAGACTGACAAATGGAGAGGACGGTACGGGCTACAGATATCAAGGCCTTGCAAGTTTGAGAATTGTGTCACTGAGAAGCCAGACACATGGGAAAGAAACCACATGTAGATGTCAAATCCTCGAAAGGGTTTGAGTTTACGAGTTGGGAGGAATAGGATGCAGAATAACTTCACACCAGATGGGATTCAATGTACGACTTTGAGGCTGTAAGAACGGCCAATTCCACAATGTGACAGATACCATATTTTGTCGCAAAAAACAAGGTTAGAATGGGATGTAATGTAACCGAACATCAACAGATTATGAACTGCTTCCATTCACTTGGTTAGCAGGTAGCACCACTTCTTTTGCTAGCTTAAACTCTCAATAGCCGTCTTAAACAGACACGGGATGATCTAAATACCGGATATAGCTGTCAATGGGTTGTAAAAATTGGGATTTGGGCCTTGTAAGAAACTTGGGATGTATGAATGTAAAAATAGACATTTGGACTAATTTTATTATAGATTGGATATTGTATTATTTATTTGTTTATTGTTTAAGAGAAATATTATATATACACATATATACCTGAAAAATTTTAGTATTGTGTGTCTTTTTTCTCATTATTGTAGAACGAGAATTGAAAAAAAAGACTAAAAAGACATAAATTTTGTTTAAATTTGAGTTATAAGTTTTTATTATTAATTTTTCGATCATTCTGTTAAGACTAAACTGAAGTCTGAACTAATTCTTCTTATTATAAACTACTCAAAATATCATACCAGACTTCTCTTATGCTAAACTATTTGTATTTAAAGAAAATTTCTACATCAGTTATTGTAATCATCAGTTTTGGTCCGGGGAGTCGCCACCAATCAATTTTACGGTGCGATTGGAACACCAAAAATAAGGGTCTGCGAACCAGAGTTGGATCCGGGAGTCTATTACGTGTGAGGAAGGATGAACACCCCCACAACGCCCAAAATTGGCACCTATCGGTTACAAAATATTTTATATGAACGAAAATATTAACTAGGTATTTAATTAACATTGTGATCCCATATTTGAAGTAATAAAACTAATTAATATTAATAATAGTAATAAAACATTGTTAACGAATATTAATCATAACAAAAACATGAAAAAATATATATAATAATAATATAAATATATACATAATGTAAACATGTGAAATATACTTATGATGATATGAATAATAAATAATAATAACGAAATGAGGCACTACTATAGAAACGTGAAACAGTAATGGCAAAATTGTAGGAACACATAAATTTAAAGAACAAACAGAAAGAAAATAGGGACTGAAATATAAAAAAATGAAAAAGTTGAAGGTAATAACGCAAAGGATATGGGAAACGGATGACCAACTGTGCAATTAGACCATTTTTAATGTTATAGTCAAGTGAATCTGTGTTTGATTCATTTCACTCTGAATCCAGCGTCCCATGTTTCTTTTTTTCTCCTCTGTCTTTGGTCGCCGATGGAAGTGGCTCACGGTGGCCCGCCGCTCGCCGGTGACGGCCGCCGCCGCCGGAGGTCGCCGGAACTCAAAAATTTTACACTTTTCCGAAGCGTCCCAACACGAGGATTGTAGATCTGGGGGCGGTTTTTCAAAAACACAAGCATGTAAGCCTAGATCTAAGGAAAAAGATAAGCGATTTTCGGTTCTTTTACCTTTTTTTATTTCCGGTTTGCTCTTGGTTTCTCCTTTCTCTTTTCCGATTTGTCTCGAATATGGTGGTGTTTTTTTTGTGTGGTTGTTTTGTTCGAAATTTCTTTTTTTTTTCTATTCCTCTGTAACCGGTTACATGACCCAGATCTGGGGATTTTATAACCCCGATTCACCTATATTACATCCTATTTAGCCTATTTAGATCTGAAAATATAGATCTAATAATCCATTTTCTTTTTTTGCAGGTGAAGGGCGGTAAGGTCTGACATGGGCGGTGGTGCAGTGCGGCTTGGGCGATGACTGTTTGTTGGACCAATGGGAGGAGCGCGTGGCTGCCACGCGAAATTTGACTCGTCGCGCGTGGCGGCCACACGCCGGAGCTGGACGGGCAGAAGAGAGGCGGCAGTAGGACTGTTGGAGGGTTAGGGTTAGAATTCTCAATTAGGGTTTAGTTTTGGGTTGTAATTGGTGTAATGGGTTATTGGGCTTGTATATTGGATTAAGGGTTTAATTTGGGTTGTAATATTGGTTATTATTAATGAAAATGGGTTATTATAGCTGCCCCTCTTTGCTCATTGTTGTGTAACGGTAATAGGGCAAAGATAAAGAATAACCCATTTCATCTGGCACGGTTTAGGGGTTCTTCTTTGATAAGATAAGGGTCTTTTTGATAAGGTTTAGGTTCTTTTTGGTAAGGTTGATGTTCATTTTGATGAGGTTAGGTTTGTAGTTCTTTTGGTAAAGTTATGGTTCTTTTTGGTAAGGTTAAGGGTTCTTTTGGTGAGGTTATGATTCTTTTGGCCACCGCTTCTTCTGTTGGAGCTTTGACTTGATCTACTCTATCGTCATTGTCAGCAAAATCTTTAAAATGATAATTTGTTGAGTAGAACGAAAGTTAAGGTTGATCCGTTGGAGGAGACAAAATGAGCTTAATCTGCAGCGACACTCATGATGTTGCCATTTTTGGAGAAAACTTGATTTAATTGAAGTATAAAGTTGGATCTTATCCGCACCATCAACGGAGGGGTAAGATAAAATTTCATCTACTTGGATCCTATTCCGCCATCAACGGAGAAGCAGGATTAAACTTCAATGATTTAGATCTGGCTACACCATTGACGGAGACAAGATCAAATTTCAGCAATTTGGACCCTATTACACCATCAACGGAGAAATAGGACCGAGTTGAATCTATCCACTCCATCAATGGAGGGGTAAGATCAAGTCTGGATCATACTGCGCCATCAACGGAGAAGCATGATTGAATGGGATCTGGCCACACCATCAACGGGGACGAGATTAAGTCTGCAATTTGGATCCTACTGCGCCATCAACGGAGAAGCAAGACTGAGTCGGATCTATCCACTCCATCAACGAAGGGATAAGATCAAGTCTGGATCATACTGCGCCATCAACGGAGAAGCATGATTGAATGGGATCTGGCCACACCATCAACGGGGACGAGATCAAGTCTGCAATTTGGATCCTACTACACCATCAACGAAGAAGCATGACTGAGTCGGATCTATCCACTCCATCAACGGAGGGATAAGATCAAGTCTGAATCATACTATGCCATCAACGGAGAAGCATGATTGAATGGGATCTGGCCACACCATCAACGGGGACGAGATCAAGTCTGTAATTTGGATCCTACTACGCCATCAACGGAGAAGCAGGACTAAGTTGGGATCTATCCACTCCATCAACGGAGGGATAAGATCAAGTCTAAATCATACTGCGCCATCAACGGAGAAGCATGATTGAATGGATCTGGCCACACTATCAACGGGGACGAGATCAAGTCTGTGATTTGGATCCTACTGCGCCATCAACGGAGAAGCAGGACTAAGTTGGGATCTATCCACTCCATCAACGGAAGGGTAAGATCAAAGCTTGAAAGTCTTGAATATCTGATTTGAAAGGTCTTCAATTGATATCATATATCTTCTTTGCATTTTTCTCAAATGCACTGGGATCAACGGATTTGATATGCCTTTACCGGTAGCCGTTTGCTCCGGGCTAGCCGTACCATTACTCTGGGTACAATCAGTTGGTACCAAGGATTTAATTCCTTGACCATTCATAAAAATGGATTTCAATGGACATTTGAATGGTCCTTATCAATGCATTTTTCCCAAATTCACAGGGATTAACGGATTTGTTTTGCCTTTACCGATAGCCGTTTGCTCCGGGCTAGCTGTACCATTATCCTGGGTACAATCAGTTTGGACCAATCACAAGATTGGATTTTTCCAAAGGAATCGATTCCCTTTGACCATTCGCAAAAATGGATTTTTGGAAGGACATTTGAATGGTCCATTATCTTGCTTCCGCACGTCTTTGTCGGATCTTTCATTTCATCATTTTTTTGCATTTTTCATTTTCTCATTTTTTTTCATTTGCATTTTTCAAAATAATTTTGATTCACACGTACTGTCTGTACAAATATGTAAAAACGAGATCTGCATGAAAATTTGATCCACATGAAAATTTGATTCGCAACATGGTTGTCGAAAGGGCAAGGTTTTAACAAAATTGTCCCACTACGGAGGCGACATTGGAAAAAAATATTTTTGCTACTCCAAGATGGGTAGTTATGACCTGGAAACAAAATAAAAATTATTCGGTAATTGTTCAAAATTTTGGAGTCATTACTTGAAAAATCTGTGTTATTTTAGCCTTCTCGGGGCCAAAGGTTGGTCATCGTGTTGTTGCCCCCCTGATTAGGGTCTTTCGATCTCTTCTCTGGACCTGTTTATATGTACAAGCAAAAATATGTGTATCATGAATGCTCTTAACTTGATGCTCAATGCATGCAAAACCTAAATGCATGATGTTTAAATGCAAAATGCTTGAATGCATGCATGACATGATTTTCCAAGGGGTTCCCCTGATTCCACTGATCATAATGGAAGATGCTTGAAGTTGAAGATGCTTGTAGTCTCTATCTTCTGAATTTGGTCCGTTCAACATTCAACCGCAAAGTTTTACACAAAATATATTTCCATTGCAACTTGTAGTTTTATGCCCTTATAAAAGACTCTTGCTGCCAGTGGGCTTAGGCTAGCGAGATAGTTCACAAAAACATCTCATTGAAAGAGATGAAAACTACAAGCGACCTACTATGGTCAAGGTAGAGCGATATTAGGCATAGTTAATTTTTGTACAACCCAAAACAACAACATTGTCGCTTTTATTTGGTGTCTTCATGCTTCGGTATGGGATCATTGTTCATTGTCGTTTCAGCTGAGTCATCGAATCTTATCACTCCGAGCTTGATAAGCTTTTCCACCAGCCTCTTGAAACCGAAGCAATTTTCGATTGAATGCCCCACTTGACCTGCATGGTAATCGCATCTTGCATTGGCATCGTACCATTTCGGAAAAGGGGGTTGTACCGGGGCTTGATAGAAGGGTGATACCACGTGTTTATCATACAACTGTTTGTGTAGCTCTCCATAGGACATTGGTAATGGAGTAAATTCATTCTTTTCAAAAAAAATTCTCTGATTGAAATCTTGGTTTGAGGAGTTGTAAGTACCGGTAGCTGCAGGTTGTGTCATCGTTACAGGCTTGGAATAATTCACATTATAGACTCCTGAAGAATTCACTTCACTGTCCTTTTTTCCATATGTTTGCCTTTTATGGGATAAACTTCCATCAGGGTCAATTCTGCCACTCTTGATGGCATTCTCGATGAGCTCAACAGATAGCACCAAATCAGCAAAATTGGTGGTTGCGTTGCCTATGAGGCGATCTAGGATTGGGCCTTCCAAAGTTTGGATGAATATAACCACCGTCTCTTTTTCACTGAGAGGAGGTTGGACTTGTGCTGCTACATCTCTCCAGCGTTATGCATACTGTCTAAAGCTTTCGTTAGACCTTTGCTTCATGTGTTGCAAAGTCAAACGGTCTGCTACCATATCGCTAACATGCTTATATTGCTCTAGAAAGGCCTTAGCCAAGTCTTTCCAAGACTTTATCTGATAACGATTCAATTGATTGTACCATTTAGTGGCGGATCCCATTAAACTATCTTGAAAACAGTGTATTAGTAACTTGTCATCCCTGCCGTATCCTATCATTCTTCAACAAAACATAGTAAGATGGGCTCGAGGGCAACTAGTCCCGTCATATCTTTTAAATTCTGGGATTTTGAATTTTGGGGGTAACACCAGATCTGGGACGAGGCTGAGTTCACTGGCATCGAATCCAATGAAGGTGTCTTCAACCTCCATAGCTTCCATCTTTTCTTCAAGTCGTTTGCAACGCTCTTCAATTTCTTTTGAAGTCTCAATCTTTGGTTTCTCTGCTTCGATCAACTGATCAAGTTTCAAGACAAAATTTTCAGCTTGGTTGCCCCCCAGTTTGGCTTCTGATGTAGAGGGCATGTTCATGGGGCCATATGTGTCAGTCGACTGCAGTGGTAGCTTCCCTTTAGAAAGGAACACCTGGGGGTGAGCTTCTGATGGGATTTTAGTTTGAACAGGAGTAAAACCTAGCGGGTATATGGGGTCTTCAGTCATGTCGGCGGGATTTGCCCCTGGGTTGACAACAGACACATCTTCTTGCTTGAACCCGAGTATTTGTGCTAATTTCCCGAGCATTTCCTGTTGAGATCTTGCAATCTGGTCTTTCATTTCTTGTCGAGCCTTAGCTAATTGGTCTTCCTTTTTCGGTGTTAAATCATCTTGTAGATCCTTCTGAGTCTGCTCAATCTTATCCAATCTGTCTTCGTTCATCTTCTTCGTCTTGAGTCGGGTTTCGTAGGGATGTTGAATTGTCGTCTGGTCCAGTATTGCTGAGACAAGGCCCCCCGAACATTAGTCCTGATGCTTTAAAAGATGGATGCATGTGAATGCATGATGCATGACTTAAATATGAAAGTATTGATTCAAAATGGTTCTCGAGTCCACCATTCGGAATTTGTTCACAATTTGGAATGTTGTATTAATATCTAGGGTGCTAGATTTTCTCCCGACATATTTTAAATTAAGAACCAATCGTGAATCAATACTTCATGCTCGTGAAATACAAAAATTAAAACATGATTGTGGTAATTGATGCAAAATGGATGATTATGAAAGGTCATAATATATTCAAAAAGAAATAAAGTTAATTCACATTAAAATAAATAAATTAATTAAATTGCGAATACAATAGCAAAGTTGTAAATAAAGACATCAAAGCCTAAAACGTTACAGACAAACGGGCAGAATTTCGGCTTGAGGGCTCTAAGGGGTAGGCTTCTAGGTCTCACTATATGTGGTTCAGTTCTAGAAGGTACCTGAACAATACTTATTACCCTACTAAGGATCATAAGCACGATTCAGGGGGATACGTTTCTCTAAGTCTATGCGGAGACGTAGGTCTCACGAAGACAGAGGGAAAAATATCCCGAAAGCAATTCACCATCCTACACGGAGGCAGAACCTCACGAAGGAGTGGTTTCATGCTCCCACTTAAACGGACGGAGCCCGGTTAAGAGCTCATGAAATGGGGAGACCTGAAAAACATTTAAAAAATATTAGTAAATATTTTAAAATAATAAAATAAGGGATAAAATAAATAAATAAAATAAACCGAATTTATATTTTCAATTCATTAAATAAAATGTAACCGATTTTAGGCTCGACTCTTGAAAAATAGTCCCCAGCGGAGTCGCCAGCTGTAATCACCGGTTTTGGTTCGGGGAGTCGCCACCAATCAATTTTACGATGCGATTGGAACACCAAAAATAAGTGTCTGCGAACCAGAGTTGGATCCGGGAATCTGTTACGTGTGAGGAAGAATGAGCACCCCCACAACGCCCAAAATTGGCACCTATCGGTTACAAAATATTTTATATGAACGAAAATATTAACTAGGTATTTAATTAACATTGTGATCCCATATTTGAAGTAATAAAACTAATTAATATTAATAATAGTAATAAAACATTGTTAACGAATATTAATCATAACAAAAACATGAAAATATATATATATATATATATAATAATATAAATATATACATAATGTAAACATGTGAAATATACTTATGATGATATGAATAATAAATAATAATAACGAAATGAGGCACTACTACAGAAACGTGAAACAGTAATGGCAAAATTGTAGGAACACATAAATTTAAAGAACAAACAGAAAGAAAATAGGGACTGAAATATAACAAAATGAAAAAGTTGAAGGTAATAACGTAAAGGATATGGGAAACGGATGACCAACTGTGCAATTGGACCATTTTTAATGTTATAGTCAAGTGAATCTGTGTTTGATTCATTTCACTCTGAATCCAGCGTCCCATGTTTCTTTTTTTCTCCTCTGTCTTTGGTCGCCGATGGAAATGGCTCACGGTGGCCCGCCGCTCGCCGGTGACGGCCGCTGCCGCCGGAACTCAAAAATTTTACATTTTTCCGAAGCGTCTCAACACGAGGATTGTAGATCTGGGGGCGGTTTTTCAAAAACACAAGCATGTAAGCCTAGATCTAAGGAAAAAGATAAGCGATTTTCGGTTCTTTTACCTTTTTTTTTATTTCCGGTTTGCTCTTGGTTTCTCCTTTCTCTTTTCCGATTTGTCTCGAATATGGTGGTATTTTTTTTGTGGTTGTTTTGTTCGAAATTTCTTTTTTTTTTTCTATTCCTCTGTAACCGGTTACATGACCCAGATCTGGGGATTTTATAACCCCAATTCACCTATATTACATCCTATTTAGCCTATTTAGATCTGAAAATATAGATCTAATAATCCCTTTTCTTTTTTTGCAGGTGAAGGGCGGTAAGGTCTGACATGGGCGGTGGTGCAGTGCGGCTTGGGCGGTTGCCGTTTGTTGGACCAATGGGAGGAGCGCGTGGCTGCCACGCGACATTTGATTCGTCGCGCGTGGCGGCCACGCGCCGGAGCTGGACGGGCAGAAAAGAGGCGGCGGCAGGACTGTTGGAGGGTTAGGGTTAGAATTCTCAATTAGGGTTTAGTTTTGGGTTGTAATTGGTGTAATGGGTTATTGGGCTTGTATATTGGATTAAGGGTTTAATTTGGGTTGTAATATTGGTTATTATTAATGAAAATGGGTTATTACAGTTATTAACTACTTTGATCCAAATATCACTATTCTATTTGTTTTTTCTTTCTTGTCCTAACTAAGTACCATTACTATCTAGTATCTACCCTTTTGTGAATATATTTGTTTATACTATGAGTAGTAGGTAGGGTTCTTTATGAACCGATGAGTAGGAGGTAGTTAAATCATGCGTCGATCACATGATGGAAATTTCATTATATCTTCAGATAAATAAAGAATTCCCTATATGGAAATATGTCATGACCTAACAAGTATCAAATACTTAATTGGGGACTGTTTTTTATTATGGTCCATAACATTTTAGGTAAATTGATATTAATTTTATTGACGTTTCGATTTTTAAGGGTTTATTATATTAATCTAAATCGATTCATGTCGTATAATTAGTTTTAGTGGATAAATTATTTAAAAAAAATTATATATATTAATATCTCAAACTTAAAATCTATTTAAACGATAATAAATTTTTTATTACTTCCCAGGAACATGATATTTAGTGTTTTGGATTATTTCTGACATTGACATTGATATATATATATATATATATATATATACTGCAGTAAAATAAATGTATATGTTAGTGTTGGATAGTACATAAATAGAATTTATATCTAATTCGCTGATGGTTGAATATTTTTAGTTTGTTGTAGAGGTGAGGATTTGATCTTACAGATTTAGACGTAAAGTTTAGAATTTAAAGATAATTGTTAGAATTAAGGTTTAGATGTTAAGTTTTAAGTTTTTGGGTAATATGTTAAGAGTTTAAGTTTTAATCTACAAAACTTAAATTCTATCCGTAACGTAGAAATTATTCATAGACTTAATTAAATTTTAAACTACGTACCAAACATATACCTTACTCTTTAGACTGAATTCTTAAACCTTAAAACTAAATCGCTCATAAAATCAAATAGTTATCCAATAAACAAAGAAATTGAAAGAATAACTGCAAAAGGGAGGGGGGAGGTAGAACGGGGTTGCTTCGTTGTGAAACAACACTGTAATTGAGTTTTTTTTTCTGGGGAAAATGGATAAATCTGCTTTGATATTTTTTAAAAATACAACCACACGTTGAAAATAGATTATTTATTTAAATATTTGAACATGATTATATCCGACTAGTATATGATATAGAGCAACTTTTTTGTATTACCAACAAACAAAGAACAACCACCCATGGCTGGGACATTTGAAATTAAGTGTTCACAAAAGGTGTTGGTTTTATTACACTTCTATGGCACCTGTCGAACAATGTTCATCTCATGGCCGAAGCTCGTCCACACAACACAAGTTGTCTGTTGGAATTTAATCCAGAAAAAAAAAAAAAAAAACTTCTGTTTTCTTTTGTGTGCGTTTAATTTATGTTTATACTTCCGTTTTGAATTAGGTTTAGGGTTAAAATTCAGAGAATTAGAAATAACATGTATATAAGTAAGGGTTATGATTTATAATTTAGAATTTAAAATTTGAGTAAAAAAATTTCGTTCTTTAATCATGGTTCTTTCTAAACATTAGCTTTAATTTTTTATATCTTAACCCTGAATCGTACATCCTAAAAATATATCATACCTTTAATTCTTTAAATTGTAATCATATTTTTTAACCTTAAACCGTAAACTTATCATTTTAAAATAAAAGACACTAATAAAAACACGATAAAAATAAATAATTTATACTCTTAAAAATTAAGATTATAACTTAAAATTTAAGTTTTAAACGAGACCCCGTACATTTGTCTCATTCTCAGAATTCCAACTTTGATATTTTTAGAAATCTCAGACTTATCTCAATGCCTCACCCACTTCCCTTACAGGACATGGAAAACCTCAATCAAATCAAATGTCATGATGCTATACACAATTGTCATTTATTTAGCATTAATACTCCTAAGAAACAAAAGGGAAAATCATGAAACTTTAGATGACGAAAGAATTCTGAAAACGAGAAAGAAGAGGACGCAGAGCTGCAAACACAAATGGTATATTTCAATACCCTACGCATGTGCATTCGGTGATGGATTTTCTCAGATCTTTAAACCATAATGACGACAAGTATTGTCATATTTTGATAAACGGTCGTGTCTTTTTTTTTCTATTTTTTTGTCACCCTACGTTCTTGTTTTCGTAAGAGATTTGGTTGATATTGCATGAAAATGGCCCTAGACAAGACACAGCCATACACATGTCTTCAACTTGTAGGTTTTGTTCTGAGATTTCAGTGTTGGAATTTTTTTTAGAAAAAAAAAATGAATTCGTCTTCTTTGCAAATAAAACAAGTTTCTTGAAGAATCTTATGTTGACATCTTCAAATTTATTCCTCCATTGACATTGACTCAAGAACACTTTCTTGACGTCCTTTCGTGCTGTCCAAGTAACAATAATTTTTGTTTTAATTATATGGATAGATTTAGTAGGATTCTTCGAATTTTTAGTGGTTGAACATATAAAAGGATATCGATAAAAGGATGGGAGATTTTTATTCGATATGTTTTATTTACGTCTTGGACGAACTTTGACACTCAATGGATTGGCCATTTCACAAGATAGTCTAAGAACCTCGGATAAGTCGATAGTATTTTGATCGGACGGCAGCCATTCGAACTCGTGCACAAGGGTGGCAACCCAGAAGCTTACGGTGGTCAAACCCAAATTCTTTCCCGGGCATGTCCGTCTGCCTGACCCGAATGGAGCCAACCTAAGGTCCGAACCAAGCACAGAAAACTCCACCCCACCTTCTTTGGAAACAAATCTATCGGGGATAAATTCGAGTGGGTCCTCCCACACTTGAGGGTCCCTCGAGATGGCCCACATGTTAACTATTGCCATCGTCCCTTTCGGCACGTCATACCCATCGAGAGTCGTATCGGTGATAGCAAGGCGTGCCCAGGAGAGAAGTGGACCAGGCGGATGAAGCCTTAGAACCTCCTTGATCACAGCCGGTAGATAAATCATGTTGGTTACATCAGACTCGGCAACAGCTCTTGATCTGCCAACAACGTTGTCAAGCTCATCATGGACCCTTTGCTGAACATTGGGATGAAGCACAATCCTGGCCAGTATCCACTCGATCAGGACCGCTACGGTATCAGTTCCCCTGAATATCATTTCCTGCACAAAAACAAATGAACAATAAACAAATGACTGTATTTAGTATCCCCCGAACTCAAGTACTATTGGACATATAGCTTACCCACAGAACGGCAATCATGTCGGAGTCTGATAATTTATCGGCACCTTGGAGAGAAAGTAAAACATCAACGAAATCTTGTGTTTCGCCGTTTGTTTTAGCTCGGTGTTGGGATATAATTCGAGAGACAAAGCTGTTAACTTTAGGTACAACGTTCGAGCATCGAGCTCTGATTTTTTGAGGGTCGAATTCTGCTAGCCAAGGGAGGTGGTCGGACCAGTTTAATGTGCCGAGTAAATCGTACCCTTCATCAACCAGCGCTTGCAGTTGTTCAACTTCAATATTGGAGGAATTTAGCTTGTACTTTCGTCCGAATATTGAAGCCATCATGTTGTTCAAAGAAGCTCGTTTGAGCAGTTGGCGAACGCGGAAGCTTCGGTCATGTTGAGCATATAAAGTGACCATTTCGGAGGCAATCTCGCGCCTCTGAATCTCCGCACCTTTTATTTGCTTGGGACAGAAAAGGTGCGTCGCCGCGATACTCCTCAGGGTTCGCCAGTAAACACCGTAAGGAGCGAAGCCTATAGCCCGGTTGAACATCAAGCTATAAGCCGATTCTTTCACCGGCCGATCAGCAAATACAGAGCTGTTAAGAATCTCTCTAGCTACATCAGGGTTACACGTGACGATGACACGAGTGTGACCGAGGCTAAAGGCCATTAGCCTCTTGGCTTTGTATGCTTCTGCAGCAGCCGCAATCCGGTGGTGAGCCAAGGAGCTGGCCATGAGGTTCATGCTGCCAATTACTGGCAACCCTCTAGGCCCTGGAATTCGGTTGTTAACAGCAGAAAGAAAGGAACGGTTTAAGAAGCTGAACTTACCCCAAGCTGAACCGCCGGGGTGAGCCCAGTAGAGTAGGGTCATAACAAGCCAGACAAGAAAGATGATCAAAACAGACCATACGAAGTTTTCTTCAGAAAAAGCTCGCCACTTGGAAGCGAGGGCAAAGAGCCACACACACTCTATGTCGCCTCTCATGGCTGGATTCTGAGAATTGAAAGAAGGTGGTAGTAGACGCTATGTGGGCTTTAGAGTTCGGCTGCATTTATATAGGGAACAAAGAGCTTAAACGGCGAGATCATAATAACCATTAGGCATTTTGATAGATCCATCTTACGTGATCTCTGAAAATATTGTTAAAATATACTCCATATAATTAGAGTATAAAATTATATTGTACAAATACAAGATTATCTAAAAGTAAATTTTATTAAAAAATTATAATATATTTTATTTTTTAAAACAAGAGTTTTATCTCATTAAATATAAAAAGAGGTACAACAAAATATTTCTCAAACATAAACAAAATTCGAGTATGATGTTCACTAAGAAATTATATAGAAAGAAATATAAAAACATAAAAATTCAAAAAACGTAAATAAAAAACAAAACTCTCCCTTAAACATAATTAGGGATGGACACGGGTCGGGTCGGAATTTCGGCCCACCCGCACCCAACCCGAAAAATCACACCCTCCACCGTCACCCGACCCGAATCATTAAAAAAATTAAAGTTTAGGGATCTAATTGTAAAAATATTTAATTTTAGTGACCTAATTATAAAAAAAATAATTTTAGTGATCTAATTGTATAAAATATATATAAAGAGGGATCATTGTTGCAAATATCCCTAAAATATATATGGGAAAACTACACTATTAGTCTCAGGTGGTGTCGGGTCGAATTTTTTTCACCCAAAACCCGAACCCGACCCGAGACTACTCTTAAAAAAACCCGACCCAACCCGAACCTGAATTTTTCACCAAAAAATCCAACCCGATTGGACCGGGTCAGGTCGAAACCCGTCGGGTTCGGGTTCCGTGCCCATCCCTAAACATAATCTTTAATTTTCTTAGTAACCACCGTTAAAATATCTTTATGTCTATCGAGATATAATTTTCTATCAAAATACGTATTTATATAGTGACGTAAGAGAAGCGACGAACATAATCAGTCTTTTATATTTATTCTATTAATATTTTTAGTTACATCGATAAACTATCACAAAAAGATATCCATCCATATTAGATTATCGATTTCCCCTGATCAAGAATAGGTACACGAACATAAAACAACTACAAATGATATAGATGAGAATTATATCACAAAAACATATACAAAATAAACCACAAAATATACGAAAAAGGAAAATTTTAAAACAAAAAAGATTCTTATTATGAATAAAAATAAGAAATATCACTAACAACATGCAACCTACACCAGATTGATGGTCTTATATTATTGAAGAATTAAGTGTTAATAAAATTACCTTCAATATTCACTAATAGAAATAGTATTTTATTATTAGTAAAATGCTGATAATCCAAATGAAGTAATACTATTATTATTCCAAAATTAGTAACGCCCTTAAGGAATAAGACATTACAACTGAATTCTTTTTGTTTTATATATTTTAAGAATACCATGGGCGTGGCACGCAAATTTTAATCATTTTTTTGGTGAAATATAG
Organism: Abelmoschus esculentus; assembly: GCA_035048815.1. Taxonomy (NCBI): domain Eukaryota; kingdom Viridiplantae; phylum Streptophyta; class Magnoliopsida; order Malvales; family Malvaceae; genus Abelmoschus; species Abelmoschus esculentus. The sequence goes on along the minus strand of JAUCBN010000051.1, from coordinate 11,106,741 downwards.
GATCATACTCCTGAATAATCATACATAGTAAATATTAGAATAAATCTCGTTGATTTTTTTAATCTTAAATAAAAAATCATATTAACATTATAAATATAAAGTTTAACGAAAATATCCTAAAAACAATAAAATAAATCATTAATTAAATATGTGTAACATTTTTATTTGATTGATTGATTAATTAATTAATTTAAAAAATTAAAATAAATTTAAAATTAAATTAATATAATAAATAATAAAAATTAAATATAAAACTTTATGATAAATCAAATATAAACAATTAATTGAAAATAGTTTACCGTATTATAAATATAAGATTCATTTGTTATTAACTCCCCTTGTTTATACAGTCTATGCGCCGCCACGATTGCATGACGAAGTATGTGGAAAAGAGAGCTCCGACATTGGAGCGCGTGGGAACACGTCCATATTTCCTGGGATCTTGTTCTTCGGCACTGACGTTTAATTGTCGGGAAGCTGAAGAAATTGAAAAGATACGAAGAATAGTGGTGGGTTAAAATAAGATTAAGATTAAATTAAATTAAAATTATTATAAAAATTATTATTATCAGAATATTAATATATTTTTTTTGTATATATAAAATTTTTATATTTTTACTAAATCGATATGTATCAAATTTTTTACGCTTTTAAAATTTTAAAATTATAAGAAAATCGATACATATCAAAATTCTTATATTTTTATAGAGATAATGAAATTCTTATATTTTTTATAATAATTTCTGTTTTGTTTTATTTTTAGTCTTAATTTAATTTGTCTCACCCTAGAAATTCTCGTAACTAAGTTTAAGATTAGATTAAAAAATATTAAATTTTAAAATTTTGTTTAAAAAATTATATATTTTAATAATACGTTTTAGTTGGTTTTTAATAAGTTTTGGTACTTTATTTAGAATTGATATCTGATTAAAATTCTTATAAAATCTAAAATTATTAAAAGTTTTAAAAGTTTTGATGGATTCCGAGTACAGCAGGCGCAAAACATAAGGATTTTTGGGATTTGATCCCGTCGATTATTATTTTTTATATATTAAATATAATTATAAAAATTTTAAATATAATTTATTTTAAAGATTTTTTATCTCCACCAATCAATTTTTTTTAAATATGAATATATTTTGATTTCTTATATAATTTTTTTAGTTCCGTCTTTAGAGTAGATAGCAGATAGATGAAAATAAATTGTATTAATTAATAGTGAATAATTAATTATATAAATTGATTTAATTAAGTGATAATTGTTTGATTATTTAAATATTTTAATTAAAAAATCCTAAAGTTGGTTTAAAATTTTAATTTGGTTCAAAAAGTTATTTACTAAATAAGGTTTATATAATATTAAATTAAGTATCTCGTAAATAATTCAAACTTGATTTGATTAAAATTTAATTATCACTTTAATTGAGTTTGAATTCGACTCATGATCTTAACGAGTCGAATTTATTAAAATTTAAATCAACACAGTAAATTAGTGGACAACTTGATATTTTTTTTTATGTTTTCTCATCTATATCTTATACTAAATATGATAGTATTAATTAATAGTGGAGCGTGGCACATTAGAGAATAGAAATCTTTTGTCTCTTAATTTTTTTATGTTTTTTTTAAAAACTTTAATATATTATATTTTAAATATTATTTTAATTTTTTACATTTTAAACCTTAAAAAATATACCGTACCTTTAACTCTTTAGACCTAATCACAATCTATAATCTTAAACCCTAAACTTACTAATTTAAAATGAAGATACTAATAAAAATACGATTAAGAGATAAACGATTTACCATTATACCAGATAGGACATAGGGGTGTAAACGAACCGAGCTTGAACGGACAAGGGTATGTCCGTGTTCGTTTATTTATTTTTGAAGGTGTTCAAACTCTGTTCGTGTTCGTTTAAATTTTTAATGGTATGTTCGAGCTTGGTTCGTTTATTTTTTTTTATGTTCGGGCTCGGTTCGTTTAACGTTCACGAACGTGTTCGTTTATATGTTCGTGAACGTGTTCGTTAAGCGTTCGTGAACATGTTCGTTAAGCGTTCGTGAACGAGTTCGTTTGTATATATTCATCAACTTGTCTATTTAGCGTTCACGAACATGTTTTTTTAGTGTTCATGAACATGTTTGTTTAGCGTTTACGAACATATCAGTTTAACGTTCGTGAACATGCTCGTTTATATACTTTGAATTTAGGATTATTAAAGAACATAAACGAGCTAATAAACGAACTTATAAACAAGTATATAAACGAACATAAACAATCCTATAAACGAACTTATAAACGAGTATATAAACGAGCTTATAAACGAACATAAACGAGTTTGTTCGTGAACATAAACGAGCCGAACGCACTTATGTTCGTGTTCGTTCGTTTATTAATCGAACATAAAATATCTGTTTATACTCGTTTATTTAACTTAATAAACGAACATTATACAAACAGTTCACGAGTAGCTCGTCGAACACCCTGTTCATTTATACCCCTAATTGTACAAGTTCACATGGGTTTCAACTTTGAAGTTCCAACAGAATGACAAGTGGGTCATGTGGAGGCAATTATAAATTAATCTTTTTACTATTTCATTTGAAAATTAGATTTACCTTATATAAACTAACAAGAGATCATTTTTTCAAATAATTTTAGATAGAATCATTTTTTATTTAAAACTCCCTCGTGTGTCCACTGATGTTGTCCTGTGTTATCACATGACATGAACCTCTGGCATACACTGTTTTTTGTGCGTAAAAACACCCCCCGATCCACCCAGCATGGCGTCTAAATCTCTACTCCTCGGGAAACCATGGCCTGTCTTCTACCCACGTGGCATGTACATGACGGTGACAAGTCCTCAGACTCTGCTTCAGACTCATCCCTAAAACCACGCCTTTCATATGGGTTGAAAATGGAAAGGAAGAGTCTAAATACACTGAATTGCAAGTTTAATAGTAATTATATTATGGAATTAAAATTTATAATATTTTAAAATTAAATACTAGTTTATGTTTTAATTATATTAGTAGTAGTGAAAGTTATAGATAAACGTGATAAAAACAATCACAGAGTATAAAAATAAATAACTTAAAATTTTGATAAATTATAGTAGTATTTATTAAATACAAAATTGTATTAAGAGGTGGATTATAAGAGAGAGATTTAGGGTTTATCATTTATAATTATAGTGTTTAATTTTTTTTATCAAATATATTTAATTTTAATAATAATTTAAATTTTTAATATTTATTATTAAGGGTTAATTATTAATTTTTTAATATTTATTATTATATGATTTTTATTTTTTTAATCTTAATTTTTTAATATTTATTGTAATATGATTTTTATTTTTTAGTCTTAATTTTTTTAATATTTATTATTAAAGTTTTTTTTCTCAATAATTGTTACAACGGCTTAAATTTTTAATCTTTGTTATTAAGGTTCAATTTCCCCTATATATGTTACCAAAAATTTACTTTAAAATTTTAATTTTTAAATATTTATTATTAGATTTCAATTTTTTCAATACTTGTTATTATGAATCTAATTTTTAACATTGTTATTATGAGCTCATTTTTTTAGAAATAATAGTTATTATGGATCTAATAACTATTAGATGTTCAATTCCCTCGATATATTTTTTAATATTTATTATTAACGTTGAATCGGATCATGACAAATATATTATTTTTAAAATTTGGATAAAGTGATCAAAAATTTACCTCGATCCTATCCATTACCATCCCTACACAAAATTAAAGAGCAATGGTGAAAGATGACAGCCTGCCTAAGTCCCCTACCGAGTCTAGTCCATCTTGTATGTTATTATTTATAGGAGGTGTGACTACATCTTTAACACCACTAAGTCCATTTATGACTGTCAACAAAATATAAATATTTAAAAATAAAATAAATTTTTAAATATTTTTTAAAAATATTATATAAAAATAAAAAAACTTAAAGATAAGGATAATTGTCTCTCCCTATCTGGTACAGGTCCATACATGATTGTCGGTGTTTACGACAAAGATTAACTAGAATACTTGTTTCTGGGATGGAACCTTGATACACTGAAAAGACATACCCTGGCGACATAAGGTGGGTTCAACGATGATTACATCTACTATTGTAATATAGAATTCATTGTTGGCAGATGTATTCTTTGTTAAAAAATGAATTTGGATAAATTGAGATTTTAGTTATCAAAATGATGAATTTGTAAAAAAACTATTTTATCTTCTAAATATCATGTTGGTGATACCTTAATTTTCAACAATAATTTAAAAATTCGCAAAATAAGGCCTTCTAAAAAATTATTCGAGTAAACTACAACAAAAATCATTTAATTATAGATAAAATTATATTTAAATCACTTAAACAGATTCTATTTTTTGAGCCTAATATTTTGTCCAAATCCTCCCAAAATTTTAGACGTGTCTTTGAGTTTCGACAAATAATTTATCCCTAAAACATGTCTACCTCATAGGATTATAAATGAATCAAATAAATAGACAAAAAAATTTTATCTGTGTTCATTTATTAAATAATAATTTATTTGTATTAGTTCATGTTCATTTATTAAAATAATAAATGAACACAAATGAACAATGTAAAGGATATATAAGAATAAATTTAAACAAATGAAGAATAATTTTTTAAATATAATAATTTTATTATAAAAATAATAAAAATAATTTAAATATAAAATTAAAATATTAAAAATTTATATACTAATTTAAAATATAAATCGCAGTTCATATATATATGTGTGACAATTAACTCTTATTTATAAATTCCAAACATGATTTCAGAATAGTAGATTCTTGCATGAAAAAAAATAAAGCTTGTAATGAATCACCACGCCTGTCCAACACTAGGACAATCAAACAGACAACATTCACAAAATCCAAACTACAACCAAATGAAATATTACATACATGAATAGCAGCATCAATGAACAATTCCCATATATAATTAAGAAAAAACATAGTAAATGATTTAACAAAAACAGCCGGAGATTAGGTCACGTGGTAGCAGCTTCTGCAACAACAATGATGATGAGAATCTGATGGCTTCGGCTTCATGTTTCTAGCCAGAAAGAACATGAAATACAGATTAGATTAGGGCTTGCATGCATTCCCCCTCCCCTTTATTATCCTTGCGTTCAACCTCTGGATGGATCTTCCTTTTCATCATCCTCTGAACCATCTAAAGAACCAAATAAAATTTGCTCAATCAAATGAGTTCGATGTTATATGTGAAATTAACTCAGAATTCCATATATGAACAGGAAAACTCACTTTGTTTAGCACTTTGATGGGACGTGAACCCTTTCCAACTTGAGGAATGAAATTTTTGGCAACTGAAGGCTCCTGTTTAGTACAAAAATCACAACCCTTTTTGACAGGATTTAACTCCGAATCATGAGGGATGGGCTTCCTTTCCACGTTAGATTCTTCGTAGAAGAGGTCTGCTAAAGTAGTTCTCTTTCTCAGCTTACCAGAATCGTCCATAATGACATCAGGGTTAAACTTGATTTCATGCTCAGTAGATCCCTCATTGTCCTGAAAAGTATGTCCGAACAACAGTGGGTTCACTTCTTCGTCGATATTATTATCTTTGTCGTTGTTGATAGAGCATCGTTCTTCTTCCTCGTCACTTTCCGAGGCTGAGTACTGCTCTTCTTTCTGGCTAAAGGATTTCAAAGGATCAAAACCGAAGGTTCCTATGGTTAGAACGCCATACCGCCAACCACCCAGCACGTCAAACAGTGCTACTTGTTCGAGTAAGTCCTTTGGATTTGTGTCAATTGCAATTGAATCAGTCTTCTTAACGTTCCGAGCCATCCCATCTGCAGAAAATGGAAGTTTTCTCATATATATGCATGAGGTTGGATTTCACGTATTAAGTTGAAAACTTTAAGAAATCAAACCTCTGAGTACGTTATGACTCTTGTGCACCCAGTTGAAGATCTTTCAAACACAAAAACCCAGAGGAAAAGAACTACAAATGTTAAATTTAAAAAATGATAATACTGAGTAAGCAATTATGGGTGTGGTGATATAATTATTACCTTCATTTTTTCCGGCGGAAGTGTGGATGGAGGGGGAGAGTGGGAATATTGTTTGGGATGTGTAAGAGGTGGAGGAAGGAATTATAGTGGGCTAGAAAGCAAGGAACCGATAGGTTAAGGAGCTAGGTGGTGCCATGTTGCAAAAGAAGTGGGGCTTGAGGTATAGCCATGATCATGTTGCAAAGACTGATTCTTCAAAAGAAACAATGGTGATCTTGTTTCAGATGCTGTAGTAAAGGAAACAACGTTGACACTTGTTCCATAATAGAAATAGTCAGCAAAAGTGTCGCTAGAAAATCTATTACTAACCGATCATAAACAATTTAGTATCGTTTAAATAAATGAACTAGTCGGTGCAAACTACTTCATTTTAATTTTTCATTCATTCAAAATACATATGGCTATGTATAGATACATTTACATTTTCTTTGATGAAATCATTAGAAAAGATTTCAAAGGAGTTTTCTCCTTTTTTTCTCTTTTGTCACATGGAAGTTAAATGAGTTGTAAGATTTTAGTGCAGAAACATTCCATAGATAGTGGAACTGTGGTACCACCCTTTTGAATGTGTGGACTACCTGATTTCCATTTCGGATATGTTGAGGCTTTCGATTTAACATTTCATGTTGATTCGAGTCCTACTATATATAAGTGATCGTGTTTAGGTGAGATCGTAAGGATCTTTCTTATCTTAACCAGTGATCGAAGGTTTAATCCTCGCCCGAAGTAAAAAAAAAAGTTTTAAAATTATCCACTTTAGTGTTTTATCTCATTAATTATTGTAGATGAAATGGCACAATCCTGTCTGCTCTTTTCTTTTCTTTTCTTCTTCCAGAATCTATAGTTTTGCTTTATTACTTATCATAAGTCTCCATTGCAGCTCTGAGACTGGATGAGGACCATAAATTTCTCAGAGCTTCCACTGTCAATGGGGCATACCATATCTGTTACCTAACGCACATGCACTCACAAATCCATTATGTTGGATCAAAATAATCTTCCCATTGGCTCATATTTTGCTTTGAAAGATGAGTAGGATAGGACCACACAAAATTGATTCAACTCAGTCAAGAATAATATATATACTATGATTATTATCGACGGGTCAATTCAAGTAATAAGTAAATTGGTATCGTTAAGCATGTTTCGAGTTTGAGACCTTATATTAATAGAAAATCTTCACTAAGAGACTCATCCACCCAAAAACTACGAGTAATTGATTAAGGCAGGCCATGGAGTAATTGATTAGAGTAAAAAAAAATTAAATGAATATTTTTTATTAGTTGATCTCATTTATGACATCCCGGTAAACAGTAAACTGATAAATTGGTATTTATCTTTCACCTCTATTAGATTTGGAGTTCAGCATGTATACTCGTAAGGTATAAATTTATTCTAAAAAACATATGAATTTTTGCTTCTTTTTTTTTCTAGCTGTTGTAACCATTGATGCGTTCCTTGGCATGGAATCCTCCGGCTGGTTTTCTCTGGAGAGAAAGGTGAACGCCGGGGTCATGGTGAGTGCATGAAGAATTGTAAGAAACCGAGTTATTAACGCCTTGCACATTACTGTTCATGAACGCAGTCATAGGCTTTGTTTTTGATGTGAGATTGCTGTTGTTGTTCATCTTACCGTCACTTTCTCCGTCGCTGCTGCTGTAGATTTGGTAGTCGCTGCCAGTTCTAGAATAACCGACCATCTTTCCGAGACGATGAGGACTGACCTGAAAGCCATTGTTAATGGGTGATCTGATTAATTCCATGAAAGCACCTTTGTTTTCTCCGGCAATTGTTATAACCCTCGTGCCGACATCATCCTTGCCATGACCTTTCTCCTTTGTTTCGCCATTATTGTACGGTTCATTCAGCGGAATGCTCGGGTTGGAAGTCTCGCCAACATCCTTTTGAGGGGCACCAAAGAGCCATTCCTTAGGCTTGTCTATCGTTTTTTGAACCTCGACTGGGTCTTATTCTTGGGTTCAACTTCAACCTCAGCTTGAGGTTTCAACAGCGGAGGTGGGAGAGTTAAAGGAGAAGGTGTTGGAGCAGTTGGTGGTTTGATTTTTGGTGATTTAATTGGAGATTGCATGAAAGGTTTTACGGCAGCTCGGGAACTTTCCGTTGCTGATGTAGTTGCTGCTGTTTTCGGTGGAGAAGACGTTGGCCTCGTAGCGGTTGGAGTTACAGTTTGAACGTTCTTTACGGGGGAATTACTAGGCACCGAAGAAGACGTAGTAGGTTTCCTATATGAAGGCGAAGACGGTTGAGAAGCTCTACCAACAGCAGCAGGGGATGTCGGAACCGAGGAAACGTCGGTTGGTGTGGACTGAGACGTCCTGAACGCAGGTGGAACAGTGTCTTCAGGGTTAGGTGTCGGTGCTTGCCTTCCTAGGGATGCTAAACGAAACCAAGGACGAGATGGCGCCTGTTGGTTCGACATGATGCGGAAAAGATAAAAAGATCACAGGCTCCAATCTGAATACTTTAGAACTGATGCTAAAATGGGCACATGAACAATGACTACCGAAACGTTCTTATATAGTCCTCAGTAATCAAGGATCGATTACAAACACAAATCTTTATTCGATTTAATTAATGTTTTTGGTTCAATTCTTGTTAGAAAATGTCCTCAACGAAAGCCACCATAATCTGCCATAGGAGGAAGGAATGGTTACTATGTTACGGTAGGTATCAAAGGTCGTGCTTGGCAGGGTTTTCCTTTTCGTTAAGAGGGTTTCGTGGGAGGAGAATTCATGTCAGCAGCATCCAACATGGTAATCTTAATCCCTTTCTTGGATGAAGTTCAAAGTAATCTTAATTCCAAAGAAATTATTATTTGAGATTATATAATATTTTTTAACATTGAGATTATACAATAACTCATGATGAAAAGGTTGATAAAAACTAACTACAAGATTTGAAAAAAATAAATATGAATCAAAATCGAGTTATCCAAGAACATTAATCGTTATTTTAAAAATAAAATGATTAAATTTGAACAAAACTTAATCAAAGGGTTAAAAGCAAGAAAAATCAACAAAATAATAAATCAATATCATTTTGATCAGTTGAGACAACGATAAATCCAATTTTAAAAAACAAAAAACAAAACATCAACGTACTATAAAAAAATATCATAAAAGCATAGTTATTTTTATAATGATTAAAAACATTAAACATTTAAATAAATAAAAAAGCAATTATAAGAAAATAAAACATTACGAATATGAAAGATAATTGCAAAAAAAATGTTTTCCAGAAAAGTCGGAACACTCCATCTCGGACGTATTATATATACACATAGAAGCTCCTACTACCTAATTACGTTTTCACTGCAGAGGAGTATTGTTTGCGGATGAAGAATGGAGTTTTGTCCAACTTGTGGGAACATGTTACAGTATGAGTTGCCGCATATGGGTCGCTCTTCCAGGTTTTATTGCCGGACTTGTCCCTACGTTTGTCACCTTGAATCCAAGGTATTATATTCTTGAATTAATTTGATTATTCTTTTGAAAATGTTCAATTTTATTCATTGTTGATTGATTTTGTTTTCTGGGGTTTCCACCTTTAATAGGTTAAAATAAAGAGGAGACAGCATCTTGTTAAGAAAGAAATTGAACCTGTTTTCAACAAAGAAGATATGAAGATAGGCGGGTCTGAGACGGATGGTAAGTGACATTGTTCCTTGAAAGTGATTCTTATTCTTCACCTCCTTTTATTTTCTGGAGATTATTGTCATGATTTTATTGGATTATTTAGAATTTGGTTCCCTGGTGTTGTTTTTGCTTATAGATTAGACATGGTGTATTGTCATACTAGTCTTTTGTGGTTATAAATTGGGATTTTTTTTGGTTTCATTCTTGATGTGTTAGGATTATCTGTTCAACATTTGATTGTGATTGTGATTCTTTCAATTCAAGGTCCTTACTCGAGGGTTCTGGAGTAGTCGACGGAGGTAGTGAGTGGTGGTTTATGAACTGCAATATGTTTTTAAAATTTATGCATAAAATGGTCTAGAAAGAAGTAATGTTAGGTAGATGGAACGTGATGAGTGGGAAGAAGAGAACCAAAATCATGGCCAAGTATGGAGTTGCTTGGCAAGAGAAGATGGCCTACATTTGAAAAAGTTATATCTTTCAAGAGAAAGGCCACTGAGGGAAAGTTTTCAAGGGTAGTTCATCATTACAAATTAGATTGCAGGAATGATCTCATGTAGTTTTCTAATCTTTGGTCCTGTTGTCATATAATTATCTATTCTTGTTCTGATAGAATCATAGAAAGCCATGTAAAAATTGCCGATTGAGAGTAAGGTTGAAACTTGCGAAGCGAAGCCACATTTATGTTTAGGTGTTCTTACTGCCATCAGTTGACTATTGTTTGAGAAAGTCAAGTATGGTGCCATATACAATCAGACACTACGCTTACTGTCTATCGTGTTACTGTTGTTGCTTTGTTTTCTTGTCATTCTGTTTTAAACTTTCTCTCTGTTTTGTTGCAGCAACATGCCCTTCTTGTAGCCATGGAAGGGCGCTTTTCTCGCAGGTGCAGATTCGGTCAGCTGATGAACCAGCAACAACATTCTATCAGTGCTTGAAATGCAAGAAGATGTGGCGTGAGGATTGAGTACATGTTATCTTCCTTTTTTTCTTATTGACCTGACTTCGTGGGACATGATTTTTAAAACTCTCGAGTTTCAAATTTTCAGTTTCCTAAGTTGTAATTCTTTTAGGACAACAAATTTCAAAGTGATAATAGGCAGTGAAGAGAAAATGCGAAACTTTTGTGCGTTAGAGACAGAACGGAATACCGAAAACAATAGATTCTCACTGCTTTTGCTTCTAATTTTGTCCATGGTACTCTTAAATCTTTGTCTAAATAGTTGGCTGGGATTTTGTACTTTGAATTTCTAATAAATATGTGAATTTGTGAGAATAAATGTCTGAGCAGGAACAACAATGAATACAGAACATAGTAATACAACTGTTAAATTTTTCTTTTTCACTTAACAGCCAAGTTTTTCGTTGACATCCATCTCTTTTTGGTAGCCTCTAATTCTTTATCCCTCATCCTAGAAAGCTTATGAAACCATTGTTGATACTGTGCCTCAACTGCATCAAGCTCCAGCTTTAGTCCTATATCTAGATCTTTGTCTGCTATAAACTGCGACGAGCAACTACTTGGCAAGCAAGCAAAATTCAATTCTCTGACTAAATTGGAGAAAGAAAGCCCTGAAGTCTTCATGAATTCGTTAACAGGTAAGCACTCTTTGGTACTGCTTTCGTTTCTTCTTGAGTTATTGAATTCGTGATAACAAGTATCCTGAAAGTCTTCAGATATGCATCCACCTAAATCTTTATAGGTTTGATTTATATTTGAGCCAGTGTCCTCTGATGGTTTAGCATTCTTAATGAAAGCATCCTCAACCAATATCTCTGAAATGGCTGATGATTGTGACTCTTGATCTTCCAAAAATGAAAGACAATCATTATCGGAACCACACGGAGCTTGTTTGACATATTCATTGAGGCACGTGTTTAGAGCAGAGACACCTCCTGTGGCAACCCCCAGTGCTGGATCACTAGTCAGAGGCGAAGGTGATGAGGGTTTGCTGCTTGAAACAGAATACTCAGTGCTTGTACTTGCAGTGCCACTTGAGGGATAAACAGAGGGCTTCCAACCAGGTTGAAGCTTCATTATCATGGAATCAATAAACTCAGCTATGAAGACGACATCATGGTCTGTTAATTCTAGTTGTTCAATCATCTCAGCTGCAACAGAGTGTGCAGTATCGCTATCAAGGTAAAACTGGAAATGTATGTTTCTGACTTGACCTACGAAATAGCAGGTAACTTATGTTTTATACTGCGATCAGGAATCAATTCAATGTTTAAAGGCTCTACAAGCTCTAACCGTAAGAATCAGCAATGCGAAAGGTCAATGAAACTGAGTTATCATCATCCATTTTCCCTTTCAACCTGAATATGCTGTTATTATGCATTTTCTGCAGCTCCTCCACCGGACTTCGAGGACTCTCATTATTACTTCCAGCACATGGGCTTATAGAAAGCTGCTTATAGTTGCTATCTATGTCCATGGACGAAGACCCCGATGCAGGTAAGCTTACTGCTTTTGAAATTGGGTTCAGTAGTAGGAGAGGAAGTCGAACTGGTTCTTTTGGACTCTCTACTTTAAGAAATGGATCCTCCAAAAGCTCCTTTGCAGACAATCTCTCAGATGCTTGAACCAGACATTTCTCAATGAATTCCTTTATTTGTGGTTCGGCAACCTTACACAGGGAAGCAGGTTTAACACCCTGAATGCAGTTCACCAGAATATATAATAGCAGTCAACAAAAACAAAGGCCAAGATTAAAGCAGTTGCATGAGGTACTTACGGACATAAATTTCTTGTAGATCTGTGCTGGATTTTTACATTCATTATACGGATACTCGAAAGTAACCATCTCTAACATACACATTCCGAAAGAGTATACATCTATCAGCTCATTATATTCCTCTTCATAGAGCTCTGGAGCCATAAATTCAGGGGTACCGATTACACTCCGAGCAGTTGGCTGTTGCATGACAATTGCCAATCCTAGATCACCAATTTTGATTTCTCCATTGTTCCCATTCACAAAAATATTGTCACACTTTAAATCCCTGTGAATAATAGGGGGGACATGACTATGAAGATACACTAGCCCTCGAAGAATCTGCCTCGCCCAGTTCTTTATCGCCTTCGTATCGACATGTTTATGCTTCTTCCGATATCTGATATCAAAGTGACAAAATCACTTCATATAGCACAGAACTTACTCTGGAAGCACAACAATTAAAACAATCAAGGATCGTGCATACATCCTGAGACTCCCGGATGTGAATAGCTCGGTAATCATGTTAACAGTTTTCTTCTTGTCATCCACCCATGAATCGTGTAGCCTGATGATGTTCTCATTCTTCAATGATCTCAGGATATGAACTTCAGAGTACAGTTTTTCTAAATCTTCCGGCGTCCGCAAAACGTCGTCGATCCTCACTTGGTTCCAAGCAACTTCGATTCCATCGACTTCATCAAAGGCCCTATAACTGCAGGTATAGCAAACAAAAGCCTAATGGTAACCAACTAAACAATCATTGAAACAGTATATCCATATTGTTGCTAAGATCAGAGGAGATAAAGAACCATACACCGTCTTAAATGCACCTTTGCCCAAGACTTCATCAAACTGTAACATAAAAAAGAACATATGTTATATTAAAACATGAAACTTCCTCTCAACATTACATTGCTAACTTGTGAAATAATCCGTACCCGAATATAACGACCCGTCGGATCCCTTTCTGCGAAACCGGGTTCTGATTCAGAAGTATAATGTATTCCATCATTGACTGGCATTTCCAAACCTAACCCAGAATTCATTGCTGCTTAAGAACAAAAAAAAAACAAGGAGAAATTTTGTTCTTTCTTTCTTTATCAAAAATTTTGAAAATAATCCACTTTTTCTCCTTAAATTTTTTTGGCAGACGAAGGGAAAGAGCTTGGAAATAAGCAATGAAAGAGTTGGCTGTTAAAGAACCAGGATGGGAAGGTGACGATAACGTTGTTGTTGCTGGTGGTGGTGGTGTTCGGAGAAGGTTTCAGAGCCCATGGCGAAAGAATCGAATACCGACCGAGAACGGAACCGGCATTCGATCACGGTGTTCCGAGGCAATGAACCGCGTTTACAATTCATAACCCCGAATACCTTGTCTAGCAATCCCCTCATTTTCTTTACACCCAACCTATCCTCTCCAATTCCATTTTTTTTCTTCCCCAAAACCTCAATGCAAATTCTCTTACAAAACCAAAAATATAAACCAATAGATCAGACAAAAGGAGACTGAAATACGATCTGGGGTTTCTTTTTCCTTCTCTTTCAGACAGATGGGAAAGGGCTAAAAAGGAAAAGAAAAAAGAAGAGAAAAGCTGTTGGGATAATGTTTCTGTAAATGTCCGAAACTGAAGCTCTGAACAAACAATCGTACGTGTTTAATTCAATTTCAAGGTTGCTAAGTGCTAACCGCCTGTCGCCGCCGACCGGCTTGCAACGGATTGGATTTTTATTTGTTATAAAACCGCGCCGTTTTTTGGCGGTTCATTTATTTTATAATTTCTTTATCAAAATACATAAATGGAACTTTAGATCATATGATTATATATAAATTATAAAATAAATTCATCATAAGATAATAAATAAATAAATATTAAAGTAATTTTAATTTCAAAAATACTTTTCAAATTTAAAAACTAAAAAATTTAATTTATGTATTTGGATTGAAAACTGTTTTTTAAAAATATATTTTCTAATAAAATTTGTATAGCATTGTCTATGAATTTAAAAGTAATTTTAAAAAACAATGTTAAAATAGAATTTTAAATCCATTGTCTAGTAAAACAATGGGTTAATTCATCTGAAATATCAAATTATGATTTAAATTTTTAATTAATCTTTAAATTTTAAAATATTTTAATTAAAATTTATGATATCAACGTCATATCAATCATATTATTCCATAGCTTTAATTTAAATGTTAACTCAAATTTAATATACTCCGTTTTAATTTTCATGGCATATTCTAAAGAATTTAAACTTTCATATACTCCTAACATATTAAATAATTGCAAATTTATATTATTTTTAAATAATTTTAATTTAAGTATAAATAATTGTTATTTTTTAAACTCAGTGAGTATAATAAAAATGACGAGAATAAATCATGAATAAATTTGAATAATTATTTATATAATTCATCTTAAATTATATAAATTTTAATTTATAATTGATTCAAAAATTTAAGTTCAATGATTCACTTATTTACCTTATTTTATAGGTTTAAGGCTTCAAATCCCTCCAAACAATCAATTTAACTACAATAAACTAAACAAGCATCAAAAATATATTTTATTAAAGAAATCTCTCTACTTAAAAAATAATTAAAAAAATTAATAACAATCCCCAATTGATAAAGTGACAAGAATGTTGAATTGATAAAGTGAGCAGAAAAATTATTTTTTTAAAGAGAATGTTTTTCAAAAAAAATATATTTTTTTGCCAGATAGAATATTCAAAGAGATAAGTGTAATATTATGCAAATCCTTTCGAGTTTTAAAGACAAAGGTTATCAAAAGTTCGAGTATTTGAGGATTGATCCAAATATAATTTTTGTAGCAACATCTTTTGTAAGTATGAATGATAATCCAAATATAACTTTATTCTTAATTGAGTGATTGAAATATAACTTTACTCTTAATTAAGTGATCAAAATATAATCTTACCCATGTTTAAGTGACTCAAATATAACTTTTTAAAATTAAATGATCCAAATATAATATTACTTACAATTAAATGATCTCTTTTGTAATTTATCCTAAAAATTAATGATGTGTCACGTGACCCACCAAGTATCTATATACATTCGTGTATAAGTCCTTTAATTTTAAGATTTAGGGTTTATAATTTTAGGTTAAATATATATATACATGTTGTGAATAAAGTAAAGAACAAGAATAAAATAAGAGAATAAAGATGAGAGACAAAGAGAGAGATTTTATTATATTCTCAAAGTAGGGTTGTGTACAATGCTATGCCAAAATTCTATATTTATAGGCATAAGATAGAAACCCTAATTCCAATGGGTATTAAACCCTAATACTAAAGCCCATTAAAGTTTAACTTAATATATGGATATCCACCATAAATAAATATATTCATAACACTCCCCCTTGGATATCCATGAAGATAATGTGCCTCGTTAAAACCTTACTAAGATAAAAACCCCGTGGGAAAAAAATTCTTAGTGAAGGAAAAAGAGTACACACATCTTTGATACGCATAACATGTTGCCTCATTAAAAACCTTACCAGGAAAACCCATTGGGACAAAACCTTGGTTAAGGGAAAAAGAGTGCAACGCGTATTTACTCTCCCTCATGAAAATATCACATAAGATCTTTGAATCTTCATAATCTAATATTGAATACGATCTTCAAATGTTGAAGTAGATCATGCACTAGTGGATAAATCTTCCAAATCATTGCTTGAAATAATTCATTGAATATTATTCATCTGAAAATCATGAGGGACGAAACTTGAAGAAATATGTTTCGTTTTATCATATT
Source organism: Abelmoschus esculentus (assembly GCA_035048815.1). Taxonomy (NCBI): domain Eukaryota; kingdom Viridiplantae; phylum Streptophyta; class Magnoliopsida; order Malvales; family Malvaceae; genus Abelmoschus; species Abelmoschus esculentus. The sequence goes on along the minus strand of JAUCBN010000051.1, from coordinate 11,090,495 downwards.
TGATATATCCACCTTGAGATATAAATTTTGTATTATCTCTGTACAAGATAGTTTGCATCTTATCTTGTGAAAAATATTCACATATCTTCAATATATGTTTAGCCAAACACATATTTCGGCTTTGCCTCATGCATAACAATTATTTAAAAGTAATGATCTCGTAGCACTTAAATAATATTTTTGGACCAGCTAAGATACGAAGCTTCCAGATCAAATAATGTGTATATTGTGCTTTAGACCAAGAATATATTACCCTTTTCGTGAGGCAAAAAAAAATCTTTGTTTAAAGTAAGAGACCTAGCAACAACCATAAGGGTGATCAATAGATATGCGTATGCATGTAAAGTCTCTTTCAATATTTTTCTATATGTCGATAGATGCACAAGGATTTGAAGAGATCTCTTCACGAGTCTCAACGATATTCAAATCATCGACATACACAACAATAAAAATTCAGAGCTAAACCTCTTAATAAAAATGCTCGGGGAAATAATTCATATAGCATTATACTAATAAGTATTCAATGAGGCGATCATATCAAATACGCCTAAATTGTTTCAAGTCATAAAATGATATATTCAATATGATTGAATAATGTTCTCGAGAACTTGAATGAACTGCTTATGGCAATCTAAATCTTTCCGGAAGTTTCATGTAAATATTACTATCAAAAGGCTCATTCAAATAGGATGTAACAACATCCATTAGCAGAAACTAAGTAATTTTATTTATTGCCAGACTGATCAAAATCTAAAAGTAGTTGCATCCACCACCAAGGAATATATTTTCCTCATAATCAATTTCATATCTTTGTGAGAACCTTGTGCAACCAAATGAGCTTATATCTCATGATTTCCCCTTTTGATTTCTCTTTCTCACAAAGGCTCGTTTATGTCCACGAGCTTTACATATTTCAATGTACGGGCTATAGGCCCAAATATTTCTCTTTTCAAAAGAGATTTTAGTTTCGCCTCAATTGCCTCTTTCATGTTGGTCAATCATTTCTTTGTTTATATTGCCTAATTGACAATGATTCATGATCCACATCATCAAATAAAATCTCTAGTGCTATATTGCATGCAAATATATTAACGACGTCGATTTAATTTGAGTTCCACTTATTACCAGACATGACATAATCTATTGAGATCCCTTTATTATCAGGTACCTGAGTCATGTCAATGTCTCTGTTGGAGATCATTTAATCTCTTCTAGAGATTTTCATAATCATTGATTCCTCGATCAGACCATCATAAAATTTAGCTCCTTTTCTTTTTCGATGATCTCTTATCTTTGGAACTTACTTGTCTACTACGCTTTAAGCGTAAGTTAGACCCATTAGCAACTAGAGTTTGTCCTTCCATGACATCAAATTTAATCGAAGCATTCATAGCTGGTATACGTGACTTAGTCACTCTTTTATGGTCAGCAAAATATCTGGCAATTGATTTGCTAAATGAATTATCCTTTGAACTTATAGTTCACATTGTGTAGTACATGGATCAAAATAAGAAAAAAGATAATTCATTCTAACTTATTTCTTTCCCCAACTATTTATTTTCTCCCCCTAATGTTGGGTAAACTGACTCATTAAAATGATAGTCAGTAAATCGGGTTGTAAATAAATCCCCTATCAGAAGCTCTTATATATATTCCCAACAAAACTCATCTTTGTGCGTTATGGTAGAGCAATTAGAACATATATCGCACACAAAAAAATCTATGATGAGAAATATTTGGTTCATGACCAAAAACCATTTGTAATGGGGAGAATTTATGATCATTTGTTGGCTTGATGCAAATTTGTGATACTACATGTAAAATTACATGTCAACAACATTATCAAGACTAATTGTCTTTAGAAAATAATCTGGAAAAATGTGCTCGTAATTTTATCAACTGAGCAAGTAGCCTCGCAAACACCAAGTTGCGGGTTAATAACAAGGATACATATAACCATCTAGTCGATGCATCGATAAAAATCATAAAATATCTAGATGGACTTTTAGAAAAGGTGTATGGGCCCATATATATCACCTTGTATCCGTTCCAGAAAAGTAATAGATTTACACTTTATCTTAGCTGTTGATGATTGTATAATCAAATTGCTTTCATAGCAAGTATCACGTAAAATATTACCATGAAAAAAATCTTAGTTCTTCAATAAATGACCACATGAAAGCGTCAACAAATTTTCGCATCATAATTGAACCGGGATGATCTAACCGGTCATGCCAAATAAAATTATCCGTAAACATCTAGTTTACAATAGCATGAGCTTCAATTTGTACTAATTCTTTTGTAGTACAATATGGATGACAGTGCATGTAATTTTGCCAATATTTCCTTATTGCCTTGAATTATACTCGTAATATTGAGATAGTCAGCATCCCTTGACTAATATTCTCAATATATTTCTGTAAATATCTTTAAAATTCAATAAGTCTCTTTGCGACTTTGACGATCATAATATAATGTAAATATGAGATAAAGTCTCATTTGGCAATAACATATTTGCTCAACGAGCATAATGCACTGTAAATATGAGATAAAGTCTCATTTGGCAATAACATATTTGCTCAGTCGGAGCTTTCTATGATATTAGTACTTCCGGATATAGTACTCATATTATTTCCTTGCATTTAAAATGGAAAAATATGCATAATTATGCACGCTTTATTTCATTCACTTTGGGGAATGAAAAATATGTGTTTTGTACCATTCACTTCGGGGAATGAAAAATATAGCACATTATATCAACTCGGTTATTTATCAAAGATAATCTCTCAAAAGCTCTTCCGAAGCATTGATATTTCAGTACTTTGAGATATAGTACTCATATTTTCCCTTGTATTTAAATGGGAAAATATTTCTTATGCTTAAGTATAGTATGAGTACTTGCACTGTCTGCTTGGCATAAATAGCCACATTTCATTGTAGATTTCATTCCGGAAGTGATAATATTCTTCAAAGGATAAATTAACATAAAATGTAAATAAATAATATATAAAATAAATTAATGATAAATTAACATAGAGCGTAAATAAATAATATATAAAATAAATTATCATAAATATATAATAAATAAAAATAAATTAACAAAATAAATAAAAGATCAATTATTTCTTTTAGATGTTATAAGGAAAATAAAATAAATGACGAATTATTCTCTTGAAGGACTATGAGAAAAATTATCAATATCCAATTGAGTTGGATCAATAACGCCATTATTTTCGCCACAAAGAAAATCTGATTATATTTTCTTCAATTTATCATTCATAATTATGAATAAAGTCCATAATACTTCGGCGTTTGACAAGTACGAGATCAATGGTTTATACCATCACATTGATAACATAAAGATTTTAATATGATCTCTATCATTCTTGTCATCTTTATAATTCCACTTCTGGTGGATATAAGTATTCTCAAAAGAATCATCTTATCCATGTTTATTTTATGACTTCAATTGCAACCACAATTACTAACGTGTCTTTTATTCATTCCGCTATATAATGTCACATTCGCTTCAGGGAATGGAGCGGAGCCTGTTGGGCGATATTCATGATTTTTCATGAGCAACTTATTATTTTGCTCAGCCACAAGAAGGCAAGAAATTAACTCAGAATATTTCTTAAAGCCTTTTTCACGATATTGTGTCTGAAGGACAACATTGTTGGCATGAAAAGTGGAGTATGTTTTTTTTTCTAACATATCCTCATCAATGATACTGTAGCACATAATTGAGTTTTTATTCACTAACCATATAGTGAATTATCACGTTTGCATTCACTTCAAGGAATGAAACAAATTCAATAATCGCATGGAATAAACATCATGCTTGCATTCACTTTAGGGAATGACATAAATCAAATAATCGCATGAAATAATCATCGTCCTTTCATTCACTTCATGGAATGTCATAAATCCAATAATCGCATGGAATAATCATCATGCTTGCATTCACTTGAATGTCATAAATCCAATAATTGCATGGAATAATCATCATGCATGCATTCACTTCAGGGAATGCCTCCCATAAAAATTCTTTGATCAAGACAATTTTCGTAACTTGAACTTGGGAGAAGTCTATAGTCGAATTTTTCGACATAAAAAAAATATTGCTTCCAAGCAAATATAAACTTTATAATATTCATACTATTAAATAGTAATTGATCAACCAATATATATTCAATATATACAAAGAAGAAAAATTTAATCCTCATACGCGGCGTTGTTAAACCAGTCCACAAGGTCCTTTAAAAAGAACCTCCTTTGAGACCAGTAGCCTCGCAGAACGAGATATCCAGCCAATATACTTGAATTAAACCAACATAACAAAAAACATATTAGTTAATTAAAGGTTTAATATTTGTTCTAATATCATGTAATACTTAAAAATATATTTAAAAGCAAAAACTTTCACCATCAAAATAAATAAAGATAAAAATAATCTCAAATTAAATAAATAAAACATACCGAACTATCCACTAATTTGAATATATGAAAAGTTTAATCACCAATACTTTGTTAAAGTCTTTTTCGGGAATTGTCGACAAGCACCACGTGAATTGAGTCACTTTATCGCTACACAAACACCAAACAACCAAAGGTTTTTAATAAATTAAAAATCAAATCAAAGATCAAGAGAGAAAAATAATCGATAATTAAAATATAATTGAGGGAGAAGAACTTATTTTCGATTTATGCCATGAACAAATTCTTTTCAATAACTCCTTCAAGATTTGAACGACAAACACATCCGTTAGTTAGAGTCTCGTGCTGATAATGTGTTGTGAATAAAGTAAAGAACAAGAATAAAATAAGAGAATAAAGATGAGAGACAAAGAGAGATTTTATTATATTCTCAAAGTAGGGTTGTGTACAATGCTATGCCAAAATTCTATATTTATAGGCATAAGATAGAAACCCTAATTCCAATGGATATTAAACCCTAATACTAAAGCTCATTAAAGTTTAACTTAATATATGGATATCCACCATAAATAAATATATTCATAACAATACATATATAATTTGTATATAATTGTTTCCTTACCTTTTTCCCGCCGGAACATGCTATTGCTAACCCATTTCAGAGTCTTTGGCCCATATAAGCAGCCCTTACAATCCTTAGCTTCTTCATCGACTTCCTTTGCCTCCTGATTGTGGATTTTGAATTCCAAACTTCCCAAATAAATAACAAAGAGAAAACCCAAGAAAAAATGTTATCACCCATCACCAGTGTCACATATAATCCCGATCATACCGGTGACATCAAAACATATATAAGTCAATTCATCCAGGGTCGTTGAGAAGACGACTCGTTGAGCTGCTGGTTAAACATAGATACATTGTTAGGGACAAAAAAGGAGGGTGAAAAATGGGTCTGCTTACTAACAGAGTGGAGAGGAATGAGATCAAGCCAGGAGATCATATTTACACTTACAGAGCTGTTTTCACCTACTCTCACCATGGTATTTTTCTCCTACTTTGACTCGATTTTGGACAGAAAATATTGGGTACTTGTTGCATTGTGACTTGGTCATTCATTTCGGTGTCTGGGTTTCTTTTTTTAATTTCGTGGTGTTGTTCGCTTGCTTCAATTTGCTTTCTTTTTGTTTAAAATTTGACTTGTGCTTGAAAAATTGCCGTGACTCCATCTTGTAATTCATAGTTTTTTGGTCTTTTTGAATGGAGAAAAATGGGTTGGGAGCATATTGGTTCCCTGTAAAATTCAATCCGAATTAGTCGGCTAATGAGTCGGATACCGGTGAAAAAAATGTTATGTGAAGTGTTGTGTTGAAAGTAATTCTTACAGAGGTCAAGTAGTTACTTGGTAGTGGTATTGAGGATAAACAAAGTTATGATGACAATATGTATTGGCCACTAGGCATGGCCTCCCACATGTTGCAACTATTTGATAATTTTTAGATTTTTTTTCTTTCCTTTTTCCATTTTTCCTGTTCAAAAGTGGCTTTGAAGTTTTAATCCCAATAATGCATCTCTTAAGCCACAAACTTGTAGGTTCATTCTATTTGTTCTATAGATTAACTGCTAAAAGAAGAAATTTAGTTGATATCTTTGGACTCCCCTCGTATTCATTTGTTGGTGGTTTAACTTTTAAGACTGATCTCATGGCAGCATCAACTGAGTTATGTCTCGATTCGTATCGTCTTTCTTTACATTTCTTTACTTTGTATGGTTACTGCTTTAGTCTAATTGTTGGATTCCTAAGCGTATCTTTACTTCTTACAACTAGTTGTTCTGTAAGATTAACTTGGATTAGTAAGTAGAAGTAATTATGATTCTAGGGTCAAAATCCTCTGTTACCCTATGCATGAATAAATCATTTCTTTATCAAGTGTACGATCGATTTGTTATTACAACTTAATACCCCATGTCTTCATTCCATACTTTTCAAGGATATATGATGTTGGTGAAAACAGTACTTAGATAATGGATAGCTTTTGAGATGTTTACTGTGCATGGTTGAATCAAGCTCAATATTATGCATATACTTGGTGACTGTCAAATCATGTAGGTATCTTTGTTGGTGGAAGCAAGGTGGTTCATTTTAGACCGAACCGTAACTTAGATCCCTGCACCGAGACATCTTCTGATATATATGATCCTATATTCTCTCAATCAACTTGTTCGACATTTCCTGATTGCGGTTTCCGGCAGCCAAACAGTGGTGTAGTACTCTCGTGTCTGGATTGTTTCCTTCAAAATGGATCTCTTTACTGCTTTGAATATGGGGTGACCCCATCCATTTTCCTTACCAAAGTGCGTGGAGGCACATGCACCACAGCAGCCTCTGATCCTCCCGAAACAGTTATCCATCGGGCAATGTATCTTCTCCAAAACGGGTTTGGAAATTATGACATATTCCAAAACAACTGCGAGGACTTTGCTCTATATTGCAAAACTGGTCTTCTGATTCTGGAAAATCCAGGAATTGGAAGAAGCGGTCAGGCCTCTTCCATGATAGGTGCCCCCTTGGCTGCTCTTGTTTCTTCCTCACTGAAGGTTTTGATGCCAAGTTCTATAGGTGTGGCAACAGTTACAGCTGGGATGTACTGTATGAGCCGGTATGCAACCGATATAGGTGTTCGAACCGACGTGATCAAGGTGCCAGTCGAGGACATGGCTGTGAACCTAGGCTGGACAGGGTGTCACAATGAAACAGCTGAAGAAAATGAGACTTCTAGCCGACAAGTCGAGACAAATAAGGGAAACAGGTAAGTCTAACAAACTCGTAACTAGTGAACGCTGTCAGGCTCATAGTTAAGAGGACATTGAAATATTGAAGTTGAAGAGTATACATTGCTTTTATTTAGTGGAACAGGGATACTACCATGATTAAACACTTGAGCTGCATCTTTAGTTGAGTTTAAAAATTTAAATAGATATTTATCTAACTTTTCTTTGTCAAATAATTAAAGGTTAGCCACTGAACAGACGTTTACCCAATATTTTTATACTTAAATAAACTTTTTTATAGTTAAATTTTTAACCTTTTGAAAACGACCATTGCAGCTTCAACGAAAATTAAAGGTAGGTTTTTTAGGGTGTAGGATTTAAGATTTAGGATGTAGAAAATTAAAATTAGAATTTAAAATTTAATTTTTTAGAATTTTTTAACGGGAGATATAAAAGGAAGTATACTTAGGAGGTAAAAGATTTCTACTCTTTCATATATATATATATATATATCTGAGATTAACAATAGAATATGTAAATATTATTGCTTGAAAAAAAGTAAAAAGTGAATCTTAATTATTCTTTTTATCTGATGACTTAAAAAATATATATTTTTAAAAAAATACATTGTGTTAATAAATCTTAACTATATATATATATATATGAAAGATAAATCTAGAAAGGACGATAAGCATTATTCCATACTATTAACTTTTAAATAAATATTAAAAATTTTAAAGACGGAATTATTAGAATTTGGGTTGAATAACCCTTGAATCTTTTTATTTTATAGTATTTTTAGTCATTTTATTAATTGCATGTTGTAGGGAGGTAGAATTTAATATTACATTTTAAATTAAAAATAATAAAAATAGAAAGACTATTTGATTTAAATTTTAATTTTGTTTAAATTATAACTAGATCATAGAAATTAGAATTACGCGACATTAAATTATATCGTATGAACATATCATGTTATTTTTATTAGGTATATACAATGATATTTTATATTGTTAATAAGATCGAGACTTGAATAAAAAAGACAATGAATTATATAGTCAAAAAAACTTAAAATCAAATAAATAAACATAATGTATGCATATGTTGCCTAACTTTGTGTCCATAATTAATCACTTTACATAGTAAGATTTGCTAAAAATTAAGAAGAAAAAATAATCATGAGTAAAATTGGAAGGTCCGAGACGATTGAATGAGAGACACCATTCCTCTTATTGGTCCTAAAATCGTCAAAAACAACTCTACTATAATGCAAATCTGTAAAAAAATTAAATATATAATTTATTAGTTTCATATAAAAATAAGTGTTGAATACGAATATAATTAATTTTTATAAAATAAATAAATAAATATAAAGAACTTACATAGCTTGCGAACCATGACAAGCTGAATCTTTTTGGTTTACAAAGTCTAAGCCACATGATTGAAGGGAGCTGTAATTTTCGTTAACAAAACCAAATAAATTAAAATATCAAACGAGATAAAGAAAAATCGATATAATTATATAAAATTATATAATTAAATAATAACTTACACAATATGATGTTGGGGCAAAACAAAACCCACCAAAGAAACTTAGCAACCCACCAAAGAATGGGAATGTTATTCCCATGAAAATGGTAATGGCTGTATAAAAAACTCGTGATTAGAGGATAATATAACTCGAATACGAATTTTAAATAAGGATATATTTTATTTAAGGATTGACATACTTACCGACATATATATTTCGTGAAATGAACCGAAGTATTCTACTCGGTTTAAATTTCATTTGTTTAACTAAAAAAGATTCAATCATATCAAAGACGGGCATTGCAAAGACCTACCAGTCGATTGAAAGTTAGAACATAAATAAATAGACACATCAAATGAAAAGACTTAGTTGAAAGAACGTTACTTGGTAACTTCCGATGACATGAACAACGACAAACACATTGGCAGCAACAATGAGGCCGGTCGGTTTTTTTTAATGAAAGAAGGATGTTATCGTCGACTAGGTTCCCAAAGATCCGATAACCGCTAAAGGCAACCGGAAAGTAACACAATGCGACCACGATATAGGCCACAACCACCCCTTTCCACATCGGTTTTCTCGACGGTTTGTCCGGGGTTGATGGGATCGTTGCTTGTATCTCCAACACCACATTGTGTCCAGCAAAGGCAAAGGCTAAATCTCCCAATCCGCTGAAGAAATCAAACGTTATGGCCGCGGTTGAAGTGTGCCTTGGAGCGTAAGTCACAGTCGGCTGAACCCCTTTGTGAAGCGATGCTCCCCAAGCAATCGTCGAGTAGCCAAGAGACATCAGAGCAGCTAGAAAGGAAACGAAGGTGATGGAATTGAAACTGGGGAGGTGGGAGAGAAAGAAGTGAACCGATCCGAATATCATGATAAAATAAGTTGTTCTAATGTTATAGCCATCAGGATTGCATGTGTCGTAGATCTTCTTCAATGATTTTCCACCTGTAACCATGTAAATAATGTCAACTCCGATTTCACACAGACAGTTGCGGAGGCACCAAAATCCAGAGCCGAGCTTTTCGCCGAACGCATGCTGGCTCAGCTCGTAGTATCGGTCGAATCGCTTCCCAGGAACAATCTCATGCATCTGAACCATTTGCCATAGTGTATACAAAGTAATAATCCATGACAATACCATGATTGTAACTCCAGGACCCCTGTACATAACACACGAATAGTTTTAAACTACATGAATTTAGTCGAACACGTAGCAATCACGAAAACGTTTTCTCCAGTTTAAATCGATATGTATTTTCCAATAGTAACGCGAAGAGAATGAAAGATTAGGAACGAACCATCCGAGGTGAGACATAGCAAAAGGGAGACCTAAAACGCCGGCGCCGACCATGGCGGTGACATTGTGAAACGCTGAATACCACCATTTAGCGTTCCTGGAGTTGGTAATGGGGAGCCAATCGTTCAAAGCATCAACCTTTGACGCGGATGATGAATCTTGCTGCTTATCAGTCGCAATCTCCATTATCGATTCCTTTGTTTAAAGATTTGATCACTACAAATTAATTGGTTTTGAGTTAAACGGTGTTTGGATTATGAGAATTCTACTGGAGAAGATGATGTATTTATAGGCTAGATTACGAGTTCGTGTAGGATTATTCTTATAATTCCTACTATTTCCAAAATTTGGAAACTTTTGAGTTAATTATTTAGAGTTTTTATTTTCTATTAGAATTAGGAATTTATATGATTTTTTTTTAATAATTCTTATAAAATTTATTTTTTTTCATTTTTTTATTTATTAACTATGCACATACTTTTGAACCTGTTAAGTGGTTTTAGTGGTAATAATGATATAATTTAGGGTAAACTACTCTAGTGACCACTCAATTAATTGGGGATACCTATTTTGGTCACCCAACTAACGAACTCGTCAATCAGGTCACCCAACTTTGAAACCCTAAAATAGGTATTCCCAATTAGTTGGGTGTTCACTGGGGTAATTTACCCTATAATTTATTTAGGTGATTCGGATTTGAGTATCATGTGTACGGTTTATGTACGTTATTAAAGGGTTAAAAAATTAAAAATATACTAACTTGTATTCAGAAAAAATTATACATGTACTTTTAATTTTTTTATAATTTATATATTATCATAATATTAAAATTTAATTTAAAAAATTCAATACATATATTATGTAGTCTTTAAAATTTTTAATGTAATATTTTGTGTTTACGGTTTACTTAAAAATTAAAATTAAAATTTATTTAAGACTTATAATTAAAAATTAAAATTTTAAACTTTTTAAAAAAAATTATATTATGCATAAAAAAATACAAAAAAATCAAAATACATTTTTAATTAATTATAAACTTTCAACTGTCTTATATTAAATAATAATAGCTTATTGAAATTTTCCATTAAGTATAAAAGTTAAATTTATGTTAAACATATTTATTTTAAGTTTATTTATTAAAATTAAAATTTTAGCAAAAAATTGTACACTTAATAATAAAAGGTTAAATTATTTACATGACCATTTAATTATAGGGTTGTTGTCAACCTGACCACTATACTTTCAATTTTATCAATATGACCATTTAACTATTTCAACAAATAAACAAAATTTTGGTACAAATTTAAAGAAAAAAAAATAAATTTAGATACTTAGTTGAATTAAAAAATAGGTACTAAATTAAATCTTGAAGAAAGTTAATGCATGTAATTAGATCAATTAAATCTATTTGATCGTTTGTTCTCAATTTAAGGTTTTTTTTTTGCCCATATAGTATTTTTATTTATCGATTTCGTTTTTATAATTTTTTTTTTATAATTTTGACCTATAAACTAGTTAAACTGTATCGATATTTATCCCTTTATTTACAAAAACTAACATTAATCGTTTTGATGTTAATGACGATATTGACATAATGATCAATTATGATAATATAGCAACCTATATATTAAAATAATATCGTAGAGAGATAAAATTAACAATTAGTGTTAGAATCAAAACATATTTAATACAAATATAGATTTAAAGTTTAATATAATAAATTGGTAAAAAATAAAAATTAGATTTATAAATTTAAAATTCATCATTCATTATTTAAATATTTTGTACCTCGATATCCATTGATTGACTTAGTGATCAAGGATGCTCATCTTACCCTATCCTATATGGGTTCGAATTTTGATATGAAAAAAATTACAATCCCTCTACTTAATAAAATGAATTTTGTACCTCAATCTTTAACGTCACTCACCCTTAATTTTTGATTAAAATCTAATCATTTTCTTTGATTAGATTTAAAATTAATTCAAATTTAAAATAAATTTAATTCAAAGTATCTATTTTTTTTTTATGTAAAACATTTTAGAATTTGAATTCTAGTTTGAATCGACTCTATTGGCTTCCAATGTTAAGGACTGTTTTGCGAAATATGCTACGTAAAGAAAGTTTTAACCTTTCCCTCGTCATTAGCTCAGAAACCGCCTCTATCCAGAATCCAGAGGTTATGAAAATTAGGGATTTTGAAAAGAAAGGAGAAAAATTGGAAAACTGATACGATTTGGGAATGGAGATGGAGATGCAGGAACGAGGAAAAGTCGGGACTTTGATAGAAAAAGCCACGAATTCGACCGCTGCCGAGGTTGATCCACGCCTTCTGAAAGCAATCAAATCGGTGGTCCGGTCGTCCGATTCGGAGCTCCGAGTGGCCGCCCATACCCTCATGGACCTCATGAAGCGCGATCATTCCCAGGTCTTGTATCCATCCTTCTTCAATGAGTTTCTAAATAAACATATTTTGATTTCAGCAACAATTCCTGGTTTTCTCCCCTCGTTTAATCCAATCTTAGTTTCCTTACATATTGCATGTTGTGCAATTGGATTTCAAGAGTTATAGTCTTTATTCCAGATATTTTCCTTTCAATGATAATTCATTAGTTTTCTAAATTATGAAAAGAAAAATCCAAAGAGACGGGTGTTTAGGGAATTTGAGTTTATGAGACTTGTGATTGCAGGTTCGTTATCTCACGCTTCTTATAATCGATGAACTTTTCATGCGTTCTAAGCTTTTTAGAACTCTTCTGGTTGAGAACTTAGATCAGCTGTTGGCCTTAAGTGTTGGGTTCAGAAGAAATATGCCGCTACCAGCTCCTCCTGCAATTGCCTCCACTTTGCGTTCTAAGGCAATTGAGTTCTTGGAGAAGTGGAATGCATCTTTTGGGATTCATTACAGGCAGCTTAGATTGGGTTTTGATTATCTTAAGAATACTCTCAGGTTTCAATTCCCTAACCTTCAGGAGACTGCGGCCAGAATAGAACGAGAGAGAAGGGAAAGAGAGAGAAGGACTCGAGAGATTTTACAGAACAAGTTTGAAACGCTGAAGGCGAATTTTAGTTCTGTTAAGGAAGAAATACGGGCTACGGTTGATGAGATTGGACAATGTTTAGATATTGTTCGTACTAAAGAGGAAGGTATGCCTCCCATCCTATTGGATGATGAAGATTTTGTAGAGTTCCGTTCTGCTGAATTGAGGCAGATTCGTCTTGACTCCTTGAAGGAAGGAGAAAAAGTGCATGAGAACAATGATAACAAAGTGGTTTTCGATGCATTAAGAGAGCTGTATAAACTTTTAGTGACTAAGCATCTGGTTTCAGTACAAGAAAGGATTTCTCTTCTCATAAGGGTTGAAGTGGCTGACAACAGATCGAGAGATTCCATGCTGAAAGAGTTAATTGATATACGAAACAGTCTCACATCTGTGAAGAAGGATTGTGAAGAATCTGGTTGTGCCTTACCCAAAACTGCAAAAAATAACGAAGAGGAGGAGGAAGATTTCTGGGAGGAAGGTAATTTTGGATCAACAAAGAATGAAATTACTACTGAACCTGGGAAGCTTAAGGAGGCAGAAAGTTCGAATGCAGAAGAGAAACGTAAATCTATTGAGGATAGGAATTCCAAGAAATCTAATAAACGAAGTGAACATCTTGCTAAAGTGCCAGCTTCTAACAGGGTGAAAGCCAAAAATAAAGATTGCAGTAACTTAAGTTCTAAGGGGATAGAGACTCTGGGCAGTGAAAATTCTGTTAGGGGTGAGCTTTTGGCTGAAGCTCCAGTTCTCAAGTGGGGTTCTTTCTTGGATAATTGGGGATCTGTCTCTAATAGGGATACATTAGCAAATCAGAAAGGCTTGGAGCTTGACAATCACTGGGGAAGAGTAGATTATGATGCTGTAATTCCAGCTGAGAAAATTGCGGAATTGAATCTTCAAGCGACTATTTACCAGGAAAAGTTAGGAGAAATCCAACCTTGCCGTGCACCTTTGAGTAAAGGTGCACTTTGTCAGAGAAGAGATTTGAAGGTTTGCCCATTTCATGGTCCCATTATACCTCGAGATGATGCAGGAAACCCAATCAATCAGAAGTCTTCAACAGATAATGCAGATTCTGATTTAGGCTTTGATTTAGCAGAGCAGTTAGCAAAACAAGCTGTGAAAAATGTTAGGGAACAAGATAAAGAGGAAGTAAGGAAGAGAAAACTTGTGAAACAGTCATTACAGCGGGAAAAGCTCGCTAAAGTTCGGGAACACAATGAAGCTGTTCTTCGTGATGCTGCAGTGGCTTCAACATCAAGATCAGCTGCTTTTGGAGAAGACATTGAGGAAACTGTTGGCGAGAGGTCGGTGGAGAGAAGAAACAAACAAAGTCTGGCTTCTATGCTGCGGAAGAAAGTTACGACAAAGGACAGGTTAGCTCAAAGACTTCTAAACACCCGGGCAACAGATGCAACGATAAGACAGATGACCCAGGGTGAGGATGCGACATATAAAGAAGCCTTTCCCAATCAATGGTAGATGGTTTCCTATTTATGTTTGCAGACATTTCTTGAAGGGTCATGCTGTAATCCTTAGGCAAGTAATGGTCAAACAATTTCAACTTTGTTCGTTTGAATATATAAATCACCAACTGATTCTATATTCATTGCATTAATGAATCTATTTCAATCGAATTCTTCTTTGAGCTTGAGGAGTCTAGTTGAGCCATTGTGAATCAGGTATGATGAAGCATTTAAGCAAGAGTCATTGTATGTTAATGTGTTTTGTTCAGTTTGAGGTTTTCTTTTTTACATATTCTTGGAAATAAATAAAGAGCTAGATTGTTAGATCAGTCTTTTACAGTATAAAGGAGATTTTCCCCTCATTGCTAACAGTATTGATCAAAAATTCAACTGAGAATGCTTGATAAAAACTCCAATGACAACTTCATGCAGGTTGATTGTTAGTATGGAAAATGATTTTGCAATGTAATTTTATGTCAAAAACAAATTAAGAAGGCTATGGAGATATATTTTCATGGTATATCCGGCCTAAGCCATAGGATGAAGTGTCCATAAAAGTGTTTGCATCATTTAGATAGTTACAAGTTCTTTCCTAGACACAAATTGCTGTAATGTTCCTAACAACAGACAAAACCTGGAGGAACCAAAAGGTACGTTTTGCCCTTGTATGCAGCAAACCAGCTCGGACTTGGGACACAAGAATTAAGAGCAAGGTTGGACTTGAGCAGGTGACCTTCCTTATTAAACCAGTAAATATAAAAGTACTTCATGTTTAATACTTTAAGTTATTAGAACTTGAATCCCAAAGTTCAATTCAAGTAATTTATGTATTCATTTCTAGAAAACGATAATAAGTTTAATATTCGAATCTCAACATTTACTCCGTACTAAAACAAAAATCATTAAGTAAAAAGCAGGGTATAACTATAAAATCGAAACTACATTTTTCTCCATCCGAAACAAACAATGGGGCATCATGCTTTTACCATTACATGAATTTGAGCCATTCGTAAAAGGGTAACTTAATTTCAACTCATATGTGGTGGTGTTGGCTCCAAGATTTTTTTTCTTAAAAATTTTAACAACAAAAAAAGCAAATCAACCAAATTCATAGTTACAAGTACAACATATATCCGACCATACTAAAAATATTAGTTGTTACAAAGCACAATCAAAGTATATTCGAAAAAAGTTAGCAAATCTTTAGTATAGGATGGATATCTAGAGAATAAACTTAATCCAAGTCTTGGCTTAGACATGGTTGAGATAGAAAGAATTTGATGTGTAAATTCTAATTGTGATGAACTTCAGTAACTTTTCTGAGTAGTATAGAAAAAGGAGAAAATACAAAAGGATGATTCACTGTTCATATTCTAATTGTGAGAAGTGACCACAGTAGTTTTCTACCCTAAACCATTGGACATTGATAGCTCAATCATTGTTATAATACTGGTGCTCAAACCCGTGACCTTCAGAAATAACAATCGTTCCCTCAACCACTAAGATAAGATTGATTCAATGCGAGGATAAGGTGGCTGGTTATTAGGCTTCTGAACTAAAGCTCCATTGATGTTTAAAACACTCTTTTTTTCCCCTGTGGGTGCCGAAACTTTGGCATATTGTTTTTTTAGACCATGTTACATCTGCATGTTTTTATGTTTGCCCCTTTTCTCTGCTGATAGAACACATTGATCTGAAACTGGTCCCCAAGTTATACCAGTTTCTTATACAAGGAACACGGTCTTGCCAAAAGTAAATCTCCACTCTTGTGCTTGCTCTTTCGAAGACACATGGACATTCACGAATGGTTAGTTGCAAGAACATATGTTCTTAACCGAGATTCACCAAGTGATTAAGAGCTTAATTAAGTAATTAACTAAAAGGAGGGGAGACACGAGGGGAAAGAGAGAGAAAAATTGATGGTAATCCTAAAAAGCCGTAGAATGAGGAATGCATTCCTCTCACCATCCTTTTCTTTCATCTTTCTCCAGGATGGAAAGAAAGAACAAGGACAAGACAACAACCATGGGGATCGCCCAGGTTTTCACGCTTTTCATCATCCTTTTCTTTCCTCTTTCTCCCACTGTTTTAACTGATCAGGCTTTACCGTACAGGATATCAGTGAGACACCCCATCTCTCGACCACGCTCTCTCCCTCGAAGACCAAACGCTAATCCGCCATACCAATATCACCATGCAGCACCGAGACCACAGCCCCGGAAACCAAAGAAACCACTTCGCCATTACCCAAAGTCCCGCCACTCTCAATACCCAAAGTCACACATCCCTCTATCGGAGATCAAACAAATCCTCAAGGCACACAACGATGCTCGTGTACACGAGTCCGAGCCGCTCTACGTCTGGGATGAAACCTTGGCCAACTACTCTCGCAACTGGGCGATTAAACGCATCCATGATTGTCGTATGGTCCACTCTGATGGACCCTATGGCGAGAACATCTTCGTGGCGGTCAAAGATTATTGGACCATCGCTAAAGCCGTCAAGTCGTGGGAGAACGAGGAGAAGTATTACAACAAGAAGACCAATGCTTGCCAACGCGGGAAAATGTGCGGCCATTATACACAGATTGTGTGGAGGGACACCGTGAAGGTAGGATGTAGCCGAGCCAAGTGTGCAAATCATGGCATCTTCATCATGTGTTCCTACAATCCCCCCGGGAATTACCTAGATGAAAACCCTTTTGATTCTCACAAAGAGTGAAGCAACCCTGTCCCAGTGTTATTCCATTAGAGAGTACTATAGCATGAGTGCTTTGCATATAGACAAAGAGAGTTAGGGTTGTTTGGATGGGAGAGAAATCAGTTAGGAAAATCTTGGTTAGACTGAGAATCTCTCATGGAATAAAAACTAAACCTCTTGGGATATTAGGGTTTGTGGAAATAAAATAAGTGGGAAGTTTTTCTATGTAGTCTATACTTTCTTATTCTTGCTTTCTTTGCTTAATGTTAATATCATCTCTTGCGGAAGGTTTCCAACTAGCCTTGGCTAACTATTCATTTTATATTTTTTTTTAGTGTTGGGCAAAATTCAACCCGAAAAAAATTAAATTATTTGATTCGAAATTTCATAAATTCAACTCGAAAAAAATTAAATAAAGTTTGAGTTGTGAAATGAAAATTCGAATAACTTAAATAACTTGAAAATTCTAGTAATGAGTTTATTAGTTTTCGTATTTTAGTCAACTTTTTTTTAATTTTGCATGATACATTATGTATATCGGGCGCAAATCGTCTACCTCTTCCCCATGTCTCCATTTATGCCTCCACTTCAAATTAGAGAGTTTAGGATTTAGGGTCTAAGGGTTTAGGTTAGGGTTTAGGGAATTAGGTGTAAGGTGTATTTTGTAGTAGGGGTGTGCATTTTGGATTATCCGATCCGATCCGATCCGAAATTTTTGGATCGGCATTTTAGCGATCCGTATCCGATCTGAAAAAATTAGATATCCGATTTTTCGGATATCCGAAATTCCGGATCGGATTTTCGGATATCCAAATATCCGAATTTATAATTTAATTTAAGTATTTTTTTTAATTTGACGGTATTATTCATAAAAATTTTGGCTTTCGAATATAATAATCAACAAATTATTGAATATAACAATATTTTTATTCATGAAAATTTATTTTTTTTGTATATAACAAGTAAAAATATCGAATATAACAATATTTATATGTATAAAAAAATTAAATTTTCAGATATCGGATAATCGAATATCCGATCCGATTGTAAAATACATATCCGTATCCGATCCGAAATTTTCGGATATCTAAAAAATAAAATTCGGATCGGATCAAAAGATAATCGGATCGGATCAGTCGGATCGGATTTTTTTGCACACCCCTATTTTTTAGAGCGTAGGGTTTAGGATTTAGGATATAGAAAATAAGGGTTAGGGTTTAAAATTTATTTTTTTTTAAATTTCAATGGAGGCATGAAATGAGGCATGAAAATGAGGTAGATAATTTTTACTCATGTATATCATATGTAAAAATATGAAGAAATAGATATGTATATTATATATGCATATAGAAAGTCATTAAAATTTCAATCAATTTGTGTATCGCTTAATCCTAAGTATATTGTCACGCCCCTGGAGTTTCAACCGAGACATGCGGCCTTAGACGCCCCTTTTTATGAGAATAGGCGCCTAAGTTACGCCTATCTAGTCCAAGTCGACAGCTTGGACTATGACGGAAACGTGAATGCTCGAGAAATAGAAAATAAAGAAAGAGATTGTGGTTGTAACCCGGGCGATAGCCCGACACTTTTATTGAATGTCGAAAAACGTCGAGAAAACAAAGTAAGTGACTTGAGAGCAAAACTCAAGGCTAAGTAAATAATGAGGTGGGGGTAAGCCTCTTTATATAGCCCCCTCTATGTTCCTAGTTCTAATCTAACTAGGATTCCTAGTCCTTCAAGGCTTAAAACTCCTTGATTCCTAATGTGGACGAACTCCTCCATGGAGTTAAACTCTAAGGCTTCTTAGGTGCCTTTACTTGGGCCCTAAGGTGCGACGGGCTTGCTCCTGATGCGCGGTAGGACTGGCCCCGATGGTCTTCTCGGATGCAACCCTTAGTTACATGGGGACTCAGCACCCTTGGTGCGGACTGAATTGGCGCCCATGGTGCGTACGGGATTGGCACCCACGGTGCGTGCGTGTCCGCCACCTAGGGTGCGTGCGTGACCGGCACTCGTGGTGCGGGCATGACCGGCACCCGTGGTGCGGGCGTGACCGGTACCCGTGATGCAACTATGACAGGCACCCGTGGTGCGTCCATGACCGACACCTGTGGTGCGGGTATGACCGGCATCCTTGGTGCGGGTACCCTCGGACCCCGTGGTGCCGAGGGGCTTGGCTCGGACAACCTCGGCTTTGATGGTA
Organism: Abelmoschus esculentus; assembly: GCA_035048815.1. Taxonomy (NCBI): domain Eukaryota; kingdom Viridiplantae; phylum Streptophyta; class Magnoliopsida; order Malvales; family Malvaceae; genus Abelmoschus; species Abelmoschus esculentus. The sequence goes on along the minus strand of JAUCBN010000051.1, from coordinate 11,071,045 downwards.
CCGAGGGGCTTCGTTCGGACAACCTCGGCCCAAGTGGTGTCGAGGGGCTTGGCTCGGACAACCTCGGTCTCGATGGTGCCGAGGGACTTGGCTCGGACAACCTCGGCCTCGATGGTGCCGAGGGGCTTGGCTTGGACAACCTCGGCCTCGATGGTGCCGAGGGATTTGGCCCTCGTGGGCTTGACCCTTTGGGTGCGGAGTGATGCATTCTCCAAGTATGCGGGTTGGCTAAGAGTTTGGGCGGGTTTTACCCCTTGGTGCGCGGAAAGTTTGGGCTCAAAATAGTGGTCTGTGACATTCTCCCCTACTGGTTCTAGCGACGTCCTCGTCGCTTGTCCAATGTGATATCGGCTTACTTGAATTTTCAATTGCCAAATTTTCTCGGCTAATTCCCAACTTCCTTTGTTATTTGGAAGTCCTTCCCATAAGACGAGGTATTCATGCCTTGGTTTTTGTCCCGGTCTTTGAATGACCCGTTCTGCTTGTATGTCCCAAGCTATGTTCTCGTAAGAGATTTTCACTCCAACTTGTGTTTGGTGTGTTTTGACTTGGTATGGGTGTGATTTATTCTTTTGGAAGGATTTTAGTGAACTCACATGGAATACCGGATGAGCTTGAATTACTGTGGGTAAATCTAGATGATAAGTTCTGTTGCCCACTCGTTTTAAGACTTTGAATGGGCCCTCGTATCTCTGCACAAGCTTCTTGTGCACGGTGGGATTTTGTAGGATCCCGGTCAACTTGGCAAGGACTAAGTCCCCAGCTTGATAGCTGATGTCCCTTCGTTTTGTGTTCGCCCATCTCTTTGTCTGCTCTTTCCCCTTTGTCCCAGATTTGTGAGTTATTTGCTTTGGTTCGTCATGCTTGTTTGCATGTACGTTAAGCGGGGAAGATTGATTGGGAATTGTCGATGATGGTAACAATTCCTTGAAGTCCTTTATTATGATTTGTGGGACTGTTTGTGGCACAAGTTTCAACTTGTGATCGACTTCTTCTTCCCGTGTAGAAATTTCGGGTGACTTGAGGGATGTCTCGTCTTGGAGTCCAACTATGACTTGTTCCACTTCTAACGAGACTTTCTTTGGTTCGATTGGGTCATCATGTATCAGTGTTGTGACGGATGGTTGTGCTTCATCATCTACCTCTTTGCTAAATTGGATGGTTGACATTACTTTTCCTTTAACCCCAAGCATTCTTTTTGTCGGTACCAAGCAAGGGTGTTGAGGGTCAAGTATGTGCAAACAACTTGCAAACAGGACGGGCACGGCCCTAATTCGATCAAGGAAATCAATCCCGATCACAAAGTTAAAATCATCAAGTGGTATTACACTTATTGATTCCTTGCCAGACCAATTGCCGATCTTGAGATGGACTCCTTTCGCTAATCCCACGATTGGTGTGTCCTTGGAATTAATGGTTTTAACGAACCTATTGGCCTTTTGAACATAAAGGTCAAGCTTCTCAGCAGTTTGTTTTGACATAAACAAGTTGGATGCACCAGTGTCTACTAAGGCATTCAATCTTCTGCCTGCCACAACGACATCTACGTACATCAAACCTTTCTTGAACTTTTCCTTATTTTCCATGGAGCTAAGGATAGAGTTTAAGTTGACAATTTCCTCTTCGCATTCGTCCTTTTGAATGGCTGCAGCTTTTCCGAGTTGTGGACAATCTCTTTTCATGTGATTGCCTCCACAATTGTAACAACTAAAGTTGTTATTCTTTTCTCACGGCTTACGAAGTTTAACATCTTCGCTGGTTTGCGCCTTGGACCCTTCAGTGGTATGCATGTCCTGTCCCTTTCCGCCATTACTTTTACGTCTTGTCTTATCGGATTTCTCAAATTCAAATTCTGCAAAAGAGTCAGCTACGTCCATTGCCTTGGACAAATTTTGGACCCCCATTCGGTGCAATTTCATTTTTGCCCAACGTTGCAAATCGTTTTTGAAAGTAAAGAGGGCATCGGCTTCACTCATGTTATGAATTTGAAGCCTGAGTTCGGTGAATTTGTTGACGTATTCACGGATTGACCCGTCATGCTTCAGTTGATGAAGTTTTTCTCGGGCTTCTTCTTGTGCATTCTTCGGGTAAAAATGCTCTTTGAATTCATCTTGGAATTCTTTCCAAGTTTTGGTTGGGATTTGACCGTCCTTTGATTGGGAACACTTATGTCGCCACCATAAAAGCGCGGCGTCTACTAAGTAGACAGAAGCAGTATTCACTTTTGTGTTCTCATCTTCGATGCCCGTGAGTCGAAAATACTGTTTCAAACTCCACACGAAGTTGTCCACTTCCTGAGCGTCCCTTGCTCCTTTGAACTCCTTCGGTTTTGGCACATCGATCCTGGGTTTAGCCATTGTTGCTTCTCCCACCATATTGGTTATTACGGCATTCTTGTAGAGGGATAGCTCGGCCTTGAGCTTTTTAATTTCCCCCAACAGTTCTACTTTAATCGCCTCCATTGCGACTTCAAGTGATTCATCTTGCAGGGTCAATTTTTCGTAGGTTTGGTTGAGGAGATCTTAGACTTCCTCGTTGACATCTTGTTTGAGAGGATAGATTTTGGCTTCTAGTTCCTTAAGGCGATCGTTGACAACGTCTAGAGAATTCGTCGATTCCTTTGAATTGGATTCGAGTCGATTTACCTTATCCTCAAGACTTGTGAGTCGATCCTTTGAGGCCGCCACCTTCTTATTCGCTGTTTGAATTTCTGTGGCCTTTGTGGTCGTCCCTATCTCATCTTTTCGGTTCATATCGAGCGAATAACCTCGCTCTGATACCACTTGTCACGCCCCTGGAGTTTCAACCGGGACATGTGGCCTTAGACGCCCCTTTTTATGAGAATAGGCGCCTAAGTTACGCCTATCTGGTCCAAGCCGACGGCTTAGACTATGACGGAAACGTGAATGCTCGAGAAATAGAAAATAAAGAAAGAGATTGGTGCGCGGAAAGTTTGGGCTCAAAATAGTGGTCCGTGACAATATGCATATAGAAATATATATGTGCAACACATATATATAAGGAAATATATGTGTACAATTAAATTTGTACAAAATCTCAAAAACTTGAACCAATTTGACTCGAAATTCATAAACTCAACTTAAAAAAAATCCAATAAAATTTGAATCGTAAAATAAGACTTGCAAACTCGAATAACTCAAAAAAAATTACTCGACTTGATCGAATGCCCATGCCTACTCTTTTGTTTATTTGTTTAATAAAAAATTTGAGGATACAAAGAGTAAATTAAACTCTCCCGAAAGATCAATATGGGTTTAAATTGGGGTTCCTTGCAGTACGGTACCTTGGTGTGCCTTTAGTTATCAAAAGGTTATCTTATAATGACTGTGAAAGTTTAATTCAGAAAATAATGCAAAAAATAAAGAGTTGGCCGGTAAAATTTTTGTCCTTTGTTGATAGAATTCAGTTTATTTAAGTTGTGATTTTCGGTTTACAAAATTATTGGTGTCGAATATTTATTCTGTCAAAAAAAGTTATTACAAGAATAAACCAACTTTATAGTTCCTTCTTTTGAAAAGGCATAGATGGTAGTGGAAAAGGAGCAAAGATAAAATGGGATCTTATAAACATATAAATTTGCATAACTTTAAAAAAAATTTAACTTGACTCAATCGAGTGCTCAGCCCTACCCACAAGAAAGGGTTTCACTGAAAAAATATATCAAAACCTCATTTCACCACATTCTTCCCTAAGACACCATATAAAGTGACTATGTATAAATTCAGGAAGAATGGGGTTCTATAAGCTAAAACATCAACATTTATCATTCAACAAATCTCAAAACTCGGTATAGGCAAACTAGAAGTTTATTAAAGAAAGCTAACAGGGTTTCAGGCTCAGCTTTATAAGAACCAAGTCATACAATATTAAACATAACAAGAAAAATATACACATTTCTGGGTTTGACAAAAAGGAACACTCCTTAGCAAGACAATACGACGTTATATGAAGCCTCACCCTACTACATTGGTTATTTCATTTCTTTGCAAGCAACTTCTTTGGAAGCTTATCAAAAGGGATAGATTTTAGCAAGAAAAGACGAGCAGCTCGCTCTTGCAATGTACCACCGCACTTTAGCCCGCGTGCCTGCAGTTCAGATTTCAGCCTCTCCAATCCAAGAACCTTCAGAAATGATAAAAAAGTTAATGACGTATCGTACTGCCATTAAGCATTAGAAAAGCATCGGCATCACCATGAGACCAATGACAATTCAATTCATATGCTGATTTTAATTTCACAACATTATATCTTTTCTTCAATAATTCAACTTGAAAGGTCCAACAACATTTTTTACAAGAACATGAAAACAAAGCTTAAATAACATCAAAAAGCTATAAAATTGCAACAAACTACAAACTGTTGAAATCCTATATCATCTGCATATGCAATCATAGAGTTCGTTGAAAGTAGTATTTTTCTTAACCGGTTAGATGCATCAAAGGTATTGATCTTTATTAGTATTTAGCCTAGGAAACAGGAAAAGAACATCAAGTGTTCAACCATACCTCCATCTCTTCAGAAGAATTGAAGTCATCAAAGTTCAATGGCTTTTCTGGTTCTGTAATGTTGGCATTTGAAATTACTGTTTCTTTGTGACCTTCTGTTTCCGGGTTTGAAGAGCAATTGACTTCATTATTAACTTCACTTCCAACTCCTCCATTTTCTGCAACTGGATTAGTTCCATTATGTTCCAGCATCTCAGCTTGAACTGCTTCACTTCCAGCAATCACATCAGCTTCAACCATGGCATTAGCATCTTCGCCACAAGATTCCGAGCTTGGCTGCAGGACAACCTCTTTCTCTTCCTCAGAACCGGTCTCACTTGAGGCTCCACCTGAAAATTCTATATCCTGATTTCCCCCAAAAATCGAACCAGAACTCCCATCAGTTGTCTTACTAGAATCTGAATGATTCCCATTGTTCAAAACTACAGATTTTTCATTCTCTTCTTCATCCTCACTGCTATCCTCACTATCACTATCACTCTCATCCACCTTCCTCTTCCCCATACTATACGAGCAAACAAAAACAAATAAATTATCAAAACATTATACAAACCTAAATTACAAGCAAAAAAATGACCTTAAAAACTTACCAAATCTTCAACTTTTTGAGGTCAGTTCCTCCTGGCACCGCCTTCCGCTTTCCATTTTGGCACGCTGCCCTAACGGACTCTTCAACCACCGCTACACACCTCGCCGACTCCTCCCTATACTTCGCTACATACTTCTCGGCTGCTCCATCTCCCACTCCTTTTTTCCCAGTTTTAGCTTTCTTCTTAATGAAGTCCTCCGCGATCTTCTCCAACCTCCTCTGTTCCTCCTCCGCTTTCCATTCCTCCAACCTCTTCTCCGCGTTCACATGCCTCAGCCTCCTTCCGCTCATGTCTCGACATGCCTCAAAGTTGTTTGTCTTTTTCTGCCCGGCCTTCGTGGCTGCGCCACGTAGCAGCGATCCGAAACCTCCTTTGCCACCAAGAAGCCGGAGGGAGAGATTGAGGGTGGCGTTGGAGTGGGAAATCACCGAATCGTCATTGAGTTGATGGCCGCGAATCAGGCGCTGGAATTTGATAGGGATTTTGGTAATCTCATGAATTCGGTGCTTGACATCGCCGACTTGGACTTGAGTGGTCGGGAATTGGAGCGACAAAGTTCCGCCGTTGATAAGTTTAACGAACAGCTGTAACTTCCTTGGGTGCAGGTCCTTGTCGTTGACATCGTTTCCGCTAATTTGATGATCTTCCATAACAGATACGTATGTGATTTGAGAGAAAATTTCTTTGTTCCGTCTGAATCGAATTTGGGGATCGGGGAGAAAGGGGGAAATTAGGGTTGGAATTGGCATCCGGTTATAAAGAATCCCAATTAATAATTGGTATTCGGGTCAGCTCCACCGGGTATGAGTAAATCCTAAAGAAAAAAAGGGTCGTACTTTGGTTTTAGTCCCCCTTTAATGCAAAACTTTGAAATATACCCCTATATTTAAATAATATGATCTTGGGTAAACTATAACAAAGGTCACTTAATTAAGAGTAAGATTATATTTGGTTACTCAATTATTAGAATTTATATTTAAGTCACTCAATTACAAGTAAGGTTATACTTAAGTCACTTTTTATATTTAAAAAATATATTATTTTGTATATTAGATTACTTAATGATTTTAAATGAAATACTCTAACATAACGAGGTATACAGATGATCTAAAAATAATTCAATATAATCTCAAATATAATCTCTAATAATTAAATAATTCAAATATAATTTTTAATAATTACATAATCAAAATATAACTTTACCCATAATTAAATAACATTCGTCGTAATTTATCGTTTGATCTTCTAAATTTTTGATGTTATTAGTTAGTTCAAATTGTTATCAACATAATCATTATATTTATATTATTTATTAAAAGTTTGACTATATTTATTAATACCAGTTGATCTAATAAAAATTATATTTTCTAAATAAAATAAAAAATCATTAATAATTAAATAAAAAAAATTAATGTCGCAAATGAACTCGAACAACCATTTATTTAAAAATATAAAAAATAAACATATTGTATAGTATAGGGACCAAAACTAGGGATAGGTACGGGTCGGATTTTCGGCCCACCCGCACCCGACCTGACTCGGGTTTAGGGTGAAAAAATCCGACCCGACCCGATCCGATTTTAAGCTTTAAAACCCGACCCGACCCGACCCAAATTATTAAAAAAAATAAAATTTTAGGGACTAAACTGTAAAAAAAATAAAATTTAGATATCTAATTGTAAAAATATTTAATTTTAGTGACCTAATTATAAAAAAATAATTTTAATGATCTAATTGTATAAAATATATAAAGAAAGATTATTATTATAAATATCCCTAAAATATATATAGAAAAATTAGACAGATTAGTCCCGGGTCGGATCAGGTCAGATTTTTTCACCCTAAAACCGAACCCGGTCCGAGACCACCCTAAAAAAACCGACCCGACCCGATCCGAACTCAAATTTTTACGAAAAAATAAGACTCGATCAGACCGGATCAAATTGGAACCCGTGGGTTTTGGGTTCGGTGCCCATCCCTAACCAAAACTATATTTTGTTGACAAATGATCGTACGTTTTATTTGATCACGAAACCATAGAAACAAACCTATTGTCTTCCCTGATTGCACGGCAACCCGAAAATTCCCCCAACATAAAATTTGAAGAGCTAAATGAAGAACGAAGATAGACCCGAGAAAGGACGGAGCTTGCCCGTCGATCCGAATATACCCAAATGGGTTTGCCAGAATTGTCACCATTCCCTATGCTTCGTCGGCGTTGATTCATACGTCGACAAGTTCCCAAGCGACTCTTCTCGCTCCGGTTAGGGTTTATCCGATCTTTCCCATTTAATTTCCTTCAATTTCTTTTTTATATTTCTGCTTGCGTCCTGTTCTTGAATTTAATCCTTTTTCTGTTTAATTTGTTGATAAATAATTCTTATTATTTTATTTTCTCTCCGACTTTGGAGTCGGGTAATTTGCATGATTTATCAATTTGGGGATTTCCTATTATCTGCATGTATTTGAGCTGGAATTAAGACCCAAACGTTGTGGATTCTTTAATGATTTTATTAATTTTTTACTACTAAGTGCTAAACCTGACTATAATAGCAAAATACTTCAAGCTGGTGTTTCTTGCTAAGAACATGGTGTGTATGAACAATCAGCGATGCAGGGGTCTTCAATTCATGGAGCTAGCAGCGTGCTGGGTTCAACAAGAATGGATAACTCTTTTGTTGTGCTGCCAAAGCAAAAGCCACTGGCACCAGGGATCCCTCCGCGACCTCGTTGTGTGCCTGGTCAGTCTGATGCAGGCCAACCTAGGAAAGGTATGGAGGAATCATTTGTGGTGGTCTATAAATCGGAATCTGTTTCTGATGGAAGTGGGACGCAATTACCATCGTCAGAAGGTGGACCAAGCAGTTCTTTGCAGCCAAACAACTCTGGATTTCACTCGACTATTACTGTCCTCAAAAATGCATTTGAAATTGCCACGACTCAGACACAGGTATTGCTTTGTGGCTTTTCCAAATTTGGTGTTTCAATTGTCGCAGAGAGGAGATATATGTTTTTTGTTCTGCTTTCTCGGGTAATTTTAGGTCGAGCAACCGTTATGCCTTGAATGCATGAGGGTGTTGTCTGACAAACTTGACAAGGAAGTTGAAGATGTGACTAGGGACATTGAAGCATATGAAGCTTGTCTTCAGCGATTGGAGGGGGAACCACAAGACGTTCTCACTGAGGCTGATTTTCGCAAGGAGAAATTAAAGGTAACTGTTTTGTAGTCTTTATGAGTAACTTATATGATAAAGGATAAAAATTATGGTTCTCATACTAGTGCTTAATCTACCTAGTAGGTCGCCTAAGGATCTTTAGTGTATTTTGATGTCTGGACACTCTAAATTTTAATGCAGTAAAAATATAAATGATTTGTTTGTTTCAAAACAGGGTATCATAATGACTCTAGTAGATGACAGATGGTTAGGATTTTTAAAATGTATGCAGGATCCAAGATGCTGTCATTGGTTAACTGGATGAATTAAAGTCTCTTTGAATTACCCAAAACAAGTCTATATCCATAAAAAAAAGACTTAACTTTTCCCAAAGTTAATACACAAAATACTATTGAAGGAATATGAATAGAAAACCAAAATACTAGTAAATGACCATTCTCATAATTATATAAGCATCAACTGTCTTGTTAAATGATTTTCCCATTTAAATGAATATTTGATTGTCTGTTCATTCTGTAAGATTGAGGAAGAAGAAAGAAAGCTTGAAGCAGCAATTGAAGAAATAGAAAAACAGAATGATGCAGTAAATGACGAACTAAAAGAATTAGAGCAAAAATCAAACCGATTCAAAGAATTGGAAGAACGGTATGTTTCTTCTATATCTTTATCCTTAAATTGTTTTCTCAGATAAAAGTGTAGTGTACAACACTTTTGTTTTACCTGTTTTTCCCTTTTCCACCCCGATGACTCTCTATCTCTTTTTCTAAACCAGAATGCAAAGCACATCTTGATTTGTATATAGCCAGGATTTTTAATCATCAGAACCTTATGCTTGTTGGAATCAATGTGTAACAGGTATTGGCAAGAGTTTAACAATTTTCAGTTTCAATTAATCTCTCATCAGGTTTGTTTCTGATGCGATTTCTGGAGCATTTTTTTTCTTTGACCTAGTATTGATCAATTAAGACAGTCCAAGATGCTTCAACATTTGTTATTTATGTTCATTTGAATACTATGCTATTGCAGCAAACTTTTTTTTTCACACTAAAGTGTTATTATACAAAGTTGTAAGCAGTAAATTTAATCAACATTTGCAAACAAATGTTTCTGTCGAATAACAAAGTGATCTCTTTAACTGCTTTCTTACATTTGTAAAATATTCTGCTACCAGGAAGACAGAGATGCAATTTTGGCGAAGACTGAAGTTTCACAAGCACATTTAGAGTTGTTAAAGCGAACTAATGTGCTCAATGATGCTTTCCCCATCTGGCATGAAGGAGAATTTGGAACTATTAACAATTTTCGTCTTGGACGACTCCCTAAAATTCCAGTAAGAAATTGACATCATTTTCCATGTAGAAATTTTTTCCTGATAGTGAAGAGTGACTGATATTTCTTGCTTTTGGTTTAGGTTGAGTGGGATGAAATAAATGCTGCCTGGGGTCAAGCATGCCTCCTACTTCATACAATGTGCCAATATTTCCGACCAAAATTCCAGTATCCTTTTTCCAATCTGTGTTACTCACTTACTCTATGAAGTAGTTCCATGAGAATTTATATCAGTTTTGTTCTTCGTTTTTTGGTGTGTGTGTGTTGTAATTGATCAAGTTGAAGGCAGTCAACTCTTTTTGCATGCTATCATTTACATAAAGCTCCATCTGTGTAAGGTAAAATAATAGTTAAAATGTTCTGCATGCCAACTTTTAGGCAACTTTGTTGCCTTTCATTACTAAAGTGGTTTATAAAGCGATATGTGATTGTGATGTATCCTTAATCTGGGACTTTCAGCTATCGGATAAAGATAATTCCTCTGGGAAGCTACCCTCGCATAATGGACAGCAACAACAATACATATGAGTTGTAAGTTCTAAGAATTTTGACTTTTTGAATGGTTGATTCAGAATCTTAAAGTACAAGCATGCTAACCTGAAAAGCATTGGTTGCATCCTCCAGAGTACATAATGCATAAATCTGGGAAATCTCATCTTTTGTGTTTTCCTGATCATGCTTATATAGCGTGTTTTCAGCTACTTGCTTTGTTTTAGGTTTGGTCCGGTGAACTTGTTCTGGAGTACACGGTACGACAAAGCAATGACATTATTCTTAACATGCCTTAAGGACTTTGCCGAGTTTGCAAATGCCAAGGATCTAGAAAACAACATTCCAGCTGAGAAATGCTTTAACTTGCCCTACAAGTAAGATTTCCTTTCTATATAGAATTTTACTCCTAGTCTTTTTTTTAAATCTGAAATATCAATGCGATTTCTGTGAGTTAAATATCGTATATCCGAACTCTTGAGTGTACTGTTCTATTGGTGGTTTCTTACAGAATCGAGAACGATAAAGTCGAAAACTACTCCATCACACAAAGCTTCAACAAGCAAGAGAATTGGACCAAAGCATTGAAATATACCCTCTGCAATCTGAAATGGGCTCTCTACTGGTTTATTGGAAGCACCAATTTCCAGCCTTTATCTGGCACGGTTACTTCAGCTACTGAAGTTCCAGGTGCGGGCTCTTTATACTCGAAGCGTGGCTCTGATACCAAATTTGAAGCTCGAAAACCATCAAATTCGTGATAGGTATCGTTCATAACATAAATAATATGTGAATTATCAAATTAAATTTAAATTGAGTTAAACTATGTATATAATAAAAAATTAGAGTCGATTGAAATAGAATTTAAGATAATTTGCATCGACCTGAAATATTGGGGAAAAAATAACATTATGTGTATTGTGTATAGTTTATAATAGGATAAACTATGTTGCTTTTGTTTGGGTTTTGTTCGATTTTTAACCTTGAATATTTAAAAATTATATTTCAATCAATCAGGTTATTGATTTATTATATTTTAGTCATTGAGCCATTAACTTGTACGACTGAACCTCATCAACAGAGGGATGAAAAGAAAATCCCAAATTCGGTGGATTTTGACCCGATCTAATATGATGGGTCGGATATTTTAATTTTTCGCTTTTGGATCAGATTTTTAAAAGCTTTAAATAGGTCTAGTTTGAGTTTAGGATGAAAATTTTTCGATTAAATTTATATATAAATATATACTTATATATTATATTTAGTATTTTATTAATTTTTTAGGGACAAGTTGAATTTAATCGAGTTTTTATTAAAATTTTTGGATTGATATATATTTTTATTATATTAGATCGGATTGAAGATAAAAATCTATTAAACTCAAATTAGATCAAAACTTTAAATTTTTGAGTCGGTTCGAGGCAACAAAAACTTGCTTTGTCCTGTTACCATCTTTACGCAAACCTCATAAATCCTTATCATTATTTCTAAATTATATCAGATCAATCAATTTTTAATTCGAATTAGGGTATAAGTCAAATCAATATGTATGTTAATATATTCTTTTTTTCAGAAGTGTTTTTCATATCAAATGTGTGTTTCATATTAGATGATTTTTATTGGTATACAAAACCATCGACAAGGTCTCTTCATATCAAATGATTTTTTAATAGGGAGAAAATAATATTGAATTATTAAATTATTACTTAAAATGATGTTCAACTAATAGTATAATATAAAAGAGAAATATAGTTAAAAAATAAATTATTTGTTTATTTCAACTTAATGATTGGGTTAAAATTATATTGATGTTCAATCTAATTTATATGGATAAATTAAACTTGATTTGATATTTAATTTAAATTAGATTCTAGTAAATTAAACTTGGATTCCTTTCAATTTAAACTGCTTTTGATTTGAGTTAAATTGGGTATAGATTTATATTTATCCGACTAAAATTCAAATTAAATTAATTCATTTATTTCTTATAAATAAAAGAGGTATAGACAGATTTAGGTTCATGACACGGCAAATGTTGTTGGATCACGCACATTTTGATCAAGTAATTACGATAGGCCCAATGGTCCAAGAAATGAAGTGATCGGACAATAGGCAGAGGTTTCTGGATCGGGGTAGCAGTAAAATTACGAGTCCAACAAGTTATGCAGCCCAATCTTTTAATAGCGGTGATAATCACGTTGTTTTGGGTTTAAATTAATTTAAATTTGATTATATTTATTTTTGGTTTAGATTTAGTTTAGTTATAGTATGAGTTTACGATGATTCGAATCATATTAAATCGATTGATTTTCATATTGTTAATTTTAATTTGAGTCCATAGTCGATAAGACACTTTTTGACTCTAACTCAACACCATGAACCTTAATCTTATCTATAATTATCAAAATCAGAAACGTATTTGATAATCCTGATGTTTTCAACAGAAGTAGTTACTGGTTAATGACCTCGTAATTTTAAGACACGGAAAAGAGATCAATTTAAGGGACAATAAAATTATTAATCCTTATTAAAACCACATTTTGAGGTGTCTAAATCTATGATCATTTGACCACCAGGTTTTTCTTTTCTGCAGTCTGATTCCTGACCTGACCTGACCTGACCAACATTTCTAATGGCTTCTCGTTTGCCTCAGAAAACTTAGTGAATACTAAATCTAACCATTACTTAAGGTAATGAAGGTATCTTCTTGCTGGGAATATTCGAATCTTAAGACATAAACAAATGCATTATTGTGTTTCAGTTTACCCACTTGTGCCCAAACAGATCCTTGTCTGCCACCCAACACAACCCCACAACACAGCTTTCTCTGCATCACTTCATTTGGCAAGAACATGAACATACATACCATCTCCACAAAACCATGTCCTGACTTAAAACTTTCAGGATAAACACCATTATTAATCACTAAATTATACCCATTTTTTTAGCTTTGATCACAAAACTATTGTTTTTAGTAAAATAGTCCCTAATATTACATTTTTATTCTAGTCACAAATCATTAAGAAAACTCATGAAAAAAATAAAAAAGCATCAAGTATGTGTAAAACTTCATACTAGACGTATAGATATTTCGAATATTATAAATATCTAATTATGTGCGAGGTGGGATATATAGGTATAGTGTATAAGCTACGCCTTTATAATAGTTTCTAGCTGTTTCATGGAATACAAAACTTACTTATCTAAAAATAAATAAATAATTTAGTAACTAAAATAAGGGGGAAAAAGTAATAGATTAGTGACCAGAATAGGAAAAAGAAGTAACATTAGTGAAAAAAATGTTAGTCACTTTTGCATAAAATTATAATTCGATAACCAAAATAGAAAAACCATAATAGTTTAGTGACCAATGATGATATTTACCCAAACTTTCACATCAACTTCAACTTTTCTTTCTTTACCCCTCTTTTATATATTTTAAAAGAAATGAGCTGCTCACAGATTATGGTGATGTCGTGGTCCTATTCAACTCCACAGAAAGCCTTGAAATGTGTATTTATGAAGGACCTGTCAGTCATCCTATAAATCCATTGGTGTACGAAAACAATAAACAGATCATCATCAATTAAAGGCCTAGATTATTTGCCTGATAACCAGGTATCAGGCAGCAGGAGAAAGATATTAACCACTGCAGCCTGCAGGTATGAAATTAATGTATGTATCGAACCAAGATTTGTGGATAACAAATACTGAAAGAATTTGTAGCCCTTATGTTGTATCTAGAATATGATAGAAACTAGGAGAACCCATCTTCTTACAGACCCCACCTCATGTTAGTTCTGACTTTATCTTTGCTGTAATCTTTGAGTTTCTGAAACACAGGTGATTCTTATTTATGTACTCCAAGGTAAGGAAAGTAGAAGAAATGAACAGGGGTGATGCTTACAGTATGATGGAGGCGCAGTACATACGGAGGCATCACAGGCACCAGATCAGAGACGACCAGTGCACATCTGCTCTTGTTAAACACATCAAAGCTCCTGTTCATCTGGTAAGTTCTTGTTTCTGCTTTCCCTGTCTGTATTGTCCCTAAGACCCTGAATTATAGTTGCAGCAGTGGTCTGTTAATGTTGGATTGTTTGATTGTTGGCGATGGTTTATTACATCCTAGTACAATAGTACTGTTGTTAGAAGTAGTATGTCCTTTCTTAAATTGATTTTTATGGGATAGGTATGGTCATTGGTAAGGCGTTTTGATGAGCCTCAAAAGTACAAGCCATTCGTCAGCAGGTGTACAATGAAAGGGGACATCGGAATCGGTAGTGTTAGAGAAGTGAACGTCAAATCCGGCCTTCCCGCCACCACCAGCACCGAACGATTAGAGCTTCTTGACGATGAAGAACACATCCTAGGCATCAAAATCGTCGGAGGCGATCACCGTCTCAGGGTGAGTACAAACACTGTTATTCTTTCTCCTTACCACTCTTTTCTTTGGTTTATCATAGTGCTAAATTTGTACACTGTACATGTATATTTCAGAATTATTCCTCAATCATGACGGTCCATCCCGAGGTCATCGAAGGAAGGCCCGGGACATTGGTGATCGAGTCTTTCATCGTGGATATACCGGAAGGAAACACCATGGACGAAACTTGTTACTTTGTGGAGGCCTTAATCCGATGTAATCTGAAATCGCTAGCAGATGTTTCTGAGAGGATGGCAGTGCTGGACCAGACGGAGCCTATAAACCGATACTAATTGAGTCATGAATGTGATATGATCTTATTTTTTTCACCTTGTTAAGACTCTTTGAACACTCTTTTGTTTTTGATTCTCGCTTTCATAAGCTTTCCTTTGACTCAGTAAGTAGTTTATCTGTGAGGTTCCCAACTTCATTACAAGCCCCCAAACCGTGTGATCTTAAGATGTGGTTTGGGGTTCCCAACAAGTAGGAGAAGATAAGTTTATATTGTCTGGTTATCGGGTGGTACGCAACAGTGGTGTGTGGTGGTATTTTGTAAAGTATGTAAGATTAAGATAAGAGATGGAGACTTTTATTTCCATTTCCCCATGTTGTAGCAGCAGCACGATGAATTTGGAGAAACCATCTTTTTTTGTTTTGTTCATTTCAGGTGTCTGCTTTCTTGTCTTCTAAGTAACTGGCTTTTGAGTCATAAAGTTGCAGAGGCAGCAGATCCTAATCCTACAAAGTATATAATAACAATCTCGGCAATTGTCGAGATTCAAACTCATACAAAATGAGACAACATGAATATTCTTATTCAGTCAATCAATTGATAGATTAATTAGCAAAAATCATGTTTAAGCAGTTAATATGGTGTCTTGTAAAAGCCAAAGAGCCAAAGAGACAACTTAGAAAACATGAAGAAGAACAGCAGCAGCAACAACAGCATGTATGTGTGCGTGTGTGGGGCAAAAGCTGATAAAAAAAACATGACAACTTTTCTCAACTCTCTAACTAAGGCTCCGAACTGTAATACGATAACAGTGAGAAGCCTTAGAAAGAGAGTAAAAAAGGGTCGCATGTCACCTCAAAACCCACTTGGCTTTGCTCGGCACAACCGGAGACTAGTCATGTTTTCAAAAGGCTCGTCTTGAGCAAGGACTGAGGCTAACGAGTACCCTTTTATAGGCCAGATACTGCACATCTCAACCGTTGATTACTTGAGTCTTCAGTCATTGTAGAAGCTCATCAATGGCGGAATTTGATCCCAGGCACATATTCTCCCAAGGGTATCTCTCCCATTTTGCAGTGCTGAAATGACGAAAGCGAATAAAAGCCATAAAGATTCCTCCATCCATCACAACAAAGCATAAAGAGGCAACTGTTTTCCATATTAAATGGAACGTAGCACTGGCTGCAGTCCATATTCATCATTCCCCCACCAAACATCAACATCAGCTTGCCTAAGATGAATCAACTGAAGAAATGAATTGTTAAAACAAAAGAAAGCAACCTTATTGGAATGCTAAAGTGCTACATATATATAGTTTAGTTAACAATACTTTGACTGTGGGTGACGGACAATATTAATTCAAGACCGGAAGAATCACACTGTGACTGTACGAGCCCAAGTAAATGTCGATGTTAGTTCCCCTGAAGTCCCCGTCACATAATACCCCTAAAAATAATTAATTAGGTAAATAACACATTTTAAAGATTATTTACATAGATATTCATTTTTAGCCCACATTTTAAACGTAATTATTCATCAAATTATTTAACTTTAGGGGTATATTTTATGATTTAAGCTGTTGGCTGCATATTTTTCAGACAATTATGAGCCACACAAATGGCGTTAAGATCAGACAGTGTACTTAAGGACACTATCACAAAGCCTCCCTCATCTCATTTCGAACGTGTCAGACAATGATTGGTAGAGGTCTCCTATCTCATTCCACCTCAACTCCATTTCAGCATTCAAGTTCCACCTCCCAAAGCTAAGGGTCTAAGCCTTTGTCGTCCAACCAATTCTACATGCACAACAACAAAATCCTCCATTGTTGATGGTTCAAGCTTTTTCCATCATGTCTTTGAGACATCCCATCTCTTTGCATAAAAACTATGCAATGAAAACCCTCAATGGAACAACTCCAACCTCCACACCCCTTCACATTCTATACGACAGAAGAACAGAAAACAGAAAAGCACCATTGGTCTCCATTGCTTCACCACTCAAACATCCCAAATCTCCGGTTTTTATTAAGAAACAATCACCTCTGCATCAGTGTTTCTCAAGAAGCTTGCATGGGGGTCTATTGCTACTGTCATCGGTTCTCCCCGCTGGTTTCGCTAAAGCTTTATCATACGAGGAAGCCTTGCAGCAGACTACGGGGTCCACTTCTTCATTTGAAGTAGATCCAAATGGGATTCTTGATACTGTTGTCGGTTTTGCAACTGAGAACCCCGCGGTTGTGGCTGGTGGCGCTGTTGTTTTGACAGTCCCATTGATTTTGACTCAGCTGTTGAGCAATCCAAAGCCATGGGGAGTTGAGTCTGCAAGGAATGCTTATGCCAAGCTAGGTGAGGATTCCACTGCTCAGTTGCTGGACATAAGGCCACTCAAGGAGATTAGAGACATTGGAAGCCCTGACATAAGGGGTTTTGGGAAGAAGACGGTTTCAATTGCCTATAATGGTGAAGATAAACCAGTGTTCTTGAAAAAACTGTCTTTGAAATTCAAGGAACCTGAAAATACTACCTTGTTCATCATAGACAAGTAAGATTCTTGAAACCATAAGCCTTATTGATTGTGTCTTGGTTGCACAAGCTTGATTGTGAACGAAGAATCTAAAAATATATATTGACATTGTCTGTCTCCTTGTTGATCTTAACCCAAACTAGCTGCATTGTGTTCCATTGGTTGAAAGCCTTCTAAATTGTGAGTCTAAGCACCGACTCACATACATTTTATATGTAACTATAGACTAAATTGTTTGTAAGAAAGATGAAATACGGATTTCTGTTTGCTTCATTTTCCAATGTTATTCAAATTTGTGTTGAAAGCCAGATTTGATGGGAACTCTGAACTGGCGGCGGAATTGGTCATTTCAAATGGATTCAAAGCAGCTTATGCAGTAAAAGATGGTGCAGACGGACCTCGGGGATGGGTGGTATTTTCTGTTCTTTACGTTCTCGTTCTTTCTCCTTTTATAAACTTTTCAATGGCTTCTTTTGAGACTGGTTTCAATTCTGCAGAATAGTGGCCTTCCCTGGATAACACCAAAGAAAGGCCTTGACCTTGGCATTTTGACAGACACATTCACCGAGGTCTTTGGAGTACGTATCTTCATCCCTTGATTGCTTATGCATTTATGAGATCTTCATTTCATTGAAACTTGTTAGAGCCTCCATGGTTTTTGTTGGCAAAATTTTCAGTCTTTCTTGTTTGGTATTCTTCTGTATGATAAATGGTTTGGGATAATCTGCAGGAAGGATCAGATGGCCTGTCTGTTACTGTAGGTATTGCTGCAGCTGCTGGACTAGGCTTTTTGGCATTTTCAGAGGTTAGGCTTTTAAGTCCTTTTATTACCTTTGATGCTGTTTTCTGATACATATATAAATGACTATAATTGTGACATTCCATACCTTCTGCAGTTAGAAACCATCCTTCAACTTCTAGGTTCAGCTGCTATTGTGCAGTTTGTAAGCAAGAAACTCCTATTTGCAGAGGTAATTCTCCACTTTTTATTTGAGTTACTTTCTTATTCTATAAATCTAAACCTAAAAGCTTAAGCTTTGTGTTGAAAGAAAGTGCATGCTGAACAAAGATAAATAAGCATTCATGGTCCATTATGCAACAGTAGACTAGGTCTAAAATTTGAATCTAGAGCTTCTATAACATATTAAATCAAGTGACTGATTGTCCTAAAAGCTTAAGTTCATAGAGAACGACAACATTGTAATATTTAAGTTCTAACAATATGGTCATGAACAAGCATCGAGTACATCACTAATGGCTTGACTTGCTAGTTTCTACCATGCTAATTGTAACAGGACCGAAAACAAACCCTGCAACAAGTTGATGCATTCTTAAACACAAAGGTGGCTCCAAAGGAACTTGTTGATGATGTAAAGGTATTCGAACTTGGTATAAATCATGGAGATTATTTGTATGCTTTCTTTATCTGCTAAACATTGATCAGTTTATTTCCAAGAAAAATTTTTCCAGGGTCTGTTCTTTCAAAATCCCTCATGGTTTCTCAACAATAAAACATTGGCTTCTTATCTTTGACAAATTTCTGTATATTTTATTTACCTGTGAACTCAGGAAATTGGAGTGGCCCTTCTACCAACAAGCACACCTAGCAACGCTCTTCCTTCACCTACGGAGGCAAAACCCGAATCCAAAGTCGAAGCAGTGGCAGAATCCCCTGAAATTAATTCAGTTCCCCAAACAAAATCCGAGGCAGATGGAATCTCTGGATTTTCGAGACCACTTTCACCATATGCTTCTGTAATGTCCCTTTTTAATACTCTTTGTATGTTGTTGTATGTACTTGTATTAGAAGTGGCAAAATGCTTATATTTCCTTTCTTTATGGTTGCAGTATCCAGATTTAAAGCCTCCAACTTCGCCTACTCCATCCCAGCCTGCCAGTAGCAAGGCTACTCTTTCACCTACAGAGGCAAAACCAGAACTGAAAGTTGAAACAGCAGCAGAAACCCCTCTAATTAATTCAGTTCCCAAAACAGAATCCACGGCTGATGGAAACTCTGGATTCTCTAGACCACTTTCACCATATGCTTCTGTAATGTCACTTTTATTACTCCATAATTCTCATTTCTCCTTGTGATGTTTTATATATTCTTACGGTTTTGTTTTATATATTCTTACAGTATCCTGATTTGAAGCCACCAACATCTCCTACTCCATCACATCCCTAGAGATTCATGATTTCATTAAACTATGTTTGTTTCAACGCCAAGCAAAGCAACTGGTTGGTCGGGAAATTTTAAAGCTATCGAGTAAGTCTTAGCTTCTTTTCGAGCTTAGACAATGATTTGTACCAAGAAACTAGAAAGATCGGGAAAAGGAGTGAACTTCCCAAAAGTCTTCTGCAATCATCTGTGTTAATTCATGTGGCTTTTTGTAATTATTAGGTATATTATAGATATTACAACTATTACTTTATGATTTTGGAAGGACCCTTTTTAGCATGAGTCATAGTTTGAACAAATAGTATCATGCAAGTCTGTGAATGATCAAGTGCATTGTTGTGGGTCGATCAGCTCTGGTTTGTTTTAAGATAAGTGGATGACTTTGTCCTTAGACATAGCTCCAGATTGTAGAAGGTGAAAATTCGAAGAGTATAACTCAATAGCATTAGACTCCGAGTTCAATCAAGTAAAACTTTGCTAATACTATGCTAAACATTGATCATGCAAATGAAAAGAACCATCCAAATTCAACCACTAATCCGGTGTACGTAGTGACATGATATTAAGATTTCGGACCATTTTTGGAGCATTACAGGTCCCAAGCAAAGCACCAAGAGGTGTGGAATATGACAGAGTTCTGCATTTAACACGCTTGCCTAATGATTTTATTTTTCAACATACAACTGTTCCAGCATGTTGTTGAATCCGAAATCTCACTCTAAATCTAAATCCTTTTAGGTATGATGCAACAGAAAGTGAAGATACTGTGAAGACAAATCCTTCATGTTCTGTATGATTATAATTATTGAAAAGCAAGGATTGATTCAAACTCAAAAGAACAGCAATGAACAAAAGCAACAAAAGTTTCACAAACATTCAGTTTACCTCAGATGAATGTTGCAGACATTTAAAGCTTGTTCCTTTTTTGTCCAAATCTTATTCTCTTCAAAAACTTGCTCCCCAAGAATTCTCTTAAGCTACTCATTAAAGAAGAAGAGACTTTAGCTCTGGCATTACTTGTGGGAGTACCTGCAATGGTGGCAGGAACAACATCAGGTAGATAAGAAAATCTGGTTCCGGTGGATGTCAGCCTCTTTGAACTTCCAAGATACGGCAGTTTCATTAGATGCCGTTCGATTTGGAGACTGAATGACACTAATTCATATGAATCATATAAAGGGCTGCCACAATCCCATATAGCAACTTTTCCTTCTTTTTCTTCTCCTCTATTTTTCTCTTTGGTTTCAGATGATCTTTCCATTGTCGTCTGATAAAAACAGCACAGAAGTCTGGGATTTATAAACAGATTTAATAATGTAATAGGTGAGGCTCACATGTAAAACAAAACCGTGTAGAAACAGGGGGAATGATCGTCCCAAATGCGTTCAAGAAAATGACAGATCCAGGTATTAGAAAATTGGGTTTGGATGTTGAACATGTCAAGTGGAATCATACCATCCAACTCCATGTAAAAAGATTCGAATTGTCTTCATTTTTAATCATTATGTGAAAATACATAGAGTGGGGGGGATTTTATCAGGCAATGTTTATCTTCTTCCGAATAATCATTACATGCTTCTTCTTTCAAAAAATAATAGATATCCCCTTAGTAGCATAAATAAGATGAGTCGAAATCGGATAATATTGAGATTTAATCTTATTTTATGATTTTGAGTTTAAATACTCAATAAATTTATTTAATTTTTAAATCTAATATTTTAACCTACATTAAAATTCAATTTTAGTTCCGTCCGTCCTTATCTATTGCATTTTGTTCCCTTTGATGCCTATAAAAATTATATCATGGGTCAGTCCCATCACGTGTCCATGAGACCAACCACTAAAAACCAACCACTTCATCAATTTTTAATTTTTCAAGTGAAGATTCACTTGAGAAAAAAATATGACATAAAAAAATTGATGAGGTGGGTAGTTTTTAGTGGTTGGTCCCATGGACACGTGGTGGGACTAACCCATGATATAATTTCACCCAAAATATAATTTTTCCTATGTTAGGCCGTAGAAAATGATTTCTCAGACCATTTATCCTGGTTCAACAGAAACAAACATTCCAATGGGCCATAGTTATGCAACCAAAAGCCTGTTAGTGAGCCCATTTGGCAATGGAACCAAAAGTTTCTTTTGGATAAGTTAGGTCCACCAAACTTATGAAAGTCTTCAAAACCAGATTTCAGAGAGATAGGGAATCAACCAACCATAATCCTCCAGTATTAATCTTATCCACGTGTCATTCACTCGATTCATTACCACTAATACCGCACCAATCACAAAAAAGCTGGCGAAAGACTCTTTTCATTTTTAAATTCAAACAAAAACAATTCGTTAAACAAAAAAAGAAGCGGGGAAAAAGATTGAAAATAAGGAAGAATACTGTGATAAACAAGGCAGCGAAGGGTAGGATTTGTAGTGTTCAACCGGCCGATTACCTGAAAACACAGTTTTATTTGTGAGAGAGAAATGACGGCAGCAGCAGCATCTTCCATGACGGCCACCGCCGTTTTGATTCCCCGTGTCCCCACGGCTGTTAGAACCACCCGCTGTTCTACATTGCCACTCCTCCCTCCCCGTGTTTCCGCCGCTCCCTTTCCCTCGCCCGTTAAGCTGATTCCAGGTACTGCTGTTAACATCAACACCCACTTGCAAGACTTGCATGTATGCTCTTCTTTTTCGTTTGATTTTGTCCAAATAGATATGTTTGTAGATTTGAGAATATGGTCATTTCTTTAACAGAATCCCGGAGGTTTCCTTTGCTCCAGACAAAAGCCACGGAGGAGACCTCTGATGATGCTGGGGAGCTTTTCTCAGACTTCATAGAAAAGGTGACAACAAAAAACAATATCTCCACCCCATTATATTTACCCTGATATTCGATTTCTTACTCTTTTAACCTGCTTAAGCTTGAACTTCAGTACTGACTTGGCTTCTTCCTTTTGGTGGTTGACCAGTGGGATAAAGTTGAAAACAAGTCCACGGTTATCATTTACGGTGGCGGGGCAATACTTGCTGTTTGGCTATCATCTATTCTTGTTGGTGCCATTAACTCAGTCCCTTTGGTAAGTTAACTAACTCTTAATGCTATGCTATGCTACACTCACTTGTTCATAGTCATACCCTTCACTTAAATTGCTAATCCAATTTGAAATCAATGTATTTCTGTGGTTATCAGCTCCCAAAGATAATGGAGTTGGTTGGACTTGGATATACGGGATGGTTTGTCTATAGATACCTTCTCTTCAAGGTAAAGATTTAAGTCCCTATTTAGAAGAGTAGCATAATTTACAATGAATAGCTTATTGGTTTTCAGACTATGTATAGAATAAGAAGTATCATATATGTGGACACTGAACTATTTGCTAACAACATCTTGTTTATTCAGTCAAGCAGGAAAGAACTAGCTACCGATATCGAGGAACTGAAAAAGAAGGTTGCTGGAATTGAATAGATTCGAAGATTACCATGGCATATGCTAATCCAGCACCTTTGTACCCTGTATCCTGTAATTGTAGGATTTCCTTGTATGAAATCTTGACACCTTTATATTTTCCCTGTGCCTGGAATAAATTTTGTCCATTTTGTTTGTATGCCTATAAATTCCTATCCCATATATGCCATGTTTAATGCAGAGAAAGTTGTCCACTTCTTCCATTCAAATGTAGCAAGTGGTTAAGCCTGAAAAGGCCTTCCAAATAACAAATAACAGCAATGCTTCAGTTCTGCAGTCTTATCAACGATGGCAACAGAAACCGATAGCAATCAAAATCTAACACAGATGTAATTGAGGTGGAAAACAGGAACATCAAGCTAAACGTCTGAATCAGGATTTCCTGAATTCTCTACCCTAAAAATTTGCTTAAAATTATGATAAGGAATTGTATGAACAATGAAGCAGAAAAGAAAAACTTACTAATCCAACAAAAGTCAGAAATCAAACCCACACTCCAATCAAATTGAAATCCCTAATGGATTAAAGGCCTAAGATTACACAATCAAAATCTTAACTAATTCTGATAAGATGATAATATCACAGCATCTAACCAAAAGAAGATTTCATCATCGACTCACTTTCCTCATAAATCAACATACTAAACTGCAAATATTAAAATCAATACAAAATCTGGGAACATGTCAAAATTTAAGGAGAAAACAATAACATTAAGATAATAAAAGGTAAACCCATGTGTTATAACATAAATCCAGCATCCATAGTGCTTAATAAAACATAAAAAATGCGAAATATCATGATCGCGTCTTAAAATAAAGTTTAAGATGAAGATAAATAAAGCTTTAGATCTTATCAATGTCCTCATCCTCGAACTCGATGTAATCATCACCGGCACCATCATCTTCCTCATCGATGCCGCCAGCAATTCCTTCATTCAACCTTGTATTCTCCGGCAGCTCTCCATAAGCCTTCAGAAGCCTAGCCTCGTCGGGCATGTATTTCAAGATGACGTCAGCCTTGTCATCCTGGTAATCCCTAAGACCGACGAGTATGATATCGCCAGCGGCGATCCAGACCTTCTTGTGCATTTTACCACGGATGTGACAGAGACGCTTGGTGCCGTCGATGCACATCGCTTCGCATCGGCCGTTGCCCAACATGCGGCTGACTTGGGCATATTCCTGTCCATCTTCTTTGAAAATTAGCTCGCGTTTCTCGTCATCGGCTTCGTTCTTTCCCCTCTTCCGGTTCTTTCCCCCCTTTCCCTTGTTCTTCGGCATCTTTGGTTCTTCGCAACGATTGGAGCTCGCTCTTCCTGTGATGAAAAAATAAACCCTAAATCGCCTTTTTCAATTTGTTTTCTTCTCGATGAATTAAATTTAGATAACCTATCTTTGTATCTATTTATAATAGAGGAGCCACTCGCTTAATTTGCCAAATAAATTATTTTTATTTTTTTAATAATATTTATATTAAATACGTTGCTTGCCGAGCAAATATGAGTTTCTTTTGCACCACGTAAATAAGCCACTAAGAATAATAATTGTAATAGAATTAAAAATCGTGAAAATTAAAATTATTTTTTCAAAAAGGATTTGTTGGTAATAAAAAACACGAGTCTGAAAAATATAATAATTAAATCTAATTATTATTATAAAATAATAAATATATAATTTTTACTATGACTATTATCTTTCAATGATAAATTAAAGTCACGTTAAATTATAACGTAATAATAAAGAATTTTAAGTTAATATAAAAAGTACATATTAGATCAATCAATGCTAACAATTTGATTTCATTCAATTAAACTTGAATGGATATAAAAAATTGTGTTGTAATTCCAATTTTTTAAAGTTTTATTTTAACTAATTTAAATTAAACGAACTTCTGATTTTAATGGATATATTTTTAAAAAAATCTATAAATACAAAGTATCTAAATATTTTAAATTTAAAAAGTTAAAATTTAATATAATAATAAATTCGTAATGTAAAGATCATAAAATAAGAAAATTTAAAATGATCTGATGTCAAAATTAACATATAATAAGAAAGTCATCGCTCGTCCTTTTAAATAGACAAATAAAAAACATAAAACAAATTAAAGATTATAAAATTTTTAATTTAAGATATAATTATATATATAATCTTATAATACCCGTAAAATGATGCTTATTTAATCACTATTATTTTTTAGAATAGGTCGAGTTTATACACGTGTACTTATTAACTAATCCTAAATCTATTTTTTATTTATTTAAAGACGTATAAATTACATGAGATTGTTAAATTCATTAGGGATAAGATATTTAAAATATTTAAACCTACCTGAGTTAAAAATTACTTTTAGCCTAATTAATTAAATTTAAAGTGTACTTATTAGACCTAATTTAGAGGATCCAGCCTAAGAAACTAATTTATTATTCAATTAATTAATGTTTAAAATCTAAAAGATGCTGCATTAATTAATTAAAAGAATAGTCAGTTTAACATTATTTTGAGAAAATACGTTAGAAAATTGATTTTCTATTTTTTTTTAAAAATGTTTTTTATTATTGTTTCAAAAATAAAAGTATTAATATTTTTAAGTAGTTAAAATACTTATTTTAGATATTATTTTTAAAATATAAAAAAATGATAATATAAACAATGATATATAAATAAATTTATTTAAAAATACTTTTCAGTTAGAAATTTCATCTTTTCAAACACTTCGTTACTTTTGGTCTCGAACAGTTTTGATTCCAAAATCTGGTTCGAAAACCAATACAAAAGTGACCAAATTGAATGAAAGGAAAGTTAGAGTACGGCAGTACAAGATCCGTAAAAAATATGTACGGATCGCAAATTAAATCCATTTTTTTTTCACGGCATGACCCAAGTTGAGACTGCAAAATCACAACCCAAGGAGATTAGAATATAAATGATTCCAGACAACGGAGCTCCCTTCACTCCAATACCAGAACAGATCAAGGTAAGAACATCTCCTAGTTCATGAAAACCCTCGACTGCAAACTCTTTGTTACGCAGCCAGAGGCATTCATGAAATAGCAGACGTATCCTACCATCACTTCCTTTCAGGGTTGGAGTTTAGAGAGCCCCGACGTCTTAAGCTCACGATGTTCCTTGTTGATGATCCAGATGAGACTTGCGAGACGAAGAAGATACTCGGGGTTCCTTTTATAGGCCGAAACATGAGGAAGATGAAGCAATCAGGGCCGTCAGATTACTAGTTTGCCGAGAAATCAAGGAGGGAGAGGAAGTTTAGATTTTCTAGTCTGTAATTTATTTGATTGGATATTATTATTGGTCGGTGTGGAATATTTTCAATTTTGTAAACTATTAATTAGGCTGATTCTAATTCAAACTAATTGATTATGATTTTCAACTTTTATTCTCCATCGGTGGTGTTTGTAAGTTCAGCATCCGGTTAATTCGGTCGATGATCGAACTGAATTAATCAAAACTGAATTATTCAAAAAATTTAAAATCTTTACCGTTAATCGAACTGAATTACCCTTAATCAAATTAATCGAACCGAAATTATTTCGGTTAATTAACTGAATTAACCGAAATTTATTATAAATTTTGGTTAAATTACATAACAAGTCACTAAATTATGCTAAAATAGTTTTTTAGTCACTAAACTTATTTTATGCTAATTTAATAAAAATTTAGTGACCATTTTATAATATAAAAATGTTAATGAACATTTTATATTTTTTTAAAAGTTAAATGACTAAAAATAAATATATATAATATTTATTATATAATATTTTCGGTTAATTAACCAGTTTCGAACCGAATTAACCAATAACCGAATTTTCAAAAAAAAAAATCATTAACCGAAATTACCAAAAATTAACTGACCGAATTAACCGAAATAATTTCGGTTTGGTCGGTTAACCGAATTAACCGAAATAATTTCGGTTTGGTTGGTTAACCGAATTAACCGAAATAATTTCGGTTTGGTCGGTTAACCGAATTAACCAAACCGAATGCACACACCTAAGTAAAGGATATTGTTTTAAGCTTAGTTCGTTTGTATTTAAAAAAATATTTTTCAAAACATTGTATGAAATACTGAGGAAAAACTGTGGTTCTTTAATTTTAATGTTCGACATTATTTTCTTAAAAATATATTTTTTTACTAAGTAGAGTGATAATTATAATCAAATAAATATTAAGATTTGATCTTGTAAGATAGAATCATATAAATTAGAGGTGAGTAAAATCGGTTCGATTCAAAAAAAATTATATTTTCTATTAACAATCTATTTTTATCTCTTAAAATTTTTATTCATCTTATAACATAAAACCTATGTGCATGATCTCGAGCAATCTCTTCATTTTCCTATGATAAAAGATGAATTGCATTCATATTAAATATATTCTTTTCTCATCTTGTTGCTTTCCCATGTGGTCCACTACATAAAAAGATGAACATATGAAGATGTTAAAGAAATTGCTTTAAACGATGTCAGGTGCCATCAAATTTTAAATTCATTGACGGTCCAAGCAATTTAATTAAGCAGCAATAATGGACTTAAAAGGACCAATGTTATGAATTTAAGACACAAACATGGGTGTGTTTCAGATTCTTTGTTGGTCATGGTGGATGCTGGGTCATGGGCATGGCTGGGGTGAGGTAAAGTCATTCGTTTTCAATTGGTACATGTTCAGATTCCGAACCACTTTGGCTTTGTTTAATGCCTATCAAAGTACATTTGTTCTTGGATCACTGAAGCATTAGGATGGGACATAAAATATCGGATTCGGATTTAAATTTAAAAAATTAATATAATCGATTTGAATAAAATTTGATTCGATCTAAATTAGTCTGATTTAATTAATTGAATAAGTCTAGATGTTACACTGAATGAATATCAAATGTTTTAGTGCAAAACTTTCACAAATGACGCCAATCATTCGAGAGAGGGAAATATTGTAGTAAATAAATATAAAGTTTCATTAAAAATATAAAATCTAATTTTTGAATAGTGTTGTGCTTTCGTCAAACATCTTTAAAAAGTTATTATAATTTTATGTTAGTTTCATGGTGGATGAATCATCGGGTCAAATTATTGTATCATATTTTAAATATCACGAAAATTTAAAATTTGTTTTTGGATATTTTTTACATATCGGGATTCATAAGTCTTTACACTTTTTATGTCCGGTCAATATATCACGACGAGACAATCATCAAGTTTAAATGAACTTGTAGTTTGATAATCGAGTTATTATCTATCAGCCCATCATTAGAACCGTTTTTGAGATTTTAGTGATTTAAGGACAAACTTAAAAAAATGTCTACATATAGTCATCAATACTTACATCATTCAACAAAATAAATTTTAATTTTTAATAAATTAGTAAATTTAATCCTTTATATTCCAAAATCTCTCTCACCGTTAATCGGTCCATTGTTCGTTGGGTCATTTATGTGCCCTGTAAATTTGTAATCTATATGGTTGCTGCACATGGAAAAGCTAGTTACAAACATTTCCCATTACTGCATGGGGACAGATGCATATCGTAACACGTAGGAAAAGACGGAGACATTAATTTTATATCAAAAAAGAAAAAAGATATCATGAGAACGGTAACGCTGTATATATATAAACATGTCTTTTGAAAAAAGATTTTGAGAAAAGATAATGATGACCAATAATATGCCAAAGTCAAACTCAACCCGGTCTTAATTGCCCATGTAAAAGCTTCATTTATCAGAAGCTCTAGCCTGCAGAAGCAACAAAATTCGGGGTTATAAATTGGATCTTTCTTTTTCACTTTCTATTTTCAAGTAATTAAGGAATAAGTCTCGGTCTTACAGAAGATTTATGTACATTGTTACATCTTTCCATGGTTTCTGGAGTCCTTCACATGCTCAAAAACCTACTCCTCTCATTTGCAATTGCAGGATCTGTTCTCTGCATCCTGGAAAAACAAAAAATTCAGATTCAGTTAGGTTTTGTATACATCAAGCACGGTTTAGTTTATGCTGAGAAACATTAATGTTTTAATAAGACCATGGACCATGAGAGGAGCACTTCGAGCTTTCCTCTACGACACCTTAGTTCGAAAGGCTAGTGATTCTCTAAGTCTCCCGAGATATCAGATTCGGGTGTTAGAGTTAGCATCTTGCCCCTTAGTGTCTTAAGGTTAATAGTTGAAACCATTGCTTGTAGCCCTCTTCATTGAGGATACTAAATTAAACTCAAGTAAACAATGTTCCCAATGTGTACAAACTTGTATGCAGAACTTACCGTTAGTAAGCGTCCGGAAGATTGAGTGAGTTGTCTTCTTTAAATATGTCACTGATGAAATCCTGAAACCGAGAAGAATATGCTTTGGGGTTTATGGCTGTAATCATCCTTCGATCGAACTGCAACGACTTGTACGCGTGCTCGAGTCGCTTGGTCATGTCGTAGTTTTGGAAGAAATCTACTATTCCAAAATACAAAAGTACATCATAGCACTCCCCAGACTTGAGATTTTCATGTGATGTTAGAGTTCCAGTTCCATTCTTTGGTATATGAACACCACGAGCAGACATTTCTTCACCAAAGTTAGTAGTTTGACTACGAGAAAGCCAATGTAAAACAATCGATTCCTCATTACATCATCTTCGAACCCCATATCAAATGAGACACTTATTTTAGGCTTAAAAGGATAAGATTTACCTGTTACCTGGTAGCAACTGATCACCAAAACTCATTTCTGACCTGAAATCAATTGAATCTATTTTCTTTTTATCATTGGAATCAATGGAGTCTGCAAGGTACGAACACAGACTACGCATTATATAACTTAACACTAACACCGTAGCGAGAGAAACATGCAGGAAAGGATGATTGACAAAAGAAAACTTTTCCTAACATATTTTAGTTCAATAGATATGACAACATTAGAATTTAGAACAGTTAAGCTTACAAATTCTGAAATTTCAAGTTTTTGGTCTTCTACATTTTCCTTTTACTTTGCCTTTAAGAAACAAAGAATGATGATGAATGAGATGCATTTTCAATGTATCACCTCGAGTTGAAGAGGCAGAGTGTCCATATGAGGACAAATCACTCTGATACGAGTCACAGGACATTCTCCTTCCATCGCTGGAACTAGTGTCAACAGAACCTGCAGAAAGACAATATAATGAACTTAAAATTTCATTGAAGACATGCACTTTTCTGGAAGATCTAGTCATTTGGTATTTTCAGATAATGCAATATTGTTTTATTTTTGTAACACAATATTTTTTTTCCTGTGCTTTACATATGTCAAGAACTGGGGCTGCTTTGAGCCTCCTCACAAGAATAACATGTAATAAAGTGATGAAGAATCAAAGATCCTTTTTGATGTAAGTAATTACCTCCACGTTCGGAGTCTGAAGAAAGTGAACACCCAGCTTCCAAGAGATCTGTGAGAGACTAAAACCTTATTAGAAATCTTACACTACCTCTTATGACAAGATCTTTTTTTCATGAAAATGTGAGAATTTATGGGAAACTTATTCACCTTTAGGAGACCCTTTTACATGGAAGCCAAGTAACATACTGTAATCCATGACGCCTGCAGCCTCGAGAAAAGCACAATCTTGCTTGATTTGCCTACGGAATAAAAATACTGTTGTTAATCAACCAAGGATTATGCATGTTAGGTAACACACTCTCTTGCACACACTGGGATAAAGGGTGGAGAAGTGAAAAAAATGGGGGGATTACTGTAAGAATTGTATACAATAAGGAGTCGCCAATTGCATAAAAATCACATTACCATTTATCAAAAAGAAAACTTTGCTAAGAGAGAATATATGGACTGATGAACTTACTTCAAAAGCCTATTTCGAACCAGTGGGTCAAGGTAAAAGTAAAAATCAAGATCCGATTCCTTATGAATAACTTTCTCACGGTATCTCACTTTTTCAACTTTTCGACCTTGTAAGGAGCCTTTGAGGTCATAACACCGGTGCATCAACAAATCTGATTTGAATATGTTTCTGCAAGACAAAATGTAAACCTGCTCCCCCAATTCCGAAAAATATCAGTGCATATTATTACTGGCCAAAAGGAAGGTAAAGTTCACAGCATGCTAATGCAAATTTCAACTAAGATCATTAATTTAGAACCCCTTCATGGAGGGAGACATGCATCATTGTACAATTTAAAACTGTGGATTCCATTGAAAATAAAAATGCCAGTATGAGAAACTTTACTCTGAGATAAAATAACGTTCCTTTTTACCTTAGCACCTCCTTCCGGCTTCACGACATGAACTCCATAAAACTTGTTCAAAACTGTGCTGCGGAACTTTCTGATATGGTTATAATAACCCGGAAGCATTTCTATGAAGACCTGTATCAAACGCATTGACTAAGACATTCTTTTCTGATTCAGAAACTCAAAACGTCTATAAATACTTTTATCTCAGAGTTTCATTAGAATCCAATCTCGTTAAGGTTCAAATTTAAGAAGAATATTATTAATTGCAGCATTATAGATTAACCCAAACCCACCCTTTAAACCGCTCATATGCAACATATGTGCAATATATATGATCTTATATTATATCTACTCGAAAAATATTCCATTAGTAGATGATGACAAAGACTAATTTCGTTACCCTGACTTCAGATTTGCTTAGTATTTTTACTACAAATCGATCGTCCGTGGACAAAACGAAAAAGTTTCCAAGCCTCAAACTTGAAGTAACTTTCCTTAAAGTTTCGTCACTACAAATCGACATCATGTAACATTCATTGTTGATATTTTCGTGCTCTTGTATAAGCCTGGAAGAGGAATTTCAACAAACAGTTTAGCGACGAAACAATGTATATAATCCAACGATTAAAACCATGATCGGAAAACAAAAATGGCTAAACCTGAAAATTCTAGGACAATAATCTTTCCATTCAAAGGCAGTAATTGATCCTGGAGGGAGATTAAGACACTGCTGTCTGGAATAATGAACCAAATATCTTTGCGACTCAGTTAAATCTGAAGGTGAAATTTCCTTGCTTGAATCTGCCATCTACTTCCCTCTCTGCAAAAACATCATCAACAAAATGATTTAATGATAAAGGAACGTTTCAAAGCATCAAAGGATAAAACAACAACAACCCATTTTGGTGGGATAAATGAATTTGATTATACCCTCTATTCTCTTTTTTGTTTTCCCAGTGGAGATCAAAAAGAATTGCAAGAATGTTGGATTTCTTGAATTAAAAATCCTCTCTTTTCTCACTTTATTATTGTTTTTTTTTAATTTCCATTATTATATACGATTCTAATATGTTGTGAAATGGCCGGTGGAGAGCAGAAGGCAAAACAGCATTTCGCGGCGGAATCAGTTAAGGGATATTGAAGGGAGGATGGTTCCAACCAACTACTTCCATTTTAGGACAATATTGTGTCTGGTTTGATTTGGTTTGGTTTGGGAATCCGGAAATATAGTTGGTTTGGTTTTTTATTAGGGTAAAGTACACCCGTAGTCCTTCTCAGTGTATACTGTGGAAATATATATTTTTAAAATATTTTTAATATATATGAAAATTTGTAACAGAACCATTGTTTATTAAGAGAAATTATATCATGGGTCAATCCCACCACGTGTCCATGGGACCGACTAATAAAAACTACCCATCTTTCCATGTCATATTTTTTTCCAAGTGATTTTTCACTTGAAAAATTAAAAAATAATGAGGTGGCTAATTTTTATTGGTCGGTCCCATGGATGACGTGATGGGACTGACCCATGATATAATTTCTCGTTTATTAGGAATGACTGTATATTGTGGGTCCCGGGAAGTTGGACCAACTTTGCCACCTGTCTCAATGTGTTTTTATCCGTTGAGCATATTTGCTAGACATGCATCTTCAGATGTGAAGATTGATCAAACAAGCTTTGAAATTTTGAGAGAACTTACACAGGCTGAAATTTGCTTTTAATCGTTCAAGTGATCAGGCAGCACCAGAGTGCGGCTTGATTCCTCTCGCCGATGGTTCAAACAGTTAGCCGGATAGATTCGATCCATGCCGGTTGATTATCTTGCTGTTGGTGCTGGATTAAACTGAAATGACCCTCGAGCTTAAAGCCAATGCTACTTAAAAAGTGCAAGGAATCAATGAAACAGAGTTAAATAAAACTCCTAGAACTTAGCCAATGCCCAATGGCCTTCCCCAAAACAATGACAGGGCCAGACATTGTATGTTTTCTGTACAATTCATGCAGGCAAAAACAACATAAAATAAGAGCATGGCAAACCAAACATGACAAAGATATGTGGTCCAAAGACTAAAGCTAAGCAATCACATCATAGAGAAACAAGAAGGAAGGTGAACTCAATGACATGGGAAGTGGGAACCCATCACTGAGTTCTGACTCCAAAGATGAAGGGAATGTCGTTATCAAAGGCAGATAAAAGTCATGAATCTCCAAGATTTTCCTGTTAGGATAAGAGATTATAGTGTCTTACAAGGGCATGCTGGATACTTGCCTTTTCTCTTGAGTGCTTGTCTTTCTTCAAACCAACCAATACAAGAATTTGATAATGCTTTTCATTTTCTTAAATCAGCAGCTTTACCTGCTGGACACATTTTGTGTACATTTTCTTTTCTTTTTCGGAACTAAGATACCATATAATCATAATGATTTGTCTGTGACACACTCGATTGCGATCAGAAATAGATCATGGAACAATTTCAAGTCTTGGTTCAAAGCAAAAGCCGGTGAAGAGCTGGAGAGGGAATTTCTTTGATACTGGACACTTGACCGACCATTTCCATAGTTTCTGGTTCATGTCGAAGACAAGAAGAGCTGGAGCACCGTAGCTCTGGATGTATATCAGATTATCGGTACCGCTACTAGCAAAAACATCATCCAACTCACCAAATCCTTGGAAGAACTTATGGGGCATCCGGGAGACCTCTACCCAGTTCTGACCGTTAAGAACCCAGATTCCAATACCCTTGATTATATCAGGTCGATCTTGCTTCCCGATTCCTCCCACCATTACCAGCTTGTCCTTAAGGTTCATCAAACGACCACAAGTAAGCGGACCTGGTACTGGTATAAAACTCCTTACCAATGGAGATGATCGGCTGGAGAGGTTATATGTAACAAGGGCATGTCGGTTTTCTGGTGTACCGACCCCTGTTGAGTAAATTAGAAAATATAAAACCCCATCACAGATCACGCTTTCATCTCCACCTCTCCATCCTGTCAAAACCTCGGTCAAGGAGATTGCCCACATCATTGTTTCAGAATCATAAACATGTATCGAAAGGTCCCATTGGAAAAAACTGTCAGGAACTTGTTTAGATTTCACAATGGATACAGTATAGTTCAGAGACGTCCGGTTTACAGAGATTGACAATGCACTATAATCAGAGAATTTCATACCAGGGGGCTCCTCAAGCTTCTTGCAAATTTTGGTGATCGGATTACAGATATACAACTCACTCCTACTGTCATTGTCCATGAAACAAACCAAGCCACATGATGAAGCAATGAACCAGTTTGGAGTCTGAATGCAGGGAAGTTCAATGCTGTACCACTTCCGAAGAATCGGGTCATAGGCGTAACCGACGGGTTCATCAGAACTCGTGAACATAAAATACCAAGGCTTTTGCGATAGGGCATGCGATACGATCCATAAAAACCTTTTGGAACTGACAATCTCATGCCATCTTCTACACACAGAACCAGCTCTGAAAATGCTAGCAATGGGAAGATAAGCCAGAATTCGTTCCAACAAGTCATCGGGTAGGATAGAGTCCACAGAAACTGCTGTTTCTTTATTACCTTCATCACTAAGTTCTGAGAATGAATCGAACTCACCAATGTCTTTACACATGTTATCAGTGCAATGGCTGATCCATGAAGTCTCTCCTTCCATGATCAAGAACAACCTAAAGAAGAATCCTGAGAATCTAACAAAAAATGAGAATTTCTTTAGGAATTTCCTTACAAAAAGAAACTCACCAAGGAAAACATGTTTTTAGATTTTCAGGGATTACATGCATGCCTACTAAGGATTGCATATCAAGTTCACAAAACGAAACAACCTTAGATGAGTAA
Organism: Abelmoschus esculentus; assembly: GCA_035048815.1. Classification (NCBI taxonomy): domain Eukaryota; kingdom Viridiplantae; phylum Streptophyta; class Magnoliopsida; order Malvales; family Malvaceae; genus Abelmoschus; species Abelmoschus esculentus. Next base: position 11,036,029 of record JAUCBN010000051.1, on the reverse strand, counting down.
GAAAAAAAAAACAGAACATCAATTAGGACATCTAATCATCTGTATGGAAGCTAAAAACACATACTTAGAAGGACATAAAACAAGATTAAGGAAACAGGTCAGCCAGCAAATTAGATCAACTGTTGCTCACAAGCAAAATGATGTCAGAACACCACTGACTTCCAAGATGAAGGATGAATCAAACCCACGAAAGTTCATGAAAATACAATAAATTTGAAATCTTAACACAAAATATGCAAAAACATAAAAAAATGTGAATCACTGATTTGTTACTTGAACAGGGGAAAAAACATTTATAGATTGAAACATAAAGGAAACACTTTTTTAACCAGATTCGTTACTAGAGAAAGAGTATTCAATCCAAACTAAGCAGTGTTCTGTTCACTGTCACAAAAGTATAAAACTTTTCATCAATTTAGCAAACCGTAAAGTGTTTTTTTAGGACAAATCAAATAATGGTAGGTAAAAGAAGAGAAAGATTAGGCCATCCTTACCTATCAATCAAACATCAAAATGAAAACCCCAAATAACTAAAGGGAAAAAAAAGTATCACCAACCAAAACAACAACATGATTAGATTTCAGACAGGCAAATGGATCAATAAACAAAAAAAAAGGATACATACCTGTAAATGAGCTGGTTCCAAGGCAACTGAAGCAATGGGTGTTGGTAGATTTTAACCAAGTCTCGAGATTTAAGGAAAATCAGCAAAGGAGAAACATTTCAGAGTTCAGACAGGTAAAAATAACAGCTTCTGGGCAACAAGGACGCCATTAAACAACAAGGCATGGGGGTAATAAGTGAAAAATATTTTCTTTTTGTTTCCTTCAACTAGCAGAGAACAATGGAAATGAATTACTCCAAGACTGCACATTACAAATTCCTAAGCAAAACCCATTTTTTAGTTTGAGAGGAAACAGAGAAAGGGGTGGGTTTTTTCCTTTCCCTTTTTAGTGCTTACTTTTCGATATAAACAAAACAATAATAACAACGACAGACATAGGCAGGAGACGAAGAGAGAAGGCCTTTTCTTCTTCTAAAGGCTGTTGTCGTGTTTAGACTTTGGCCTATAATGTATAGATGCAAGAGAAGAAAAGAAAGAAAATGGTGGTGGGGAGGGGAAGAGTTCATTTAGTATTTGTTTTAGCATCAAAGTTGGTTTAAAAGCAACTTTCGATTCCAAAAGTCATTCTCAAATCTCAACAGCAAATACAGAATACTAAAAAAATAGACTTTTTATTATTATTTAAAAATAATTATTCGATAAATATTACGAGTCTTTTAAAGTTTATTGTTAAAATTTAAATTTTAATCTTATTATTTTAAATTTTAAAGGATAAACTACTTAGATGTCATCGTATTATCAGTTTAATCGTGATTTGGTCATCATATTTTTTTCCGAAGTAATCATCATACTATTAATTTGTATTCAATGTGACCATTAGGGTGACATAATTATGTATTCGATCTCTGTTTTTTATATATATTTTTAATTTAGTCATAATTTTAAATTAATAAAATAAATTAATTATTTAGGTGGGATATGTTTATTATTGAGAATTTTAATTATTTATATTTAATTAATAAATTAACTAAATTATGATTAAACCTATAATATGATGGCTATTTAAATAATAATTTATCTAATTTTAAATCATTAAATATAAATCTTAAAAAATTGTAAACCCTAATTTAAAATTATGTACCCTAAATCGTTCCACTTGTATAAACTATTTTTCACCGCCCCTTTTCCTTTTTTATTATACATTTATGATTCAACAAATAAGATTAAAAATATTGAACCCATTTTTTTAATATTAATTAAAAATGTATAAATTAGTGTATGTTTGTTTCATGTAATTCATTTTATATTTTTTTTATTTTTCTTTATTTGAGTTGATGTAAAATAAGTCGGTTAAGGTAATTGTTTTTCTTGTTCAACGTAATTTGTTTTTTTGTATTTTCTATAATTATTTTATGGTTTAATTTTCTGTAAAATATTTTTTTAATTATTCATTACAAAATATAAAGATTCAAAATAATAATTAGATATATCTGCCATTATTTTTTAACAATTCTAATATAATCCGACGTAATATCTTTTTTATTTGTTAAAATTGAATGATTCACGTATAATTTACGTACTCAGTATCACGTAATATCTATTTCAATCAATATTCGTGTAATAAATTTTTTTATCAATACGAAATTTTAATATTTTTTAAATATAATACTCATACTATAAACAAAATAGATTTCAAAGGAGAATTTTAATTTTTCACTAATGTTTGAGCATGCGTCGACAAAGAAACAAATACATGCAAAGGTGACGGAGGATTTTTCATCACTAGCAGCTTAAATAGACGACGGAAAGTGAAAGCACATGTGCAACTTTTAAATATTAAAGGATTAAAGTTTTAGTGACGAAATAAAGTTTCGTTTAAGAATACTTTTCAAAAAATTATTGACATGTTGAATATAAAAATATCATCGAATAATTATATTAAACGTATAAAACAATCGTTTAAATTTTAAATATAGTATTAAAAATTATAAAACACAAAATTTAAATATTTTAATTTCTACTCGAATCCAAAAGTTTTTATAGTGGCGACACCTCACCCACTACTACTATACCCTCTTTCCACCTAAGCCATCTTGAGTCATTTCTCACTTCCAATAGTTTATCTTGTAAAATAATTTAGGGTAAATTACGTAAATGGTCCCATGACTATATCTTAATTATCTTTTATATTCATTGACTATCAAATGTTATAAATTGATCCATTGACTAACTTTTTTAATACAAAGTGGTCTTGTGTCGTTAAAATTTTAACGGTAAAATGATGTGAACGTTAACATGTTGACTTGGATAATCATGTGGCATCTCTAATCTCTATAATCCAAGTTAGCATGTTCACGTCCACATCATTTTCTCGTCAAATTTTTAACGGCACAAGACCACTTTATATCAAAAAAGTTAATCAATGGACCAATTTGTAACATTTGATAGTCAGAGGATGTAAAAGATAATCGAGATATAGTCAAAGGATCATTTATGTAGTTTACCCAATAATTTATTTAAATGGGAAATAAACTATTAAAAAATTATCATACGAATTATTTTGTTTTAATAATTAAAAGAATGATTATTATTTTTGGAGTTCACGAATTTAAATATTAATATTTATAACACAATGATTAAAGGGTATTTTTTAATAAATAAATATATATTTTAAAACAAATATTTTTTGTAATCATTATAATCGATTAAAAAACCGTTACAAATTGTCAACGTCTTGTCTTGTTATGTGTTGAATTTGTTAAGGAAAACCTACCAAATACATTTGAAACAAAAGTCATGTATTGAGAAGGACAGAGACAGAAAGAGGTGTTTAACCGAACATTGAAAATGATGTTCTTAGTGCTCTGCTCGGTCCTATTGGTAAGATGCCATAAAGTATTATGAGTTTGAATTTTTATGGATCTGTAATTTGTTTTATGCTGTCATACAGGAAATAAAATCAGTAGAAGTTGATTCTGTTGATGTCATTTTGGTGGTAGTGGTAGTTTGATTAGTTTAATGATTTTTTTAATACTACAGCAAGCTATACATTAAGTAACAAGTATTTTAGCAAAGTCTCGAATCCGAAACATAAAAGTCCTACACCGTGCTGTGTGTTAGTTACGACTGGTCTAGTTTTATTTGGCTGCATGCAGGGACGGAACTAATATTTAAAGTTGAATGGGCTGGCTGCATGGTTTATGACTATCAATCTGCAATTCTGGTTTGTCAACTTTGTACCATGTATGTATTTTACACTGGTGTGCTGATTCATTTACTCTAGGCGACCAGATTTTGACAGACATTGTGTTGTTTTTACTTTTTACCCTACATTTTTACAGGCATTGGGTTGTTTTTACTTTCTACCCTTCCTCTGAGAGGTGAAAACTGAACTGTACTTCAAATGTTGAGTGAGGACAACCCCTGTCCTATACAAAGTGTCAGAACAGAGGACAGAACAGAATGGGGTAGGCACTAGGCAGCTGGTCACACCTTTCCTCCCCATGATAATAATAATAATTAATAAGCTTAAAAACTTATTTACCCCTAAATTATGTATTTTTTCTCGAATAATCTTTTAAAGTATTTTTTTAATATTTTATTTTTTAAAATTAAGAATTGTGATTTTATATGGGTGTTTCGTTAAAAAAAAGTAGTCAATCAAAACCTGCCATGTATTACTTCATTTGCTGCGTTTGATGCCACATCGGTATAGCTATTATAGGCTTGTTTATGGTGCCGTAAAATAAGAGATTCTTCGTTACTACGGACATATAAATATCCATTTCATTTTATTACATTGTTGGATTCTTGCCCTAACCAAATCACATGCAGTTTCCCACACCAAAAGAAAACACTGAGGACAAACCAGGGTACAAAGAAGAGGGAAAGAAGTGGACCGTTCAAATAAGGGATTAAAATAAATAAAAATAAAATGTTGTGTACCTAATGTGCAATTCATCCCTTTAATTTAAATCAGTTTATTTTTTATTAATAAAATAACACGTGACACATTCTGATTGGTATGTAATTTTTTTAACGAAAAACATATAAAATCATAAATTTTAATCTAAAATATAAATTATTTATAATTTATTGTATGTTTTGATGTCAATGGTCTTATTAGTCCTTATAAAATGTTGTGCCAGCCCAATTTACATATTTCCCAAGGCATTGAGAATAGCCCACATTGCCATTTCAAGAGGTCATTCAGCCTCTATCAAATTCCAACAGGCAATTCAATCAGATGGTTTAGTGAGATTATATATTAATTTTAAGTTAGGTTAGATATTCAAAATTTTATATTATGAATAAAAAATTAAATTAAAAAGATTGTATCGTAATAAGCTTTGTAAAATTTTTGATATTAATTAATAGATAAATAAATTAAAAACTAATGATTAAACAAAAAATCCTCATATATCCTATTTATTTATTTATTTATTTTTAAATTTGCAATTAACTTGGAATCCTTCTTAATGTCACTTGAAATAAACTTCACTTACAATGCAACACATAATTATTCATTTCTAAATTATCATAAAATGGGTATTGTTTGATATATTTATAAATATATAATTTGAATTTTTATATTTTTTAAGTATTATTTGATGTATTTATAAATATATAATTTAAATTTTTTATATTTTTTTAAATCATTGGATGAAGATAAATTGATAAATGGAATTAATGGTAAAAAATATTACTATTATCATTTAAAAAATAATTTTAATCATTTAATAATAAAAATAATAATTAAATTTTATAAAATATAAATGAATCCTAATCCCATCTATATACATTAAATTTCATAAGGACGCATGAATTACAATCATTTGTCCTTAAAAAAATAAGAAAAACAATTTTAAGATATTTTATTATTTAATAAATCATAATAAACATACATATATGTTTAATATAGTTATGATAATGGTGTTTATAATTAACCAAAATATTAAGGTTTAAGAAATTAAGAATACAATATATTTTTAAGGTTTAGAATTTAAAATATAAAAATTAAGATTTAATATTTAATTTCATATTTTTTAGTATAATGTATAAAAAGAGATACAATAGAGAATCATATTTTTTTTGAATTAACTAATAGTGAATAAAGTAGTATCTGTTCTAGAATATAATTTCAACCATTTGAAATTGATCGTTCAATCACTCTACTGATATTATTGGTGCTCGAACCAATAATCTCTAAGAACAACAACCGTTCTGTTAACCACTTAAACTAGAAGATTCGTGCAAGAATCATAGTTTTTGTTCAACATTGTTACTCCTTAAAAAAAATATTAATCCTCGTGAATAAATCAAATTATATTAAATTATAATATAAACACTAAATACCGAATTGAATAACAAAAATCACAAATTGATCCAATTATACACGTAAAGCAAATTAGCCATGCACATAGAAAACAGACGGCGAGAATCAGAATTCCGATCACCTTCTTCATAATACTAGAGTTCTAGCATAATTCTAACGAATCACAAACCACAAATTTATTGCTAACATGTTGATTTGAATGCAATCTTCTGACGCCAAACTTGACCGGATACTCATTGATTCCGATAATCAAAGCTTTCGCCGACGACCAAGGAGCAGAAGTTTTAACCTTTCACCCACCACCAAGCAGCAGCCGTTTAAGCTTCCACCATTTGAAACCTCAACGATTCTATTGGCAGGTTGGGTGATTTTGATGAGGTTAGAGATGAAATGGCGAGGTGTTTCATTTTTCAAGCAATCTTATGAAGCCAGTCTTGAATTTGATCCGACGCTCATCCGTTTCTGATCATTAAAGTTGTCGCCGTCGATTATGTGTCCGGGACGAGCAACCTGTTTAGACGACATCCCTGGTTCGGTACCCCATCTGGCACTATCTGATGATGATCTTTTATGTTTCGTTGTTTGATTTGTTTCCATTTCCTTAATCATTCTATGCCGTTCTTTTATCGGATAACGGCTGTACGGTTGATCATCATGGCGGAGGAATGGATTCTCGTGAGGTATACGTGTACCCACTGCGGATTGTGATCTCCTCACGATCTTTGATTTTGGGGCCTTTTCGATTAGTTCACGGAAGTTTATTGCGGAGGCGCCGTTCATTGCCGGGACATCGGATCCCAAAAGAACCGAAGCGCCGACGTTGAGAATCGCTTGGAACCTACCTGAAGGCCGGCGGACCTGAACTGCACTGAAAGAAGGATTCCTCACGGGGATCAACGACGACCCGGTACGAAGAACGTTACATACGAGCAATCGGACGGTTCCCACCAAGGTATCACGGAATATACCGTCGGCGAAGATTTCGATCGAAATACCGGATGTTTCTCTGTAAAGAAACGCCGGTGAGACTTTGAAGAGAAACTTATCGTTCCACGTTGGATTTACACCGCCGACGCGATCGATGCCGGTGCGAACCTTGACGGCGTAATCAATCCAAGCGAGTGCGTACGTCTTCATACGACGGAATCTCGATGTTTTCTTGAGTCCTTGGGCGGATATTAAAGTCAGCTCCAAAATATAATTATCCATCTGAGCCTTGATCCTACCTCTCTTGTCCTTTTCCTTCTTCCTTTCAAGGGTGAAAAGGAAAGGGAATCGTTTTCGTTATAGGGACATTTCCACGGCTGAAGATTGCCGGCGGCGGCGAGAATAAGCCAACGGTAAAGAAGAAACGCCGAGCACGATGAGCAAAGAGAAAGCCAATGTAAGGAAGGACGAGTAGGATTATCGTTTTTATATTTCCAAGTTTAATTTGGAAGGGAAGTGTTTCTTGTTATAGATTTCAAGTTTAATTGGGACCGGAAATGCTAATCTCCTGCCCGAAATCGCAACAATATAAACAGATATTTTAAGACAAAATATCTATTTATTGGGATCAGCGGTTTATCATGCGTACTATATCGCTAAATATTTAACTTCAGTGATGATCAGTTGTGTTTAACGTACGATATAGAATTCTTTTATTTACTGATAATAAGTAAAATTATTTATAAAAATAAATAAGTTCAGTTTTGAATACTTTTTGGCTCGATTGAAAATAAATTCAGTTTCAAGTCAATTTAATTTATTTCGGATTTTAGATCAAATTCAAATCATTATATTTCGATAGACGTTGGGTCTCAAATAGGTTTTATTTTTCGGGTCAAGTTTATTTGATTTACATACTGGTGATAGATTTAAGAAAGCAATAATAAAGATCTACCTTTTTATATATATAAAAATAGAATACTATCGCATACCTAATTAAAAATCTCTCTACACCTAAATGGAGAAAAAAGTACCATGCGATTATATTTATAAAATCAATTCAACATTAACTACACTGATGGAACAAAATAACCATAAAATAATAATTAAGCTTTAATACTAGCATATTCATTCAAGTCGGTAATATACGAAATGAAAGGAAAACCATATTTTTCTCACACTGTATATGTTTAATTTTGTTTAGAGTTGACATTTAAATCTCTTGCTTCATAATCAATAATATCGACAAAAGACCTAAGAGGGTGTATGAATAAAACAATATCAATAAAAACATCACAACTTAAGTGTAAGTTACGATCGAAAATCATATTTTTCTCACATTGTATATGTTTAATTCATACTCTTCGATCACAATCGAATAAATTTAACACATCAATCACCAAAACATTATCAGCCAAACTGTTTGATTTCCTATTTAAAATTTGAACAACCTCTATACTATCTGCTTTTAATTCCCCTTAACGATAACTTAACCTCTATACATAAAAGAAGATATCATGAACATTCCATAATTCAGACAAAATCTTAATAAAATTGATACGATAATACCACTTCAAGACACTTTCAAAGAAAAACAAAATCTGTATCCCATTTCTAATTTTCTCAGGAAACAAACAAAATGTTCAGTGTTACTCCTAAATTCCAGCTGTATTTTGACATGTATGGATAACGAAGATATTCTGAATATCTGTGGTCCATGCCAGCCCATATTATTGCATCAGAGCCACCCACCGTCACAATCATTTCTGTATCATGGTAACCTCCACAAACAGTATTGATTCAGACTTAGGAGGTCAAGACAAGGATGCTATCCATTTAACCTCCACCGCCACACAAAATAAAATAAATTTATATAGATAAATTTGGAAAAATTGGATGTATATAGTTGTTTATTATTATTTTTATTATAAAGATGATTAAAAGAATTTTTGGGTTATAAGTCAAAATGATGGCGTGATTAATTTTCCTTTCTTTCTGTCAAAGAAGCCGTTTGATTGGCTTAAAATTAATAGGCAACATACAGCAAATGAACCAAAATTGGCAAGCAAGAACACCTCGCCAGCTTCTGTTGACGTTCTTTAATGGGAAAAGTGTACCTCGTCGGCTTCTGTTGGCGTTTTTTGACCGGAAAAAAAGTGCACCTTTCCACCAAAAGGTGGCGTGGTCTCGTTTTACTGTTCATTTTGGTTTATATCACTAATATTTTTTTTAAATATCTTATACCTCAAATATAAATATAAAAAAATCTCTATACCCAAACTTACCCGATAAATTTATTCGCTAATTATTTTTAATTAAAAATAATAAATTAATGTAATATCGTTAAAAAATAATAATATTATATTTATTTTTAGATAAAATATTATAAAATTATTTTTTAACTCAAAATAATTTTATATTAATATGTACAACTAAATGAAAACATTATTGTATTTATTTTTGGATAGAAATATTAAAAAAAACACTGGAAATAGAGAATCTAGTTGTCCCATATAAAAGTCAAAAACTTGAAAACAATGAACTGGAATCACCGAAAAACGGATCGAGTGAAGTGAGTCAAGTGTCAACTCAACCACCGCATTAACCGCTACCGCTTTGGACTTAAAGTAGAAACGCTCTGTTTCTCTCGGTGGGAAGTCATTTTCCCTTGCTAAGAACTCCAAATTTTCTATTCAAAAAATTCTCTGGACATTGCTTCCACTGCACTTTTCCTTTCATTCTGGTTTAAATTATTAGTTGCTACTTTCTCGTCTCTTTCAAGTTTGTTTAGATATTCAACCAAAAACCTAACCCCCAAATCTATCTCTATTCATTTATTAACTGTAATTTCACTTCTTTTGGTGTGCTCGAATGATTCAATTTTCGTTTAGTTTTTGAGATTTTGATCCTCGAAATTTAATAAGAGAAGGTGACTTAATGGAGGTGGAGTTTCATAGGCCTGATAATCCCGCCATGACCTTTGACGAGGTCTCCATGGAGCGTAGCAAGAGCTTCGTTAAAGCTTTGCAGGTTCATTTCTTCATTACTAGTTTCTGTTTTTTGAACCAGATCTGGATATATTTTTTAAATTCGGTTTTACTTTTGTTAAGATTTTGTTTTGTTTGGTTGACTTTAGAAGTCACTGCTTGATTGCTAACGGGAAATGTGAGGTGAGGGAGAGAAAATGACATGAATAAAGAAATTTCTTTTATACTAGTTTCTGTATTAGTGGATCGTAGCATTTATGACCGAGTTAAAAGTTAGACATCTTCAAAAGCTAGAAAGTAGAGTCATAGCAATGAATGAATCTATGGTCAGTTGGATATAGACTCTTCTTGTGTTTATTGAAGAACAGTGATTGCTTGATTTCCATTCATGAGTTTAGACTTTAGGCTTTACAGCTAGAGACCAGAGTATTAGTCAAGTAGGAAGTGAATTGAATTGATTAAGGCAATGGGAAAGCTCTTTCGAGTTTCAAGTCCATTATGTGCTACAATGCAAGAATGTCATATTAGGAGAAAATTGGAAAATCCTTGCATCTGAATACAATATCTGCAAAAGTTGAGACTTCTATATGATTTGCTAATTGATAAGTTGGACCCTTAATGAATTTTTAAGTTTATGCATTTTGAAACTTTCCAGCCTTTCATTGTTATACTAATTGATAAGTTGGACCCTTGTGTTTTATAGGAGCTCAAGAATTTAAGGCCTCAACTTTATTCAGCTGCAGAATACTGTGAAAAGTCTTATCTCAATAATGAGCAGAAGCAGATGTAAGGCTAACTATTTTACTTTAAAACGTGCTTAGTTCCTTCTTTGTTTGAGTCACAGACTTTCCATTTTCATGTAAGCAATACAATGATTGACTTCAGAACATGATCGATTAGCATGTGATGCCTCTGTGATGTTTTTTTAATCAAGCTGGCGTGCTTATGCATCTTGCTTGTGTTTGGTTTACTACCATCGTTCTCTTCTCATAATGACAATTTTTCTATGTGGGATACATTTGTTAGGGTACTGGACAACCTGAAAGATTATGCTGTACGGGCTCTTGTTAATGCTGTTGATCACCTTGGCACTGTAGCGTACAAGTTAACTGATCTTCTTGAGCAGCAAACATTGGAAGTGTCAACCATAGAGCTAAAAGCATCTAGTTTAAATCAGGTATTCTCTTTGTACTTCTTTTGTTTAATATGCTAGTACAAAAAATATATTGAAGGGAGGGCCTTAACTAATTTAAGTTTGTTAACATTAGAAACTACTTACATGCCAAACATACACGGATAAAGAAGGTCTCAGGCAGCAGCAGTTGTTGGCATTTATCCCAAGGCATCACAAGCATTACATTTTACCAAGTAAGAGCAGTTGATAGAATCCCCCTTTCCTGGAAGCTAATTAGTGGGTTGGAAGTTTTGTAATTTTTCTCATTTCCCTTTCCGTTTTGTTTGTTTTTTGCTTCTCTTCCATTGCATTTTTCTCTAAGCCAGATCCTGTTAGCAAGAAGGTACATTTTAGTCCTCAGGTGCCCACAGATGCTAGGCAAACCTATTTTCAGGCTAAATCTCGTCTTCAGCCTTCAGGTATAGTGTTTCTTAGCATGCAGGAACTCATCTAATTTTAGTTGTTCTCTGCATCTTTTTGCAATCTGCTTTCTTATAAAATGAAGGCAAGTACTGATTAAATGTTTTTAACTATAGATACACCTGCATCAAAAACTCTTTCGTGGCACTTATCTTCAGAAACCAAGCCTACTTTGAAAGGGACTTCACAACCTTTAGCAAGGTTAGTTTGACTTAAAAAGTCAACGTTGAATGTATATTTTCCTTCCAGTGCATTCTTCTAATGTTCAACTGAGAGCAAGAAGTTATTGACAATGCTTGCCATGCAGCAATGAAATCTCAAAACCTTCTGCTGGTGCACCCGAGGTTTTCCAATTAGTGGGTATGTATATTGGACTCGTAGCTCATTTAGTACTGTTAATAAAAGGCTTTTGACTATAAAAGAAAAAAAGAAGAGAAAAAAAATGAGAAACAAAGAAAAAGAAGAAACACTTTTGATGATATGACTTGTATTTTGACAACAATTCTGGCAGAAAATGGAGATCATGCAAGGACAAAGTCTGCAGCCGCACCTTTTCCTGCGTCTAATGCACTGGTGCCATCATTGGGTATCATACAAAGGGTAATGTTCAAATCATCAAGAATACATACATGCTTGATGTCCTTTAAAAATTAAATGGATGCTTCTATGTTAACACTAGCGTTGATTGATTTATCTTGAACTGGTATCTTGATTCCTTTTGGTGCATCAATTGATATTTGGTTAGTTAATCCTTTTGTTTCATTTTTCATTTGTGATTTCCAGAAAATGTTTAATACAAATTTCTGTGGTGGATAATCCTATATGTTGTATTGCTTTGAATGTTTATATATACAACCCCTGTTATTTTTGGCAGGAATTAGAGGGTTCCAAACCTTTGACAGCATTCAGGTCATTCGATAACCCAAACTGTCAGATTATACGCGCACCTGTTAGGAGCAAAAGTGTTCTGTCAGCTTTCTTTGTCAAACATAAAGCAATGAAGCTCAAGGCTGGATAAGTTGCCTGAATCTCCATTAAAACAAGCCAATGAAGCTGACGACGATGATGAGACACTAGGTAAATAAAATCTCTCCTTTATGCTAATGGAGTTGCCTGTAATTACCCCTCCCACGTTTTCCAGCTGTTGGTTCCCCAAATGAAATTCTTGTTCCTCCCCATGGGTTTATAATAATGTTCAATTTGTATAAACTCTGTAATAAGGAAGATGAGCCAGGCTACCCACTCTCATCAATAATCCTATGATTTGATCTTTATTTTCCATCTCATTTGTTAAATTGGTGTTGTAACTCTGAATGTTTGTATATTGGGGAGAGAATGTCCATTTGGTCTTTAACCAAAGTTCTAACACTTTCTTTTCTTTTCATGCAAGAGAGGTAAAAGCTGGTTGTAAACTCTCCGCTAGTGATTCATGCGAATCAATTACTAAAGAATTAATTTGTTCAAATGTTTATTTTAACTATTGTTCAGATCTTCTATGTTTTAATTTATGGAATATGATTACTAGTTTAAACATTTCCACATTTACGTAATTTGTTAATGGATAATATTCACCCAAAGTTTGGTTGAAAATTGATCGCTTTATCTTCTTCTAAAAGTGACTCGATTAAAATTTATACATTCTTTAATCACTTGATTTCAAAACACGTTTCCTTAAACCCGAGTTTCGGAACCGGAAGTTGTTTTGTTAGTTAAAACCTCCATAAACAAAGCTCGTTTCTTTACAATCTTTAGTATTACCAGCAACAATGTCATTATTCTTTCGCTCCCCTAGGAGTGTTAGCGCCATGGTCAGGCATGCCGCAATCCATGTTCTCTAACTCAAAAATACCATCTTCTGTTTACAAATGGCGTGACTACTCTTTGGTGGAAGCCGCTTCCTTTGTCGCCAGAAACGGCACTGTAATTTTCTGCGCCGTGAGTCAACCTTACTTGCCTTTTCTCAACACTTGGCTGTTAATATCACCAGACAAAAGCACCAACAGAAAGTCCTTGTGATTGCTGAATTATGCTACTCTTGACAAGGTCAATGAAAAATGGCCTGGCATGCAGTTTTAATCCAACCCGCTCTTGATTCACAATCTGCCCAGAAATTTGGCTTTCAGGTTCAGTTCCCACTTTGGGTTTTCTTTATTTAAAACTCATATCTTTTTTTTTTACTTATCATTTCCATTTGATGCTTATTGGGTGCTCGATTAAGCCATTCTACTAGATTATGAGAAATTAATAAACTTTGTCTTATCTTAAGAACTTCTACTGTCACCACTCACCATGATTGTTACGTCATGAATGATAGTTAAATTGGATTGTATGCAATGGGAGGCTATGCTTCTTTATTTTGTTTTTCCTTTTATGGGAATTGGGAAATAATAATGAAAAGAATGGAACAAAGACTGTATTTTTTAATTAACCTAATTGTCACTCTAATTCCCTGGACTCTGGGAAATATTTTGCAGACTCTGTTTCTTTCTTATAAACTTGCTTCATGCTTCTTCTCTTTGGTTGATCAGGTGAAGCCACTGAACAACTACCATGAATTGCCGCATCCAGGGAAAAAAATGTTTGCGTTTGCCGGGAGTCGAACCCGGGTCTATTGCTTGGAAGGCAATTATCCTAACCGTTGGACTACAAACGCTTGTTGATATATAATGAAAATAATATATATTATTTGATTAAACGAGTGTCGGACAACAGCATATAAACGTTGTTGAAAATAGTTATATTGTTTTTCCACCATTAATAAACACTCCAATCTTAATTATTCCTGAGCTATATATGTTTCTTTATTATTTAACTCGATAACCAATTTATTTTTCAGTAGATTAGTAAAATGAATAAAACAAAAATTACACCTAAATAAATTTTATTTTTAAAGTAATTATTTTATACACCGTTAATATTTTTTATAAATAGATTTTTAAAACTGCTATGCATTCGTTTTAAATTTAAAATTCTAAAATATATATCTAAATCTTGAAATATATCATTAATATTAAAATTTTAATTCTAAATATTAAAATTATTTTTCTACGGTTGATATATAAAAATTATTTTAATTCTAAATTAATTAAACTTTAAAAACACCCACTTCTAGTCTTTGCTTTGTTTCTTGCCCGTGTTTCCTTCTCACCGTTGAGCTTTCTTCTTGGATTTCAAGAGCTAAGCTTTTCTTTCTGAATGAGAATGTAAATGGGTTCCTAGGAAAATGGGATCTTGTTGAAGAGAGCATCTAATAGGAATGAGAGAAACCCGTTCCCGCCACGACCCAGATCGAGACTTACTCGGTTTTTGCTTTTCAAGAAGCTAGATTATCTCCAATGGATTTGTACCGTTGTTGTTTTCCTCTTCTTCGTGGTCTTCTTTGAAATGTTTTTGCCTGGCTCTGTGATGGACAAATCTCAAAACTCCTTGGATAATAAAGGTTTGGTTTTGGAGGAATTGAGGTATTTGAAGGAGATGGGTGGGCTTGATTTTGGTGAAGATGACAGATTGGAACCTAGTAAGCTTTAACTGAAATTTCGAGAAAACAAGCGAGCCAATTTGGAATCTTCATCTGGTTTCAACCGGAGTCAACACCGGTTCCAATATAGAAAACCTCAGCTTGCACTGGTTAGTGGAATGATGCTGTTGATTCTAGAACACTCTAGCTGTCTTTTCAGCTGAAAACTTAGTGCTTACGTTTCTGGGAATGTTTGGAATGAGCATTGAATATGACTGACAAACTCTTAGAAGATGAAGTTGACGGTTCATCTCAGCTTCATGTGTTCTAATTTCTGTCTTGGAAGGTCTACTCCTCTGAAGATGGTCCTGTGCGCAATGTTTGGCAAAGCATTGGTGTTCCGGTCACTGTTCTTAAAGTCAGACCGAATGAGATTGCTGTTGATTGGCTGAAGTACGTGTCATGGATCTTTATCGTATTCGTATATATCAAATTACTGAACTACTTATATATACCATAAATTCCATAACATGGTTACAAGATTTAACGTACAAGTAGAAACTAAACATTGCTTTTGATGGAACTGTATCCAGTTTGGTCATCATAGTACCTGGACCACAGCATCACACCTCCATACTTGCAGAACCTTTGATAGCAGGGAGCACTTTTGAGGTAAGATCGGCTACCGGAATGAACCCGCCTCCGGCAGCTGTCGGGGCTGCTGGGAGTCCTAAGAAAATTTTAGTTGCAGGAATATCTGTAGTCCATTGCTTCCATGCATCTTCTAGATTCCCAATGCTTCCAGATGCGTATTGACATGGTGGATTGTTGTAGAATTGAACCCAAACATAGTCAAATAGACCAGTTTTCAGTGCACTCCCGACCCAAGCATCAGGGAAAGGGCATTGAGGAGCAGCGGTTAAATACACTTTCTTACCACGGTTGCTGTATCCTGACAGGTACTTGGCAAGGTCATCCCAATGTTGGTTTGTCCCTCCTTCGATATCGAAGTCGATCCCATACAAGATAGCGTCCCCCAGTGGTCGAGAAGATGATGTTCCACCCAAGAAGTTGTTCCAAAGATAAATAGCCACCTGCCTAGCATCTTCCGCTGAGGTCAGGTAGTAGCTCCCTGCACCTCCTCCAATCGAAAGCATCACCTTAATTCCTTTTGCTTGACAGGATTTAATGTCGGAACTTAAACCGATACAGCCATTGCTGTAAGGATCACAGTGACCGGCAAGGTCGATCATCGGAGTCTGACCATTGCCGAACTTTGGAAGAAAAGCTATATTAACAAAATCATAGTTACTTGTGTCACAAGTCTCTGCCAAGGTACCCTCGTTTCCATTTTGACCCCAGTAAATAGCAATTCCACCCGCCATCAACAGTAACAACTAGTAAAAGAATCATTGAGCAGAACAAAACCACTGGCCTTGCTGGATTTAATGCCATCTTTGATCCTACTCTGGTTTCTAAAATTATAGGCAAAACCTTTTTTGATGCTTGGGGTATTTGTGAAAAGCTCTTATATATAGGAGAAAACCAGCCTTCCTCTATGATGGATTTGTTTGGACTTATTAATACAAGATTAATCATTAAAACCCCACTGGATCAACAGCGTAGATAGAGCAGTGGACTAACGTACAGGATTTGTTTGAAAGTGAATTCCCCAAGTCCTTACACGTGTTCATCTTCAACCTTTGTCCACTGTTTTGTCTCCTTTCTAGAGGAATTCAACCTCCACGCTGGAGGAAACCAGTTGTTGGTACTATGAAAATAACTCGACTGGCCATTCTGCAGGGATAGGGGTTATAGCTCAAGATAAAGATGGTTTTGTGCTTGCTAGACGTGCCTGCAAACCAGAAGGGAGCAGCACAGCAGCAACTACTGAAGCCTTGGCGTTACAGGAGGGGAACAATTTGGCAATCGAACAAGATAAAGACTGAATTTTTCTACAATAGCAGTACAATTATATTATTCTATACTGCAGATTATTTTTTTTTATGTTAATAGAGAACAAATAAGGAAAATATTACCCCTTAAAATAATTTTAGGAAAATAAGAGTCTGCGTTTTATTTAAAATTTAGGTAAATTTTACAATATAAGTAAAAGAGGTCACAGAGGTGTTACAAAATATCTTAGTTTAACAAAATCATCATAAATGTCAATTTTATCACACTTAACATATCTAATCTTTCATAATTATCAATTTATCTTACTTTTAATTAAAAATAATTTAATAATTTTTCCTTTAATCAAATAATAACACGTAAAAATCATTAAATTAGTTCTAATAAAAATAAGAATGATTATTATGACATTCTTATCACTTCAATATTTTGGGTATCGTGCATAATATTTACTGAAAATGTAACGTTTCTATGTTGTAGTGGCCATGATGAACATTTGAGGGACATAAGGAAAGAACCCAAAGAAAGGAAATTAGCAATAACACAAAAATACTGAATGTTATCCAAATGAAACGAAGTTACACAAAAATATCATCACCTTGCTTGAGATGCCATTTGTAAGCTTGGCATGTTAAAAACTGGTTGCCTTTTGATGATATATGATAGTTTAAGCTAATGTGAATTGAGCACACCACCACACCCTAAACCTTCTTGGCCTTCAAAGGACCCTTTGGAATTTTACTCAAAACCTTGGCATCAAAAACTGCATATTGCTTTTTGAGTTCAATCAATGCCTTCTCTGCAAATGGATCAACCTTATCCTCGTACTTCTCATACAAGACAGGCACCGTATGCAGCAACAACAAAGCTGATAACATACAAAAGATGAATACATATTCAGTATATAGGTGGGTTATTATACAGATAAAAATACTTGGGGCTAAACAAATGGAGTCAGGGTTATTACATATATAGAACAAGGTCAAGAAATGGCACCAACTCCCCACAATTGACAGAACCCAGCATGCAGCTATAACCTGAGATTCAAATCAAAGAATGTAAATATTAGTAATTTTCTCAATCAAACTTAAGATAAAGCATCCCTATAGGCATGAAAACAAACGCACCACAAGAAACTCTTTCAGATTTCTTCCGGATGCAATATCTCGCAGCAGCTTCAATGCCCGGTTAAACTCAATAATCAGAGCTGAGGCAACTTGCATGAATGGTTCCTCTGGTATATGAACTTCGGGAATACGAGGCGGAGTCCTATAAAGAAAAGTGTGGGTTATATCTTATACATAGACATAGTCTTTAACAAATCATACAATGCCTTGAACTCTATAACCAAATAAAGCAATGTTCTTGAGAAGAATGTATAAAGTTACTTGTGGATGAAGGTATGAGCATTGGACCACAAGAACAATAGCGCAACACAGAGAACGGAAGCGTGACAGATCAAAGTAAGTAGGTGGTATTCAATCAGTTCAAAAAGGACCCAAATTGCAGTTGCTCCACCAAGGAAACCAGCTGAAATCTTCTTGTTCCTCCACAAAAATACATCAGCAGCTGCAACAAATTATTTACAACATAAAACAATTTAACACAATCAGAAGCCATTAATCTACAACAAGAATTTCTCTTTCTAAAAGCCCTTCAAAATGAGAAACAGATCATAAAGCATAAAACAAAATATAGATCCGCTAATCTTACATCAAGTAAACTGTTGTAAACAAATTTAAATTTTAAAAAGCTTAAAGCCCTATTTTCATTCATGAAATTGAGAAAGGAAAAGGGGGGAAAGTAAAAATGAGATAGTTTTACGTTTTCCACCACCAAGCACATGATGAACTGGTCTCTCTCTTCCAAACAATCGAAAAATCTTAGACTGAACGGTAGAAGCGGAACCCGGTTTCTCATGATCCGAATCCGAATCCGATGATGAATCGTGTCCGTGAATCTTCTCGCTGATCTTAGACATCATCGACTCAACCGCCGACGGCTTACTCTCCGATTCCTCCGCCATTGCTAAAAAATTCGAACGAAACCCCAAAATCGACGGATTCCTAGTCTCAGATCCTTACGAGATCCGAAGAGTAATGTCTGTGACAGCTGAAGTAGAAAATTTAGGGTTTTGTGATGTGAATATATAAACCGTCGGATGAGTCTTAGCCTAAGGTTCGGAGCCAAAACCGAAGGCTCGGCTAGATTTGGGCGGGGTATGGTCTGGTGGGATCGAGCGTAGATTAGATTCTGAATTTTCTTTTCCTTTTTCTGACGAGAGGAACGTGGTCCACGAAGGGTCGGTGCGGGGTTTTCAAAAAGGTTTACCAAAATGAGACACGTGGCTATCATTTAGTGGGATGATGATGTGTCATGGACGGCTATCACATTTCAGGAGTCGCTGTGGGTACATCAGTGGCCCCACGTTAGCTTAACATGAAAGGGTGATAAAATTAAATTTTTTAAAATTTAAGAATTATAATTAAAAACATATAAAATTTAAAACAAAGTATATTTTTTAAAATTTAATTTTTTAATGAAAGAATCTTTACTTATTTTTCCCTTTCATTTAAAAATATATTTTAAAAAAATTAAATTAATAGCATAAATAATTAATAATAAAATAAGCAATTTTTATTAATTAGAGACCACAAAAGACACGACGGATCAGACTCGTGATAAAATCACTCGTACTGACAACGGTTAGTTTACAAAGTTAAATCATGAATTTTCTAAGAATCTTTACAGTTTCATTAATTAATATTAGGGGTGTTTAAAAATACCCGACCTGACTACCCGAACATAAAAAATCGGATATTTACCCAAAATTTCTTTTTGGTTCGGGCCGGCTACCCGGCCCGCCATTTTTCGGGTCGGGCTCGAGTCACAAAATTACAAATTTTCGGGTACCCGATTCTATTTTTTTATTTTAAATATTATTATTATTTAAACAAAATATACTTATATTATTATATTTCCATATCAAACAATCTAATTTCTAAATCTCAATCCCACAAACTTTATTTTCAAAAAAGAATTAGGGACTCATTCTAAAAAAATAAAATTAAGATTCATTGTAAATTATAAATTTAGTTTATCGAGTTGACAAAATTCGAACTTTACTTATTTAGATATACATTATTTTTGTATATGCATTGATGAATACGAAAATCAACTCAATATTATTTACTATTTAATCATTAATTTTTATATATTAAAATAAATAAACTAATTAAAAATATTTAAAAAATATTTTTTTAAAAATTCCTTTCGACGTTATGTTTTGTTTCGAATTAGATTCTATAATTTAAGTCTTAAAATTTATGTTTAAATTATGTAACTAGTGTTTTAAAATTTTATATTTCAATGTTGGATTATGAAATTCAAATTTTTAAATTTATGTATATTTTTTAAAATTAAATTTAAAATTTTATAAAAAAAAAATAAAAAATCGGGTACCCGATTACTCGAATTTTCGGGTACCCGGGTATTTGGGTACCCGAAGTGCCGGGTACCCAAAAAATCTGGGTCGAACACGGGCCGAAAATTTAATTACCCGAAGGTCCGGGTACCCGATACTTCGAGTACCCAAATAACCGGGTACCCGGATTTGAACACCCCTAATTAATATCATATTCTAAATATAAACCATAAAACAAATCTAGAATCTAATTTATGATATATCTAGATTACCATTTTTTAGTTTTTGTGTAAAAATTATATTATGGATAAGTTTAATTATGTGTTCATAGAATTAATCAATAAAATCATTTATTTCATCAATTTTTTTTAGTGAATCTTCACTTGAAAAAAATTGTTTTTAAAATGAATTAACAGTAAATATGTGTGAAGATTCATTTGAGAAAAAATATGACATGAAAAAATTGATAAAATATGTGTTTTTTAATGGTTGATCTTGTAGGGCTTGATGTGGCTCGATGAATAACCGATTAAACTCGCCAAGTGATGGAGAAGTGATTAATTTGGGTGTTTGTTGTGGAAGCAAAAGATGAACAATGAACATGATGATTTTAGAGTGGTTTGGCCACGCCAACATCCACTACCTTAGCTTCCCACTAATGATTTCTCAAATTCACTAAGAATTCAACCTTTTGAGGTAAAAGGGATAACCTTACAAACCTTGATTCAGAATCGAACCAAGCATCCAAAGTTCACAACCCAAACTTTGGGAATTCACTCAAACAAAGAAAACTTAGCAAACTTATTTAATCCTTCTAACAAGGCTAATGTTTGCAATCTAATCACTCACCCAATTCCTAATTATGCTTGAGCATATATTGATAATTCAGCTCACAAGTGTTTGACTACCCAAATAATAGGAAATTAAGCACTAAGACAAATCTTTCATCATATTATTGTTACAATTGAAGCATTAGTCTTCTCTTGATGCTTGAGGCTTCCTTTTATCATCTCAAATGAGCTTCTAGCCGTTGGTGACCGTTGGGATTGGTTTGGAGCCGTTTGGAGCTGATTTCAAGACTTATTTCCTCTTTTGGTGTAGGAGATATCGATACCCCTTACACTGGTATTGAAACACCCTCTTTGGGAAATAGCCGTTGACCTGTATTTATGAATTGGTATCGATACCAGTATTGATACCACTCCTAGCCGTTGGGGGTTTTCATAAAATCGTTTATGACTGTTAGAGGTGTTTAGAAACTGGTATCGAAACCAAACATCACAGTGGTGAAAGGGTATCGATACCAGTATCGATACCACTGTGATTTCTCCTTTTAAAACAAGGCGGTATCGATACCATATGAATGGTATCGAAACACCTGGTTAAAAATGTTTCTTTGGTTTTTTTAAATCATTTAAAACACTTTTAAAAATCTCTCAAAAACTTCTTAATATATTTTCAAGTTGTTTGGATAAAAGAACCATTTTTGAAATATTTTCAATTAGTTTAAAACTATTTTTCAATTATTATATCAAAAAATTAGTTCTACAATCTCCCATTTTTGATATAATAAAACTAACTTGAAAAATTGCTTTTGAAATTTCTCCCCCTTTGTGAAATAAAATTTGAATAAGAGAATTAAAGAATCAAATCATTTAAAGTTCCCTCTTATCCATTTGAAAGTCAATTTTTCACAACATTCTCCCCCTTTTTGTTGTACCAAAAATGGTTCAAACCAAGTTTGAAAATCTTTAAAGCTCATAACATAGGAGAGTTTTAAAATGTCAATTGTTTTAAAATCAAATATTAAAAACTTAGTTTATGAAAACAAAAAACTCCCCCTTGCTTAAGGCATCATTAAGATATTAGTTTAACAATTATGATAATCTAGTTGAAAAGAAAGACAAATAAACAAATAAACATAAATTCAACTAAAAATTTTACCACACTTGAATCAAAGGTATGATATGAAGCCTTCCTACTTCAAGTGTCCTTTTTGTGTGTATGGAGCTCCCCCTTAATCTTACACTTGGTTGCTCATACCTCCATCACACCTAAAAGGAAACAATCAAGAAATTTTAGGTATCCAAATTGCTTTGGATCCTTTAGCATTAAAAGCACAAAATTTAGTCCCCTTAGGAATTCATTTTTCAATTTCATCCCTTTTAGTTGAAGTGATTAGTCATTTTGGGACCCAAACACTTCTAAAACATTTTCCATTTTCAAATCTAGGGGTACTAGATTGTTTCAAATAAAAGTTTGATTTTCCTAAATTATTTTTCATTTTGAGTTCTTTGGAAATCAAATCTTTTTCTTTCTTAAGATCATCTAAAACAATTTGATGATCTTTTTCCATATTTTGAAGCAAATTTTGTAAATAGAAAACTTTAAGCTCAAAGCCTTTCAACCTTGCTTCAATTTCAAAATTAGTTTTTGAAAGCAAATCATTTTCTAATTTAAGCTTTGAAATCATCCTTTTGTTTTTAGAAAATGAAGCCTTAAACTCAAAAGTCAATTTGTCATAGGCTTCTTGTAACTCATCAAATGAATATGAATTTAAACTAGATGAGTTAGAAGTTACCTCCCCCTCATTGAGGGTCATCAAGCATAGGTTGACTTCTTCATTTTCGGTAGAGTCCTCATCACTCCAAGTAGCCACATATGCTTGTTTCTTTGAAGATGATCCCCTCATGATAGACTTGTGGGAGTCCTTCATCTTCTTCTTTGATTCGTGCTTTGAGGATTTCTTAGTTTTGTTCCTCACGAATCAATCGAAGTCCATGAAGAGTTGGGCAAGCTCTTCATCTCCTTCACTATCCTTGTCGCGTGTCAAAAGTGCGCGTTTAGTGCAAGTGGACACATCGCAAGTAATAAGTGATAAGTATATTATCGAGTTATTGTCTCCTCAGGGACCGGTATACTTAATATGCTTTCTTCACCTTCTTGTTCTGTAGAAAAATAAAAACACAAGTGAGTTGATTTGATTTATCTAAACTAAAATAACTAAATAAAAATAAAAGATTGAAATAGTAGAGAGAGATGGGCTAAGATCCAGTTGTGTCGTATTGTGGAATTGATCGACTTGTCTCTGTCCAATGCAATCGTATATCACTGCCTCGGCAGCACTGCAGTTTACTGCCTGGGCAGCGACAATACTGTCTGCCGCGGCAATCCCTTGCTCGTGGGCAGACTTTACCAAAGTTCGGCAAAGTGTCCGTGGATGACTCCGCTTATCCCTAAGTCAGAGTGTTGTTGATGACTAGTCCTTGATGATACCTCCCGGCATGAACCAATTATACTCACCAACCAATCTCACACTTCTTTTAGCCGCTGAAACTCTTAACCTATCCCTAGGCCGAGTTAGTATTTCGCGATTGAAACATCGTACTTACCCCTTTCGTGAATCTAACTCTCCCGAGCTTAGATAAATGGATGATTCACAATATCCTCTCCCAAGCTCAATTGTGAAAACAAGGAATAACAAAGGATAAGCAAACCTTGATAACTTTATTGCATTGAATCAAAGACAAAGTACAATCTCCTCTCACAAATACTCGACAACCTTCACCTAATCCCTAAGAAGGTTTAGAACATAATGGAGAGGAAAGAAACAAGAGTAGAATTCGGCTCTCTCCCTAGGTATTTCGTATCTTGTACATTGGGTGGTTAGGTCCTTATATAGGCTAGACCTAGGGCAAACCTTTCCTAAGTAGAATACAACTTGGAGTAGGGAACAAGTCAAGTACATAATTAAATATATTTCCATGTTTATATTCGGCTAAGAGGCTTTCCCGCATGGTCTTCCTTTGGGCTTTTCCTTGTGCTAGCCAGCTCCGATTCATGGGCTTCAAGTCCAGACACGTTCCTTGGATTTTTATCTTTCCATCGCCTATAGTCTTGCTTCCTGTCTTTCTGCTGCTGCCTCGGCATAAGGTCCTGCCTCGGCCTTGTCTCTGCCGCGGCAATGGTTCTCATGCACAGATATGAAAACGCAGTAAAACATGTCTTTTTCTGTAAATATTATCTATATGAATATAACTTCTAAATATATCACATTCAGCACATGCATTGGTCCGAGTGGGTGTATTTTTGATGATTAATGCCCATAAAAGGAGTAAAAAGTGATAGTGTGTTGAGCACTTATCAATCCTCCTCACTTGAATCTTCAAGGTGGATGCACTTAGAGGATTTGAGAGCAATAGTGTTGACATTTACACCAAGCTCTTGGACATTCTTCTTCCCCATCGATCTAATCTCTTCCTTCTTCTTCTCCTCTTCTCTTCCTTTCATCATAATTTGATGTGTGAGGAGTGACCTCATGAGTTCATCAAGCTTAAGAGTCTTTAAGTTCTTTACTTCGATGATGACGGTCCTTTTTGAGTCCCATGACTCGGGAAGGGAATAGATGAGCTTACGAACAAGCTTCTCCTCCGGAATGATCTCTCCATATCCTCTAAGTCCATTGGTTATGGTGGAGTCCAGTCTTGGTCTCCTTTACTTCGTTTGTACCCTCGTATGTAACTTCTAGTTTGTCCCAAACTTCCTTGGCACTCTCACAAGAAGATATCTTCTCATAGATGCTTGAATGAAATGCACAAACAAGAATATGCAAAGCTTTGGAATTAAGCACCATCTTCTTGCGATCTTCCACGCTCCATTCCGCCTTTGTTCTTTTTGGCACAAATGCACAAATGGTCCGTCTTCCACTATATCCCATAGCTTGTAGTCTCTTGAGTTGATGAAATACTTCATCCTTATCTTCCATTGGGAGTAGTTGAACCCGTCAAAGAAATGTGGTTTGTCAATGGATTGCGCCATGAGTTGTCGGTTGATCGATAATTGGTTGAGCTCACCGGATCTTCTCAATAGGATGTTAATCCTTCTCGATTGAGCCTTGCTCTGATACCAATTGTTGGGCTTGATGTGGCTCGATGAATAACCGATTAAACTCGCCAAGTGGTGAAGAAGTGGTTAATTTGGGTGTTTGTTGTGGAAGCAAAAGATGAACAATGAACACGATGATTTTAGAGTGGTTCGGCCATGCCTACATCCACTACCTTAGCTTTCCACTAAGGATTTCCCAAATTCACTAAGAATTCAACCTTTTGAGGTAAAAGGGATAACCTTACAAACCTTGATTCAGAACCGAACCAAGCATCCTAAGTTCACAACCCAAACTTTGGGAATTCACTCAAACAAAGAAAACTTAGCAAACTTGTTTAATCCTTCTAACAAGGCTAATGTTTGCAATCTAATCACTCACCCAATTCCTAATTACGCTTGAGCATATATTGACAATTTAGCTCACAAGTGTTTGTCTACCCAAATAATAGGAAATTAAGCACTAAGACAAATCTTTCATCATATTGTTGTTATAATTGAAGCATTAGTCTTCTCTTGATGCTTGAGGCTTCCTTTTATCATCCCAAATGAGCTTTTAGCCGTTGGTGACCGTTGGGATTGATTTGGAGCCGTTTGGAGTTGATTTTAAGGCTTATTTCCTCTTCTGGTGCAGGAGGTATCGATACCCCTTACACTGGTATCGAAACACCCTCTTTGGGAAATAGTCGTTGACCTGCATTTATGAACTAGTATTGATACCAGTATCGATACCACTCCTAGCCATTAGGGGTTTTCATAAAATCGTTTATGACCGTTAGGGGTGTTTAGAAACCGGTATCGAAACCAAACATCACTGTGGTGAAATGGTATCGATACCAGTATCGATACCACTGTGATTTCTCCTTTTAAAACAAGGCGGTATCAATACCATTATGAATGATATCGAAACATCTAGGTTAAAAATGTTTCTTTGGTTTCTTTAAATCATTTAAAACATTTTTAAAAATCTCTCAAAAACTTCTTAACATATTTTCAAGTTGTTTGGACAAAAGAACCATTTTTGAAATATTTTCAATTAGTCTAAAACTATTTTTCAATTATTATATCAAAACATTAGTTCTACAGATCCCATGGACACGTGATGAGACTTACCCATACTATAATTTCTCGTTTTTGTGGCCTCAAAAGTTATCTTCACTTATTAATGTTGTTATTTTTTTACTAGGAGTCTAGGAGTGTAAATGAGATTAAGGCGGAATCAAGTGAGGGTAGGAAAGAATAATCGTTTTTGATGTTTAAAGATTTTTTCACATTCGTTTTTTTTAATTTATTAATGAATTTATATCTTCACTTTCAATCATTTGTATTTTGTCCCTTAACATCAAATCTTGGTTCTATCATTGAATGAGATGAATTGAGCTTGAATAGTGTTGAGAGTTTTATTCGAATTTAAAAAATTCGAAACGAAACTCAATTCGACTCAAAATTATCAAATTTGAATCAATCTTAAAATGAAAAATTAGAGCTTGGAACATTTTGAGGGTTCTTATAACTGGGGTCAAAACTTTCCAATTACCTCAAACTTTTCTGAAACTTATGAATTGACCCTCATACTTATAAAAATCAACAATTCGTCTTAGTAGTTTTATTCTCGATCAAATTTAATAACTTATTTTTAAAAACTATATATTAATTTTTTGAATATTTTACAAGCTTTTGATCATGTATCAAATAATTCGTATCGAGTTGTTAAAACTCAAATTAAACATTAATCAAAATTTAACAAAATCAATCTTAAATAATTTGTAATTTATCTCATCTTATTTACGATTTAAATTTCCGCTTCTCTCAATTACCTTCAGAAAAGTACTAATAATAAATTCATTTGAATTCTTAAAAAAAATTAAATTTTACAGAATACATCTGTTAGTAATAAAACGAAATTAAACACAAAACATAGTTTTCGAATTTCGACCCATTCTTGAATCTCCATCGTAAATACCGGAAAGGAGATAAACTCAGAACAGATCTCTTAGAGTCGGCAGCTTGATCTCTCCTTTCTGCGTGACGGGGATGGTGATGTCTCCGAAGATCGGCAGATCAATGATGAGTTGTACGTTTAGCTCATAGTCAATGTCCCAATCTCTGTAAATATCCTTCACCAGGCTGATCAAGATGTTGTGCGGAACCTTAACAGGAACTTGCAACATCGTCGTATCATTACCCGTTAAAGAACCTGGATCAGGGATTTTTCCACTTGCAATCTCACTGATCAAAAGAAGAAAAAAACAATCAGAATTATATTCGATCGGTTCTCCATTTTTTTCTGGTTTTATGTTGATTTATGACTCGCGATTAATTTAGATTGGGTTTTTGTAGAGGCCCGTTATGAGTAGAATTAGGGACGTTTATTATCGGATATCAAAAAATTATATTCGATCTGATTTTTTCAAATATCTTATTTTTTAAATTGACAATATAGTGATCTAATTTTTTTGAATATTCAATTTTCGGATATTGATTATTTGGATATCTGATTATCCAAAAATATATTTTAATTTAATTATTTTTTTTATATTTTAATGTCATATTTATAAAAATTTCAGAATGTTGTATATAATAAACAATAAATTATTAAATATAATAAGAATCACATCTATAAAAAATTAAATTTTTTTAATTTTCAAATATAACAAGAATAAAATTATTAAAATTTTAAATTTTTAGATTTTGGATAATCCAAAAAATATTATAATTTGTATCTAATCTAAAAAAATTTAAATCAGATTGAATGTTCAATCCGAAAATAAAAATCAAAACGAATAATCGAATTTTTATCAAGATAATTAAATCAGTCAGATCGAATATTTTTAACACCTTGTCTCTTAATTTTACTTTCTCCATTTACAACATATTGGAATATGATTTTACTTAAAAAAATCTAATCCTCCATTGCTTTTTAAAAAAGAAAGTGAGAAATGAAATCAAACCTTCCGTCGCTTTTTAAACTGAAATGAATTTCACAAATGGGGATGGAATGGCTGTAAGGGTTGGTGACGGCGATCTTAGCCTCATATTCTACGCCTTCTCTCGTGACACTATTTATATCAAAGTCCTTAATGCTGGCCTCCGGCTTCCTCATCTCCGCCACCTTCTCCGTCACATAGTTCTTCGCCTTGTTCACCAGCTATTCCATAATCATTAAAATGATGAGCAAGTAAAAGCAAGAAGAAGAAACAAACCAAATAGGGGGAAAAAGAATAGAATCTAACCTCCATTGGTAGTTACTGGAATTACTTATACAAATCGAAAGGAAATCGATGAAATGCAGCTGAAAATGGAAAAATTAAAGAGTTTGATGCAGTTTTATTTTATTTTTGGGGCAAATTTTAACATTGCTATTGTTGGCTTGTTGCTAATGTCCGGTCTTTGCTGCGGTTCCAACGGGACTGGAGATGTGGGTTCTTCAAGTTTCAACCAAACAAATTTTAAATAAAATGTTTATATATTTGGATTTTTATTTTTAATTTATTTAAACTTTTTTTAATGATTAATTATATTTTACTTTTTTGTTTTTTTAATATTTATTGCCACATCTGAAAAAAAAAGACAAGATCATTAATCTAACATCAAAAAAAAATGAGAGCCTTATTAAACATGTACAGCTTATTAGACATATACTTTGAGAAGAGAATAATGGTACGATAACAAACAATATCAAAGTGATTATTTAACTGTCGAATTTTACGTGTCAAATGTCCATGAATAGGATAAATAAAGTGAACAACTGTGACAATTGGTCAATCGCGAGAACAGAAAGTCGTAACAAGAACATTACGATATTAAATGTAAGAGAATGTTACGTCTGGAAAAAAAATATTTAATCCTACATGAAAAATCTTTACATATCATATTAAGATATTTTTTAAGAATAGAATAATGAGCTTCTGATATTATGCTAATTGATTATGCAATACCTAGATTCATCAGATCCAATTTACTAATAAATCTAATCCTTATAGCTTAATACGATCGAGTTTGAACATCAAGAACATAACTATTTAAGATATTAGCATTAATTGTTTATGCAACTCGAGATTTTACACGGGTAAGTAAATTATTTGCTGTCTGATCGGACCTATTAAAATTAATCCAAAGCGACGATTAGCTGTCATTGAAACGTAGAAAGGAACTTCATTTGCTTGAGGAGAGGGATTAGGGTTTCCATCAATTGTTCACAAGGATGGTTATGGATTCCTTCGTAGGGGGTCACCACGAGGCTGCTGTCTTGTGCCAGCCTTCGAACCTGTTTCTTCACGTGGCATGCGGGATGCGTGCAACGGTAATAACTCCTAATTCATATATACATAGCCACGTGAGATAATTGCTGTTTTTGACAGCCTTCTGTCCATACTTTCTCCACCTCTAGCCATCGTCCAAAATGTCATCGGTACTCAGAGTTTGGAACTCAAACCTCGGACGGATTGTCTTTTTGAACCGCCTACCCTTCCTTTTGTCTTTGTTGCCGTTCTCGATGAGATGATCGTCTCCGTTTTCAGACATCAAAGGACAAGTTTCAATCACTGGCTTGCTCTGATGGTCTGCACCCAGAAAGGCTTGAGCAGAGAGGAGGCTAAGCCAATCAATGTCGGGGGCAATTTGAGTATCTAAAGGAGGGTGCAGAGAGGAAGGCGTGAAGAGGAGAGGAGTGGTGAGTGATGGCAAAAACGGTGGCGGGAGGGTTGATAGTGGAGGAGGGGTACTAATTTCTTAGCCATCCATATCTGAAGAAGCTAAAATATTCTGAGGGCTCCACAGGGAATATAAGGGGGGAAATTAATAAAGAGAGTGGGAATGATTGATAAATGAAGTTTAAAAGGGGGAAAGAAGGTGCAGGAAGTAGGAAGGTGGAAGAGGTTGGACTACCCCACATAGATTGTAGAAGAAGAGGGAATGAAAGATTTTATAGAGCTTTAAATTTTAATTAGGAGTCGGAAGATAAATATAGAGTTAGATACATTTATTATTTTATACCCGAGGATTATTATTCTATACACAATCGTAAAAACTTTTTATTTTTATAAATATCTTAATTTTAAGTTTTAGGATTTTAGTATACGTTTAGAATTTATAGGAATTTAGATTTTAATCTATAAACCCAAAAAATTACCCACTCTCTAGGAACACAAAGGAACTCTTCATCCAATCACAACAACATGAAAACAAAACTGACTTTGCTACTTCATCAAACGAATTCCAACACCATGGGGAGAGGTAACTCTTCATCCAATCACAACACCATAAAAACGACGACGGCAAAGAAGAAGAATGATAGTGCATTAATAGTCACCAACCAAAGAAAATAAATACCTTGGGACAATGCTTGGAAATCAAAAGCTGCAATTTCCCAGCATCAGCTGATAATCATCTTCTTAAAAAACTCAGCTTGTTCGGGAAAATATTCCAAGAGTTCATCCTTGGTCACCCACACAAAATCCTCGCATTTACGGACATTGAACTCGTTGGTATCAATCACTTGAGACTTAAAGAAGAATCGCTGACAAAAAGAGAAGCATAAGGTAGGGAAATAAATATTCCAAGTGAAATGGATGTATGTTATCCATACGAGATTGGGACTTGTTTAAAAGGACTAGCAAAGGGAAGCGCTACATCGACATTGGAATAAGAAAATATAACCACTTCGATTGAAATACCTTATATGGTGCGGGCACATTCTCCTTCTGCTCTATAACCATATGCCCCATGGGAGCATTTCCAACAAAGTAAGTGTGAGAAAGGTCTCCAAGTACGGATTCTAAGGCAGATTCTGCACACTGCAAATATTTCGCACTTATATGACATCGAGAAAATAAAAGGAAACAAGAAAAGAAAACACTTACCTTGCGCAATGTTTCCTCGGAATCATAAACTTTTTCTGGAAAATGCCACACAGGTTCCCCACTAGGAGCTCCATTACACTTACCATACAGAAGAAGATACAGTCTTCTATCAAGTGCTCTCTGCAATGACCTTGACAAATATAAAATTCAAAACTTCCCTGATCAGAATATTGTACTAAACTATTATAATGGTGCAGATGTACTAATTTCATTTTTATCCACGCAAGCCACAACCGCCAAGAGGAAGAAAATATTTTCTCGAGAATGATGTTTATAGTTCCTTTCCTTCACATAACTCTAATGGAAAAAAGGAGACAGATTCTTATTCTTCAACTAATAGAGAGAAGCACTTTGAGATCCAATTCAGACCTTTTCTTCCAACAAATTGTTATTTCCTGAATGACATATATTTGCACCTATCAAACAAAGGATAACCTATCCGTGACAGTCTTCCACTGAACAAATAAAATGTACCACTTTATTTCCGATATCCATTTTTTCGGCTTCCTAGAGATAATTCATTCGGATCTCAGACCATTTATTCCTAAATATTGTTAAATCTTGACAACATATATCAGATCTCTTCCAA
Source organism: Abelmoschus esculentus (assembly GCA_035048815.1). Taxonomy (NCBI): domain Eukaryota; kingdom Viridiplantae; phylum Streptophyta; class Magnoliopsida; order Malvales; family Malvaceae; genus Abelmoschus; species Abelmoschus esculentus. Next base: position 11,004,495 of record JAUCBN010000051.1, on the reverse strand, counting down.
ACAAAGAATGCTATCTTGGTAATTAGTTCCAACAAGCAATATGAAATGTACAACTTACTTTCGGTCATTTGTTTTGTCAGCTTCGGTGATCCTTGGAGCCGGAACATAGTCAATTTGGTAGTCACCTTTTCCCCTGGTTATACAACAATTTCACTTCATTAGCTGAAAAGTAAAACCATCATTGTTGCATTTTGCCTCCTTTTCTGAATCTGCAAGGTTGTACTTATATGCATGTACTCATAGAAAGTGCAAAGCAAGGAGAAAGGGCCTAACATACATAATGTAACCCAAGGAACAATGACTTCCCATTACTTTTGTATTCTATGAGAACTCTCATTAACAGAGGCAAAATTAGACATCTTGAATCAACCTTGACGCTGTCGATTTTCGATTGAAAAAAATTAGGCCTAAATTACTCCACATTGTCTTCCCTGAATCAACTCTTTAGATGACTCAACTCTAAATCTCAATAGACACACAGTTCATTTCAATGTAAGGAAAAGCTTATGCAGATATTTGAGTATAGATCACAAACAGGGACGAAACTAAGTCCCCTCCCCATCCCGAAGTTTTTTTTTACACTTTAATCCACCAATTTAAATTTTTTTAGAAAAAATAATTTATTTATGAATTTTGCCCACTTAAACATTTATGTTTCCTCGCAAACTCAAATCCTGGCTTTGTCCCTGATCGCAAGGGATCTAACATACAAGGAAGCACCCCTACTATAATATGTAATACGAAGGAATGAAATTTGAAACTTGCCTAGATTTAGACATGTCCAAGAACTCATCAGGATACTTGCGTCTATATTGCTGCCGCCATCGAAAGCTGCATAAAAACCATAAATTCCAAGTATTAGAACAATAATTTCGCGTCATAAGCCACCAATCAGAGAGAAAGAATTCGGATTTCTCCCTTCAAACTATTACGAGTATTCTTTTCGCATCACTGAGCTAATCAATTTGTTTTCAAGCAGATGGAAATCTAGGGAGGCAGAAATGAAAACTTACGAGAACTCCTGAAACGCATAAACTACAGGATCCAGTTTGGGAATAATGACGGGTAATCTCTCGAACAGAACGGAGGCCACGATTTTCTCGGAGGCCGTGGAAAACCCACGCGCCCGCTGGAGTGGTCGAGCCAGCGATGTTAACGATCTGCGCATTCTCTACCTACAAAGAGAACAGCCCTGCTTAAACCCTAGTTGAAATTGCAGAGTCGAGTACCAGTGAAGATGTCTGTACCTTTTTCTTCTCTTTTTTCTTTTGGGCCAAACAGAATTGAGAAAAGCCCGGTCCAGTTTATAAGCACCAACCGGACATTAAATTTTAGGTTCGAACAAACGTAGTCTTTAAACGATTCCTACTCTTTCTCTCATCCCCATCCCTTCTACTTCCCCTTAGATGCTGTTGCAATCAAATTGATTCTGGAAAATCCGAAGCAAATTTGTTAAATTATGAACAATTGAGAAAAATCAACGCTCCAATCCTCTTGATCCTCCTTTAAAACTTCCAGGTCTCATCATTTTTCATGTCCAAAATCATCAAGCTCTTGGATCTTCTCTTTTTTTAATTTTCTTATTGAAAAGCTTTCTGGTTGGTGATGTGGATTTAAAGGGCAAGTGTATGTTTAGCGTCGAAATAAACAATCAAAACACATCTTTCTTCTGAATGTGTGGGTTGATTTCAGAAACTTCATGTACTGATTAAAAAATATGAGATTTATATTAGAATGAAAAAGGAGAGAATGGTTTTCATGAATTTCTCAGGAAAATAACAAGATTAAAGGGAACCCCTCGAGTAATTTTGGATGTTGGTAGCATATTCATGGGATTCAGAATTGCAGGAGTATTTGCAGAGAAAAAGGTACAAAATTTTACGGAATCTAAGGTGATTTAGCAGTAGAAAGATGAATTCAAATCAGAGATTTTTAAGGGCATCTCGTGAATGTTTGGTTCTAAAGTAAGAAACTTTTCCGAGAAAGTTTTGAGAATGGTAAATGGCTCTTCCGTTCTTTGCAATATCATTCATCAATTTAATCAAAATTGCCGAAACAGTGAATGGTTTCCGAGAAAAAATCAAGTTGATCCAGCACTTGTTTCTCGTTCCTAAATGAAGCCAAGCTATGAGTTTCACCATGCTTGACAGCCATTAATGGCGATTTCAAGAAAACACAATGATCGTTTCCTGTTCAGTTGTGTCCAGAAAAACAAGAAAACCCATGAATACTAGGAAACTAGAATGTTGTCTACAACCAAAAATAAAGTTTACCTACAGACAAGAAACAAGAAACTATTTCTTTTTCCTCTACAAGGCACGTTAAAGGAATCCTATGAATTACAGAATAAAAGCTTTGTCGGTTTAGATTCTACCAAAAGGGTATATGACATATACAAGAATTAAAGGGAAAAAGAAAAAAGAAATATATCCGGCCATGTTTTAGAAGCCACCGGCGGCAGTAGCAAAACCGTTAGCAATCCAAGGAAGGTCAAAATTATTAGAACAATTTCCGGCGACCATTTCAGCAATTCCTTCTAAACCCTCGAAGAAATCATCACTCACTGCCGTGTCCGACATCCCGAACTCATCTTCTTCAACCAAATCCTCTCTGCTGTCCACCTTTGTACTTTCAACCAAATCATCAACAGAGGTCGCCGGAGACGAACTTTCAGCGGGTTTAGTCGAAGAAGGTTTGGTGCAGTCACTAGCGGCAACCGTTTGTGGAGTGGAAGGCTTCTGGCGGGTGCTGCCAGCGAGTGAATTCCGGTGTGTCGGAGCAGAGTGGTTGTGTTCACCAGTGTACGTGAGTATGAACATATTCGGGTCGGATCTGTGTCGTTCCACTTGCTTCCGGGCCAAACACCCCTTTGAGCTGCTACATCTGTAATAGCTCCTGGTTTTCAAATAAAACAAAAGGGTTAATCGAAATTTCAAACAAAAACCAAACCAAACTTTGTTACCGAACATGAAAAGAGACAAAAAAACGATTTACCTTGGATAAGGAGAGCCTTTGATGGGTTTTTGTCCATATTTTCTCCATGCCCACACATCTGAAGATAAACCCTCCGCCGGAACTTGGCAAACCCTTTTCAGCTGATTCTTTCTGCTACAGGGAAAAGTAACAAAAACTTTCAATACAATATCTTTTAAGCTGGTTAATAGAAAATGACTGCTTTTAATGCCGAAATTTACCTTCTTTTAGACCGAGATTTGTGAGAACTGGGAATCCTAGAAGTTCTACAAGCAACGCTTGTTGCAGAGCCACCGTGAGACGGCTTAGGATTAGGCTTAGGCTGAGATTTGGGGAAGAAAGGCTTGTAAAGCTCATGCAATTCTTCCATACTGTTCCCGGCTTCAAACTGGTTTGGAAAAGACAAAAATTGACCTTGAAAAGGTTCTTGAGTAGCAAACGCCATGAAAGAGCTGTTTGAAACACCATCGCCGCCGCTGGTGGTTGTGGTGACGTTGGCGCAACCCCTCACCACCGCATGTAAATCCCAATCCACATCCATGTGCAGCCTGCAGCTTTTTCAGCTGGCTCCTCTGCCAAGAAAACGCTTGAAAAGATAGAGGAGAATCTGAAGACAAAACTAGGCGCTGACTTTTGAAGGTTGTGGAGATAGAAAGTAGAGGATTGTATTTGAGTGGGATTTTGCTATTATTATATATAAAGACCAAGAAAATTAAATTAAATTAAATTAATAAAATCTTTGGTTGACAAATGGTGCATCTCAAAGCCTTATCGTTTGTGATTTGTTCTATCCATAAACTTTGAGGTTCCGACATTTGAAAACCGGTGTGGTTTTGGGGGTTGACTTGTGGCAATGTCAAAGGCTTTGGAACAAGTCCACACGGTCTGTTTTCTTTACCCTCTTGTTTATCTTTTGTAAGTGGAGGCTCGAGAATTACCGACAAAAGAGAAAGATGCTTAGAAGAGATTTAACATAATTTCTTTAAAAAAAGTGGATGCCAGTTAATTTGGGTGTCCGGTGACAGATGTAACATAAAAGTATTTTTTTAACGATAATATCACACATTTTTATTAAACCAAACAATATAAAACTCGTTTAACGGAAAAATTATATTATGGGTCTGATTTATCACGTCAGTTATAGTTTTATATAATTATAAATATTTATTTCATTGTTATTTTGAAGTTATTTTTTTAATCGAATCTTCACTTATTTTTTATGTTATTTATAAATATAATTTTTAAAAATTATATTAATGACAGGATGATTAGTAATGAAATATGTGTCCTACTCTTATTTTATGTTATATCAATGAAATATATATTTTTTCTTCTTTTTGTTTATTGTGATTATTAATGTATTGTATTAAAAAAATAAGTTTAAATTTTATAATTAAAATTAATATTAAAAAATGAGATTAAAATTTAAAAATTATAAGTACGATGTCTTATCGTATTAAAATTTAGAATATATAATTTAAAATTTAAAATCAAAGTTTAAAATCTAACTTTTAAACGTTAAAACATAAAAAAAATAAAAACAGGAAAACAGGAAAACATCCTATCAACAAGTCTTATAACTCACAAATCCACGAGAAATTATATCATGGGTCTGACTTAGCACATCAACCATGATCCTATTTAATTATAATTATTTATTTCATCATTATCTTTTAAGTCATTTTTTTCCAACCAATGAATCTTTATTCATTTTTTCATGTCATTTAAAAAAATATAATTTTTAAAAATTATATTAATGACATAAATAATTAGGGTAGAATAATAATTTTTATTGGTTAGAAACCTCAACTAACGTACTCCAAATCTACACTAAAACGGGAAAATATCCTATCAAGAAGTATTTTAAAATGACTTAAATTATCTAATTTTAAAATCAATATAATTTATGGAAAAACCCTAATTTTAAACTTAATAGAAATTAAAAAATCATTTAATCCAAAAATAAACAAATATAATTTATCAAATTTTAAAATAATAGGGTCAATTATCTTCATATTATATTATTTTGAAATTAATAAAAAAAAGATAGCATTAAAAGAAGATTTTAAAATAATAATTGAATTTTGTCAACCACATTTTCAATTTATTATTTTATGTATTAAATAAATAAAATGTTGACTGTATTTAATGAGCATACACTGAATTTTGACTTTTTCAAGCAATTTCTAGATGTACAATAAAGTCAAATGCCTAATGGATGCTGCTGGGTTCATTGGGTTGTATACTTGTATTGTATTCGCGGACAATATTGGATTCGAAAATTACTTTTTTATTTTATTTTATTTTATTTGAATTATAATTTTATAAATTTAAATCCATTAAAGAAGTTTTAAATAAAAGTTAACTTAAAAAATAGAAGTTGAAATAATTTATTTTTTTAGTGATTGCTCGATTAATTTTAATTTTTGAATTGAGTCTTTAATTCTATTTGATATATTCATATCTTAAATAAAAAATATATGTTAGTATTATAATATTTATAATTAAATTTTAACAAAAATTTAAATAATTTAATTTTATTCGAATTAAATTAAAAAAATTTAAGTTATAAAATAAAGTACTTACATAACATATATTATACTATATTAAATTTTAATAAATATTATTAGTCAATTTATATTTTAAATATATTTATACTTTCATAATCGCTTTTAATATAAATATATAAATTAATTTATTTTTACTATTATTCCAAATTATTATCATATATAATTTAGATCAGACTCAAATTAAATCTTAATGGTATTTATGTTTTAATCCGTTTTCTATTAAAATTCAAACTATTTTTAGATTTAAATTCAAACTTTTTCTAAATAAATTTATTTGGGATCAGCACGCAGTTTAGAAGACGGTGCGCCGCTGACACGACATGAACTGAGCGTTCGGATATAAAAGTAAAACAGTGTATTTTTATTAGAGCGACGTGGATGGCACGAGGGAACGGAAATGAAACCGTGTGGGGTCGTTTGGGAGATACTCGGGTGTCGGGCAAACACCAAAGCTACGTTATCACGAAACATCTAGTCTTAATATAAAGAGTGTTTGTTATTTATGAAGGTTATGAATTCGAATATTAATAATATCAATATAATGATGGAACGGTTAATGTCTTATGATTAAAAGTATACTTTATAACAAATATTACTGTAACCATTGTAATTGAATAAAAAAGTAATTATATTTTTAGTATCCCACTTTTACCCATTTTTCCGTTTTGATATTCATTTATTTATTTTCATAAAATAATATTTAATGTTATATTTTTTTTTATTTTAGTATCTCACCTTTAAAAAATCAATAATATACATATTAGTAAAGAGAGAAATAGTGGTATACTGATTAAGAGGAGAAATTATATTATGGGTCAGGTTATCACGTGATCCATGATCTCATCTAATTATAATTACCCATTTTACCATTATCTTTTAAATCATTATTCTTTCGAACAATAAACCTTTATTCATTTTTTTTATTTCATTTAAAAATATATATTTTAAAAGTTAGATTAATGTCATAATCTTTTTATTAAGAGAGAAAAAATCGTATATAAAAATTATTACATCATTTTTTAAATCAACATATTATGTATATTTTTTTGTAATTTTAATCGATAGAATATTTTAATTAAAAAATAATATAATAACTTATCGCATATAATTTTTTAATTTATTCTAACATGTCCCAAATGTTTTATTCTTCGTCTGATACTATTCAGTTGTACTAAAAAAGGAATCAAATCAAAGTGATGGATCCTTAAGACTAGTTTTTTTTCCTGGTCATCACTCATTCTTATTTTTATTTTGATTAATTTAAATTTATTTATACCGTATTCTTATTCTAATGAATAATTTTTTATTTAAATCCATAATTTAAGTTACAAAATTTATTTAAATAATATTAAATTATTTATTAATTATATTAATCCTGTTAATTATCTTCGATATTATTTAATTGCACACTACGTTTTTAATGATTTTGGAGCAAACAAAAAGAAATCGCATTTGCATTAGTTTCCACAAATTGTTAATGAGGATAATGATGAAATATTTACGCATTTCCCAAATTGGTCCCTACACTTTCAACACTATTTCATTTTCCCCTTTTTTTCTTCAAATATTGGGTTTTATTTTCTGCCAGATCATCCAAAAGCATATTTGTATATAAAACATATTTTTAGTAAGTTTTCGATGTGGGTGAGACAAATAATTATAGAAAACATGATGTGATCATGATAATCTTGTCTAAATCAATAAAATTTAAGGGTTTAATTAATTTCAAGGGCTTTTAATTGGAATGAAATTTTTTTAAGGGTTTAATTGACTTTTTTTAATTAAATAAAAATATTAAAAATATAAATAAATAATGCCCATTTATAAATAATTAAGATTAATATTTTAATAACATTCAAGAAAAATAATACTCTTAAATTATTTTCTAACTCTACTATTGTATTTGAGTTAAAATTTATTTTTTAATCAGTTATAGTGGTTATAATAATATCTATTATAAAGTATATTCTCAATCACTAGACATTAATCGCTCAATTATTGTGCTGCATTGTTAATGCTTGAATTCGTAATCTTCAGAAACGACAATCGTTACTTTAACTACTGAGTTAAGATGGTTTGTATCTTGATGCGTAAATCGAGTTTAAAAGAATAAAGCTATATTCATATTTGTTTATTTAATTTTAAAGATGTTTTTTAGTTTATTTATTTATTTTTAAGGTGTTTGTGTTAGTTTGATAACATATTTGTGAACATATTCGATTCTATATCCACTAGCATGTTCGTTTACATATTCGTCAAAATGGTAAAATTACTTACTAATTCTTAAACTATTTAGGCTTCATAGTTTAAACCCAAAGTTTACTTACCACCTATTCAAATTAGTCCCTACATTCACCAATATTTTAAATATATAAATATAAAGGAAAAGGGTCTATATACATTGAGGGTGTAAAGTGACCAAATAGTAAGATTTAGGAGTCAAATTTTACATTGAGGAAATATGATTTTTTTAATATAAATGGGTCTATATGCTTTTTTTTCAATTTACAAAACAAGCCTCCAAGTTTCCATTTATTCACCCTAGTCCCTACACAACACCTTAACAGATAAATCAAAGCCAAAAAGGATCACCATCTATATACAGAATTCTTTTCTTTGTTTGCCTCATACTCTCATCGGACCACATTCATTCGAATCCATCACCATTTCTGAGAAAAAGTCATCTTCTTCCCGAGCCAAGTTAACAAATAACACAAGCATTCGGATGCTCTTCCATGCTTTGAATATAGTAATAAGTGGTAATCTGAGGATTGTATGCTCTGTAGGCCTTGACAAGCTCCAAAACAGGATCCACCGGTGGCTGCGGCTGCGGCTGTGGCGGTTTCTCCTCTTCCTTCTTCGGCTCCTCTTCCTTCTTGGGTTCTTCTTTCTTTGGCTCCTCCTCCTTCTTCTCCGGCTCCTTTGCTGGTCCTACTGATACTATATTGGTCGACCAGTTCCTGCGTAATTTCCTCACCACTACAGCATCAACCGTTCCTGTAACAGTCAATTGCTTCGCTTTCATATCCATGGCATTGGCAATGGAATCAATTCCTACAGAAATCGCAAACCAAATAGAAAAAAAACAAGCTAATCAATGCAAGAAGGAAACCATCCTTTCCCATACTCCAAAGAACAACACAACATGTAGAAATCACAGAAATTAAGAACAAATCACTGCCAAGTGCCAACATGAAGAAATAGAGGTTTTTTAACAAATAACAATCCAAGCTAAAGTTTAAAAAGCATACAGATATGATGTAATTAAGAAATCCCATCATTTTTCTGTGTTTTTACCGTCAGTACCCGGAAGAGTTGAGACTGTTTTCAAAGCAAGCTTTGTCATCATGCAAGTCCAGCTTCAGCACAATCTTCTGGAAAAACAAAAGAGATCCGATGAACAAATCTCTTACGACAAAAGAAATTAAATTATAACAGCGAAAATTTATCGTATTATTTATATGAAACTCACGAGTAACAAATTGTGAGTTGTTTTTTATTTTATTTTGATAGTAAGTTTTATTGATTTTAAAAATAAACGATTATATTTAATTTTTTTAGAAAATCTGTGTATTTTTTTAATTTAACCAGTTAGAAAATAAATGACTCTGTTTAAAATATAAGGTATAAATTTATAAGAGTTCAAAAGATATCGAATTAAATTATTAAAAAAAAAACTTTACGACAATTATAAATAAAAACCTAACTAACTAAATTTGTTGAAACCGATGAAACCTGTTGTATTCGGTTTAATTTTTTTAATCAAAATTGTATATAAAAATCCCACATAGGTATTAAATTGATCGATTGGTCCCTAATTTATATGAAATTTTAGATGCAGGAAAATAAAGCCCAAAAAAATGGAATGTCGGAGGGAACCAAACCATTTCATTGACTTTTGTACTGAAAGTAAGGAATAATTGGGCTATAGGCCCATTACGGCAGATTAAAGGTCACCCAAAATCTAGAAAACGTTCTTAAAGTCCAAGCATTAAACACTCTGCACCTGTCCGCAGGTCGTCGTCCCTAGTCCCATAGTCTAAAGCTCTATGGCTCATATGATGCTCACGAAACGTGTGTGGGGCCTTTTGAGTGGTCCATTCGTGTGTTGGAAGTTGTTTCCTGATTCTCATGCCCCGGATGCCTCACGTGAGCTTCGTTGTCATAGCCCACCATCAGAGACGGAACTAAGATTTAATATTAGGAGGATAAAAATTTAATAAACCTTTAAATTTAAAAATTGAAAGGGGTAAAAACTCCTATTTAATTAACATTTAAACTAAAAATGATTAAAATTACAATTATACCAAAAATTTTGGGAGGCCACTCCCTACACAGCTCCGTCTCTGCCCACCCTTCATCTAGGGACAGAATTAAGATTTGAGGTTAAGAGGGTAAAACATAAATATTTAAAGTAAGGGAATAAATTCATAAATAAAAAACAATATTTTAAAAAATATATAAATAAAAATAAAAATAAAAATCTTCAGAGATAGAGGGACAATTACCTCTTCCCATCCCTTAATAATTTTGTCTCTGCTTTTATCATTCTCATTTTTGAACTTCATGCTTTCTATCAACGAAACCATCATTTTCCTTTTCCTTTTCCTTTTCTTTCTTACATTCACATGTCACAACTTCAACTTGTACATCAAGCAAAACTACATATTAAAGAAAACAATGTCAAATTTACAGTGATTACACCAAAGCACTTGCTTGGTACTGCCTGCTTGGATATGTTTAAAGCTAAATCATCGTCCTAACCTTGTCCAGAATAGTGGAGCAAGTCGGGTTTACTAGGATTTCTATGGGGAGGGGTAAGATGTAAGAAAACAATAGAAAAAAAATGTGATTATTTAAGCAATGTGGAGGATAGGATCACGTTTACGCACCGGAGTTAGCTCCGTATATGAACCAAACATTCAGTGAACCGTCTGTAAACCGTTTAACGTAAAATTTGTTTATTTATTAAACGAAAAAAGATTTATTGTTCGTTTAATTAAAGGAACAAACATGAATATAATTTTTTGTTTATTTATTTATGTTCGTAAACGTTCATTCATATTTGTTCATTTATGTTTGTTTGTTCATGCTTATCCTTATTTATATATGTCTAAGATATTCATTATTTGGTTAAATCAAAATAATCAATCGAAACAAAATAAAATTGATTAATCTATTAGATAATCTTAAGCTTCAGATAACGATTAATAATTATTTTAAATTATAATTATCAATTAATTCGATTTAAAATCATTTAAATTCATATTCATACTCATTTATTTATTCGATTAAAATTAAATAATTAAATTTATATTCATATTCAATGTGGTATAATGAAAAAATAGGGATAACTACAAAAATAATATCCTACATATTAAAACATTATGGTTTTAATATTTTAATGATTATTTTTTAAATTTATTTGTATAGAAAATTACGACAAGCCACGTTCCATCTCATGAATGACATAATCCATTTTTTTTTTTTGTTCATTTAGAGATTATACATAAGCAATAATAAGAAAAATATCATTACTTTCTTATAAAGACTATGATCTATGTGAGGAGAGCATTCTGAATAATTATTTAGGAGGCTTCGAGGAGTCTAGACCTATAAATTTAATTATTTAATTTTTAAAATTTTTATTTTTATAATTTATAAATAAATTAATTAATTTAATGATTAAAATTAATTTATATATATAAAAAATTAACAATGAATATTAAATTAATTGTTTAAATTAATGAGATGGATAAAAAAATAGTGTTATATTTTATGTTCAATACTAAAAAAATAAATTTTAAACCTTACTTGTAAATTCTAAATTACTTATTCTAAACTCTATCCCATACCTTAAACTCTAATTTTAAATAATAATTAATTCTAATTTTTTTTAAAGAATAAATTTTTTATTTACAATAAAAATATACTTTCGTTATATAAAAGATCGATTTTAATTTTTATTCGTAACCCTAAAAATGTTTAACACAATCCTGTCCACTTATACATATAAAATTCATCTAATTTTATATTTTAAATGATGAAATTGAATTAATATTGAAGATTATATTATAATATATTCTTCAATCTTAAACTTTTAAAAAATACGTATATTTTATATGTTATATTATTCAAATCTAGATTATTTTAAAATTTAATATAATTATTTATCATCTCAATAAATTAAAGGTATAAAGATAATTTTTATTGTTAACGTTTATAATTTTTCTCATTTTAACTCTTATTCTTTTTTTGGGATAAATTTAGTTCTTGGTCTATGTCTTTTTAACGAATAACTCATTTTTTAACAACCATGATAACTGAACCGTTAAAAATTTAATAATGATAACATATCATATATATATGTGATAATATATTTTAAATGACATAGAATCTAACCTATTATATATATATATAATATAATTTTATTCCATTATAAAATATAAAACAATTAAAATTTAAATAAAATATTAAAATTTAATTAAATCCAAAACAAAAATTTACTAAATATTCTCAACCCTAACTAAACTAAAATACCTTTATAAAACTTTAAAACTCTGATTTAAATTAAAACTAAAATACCTAAATTCTAAATTAAAATAATAAAAATCCAATAATTGATTATTATCAAAATCCTTTATCTTTGATTCACCGATAACAAACTATACAAAACTCTTTATTTTCAGATTATGTTCATACATTTTTAGATAAAATTTTGATTTTACTATAGTTAAGGTTGAAAATATTTAGTAGCCTTTTGTTTTAGATTTAATTAATTTTTAATATTTTATTTAAATTTTAATTGTTTTATATTTTTATATTGGAATAAAACTATATTCCGCGTGTATGTATTTGATATACTAGATGTTAAGTCATTTAAATATATTATATTATATATATATACATATGACGTGTCATCATTATTAAATTTTTAACGGTTCAGTTATTATGGTAGTTAAAAATGAATTATTTGTTATAAAGACATAGATCAAAGGCTAAATTTATCCAAAAAATAAAGACCAAAATAATAAAAATTATAAACGTTAGGAATAAAAATTATCTTTATGCCTAAATTAAACTACGAAAATTTATTATTATTAATATTTCTGTTTTAATAATCAAGTACTATTAACACCCTAATAAATATACTTAAATGGTTAAACGCATTCCTTGGGCAAACCAAACCGGCAAAACCTGCCCACTGTAGAGGCGGTGGACAATACTAACTGCCAGACACAGTAAAACCCTTTTTAATAAATAAATAAATAAAATATCCCGAAAATAACACCTGTCCTCCCCTACCAATCTGATGGTTTATATTCCTCCACGTGTACGACCACGTCTCTCCCCTCCTTTAGGTAAAATCCAGAACTGTTTTTTTTTTCTCTCTATAAATACATAAAAGCCACGTTTTGTCAGTTTCTCGAGACATTTCGTTCCAATCCTTTGTCTGACTTTCCAAAGAGCGAACTGAAACCAAAAGGACAACCCACAGAAGCTCAGGGCTGAAATCGAAATCAAAGAGAAGGGGAAGATTGGGAATTTTTCAAGCTTATGGTGTCAGTGAACCCCAATCCGGCTCAAGGATTTTACTATTTCGATCCCATGAAGATGGGCCTCCCTGGTGTTAATTCTGTGCCGCCGCCTCCTCCTCAGGCTCCACCTAATCCTGCCACTTCCACTGCCGGCAACACAACCGTGTGTTTGGAGGATACCAGTAAGAAAATACGGAAGCCTTACACTATTACTAAGTCTAGAGAGAGCTGGACTGAGCAGGAGCATGAGAAGTTTCTCGAAGCCCTTCAATTGTAAGTCGATTTTCTTGAACTCGATTTCTTCTTCTTTCTAAAATTTACGGATTTCTTTTGTTTGAATTTTTCTACTTTGTGGTAGTTTGGAAATTGAATTCGACTGAAGGGAAACACAAAAGTCTTATTCTTTTTTGTTTGTTTGTTTGATTTATTATCTTGTTTGATTGCTGGGAATTAGTTTATGCGTTGGCAAATTGAATCTGCGATGCACCATTATTTATTTATTTTCTTGTAATTTATTTCAATAACCCGTTTTTTTTTTGTTGATAAATCTGTGCAATTCATTAATCCAAAAAGCAGAAAAAACTGCTACAAAACAACAAAGGAACCTCTTAAAAAATTCCCCAACCTACTAAAGACTCTCTTTGTATATTGCTCATTCTAACACTCTTGTGCCTTAGCCTTATACCATTAGAGAACCTCAAACAATCAAATAAATCCTGACTACACCTATGAACACCCCGGAATAATCTCCTATTTCGCTCCTCCCATACCAAATATACAAACGCTTGCCAAGCAAGACAAAGAACAAGCTTTTCCACCGACCTTCCTTTCATCCAAAGAATCGCCCAAGCTAGCTCCTCCGACCAGTCCAGAACCTCCCTTCGAATCCCCATGCACTCAAGAACCAACCCCCAAAGCTGACGAGAAAACCAACAGCCAAAAAACAGATGCTCCCTAGTTTCAGACAAGCCACAGAAAACACACCCATCTTCACTCAAAATAACCAGTTTTTTTCTCTGCGAAAAATGATCTTTTGTTGATGAGTTAATTGAATGCAAAAATATTAAATTAGTGTTAACCCCCAAGGTACTTAAACATTGAGCAAGTCTGTTGCTTTACGTTTTAGATGCTGAGTTCCTGGATCATGGTGCTGATTTTTTTTAATTGGCATTACTCATTTTAGATTTGATCGTGATTGGAAAAAGATTGAAGCATTTGTTGGGTCAAAGACAGTGATCCAGGTAATTTAGATGTCATGATTTCTTTCCACAAGTTTTTATATGTTGTTTTCAACATGTTTTACTGAATGTTTCAATGGATGTTCTTGGCAGATCCGTAGTCATGCACAGAAGTATTTTCTAAAGGTTCAGAAAAATGGGACTAGTGAACATGTACCTCCCCCTCGACCAAAACGGAAAGCTGCTCATCCGTACCCGCAAAAGGCTCCCAAAAATGGTCAGTATGGCCAACCTTACGATTTCATCTATATCTCACTTTTGTAATTCTTGGTCCTGAATTGACACTATTATTTTGCATTTGTTAGCTTGTGTTGTAGCCCAAGTTTCTGGACCATTTCAGACTTCATCTGCTTTTCATGACCCTGGTTATACGTACAGACAAGATTCATCAGTAGTGCCTGGAAATTCAATTGCCCCTGCATCTTTGTCTTCCTGGTGTTACAACTCCGTGCCTCCTGTCACTGTATCTCAAATGACTAAAGGTTTTTAATTGTTTCGTCACTTTTTTTTTACCTCTTTTATACTTCCTTTTTAATCTTAAAAAATATAACAATCTATGGTCGTGCATACTTTTAGATGGTGCAGTGTTAGCTGGACCAACTGTTGTGCATAATTCCTGTTACAGTAGCAGCAGTGAAAGCACTCCCAGAACTTGGTCACTTGGGGAAACAATTGACCGGGGAGATCATTGGAAGAAATCTAGAGGTTAGCATTTTATTTCTACCTTGAGCTTGATACTGGCACCTTTGGACCGTGTTCCCATGACTCTAAGCTACAACTTCAAGAAAAAAACATGTTTTCTCATGCATTCAATTTCTTTGCTTCCATAAGGAAGCTTCATGCCATATCTTAACATCTGCTTTAATGTAAGTCAACTAGGGATTTAACCCTTGCTGCTTATTACTGAATTAATTGCTTGTTATTAAGAGATAAGTTTGACTGGTTTGACATTTTCACTTTATACTTGCAAAACTTTATATTGTTTACTTTTCTCATCTATCTTAGGTTTAGTTATTTTTTTACAAAAATATTCACTTCTCTCCATTGCGTGAAACGATCATGTTACATGATGACGAAAATTGACGTCTTCTGTTGATGTTGTTGTTCTGTAATCTTGTGCTGCTCTTTTCAGTTCTCCACCTATTATTGGTAGACGTGTTACTTTAACGCAGCAAAATGCTTGAACGGGAATTATTAACAGTGTCATTAATCATTATTGTTAGTCTAGCACTGGATTATTAAGATTACAAGATAATTAAACATCGTCTTGAGTATTTTTGTTATCACATCCTGAAGTTTCCCTATCCCATTAGTGACAAGTTCACTTTCTATCTGATGCAGTTCTGCCAGATTTTGCTCAGGTGTACAGATTCATTGGCAGTGTCTTTGATCCAGGTGCAAGTGGGCATATGCAGAAGTTGAAGCAGATGGACCCAATAAATTTGGAAACTGTATGTCACCCTAGATGATGTTAATAATCTTCTCTGCTTGATTAAATTCGTAAGATTAGCTAATGGTGCTGTTTATTGCCTCTTTGCAGGTTCTGTTGTTAATGAGAAACCTCTCTGTCAATTTGACAAACCCCGAGTTTGAGGATCATGTAAGTGCTCTTCCCTAACCTTCAGCTTGTCTTATATTCACCGTAGGCTCTTACAAACTATATTTTACATTCTGAATCAATTTAGGCATGAGCCAGTTTTTGATGGAAGTCTCCACATCTAGTGGTGAACTGAAACCACATTTTAAGTTTATAGCACCCTTATGATACTCCTTTAGAGTTATTCGTTATCCCACTTCATGACATCTCTTTCCAACCAAGAATTTAGCTGTTATTGCCAGCTCTAGTAATATAATACAAAACTAATAATCTATCTTCTCTACAAAAGGAAATGCAAACCGGCTACTCCCGACAGATCAAACACAACTTCTGACATCTCAATGTATATGTTCGATTCTTTACTGACTAGTAAAAAACGAATGCAGAGAAGGTTGCTTTCTACATATGGTGCAGAATCTGAGGGTGTTAAACCTTTGTACAATGACATTCACTCTCTAAAATCAGCAAGTGCAGTTCAGACGGCATAACAAGGTAATTATGGTGTCTCTGAAACAGTTGATACCCTTTTTCATTCCACTGTCGCCTCATTCTCATTCCATAACATGATTGAATGCCACAGGTTGCTGGAGAAAGATCCAACCAGCATGTTGTTAACTTGCTAACAGAGTGTATATGTGTATGCATGTGTCATGTGTGAGATAGGAGTGATCTTCCCAGGACTTGGCAGCAGCTTGTAGCAATAGCTTACCTTGTGAATTCCCTATGTTTTTTTTATTTGCTGTGTGTATATCATACAAAAATCATCTGTTAGAGGCTATCATACCGTGTATAGAGTTTTGGATGCTTCTTTTCTGAGTTTTCTCTCTGTAATATTTTTTTTTCAGAATTCCTTTCTGGGGTGGGGGTGGGGGAGGGGGTGTTGTTACAGAAATAATAAAGTTAAGAGGGTTGGCTTTTGAATTGGCGTCTATTTTTGGCTCCATTGTAGGTTGCTCTGCAGTCTGTATTCTCAAGTCTCTGGTTCAGGTTAAGCTAATTGGAACACAGCTAAATCCCTGCAGTTTAAGTTATGGTGTCAAAAGACAACTAGCTTTGAAGTCAAACAAGTTGGTTCTAGGATTATAGATTGAAGAAAAAGATCAAGAATAATTAGTTTTTGTAATCTTATTTTATTTACTTTTTGATTTATAGATTTATCGTATTTTTAAATAAATAATTAAAAATCATTATCATATAATTGAACACAATTAATAAATTTGTGCACACATTTTTCTATTGCCCTACTTGTGATCATTTGTTAAATAAATATTAAGAAATATATTTCTCAGCATGTTCTAAGTTAAAATTTGAAAAATATTGGAAAATATTATTTTCTTATATATAATCTTATATGTTTTAGTTTACCTTTTCTATTTAATTATATTTTTATATTTTATAATTATTTAAATGATTTTTTCTATAAACAAATAATAGTATAATGATTCATTTTATTGCTATTTCCATATGATGGTTTATTCAAATTAGAATCTCTCACACACATTATATATGTGTACATAATCCTCAATACATTGTATCTGGGTAGAATTTGACAGACTCCCTATAGATGAGCTCCTTTATATTCTCTTCAGTAAAAGATGGTTGCTCAAACTCAAAACTGAAAGGACTATGGCAAACAGGCTCCTCATTGATGTCATGCAGTGGTGCCAAGTAGGGGTGACACAGAGCCTCGTCCACTGCAACCAACAATAAATACTTGTTACCAAATTCGGATTCCATGATAAGTTTTCGATCCTTTGATCTGCTGTGGCCTAGAAACAAAAGTTTTACCTGTAATGCGCTTATGGGGATCGAAGATGAGCATCTTTCCTAGCAAATCAATAGCACCAGGTGACATGTTAGGGAACCTAGCAGAGAAATTTTGCCTCTGGTATTGTGGAAGCTGCCTAACGTATCTTCGGGCATTGTCGCTTCGAAGGAACCCGAGACTGGAATCATCAGGAGAACCTATAAGCTATTCCAAGGAAAAAGTATGTTCAGTTTTGGGAGATAAGAACAGTATTGACAGCATTTCTTAGGACACAATCATTCATGACATACGAGCACCAGTGAAACAAACAAGCACATTAAGATCGCCTAGGACTACAGAGTCGATGTTATGCACTACTGAGAAAGCAAAATATACCAAGGAGTCTCACAATCAAAGGGCCAAACTTATAACAAATGACATGGTAGGATGCAATGAAACGATCCCCGGAATACGCGGAACATCTAAAGGGTTTCCCGGTAGTTGCTTGCAAGGAAAATCTAGACACCATACCTCTGTGATAAGCTTCAGCTGATGCACATAGTCTTTTCCAGGGAAGAGGGGTTGTCTACTCATGATTTCACCAAGTATGCAACCCATTGACCAAATATCAATCGCAGCAGTGTATTCAGAACAATTAAGAAGCAATTCCGGGGCGCAGTACCAACGAGTAACTACATATTCTGTCATGAAATCAGTTTCGGATGTTGTCCTTGCAAGCCCAAAATCTCCAATTTTGAGGTCACAATTTGCATTCAGAAATAAATTGCCAGGCTTTAAATCCCTGTGCAAAACATTAGCTGAATGTACATATCTGAGCCCTCGTAGAACCTGATATAGAAAGTACTGCAAGAATACCACTGCATAATCAACAATATTTCCAGCTTCTAAGCTACTCAACGGGAATCATACTATGTTCCTAACTAAAAATGTTTCATACGAGCGGAAATAATTGATACCAACCCGACAATGATCATCCGTCAACGATTGATTGGATCGTATGATCTGATGAAGATCGGTGTCCATCAATTCATAAACAATGTAAACATCATTAAAGTTCTCCCGCTGTGGAGGCCGTATGATGTCCTTGATGGCAATAATCTGAAGACAAATGAAGCCGGTGAAACTATAATTCCACAATCAGCATTGACTACTTTAGTAGAACCTCAAAACATTATTGAAATGCAGATTTATGAAGCACAGGAAAGTTATATCTTGCACTAGACATTTCTACTTTTACTTTTATCATTGCACCGAAGAACATAAAACTGGTAACAACAGCTCTTACCAGATTACAGAAAAGTGTGGTTAGATCATGAGTTCTAACAAGTAAATGAAAAGAAAAGGTTTATGCACAATATCATAAGATTGGGCCTTGCATAATGGTTAAAAGTTACTAGTGTGTAAAGATGATCTTCCTTGCAAACTCAAATTAGGGTAGAAATGTGGATATTGTTAATGTCTCCATTTTAAGCGCACACGCCGAAAAGAAAACGAACTGTTTCATTTTCGCTGATTGTTTGGAAACAGCTGCAACCTGACCATTGCAGCCAGCAAGGGCCAAGGAGCTTAACAATTAGGGGTTCTATTGTTTTAAACAGAACTTACATTCTCATGATCCAGGTGACGAAGAAGCTTCATCTCTCGCAATGTCCTTTTGGCATCAATCCGGTTGTCAAATGCATTACTGATTTTCTTTATAGCAACCTCCTCTCGAGTCTCCGAATTCACAGCAGCACTAACAAAAATCGGGGGCAGATCACATCTCATTTTCACATTATTAATAAAAGAATTAGACCAGTAAGCCTAATACTGTTCTGCCTAGAGCCATTCACTTCAATAGTACCATAAATTTTGCAGCTTAATTCCATTAAGAAAGCAATCACACTGCAAATACAGCTAAAAGATGCTAACCAGAACCATACTCCCAAAGTCCCAATGCTCTATGATCAATCATTAAGTCACCATGGAAAGTATGATTATAGTTATACTGCACTTAAATTAACAGAAATATATCAATCTAAACAGATAAATAACTTCAATAAAATCAATTTCTTGTAAAACTGGCATGTAGAAGATGAAGACTAAGACAGACCAAGATCGTGAAATAAACAAAAAGTCAAATCAAAATATGAACTTTGAAGGAAACGAAGTTAAAAGAAGAAGAACAGAATCTTACCAGACAATACCATTAGCACCACGGCCGATGGGGCGAATCGGAGGGACGTATTTTTTGGGAACAAGGAAGAGGTTACCGTAAACGTTGTACTGAACATAGTGTCCGCCGTGAGTTGATATACCTCTGATGCTGACATCCCCGGACCCTGAGCTTGGCTCCATCAACATCTGTTATGGATTCGATCTTGGATACAAACCGGACCCGACTCGTAACCCGAATTGCAGAAAAGATCTTCTGGGGTAATATTAGTAACAGCTGAAATTCAGAGGGAAGACCTTTCCGAGTCTCCCCTTGAAGATTCCACCTTTCCGATAAGATGGTCCTTTCATTCCGCTTTATTTACTCACATGTCGTATATTTGGGTCGTTTTGGTAAATATGACAAACATTTTAAATATTTAGGAAAATAGTAGGTATATTTTGAATCTACTATAAAAAATTATAATATAAATAAAAACATCACTTAAAAAAGAACTTTAGTAAAGACATTATCTTTAAGTAACGGTTTTCTCTGATTTTATCTTAAATCGATAAAAGAAATATAAAAATATTATAATTAAGAAAAAATCATCACATACAGATGGCATCTTTACTTAAAGCACTATCTACAAATATGATTTTCTTTTATACTATAATTTTTATCGTAGATTCTAAAATATTCTTTAATTTATCTTACTTTTCTGGTTATCAATCTTGAATTACAATATTCTTTTAATTTCTTTCGTAAGTCAAGTAATTTAGTGATTAAATTAAAATTTTATTACTATTAGAAAGATATTCCATCGGAATTTAATATGTATGGTATAATTAGGGTTATGAATCAAATGAGATATATAGAAAGTTATTTGAGTTCAATTTAATTAATATTTAATTTAAGTTTGAATTTTATTCGAGTTTTCAACGAATCAAGTTATTAAAAAATATAATGTACTATTTTTTAATTCTTTAAATTTAAAATTTAAATTATTAAACTTAAAATCTTAAAATATAAACCCTAAACATAACTCTTAAACCTTAATATATAAATCATAATTTTTAAACTCAAAACATAAACCTTTAAACTTTAGACTAACAACCTAAACTCAACAAGCTTGTATAAACTTTAGTTTACACAATTTGTGTCAATTTTTTTTTCTTAATAGGATTTCAAATAAGACGAGATATATCGTAAATTACTCGAGTCTGACTCAATCAAAGCTTGATCAACATTAAACTCGATTGAATTCAACTCGAGTTCTTAACGAGTTGAAATCAAATTATTCAATCTTGTTAAAAATTATTTAAATTTGAACTCGATTCAAATTCTTAACGAGATAAATCAAGCTTAACTCGACTCGTTTACATTCCTGCATATAATATTATCTTAAGTTTTAAAATTGATATATTCTATCAAATTGATCCTAATTTAAAAATAATTTATTAAATTTAATCATTCATATTTAAAATTTCAAGATCACTCTCTTGACACACCTTATAACCACTCATCGCTCTTCATAATATTGTCCATTAAAATAATAACTGAAGATGTAACAATTCGACGGACAAAATACTTCCTTATTAAACAATTAATATACTAATAAAATAAATTCATCTATCACTGCACTAATAAATTTTTTAAATATAAAAAACTAAATTTATTAAATTATTTTTAATAATAATCAAATTAATAAAATTATAAGAATTGAAAATTAAAATTATTATTATATCAAATTGTCTATCTTAATTATATATAAATTTTTAAGAAATAACTAAATTATTTTTTAAAAGAAAAAAAATATTTATTACCAAATTTATAATTAAGTAATATGAATGTATTTATCCTTATTTATTTTTTTTAATTTCTTTTTTCTATGATGTTTCTGTATTTTTATTTTTATAAAAAAAAACAGATTAAAGTATCGATAAATAAATCTAAGTAAATCAAACATACTTTAATTCATGTTCATTTATTTTTCTATAAAGATGTTTTGGTAAATTACTTCTGAAAGATAATTTGGTAATTAGACTGGATAAAAGAAATACGTACCTCAAAATTTGCTCCCTCCACCTTGGAAACAAATCTGCAGAGACTGGAGAAATATAAAACGGGAGATAAATAAAAGGGTTTTTTTTTTTTTTTTTTGAATTTATAAAGTTTTCTTTTCCCCTATTTTTCTTAGCTTAGTTCTTCCCTCTACTGTGAACTAGGTCTTTCACTAATGTGTTCCATTTAGCAACTCGATAGAAGTTAAAACATGAGATGAATGCAAACATATCTAGTAAATATTTGGAAACTCGGAGCCGATCCGATCCCAAATCAGTCTTCCTTTTTCGAAGATTCATCGATGGCAGCCAATCTTTCTACAAGGGGAGGATGCGAATAGTGATACGCGGAGTACCAAGGATCGGTATTCATAGCAGACAGATTTTCTTCCTGAAAAACAAAGATATGTCACAAAGAACTCGATTTCAGGATCCTTACGAGTACGAGTACTTTCGTTCAACTTTAGTAGCTTCTATATTCGAAGCTACCACAGATATATAATTTCGGTTAGTAGACTTGTACGCGAGAAATCATCACAAAAGTGAAGTTCATGGAACTCGAGAATGAGAAAGTAGGAATATCGACGATTGATGAGAACGACTCATCAATCATATGCACTACTAACTTATTATTGCATGAAATGATTGGCATGAAGATAAGAAGAATCATGCAAATAACTAGAAATAACCTGCAGTTTAACCAGACCAGCACGAAACGCAGCTCCATAACCGAGCTTTTTGGCAAACGCATCAGCCTACACAAATAAAATGCAGTAGATTAAAATCAATTTAAAGATTAATAAGAAGAGAGAAACTAAATTCCAAAACCAGTATTCGCTACGACAAGAAGTTACCTGAAATTCAAACGATCGGCTTACAAGATTGAAACCAAAGCTTACAAGGTGTTGGATTGGTATTATAATATGCTGCAAATAGGAAAAGGCCGGAGAAAATGGTCAAGAGCTCCAAGGCAAATGATTCATTTTCATTCCATGATAAAGGAATAACCATATAATAACTATTACCCTTCAATCTTATTTACATGAAACAGAATAAACATTGTTAGAGCTTTAGTTATGCTTATCAAGTAAATCCTACTGTTTGACTAGGCATTTCAACTAACAGTACATTGTTTTGATAAAATAGTACCTGATAAAGGACGAGACCAATTAGTACTGGCTGTGTATCAAACCCAAAACTCCGGAAAAGATCAGTCGAGTTCCTGACCAGAGTATACCCTCCAAATTGCAAAAATGTAAGAACCTGCACTTGGGAGGAGGAAGAAGAAAAAACATAACCAAACAACGCAAGATAAAGGTAAGGCACTAGACACTACCCAATAAAGCAAGAAAAGTGAAGTGCCACCTCAAATTGAACATGACAACAAGCATAACATGATGATGAAGACACTAATAGCCCATGTTCTAAACGTTAACCAAATAGCTATTTTTGCAGCTCGTGCCTCATTATTTCTATGTTCTTCCTTGTACCTATTAGTGCCAGAGTGGACATAGGATCATCTTGCTAGATGAGCACCCTCATATTTTGATTCGTTCAACCTCAGAGCCTAAAGAAACCATAACCTAACTAGGCAAACCTAAACATCTTTTCTTTTACAAAGCATCAAAAACAAAGAATAATTTCTATCATCAAATCAATCATGTTTAATGACACCCTGCTGACCCATTTTACATAAACAAAGAATCATGTACTATAAGTTAGTTGTAACGACCCGGTTTTTCCCAATCAACATCGGACGTTGACTCGGGTCATGGATCGTCAAGTCGGGTCCCGTGAGGAGCTCGTGGGATCATATTGGATCGTGTTGGGCCTCGGTTTTGCTTGTTGGGCCTAGCTTTTGGGTTGGGTTGGATAAAGAGATGTTAGTGAAGGACAAAGGGGTAATTTCCTTGTCCATTCACTTGTGACCAGCCTTAGAGAAAAAGGGGTTACCTCTTTTCCCTATCACTCTCATCTTCTTCTCTTTTCTTTCTCCAACCCAAGTAAAAGGTGGAATCTTGTTAGCATGGAGTGAGAATCTCGTTTTGGCCCTTAAGAAAGAGTTGTTCAACAGCTTGAGAACTTTGGTTCAAGGTGTATATCCTTTGGGTTGGTTGAGAAAGAGGTTTGAAGTGCAAAGACAAGGTTTAGAGGTTGGAAAAGCTTGAGGGAAGCTCAAGTTCGGGTTTGTTGCTTGAGGTCAGTACATTTCTGACTCTTTCACTTCATATGCTCCATAAATTCATGCTTAGCTTGATTGTTGGTTATTGAATGCTTGAGTAAGGGTTGGAAAGCTTAAGAAACCCTAGAAATGGTAGAATCCGTATTAAGGGATAAATGGATGTAAAAATGGTAGGAAATCATCTTGTATACTTTATTAAACTTATAGAAGTAATTTGGTAATTAATTATTAATATTGGGGAAGAATCCCTAGAAATTTCTAAGTGCAGACTTGCATTTCGTGCAGGGGTATCGATACACGGGCTACCGGTATCGATACCCATGAGTGAAAACAGGCTATGTGGGTAGGGGTATCGAACCATGGTTCGATACCGGATCCTCCAGTGACATAATGGCATCGATACCGGTATCAAATCTGGAGGGTCCTCTTTCGTTGATTTTAAAATTGGTCAAAGGGTATCGATGCCAATATCGATACCTTCTTTGGGTGGGTATCGAAATAGGGTGTTTCGATACACCATATAGGAGTATCGATACCCCTGTGAACTTTTGGTAAGATAAGCTTTGTTTGAGGTTCGATAAGAGGATTGGAAGACTAAATGAACCTTATAAATAATTAAATGTATTGTTATCATAAGATTGATGATTTTAACCCAAAAATGATTAAGTCTTGATGTGTTTTAGTATGTTTTGTTGTTAAGGTCCTAGGTGGACCGTTTGTGTGGTTTGAGTTACTATTTGATGGAAATACGGATATCCAATTAGTGTTGCAACACAAAAAAGGCCATCCGATGTAACATGCCGGGTGATGTACTAAAGACTTATTCTGAGTGTTGGGCGGCCTCACTCGAAGATGTTCGATGTAATATTCCGAACATGGGATTGGTTGGGCGGCCTCCATCCCGTTTTATTCCGAGTGTTGGGCGGCCTCACTCGAAGATGTTCGATGTAACATTCCGAACATGGGATTGATCGGGCGGCCTCCATCCCGTTTTATTCCGAGTGTTGGGCGGCCTCACTCGAAGATGTCCGATGTAACATTCCGGGCATAGGATTTGAGGACGGCCTCAATCCTGAGTGTAGGATTCCAATGTTGTTTGGACACGGACCTCACTACTTTATGTTATATCTTGAGATAGTTAACTTGATAACTCTAGCTAAGGCAGAATAGGAGATGAACCTTAGTTAGAAGACTTTCCGTGCACTCTTGATTATACTATCTTGCTTACTCATTTTGTGATGCTTATGAATTGTTATAGTTGAGATGTACCACTGAGCTTGTTAGCTCAGCGTGCGGAATTGTGGTTTCTCCATGCGTAGGTGACAGGTAGCTTTGGAGGGGCACATCGAGGAAGGACTCTCAGCGTCAGAGCCGTTTTAAGAGTACAATGCTTGATCTTTAGTAGGACTTAATGTATTCATAGGACCTTACCACACATCGAGTCTGTATCTTTCCTTTGGATTTTATTTTGAGTCGGATAATGTATTTTGAAAGGAGCTCTTATTTTGTAAACATTTTATTATATTTTATTTTGACTTACGTGGAATTATGAAACGTGATACTTTAAGTATTTGGACACGTGCTTTCAAAAAAATTTTGATGAGTCGGTTTTTGGGTGACCCGAATGTAGCACTTCGGATTCGAATCGGGATCGGGGTGTTACATTAGTCATAAGATGGCGCTCATTTAATTCAAATAGTGATTAAAACAGTGCATAGGTTTTATTTTTCAAAGAGAACTGCAGTGTCACGGTCCGTGTATCGTAGCAACGCGGGACCGGGCGAGATGCTTTCTGGTTGTGCTTAACTCTTGGGAGCGGGATAGCATTAAGGGTGTAGTACGTACCGAGCAGCCGTCCTATCTTCGGATGGGCGTGTTGATCGCGCACCACACTGGTCGGGAGCTGTCCCCGCTTCCCTGATGAGCCCATGGGAGGGCGAAACCAGTAAGCATCGAGATGGTTAAGGCTGAACCTCGGGTGTGCGAGAAGCCTGAGGTGCCGCACGGGGTGGTTGTCCCTGCATCAAAACTCTGACCCCGTGACAGATGGTATCAGAGCGTGGCCGTGTGCTAGCTGTCGAGTTTGCCAAGCGCCCCATGTGCTACGGAGCGAGTCGTGTGGACGAGCAAGTGAAGCTCGCACCCTAATGAGAAGGGGTGTTCGCAAGTGGGTCCTCTAGAAAGAGATTGAGACGAGGACGGGTAGGCAGGAAGCCACAGCGAAAGTTCTCCAGATGGTCGTGCTGCAATGGGACACCTTGTCTAAGTGGCGCGAGTGGCCATGAGGTGGTTGTTGGTCGAGCTGCAATGGGACACCTTGTCTAAGTGGCGAGTGGCCATGAGGTGGTTGCAAGTAGACTGCAATGGGACACCTTGTCTAAGTAGCGAGTGGCCATGAGGTGGTTGCGAGCAGACCTTTGCCCAATAGTGGAGGGCGGCCCCAGTTAGAGGGCGAGTTTGGGAGAATTGCACACTAGTTCCTGGCTACTTTCCAGAAGGGAAAGAGTTTCCTCCCCATGCACGAGGGCGTGCATGAATCAGGTGGGGAAGATTGTCACGGTCCGTGTATCGTAGCAACGCGGGACCGGGCGAGATGCTTTCTGGTTGTGCTTAACTCTTGGGAGCGGGATAGCATTAAGGGTGTAGTACGTACCGAGCAGCCGTCCTATCTTCGGATGGGCGTGTTGATCGCGCACCACACTGGTCGGGAGCTGTCCCCGCTTCCCTGATGAGCCCATGGGAGGGCGAAACCAGTAAGCATCGAGATGGTTAAGGCTGAACCTCGGGTGTGCGAGAGGCCTGAGGTGCCGCACGGGGTGGTTGTCCCTGCGTCAAAACTCTGACCCCGTGACATGCAGCATGCAATTACCTGCATAGCAATAAAGGAGTACATAGTATGGTTAAGTTTCCAATGCCCTAGTTCATGAGCAATAACAGCTACAATTTCCTCATCATTTTGGCACTGCAAAAAAAATAAAAACAAATAAGCAAACATAAGACCTTTCCCAAATGTTAAGGGAGCATACACTAAATGAAAATAAGGAGATAATTTATTGTTTTGTGCAATTCTTTTCGGGTTAAAATGAGTACTCAAATCGCCAAATGTAGACAAATGTTATGAAGTTGCATATAAGTCAAATATATGCAATCAGCTTGTTTGCTGACAGAGAAAAAAATCTACTAGCATGGGCGTTAAGAGTATTAACAAAACAAAGTAAAAGTCTCCCGAGATTATTGAAATAAGGTCAGGAACGGGAAAGAGATTAATCAGGAGTCTGGACTGAAGATTAAAAAGACAGGATTCTATTCACTTCATACTGCTGCATGAAATGGTTGCCCGACAAAGAAGAAAATGATTAAGGCACGCAGGCAACAACATTGACACTTCAACCAAGTAAAAACAGACATTGATAAGTTGCGAATATTACTAAAGGAAAGTACAAGCATAAGATGACAATGGAATTTTATTTATTATTAGATCCATACCTGCTGAATCAATGTGTCATAAAGGACAATTCGCTTGTTCTTAAAGAATCCATACATGTAGGCCTGCATAAGGTCAAAAAGATGAATCATAAGTGTGACAACAAAGGCACTTCAGAAACCAGTCGCAATGTGACTGAAGTACCAATAATAGCAACTTGAAACAGAAATGCATCTCCACAATGTCATCCGCCACATTAACCAATTCAGCATAAAACTATTCCTACTGTACATACCAACGATGAATCTTTAAAGTAAGAGGAATGAATTCCAAAACGATGGAATATGAACTAGAATAAAATGCAAAGATTCCATAGCATAAACATAAAAAAGGTGAGAAAAAAAAAAAGGATCAACAGAGAACCAACAGATTACAACCAAGGGATGAATCCTTACATTGCTATGGCTTGATCTTGTGGATCCATCAACAACAAACAACTTCTTTAAAGGAAAACTAAGGGAGGAAGCAAGTTTCTCAATCTTAAGCCTGAGATCTCCTTCTGGAAGCTATTTCTCACAGTATCACACCAATAAAAATCATTACTCGGTAAAAATATTTATACAAAAGGTGCTCGACAGAAACTAAGGTGCTGATTTTAAATACTCACAGGGGTAAACTTGTTAAAAAGCGGGGCTATCAGAACAGGGTAAATTGTCATCATCACCAGTGAAAGGACAAACATAAATGCCCAAAGATATATAGCCAGGTATGGCCCTCCTTTCTATAATCAAAAAAATAAAGAATCACCGTAATGCGAGAAGGATGGCATAAAAGCAAAAAAGAACAAAGAGTAAATAAAAACTTCCTGTTAAGAAAACAATAGGTCTGATTATAATAATGACACTGATAATCTCCGACAGAGATCAAATGCCACAAAAGTAAACAATTTTACCTGTACTATCACAATAATAGCAGAAACGATGGGTGGACCAAGAACAATAGCAAGACACATTCCTTTGATAAGGTCCCTAAAGAATAACCATATTGTTTGCTGAAAACAGATGAGGAAATGTTAGGGCAGGAAGATACATGTAATCTTATATAACTAACATTCTAAAACAAATGTGAACAAGAAAACAGAACAGCATGAGGAAGAGATTTAACAATTAAGAACACAAACTTTGTTGAAACCATGGCGAGCCTCAATCACAAAAGTTGAATAGAGAGAAAACGGTAGGTCAGTGATCTGCATAATAAGAATCACAAGGTAAATGATCAAGGCTATTGATTGGATTAATATAGCATAGTACATAAAATTAGTAGTTGCAACTATTCAAACTAATAATTCTAAAAAAGTATCCAGGAAGCAAAGGAAATATCATGAATTCACCTGTGACCATATCATAACGCCAGCCAAAAATGCTAGGGTGTGCAGTATTTCATTCTCTGCATTTAAACCAACCAATGGCAACAAACTTCCTGATTTCTGCAGTAAAATATATAAAATATAATACAAGAAAGAAGTGAAAATCATAAAAGAGAGAACCAATTATATAATACCTAACTTCTTACCTTCCAAAACCAAGGCAATATGCCAAAGAACAAAATTGAAGAGTCCATCAAGGTTGAGAAAAACTTGTGAACAAAGTGGAAGTGGCTGAAATTTAATAGAGATGCGGTACATATAATTTCAAATCAAGTTGAAAAGGAAACTTGACCTTCCCTAATGATATTAAGTCATGTAAATGATCAATAAAAACAACAAAACTGACCTCTTATCAAGACTATAGGATCGAGACTTTTCAAATTTTTCTTGGCTGATTACACCTAATGTTTTTGGAAGAGTGGGCAATTTGAGGGCAGCATGTTGCCGCAGATCCAGATAAGTTTCAAATAAGTACATTAGTATCATAAAACCTGTAAACAATAAAGGTTAAGCTGGGAAGAGAAAAGGTGACAGAATAATTTACAAACTCTAAATGTCATAACAATCAGGCTACTACAATACATAACAATCCAAATTTCATTTTGAACACATATAAACATCGACAAGTCTTAAAATCGATGCCATGTACTTCTCACAACAATACCTTAACAAACAGAAGAATTCAAAGTCAAACAGTTCCCATTGCAAAGAAATGCCATAAATGAAAACATGCGCAGAAATTGAAAAGTTTCATCTTACAAATCATTGGATCCCATAACAAAAAGGTTCTATTCCTAAAGATGCAGAACTATCCTTCACTTATGTTCCTGATGTTCTTTTTAGCAACCAAGAAGAAGATAAGCAGTAAAGGAACATATACAAAAAATGGCCTATGACAGAACAGCTAGAGATACATGACTGTCTCTAGCCCAAAACATAAAACACCTCGAGTCCTCAACCCGGCATAAGTGCAAGTAACAAATTTTGATTCTTTCATAGAAAATGCTTCTCTATTGTATTCGTGCAGTTACTGATGACCTGCAAGCTACTTAGTTGATCAACCTGTGTCCCCTTCCATCAACAACTAAAGATACCATTTTTAACATAATTTAATCTGCACATTTTCTTTGTCTTTATATATCTAAAAGAAAATAGCTCAAGAGATGCTTAAAGTCTAATTCAAAACCTATAATTTTCAATCTCTAGCAATCAAGCACAAAAATCACTGAAATGAATGGATACTAATCAAAACTAGAGAACTAATAGCATATTCTATTTAATCTATAAAAAATAAAAAAATCAAGCGCTTAGCGATTCATTTCAAGAAAAACAGGATAAACTTACAAATAATCTATAACGAGTATTCATCTTTAAACAATTAAAATCAAAATCATAAATCATTTAAATAATGATTTTAAACCGTGGGAAATGGAGAAAAATGAACAAGGTTTAACAAAGAGAATTAAGAATGAATCCGGAAAGCGAAGCGATAGATTCGAGCTATGGAAATTTAAAAAAAAAAAACACGAAGATCGTACAGAGAACAGCTTCCAGGTACGGGAACTCCATGTTGAATTGTTGATGTCGTGTCGATGAAGAATGCAGTCCAGAAAGCGGTGGAAGGGTTTCAGCTAAGATCCTACGATTCTTCGATTTACTTAGAAATGGTTGAAAACGGTACGGGCTTTAAAACCCGAGTACCCGACTGTCTTTATCCGTTTTCCAGAAATATAAAATTAAAATCCAACTTTCAATGTTAATATGTTTTTTTATTCAGGCGTTTGAAGTATTTTTCAGATAAAATAATTGTCTAATATTTTTATAATTATTATTTTAAGTGTAATAATTAGTAAACGTTTAAAAAATTAGTTAATAAATTAAAATATAATATGTGATATATTTTACTTTATTTAAAAAAATTAAAAATAAAATTAAAATTCTCAAAAAATTATCAAATCCTTCAATCCTCAACTCTTAAGTTTCAAATTTATATTGTAGTCGATGCTTTTGTCAATTGTCATTGTCATATTCATCACTTTCGTCATCAAAAACACAAAATTATTATTTTTTTTATATTTAATCGTTAAAACTCGACGATCAACGTATTTTATGTCAAAACAAAACTGAATGATAAGATAAAAATAAAAAAAATGATGAATCAAACGATGAACTATGTGTGAGTCTTATGGAGATATAACAAGATTTCATTTTTATTCTTGTGAGGAATTTTGAATTTATTTTGTGATTTTTTAAAAAAATTAAAGATTAAAAAATGAGTTGAAAAATAAAATCAAAATGACATATTAAGTTTTTGTTGGTTATCGGAATATTTTTTTAAATGATTATTAACGAACGTTGATGGTGATATACCTAAATAAGTAAGGTTGAAGACGTTAGATACCTATTTAATCAAAAATATATTTTTAAATAATTTTGTATATCTAAATTTATATAATTTAAAAAGTGTAGAGATTCGACTCTTTGATAATTTACGGATAAAAACAAATTCAGACCTTTAATTATTAAATATTGATTTTTTAATTATTGTATTATAAATATTAGTAGTTAAACGCGTGAAAAACATCATTCCCTTAACTATCGAAACAAAATAGTTTATATTAATAATAATTAATTTAAAAGCTTTTATAACGAAAGAATTCGATAATTATTAATCAAAATGTACCTCCTCACGACTTTCGTGTCTAAAAATATATTTTAAGCAAATAATTTAATTAAAAATATATTTTAATCAAAATATATTTTAAGTATCTAAATAAAAATTTTAATATACTCAAGAATTTTAATTAAACGTAAACCTATTTTGAGTCTTCTAGTGTCTTGTGTTTGAGTTTCACGATTAAATTATGGACAATTTTTTATTTATGTTAATTTCGGTTAATTTATTATTAAATTAATTATACAATTCAATATTCATGATGATAAATATTAAATAGTAGTTCATTAGTGATATAATTGAAAATTGTAGCAAAAAATATATAAAAAATGAAATATTTAGGTCTAATGTTTGAACATAAAAAGTACCTATAATCCTTTTTTTACTATTGTTTAGTTTCCTTTAAAAATTGAGGATCCACTCTCAAATCTATGCCCACAACTCTGCCGCCGCCAAGGGAGCCTCTCTTCTCCTCCCCTCCCAAACACTAAACCACAGCTTTCTCGTGCCTTCAAGTTTCCCTCTACCCAGAAATTTGAATAAGGTAATTTTCTGAAACCCTAGATTTAACTTGAACCTTTATCATGAGATTTTGGGTCATGAATAAGGTTTTTAAGTTATTAGAAATGAGGAAATGGGGGAAATAATAGATTTAATACTAATTTAATTTCTTGCAAAATGGAAACCCTTTTGGCTTTATATGTTTCTCATAATTAGGTTAGGGAATTTGGTTTTGTATGTTGGTAGGTGTTGGAATAGGTTTGGGTTCTAATTGTCTTGATGGGTTTGGATTTAGGCATTTAAATTTCTCGTGTTGTTTTTACTTGTATTGTTCAGATTTGGGTGTAAGTATTGGATGCAAGTAAGTTCGTTTTTATGTAGATTTTCATGTATTTGGATGCAAGTAAGTTCATTTTTATGTAGATTTTCATGTAATTGGATGCAAGCAAGTTCATTTTTTATGTAGATTTTCATGTATTTGGATGCAAGCAAGTTCATTTTTATGTAGATTTTCATGTATTTGGGTGCAAGCAAGTTCATTTTTATGTAGATTTGGGTGAATTAACAGTCTTATGCCATGTATTTTTACCTTTCTGTTTGATGAGAATGGTTTTTGGAAGGATCAATTTGCGAGCATTCTTATTACTTCAATGTTCATTTTAAGCGTCATTTTTTTTGAAGTTTAATCTGTTAAACAGCTTGCTTAGGGAAAAAATATGTTGCAAAAGGAAAACCGAACTATAAACAAGTCGACTGGCTTACCTCGGAAAAGATTCTATCGAGCACGAGCGCATAGTAATCCTCTAAGCGATTCACACTTCCCGGTTCCACTTTCACCTAGCCATGTCGACTATTCACTCCATTACCCTCAAATATTCCCCTCAGCTGATCGAACTGGTACTTCTAAAACGATCGAGTTTGCGGACATAGGTTGTGGTTTTGGAGGGCTTTTAATTAGCCTTTCAACTCTTTTTCCTGAAACTCTAATGATTGGGATGGAACTCAGGGATAAAGTGACCGAGTATGTGAAGGAAAGGATTTTAGGTTTAAGGGTGGCAAATCCCGGTCAATACCAGAATGTCTCCGTTGTTCGAACTAATTCAATGAAATACATTCCAAATTACTTTGAGAAAGGGAAGCTTTTGAAGATGTTTTTCTTATTTCCGGATCCACACTTCAAAGAGAAAAACCATCGTCGTAGGGTAATCAGTCCTCAGTTGTTAGATGAGTATGCTTATGTTCTCAAAGTTGGTGGGATTATATACACAATCACAGATGTGGAAGAACTTGGAGAATGGATGAAATCTTGTTTGCAGAATCATCCGATGTTTGAACCCCTCTCGGAGACGGAGCTAGAAGCAGACCCAGTTGTAAAACTCTTAAGTACCACAACCGAAGAAGGACAAAAGGTGGCTCGGAATGGTGGACAGACTTTCCAAGCAGTTTACCGACGAATTAAACCGACTTCATGAGTAAACAATTCATCTGCATCATCTGCCGATGTGCCATTTTTCTGGTATGATAATATATATTACAATTACTTCACTACATGCTTTTGAACTACTTGTTATGTTATTATTAGGGGGTAAAGGGCTTTAGCAAGCTTAGAATTCTTCCTTTTTAATCTTCCCAGTATATTTTCTATTTTCAAGACCCAGACATTTAGCAAAGCTTGGATTTTGTTATATTTGTGTCTTAACTCGAAAGTTGGAATCTACTTTTCATTTTAAAGGATGATACGGTAATTAAAATATTTTATATAATAACATATTTAATCTTTTATATTTGCAAGTTCAATTAATTTATTTTTAATTTAAAAAATAAATTTTATTATTTACATATTATTTTAATTTAGTTTAATTTAGTGACATTACAACAAGGAAAAAAATCCAAATCAAGAGTCAAAAGCAAATCGGAAAACCCACGTTGAGTGATGAGGATAAGGGGGTTATAATGGAGGGACAAGCATGCACCAGAGAGCGAGAGAGGAGACATGGAGCAAACATTTCTAGGGTTTTTAATTGGGTCCACTTTTGCATGTTACATAATTTTTTATTTTATAAAAATTATAGGGGTCGTTAAAAATCTTTCGAATAAAAAAAAAGGAGTCTAAAAATAGCTAAACACATATATAACGTTTTTTTTTTTATAAAAGTTATAAGAATTTTAGTATAAACTTTTTAGTATATATTAAAATTTTTATATTTTTTATAAGAAATTCAATATATGTATCGAAATCTTTACACTTTTTTAATAAATTCGGTATATACTATAAATTTTATATCAAAATTCTTATAACTTTTATTAAAAAAAACAATATAATTATTTTTAGTTATTTTTTAAGGTCATTGTTCCCTTGAATTACCCAATCTCTCTCATATCATTCGATATATAAAAAATGTGATCCATAATTGAACATGTCATGTGATGTGATGAACATATGATCATTATTATTTGTACTCTCCCATGAAAGAACCAGACAATAATATACATAATACTATTTTGGTACTGCTCACGGCACTACCCGTGGATGTATCACACCACCATTTCTATTGTTGTCCCACAATGCCTTTTCTTTCCATAATTATTTTCAGGCAAAGTGACTGTTGGAGGCAGTTGTGGCCATATCCTGTCCAGACCAAGTACGAGGCCAAGTCTTCGGAATTGATGGCCGCACCGATTGATTTCACATTCGAAAGGACGATCTCCTAATCCACCCATCAGACAGTGTTGGTTGGACAGGGTTCATCTCACCGACGAGTTATTTGATTTCTCGTCCTTTTCAGAATTTTAATTATAACACTTTTATTTTATTTTTAATAAAATTGGTGTATTTAATTATCTAAGGACAAGAAATAAAATAATAAAAAATTATATTAAAATCGATAAATCTTTCAATAAAAATCTTTTTATGTAATATAATGTTTACGACAGACGTCAAACACCGTTGAACATCGTTAATGTTGAACATTGCTAAATATTATTAAATTAATTTATAAAGAATAAAAATCTAAATGATTAATCATACAATTATTAGTTATATGTTGAGTTTATCACTCTTTTATTAATTACATTTTGAGTCTTTGAGATTTTAAATTTTTATTAATTAATTTAATGATATTCAACATTAATGATGTTCATCAAGGTTCGATGACCGTTATAAAATTTTTCTTTAAGTAATAATATCTAATTAATTCCTTTTTACGGTCCATTTAATAAATAATACTTTATCATTCATAAAAAATAAAGGCCTGTCCGTACTGTCATTAATTAATGTCTTTTTTAATAATTATTGAACTGTGTCTGTAATGTTGCTTAAGAAAACTGTCGATAATGGGTGTATAATTAAATAATGAGTAAATTACGAAATTCATCGTTGTATTTTCTTATCATTTCTATTTTAATCACTATATTTTTTCTTAATTTAACATCAAACTTTTGAATTGCTTATGTTTTAATTTTAATATTATTTTTAATAGTTTTAATGTGATTATAAAATAGTGTTGGTTCATACTTATTATTAAGTCTATAATAATATATTAATCTAACAAAATAATTTAAATTCAAATATTTTAAAATAAATATTATTTTTTTACTAATACCCTTACTAGCTTTTATTTTATTATTATGCTTTATTGATATTTAATGCCACATAAGAGAAAATTAAAAATTTTAAACCCTATATTAATCTCAATTCCAACCCCATCAAAAATTCAGTGATAGTTTTTATAATATACTCTTAAATAATCTCATATTCTTAACGGATTATAAAAGTGATTACTTACTTAATAGGATAATTATCACGTCAATAATTGTTAAGTTAGGTATTATTTTCCCAACTTTTATTTATTTATTCGGACGTGTCAAACTTATATTTTATTAAAGAGTGTTATTTGAGATGAGCATGGTAATTGAATCTTTGGTTATGCAAAAAGTCTAGGGGCTTGTTCTAGCCTTATGGTTGAGTTATGTGCAATTCACAATATTCTTCTTCATGTTTAACGTCTTGGATTTCGTTGTATTGAACTAGAAAATGATAACATAGAGGTTGAACGAATTATCGGTGATACTTCAAGAGCCTTACCTGAAAACTCAATTGTGGAAGACATTCGCGATATGTTATAAAGAAATTAGAATGTGATTGTGCGTCGTATTCCAAGAGAAGCGAATAAGGTTGCAGATGCTTTGGCTAGTCTTCTGAGAGGTCGCCCCTCTGAGGTTGTTTTATTTGATAGCGTTCCAACTTTTATCGCTCATTTGGTTTTTGTTGATCAACATGGGAATGATAGTCTTGGGTTGATATCTAATTTGGTTGCTTGTTGTTTTTTTGATTCTATCAGGTATACTCTTTTCCCTCATTTAGGTATAGGAGAATTTTTAATGAGGCACTTGGTTGAATCCTCCTCTTTAATCAAAAAAAAAAAAAAGAGTGTCGGTTC
Organism: Abelmoschus esculentus; assembly: GCA_035048815.1. Classification (NCBI taxonomy): domain Eukaryota; kingdom Viridiplantae; phylum Streptophyta; class Magnoliopsida; order Malvales; family Malvaceae; genus Abelmoschus; species Abelmoschus esculentus. The sequence goes on along the minus strand of JAUCBN010000051.1, from coordinate 10,967,968 downwards.
AAAACAAAGATTTTATTGAAGTACGATCAAAGTGAAATTAATATTATCAAAATGTATTAATTTAAATATTAAGTAATTTAATTTTGTTTAAGTAAATTTTGTGTTTGAAACGTTGAATATATAAAAAAATCGTAAGGAGACTTACCTACTGAAATTAAGTATGCGACGTAAATCAATTTAAATTAGTCAGAATGAAATCCTAAAAACTAAAAAATAAAAAAAAATAAAATTAATATTATTTTAATTAATGTTTAGAAGAAGAATACAAAGAATATAATCATATGATAATTAAGCTATTATACCTCTAAATAGAGGTGGATCTTAACGATCTAGGTTGAAAGGTCTTATTTAAAGTTTTTAAAAAGTTCAGGTGTTTAGTATAAAATTGTAACGACCCAGATTTTGGATTCGAGTGTCGGGTTAACCCGTGGAGTAGGCTTCGGTTTTGGGCCCCGGGTTTGGGTAGTTTAGGCCTTGTGGGCCTTAGGTTGTTGGGCTTTAGTTGGGTTTTAAGTTAGGCCTTGTGGTGAGGGCTTTTTGGTAATTGCACTTAGGATGAAGATGGAGGTTGTAGAGGTTAATTCTATGCAGAATGACCTCATTGTCTTCTCTTTTTCTTTCATCTTTCTTCCCCATTGTTGCAAGAGAAAAATGGTGGTAAAGGTTGGATCTTTGAGGGTTTGGTTTGAAATCTCGTTTTTAGGAATGAGAGAAAATTGTAGAGCTGAAAAGGATCTTTAAAAAGAGAGAAGGAGGTTGGAGAACCTTCTACAAGTCTTGGGAAGAAGAAAGCTTGAAGAGGAGTGAGTTCGGGTTTTGGTTGCTGTGTTGCTTAAGGTTGGTACTCCCAACTCATCCTTTCATCATTCATATCATGGTAGTATGCATGACATGTAGATTTTGTGTTTGAATGCTTGGTTTGAGCTTTTGGGTCTTTAATGGTAATTCTCGGATTAATGTGTTAATTGACTGGAAATTGATGTTATATTATCCTAAACACTCCTAATAATGTGTAGGAACACTTTGGGGCTGATTCGATCAAGTTTGGGAATGAATCCTTAGAATTTTTTAAGTGAAACCTGCAAGTTCGTGCAGGGGTATCAATACCGGTGGCCCGCGTATCGATACCCCTGAGAGAAAATAGGCTAAGTGGCCAGGTGTATCGAACCATGGTTCGATACCTGGACCTCCAATGGCATAATAACATCGATACCAATATCGATGCTGGAGGGTCCTTTTTCGTTGACTTTAGAATTGGTCAAAGGGTATCGATACCCATGTTTCGATACCCTCTTTGGGTGGGCATCGATGCAGGGTGTTTCGATACCCTCTTTGGGTGGGCATCGATGCAGGGTGTTTCGATACCCTACATAAGGGTATCGATACCCCTGTGTAATCTTGACAAGTTAAGATTTGTTTGAGGTTTGATAAGAGGATTAAAGGTTATAATGAATCTTATAATTAATGAAATGAATGGTTAACACAAGATTGACATTATTAAACCATGAATGATTAAATTTTGCTAAGTCTTGATATGTTTTGATGTGAGGATCCTAGGTGGATCGTTTATGTGTGTTGAGTCCTTGTTTGATGGAAATCCGGATATCCATAAGTGTTGCAACACGTTAAAGGTCATCCGATGTAACATGCCGGATGATGGTTTGAAGACTTTTATTCCGAGTGTTGGGCGGCCTCACTCAAAGATGTTCGATGTAACATTCCGAGCATGGGGTTGGTTGGGCGGCCTCCACCCCTTTCCGAACGTTGGGCGGCCTCGTTCGAAGATGTCCGATGTAACATTCCGGGCATAGGATTTGAGGGCGGCCTCAATCCTGAGTGTAGGATCCCGATGCTGTGTGGACGCGGGCCTCACTCTTGTGTGTTATTCTGTGATGTGACATGTATATGTTGTATGCGATATTATACATTGTTTATGCCATGCGGTAGGCAAACATGCTAGATCATTATATCATGCACGATGTTTATATGTTATGCTTTACTGCTTATGATATGCATGATGTTGGCCGAGTTCGGCGTACCCACTGAGCTTTAGTAGCTCAGCATTCGAAATGTGTTTTCGTGCGTAGGTTAGGTGAAGCCAGTTCGTGGAGCACTATCGAGGTTTGGATTTCAGCATCGACCTATGTCAAAGTACCTTTATAGATTAGTGAGCTAGTACTTAGTTGGACCCTATGTATTTTGTAATTTTGTATTTATTTGAATCGAATGTTTTAATAGGTTTGTCGTATTTTGGAGCTCCGATTACTTTATATTATTTTGAGCTTGCGTTTTAACTTAAATGGATTTTACGAATAGTATTTTGGACTTGAATTGGATTTTATTTGTTGGGCTTTCGAAAGAGTTTTGAAATATAGGTTTTGGGCCGGAGGCCCAATGTGACATCCGGGTTGGGGTGTTACAAAAATTTTCAAAAAAATTGAGATTAAATAAAAATATTAAAAATTAAGAGAGGTTAAATTAAAAATATTTTTTAAAAATAAATATAGTAATATTTTAAAAGAATTAAATTAAAAGAATTTAAATTTTTTTAAAAACTCAAAATTTTTAGTTATATTTTGATATATTGTATAAACTTTTTTACATAATCTTTTTTATGAGAAAAGATGATAATATTTAATTTTAAAAATTTTGGATTTAAATAATTTTATTTGTAAGATTTGAACGTTATTAAATGATTAAAAAATATGAATAAATATCATCTTACAACACCTAAAACTATAAAAAAAATTAAAACTTATATTTTAGTCTTAAATTTAAAAATATTAAGTTATTAAATTTTAATTATAAATACTAAATTTTAAATCTAAAATATAAATCATTAAATTCAAACAAATAAATTAATACACCCTGAAATTAAAAAGGTTGTGTAAATTAAAATTTATACGATACTACTCAATAAAACAATAAATAATATTTATATTAAAATATTTTTGGCGACCTTAAATTGTTAATAACTCCTTAAATATTTTTTTACCCAATTAAACTCTTAAATTAAAAAAATTAATTAATTAAGTCAGACAATTGGTTCAATTTTTTTATTTAATAACTTAATTAATTTTTTAATTGCAAATTTTAATTAATCAATTAATTAAATTTATTATTTTAAAAGTTTATTTATATATAAAATAAAATTCATAAACCTATATTTTTTTTCAAAAGTTAAAAAAAATTAAATCTTTGAGCAAATATTTTTCTATATTAAATCCTATAATTTCCGTATCTATACCATAATTATGAGTCATTGAATATCAAAGTTTTATTTAGCATCATTCCTTTAAAAACATAATTATTACCTTATATGAATTTAATATGTTTTAAATATCATAATATATCTTTAAATTTTATTGTAATTCAAATCTTGTTAATGGGGATATTTTTAAATATATTTCATTTTAAATATTATTTTATAATTATTTTTAAACCATTAAAAATTCATTCGAACATATATTATTTATAATTATAATTAGGCTTAACTCAGTAATAAGTGCCTAAAGTATACACTTTTTCTGAAATAGGTGCCTAATGTTTTTTTAGCTGAAATAAGTGCCTAAATTATATATTTTTTCTGAGATAAATGCCTAATGTATTTTTTGGCTGAAATAGGTGCCTAAAGTTTTATTCCCTTAGTATTTTAAGGTAACACTGTTAAAAGAAAATTGTTTAATTTATAAATAAGTACCTAAACTATATATATTTTAAAATAGGTTCCTAATGTAATTTTTATTGAAATAAATGCCTATTTTTTTTCTTATAAGTAATTTATATTTCTTATAAGATAAAATTATTTATATATCATCGTTTTAATATATTAAATTATTTATAATTGATTAATAATTTATTTAAATTTGATTAGTAGATGAAATTATGAGAAAAAATATTTTTTTCTCATAATTTAAAAGGTTAAATGATTAATTTAAGATATAACTAATTTTATATCTTATAAGAAATATAAATTACTTATAAGAAAAAAAATTAGGTATTTATTTTAATAAAAATTACATTAGGCACCTATTTTTTAAAAAATATATAGTTTAGGTACTTATTTATAAATTAAACAATTTTCTTTTAATACTGTTACCTTAAAACACTAAAGGAATAAAACTTTAGGCACCTATTTCAGCCAAAAAATACATTAGGCACCTATCTCAGAAAAAATATATAGTTTAGGCACTTATTTCAGCCAAAAAAAATATTAGGCACCTATTTCAGAGATGTATACTTTGGACACCTATTATTGAGTTAAGCCTTGTAATTATGCAATCTAGAAATAATTTTATTAAAAAAATATAATAATTCTTCTCTAAAAAAACATAATTATATATTTATATAAATTAAATTATTGTGATGATTTTCTAAATAGACGGACCCACACTTCCACTTCCTCACCCCTTCGAGGGGTCCATATTTCGAGAGATTCTCCATTTTAATAATATTTTCGAAGACTAGATCTAAACGACAACGTTTCTTAATTCCTATTCTCACTGTCACCCTAACGCGACCCTACCTCACCCACCAATCAAAATTTGTTGATTAACGTCACAGTCAGTGACTGAATCACTAGCATCTCAGTATGGACTATAAATAATTAAATTTGAGGATCTCAAACCAAACCCGTAGCTAGTTGAAAGCGGAAGCTTCATTTCCTTTTTCGTTTCTGAATTTAATTTTCATGGGGTTTCCGGTTGGTTACACCGAAGTTTTCTTGCCAAAACTCTTCGTCCACACACTTTCCTTTCTGGGTTTCATCCGGAATCTGCTTTTCATGCTTTTTAGCTACCTAGGCCTTTCCGATTTCCTTGAAACAGACCCCGTTTGGCCGGAAAACCCGACCCGAACATTGCCGGAGAATCCTCCCGTGTCGGCTCTCTTGATCCGGGAAATCCTTCCCGTCATAAAGTTCGAGGAGCTTGTCGTCGAGGGAGACCCACCGGAGAGCTGTGCCGTTTGCTTGTACGAATTCGAAGGAGGGGAAGAGATCCGGTGGTTGAGGAACTGTAGGCACGTTTTCCACAGGGTGTGTTTGGACCGTTGGATGGATCATGACCAGAAAACGTGTCCGCTTTGTAGAACGGCGTTCGTACCCGATGAGCTGCAGGACGAGTTCAATCAACGGCTCTGGGCTGCCTCTGGGGTCGCTGATTTCTACACCGACTACAGTTTTGTTCCGGGGTTGTAGATTTTTTCACGGCCGGCAAACAGGGGTTGCTCTTTTTCCTTTTGGGTAACAAGCTTATGAAAATTGTACATATTACATGGCAATTTGATGCATAACCAATAAAAAAACACTTTTCCGTCCACATTCTTACAGTTTGAATCTTGATGATTTCATGGTTATGGTCATTTCTCAGACATATATTATGATGGTACTGGTTATGGTGAAATTGGATTGTGTTCTGGACCCATCTCTTTCTCAGGTACTGTTGTCTGTCTGCAACACTATAAACATCGACGTCTGAATCGGTCCCTCTTGGTATGCCTCACCTCAACTCTGGTTTTTAAACCGGGTGAGGCCCCTACCTGCCATCTCCTATGTATTACACGGAGTCGGAGACAACATAAAGTTAAAAGGATCACAAGTGAAACTCTCAACTCTTTCTTTATCTTAATTCTCAACCCTTGTTATTAAATAAACCCATGAAAATAGGAACATTTTAATCATGCTCTTGCTTTTCTAGGTTAATTTATTAGTTTGAATTAGTAAATAAGACATAATTATAAATAAATAAATAAATAAATATTGTAAAAATAAGATAGTTAAAAACTTAAAATAATAAAGAATTATATAAATATTTCTAAAAGATATAAATAATTATAGAAATTATATATTCACAATGATCACAATATCAAAATATAATTAAATATAAAATCATAAAAATACTTTAAATAACCTTTATTAATTGTATTTTTTACGGATTATTATCATAAATCAATAGTAAAAATTTCGATTTGGACAATTAAAAAATATAATTTTATCACATGTTCCCATAATATAAGAAAGATTGAATATTATATTAATTTAATCTCAAAAAATTACTTGGTAAAAAATATCACGAAAAATATCAAAGGACGACGTTAGAATGTAACATTATAAGGCATAATAATTTATTAAGTATTTAAATTTAAAAATAAAAACACAATATTTAATTAATATTTAAATAAAAATTTTAAAATATTATTATATTAAAAATTATATAAATAAAATAATATTTCTTTTCCCATCATACAAGGCTCCGTCCATGAGAATATCTCCTAATATAATTTCCCATCTCAACTTAATATCACTTATAAACTTCAAGCCATTTAGAATGTGATTGTGTTGGTTATGCTAAACGACAGTTTATCGGCTACAACAATCATAAACAACCGTTGGTTTATTTTTTAACGCCTAAACGGATGTTTAAATTTTTTTTTTGAAACTTTTTAATTTTTAACGAATAACTGTTTGACTCTAACCGGGGTTTAAGGACGCACCCCAAAGCGATTAATCTTGTCTAATCTAAACTGGGAAATAAAACCTTGAAACAAGTTAGGGTCATTACCCGCCTACCTAATATGTGAAAGAAACTGAGATCCAACTGGTTTCAAACGGAATACTTCGGGGCCTCAATGCTACGACACAAATGCTGTCTGAACTGGAGGACATTCAAAACCAAACATTCGCAGTTGTAATCTTAGTTTGTTTCGTGTCATTGAATTTAAAGAACGGACATAATAAAAAATACAAAACTTTGTAGGTTTCGAATTCGAATAAATTTCGATATGAAAATTTTCTAATGTTAAAAAGTAAAACACGTGTTACCATAAAATTCTACTAAAAATTCTAAAAAAACAAAACTAGGTGAGTGCCGAGATCAGATTTTGCCTCGGAAAATGGAAAAATAAAATTTGTTTACCTCACCGGAATCATGTTTGACCAAAGACGACGGAGGGAGGAACCGGACAGAATCAACTTGGACCGACCAAAAAAGACACAATTTTGAACAAAGATTTCCCCCCAGCCTCGCCACATCACCCAATTTTTAAAGATAAAATATACAAATGACAGAAACAACCCTCAACTTCCAGATATTAACTATTTATATCCCCATTGGTCCACCCGACTCACTCACGGACAAAACAAAAAAGCGATGCCAGCAAAGAAATGAGTAAATCAGTTTAAAACTTTAAAACCCTAAAAATAAAATTACCATAAAAGGAAAATCACAACTAAGTTATACACAAAAAGAGAAAATACAAAAACAAATCCCCAAACCTTTTTGTTCTTTCAGTTTCCCCCTTCACATTAGGGACTTCAACGATCTTGCTTTGATGGGTTTCCTCATTCGTTTCTTCCCACTGTCTCCATTCTCATCACCTTCTTCCTCGTCCTCCTCATAATCAAATTCTTCGTTATCGTCGATTTGTGAAGAAGAAGACAGCGCCGAATTGTTTTGGGCAGTGATAACGCTTCCGTTGTTTTCGACCTCTTCAGGCTCAACATGAAGATTCCTGTTGATTCCCTTTTCTTTATTGCCGCCGCGTCTCTTTTTCCCCCACGACGGCCCAAACCCAGAATAATAGTAAAATTCATAAGGATTCGATGCTGATGACGAGCCTCTCCTGGATGTTCTCGCTCGTCCTCGGCGGCTCACGGTCGGTTGATTGATGTAATTCTCGTCTTTCTTGCCCGGATTAAGATTATTCCCACTATCGCCGCTGCTGGTGTTGTTGTTGCAAGATTTCAGCAGTGCCGGCTCTTGATTGGATTCCTTAACTTCTTCTTCTTCGGATTGGCTCTCGAACCCGAGTTGCTCGGGTGTTTTAATCTCATTGTTATCGTCGTTATCGTCGATAACCATGCCTCTCACTTTCATAATTTCCCCCTCTTTGCTCCCCACCATTGTAGCTACGCTGCATTTCGAGTAATAACGCAACAGTTTTCAAGCAAAATAAACTGGGTTTTCACTTTTCAATGGAATCAACAAAATTTATTTTTTTGAAACGGATAACTAAAAACCCTAATACAATACCGCGATGCAAATTGATAAAATGGGTTCGAATCGAAGCATATGAACCGAATTACCTCTCAACAGCACCGATAGAATCGCCGGTGCTCCCATTTCCGTTAAAGCTATCTTCATATTCGAACTGGGTTATTTCGAAAAAGAAACCAATAAACCACGCAAGAAAACAAGTAAAAACTCGAAATCAGGATATAATACACGGAAACGAAGAAGATCCTTTAACCTAAATCGAGTATCTGGAAGGAGAAACACACAAGAACGAGAGAATTTAGGGTTTTGTTAAAACCCTAAATGGGAAAAAGGGTTGCAGACAAACGGAGACAATGGAGGAACAGAAAGTAGATCTGCCGTAAGAAACAAACAAGGAGAATAAATGGAGCGAGAAGTGTTACCCGGTGATGGAGAAACGGTTCTGGAGATAAAGGGACGACATCCCACGTCGACTGGTTGAGCCGACAAACATGGACACCGTCCGGCCTTGAACCTTGCGGGAACATCAGCGGCGACAACTTCTTGTTCTTTCGAATTCTCATGGTCTCATTAGGTATCGACAACCAACCGAAAAAGATAAGAGAAACAGCAAATGGTGGGAGGTGTAGAGTGGAGACAAAGAGAGGAGGGAAAGAAAATATCAAACGAAACTGAAGCGTAGAAGATGAAAGGAGAAGAAGAAGAATATCTGAAAGCCTGTGTTTCCTTCCTCTCTATGCAGATCTCACAGCACTCTACTCATAATAAGGGTTTCTTTTCTTTTTATATCTTCTATTGCTTTCTCGACCTTTTCGATTTGTTTCGGCTTTCACCATTTTGTCCTTAGGTTTCCTTTTGTCTGGTTATACATTAATTATAAACTAAAATTAAATTACTTACCATATATCTTAAACATAAATGGTATTTTTATTAAATTATTAGTATTTTTTAAGTATTTCGGAAAAAATGGATGATGTTCATTTTAAGTGATTGAGGTTTAAATCGTTTTATCTATGAAAAATTCTACGAAGGACGTCGAATATTATTGAACACCACTAATGTTGAACATTGTTGAATACCATTAAATTAATTTATAAAAATTTAAAATCTTAAGGACTAAAAATTTAAAATCTTAAGGACTTAATATGTAATTAATAAAAGAGTGATAAACTCTACATATAATTAATAATTGTATGATTAGTCCTTTAGATTTTTATTCTTTATAAATTAATTTAATAATGTTCAACGGTGTTCGACGCTCGTTGTAGACTCATATAAAGTGTGCATTATTATAGGTAAAGAAAATATATAAACATGTATTATCTCATAATCACCTTAAGACTAATTAAAATAAAAATTATTCTTATTTTATTTGTTGGTCAAATTTATTTAAAAAAATTAACTCGAATCAAGTCAGATTAAATTAAATTAATTTAATTTTTTTATTAAAATCAATTAATATGATAACATTCGAATGTTATAATATTAATTGAATTTAATTCAATAAATTTTCTACTGCCATTTACAATATATTTTCAAATCTTATTTTATAATTTAAAATTTATTTAAATATTTTTAATCGAATTTAGTTTTTCTCCACTCATAAAGTGGTGGTAGAAGTGATAGCCGTTTTCCTTAATCTGATTAATATTCAAATAAATAATTACATATGGTAGTCCCTACGTTAAATTCCCGTGTGATACCTTCCCTCTGTTAACATTATCGACAGTTGAGGGTGATAACAGGAAAAGGGAAGTGTGTCAAACGCGCGGGTAAGAGGAGAGTGACAAACACATAATACTAAATAAATAAAATACAATATCAAATTTCTTTTGCAGTTTAATTCTAAGTTTGACTAATGGATTATAATTTTGGGTAAAGTATTTAAATGATAATAAAAAATTGTATAAAAAATATAAAATGATAATCTAACTTTTAAAAGTTTAAAAATAACAATTAAATTTTATATTTTATTATAAAACAATGATTTAAACGTTAAAAGTCGTTAAATTAATGATTTATTATATAATTTGTATATTAATACATTTAATCATTTATATTTATATATTCAATTAATTTAATCGATAAATCATAATTCTAAAAAATTCAACAAATTCAACCAATTTTCTTCATCATTTTCGTTTTTCCAACTCTTTCTCTTAAATCAGAGCTTCAAAAAACGATTTGTGACCGTCATAACGACCATTATTTAATTGTAACATTATCGGTCGAAACTGTTAATTGCATAAATAATTGTAAGATTTCAAATCACACTAATAACAATAGATAACGACCGTAATGATTAACAATCAATAATGACAATATCGGTATGTTATTTTACCGTTATTTCAAAAATTCTCAGAAAAATAAAAATAATCAATCAAAATTTTATCTTTATAGGTTCAAAACTTTTAAAAAAATCATAAATAAATTTATTATATTTATATTTATTATAAATTATAATAAATTATACAAATAAAAAAATCACGACCGTAACTCCAACGACAATTATAATAACTATCATATCCGTTGCTACAATAAACACGATACAATTAAATCCTTAGCTGAAACCTTAATCCCACTTTTCTAAACCCTTTCATTTAAACCCCTTTACCCCCCCCCCCCCCCCCCCTCCATTCAACAGCTTTGAAAGTTTTGTGTGTATAAAGAGGGCAGTGGCAACAACTGGCATGGATCATATTATTTAATTTATAATAAATTATACAAATAAACTTTTTTTTTTATTTTTTTAATTTTAACTCACAATTATTTAAAAAATATTATTTATAAAAATATTAAAAAGTATATATTTTAAAAACTTTTTTATCAAGAAATTTTTAAATATATATCTTATAAAAATTAATTATTTAAAATATTTAATATAAATAGAATCAAACTTTAAAAGTTTTGACTTTTAAAACTCAATAACGGAAGATGAGACGGAAAATAAAATGATTAAATTATATCAACAATATTTGACTTTATTTTCTTTAGAAAAAATTAACATGCGACGGCTTAAGAATGTCATATCTCTACCACATATAGGGATGGTAAAGGGTGAGGCAGGTGAATTTTTACCGTTCTTTCATTCCGTTATATTAACTTTTAAATTTGATCTCCCGCTCAGAAATGAAATATTAATTTATTTATCTGTTTTGTCTCGATATATTATCTTTTAAATTTGATTTCGATTCGATCAAAAAAATAAAAATAAAATTTTATTGGTCATATATGTTAGATTCAATCAATCTTCATCATTATCATAAATTATGTTTTTTAAGTGATTTTAAATTAATATAAAAATAAAATTTAAATTACTCATGTATTAAATTACATATTTAAAAGAATAAACTTAAATCATCGACAGATATAATCAAAAATTTTATGACAAGAAAAAACCCAAAAATAAAACAACTTAAAATTCATAAAAATGTTTATACATAGTGATATTTTTATAAATATAATAAAATATATAAAAATAAATAAAATATATCAGGATGGATCAAGACTGAGTATTTCAAGCATGTACCTAACCTTGTCCCGCTCTGACTTAATATTTTTTAGACTTTATCCCTCCTCGATCCTCAAAAATAAAAAAGTCTAATCATAGTCGAATGGGGCACCTTAAATCGGGTTGAAATCGAATAATTTTATCATCTCTAACCATATCATCATTTAAGGTTGTTAGTCTCAAAAAGTATATTAAAATACGAAAATAAAATACAAAGAGTACATTAAACATTTAAAAGGTATTGGCCTTATATTAACAAAAATGAAAAAGTATAGGGGTATTTATGCTATTATTCCTTTTTTTAATTAAACCAAATAGTGTAGGTTATCTAGCAAAATAAAATCTAAAAAACAATCTAATCTCTTTTTCGTTTTGGCATCTGAAGTTTGCTTTCTCATACTTCAAATGCCTTTCGCCTTTCTAGAACAAAATAACTAAACACTTCCTCTGAACGGGGTGGCGCGTTTTGACACGTTCCTATCGGTCGAGCGTGGTCTTCTTTCCATCTCCTTTTGCTTCTTCGCACTGTGGTTGCAGTCAATAAATTGGCATCTAAAAGAACAATGTCCACTGGAATAAGGGCTTGGGAAGAAACAGTGTGCAAATAGATCTTTTGTGCTTTTAATTCCTTTATTTTTAAGTTATCTCCTGGTTGCGATTTTTGTATGTTGGGTTCTCTGCAAGAATCGACACAAAAAAGAAAATGGCTGAAAATTCGATTCTTTGCTCTGTTTCTAGCTTGATTCTTAGTCTTTTCACTATCTTTTCTTCTTTGTTTGGACACTGTAATTCAATTGAGCAACTTGGTGAATATAACACCTTCACTATATCTAGCTTCAAATACCCAGAAACCCAGATCAGACCTTTTGATATGCGCTATATGCGAGGTACGTAATACTATTTTTCACGGTCCTTTTTATTAGCCATTTCGTGTCAATTTACTTTTTTTTTTCTTAATGGTTTTGTATAGACTGCTGTGATTACTGGGTAGTTGTCAAAGTTTTAACTCCAGCTTAAGTGATTGAATTCTCAGTCAAATTTGGTTGCTGGTTTAAGTTTTATTCCGTTTAACTAAAGTATTACATCATATTCAATTGTAATTCTGCTTCAGCGCGACCAAGTTCAATTAGCTACGGAGACAATTATTTAGAATTATCAAGTTTGAAGGTGTTCCTTTCTGTCATGGTGGTTATTATATTGGTTTCCTTTGATGGAAAGCTTGGAAATGTTTGTCCTAGCAACTTGTATGCAAAAGGGAAAAAAGGTTGCATGTTTTGTGCTGTTTTCAGTCAAATCTGATGTGAATTAGAAAATGGGATTGATTCAAATCTATGGTGATGAATCGGATAGTATTACTTTTTGAGTTACTGGACTGTGTAATGTCTTTGGGTTTACAATTTTCCTCGTCTCTGTTGATTTACCCCCATGGTTCTCCTCTATGTCAATAGGATTGAAGTCAAGTGTCAACCTTGTAAGTTGTAAGTATGCTTATCCGAGATGATTAGATTTTCAGTATTGTTGAATTTCTTCTGTTTGTTCATGCTACATTTCTACTCTTTTACTGGCGCTAATCGTTAAAAAAATTCTACTCTTTCTTATCTCTTTTGCCAACTGCTTGCAGGATATTAGAAGTGTTGAAAAAATTCCTAAAAGTGTGTCGCCGATGATATGTTTCAGCGAAGGCAGCCTCTTGTTGCCAGATGTCTCAAACACTTCATTAAAAGGTATCTTGCAAACAAACATAAAATGTTTTCTTCTATAATTACTAACTTCATGAACCCAAATGACCATAAGTTTTAAGAGATTCTCTTATGTTGCAGAACTAGTTTCACTATCTAACAGCTCTTTTGAAGGGACTGGAATACTTCATAATTCAGAACAGTGTTATCCTGTGCCAAGAAATATGACAATCAAGTTGACAAATGAGCAGGTTTGCTATCATTATCAAATGTATTTTATGCCACAGAGATGTCATCCTTACATTCTTAGATAAATCGGATTTTTGTGTAATTTTTTAACCAAATCCTTGGGCAAGAATTGCACTACATCATCCATTTGACATATTTTTATCCACAATCAAGGGGTGAGGTGGGTGCGGTAAAATGTTTAGTTTGGCACATGGATTATTTTCTTCTTGAGCCCCTTTTAAGCAACTATTCATTTGGAGGAGTAGATACCTGGACTTATTTTATTCTAGACATACCTCATGGTGCAGCTGGTGGGAATCTCCATGTCCAGCTGACGTCAGATAGAAAGATGAATTATGAAGTATATATTAGAAATGGTGGATTGCCATCACTTATTATCTGAGACTTCTATTATGTGAACAAGTCAAGCAGCAGTCACGGCTCCATTTTTTTTTTGTACAGTTCAAGTGAAGAAAAGGTCGATTTTTACATCTTATACATTAAGGAAGGAATCTGGAGTATTGCATTAAGGAATATAAACAGCACTGGTGGCACTTCCAACGGGAAGACTACTATGTCAATTTCACTTGAAAGATGGACGAAAAGGGCTCCTATCATGGTGATTGCAGATCTGCTCTAGATGCAAGTGGATTAACATCATACAGGTATTAGCTATCTCCATATTTTTTACTTTTTATCATTAAAAAATATTTTATTTATTAGATTTAATTGCATGTGATTCCTTGTTTAAGGACACGATGAATTTCTGAAGTGCATTCTTCATTTCCTTGTAACTGTACTATTCGGTCTCTCAGCTTTTGTGCCTGTGACTGAAACCATGGAGGCTTTGATTGCAGCATTGAGATTGTATCACGCCAAGGTAAATTCTTTTTTGGGATTGACTGCAAAAATATGTCTCACATCCCTGGCACTACCTTTCGTCAACATTATTGTTTATGATTCCAAAGTAGCTATTTATTTTATCTTTCCAGGAGCTGATTCTTTTCAGAAAAAATATTTAGATCATATGTCTACTTAATGCAGGTTATTATTATTTTCGTTTTTTTAGGGGGGTGACGGGGTTGTGGAGGGGAAAGAATGGTAAAGCCTGTAATTACTAATCATTGGCTCAGTCTATGACCAACTCCCACTCAAGTTTATGATCCGGCACTATAGCTTTCCAGTTGTGATCTCTAATCCATGCTCAATCCCCGAGTCAAGTGCATCAAAAAGCTGCATATGCTTTTAGATGGGTCTTGTACTCTCTAGCTTAGGAAAAAGTTTATTATTATTATTATTATTATTATTATTATTATTATTATTATTATTATTTTTTTTTTTGCATTTGAAATGAATCCCAGGGTTTGGTATCAGGTAATGCTATCAAATCAAATTTAGCCAATCCTGTACTTGGAAACTGATGCAGGACACATGGCATTCAATTGCTCTATTAGCGTCAAAAGGTGCAGCTGTGTTTCCTGTTTTTTGGGCTCTCAAGCAGAAGGTAAAGCTCCATATATGTCATGGGCTCACTTGCATTTGCATATGTTTTAGAATTCTGACAAAAATGTTGATTAACTTTTGTAATGAATCATTAACAGTTCCAAAAGCATGCATAAACATTAATCGGAAGGGTGTTAATATGCCAAAAAAGTTCTGTCATGGTTACTGACTTACTGTATTTTGGAGATAATTGATATCAACCAACTTTTCTGTAAGGAACATTAAGCATTGGAATTGAACTACTTCTAATCGTCCAACTTGAACTTGCTAACTCATTCTTCGATAGTCATTATCTAGTCAAAACTTAGTTGTTTTTATTCTGGCTTTTGCAGAATGGGTGATCTACACAGCAAGTGGGATTTCAAGTGGATTATATCATGCATGTGATGTGGGCACCTGGCGTGCATTATCCTTTGGTGTCTTACAGGCATGTTTATAAAAAGAGTCGAATCTTTAGATAATGAATCTTTTGAGCTGGGCATACTTGAAAAAAGGACTCGATTCTCTAATAATGAAACTAATATTGGTAGCCCACCCCCACCCCAGAAGGATAACATTATGTATCATGACAAACATTAAAAAGCATATGGTAAGTACGCTTTGAAGAACAAAAATCCAACTTATATATAAACCTGTGGGTCTATTGCATATCATTGCTGCTAAAGTTCTCTATCATATTTTCAGTTAATCATTTGAACTAATATTGAATAGCAATTTGCGAAATGTTTCAGTTATTTGACTTCTGGCTCTCATTCTTGGCTGTGGTGAGCACCTTCGTATACCTCGCCACTATTGGTGAAGTTTATAAAAGGGCAATCCACACGGTCATGACTATTCTTACTGCCCTATGGCCATAACCAAGGCAACAGGTATATGGATCTCATTGCATTTGTATTAACTTAAATAACGACCCTGTTCTAACAGATAGTGCAGGTGTTTTTGACTGAGCTAAGTTGTGCAGGTCATCAAATATTATTCTAGTGATGGCAATTGGTGCACTAACTCTTTTTGTCGTGTGGTTGATAGAGTTCTCTACCAAGTATAGATCGATTTCCTTTTCAATGGATTTATGTTTAAATACACTCGAGAGGTGAGATTCTCTTCTCTATCATCATGCAGTTCATGCATATTTTTTTCTTGCTCTTGATGCATACTTAGGATTTCTTGCACTAGCACACAATCAGGCATCAGCCTTTAGTTATTAGTAATCTATACCGAGAGGGTTAAAACTTATGGTTCTTTACAATTTTGAACTGTTTTGCTTACTATGCTTTGAACATTGTTGTTACTGTGATTTATCATCTGCCATTTCAAGTGCATGATTTTCAACTGAAACTGGAAATCATAGTGCATGAATGTTGTCATTAGAAAAGTTGAGTCACTGTATAATCAGAAACGTTATAGCTGAAAACAGTGCACTAGTGTTCACTGGATGAACTACTAAACTTTCTCTTCCAAGAAAGCACAACCTGGCTGATAGATTGTGGACTGACAAATACCCTAAGATAGTGCATTAGTCTTTACCGGATGAACGAATTAACTTTCTATTCTAAGAAATCTGCGTACCCTTTTTTTAACTGCAGATGTCGGATCAGAGAATGGATGAATAATCTATTAAAAACTATAATGAAACGATTTTGATGGGGCTTTTTGCTTGCTGGTTTTATTGCACTGGCCACGGCAGCAATAAGCAGGAACTTCGAAAACTACTGGATTTTGCACAGGTTTGGATTGCTCCATCCTTTATGTTTTCTTAAATCGTTCTGATCTCTCTCTATAACATAAATTGTATTTGATTATAAAACTTTGATGCAGCATTTGGCACGTCACCATATACACATCTTCTTTCTTCTTCCTCTGTTCAAAAGTAAATACCATAAGCAGTGGGAACGAAGGACCAACCGATGGAAACTATCAGTTGACTCGCCAAGATTCTCACTCAAGAGGTTCTTAGGAAGAGGGAAGACTTGTCGTAGAGAATTAAAGTTGAAATAACAAGGAAATAAAGCTTACTGTCAAAGACATGGAAGGAAAATCCCCATCTTCCCCAATGATTTGTACAACAAAAGAAAGACTTCACTTCTTCAACAGCTTTCTTGTAAGATTTGACTGTTTACCTCCTTTTCCTGGAGTCTATTTTCCTTTTGTAAATATATGTATATGTATATATGGAATACGATAAAGTTATAGTGTAAAATTCTTTAGGTTTTATATTTTTTTGGATAGTTAGATAATTGAAATAGATGACTCAAATTAACAGTTAGTTACGCGAAGATTATTATTCAGAAAAAAAAAGTAAGGAGTTAATTTGAATCATCCGTTTCAGTCATCTAAGGATACCAAAAACTTCATTTTATATTATGTAACTTGATCTTCCCTATCTATAATGAGACTCATCTTCCTCGATCAATTCAATTAGTTATTGTACCATTTCTCATTTCAACTCATTTTTGATATATAAATTTTAAATATTTTAAATTTTATACAAATTTTAAATTTTTAGAAGACGATTGTTCCCTGTAATCTCTCGGTCCATCCTAGTTAAGGTGATGGTATGAGGTATCCCTCACCCATGCTGTGAGTGGGTCCACACGTGCGAACCCACCGTTATAGATAGTGCATGTGGGAATAGCCGACCAGAACTGGTGTCCATGTGGGGGCTCCCTCCTTTGCTGCTTCAGTGCCGTCTGTCTAGAGAAACCGATCTTACTGCTTGAGCTCAGTATCCATCTCTACCGACACGTCTGCCGTCAAATGGTTTGGGATTGGATTCGACCAATAATTAGCTAAGGTGTACCCAGAAATCAGTGAGGTTGATATCACCTGATCTACATGTAGTAATAATTTAATGTACTGTCTTATCTGTACGGTCTATACGGAAACTTATAACCAATCTAGGCGGTAGCCGGTAACCTTTGTACTTCAAGTAGATATTTGTCCCACGCGTTTCACCCCTTTTTACCTACTCTCACCACCACTAACATAGAAAAAAGAATATTCCCTTTGTTTGTGGACTGACCTCCATTTCCCTTTTCTTTTTTATTATTATATTAATTAAAAATTTAATATTATAATTTAAGATCAAGAATTAAAATTTTAAATAATATAATTTATATATAAATTTAAAAATTAAATAAACTTAAATTTTATAAACTTAAATTGATTAATTTTTTTAAAAAATAAATTATAAAATATAATTTATCAACTAAAATAATTTTATTTTTTTTACTTGATCGTAGAAAATAGAAATAGCGTGAAATGCACGCTTGGACATGAGCGTGAACAATACATGAAAAAGAGTAAAAAGGCGTTACCGCTCGGTGTTTATTTCTTATCCGAACCGGGTCCTCAGAACGACAACAAACGTGCATTTCACGCTCATGTACTTTCTTGGTTTAATCATATTCATATCTATTTTCTTGGTTTAATCATATTCTTTGGTATATTGTTTTCAAAGTTATGAATATGGACTTAGCATGTTAGATTTGATCCAATAATTTTTATAGGTAAAAGTACCAATATGGATTGATGGTATAGGAAACAATGAGTATGTTGGTGTTGGTGCTCGTTTTGGACCTACTTTGGAATCGAAGGAGAAACATGCAAATCATACAAGGCTTGCTCTTGCAGATCCTCCTGATTGTTGCAGCAAACCTAGGAATCAGGTTTTTGAATTTTGATCTGTTTACAATGTCAATCCACTTTGGCTACTTGATTTATTCTTTCTAACATTTTCACGTGCATGTACTTTCATCTGATCGATTGTTTTTCACTTGTTCCTTTACTTCCTTCATAATGTTGAATTATCTTGGCTGTCGGTAGCTTACAGGGGAGGTTATTCTGGTGCATCGGGGTAACTGTAGTTTCACAGTGAAGGCAAATGTTGCTGAAGAAGCTGGTGCTTCTGCTATCCTCATAATAAACAACCAAACAGGTATCTCATGTCCTACCACATCCAATGCATGTTCATGCGATATCTGCCGGTTGTAAAGGCATTGCCTTGATGGATAGATCTTCATTTTATAATAAGTTTTTGTTGGTGAATCAGAGAAAAAGAAGATATTCTGTGCAGAATACATGATAAAATTATTGTTTCAAGTTGGAAATTTGAAGAAATTTTGTGGACATATATTTTTGGCTATGACTTCTTTACTTTTTACAACTACTATAGGCATCATCATGAAACGTGTCAATTCTACTGCAACAGTGACCAGAAATTACTCATAAAATTGCCTTTTTTTGGTGATATGTTTGTAAATATCAATCATCTTATCCATACAAATATTCTATATAGTTGTTTTGATATCATTTTCGACCATCGAGCCATTAAAAGATGGGAAATGTTTTATCAAAAAATGATAGAATTTGTTACGGTTACTGATTACAATTACGAGCAGTTATGAACAGCCAAAACATATTTTTGCTTTCTAAATACTGAACCAGTTAATCTTTTTTTTCAGAACTCTTCAAGATGGTTTGTGAATCAGATGCTGATGTAAATATAGAAATACCAGCTGTCATGCTTCCTCAAGATGCTGGTTCCAATTTGGAAAAATATATAAATAACAACACAGTGGGTATGTTTTTCTTTCTTCCCCATTTCTGTCCCCTTTGTTCTTCGGGAAAAATGATACCCTCTTTTGCTCTGTCCTTTCTTGGTAATACCTCATATGACATTATGTCTGGATGAATAATAGATTGTCTGAACTTTGCATCTTTATATAGTTTCTGTTGCGCTTTACTCCCCAAAGCGTCCAGCAGTGGATATTGCTGAAGTTTTTTTGTGGCTAATGGCGGTTGGTACCATTTTGCTTGCTTCTTATTGGTCTGCATGGACTGCAAGAGAAGTTGCTATTGAGCAAGCTAAGCTGCTAAAGGTTTGTTACACACTTTTGAAAGCAAATTTTCATGCACTCTTTGTTAAATTCAATACTATTTGGCATTCGCCCGAATGATGTGCTGAGTGATGTTATTTGCACAGGATGCCTCAGAAGAGTTTCTACAAGTTGGAAGTGCCGGTTCAAGTGGTTTTGTTGACATAAATACAATGTCAGCAATTCTCTTTGTTGTGTTTGCTTCATGTTTCTTGGTCATGCTTTATAAGCTTATGTCATTCTGGTTTGTCGAGGTCCTGGTGGTTCTGTTTTGCATCGGTGGAGTAGAGGTATGCCTTTCCCTATATATTTGTATGCTTAGCTCAGTGTGGCTTATTTCCTCCATCCCTTTATTGGTAGTTTAAAAGTTAGCAAAACCTTATCAATATCGTATCCAAAAGATATGTTAATGACGAAAAAGTTTCATGTTGGTCAATTCAATTTATTAATGTTAAAGGCGTTAATATTGTGGTCCAACTTAGTGCTAGAATCTTTACTGTTTGTGCAATTCGTTTTGAACATCAATTTGAAAATATCTGTTGAATAAATAATGCTGATCCACAGTATCCCTTTGTGCTTCCAGGGTCTGCAAATGTGCTTGGTGGCTTTGTTATCGAGGTATGCATCCCCCCCCCCCCCCCCCCCTTCCCGGAGATTGTTTTTCCATGTTTACATGACCATCTTCTTAATTTTCTGCTTTCTGGTGACTATAATTGAACTTCATTATACCGATGTCTCTTTCAGAAGTATTTGGAAAAGGGAAGTTGGCAACTAAATCTCTATTCTATTATTTTAAAACAATACTATCCGTAGACTACATGACTTTTCTTTCCAAATCCTAAATAACAAGTTTCAAATCTTATAATACATGGATATTGACAGCTGAGTATATATAGTTTCAGGTGTTTTCAACGCTTTGCCGAATCATTTATTAAAGTACCCTTCTTTGGAGCTGTTTCACATCTGACACTAGCTGTCTGTCCCTTCTGCATCGCATTCGCTGTTGTTTGGGCAGTGTATCGACGGATCTTCTTTGCCTGGATAGGTCAAGATATTCTTGTAAGACAACTTTTGTAGTATTCGTATCTTCATATGTTTTCAGTACCTTGTATCGTATCCGATGTCTCCATTTGCTTATAGTACATTCCTTCTCTTTAAGAATCAATATGCTTGGGGACTTAGTTTGATTGACTCTCATTCCCTCTCAATCAGGGTATTGCACTTATAGTCACTGTCCTTCAGATTGTTCGGGTTCCAAATCTGAAGGTTAGTACTTTGGTTTGTTTCGCTTTTTCTACCGACTTCTTAGATGTGCATGAATGTTTTGCTATTATATGTCTTGAGAAGTTATTTATGCTCTTTACTGTTGAATTTTTTTTATATTGAATCAGGTCGGAACAGTTCTTCTGGGCTGCGCTTTCTTGTATGATATCTTCTGGGTGTTCGCTTCCAAACGGTTGTTTCATGAGAGCGTGATGATAGTAGTAAGTGATTACAAACATTATTTCTTCGGCCCAAAATTCCAATAATGGTTGATATTCTTTTTGTGTACATGTTAGACCATTTACAGAATGACCTTATTTTATTAATTTTCGAATGTATTAGGTAGCTCGTGGTGATAGGAGTGGAGAGGATGGCATTCCGATGCTTCTAAAAATCCCACGTTTGTTTGATCCTTGGGGCGGCTACAGTGTTATCGGATTCGGAGACATAATCTTACCTGGACTGCTTGTGGCATTTTCACTAAGGTTCGAACATTTTAGCCATATGCAACTTTTGCATGGCTACCATCCAGGAATTAAATCTTGATCTTTGTTGATTATTTATGCTTTTGTATAGTTTAAGAGCTTGTAAACTTTAAGACGAAATCAAGGTGGTCTTAATGTTCGTATGGATTATGAATGTGCAGTTGGTCGAATTCGATCTGCAGCATAATTTTTTTACTGGATAAAACATTGCTCATTGACTGATGGTTTTGGTGATTTTCGCAGATACGATTGGTTGGCAAACAAGAATCTCCGAGCAGGCTACTTCGCGTGGGCAATGACTGCTTACGGTTTAGGTATCGAGAAATAAGAAGTCACCTTAACAACTGCTTTAACGGCACTCATTAACCAAATCCACATATATAAGTTTGCTGTTTTCTTTTCATTCTGTCTTGCAACATAAAGACCTTTGTCTCGTTCACTCCACAGGTCTTTTGGTCACGTATGTGGCCTTGAACATGATGGACGGACACGGCCAACCGGCATTGCTTTACATCGTTCCATTCATACTCGGTAAGTATCAATGAGATTAAGAACAGTATGCTCCTAAATCCAGATGGAAGGTTGTCTTAAGCCTATTTTCTCACTGTGAATGTCTTGTTCGGGATTGCAGGGACCTTTATAACTTTGGGGAAAACGAGAGGTGATCTCGGAACTCTGTGGACTAGAGGAGAACCGGAACGGCCTTGTCCGCACGTGCAACTTCAGCCCTTGCAATAAAAAGATGAATACCGGCACTGAAGCATGAGAAATAAGTGTTCTGAATCTGCCAAATTTAGTTTGTAGCTGTTGAAAAAGCTTTCTTAACCTCTAGGTTGTATAGAAGAAGCATGCAGTGTTTGGTTTCTGGTTATATCATCAGTTTTAGGACTTGACCCCAAGGCTACGTTCGGCAACGCTGGAAACCATAGGTTGAGTGCAGAAGCTGGAATTTTCAGCTTCTCCGAATACAACGGTTGAGAGTAAAAATGGTCGAAAAGTTAGGGAAAATGAAGAGATTGGACTACAATAAAAAAAATCTAATTCGAATTATCAAAATAAAAATATGAGTCGGATCATCATATAAAGTATAAACGGTTTGAAATTTTATACAACCTTAATGATAATAATTTAGATATTTGATCCGACCATTACATAGTTTAAATACTTGACTTATGGGTATAGTTTCAGGTTAGGGATCGCAATGGGTTGGGTGGGTCGGGTTTTTAACTGCCCCGATCTCAATTCAAAACTTAAGTCTTTTAACCCGATTTGATCTTAATATTTTTTATCTCCGACTCGACTCGATCTAATATTATAAAAATCATAACTCGATTTCACCCCAATCTGATATTTTAATAAAAAACCCGAATAAATCTGACCTGACCCAAAAAAATAATAAAAATATTAAATATTATATATAAAAATATAAATATATCGGGTCGGGGAATTTTCACCCTAAACCTGACCCCGATCCGACCCAATTTTATTTTTTGATCACCCAACCCAACCTGAAGACAATTTTTTAAATAAAAAAATACCATGATATCGAGACCCGACGAGGACGGGTCAATTGTCATCCCTATTTGAGGTAGGGATGGACACGAGTCAAGTTTTTGGCCTATCAGAATTTAACTCAAAAATAATTATATAAATTTTAATTCAAAAATATACCTTAATTCGACTTCAATTGGACCTGATCTATATATAGAATCAATTTTAGTGATATAATTATAAAAAAAATAATTTTATTTAAAATATAATTATAAAATAAATTTTAAAAATTTAATTATAAAATATATATATATATATATATATAACTAGAAATTGACTGAACCTTATATTTAATAAAATTTCGATCCGAACTTTTTTTTATTTACAAAAACCGACCTTAATTAAATCGATCTAAACTTTAAAAAAATTGTCATGCTCTTTTATTAAGAGATTATTAAAAGTCCAACATTAAAAAATGAGGGCCCGATTGGCTCAATGGGTTAATTTTTGGATCCGGCACCGGGTCAAATTGCTCTAGAATCCGAATCCAAACAATCAAGCTACCGTCCGTTACTTTTTTTGACTTTTCCAGTTTCCCGCCATCCTCGATGGCTCGGCTCCTATTTAAGCATCGGCGTTTCGACTGGTGAAAGCTTTTCGCTTGTAAGTTGTATTATTCTAAACCCTCTTTCTCTTTTCATCGAAATTCAAACTCCAACGATCATACTTCGTTAAACTAGGGTTTGAATTCCTCGCTCTAATAGATTTCATCGATTCTGGAATAAATGAAGTTGAAGATCAACAAAGCCTGCGATCTCGGCTCCATCTCTGTTTTTCCACCACATACAAGGTTCATTTTCACTTTAGACGGTTATCGTTTGTTTCCCGAGAAAATGCATACAAAAATTAATTAAAATGTTAATTCTGCGGATTTCTCTTACTTTACGGAATTGTAGAGATGATCTTATTTCTACTTCCGTTTTCCAAAGAAACGAATCTATTGTTCAAAGACCTGTTTGACTGGAGGGAATTTTTTTCTTCAAATTTCCAGTTTCATATTTTTTCGTACTTTCTTTTAGAGAAATAAGAATCACTCATGGAAATTTTATTTTACAGAGAGAATCATGTTTATACAATTTCAAGATTAGTATCGTATAAGAACTAGGAGTTGAATTTTCAATTTGAATTTCACTGTTTAATTAATATATGTGAAGGAGATCGAGCCTGCCACCGAGCATACCGCAATCATCACAGCTTAGATCACAGCCATCACAACAATCGTTCTCACAGGGGATTTCATCTCAGCATGCCTTGTTTTCTCAGATTTCACAAAACTCAGTCGATGAAATCGTGACAGCTGATCAGGTTGAATCTCATCTCCTCTTTTTTCTGTTTTTTCCAGCATTCAAGTTTGTATATAAATTTCCTTAACATTTCTAATGAGAAAAAAATGCATCGTGTACTTCATCTTTGCAGAGATTTGGTTCCCAAGAACGAGAGAATACTGCCAACAAGATTACTTGCTTGGTTCCAAACAACTTCACAAGAGAAGATAGTCAAGTACCGATTTCTAGATCTTCCACTGTACGCAAATGGAATTCTGTTTCTGCTCCAGAGCATAGATGTGAGATTACTATTTAGTTATTTACTACGTTTAATATGACCAGTTTAATGATCTTACATTTAATTAAGCTTTTGAACTGCATTTTTGTTATAGTACAGCTATGGATGGATGCTGAATTTTTTATTTGCTTGACTAGGTCAAACTTCACAAGAACTTGAGCACCGGATTTCAGTGATTGAAACTTCAGTGAACAGATTTGGGATGATCTTAGATTCTGTTCAAAGTGATGTAATGCAGGTGAACAAAGGGACAAAAGAAGTGTTGCTTGAAAGTGAGTCATTTAGTTCCTTGCCATGGTTATAACCATTAATAACTTGTTTGGCCGCACTCCGCATAAGATTGTTATAGGCCCCTCATTCTAGGACATAGCGACAAAGGAGAAATCAAGCTCTACCTTTCGTAATTCTAGCACACAATGTTGAAGCATCAGACATATATCCAGCCCAAGTTTGATATAAGAGTACACAGTACCTGGCATGCATAGGATAACACTACTTAACAGTCCCCATGTATAGAGAACCTTCATAAGAACAACCTTCCCTGGGGTTGGGCAAAAGAAAGGAAAAAAAAAAACATGATAGAACTTGAGCTCTAATACTATGTGCCAACTTTAATACAAATCATAAGAAACCCAATACTTAAAAGATGTGGGATAACATTATGTAACACATTTAGTTAGATTTAAGGCAATAAAAAAAAACTCGTTTTCCATTAGTTAAATGAAGTTTCTTACAATTTTATTTCAGTGGAAGGGATGCGACAGAGGTTGATTGCTGAAGATACCTCTCTTCATCTAATGGTAACTAATAGTACATCATTCTCTCCTGTTTTCCTTTGTAAATTAACTAACCTTGTTATGAGCATGCATAAATATAGAAATTTTAAGACAGCTGAGATTTGATAAACAGAACAAGGGACAAGAAGATATCAAAGCCAGCCTTGATGGCAGCATGAAAGCTATATCAGATCAACTAAACAATGATATATATGGTGACAAGTTACAACAGATGTTGTTGGTGCTTTCTGCTTTACCAGAACAGGTGGAAGCTTCTTTAATCAAATTAAAAAGCGAGCTTTGCAACACCTTCATCAACGAAATAAGGGTATGTATATGCTGTAAGAGTTGAATCCGAAATGCAGAGAACATTGACTTTTAAATGATACATTCAGTCCCATGGTCTTGAACGGGATGAAAGTTCTCTTGAAGTAAACCATCATTTCCTTTTCCCAATATAAACAGCTCTCCGGTGTTCCCTATATCTTCAAACATTTTCTGTCAATCATGTTTCTCAGCTTGTAAAGCATTTTATAATCATTGTGATGGAACCTTCAGGCAATCGCTTGCAATGTGAAGACTCTCAGCCAAACTTGTCCTGTTGCTACTGCTCTTCCACCTAAGGTACTTTATTGTTCTCATTGAATAACCCTATATCTTTAAAGTAGTCATATAATGATTAATGACAACATAATTTCTCAGTAAAACTTTCTTATTCGTGAACATCAGTTTTCCGGATGTTGTGCAACACCACAAACTAAACCATTGGCAGATAAGAAGTACGTAATATTCAGACTATTGGCTCTAGTGTTACTGTATTTGCTTCAAAATTCTAAAACATTCTGTTGCTTCTAGGCAAGCCGTGCCTCGAAAGGTTTATGAGCAAATCTCTCCAGCTCCAGAAGTAGACAAAGGAGGTTGGAAATCTGTAAAAGTGAAGCAATCTGCTACAAACGAAAGGGCATGCCGCAAAGAGAACAACAAGACGAAAGGAGTTTCGACTGTTGAACAGGTAGTTCTCACTTCACCTTTGTTTTTATTTTTCTCCTCCACTTTTCCCCCCGGCTCCTATTCTTCAAGCTTTGTTTCAAGGCAACTGATATGCACGAACTTGCATTCCTTCCCTGTTTGATAGTTTGT
Organism: Abelmoschus esculentus; assembly: GCA_035048815.1. NCBI lineage: Eukaryota > Viridiplantae > Streptophyta > Magnoliopsida > Malvales > Malvaceae > Abelmoschus > Abelmoschus esculentus. Next base: position 10,941,401 of record JAUCBN010000051.1, on the reverse strand, counting down.
TTTAGCTTATTTGCTGCATTGAGTTGTTTATGCGTAATTGAAGTAACAATCCTTGATTCAGGAAACACACAGAATCTTAATTGAATCAGATGAAGACATTGATGCAGGGTTTTCCTGCTTGCTTGACGGCAAGGAAACAGGTACCCACTTAATCAAATAAGAGAGACCACAAGATTCAGTTTCTGCTTATCAGTTATAGAGATGATTTCAACACTAATTTGTTTTAACTATATTGCTCCTACTCATCATTTTTCTCGAAATACCCATGTCGGACACAGTTCTGAAACATTGGGGAAAAAAGTATATATCTATCATTTCTGATAAATAGTATATTTCCATAACCTGCAGCTGTGTAAAAGTTCTAATTTCTCTTATCATCATCTTTCTGAACTTGTATGTTCTTAAGATGGCACAACAAACATTTTGATAGAGGAAGCAAGGGAAGAGACAGAACGAATTTTGCGGAGAGCTAGGCGGCGAAAGAGGAAGTCCCATCATACCATAATTATAAACTGAAGGTACCAACAAGGCATACAAAATGCAGGTAAAACTTATTTCATTCCACACGAAATGCTTGTCTTGACTGTTGTCTGTTTACATTTTTTTAGAATCATAACTATGTGTTTGATATAGATTGTACTTGAATACTGAATCGTAGTCTGATTGATGTCTGAGCTAAACCATGTTCCAACAACAATGATTGGTATTGACTTTGTTTAGGCATATTTTGATTTTGTAACTAACACCGTTACATTTTAATCTCCCATCTTGAACATGCAAGTGCATTGAATACTTTTTTATGTTCAAAAAGTAAGTTTGAATCTTTGTTAGGTGCTTTTTTTTTTAAAAATAATTATAACATATTAATAGTTGTAGTGAATTTCTTTCGATAACGAGAGGATTAAATTCTGTTGATGTTAAAATCGGGTTGACATTAAACGTAATTGTAGATGATGTTGTGGTAGTTTTTTTCTTTTGATTTGGACAGAAAATCACAAAGAATGAGTTTTATTGTTATGAAATGGTTCATATCTTTTAAATTTTGTAGAGAACCCGGAGCCATAAATCGTATTTATTGGAGTGGAGCTGAGGGTGGTACAATGAACCTAGCCTTTGTCCACGATTTTATCTAGTGTCAATCGATTTTTGACATTAATTAGTTTGAATATTAAATAAAAGAAGTGTCATTATGAAAAATAATTTAATAAAAAGATTAATAAAAAAATAAATGAATTTTATTAATTGAAATCATGATTAATACAATAATAGGATTTGTAATATAATTTTTGAAATTGAAATTGTAATAATTTAATATTTTTTATATATTTTTATGTACTAGTTATTAATAAATAGGTCATGTTTGATAATTAATAGATAATTGATAGCAGTTCGCTGATTATTAATTGATAGCAGGTAGCGGATAACATTAGTTAATTTAACTAGTGGATTACATTAATTAATTATATAAAAGTGTTTGGTTAGATTAATTGACAGATGATAATTATTTGATTATTTGAACGAACAAAATGGTATTAAGATATAATTATATTCAATACTTATCTGAATAATTTATTAGTTATTATTATTTGTATCTATTAATATTAATTATATTATAAAATTTAAATTTTTAATATCATTACCAAACCTATATGAAGTGTATATATTATTATTTTTATTTATAAAGTTATATTTTAGTATAATTTTAATAATTATTGAATTTAGATTTATATACTATTTTTATATATAAAATTATAATTTAAATATAATTTTATTAGTTATTCAAATTTATATTATTTATAAAATTATAATTATCGATGATAAAAAATCTTTTATCAAAATCTCCGATTCAAACAACTCATAAAGTGAGTTTTTTAAAAATAAAGTACATCTTAATCCGTTATTACAATAATTTATTTATCAAATATTTAAATTAATAAATTTAATTAATTAAATTATTAAAATATATTAAATTTTTTAATTTTAACTCAATTCTTTTTTACCAGAACAATAATATTTTAAAACTAATTATGCCAAAAAATTTAGAGTGGTATCTTTAAATAAAAGTACTTGTCAAATTATATTTAATCAAACGAACGAAAATATCGGTAGAAAATGGCAAAGGGTGTAAATTTGCAAAACGACGTTCATAACCGAGTTTAGTAGGAATCACGGATCATGTGATATTTCCTAAAGAGGGACACCAAAATCTCGTGTCCGGTCGGGTGATCGGGTCCCTCAATCAAACCCCACGGCACGTGTGTTCCTCTCACGTCCGTAGATCCCGCTTAATACGCTCCTATCTTACACACGCCCCATTCGTGCCAAAACTTAAACTTCACACACACACACACATACATGCTCGCCAATCCCGCACACGCGTGAAACCCTAAACTCCACGCGCTCGCATCTCCTTCCTTCACGCGCCACGTCAACCGTGCCGGAAATAGCCTTGCTCTCGGCCCTTCTCCCTAGCTTCGTGTATCTTCTCAGCTCCGGAGGAATTGTAGCTTTACTACGCCGGAGATACCATCCGGTCACCGGGAATAAATCGGTTGGAAACGAGAAAGTGGAATTCGAAGAGAAGGTGAGGGATCGGAGATATTCGAAGCTTCATTTCTAGCAGATTGAAGTTTCACGTGACAATTAGGGAAAACTGAGAAGTTACTCTCAAGGTAATTTTCCACAGAAAATTTTCAAATTTTCTTAGAAACTTTTTATTTGAAGTTCTAGAGAGAATCTTCTTCCTTTTCTGTTCTGCGTATAAGTCTTACGGTAAATTTACAATGATGGGTTCAGTTCAGTACTTAAGTCTTCATGTGGTTGCTGAGAAAGTGTTTAAGTGAAAGGACGATGAAAAATAATATTTTTCCTTCTTTTCTTTGTTAGTTTTTTGCTGTCTGAATTATCATGAACAAAAATTTAAAATCCAAATAAGACAAATAGTTTCCTAACCGACCATTTAGTGGGTTTTGAAATCTCTGAGGTCTAAGAAGCTTAGTAGGTGCTTTATAACGATTATTGTTATTATTTTGGTCATGGTGTTTGGAAACGTGTAGAATTGAGGAGTCCTTCGTTTCCCTTTTATGTAATGATACGAATTGAAGTTGTGATTGTTGCCAGGAAGGTTTGAAATCTCAGGTCTACAGATTTGGTTGCTTCATTATAAGAGAAACCATTGCCATGTGTTAATTTTGCACTAAGTAAGGAAATTGTGAACACATTTTAATGTAGAGAAGTTATAATCCTAAGGTAATTTTGGAGGTAGGGGTTTAGGATTAGAGTGGGAAGTTATGGCTACAAATATGCAGAAACTGGTAGGAGTTAGCGAGGAAGATGACGAAGAGGAAATGGAGATGGATGTAAAAGAAGAGGGTGAGGAGAACAGGGAGAAGCAGATTGCTGAAGAGATGATGATGGGTGTTGATGGAGTGATGCCAAGCACAAGTGGTAGTGATCAGTTTCAATATCAGCCGCAATCTCAAGAGCAAGTCAGCAACTCGGGTGGAGGAGGAGCTCGGAGGTCGCGGCCACTAGAAGAAAAAGAGCGAACAAAACTAAGAGAGCGGCATAGGAGAGCAATAACAGCAAGGATCTTGGCAGGACTGCGGAGGCATGGGAACTATAATCTGAGGGTTAGAGCTGATATCAATGATGTGATTGCAGCTTTGGCCAGGGAAGCTGGTTGGGTTGTTCTTCCGGATGGAACCACTTTTCCATCAAGATCTCAGGTACTGGCCTTTTAAATGCATATGTTCTCTCTTCTTAAATTAATCAATTATTTCATTCGATATTCCTGCAATGCACAACATTTAACAACGGGTTCACTAATTGTTCCATTGATTACCTTCCTAGTATTTTGGATTAATGTATGTACTAATCTGTCCTACATAATATTGATGGGAAGGCTTAAAACCATGTGTCATGCATTTGATTACACTAGCTTTAATGCTCTTTTGATCTTCATTTCTGATTAATGTCGTTTTCTCTTTGTAGAGTTCAACACCTGCTGCTGGCACTTCCGTTGGTATGACTTCATCCTCATCTCAAATGATGTCACAACAGACTCCATCTCCACCTACCACTTTGCAGGGAGTCTCTTCTGAGCCTGGCTATCACACCATAGTGGAGTATAATGCTTGTCATACGAAGGGTGTTTTCATGCCTACCCCTTCACCTTATGATCTTTCCTCAACTGCCCATGCTCAAAGTTCAGGTATGGTTGCAGGTGGCAGAGAACAGACAGAAAGACTTCCTCCTATTGCTGGCTCCATGGAAGTTATCAATGACAAACAGGTATGACTGATACTCACTCGTGAATAGTTATTTATGCATTCTGTCATTAATTTGCCAATGCCAAACATTGTTCAGAAATTTGATCTAAATTCCTTGCTAGAACTTGAGTGTCTGAAAATATGTTATTGATGCATATTCGTATTTAAATAATAGGTTGAAATAGCCGCTGATCATATGATCTTGTGCGGAGTGACATATTTGATACTTTGACGTATGCATATGCGCTTTTTGGTAATTCAGGAACTTAATTTTATCCTTGTATCTCATGTAAAACAGTTGCTTTGTTTTTCTCATTTTCTTGGTAGTTCTTGTGATATTCATTTTCTCTTCAAATTTACAATCTTTATAGATGATTGGACTACCTACCAAGCTACCAGAACGTGATTTTGCTGGCACTCCATATGTCCCTGTTTATGTTACGCTACCAGTGAGTTTTCTAGTTCCAACTTCTTTCTCTATATTTACATCAGATACCAATTATTCTTCAACACTTGATATTGGATTTTTTTTTGGTCAAATGGACACGCATATATCTTATTCTGTTTCCACCTCTCAGTTTGGGTTCTTTGACACTGAAATGTTTTTTTGAAGCTAACTAAGTGCTAAATGTGACTACAAAGATTCTTTCCTAGTTCCAGTCTAATGATTTACTTCGACTATGACAGCTGGGAGTCATCAACATGAAGTGTGAGCTAGCTGATCCAGATGGTCTGCTAAAGCAGCTAAGAGTATTGAAATCAATCAATGTAGATGGGATTATGGTTGACTGCTGGTGGGGAATAGTGGAAGCACATGCTCCCCTGGAATATAACTGGAATGGCTACCAAACACTCTTTCAGATGGTTCGTGAGCTTAAGCTTAAGTTACAGGTGAGTTTTCAATAAGGATGTATATGTGGTTGAATGCTTTCTTATTGCTTGAGGTAGTACTCAACATTCATTTCTGACATTTGATATGTTAAAGACCCCATTGTAGCCTTTGATTTTTTACCTAATTAGTTGTTTTATTTGTTCGCGCGAGCATACCCTTTGATATCCCCACCCCCCATTTAACCCCATCTCATCCCCTAGTTTAACCTCACCTAATCTCAGTAGTATTCTTCTGGCGAAGGCTGTTCTGATGCAGTTTGTGAAAGAATTTTTTTTTTAATTGGTCATGTTCTGCAGTTGTTTGCCTTAGCTGGAAAGGTGATATATATATAGTTGATTTTTCTTTGGGTCGTTCGAAAACGATAACTGACCAAAATAACCAACAAAATCAACCCAATAACCGAAAAAACATCCAAAACCTTGGAAGTCAGTTTTATTGATTTGAACCAACAAATGCTCTCCCCAAGCATTTAGGGTTTGCACTTCCTTTTAGAGCTTTGAGGTCAAGCTTTTAAATATTCGAAGGAAATTTTAAATTTCAACCAGTTACTAATATTAGAACTGAAAGAAAGAACCCAAACACTTGCAACTTAGTTCAGATAAGTGACCCTGAAATTTTAGGTCTGGCATTCTTCTTGTTAGGGTGTTGAAAATGAGCATATTTATCATTTGTGATTGTAAAGTGTCTTTTTTCTACTATGCGAAATATGTTTTTAGATACGGGAAAGGTATGGCCGTATGATCCCTTATTTCATTTTCTTTATTTTTTAGATGTACTTCTTCTAAGATTTGTGCCAATTGTGACAGTTACCTTATTGGTGGATCAGGTTGTGAAGTCGTTTCATGAATGTGGTGGCAATGTTGGCGATGATGTTTGTATTCTGCTTCCTCATTGGGTTGCAGAGATTGGTAGAAGTAATCCTGACATATTTTTCACCGACAGGGAAGGAAGAAGAAACCCTGAATGCCTCTCATGGGGGATTGATAAGGAACGAGTTTTAAGAGGACGAACTGCTGTTGAGGTATTAGTATTTGATAGGATTGTCAGTTATTTTTAGTCTCTACTTCTCTAGGGTGGGTTTTTTATGTTTCTACATTTTTTTTGTGGCAAACATAGGTATACTTTGACTATATGAGAAGTTTCCGAGTGGAATTTGACGAATTTTTTGAGGATGGCATCATATCCATGGTTGAAGTTGGTCTAGGTCCCTGTGGGGAGCTGCGATACCCATCTTGTCCAGTAAAGCATGGATGGAGATATCCTGGGATTGGGGAGTTTCAGGTAATTTTATTACAATTTGAATTTCAACCCTCAGATTGTCTATATCTGACATATTATGCATTATTTTATCGTTGCTTATTAACTTATTTGGGATCACAATGATTTGATATGAAGTTGCTGCTGCAAGAATTGTGTTTTTTTTGTTTGGGGGGGGGGGATTTGAAAGAAAATATATATTTATGCCAGATTCACTAATTCTATTTTTGATCCCCAAACATGACAACTGATTTTTTTATGTTACATAGATTAATATATAGCGTTGCTGCGTTATTTATGTTTTGTGTCTCTTAGATGCTTCTATCTCACCTCATTTTCATGCAACTAGAAACTTAGCCTTCAATTTCCTTCCCTCTCACTCATTATGTTTGCCTTTAGAAGGAGAGAGAGCAATAAATAAGAAACAGTAAATGGTTTTAGAAGGCCTATGTTAGTACTCAGTTTTCTTTTCTATCCTGCTTGTATTATGAAGTGGTGACTTGCAGGCAATTCTTTTCAAGTTCACTGTAAATATTCTCATCATGATTATTAGTATTGCTCCATTGCCGACCTATCAAGTTTGGGTTCTATTTTTGTTTTTACTCCTGTTATGTCTCTATAGTTGCTTGTTTCTGCTTTTGTCACCCAACAGTGCCTAGAACATTATTTTTTCACTCTTCTATGGGTATCACATAACTTTCATTTTGCAGTGTTATGATCAGTACATGTTAAAATGCCTGAGGAAAGCAGCAGAAATTAGGGGACACAGCTTTTGGGGTAGAGGGCCAGATAATGTCGGGTCATATAATTCCCAGCCACGTGAAACTGGTTTCTTTTGTGATGAAGGAGACTATGATGATTACTATGGTAGGTTTTTTCTTAACTGGTACTCTCAAGTATTAGTCAGCCATGGTGACCGGGTACTCTCTCTGGCAAAGTTAGCTTTTGATGGTACGTGTATTGCAGCAAAGGTGAGTCAGCCTGCACTGTCTTATTCATGACAAATATTATTCTCATTACCTCAAAAATGGCATCATGATTCATTGTTTGGCCTAATAACACTCTTTTTCTACCTTAAAAAAACAGTTCGATTCTCTATGGAAAGTTTGGTCTTAATCAAATTACACAAGGAACAATATTTGTATCACATTCTTCTTAATTTTCTATTTTACTGTTTCTAAATGCCAAGTATTCATTTTGACCTAGATCAATTCAGTCTGCAAATGTATAGGTCTTCTCCCCCACCCCCCAACCTTCTCTTATGCTTTCTTGTTCATTGCCCTCAACTTGTTTTGGTTTCCTCCTGCTGTTAGGTTCACTTGAATTTAAGTTTTATTACCATTTGTAAGCAAGTTTTAGAAGGTGTTTCTAAAATCCATATAGATTTCTTTTCTTTTTTATCTTTTTCTGTGTTTTAATTGCCGAGCAGCTGCCAGGTATTCACTGGTGGTATAAAACAGCTAGTCATGCTGCTGAATTAACTGCTGGATTCTACAATCCCTGCAATCGAGATGGATATAGTGCAATAGCCGCAATGCTACAGAAGCATGGAGCTGCTTTAAACTTTTCATGTACTGAGCTACACAGTTTGGGGCAGCAAGATCAATTACGGGAAGCACTGGCAGATCCTCAGGGTTTAATGTGGCAGGTGATGAGATTTTGAGAGCTCTTGATAAGCCCTAATATTCACTTGCTAGTTGCTATTGGTTTTCCTTTGTTCTAGAGACCCTTTTTTCTTTGGAGACAATCTAACAATTTACAAAATTTTCTATATGCTATTTCAAATCTATTAGGGCTGATTATTTATTCAAATCCAGAAGCTTATAAATTGTATGTATCAGGTGGTGAACGCTGCTTGGGATGTTTGCATTCCGATTGCAAGTGAGAATGCTTTTCTTTGCCATGGTAGAGTAGGCTATAACAAGATATTGGACAATGCCAAGCCGGTAAACGATCCAGATGGAAGACATTTTTTATCTTTTACTTACCATAGGCTCAGCCCACTTCTCATGGAGAGACAGAATCTCATGGAATTCGAACGGTTTGTCAAGCGAATGCATGGTGAGTTACTATATACAATTTTACACTCTCTCTCGAATTCATCGGAAATCGTCCTCTCATATTAAGCATCTGAGTAAACTGATTGATCCCTATCTCACCATCTTCACTGCAGGGGAAGCTGTTCTTGATTCTCAGGTATAGGAAAGCCCTTACAATTATGTTCCATTTTCATTTGCCTCTCGACAATGGTTGCATACTTGCATGTTAGGGAATGGAATATTCTTAGTTTGATAGTATAGAACAAACCCTTTTTGTACAAATGAAATCAGCATGAATTGCTGTAATGAATTATTTGGGGACCATTCCTTGACATACCTAGTTGTTTTAAACTCGGGTTGGGGAATTAAATCCATTTATTAATATATTAGTTAGATTTGAAGACAATTAACATTTATCTGACAGACTACCCTTGGAATCTTTTGTGCTGGAATACTGGCAAATCTAGTATAACTTCCTTATACGAGGATAAAAAAGAATATACAAATATTAAATCTAATGGCTCGTGGGTACTATTAAATCGGGATAAAATAAATTGCCTATTATATACAAAAACTTCTTTTTATCATTCTTGTAACAATTCCATGTCTTGGTAATTAAGCAACGAACCATGGAAAAACAAATCATTTACAGTCTTTTTTTTTTCTTCTTTTTACATAAAACTGACTTCAAGAACATACCTCCGAGCTCGGTTTACCTCCCAAGTCTCCTTTCTTTCCATAGATGATAACTTAGAAACCTCTGTCGCTTGATCCGGCAGAAGATTCAGCTTGTTCCATCTCATTGAATGTTCCATATGTGGAAGGAGAGAAAGCTTGCGGGATATCCAAGGCAACTGCCCTACGAAGAGCCGCCTTGTGCTCTTCACTATGTTCTCGAGCAACAGACTCTTGCCGCACCATTTTCTGCTTGGCAGGAACTCGCATTACCCCATCTTTCTCCAACATCAACTACATTAAACAGAATGTGAGATGTATTATTTGGTTGTAATAATGTAACTGTTTCCCTATCTCTACCAACCTAAACTATTCCACCTTTAACAGTTCAATTCTTCGTATTCGTAGTTGACAAGTAGAAGAGAGTACACTAAATACAAAAAAAAAAGAAAAAAGTATACACGATTTTTCACTGTAAACTTACATCAAGTGCTCTTTGGGACTCTCGTTCGATCCAAATAATGGCATGGTCAGAGGTTGCATTGCAGGAAAGAACTATATGGTCAAACCTCCCATCTACTGGTACTGCCGTCCTCACCACCGGGGGAAATCTTCCTATCCTGCAACCGGGATGAAGAGAAATGCATGTGAAGCACAAACCTAAAATACATCTCATTCAATCACAATCCGATACATGTGATGATGATACAGAAGATATTTATTTCACCACAGTTGGTAGTCCTGGATTTATTAACCTCTTTTACCATGAACTCCCATATGGGAGTGTATTCACATAACACCAATTAATTATTAAGGAAATTTGATCCCTTCTGTAAATGGCATAACAGAAAACAGAGTAATTCACAATACAGCGTTCAACGATTTACAAATTTGTGAATGTAACCTGCAGGGCCTTCTTTCAACAATGTGGTATAGGCGTCCCGGGGCATAAAGCCGCCTCGGATCTTTAAGCTTCTTCTCCTCCATGATGCAAGTGTCTTTCAAGCACATTAAGCACAAAAGACATGGTAAACTGCATAAGAAAAACAGTGTTGTTATGGAGGCATGAAATCATTCTGAAGAATGAAGAGAAGTTCCATTTTTGAAGAACCAAAGTTCTTAAACATAAGATATTGGGAAACCCCACTATTCAGGAAGCTAGCAATGGAAAGGTGACTAAGACATACTATATTTTACCAGAAGAGTGATTTGAAAACATCTTCCAAAGCGGTGGTCGATCGAGGTAAAAAATCATCCTGGTTCATTACAATAGATCATGTTAGAACCTAAGACTACAATATATTATCAATAGGCATTCGAGTATGTTGGTCTACCCCTAAACTTTATAACCAAATTTGACAAGCTGAAGCCAATGAACCAGTTCACATATACCACAAATACATACAAATTTATCATATAGAATATGACAAGTTACCTGAAGCACTATCGAGTTTATTACATCCGCATATCGAACCGCCAAGTTGAGTGACATACACCGAGCAGGAGCAAAGGCATAGCATCTAATACGGTTCCTCTCCATGATTCCCAATTTGCTACGATTTTGAACTGCAACCATCGCCAACAAGGCCACCAATCCAGCCCCAAGGGAATGACCTGCAAATGTCAAAGTGTAGCTAGGATGTTTCTTAACCAATTCACTTAAAACCTCACACTCTGCATCGAAAACCCACTCGGCAGCCTTCAATAACCCATTGTGCACATATCCACCATCAAATTTTGTCTGCCCCAGTTTGTTATCAAGCAAAACAGCATAATCACTTTCCTTTGCCAAGTTAAGTCCTCTAACAGCCAAGACGATATCAGTATTATCATGATCCAAATAAATCAAGTAAGGTGTAGCTCGGCCTTGAGTTTCTTGGTCATTCCTTCTTAAGAAAACCCAATCAGGGTCGATTCCATAGCCTCCAGGGGGCGCCCAAAGAGGGTTATGAAGATCATCTTCATAAACAGCTAGAATTAAACGACACAGGCGTGGTACCGGCTCGAATTCTTCCACTGTGGCTAAACCCCAGTGCTCACTTTCATGGCCTGCAGTGTATAGACATTTCTGCCATACCCAACGGGCACAGGCTAAACAGTAGACACATTCAAGGATGGGGCAGCAACAGGCGATTGACATAGGCTCCCCTATGAATCAAACACATTTAATAACATACAAAGGAACAATCCAAAAGATCAAGTAACATGAAACAGATACAAAAGCAGGGTCTTTTTTCTAAATCAATGGTGGAAAATTGTACAAGGGTAACTTAAGGTCCACTAAAACTGGTCTTATAAAGTGATAAAATTTCCAGAGAAAGTATTCCAATTATCAGCCAAAAGAGAAGATGAAGAAAACTACAAGAAAACAAAACTAACCCCACATAGAAGTTCCAATAAAAAGTGATGGAAAGGGGGGAAATAAAACATTGAAAACAAAAAGGAGAAAACTTTGGAATAAAAAGGGGGAATTCAAGAAAGCAGAGAAAGGGGTTGGGATTGGGGGTAAGTGAAGACTGGAAAGTTCAGTGGTGGGGTTTGTTCGATGCGTACAACTACCCTTCTGATAGCGGTTAGATGACAGTGAGCAAAGGAAAAGAAGAGCCTAATGATACAAGAAGAGAGCTTGAGAAAGAAAAGGCCATGGATGAATTGGCTTTGAAGCTTGTTTGTACCTGCTAGTCAAACCCATTTTTGCTTACTTTCGAGACTTTGAGTTGGCTGGTGGGAATCTATGCAAATGGAATGATTCCATTCGCTTTCACAATCCATGCACATATGCTTTCTTCCTAATCTATCGTGCGGAAATGGATGGACCAACTGATTTGGCCCATTGTCATATTGGGTTTTGGGAGGAGATGTACCATATGAGCTGAAAACGCTTCTTCTTTTATGCTTCTGGAGCTTTACATATTGTTCTTGAAATTTTTGCTTAAGTGGCCCAAAGGTGCCCTGAACCTGATTAGTATTACAGCATAATTTGGATTGTTAGTGGGGTAGATTTCACATGAAGTCACTCTAGTTTGTAGGATAAGAATAAAAATAAATTAAATTTATTGCGAGTGATGGGACATGTTTAGCATGATTTTATACCCTTTCCGAATCATTTTCACTCACTTTATACATAATAATTATATTTCAAAAAATTGTTTATTTAAAAAAAAATATCAGTACACCCGATTTTTTATAACTCATGCCATATTTTTAGTTTTTTACTGACGAGTTTAATTTTACGGATTTTGTATCATATCTATCTCATTTAAAGTGAAGATAAGTATAAGTTTGATGGGTGGTATATGTACGTGGATATAAAAAGTTATACTCATCGTAGATAATGAATAAGTGATAGATTTAATACTTTATTCGTACCGTATTCCGTATCCACCTGCCTCATATCTATTTGTCTCACATCCACCCATCATGTGAGTTTTAAATTATTTATATCTACAGACTTTGATTATGCTTTTTGTTATAGTACTTTATTTATTATTTGTTTATTTTAAAATCTATATTAATTCTTAAATTTATAGACTTTGAACTCAAATTTAGTTTGAAAAAATAATTGTTTATGGTCGAGCTTGAATTAATCAAATTATAAATTTGTAGTATGTGTGGATAAATAGAATTTATAAAAGTATAAATATGCTTTATTTAAGTTAGCTATATATAATTAATTAGTTGTAGTTAAGTAGAATTTATATCGGTAAAAACGTATTTTAATTAGTTTAGCTATTGTTAGTTAATTTGATGTAGTTAAATTTATTTGGTGTAAATGTATTATATATATATATATATATATATATACTTGATCAATCAATAAAATATGCGAAGTTTTACTTTTATTTATAAAAGTCTATAATTTATTTTTACATAATTCGATATTAGTGGTCGCTTGTAAGTAGGTACAAGTGGATACAATTTAAGTGATAGATGTGAGGATGAATTTAAGAATATATCCATATAGACGGGTGTGGATTTAAAAATTAATCCTACTATAGGCGATGGATAGAAGGTGGATATAAAAATTTTAAATTATTTAAATCATACATTTCATAACTAAAAATTTATTTAAATTATAAAAATAAAAATATAATTATTTTAAATTAATTCTTCATGTCGAGACGAATTTTTACTCATCCAACTAAAGATATATATTTTATACACAAAGAATATTAACAAAATTAAATAAAGACATTAAAGAGCACGGTCCAAGGGCTACAATGTCAGGCCCAAAAGTAATCAATTTTCGCTGATTTAAAACGCGAAAAGAAATACAACAAGCTCATCTCTCAAAAACCAAATAAAGGTTAGGGTTAGGGTTTAGGCATAAAAAGAGGAAGAAAGAACAGCCAAATCAAAGGCGCTGCCAACAGAGGAATATGTCGAAGAAGAATAGTTTAGCACGTAGGAAAAGGCAACATGAATTCGAACTCAGAAGTAAGAATTTCTTCAATCCCCCTCTTTCTTTGAAGTTGTTGCATTGATTTACGATTTTGTGTGCACCTTGGAAAATTAGGGGAGAAGGAAGAGAAAGAGAAGAAGGATAAGAAGCTTCAAGCAAAGAAGAATAAGATGAAGGTAATCTTTTTATTATTTCGTTTGGTTAATAAATTTCGTTTTTAATTTCTTGTTTATTTGAGGATTTAAGTTATGGGTATGCCTGAAATTCAATTAGGTTGATGGTAATGGGAAGAAAAAGAAGAAAGGCGGAAGCGGGTTTCAGGTGGGGAAGAGAAAATTGAAAACCAAGTTAACTGAAGTTGCTAAAGCTAAAGTAGCTCAAGCAATGGAGCTCGACAAATAAGGTTCATTCATGTTATAAAACTTTGAACTTCATGGTTATTTAATTTTGCTTATACAGATTAAAGCATATGTTAGCTTGAGAATGAGAATCTTTTGGATTGTGTGACAACATAATATTGATTAATGAATTTGGGAAGCTTCTTCTGATGGCTGTTGGGTGTTAGCATGTTTGCTTATGAATGTTTATCTTAAGATTTTAGTAAACTTTTGCTATCTGTGGCTAAAGAATTTTGATCTGGAATCCGGCATGGCAGTTCACCCTTTTCATTTGACAGTATGCTGTAATCTTTTCTTAAAGAGTTTTAGGATCTCTGCTATGGCAATGGCAGAAATTATGGGAAATGGTGTTGACATTTGATTAATGGATTTCAAAAGGGTAGGGAATTGCTTTGCATCCATCTTTTGCATGTTTGCATGGTTATTGGCTAATTGGCTTGAGTGATGAGTCTATTGATTCAATGTGCAAAATGTTGGAAAAATGGTATGGTACATGGACATTTGAGCTTAAATTTGAGTGGGTTCCATTAGTAAAATTAATTGGGACTATGTGTATTATTAATCTACAACAAGAGTAGATTAAATTGTATATTTACATGCTCAAAATGTTTAATGGGTGAATGAGAAATTGTTGCTCAATGTAACACCCATAATGTTGGAAAAATAAAATGAAAAGTAGAATATCCCACATTTGTTGGGAACTTAGATTTGGAAAGCTTTATATACAAAAGCTCCTCATGTTATTATTGGAAATAAGTCAAAGGCTTGGACTAGACACCATAGTTGTGCCTAGCCATAGGCTAGGCACTTTGGGTTAGCATTAGTTGACTTTTATAAAAGTCAAAAGATGGGCCTTGGGGCCTTTGGTCTTGATTTCTAAAATGACAGATTTTTTTTCCTACTTTTTTGACTTTATTTTTAACAGATATTATAGAATTAAACCACCTTTTATGGAGTTGCAGACCCTTCAGCTGGTTGTAACCTCCAATTTATTTGGATTAATTCTCTGATAAATACCATTTTAATTTCTGGGAGTTGTAACTCTTCAGGAATTGTTAATTACAGATTAATTCTGTAATTAAACATGTCCCCTGCATGAACACTATAAAAGGAGACCCTTTGTTCATATTTCAAAACACTGAAAAACCCCCCCACAAATATCCTATAGCCAGATAGTGTTCTGCTTCTGTAAAGTTCGTTGTTACAGTAAGGTAGCGTTGCTCTCCTTATTGTATTCTACCGTTGTATCCTGGGAGACAGACGTTCCATAGTAACTCCAGCACCGGGAGGGGACGAATCTGTTTTAAGGACACTGTGATAGCACAGGCCTCGGTTAAAGTTTCAGATTTTTTTTCCTTTACGTTTCTAATTTATATGTTTTATTTCTATTTCGTTCACAGAATTGTGCTTAACAAATTAATAACTTGCTTTGTTTTGTGGTAACACAAAAAAAGGTGCTAGCTTGGTAGGACAGAGCCATACGATTTATTGATATAATACTAATAATATTTTAGGTCCTTTTAGTTTAAATATTAGTCAAATAAGACTTTTGTTCCTTTCCGTTTTTAGATTTAAAAGTTCAATAAACTCTTATCACTCCCAATGTTTTATCTTAGCTTTGTTGTGAAGTGAAGCAACATCGTATTTTGGCCAATATGTACGATTATTTAGAAGTATAGTGTTCGATACTATCTCTTTTACGACTTAGTTTGTTTCATTCATAATGTCAAGATTTGAATATTGGATGTTATTTAAATGTTGGATTCTAGTTATTTATTTTGCTAGACCAACTGAATGAAGCAAATATCTAGGAAAAAATGCTTTCTAGTAGAGGTGGAAAAACTCGACTCAAAACCCGAACTATTTGACTCAACTCGAGGTGAAAAAAATGACTCGTTTTGACTCGATTTAAAAAAAATTCAAATAAGTTATAAAATAGAAAGATCAGTTTTTAATATTTAAGTCAGACTTTTTTTTTTAAATTTTGCATGATATTTTATATATATCACATACGAAAATATGAAAAAAAAATATATTATATATGCATATAGAAAGTATAGAAAGTCATTACAATTTTAATCAATATATGCATCCTTTATCCCTAAATCTATGCATATAAAAATATATATGTATTGTTACGTATATGTATATATATATATAATTTAATTTGTACAGAAATTCAAAAACTTAATTTGAAAATAATTCAAATAGAGTTTAATTCATAAAATAATACTTATAAACTCGACAGTAATCTTCTGAATTTGCTCCACAACTTGCTCTGCTGTTTGCTTGCAGCATGTGTGAAATGTTAGTGCTTTTAAGAGTGAAGAGTTTAGTAATAAAAAATAAGACAAACAAGTTGTAATTGGCATGAGTTTTGACTTTGGTACCAAAAGTGTGCCAACTTCCACAATTTCAAACAAATTTCAATCTTCTACTTTTTGGAATATTGCCAAAATTGAAGGCAAGAGTGTTAGATGATTGGAACGATGTCTTATGTTTTTGACATAGACACAAATTACCCTGGATAAACTAAGGTTAGGTTCTTGGACAGATCCATGTGTACAGTGGGAGAGGCTCTGGCCTCCAATGCACTAACTTTTTTTTTTATCTATGGTTTATATATATATTTTATAAAAAATGGATTAATTATGAATTTACCTCCCCATTTTCAACCAGGTTCATTAAACCACTCGATAAATTTGAATTATTATATTCTATTTAAAAATATTATTTTTTTAACAAATCTTAATTATAATATTAATCCAATTTAAAGGAAGGAAATGAGAGGTACTAAAAGGATTAAAATTACTCTTAATAAATCTAAAATATATGACTCAATAAAATATAAAAAATAAATAATTTAATCAATTAATTAAATATATTTATTCAATTAAAAATATTATTTTAAAATTGTTCAAAAAGACGTCATATATATAAGAACCGAACACTTTAATGTGTCTGTTTTTTTAATCAGTTACGGTGAAATTACAGTAGTATTTGTTCTATAATATACTCTTAATCATTAAATATTAATCATTTAATTATTGTATTGTATTATTGATGTTCGAACATGTAATCTTAAAAAATAACAATTGTTTTCTTAATCACTAAAGTAAGATGATTCGTATTTTAATTCTTCCGATTTAAATGATTTTTACCAGGATGGGAGATGGTATGTCTACTTTGTGTTGTGACAGGTGACTTTAGTGGCACAGACCTTGTAACACGATTCATCATTGAATTTAATATCTATCCAAAACATTTCATTATTAAAAATAAAAACAACAACAACAACAATAATAATAATAATAATAATAATAATAATAATAATAATAATAATAATAATAACAACAAAACAAAATAGACTTGTTTTTCAACATAATCGTGACCAAAAAATAAGTAAATAATCATAATGTTTTTTATTATCATCTGTAATGACTTTGATACGAAAATGAAAGTCAACCTTTAAAAAATCATAAGATATTATTTAAAAATGATAAATATAAATTATAGAATAAATTGGAATACGACAATTGACTTTATTTTTTTACTTTTATTTATAAAATGTTAATATTGAAAGTAAGAAAGATATATTTTTATTAATATAAATTCTATAATAAATATTGTAATCTAATAAAATAAATAAAAAATACAATTAAAATGTTTAACAATTAATATTTAATATAGATAAAAAAGATTTTAATTATTAAACTTCTATCGTTTCATTAAATTTAACAAATGTTTATTAAATAAGAGAAAACATAAATGAAATCATAGAAATTATTAATCATTTAAAAAAATTAATTATATATAAATTTAATTAAGATTTTAATATATACCTATATTTATATTAATATACATAAGAAAAATTCTACAACGGACGTCGAACACCGTTGAACACCACTAACGCTGAACACCGATGAACACTATTAAATCTTTTTAAAAAAACTAAAAGCTTAAAGGACTTAAATTATAATTTAAATTATTTTAAAAAATAAAAATTAAATTTTATAAAATTATTATATTTCTTTATAATACCAAAAATCAAAAAATAAAAACAAACATTCCCTAATTTTTTTAACCTAATAAAACAAAACCCGATTAAATTCTCTTTGTCAGGTTTCTCCTCATCGTCATCACCAGTTTATCTCTTTGTCTTTCTGAGTTCTAGTTTATCTCATCGTCGTTCATCTGGATCTTCGGCCGCTTCGTCGTCCAGCCTCCATCGCTCCAACAACGTCTTCGTCGTCCTGCCTCTATCGCTCCAACAACATAAAGGTTAGAGCTTGTTTCCCTTTCTTTCTTCTTTAACCTTGGTCTGCAATTTCTCCCATTACTGTGTCCTACCTCTATCGTTCCAACAATTGATTCAGGAGAAAGAGGATATAATTCTTTTCAGTCAATTTTTGCGTCATTGATTGAATAAACCCACAACCTCAAATAAACCCTAAATTTAAAATTCCTAATTTGATATACCTAATATAATAGATTATAAACCCTAATCTTAGAATATAAATCCTAATTACAGAATTAATAACTAATTATATAATTACGGTTTATTTGAAAACCAATTGTAGAATTAGGAACCTAAACCACGAACCAAAATTAGGAAATTAAGAACCTTAATTAGGAACCCTAATTCAGAAATTAGAAACCTTGATTAGTAATTCTATTTTTGAAATTAGAAACTCTAATTCAGATTTTCAAATAATCAATGGTAGAATTATTCAAAATAAGAACCCTAATCTTTCTCTTATTGAGCATGATGTAAATTTTATTTTTAAATTAAACTTTTAAATATTATGTAGGAATTTTTAATAAAAAACGAAAAAAAATTTAGTTTGTGTTTTAGAATGCTTGTGTTAATAAAAAACGAAAAAAAAAATTAGTTTGTGTTTTAGAATGCTTGTAAAATTTAGTTTGTGTTTTAGAATACTTGTAGAATGCTTGTGTTAATAAAATTTTTTTAATAAAAAACGAGAAAAAAAAATTTAGTTTGTGTTTTATGAGTAGAAAGATTTGATCATTTAATTTGTTGTTTTAGAATGCTTGTAGATCTTGTTTCAAGTGGATTAAATTATTTATAAGAGAATTGAATTATTTATCTTGTAAGTTGGTAGAAAACTTGTTAATACTTTAAATTTGTAATTAAAATATGATAATTTGTCTTGATGAATTCAAAAAATCATACTAAACTTTTAGTTTTTAAATGTGGAATGTTTGTTTGAAATTTGCAGTAAGAAGATGGTAATTAGTTGTTAGCAATTTAGACAATTGAATTGTAATTTAATATAAACTACAATCTAATATAAAATGCAGTTTAACAAAATATAGATTGGTAAAACATAAATTTAGTAAAAGATGCAGTTTGGTATATGTATGCCGCAACAAAGTTTCGTATATGCTATAAAAAATAATTTGATATATGTGTAATCTAATATAAAATATAGTTTGGTATAAAAAATAGTCTAGTATAAAATATAGTTTGATAAAATATAGTTTAGTCTAAGATACAATCTAATGTAAAATATAGTTTGATAACAAAAATATAGTTTAATATACATATGTTGTAACATAATTTAATATATGATATAAAAAACAATTTTGTGTATGTATATAAAATAGTTTGGTATGTGTTGCTATGACTATAGAATTAATTATTTCTTTTGAAATGCAGGCTTAGATTTTATCTTTTAAAATAATAGATGGATTTAAACTTAACTCCTTCAAAACAAGTTAATATAATGGAGTGTAAGCGTAATCTCAACATGAATTCAAAGAAGACAGACAGTGAGGTATGTGCATTATAATTAACTAAAATTTTAACAATACTATTGAATTAATATTTGTCGATAAGTTATATTTAATAGTATTTTCTAATTATTTATTTATTTTATCTAGGGAAAAGTTGAAATTGGACATGAGGAAAAGATAAAAGCTTCTTATTATAGTGATCAGAAGTTAAAAAAGCTCATTCATTCGGTGCAAAATATTGAAAAAAAATTTATTAAATTAAATGATCATTTTGAAAAACTAAATGATCAATTTAAAAAATTAATGACCATTTTAACACCGAGTAATATTAAAAGTTCAGTACACGATGATGATATTTTAAAAGGGAATGGTATATATAGTGAATCATTTAAGGATGTAGACTTACATAACAAATCACATGGTGAGAGTTTAGATGATGGTTCATTGAATGAGAAAGATTTATATAGTCAATCATTAAAGGGGAATGTTTTAAATAATAGATCAGAAGAGACTAATTTATATAACAATCCATTGAAAGATGAGGGTTTAAAAAATAAAATACACAAAAAAAAAGATTAAGTGTCACGTCATTAAAAGAAGAAATTGAGAGTCTAATAAAAAAATCAAATTTGTCTTCATTTAAAAATTGTGATCATGATTCTTCTTCCCATATATTACAATCTATTGGTAAAACAAAAGTTGAAGTTAATTCTGAAGACAACATCAAGGTTGACACTTGTGATCTCCCAAAAATTCTTAATGAGATTTTTAACTTTCAATTTTGTCATCATCGATTTCCTAGTCAATTAGTGACGATGAAGGAAACTCTAGGACCTAAAATATCAAACAATCTTGAGATTTCATCAAAAAATAAAGTCTCTCAACATAAAAAGAGTGTGAGATGTTCAACTGCACATTTTGAATTTATTGATAACTCAAAGTTAGAAGATGTAGCATCGAAAAAGAGAACTCGAACTTATAAAGTGAATACAATGGTATGTACAAACCATTCCTTACCGATTATATTTCATCTTAAACTTTTATATATATATTTTTATTTAAGTTAAATGCGTGATCAATTATTTTTTAATTGTGCAGGTTGAAAAAGAAAAGAAAAATTATAATTTTGAGATTGAACCAGAATTACAAGATTTATTCGCGGAAACTCAAATTAACGACAAAAAATCAAGAAAGGTATAAACTATAAATACATTTTTAAAATATTTACATTTATTATTAGTTATAGTATTTTTAAGATTTATATGTTTTTGATGCAGGATAAATATGAGGCAGGTGCTTTGTTATCAGAAAATTTTAAAAAAACTAGTACGATAACTGATCAATATTTGAAGTATTTAACGCCTGAAGAACGCACAATTTGTATGAATGTTGCAACTTGGAAGAACACATCCAACACTCTCTATATAGCCAAAAATAATTTTTTGGATATTGTCAATGCTCGTACTGTTTTTTTCAGGAAAATGGGAAAATGGTTATCTGATTGGGTATTATAGATTAAATTATTATTTTTTAATTTAAAGAATATTTGTTTGTTTTTCTGTTATTAATACAATTGTTTATATTGTTTTTACATGTTTAACAGTTTATCGATTATTATGTGTATGATTTGCACTTGAGACAAGAACCTATGCCGAAGAAGTTATATTTGCCTCTTTCTTTTCAGGTAAAAAGTAATTTATGTTTAGTGAGCACATTATTTTTAATTTATGATTTTATGATATTTTTAAATTTAATGTTTGTCACAGAGTATAATTATCGAATATTTTACACATGCTCGGAAGATGAAAAAAAATACTAGCATTTTCAAATTTCATTCACGGTGGATAGAGAACTTTATACCCACTGATAGTAGTAATGTTGAACAGGTATATTTATAATTTGTTATTTTCTTGTATGTAATTGATAGTAATTTTAAACTATCATGATTTAGCAGGTATATGTACCTTTACATAATTATAATTTTTATTAATTACTTTCTTAATTCTATTATGATTTATTTATAACAGTTGATGAAAGCTCCACTTATGTATAAGTGTCATCCTCATTTGGGTAGATTATTTAAAGATATTTCAGAATTTACAATCTATTTTCTTGAATTACCGAAGCAGCCAAACCCGTACGTAATTTAAAATTTAAGTTAGTTTATTTTTATATTTTTGAATTTCTTTATAATAAATTAAAGTATTTTATATTTGGTTTAGGGATGATTGTGGTATGTACGTATTAAAGTATATAGAAGCTGATAAAAAAAATGATTGGTCGAAGAATTTTTTTACGGTAATGTATACCATATAATTTCTGTTTAGTTATTGTGTGATATTGAATAACATAATATGTTTATTGTGTAGACACAACAAATGGGAGTTGAACGACTGAAAATTTTGACAAAACTTGTTACAAGCATCCACAATGAACTTGTTAATAATTGATTGAATTTTTTATTTAAATTATAATTGTATTATGGTCAAAAGCAATGGATGAAGTTATATGAGTTTCATTATTTTTATTATTTTTAATGTTATTTTATTAATACCAGGCCAAAAATGTGCTTTTTTATTATATCATGATAATTCAAAAGCTCATATAAAAGACTGATAACTAAATTACAACTTCAAATTAAATATTTTAAACTTTTAAAAGATAAAACGGATTCGAAAAATATAATCAGTATATGAATGAAGATAAGTAAATCTAGTTTTTCAGATATCATAGAAAAAATAAGTTAAATTTAATTTAGTTATTTTATTAAACCAATTTGAAATTTGTATTATGTTGATTTGATCCTAATAAGCATAAAGAAAGGAAAAGGATCTGTTAACATCCGAAGAAATCTAGACATAGAAACGAAGTAGCTTTTCATTGCTATCTAAAACCAAATAATTCTAATAGATCCATTACAAAAAGAAAAAAAAGGAAAACAAAACAATATCAACTTTTCATTACCTTGTCTAGCGAATTTACTTACAATGGGACGGAAGGGTTAGGGTAAGAGAATTTTTAGAAAAAAATGAGAGTTTTATTAAAAAGATGATAAAAATATAAAATTTTTAAATATTAAAGATTAAATTAAAGATGAAACAAAAGTAAAATGATAATTTATAGACTATCTAAGTAATTTATTTTTTTAATATACCAAATCAGCTTTTTGTTAAAGTTTAACGACAAAAAACGTTTCAGTGAGCAAAAGTTTATAGATATAAACGTTTCAGTAATTTATGGACTATCTCAAATTGGATATCGTATAGTCAAGTAAACTACTAAAGAACATTTTATAATCCGAGCTCGATCTGGATGCACACTATAAATTTATTAACACAATAGGAAAAATAAAGATAAATAGAAAAATAATAACCCTAATAATTTATTAATAAAAATAGAAAAATTACAATTACTTCAAATATTAAAAAATATCTTATAAAAATAAACGCTCTTAAAAATTACTAAAAACTTAACAATATTTCTTACATGTATAACTAGAATAACATAACTAAACTAAAGAATATAATTTTTGGATGAGACTGCACACTACCAATCCTTATTTGGTTGCCAATCCAAAATAGTTGGATCTTTTTCCATATTCTTCAATTCATTAGTATATGCAACCTGCAAAAAATATTATCAATATACATAACAACAAAGAGTAATTATTATTATATTTTATATTAAATTACCTTAGAAATGTCGTCTGTTTTGTATGTGTCAGGCATATATTCAGCTAATTTCGATATTTGAAGTGTATTTGTATGCCTTGTATCCTGATTAGAAGGCTTGTTCAGAGAAGATTCTGAGGCTTTATGCAAACTCATTGTGACATCTTCATCATATGAAACATGCATTGGGTTGGACGATGAAGCTTGACGTTTAGTTCTCTTGGGTTTTCCTCTTCCCGTTTCAAGAATTATAGGATCACCAATTCCAAAAAGCTCCCTGCTTTTAGGGATTCTCTTTTTACAACCCACTTTCACATTTTGCAATTTGAGACTCATTTTTGCAAATTGATCTTTAACCTCATTAAAACTTTTAAATGTCTGTGATGCACGATGACATATAGTCATACAATAAGAGGCTAAAGTAGAATACCTGGCCTGAATAACTGTTGGATTACTATCTGTTTTGAAAAATCAATTTTTCACAACATTCTCCCTCTTTTTGTTATATCAAAAATGATTCAAACCAAGTTTGAAAAACTTTAAAGCTCATAACATAGGAGAGTTTTAAAATGTCAATTGTTTTAAAACAAATATCAAAACTTAGTTTATGAAAACAAAAGACTCCCCCTTACTCAAGGCATCAATAAGATGTTAGTTCAACAATTATGATAATCTAGTTTAAACAAAAGATAAACAAAATTAAAGCTAAAAACTAGATTTTACCACACTTGAAATCAAGGGAGGATGTGAAGCATTACTTCTTCAAGTGTCCTTCTTGTGTGTATGGAGCTCCCCCTTAATTTTGCACTTTGTTGCTCTTGCCTCCATCACACCTAAAATAAGACAATCAAGTAATTTTTGGTATCCAAATTGCTTTGGATCCTTTAACATTAGTAGCACATAATTTAGTCCCCTTAAGAATCCATTTTTTAATTTCATCCTTTTTGGTTGAAGTGATTAGTCCTTTTGGGACCTAAACACTTCTAAAATATTTTCCATCAATAAATCTAGGGGCACTAGATTGTCTCATGTAAAAATTTGATTTTCCCAAATCATTTTTTTTGAAGTTCTTTGAAAATCAAATCTTTTT
Organism: Abelmoschus esculentus; assembly: GCA_035048815.1. Classification (NCBI taxonomy): domain Eukaryota; kingdom Viridiplantae; phylum Streptophyta; class Magnoliopsida; order Malvales; family Malvaceae; genus Abelmoschus; species Abelmoschus esculentus. The sequence continues at coordinate 10,916,949 of JAUCBN010000051.1, read as the reverse complement.
CCTTTTTAAGAACATCTAGAACAACTTGATGATCTTTTTCCATCTTTTGAAGCAAATTTTGTAAATCGAAAACTTTAAGCTCAAAATCTTTTAATTTTGCTTCAAATTCAAAATTGGTTTTTGAAAGCAAATCATTTTCTAATTTAAGCTTTGAAATCATCTTTTTGTTTTTAGAAAATGAAATCTTAAATTCAAAAGCCAATTTATCATAGGCTTCTTGTAACTCATCAAATGAATATGAATTTGAACTAGATGAGTTAGAAGTTACCTCCCCCTCATTGAGGGCCATCAAGCATAGGTTGGCTTCTTCATTTTCGGTAGAGTCCTCATCACTCCAAGTAGCCACATATGCTTGCTTCTTTGAAGATGATCCCTTTATGATAGACTTGTGGGAATCCTTCATCTTCTTCTTTAATTCGTGCTTTGAAGATTTCTTACTTTTATTCCTCACGAATCGATCAAAGTCTATGAAGAGTTGGGCAAGCTCTTCATCTCCTTCACTATCCTCCTCACTTGAATCTTCAAGGTGGATGCACTTGGAGGATTTGAGAGCAATGGTGTTGACATTTACACCAAGCTCTTGAACCTTCTTCTTCCCCATCAATCTAATCTCTTCCTTCTTCTTCTCATCTTCTCTTCCTTTCATCATAATTTGATGTGTGAGGAGTGACCCCATGAGTTCATCAAGCTTGAGATTCTTCAAATTCTTTGCTTCGATGATGGCGGTCCTTTTTGAGTCCCATGACTCGGGAAGGGAATAGATAAGCTTACGAACAAGGTTCTCCTCCAGAATGATCTCTCCATATCCTCTAAGTCCATTGGTGATGGTGGAGAATCGATCGAACATCTTTGCTATATCCTCTTCCGGATTCATCTTGAAGTTCTCATACTCTTGGTTGAGGAGCCCAATCTTGGTCTCCTTTACTTTGTTTGTTCCCTCGTATGTGACTTCAAGCTTGTCCCAAACTTCTTTGGCACTCTCACAAGAAGAAATTTTCTCATAGATGCTTGGATGGAATGCACAAACAAGAATGTGCAAAGCCTTGGAATTAAGTACCATCTTCTTGCGATCTTCCACGCTCCATTCCGCCTTTGTTCCTTTTGGCACAAATGGTCCATCTTCAACTATATCCCATAGCTTGTAATCTCTTGAATTGATGAAATACTTCATCCTTATCTTCCATTGGGAATAGTTGGACCCGTCAAAGAAAGGTGACTTGTCTATGGATTGCGCCATGAGTTGTCGGTTGATCGGTAATTGGTCGAGCTCACCGGATCTTCTCAATAGGATGTTAATACTTCTCGATTGAGCCTCGCTCTGATACCAATTTTTCAAGTTGGTTTTATTATATCAAAAAGGGGGAGATTGTAGAACTAATGTTTTGATATAATAATTGAAAAATAGCTTTAGACTAATTTGAAAAGTTTTCAAAAATGGTTCTTATGTCCAAACTACTTGAAATTATATTTAAGATGTTTTTGAGAAAGTTTGAAAGTGTTTTAAATGATTTAAAGAAACCAAAGAAGTGATTTTTACCCAGGTGTTTCGATACACCTTCAAGGTGTTTCGATACCTGTTCATCAATGCCATGTTTTCAAAGGAAAAATCACAGCGGTATCGATACCTTTTCACCACTGTGATGTTTGGTTTCGATACCTATTTCTAAACACCCCCAACGATCATAAACAATTTTATGAAAATCCCCAACGGCTAGGAGCGGTATCGATACTGGTATCGATACCTGTTCTTATTGCAGGTTCAACGGCTATTTCCTAAAGAGGGTGTTTCGATACCAGTCTCAGGGGTATCGATACCGCCTGCACCAAAAGAAGAAATATGCCTTGAAATTAGCTCCAAACGGCTCCAAAACATCTTCAACGGCTATAAACGACTAGATCATGACTTGGGATGATAAAAGGAAGCCTCAAGCATCAAGAGAAGAGTAATGCTTCACTTGTAACAACATTATGATCAAGATATTGTCTTAGTGCTTAATTTCCTATTATTTGGGTAGATAACACTTGTGAGCTTAATGTATATATATGCTCAAGTGTCTTAGGATTGGGTGAGAGCTTAGTTGCAAACAATTAGCTTTGTTAGAAGGATTATCAAAGTTTGCTTAAGATTATCTCTTGTTTGAGAGGATTCCCAAAGTTCGGGTTGTGAATTTTGGATGCTTGATTCGGGTTTGAGTCAAGGTTTGTAAGGTTAGCCCTTTGCCCTCAAAAGGAAGAGATTCTTAGTGAATTTGGGAAATCCTTAGTGGGAAGCTAAGGTAGTGGATATAGGTGTTTGTTCGAAGGCCGAAGCACTCTAAAATCCTTGTGTTCATTGTTTATCTTTTTGCTTCCACAACAAATCACCCAAAGTGTTCTTTCTCCATCAAATTGGCAAGTTAATCGGTTATCAATCGAGCCACATCAAACCCAACACTATCTTCGACAAATTCATTCTTCTTTTGCAATTCTGCATCTTTCTTTGCGTAAATAGTCCATCGTTTCATTATACATCCTTGAAGTATTTCCTTCGCCTTTTCATATTTCAAAACGGCAAACATATGACGACATGAAAATCCAACGGATTCCAACTTCATACAACAACAGTACATGGTATCATGTGTGATATCTTTAAGCACAAGATACAACTTCTCTTTTTCAACATGCTCTATCCAATAACACATACACTCATTTTGTACTTCTTTCTTTTTGACCAAATAATAACCCTCATAGGACATTTCTCTACATAATGTAGCAAAAACATTTCTTGTATATACTTGAGCCGCATTACTTTTCAAGGTTTTCAACACACCGTCACAATATGGTTGTTCATCCATTGTTTTATAGTCTTGAAGACCTTCCCATCTTAAAGATTGAAGTTGTTTATGATAGTTCTCAACAAATCGATACAACATTACCTTTTTATCCAACCAAGTTTTAAGTGTTCTATTCATTGACTCGCACCGTTGAGTAGTCCTCATTGTTGCATATCAAAATATTTAATAATTTTTAGATGTAATAAATAAAAATAATATAAAATAAAATTAAACTATATATAATATTACCTGCATAAAAATATCTTTGCAAATATGCTTCTGCCCATTTCTCTTTATCTTCATATAATTCTTGTACCCATCTTCTTCCTTCAACTTTGTGTTTGTTCACTAATTCTTTCCAAGCACGTTCAAAATCGGATGGTGTTCTACACTTGTCAGCGCATCTCATAAACCCATCAAGAAAATTGTGATGAGCTTTAGACTGCACGTTCCTCATGATATGCCATAAACACAATCTATGTTTTACCTCAGGTAATACTTGAGAAATGGCATTTGCCATGGCCTTATCTTTATCAGTGATAACAGTAAGTGGCTTGTAGCCATCTCCAGCTTCAATCAATTGTTGTAACACCCACACAAAGGTATCCTCTTTCTCATTCACCACTAATGCACATCCAAATGGTACTGTGTTTCGATGATGATTGACACCTACCAAAACAATAAATGGTTTGTTGTATGTATTACACTTGTAAGTCGTATCAAATACAAGTACATGGCCGAATTCTTTATAGTCAACGCGTGATATACCATCACACCAGAATAACTTCTCTAAGTTTCCGAGTTCATCTCTTGTATGCCTAAAAAAAAAGGATCAGATTCTTGTTTTCCATATAAATATGCCATCACTGTTTCTGCATCACCATCTTGCACTTCTTCTCTTTTGATTCTATATAGATAATTGTAAAAATCTTTCGGTAAAAAACCAACATTCTCAATTGAACCAGCTTCATTCACAAAATTTCGCATCATTTTACTTGGAGCAATTCCAGAGTTGTGCATATTTTTAATCTTAATTTTATCTAACTCACTAATTTTACGGAATGACCTACAAAATAAATCAGTAAAAAATATTAAATATATAAATTAAAATTTAGTGGGTAACAATTTACTTATTCATAAATTACATACCTGATGTAAGCAACTTGTGTTGGCTGAACCATTTCATGGTTATGTTCTGCACAGAATTTCACAACTTTCCAATATTGATATCGTTCGTCCAATTTGAATTTAATAAATGCTCCACATCCAACTCTAGTAACTGGTTTTTGTTCTCGTTTTCTGTTTGGCAAGTTAATCCATCTTTCTTCCCTATATCCCTCCTTACGACACACTAATTTTTTTGAAATTATGTGACCACCATTTCGACTTGTCACTGTCTGACTCATTCGAACCCCAAAACCTTTCACTTTTGCATAAGTATAATAAAACTCAATACAATCATCTAAACTTTCCCACTTTAACATATCCATATCATTCTCATCGTAATCTTTTAAGTCTTTTCCAATCTTGTCCCATATACGCTCGTCAATGAAGTAGTCAATTGTTTTTTCATCATCTATAAGTTTTTCATAATAACATTAAATTCAATTTGTGATTCTTCAGCATAAATTTTATAATCTGATTCATCATTGTAGTCATCTTCATCATGATCATACCCATTTTTATCATGACTATAACACTCAAACTCTGTATCTTCAATTTTGGTATCTTGATTATCTGTCATCTCTAACAATTCTGTCATTTAAAGTAAAAAGTGAAAAAAATCATTATTATAATAGAGAATGATGATAGAATTAAATTAAAAAAAATACAATCTAGTAGTTACTAATTTGAATTTCTGAAAAAGACATACAAATAAACTAGTTTAGTTTTTTTTTTTTTATTTAGTGAGATGTAAAGATATAATTATTCAAAATGACACATATATAAATATATATCAAAGACAACAACAAAACTTATTTTAAGATAATACAAACCATAAACAAAGGAATCATTTCATTCCAAAAATGAAAGAACTATTATCATTGTAACATGCAAAACTTTACTCCCTAAAAAAATATAATCAAAGTGTGTATATTAATAAATGTCATTTGAACTATAACATAAGACCTTCACATGAATCATTGTTTATATCATTCCATTCAATTAAAATAACATGTATATTTTCATGCTTTCAAAATACAACATATATACTTGATACATGCAACAGAGTTTGTATATTTTTATGTTTTTAAACTTGTATATCTTTAATCAAATTTTATTATACTCAAACCGTTTTATATACAAAATTATTTTTTTAAACTGTATTTTTTAACAGGTTGCATCTTATACCAAATTGTTTTTTTTAAATTATGTTTTACATTAGTTTGCATTCTATTTTAAATTGTATTTACCCTAGATTGCATTTTATATATATACACCAAACTGTTTTGTAGCATAATATATCAAACTATATTTTTTTTATCAAAATACATTTTATAAATCTATATTATCATAAATTATATTTTATATTTGATTGCATCTTATACCAAATTGCATAAATATTTATCTAATCTTTATCTCTCAATTCTTGTTCCTGTTTGATTAGTCATATTATATAAACATTTATATGTTCTTAGAAAGGCATCTAATCTTTTTTTTACCCAAAAAATATAAAAAAAAGACCTCAAAGCAAAAAAAAAATATATCAGTGTGACATATTTAAAATCACACAAAAGCAATTGCAGATATTCTACAAGATCTTTGCAATCATATTTCTTAGCAGTATAATCTAAAAGCATACCTAAGTTAGCTGTCTGCTCTCAAGATTCCCCCACAAGAGAGTGATATTAGCTGGATGCCTATGATTCAAAAAACATTAATAAATAGTTAGCTCTTTTTGAAATAAGAAACAACATTGGATAACCTAACCAACCAAAAATTAATTTTCTTATCAAATGCATAGAAAAAACAGCAGCATAACCAATTCATAAATATTTATCAACTTTTGTATTTTGAGTCTTCTAAATATAAATAGGATGACAGAGATAATATATCTTAGTATCTTACTATCTTGTTGCCAAATCACAATGGTAGCTATATAAGGACCTTTTATTAGTAGTTCCAAAGAAATAGGAATAAGCATCGACAATAATGATCATATACACCTCAACCAGGGATTACATTATACATTGGAGGTCTTGAGAATTTAGTGAATAAAAAAAATGAACAAATTAGAATTATAGAAATAATACACTCAATTACATGATTGAAAATTAGTACATAAACCCCATGAAAAATTATAAAAATGCCCAAGTATGTATCCAGAAGGCATACCTTGCCTTAAGAAGCAAAAGAATAGTGAAAACTTCAAGATTATTATAACCTCAATTAATAAAATCTCTCTGTCCAAATGAATAGGAAGGTTTAACACAAAACAAGTAGATCCTTGATTTATAAAATTTTATGCTTGTTTAGATTCATCACGCATGTATTAATAGTTAGGGTGAGGATTTTGAGGTTTAGGATAAAAGTTAGGATTAGGTATTTTGGGTAGACACAAACTTCCTAATAATTTATAAGATAAATAATTCAATTCCTTTATAAATTTATTTCAAAATTTAAAGCTCTAATCATTATAAGAATGACATAACACTTAACTCTAATACAATAATATATAATAACAACTAAGCTTATTTAATTATCACAATAGTTTTATGGATCATTATCATAATATTACATGTAAATCAAGTCATGTATTCATCACATTTTTCCTTAAAACATAATCTATAAGCATTCTAAAGTAATGTATCAAATGTTAAAATCTTTCTCTACTCATAAAATATTCAATAATCTACAAAAACACAAACTGAAATTCTTTCCGTTTTCTATTAAAAATTCCTACATAAAATTAAAAAGTTTAATTTAAAAATAAAATTTACATCTTGCTCAATAAGACAAAGATTAGGGTTCTTATTTTGAATAATTCTACCATTGATAATTTGGAAATCTGAATTAGAGTTTCTAATTTCAAAAATAGGATTACTAATTAAATTTCCTAATTTTTGAATTAGGGTTCTTAATTAAGGTTCTTAATTTCATAATTTTGGTTCCTGGTTTAAGTTCTGAATTCTACAATTGGTTTTCAAATAAATCGTAATTATATAATTAGTTATTAATTCTGTAATTAGGATTTATATTCTAAGAATAGCGTTTATAATCTATTATATTAGGTATATCAAATTAGGAATTTTAAATTTAAGGTTTATTTGAGGCTATGGGTTTATTCAATCAATGACGCAAAAATTGACCGAAAAGAATTATATCCTCTTTCTCCTTAATCAATTGTTGGAACGATAGAGGCAGGACACAGTAATGGGAGAAATTGCAGACCAAGGTTAAAGAAGAAAGAAAGGGAAACAAGCTCTAACCTTTATGTTGTTGGAGCGATAGAGACAGGACGACGAAAACGTTGTTGGAGCGATGGAGGCTGGACGACGAAGCGGCCGAAGATCCAGATGAACGACGATGAGATAAATTAAAACTCAGAAAGACAAAGAGATAAACTGGTGATGACGATGAGGAGGAACCCGACAAAGAGAATTTAATGGGGTTTTGTTTTATTAGGTTAAAAAAATTAGGGAATGTTTGTTTTTATTTTTTTGATTTTTAGTATTATAAAGAAATATAATAATTTTATAAAATTTAATTTTTATTTTTTAAAATAATTTAAATTATAATTTAAGTCCTTTAAGCTTTTAGTTTTTTTAAAAAAGATTTAATAATGTTCATCGGTGTTCAGCGTTAGTGGTGTTCAGCGGTGTTCGTCGCACGTGGTAGACTCATCCTATACATAATCACAGTTCAATTTAATTAAGATTTTAATATATTTATATATTTTAAATCTAAGAACTTTAAAAGTTTTATTCAGATTCATATATGGATCAAATTTTGGTCGAATATAGATCTAGATTGGATCACTGTAATATCTATATTCAATTCATCTCTTATTAAGACTGAACCTATTTTTGAATTTAAACTTTTTATTAGACTTGGATCAATTTTTCTTCTTCAAATTAAATTAAATTAAATTCGGATTATATTATCATATTTATATAAGGATTTTTGACTTAAATATTAGACCCAATTTTTCTCTAAAAATATTGTACAATACACTTTAATTTTCAATCTATGGTATTTTTTACGGTGCATGTAAAATTAGATTTAACTGAATCCGACTTTAAGCAATAATTTTTTAGAAGTACAATATTTAAGTAAAAACATTCTTACATAAAAGCTCAATATTTGAGTAAAAACTCAATTCTAAAATATAATTTAATAAAATATTAAACATTTCTTTAATCTAAAATATAATTTATGTATATAATAAAAAAAAAAACTTAATTCACCGTTAAGCTCATGAACATTGTATAGCCAAAAAAATGAGAGGAACCAATAAAAAATTATATTTTTAAATTTGACTTCACTGTTTTATTTTCAAATATAATTTAATTTTATTATATATATTTTTTAATTAAAATATTAAATATGGTAGACTTACAATTTAATTTTAGTATAAAACTTTATTTAAAGTTAAAAAAATTTCGACCCAACTTTAATTATTTTATTTAAAGTTCCATATGCAAAGGGATCATTTTTGTAGTAAAAGTAACAAATAACGCCCTTCTTCTTCACTCAAAAATGGCCTCTTTTCTGCAGTTCTCACTCTGCCTTTAATTCCCTTAACTACCTTCATTAAGACCACTTCACTCATTGTTTTTTCCTGGGAAAAAAGAAGGTAAAAGGTTCAACCTTTAACCCTAGTTCACTAATGTTAATGTAAGTTGCTCTCTCTGTATTTTGGAGCAGAAAGTTTACCCATTTCTGCTCTGCTTTTGTTAGTTCTTCTCTCAGTTTGGTTTGACTTTGTTTTATGACATTGTCTTCAACTTTTGTCTGCTTCTTTCTCTTTTTCAAATATAAACATGTTTGTGTGTAAATCACTTTCTTTTGAGTTGTGATTTTGAAATTTGAAGTGTGTTTAAGGTCTTGGTTTTGGGTGTGGAAAGATGCTTTGTCTTAAAGGTGTTATAATGGTTGGTGAGTGTGTGGACCTGGTTTTCACTTTCAATCTGCTTCTTTTATCTCTTTACCATGACGCTTTTTTCTTTGTTTCCCGTGGTTTGGTAAGCTGTAAAACACCTTGCATTTTTGTCTCTTTTCCTTGTCAAATTTCTAACCATTTCTTCTTTTTCCTCTTATAGTCTCATCATCAGTGTTTCTACTGGTTCCTCTCTTTAACTTTGGCACTTGTTTTTTCCTCTTTTTGCTTTGTTTTCTGGCTCAATTTCTTGATCTTTGTATGCACTTTGAATTTTGGTTACTTACCAGTTTTCCAAGATCTGTATGCGTTTCAGCTTTTTAATATTCACCCAATTTGGAGCTCTTTTCAGGTACTTCGATTTGGTTGGAAAGTTGATTTCAAGGCACATTGAAGTATAGGTTATTGGAGGTAAATGTATGGATCGAAGGGATGCCATGGCATTATCAGGGTCTGCATCTTACTATATGCAACAGAGAGGGATAACTGGTTCGGGGTCCGAACCGGAGTCCGGGATGCATGGATCACAAGGCATTCATCCATTATCTAATCCAAGTGTACAATACCAATCAAGCATTCGTGCCCCTACTATAGAATCAACCTTACCTTTAGAGTCTCCACAAGGGATTAGCCCTCTTAGCGTCAATGTAGGCACACCTTCAGCAGTGCCAACGAGTGAGACGGTGAAACGGAAAAGAGGAAGGCCTCGGAAGTATGGACCTGATGGGACTGTTTCTTTAGCACTGACTCCTGCATCGGCCACTGATCCCGCGACAATAACACCGGGACAAAAACGGGGAAGAGGGCGGCCACCGGGTACCGGAAGGAAGAAACAGTTAGCTTCCCTTGGTAAGATATTTTGCCCTTCTTTTATAGATGTGTAGAGCAAGAGCATGGGGAAAGTAACTTGTTGTTTCCACATTTTAATCAGGCTTATGTCAATGCTACCTTGATTTTGTGATAATTGTTAACTGTTCTGCTCCCTAGTTTTTACCTAATTGATTTAATTTGCAAGCTCGTTTCTCCTTGTTTAACACAGTAGAGTCGGAAGCTGCTTTTGTTAGACATACATTATTCGATTCCATCTCAGTTTAAAATGAAATAGAGCTTATCAGCCAGATTATAATCCATGAATTTAGGCTAAATTGTGTAAGTGATATATGAATACGGAAGTACGCGTATGTAACCACATGTCATTACTTGCAGTTAGCTTCCATCTCAGTATGCATGCTTGCTAGTCGGATCAATAAGCATTTTTTAAAAGGCTACCTTGAGCTTTTACCTCTGTTTATCAGTGCTTTAATTGGGCTATGTTCTGTTCTTGCTATGTGAATCACTTTGCAAATATCTAATTGTTCTGCTAGGTGAGTGGCTGTCTGGTTCAGCTGGGATGGGTTTTACGCCACACGCCATCACCGTTGCAGTAGGAGAAGTATGTGGTTTTATTTTATCAATTAGTACCTTGGTTTCAAAGCATTACATTGAGGTATAAATTGTTTAAATGTGGTATTATATCTAGTGTTGGAATTACTTAACTTTTCGTGTAGGACGTTGCAGCAAAAATACTGTCGTTTTCACATCAAGGGACTCGAGCTATATGCATTTTGTCAGCCAATGGGGCTGTCTCTACTGTAACTCTTCTTCAGCCAGCATCCTCGGGTGGCTCCGTTACGTATGAGGTTTGGGCACTCGATAACCGGATTCTCGATTTCTTGCATTGTTTTACAGGAGCTAGGTAGCAAGCATATGACTATTTTGCTGAGTAAATTGAGGGAACATAACTTTGCCTGTTTCTAGACAAAGCACACTTGGACCACATATACTGTCCAATATTCTGACATATCAACTCCTTTTACATTTCTGTTCGAAAGTCATAGTTCAGATGCTCATGTTTAGTTGAAAAGCGTATATACTTAGTCTGTTCTGTTATCTGCAGGGGAGATTTGAGATATTATGTCTGTCAGGCTCCTACCTACTGACCAGCAATAGTGGTTCTTGCAGTCGAACTGGTTGTCTAAGTGTTTCCCTTGCCACTCCTGATGGTCGCGTCATCGGTGGAGGTGTCGGAGGGATGCTTGTTGCAGCAAGTCCGGTTCAGGTAACTCTTCGGTTTTTCATGCATTCCGACAGTCTTAAATGCAAGGTTTAAGTGAGATCGGACAGTTTGAACATTCTTAGGTCCAAATAATACCATTCCAATGAGTAAATCAGTTTCAGATATGCTCTGGTTTATTATGATAGAATTGAACTTTGATTGAATCATCCTTCTATGAATCAACCAGGTGATCCTTGGAAGTTTTATATGGGATGGTGCAAAGACAAAGAACAAGAAACCGGAAGGTCAAGAATGTGTAAATGACTCGGATAATCAGACTGCCGATAATCTAGTATCTCCACCCGGCATTTCACCAAGTCAAAATCTGATTCCAACTTCACCAGCAGGTCTATGGCCTGGTTCACGAACGATGGATATGCGTAACACCCACATCGACATCGACCTAATGCGCGGATGACTCTCGCCTCTAGTACTTTCAGGAGCAATGTACATAATTTGCTGTTGAAGACAAACCTGATTGTAATTCAAGTCCCATAGGGGCAGCCTCATTTTCGACTTGATGAATTCTCCCTTAATTTTAATCGTCATTGTGGCGGATGACAGAGGTTTCCTCGTATATCTGTAGCTTGATGACAGTTAGAACTCAGGATTTCAACTCATCCCCTGAGGTATCATTTCGTTTCTCCAATGTGAACCAGTTTAAGTGAGCCATGCTTCAGTTCTTCATAGGCAGCCATGGTTTCAAGTCTTTATTTATTGTTCTTCCGACTGTACCATTTTAATTCTGGTTATATGACATGTTCCAACGTTGTTCAATTTCTCATTTTTTTAAGAAACCACCCATATAGTGTGGGCGTGGATTGAAACCCGGCAAGATTCGAGGTTCTTTCATACATTTAGTCGCCAAACTTTTAGATTATATAGGCTAACATCGAAAGCATAAAGTTCAAAGCTGTTTCTTCATTCGCCAAAATATGACAAGCAACAAAAAAACCAGACATGTTTAACAGTCCCCGGAAAACCTGCATAACCTATCTACAACATACTATCTGTCCTGGCAGGCAGACGACGGAAGAAATTGATCGGTGGTGAAGGTGTCTTGTGGCGGAACCTAGGATGCCTCATTACGTGAAACCCAGAAAGAAGAGCAATCACCTGAAATGGTGTGACATACAAAACAATGGCTGCCACAAGACATAATATCACAAATATAGTTGTGGCACGAGGATCCCGCCAGCTTAGTAATGCCTGAAGCCGCTCGCCCTGGCTAGCTATGTCACCCACAACAGTCTGAATCCTCCCTGCAACACTCCTTAAACGATCATACCTCATCCGAACTATATCTGAGCTTTTCGTTGCGGGAAAGGTCTCGAATTCTTCGTCCAGTTCATCAGGAGAAACTGCATCGGAACAAGAGAGACTAGTGTTCATGTGAGGAGGGTACCTCGGACGATAACGATAATTCCATACCCCTATGAGGAACATGTATAAGAAAACTGTTGGTAAAATCAGCTCTGGGAAACAAATGAGCATTGTGAAAAGCACATGCACCAGCATTGTTGTAATAGGGTTCCTCCACAAGCAAACTTCACCAAACCATTTTCCAGCAGCAAATAATCCAGAGAAAACCGATGTTAGACGCAAAAAGTTTGCCTTACTGCGCCTCATGCTCCAAAGGTGAGCATTTGCATCAGACATATATTCAACTACTTCTCTCCTGAGAGGAGGTTCGGTCCGACCAAGCCGAGCTGCCACAATATTAATAGCTTGATGTCGCAGTACGTCCTGTTGTATCACACTCAAGGGCCTTTTATAGTGCATCTTTGGCAAAAGGGGTCGCGAGTATTGACACATCATATTAAACATCGATGTCGATGAAAATCGTATTGCTAAATGAAGTTCACCAAATTTCTTGACACCAGAAGGGTGAAGGACCAGCAGCGGGTAAGAGTGTGTGTAAACACGACCAGTTTCAAGCGTAGATATGCGAATCCGTACCTTTCCAATTTTAGTATCTCTGTTATTATCAGAACTTCCAATCTGAGAGTTATCAAAGACTCCCACAGTGAGAACCGTGGCTGGATCATAAACTTCCCAAGTGTACTGCTCATTATATTTCGGATTCAGGCTATTGACTATGGTTCGAGTTCGAACCCATTTGTGGCCATACTTTGCAACACAATAGGTATCTGTTGTACCTTTTCCGTCTCTCGTTTTCATTGGTTGAATCCCATTAGCATTCAAAATTCCGAGTTCTAAAACACCAATTGATGGTTTCCAGAGCTGCTTTGCTGTTGGTCGGAGATCACTACTGTACTGAGTTGACTCATCAAGAACATGGTATCCCCCATCAAGACAAACACAAACATGGAGCCTACTACGAAATTTATCCTTATCCTTCTTTGCATGGTCACCATCCACAGCGTCAGAAAAAGATTTCTCCAGATTGTACCACCGGGAACGGATAATTCGATCATCAGCACGCCTATCAACGGAGTTCAATGATATAGCAACCTTTCCAATGGCATCATCCTTGTTAGGACCCACACGATCTTCAACTGAAAAAATCAGATGATCTTCGAAGGGTTCGGCAGCAACAAACATAAACTCTTCGTTCCAGATTGGATTCATATTTCGATTTTGAACAGATTTTGTCTTTAAGATCTGGTTGCCGATTTGAACCTTAACATATGCATCAGGAAACCTGTTCTTGTCAGTTGGAATAAGGTCTTGAGCCTCAATTATATTGACACGGACATACCACAGTCTCGGAGAGTGATAAACTTTAGAACGGATATATGTTGGGGAAACTGAAGTGCTATCACCTGGAGCAATAGCATCCGAGTGCCAAGCATCTGGAAAAGCTTCATCAGCCTGTGTGCCATACCAAACCGCTAGCATCAGTTCTCCTTTCTTTTTCTGTCCTTTTTTGTCTTCCAGCCGATACCATTCCGGAGCCAAAGGACTATCAGGTGGAACCCTAGTTGGAACCTCGTTGAGATCAAATCGCACGAAACCAACAGAGTCATCTTTCACCAAATCCTTATCCTTCACAACAACTTCTAGCACAGATGACTGCAGTGTGTCCCTCGAAAAGGCAAACACTTGATTCCATTCTGGATTTTGTTTCTTCTCATAATGGTTTGTGATTCCTTTGTAGTTTCCAAGTTTCACTTCGACATAGGGATCAAGGCTTCCAGTTGCATCTTTTGAAGGAAGATCTCGGGCTTTCACCACTCGCACAAAAAGGAATCTCATCTGTTCAACAAGGTCATAGGTGCTAGTTGGTCTGTCTCCTCGTATGACTCGGCCTCCAACAATGCGTCCTCCTCCGAGAAATGGACTTGTCTCTTTAAGAGCATAATCAAGCGGTTGTGATGATGAACCCGGGAACATGTGAACAGGTCTTGATGGCAGTGGTCCAGATTTCATCTCATGTACTCCATAATTCATCTGTTGCTGTGAAGGCATTGGGGGAAGCTGTTGCTTCTGTTCCGACTGCTTTGCATTTGGAAGATGAAAAAATGTGTGTCTTTTACCATTTTTCTCTTTGGGAAATGAATTTGGGACAGCATCCGTATGCGGCGAGGACTCCATGGCTGGAAGAGGAGTTGAGGATTTGATCGAAGGATCATCAGTCACAAACACTTTCAAACCAAGCTCTCCTTTAGCACGAGAGAAAACAGTCCGTTTTTCAAGAGGGTAGTGCAAAACAACAGCATCGGAATATGGCACGAACGATGTTGAGGTGAGGCGAAGCTTCCCAAGACAGGTTTTCCCATTGTTTGCTTGGTTATGGCTATAAACATAGGCTTCAAGAGGGAGACTAGACAACTTGTTCGAATCAGACACATTGAAATAGAAACTCTCGTTCCAAACCGGATTCAGATCTTTCTCTTTAGTAGTGGTGCGGAATCTCTGGCCATCAAATTCAAGCTCCACACAGGGATTGGACGAACCCTGCCCGTCTTTGGCTAACAGGTCATAGGCGCTCACCACCTCCACCCCTAACTTGAGACTACTCATAGTTCAAGTCAATCAAAGCAGAACTCAGAAAACACTTAGCCGCTATATGTTATCGTTCGATTGAAGCAATACCTGAAAGAAAAAGAACTAATAATTCAACAGAAGAAAAAGAACAAGAACACCATAATCAGAATCATAGGTAAACTACAATATAATTTTTTACATAAACACCATTATTTTATTTTCAATCTAAATTCTCCAAATTCTGGACCAGCTAAGCAATATAGAATCTCAATTTAATCATGTCAAAATTATAAAAAAAAAAAAAAAAAAGGAAAGCGATTTAAGATTCCACAGATCAAAAAGGGAAATACCATGAATTTTTCTCAAACCAAAGCAAGATCTTGTGAGAAAGCCACCATACTTTTACTTCACATCAGAGAACATACATATATATATATATATATATATATACATACAGAGAGAGAGAATCATTTAAAGACCTAAGAATCTGGTTCCCATCTCCAAAATTCAGAAAGGATAATAGAATATCTGGGATTATTTCAAATACCTTTTTATTTCGCTTTCCAAAAACCAAAAGATATAATCTAGAAAACCTTTTATCTACAAAGCTCAGTCTCTGTTTCTTTTAAGGGAAACAATTACTAGTTTTTATAATTATCTTGTAGCAAAAACTTTCCTCTTACGAAAAAGCTTCTCTGATCTTAAGTTTAAACAAAGGAAAGGAAGAGTCAACTTACTTTTCCAGGTTCCAAATGAAAGAACACCCAGCAATCTGATATCAAAGGGTAGGAAAAAAAACTGAAATAAACAATAAAAAAAATAAGAAAAATCGGAGCTTTGGAAAAGAAATAAGAAGATTAAAGAGACTAAAACCTGACCTCTCTTAAAAAAGCTGAAAGCTTTGGTTATGAAAGTGAAAAGGCAAGCTTGAAACTATATATTATGGAATCTATGAAACTTGGGGGCGAAGGAGATTATTTTTAAAAAATCCAGGAAATTACTCGTTGACTGAAAGAGAGTCGTGACCAGCTGAATCATTCTAGTTTTGAGATGGTGAAAAAAAAAAGGGAAATTAAAGAAAAATCAAAACCAAAACAAAGTGAAATAAACAGTGCAATTAAAAGTGTAGGGAGATGATTAAATTCCTAAAAGTAAAAGTAAAAGAGCTGTATTTAAAATATGTAAAATTCGAGGGGGTGAGAACATAATTAGACTATTTAGTTATCAGTTTCTAACGTTCTTTTTGTTTATTTTCGACCTCTAATGTTACACGACAACGATACGAATTCTTGACGTAGTTTTAAATTTTAAACACTCTCCACTGTGTCTCTTAAGTATACGCGCTTAACTTTATTGACACGTGTAGATTTTTCTTCGCCCACCAAATATATCGTTGTTTTTCGTTGAATAATCTTTAATTTGATTTAGCGTGTTTTTTAAAATATTGTGACAAACTAACTGAAAATTGGATTATTGGATAAAAAGAAATGAAAACATTTTTATAATTACTTTTAAGGATAGCTATGTTTTTTTAGAAAGAGGGTAATGATCCCGTGATAATAGAATTAGAGTGATCCTTTGACTGTCCGATTTCACATTGAGCGCTTATGAGAAGGATAGGTAGGGTGAACAACCGTGACAAATGGTATCGGAGCGACCCTTTAACTGCCCGATTTTACATCGAGTGCCCATGAGAGGCATAGATAGGGTGAACAATGGTGAAGAGGTTAATCACGAGAGCAGAAGCTCGTACGAGAGCGTCACGATATTGAGTGAGGGAGAATGTTACGTCTGAAAAGAGGTAAGGAACATTAATCCATATCGGAAAAGAAAATGAAAGTCTTAGGATATATAAACGGCGGCGTTGCACATTATCAATCATATCTTTTAGGAAGAGGGTAATGATCCCATGACACATGCGTTAGGTAAGGTCGGGTTTAATTTTTTATTGATTTATATTTGATTAAAAAAATAATATTTTAATTAATTTAAATTTGAATTATAAAATAAAATTTAATTTAATCTGATATAAATAAAAAATTATCAATTATTATTATTTGATAAAATAAAAAATTAATTATAACAATATAAATAAAGAAAAACATTATAATAATTATTTTGTTTTTATTTAATAAAAAATAGACAGATAATGTATCTTTTAATTGATATTTTTATTAAGTAAACTATTTCTAATTATATATATTAAAAATATTTAATTACTATTTGTTGACACTTATTAGTTATTATTAAAGTAATAAACAAATGCTGTGCATCTTGTCTTATTTTCCCTCGATGTGATGTTTTCTTTCTCCACTCGTTTTCAGATATTATTTCTGTAATCAACACGGAATTAAGAAGCAAAACGGAATAAAAAGACTTTAAGGAAAATAATAAATGAAATAAAACCAATGAAATAAAAGGATGAACTTTGTTGTTGAAGGGTCACTATCACCGTGAACTAAAAGGTCATGGTCTGTGATATAATTAATAATTTAATATGCAAGAAAAGTAGAGAACTGGGCCCACTATCGATAAGGTTTGAAGTACGAGTGACGTGGAATTATTATTTTTTTAAATATCATTTTTTATTTAACTAAAACTTAACATGTTAAATGTTTTGGTCAATTTTTTAAACTTAATTATAATTTATTTAAACATGTTGATTAATTAAAATTTATAAAATATGTTTAAAAATTATTTAATCGAATAATTTGAACCCTTATTTTAAAATAAACCTTAAATTAATGGAATTTATTTTACCCTTAAAAATAAGAGTATATGATTACTTGTATATTAAGGCATATAGAAAAGGTTTAAATTGTAATTAACTACCCCTTCAATACGACATAGTTTTGTTGTGTTTAGGTGATTAATCAATTGTCTTAAAAAGGGTTCCACGTTTTCATCATGTTAACTTCCCAAATTAACTCTTAATTACTGTTTGGTTTGGTGAGGATTCAGAAACAAGAAAGAAAGATCATGGGGGGAAAGATTAGGTACTAACTTTATTTTAATATTAAATAATTAATTAATTTATATAAAGTCTCTACCAAAGGAAATAAAAATTTAATTGCAATTATAGAATTAGTGACTGAAATGTAAAATTTGTAATTATAAGGTAATGGATTAAATTATAAAATAAAAATAAATAGAAGCCAATTTCCTAAGTTTATTTTTCACTTGTGTCTAAGCTTCAATATAATAGAGAAGGAATCAATGAGAAATTATATTATGGGTCAGTCCCACCACGTTATTTATGGGATCAACTATTAAAAACTATTCACCTCATCAATTTTTAATTTTTCAAGTGAAGATTCATTTAGGAAAAAAAAAGACATTGAAAAATTGATGAGGTGGGTAGTTTTTAGTGATTGGTTCCATGGACACTGGTGGGATTTACCCGAATCAAGGTATTTAGTTTTACAAATTTTGATTTTATTGCTTTTGATCCGAACTACGCCAATATTGGTCTTCCCACATCTCCACTTGCCTCGTTGAATTAGCCTTCCTTTCGACAAATTCTCGAAGCTGTTGGGGCTCAAAAGGTGGAGGCATTGCGCATGGGGTTGCAACACTAGGAAACATCACCAGGGATTCTACCATGAACTTCTTCCAAGTACCGGTTTCCGAACACGCCATCATCTCGGAACATAGCTCGATGGCTGCCGGAGGGATTGTCGGTTCGAATTTCAAGAGCTTGGCATACTCGTTTAGCAAATGAAACATGTAATCATATACATTTTCCATCTTTAGATCCTCTTGGATGAAGTTGCCAGCAGCCTGTCCAATTGCCTCTGCCTAAACCAAAACATGAAAAAAAAAAACTCTCATTTCCTTGTACCTTATTACCAATAAACTTATTCGAGTCAAGTTATTTATCCAAATCTAATCCAGACCAAACCCAAACCCGATTTAGATCATCGAAGTGAAGGATACAAAGTAAACCAACAAAGAAATACCTTATCAGGATGAAGGTTACCCCATTCCACTGCAAATTTGAGTGATTTACATTTGCTGGTTTCTCTAATGGGCCAATAGTGCTGCAATGGCACCATGCCTCTGATGAAGAAATCGTAGAAACTAGACCGTATGTATAAAGTCATTGAATCACAAGCCAGGATATACTTTTCACTGACAGACCAGGCCCATCCTTCTGTATAGATCTTATACCTGTAGTTGATAAATAAATTTTAAAATAGACAGTGAAAGTAGGTAATGAAATGGGGACAAAACATACAAGGAGATGGTTTTAAAGGGTAGGAAACTAGTGTAAGTAATGATATTACCTGTGGGTGCATTGGTCCTCTAGATTTGATTGTTTGAACCCTTCTTTAGTTTCCCTGCCCCAATCCTGAAATTCTAACATCAGAATTCTAACATCGTTGACAATTAAACTATAAATCCTCAAACAGATTCCTGACATTTTTATATCTAAATAAGACCTTAACTAGATCAAAAGTTCACTTGAAATAAAACTTACATGGGTGTAAATAAAAGGATAGGGACTTCTTTAAGCGTAAAAAAGTATAGGGGTTTGTTATAAAAAGCAGAAATGTTTGGGGGTGCTTTTGTATTTTATCCCAAAATGTTTTTACCTGAACGTATAGGAGGGTATTCCAGTTGTTTTTGTCGGTGACATTGCACTTCATAAGGTCCTTCCTGGTCGGGGCGACACTCGGGTTTCCTCTCCAATAAGCGTAAGGAACCCGTTCTTTCCACTTCGTCCTCTCGTTGCCTTTCTTTATTTCCTCCAGCAGATTCTTCCAAGGCCTTATATTGGTCTCAGCCCTAGTAAAAAAATAATCGAATCGATATATAATATATTAATCTCTACTTAAACCGTTAAATAATCTCGAGATTGGTAAAATAAAATCATATGTTTGTAATTTAATGCTTTACTTACCAGCCCCAGAAGGACCAATCTGGGAACACAATGTCCATGCTCAATTCGTCAGCACAATATCGGAACAACGGCGGGGGTCGAGCATCTGGACCCTGAAAATCCCGGGAACGAACAACGGGTCGGTCGTCGCAATCGAACATCAGCTCCAAGTCCGGCAATCTACCAGGGTACAACCTTAGAAGCTGTAATATACCATATAAAGTGAACTTATCTCGTGTCTGTATCGACTTCCTGTATTTCTCTACGTATGCTTTGCCGTTCACGATCACCAGCCTGAAATGTGCCGTCTTTCGTGACCGCTCGATCATGTCCCGGGTGATCCCTGTTTGTTTCCAGTGCCGTAAATCTTCGTGGATCCATCGGAAGAACGAAGGACATGTATGGTTCGATGTGTCAATGGCTGGCCTTGTGGTAGGATAGTTCCTCGGACATGTTTGTGTCTGGTTATTAGTATTAGTCGAACATTCGAGTGGGAACTCCGGCTTCTGTCTTGGCGTTGTTGAATTGGAACCGATGACCATGTTTTGATAAGAAGAAACACCTGAAAATATCGACTACATAGAAAAGAAGGAAAAAAAAAACATAAGCAAGCATACATACATGTGTGTTCTTAAAATTAAGGGTTCCCCAACACTTACTGTATCAAACCAACCAACGGAAACTATGACACCACCAATGAGGAGGAGGAGGGCGGCGATAGAGGATGCGGCAGCCTTCTTCACGGACCGCCAAGGCGTATCCATACCGGGTTTATGTAACCCCGACATTGGCATAAGACATAAACTGTTTCTATGTTCCTCCTGATTATTGTTCCTTTTCATTAATCTTCCATGACAGGAAGTCTTGTCACCGGTGAATTCTTCTTTAATCTCATATTTCTTCTTTATTCCTAACATTGCTAAGCTCACATCCCCCTTCGACCAAGACCTCGTACAAGGCAAAAACTTTGAAATAGTGGTACTAAACCAAATTAACCAGTCCAATTGCGTGTTGGATCATGTTATGAGGGTCAAAATGAGTTAAAAAATTGGTAATGTGAGGTTTACGTCACCTGCATATGGCCTTGGTGGTAACGTGGTATAGATCTGTTGAGGTTTACGTCACCGATCCGAATTTTTAAATATTTTAAAAAAAATACTTGAATTTTTTTAAGCGAGTCAACGGATCGGATCATCCGAATCAGGTATTATTGAACAGCCTTAATATTTTTATATTTTTTTACTCAAACAAACAAAAACAGAGTTTTAAAGTTGTGTTTGTATTGCCATCGTGCCTATGACCTAAACCAAGAGTATTTTTAGGCTTTTTAGCAATGACGAAACTAAGAAGAGATATGCGAGGTATGTTTTTTATATAAAAAAATAGTATTAAGTTTAAGAAATTTAAGTTTAAAACTTAAAAATATATAAAATTTATTATTGATTTTATAAATTTAGGTGTTTAAATTGATCTAATAATACTATTTAGTTTTGTTAATTTTTAGGGTAAATTATTTTAGTGACTATCCAACTAATTGGGGATACCTATTTATGTCACCCAACTAACAAACTCGTCAATCAGGTCACCCAACTTATAATAAATATAAAATAAAAGTTAGTCACTCAATCGGATGGTGATATGTGTCATTACCCGATTGTGTGATTGATGTTATTTAATTTTATTAAAATTAAGACCAAATTGATTTAATAGATAAATAATAAGAACTAAATGTGTAAATTTTAATTTTTTTATTAACGTACACGTCATCATTCTGTCAGTCCTTCGTTTGAATTTTAATGACAGTAGCCAAAATAGGTCGATTTCATAAGTTGAGTGACCTGATTGACAAGTTTGTTAATTGAGTGACAAAAATAGGTATTCTTAATTAGTTGGGTGATCACTGAAGTATTTTATCCTAATTTTTATTAGGGGTAATTGAAAGGTCTAAAGTATTATGGGTAATTTATTGAAATGTTGCTTTTTATTTAAAAAATTAAATACTTTTTGACATGTATTAGGCTAGCTCATGAAGTAAAATAACATTTTTTTATGTGTTCTATCGCTAGTTTAAAATTATAAAAATAAATTTCTAACTTAATTTATTTTGAACAATATTTACGTAGGAGAGCATAAGAAAGGTGACATGTCATTCGGAAAAATTTCGGATTCGAATTTAAAATATTTTTGAAATAAATTAAATATATTCTAATGAGGCTAAAATGTAAGCAACCTATCAATAATTTTATATATAGATCCGTTATGGATGTCATAAAATACTCTAACATTAATTGCGATTCACAATTAATATCAAGTTTACACAAATTAAATTACTTCCATTAATACATGTTTTTAAAAATTAAATTTTAATTAGTCTAAATTCAATAAAAAACCTGGCAACATGCACGGCAGTTATTTCTTAATTACCTTCATTTTCAAATCCTAGTAATAAGAATTATCATGCGAAGTATTAGTAATATACCAGTTGTCTTTTAAATTTAATAATCTTTTTAATCCTTCAAATTTTCAAAATAAAAATTACTTTATTCATAAAAACCAAACATCATTTACGGCACAGTCCACTGAATTTGAACGTCAATAACACTGTTGGGTCGGTCCATAATCTACGGCACTATTAACTTGCGTTAGAAAAAAGTCCTGCCGTGCACGGGGGCACGCAACACCAGTACTTTGTTTATACAATTCTCATCCCTACCTTAACAATGGTACTATTTCCGTCTAATTTAAGATGTTGATTTTTTAAAAATTAACATTTTTAAAGTTTTATTTTATTTATATTAAATATTTTAATTATTTAATTTTTATAAGATATATATTTAAAAAATTCTTTATAAAAAGTTTTTAAAATATATATTTTTTATATTCTTATTAATAATAAATTTTAAATAATTGTAAGTCAAAATTGACTAAAAAAATATTAATAATAGACATTAAACATGAGACGGATGGAGTATTTAGTAGGGATGACTGATGAACAAAATCTAATTTTTGACCTACTAGAACCCAATTTAAAAATATATATTTTAAATTTAAATTTGATCTAATTTGAAAGTTATATTTTAAACTTAATCTTATATGAACTATAAAAAATAAAATTTAAAAATTTAATTATAAAAAAAATACAACTTTAATAATTTAATTGTACAAAAGAGAGAGCATTCTTTCAAATATCCCTAAAAATATAAGAAAAATTATATTATTAATCTTAAATTAGATCAGATTTTTTTTATCATAAATTTCATCTAAAATCGTTTTTAATAAAACTCGACTTGACACGAACCGTAGTTTTTTATAAAAAAATTAACCCGATTAGGCCGTGTTAATAGGGGGTACAAATCGTTTGTCCCTAATCGTGTCTTCCTTGGTGTCCCACTTTAAATTAATGAATTTAAGGTTTATGGTTTAAGGTTAGAGATTGCAGTTAGGGTTTAAAAAATTAGGCATAAACAATATTTTTTAAGATTTAGGGTTTGAAAGGTAAAAAGTTAAGGTTAAGAGGCATTCTTTCAAACCGGCTTCAATGGTTTAATCACATAGCATAGGTAAATAGTGAGGCCAGTAGGTATAAAACTAGCTTTGGCACTAAAATCTGGATCAAAATTCGAGCAATATGGGTAACGTTACATAAATGACTAATGCCTTCATGTTACCTTAGCCAACATTGGGGAAGATGTGGCATAATTAGCATGATTCAAGGAAGCTCATGTCATTGTTAATGGGGAAATCCAACAACAATTGCAGTGTTGTGTCCGATGAATCTTCGGACTCGTTCGAGCACGATGAACCGGATGCATCCATGTGTTCCACGGTGCATGACTTGAAGCTCTTACACTTTGTTTCCTCCAGCTGATTGCTCGCAGGGGTCGATGATCTCGCTATGTTGGGGAAGACATCGACCGTAACAGCTGAAATCGATCCACATTTTGTCGAAGAAGATGACTGCGATACCACGATTCGAAACGATTCGCCGACTTCCGAATTCCATAACCGAAGAAAATAATCCGAGTCCAGTTTCACAATCGGCTGCGAACTGGACTGCAACGCCTCCTTCGAAAGGCGAGCCTCCGCTTCGAGTCTAGCACTCTCCCATTGAGCCATATGGCGAGTGGTCGGTGGAGCCACAACGGTCGGACTCCCGCAGGGGGGAAAGGGCTTGTGAGTTTGTGGATCAATTCCCATACAAAGTAGGCGTTTCTTGAGGCGAGTGTTCCATAGGTTCTTAATCTCATTATCTGTTCTTCTGGGCAGTTGAGCAGCAATGGCGGCCCACCTTGGAATTCAACAAACATTTGATACAAAGAAAGCTAATAAAAACCATGAAAAAGAGAAAGAAAACCTGTTTCCAAGAATGGCATGAAGTTGAATGACAAGCTTCTCTTCTTCAATGGTGAAGGGACCGCGTATTAATCCCGGCCTAAGATAATTCTTCCACCGGAGCCTGCAACTCTTGCCGCAGCGAAGAAGACCTGCCATGAGTTGAAAACAACAGTAAACCCGATCGTCTAAACTAAAAATCCCACATTTCTTAGTAGTGGACACATTTTTTGGACAGAAGCAAACCTGCGAGCTTGGGAAGAGAACGCCAGCTTCCCTGTCCATGTTGGTTTATGTAATTGACAAGGATCTCGTCCTCGTCAGGCGTCCATTGCCCTTTCTTCAACCCCTTCTTCTCACAGCATGGCGTCCTCCCCATATTGGGAAGAAACTTGACTGAGTTTTGGAGTGACAAGTGTTGTAAAGTTAAAATTAAATCATATAAAGATATGCAAGACAACAAGAGAGAGATGTTTTAAATGCGAGTTTGATCTTATCTAGGCAAATCGAAAGTGGTTATCAGAAAAATAAATACAGACAAAGATCTGTCCATAAGTGAGTTTCAAGCCGGCTTCTGCTGCAGGCAGCCCTATGCTATTGCTTCTTTTCTTGTAATTAAACATGTTGTAAGTTAGAGTCTTTTAAGACAAGTTGAAATCATGATGGAGAGGGAAAATAATGCTAAAACAACAGTGATGGGATTTCTTACAATTGCATAGAAGTATATAGGAGATTAAAGAAAGAAACCAGGGGGTGAGTTCAGTCTTCAGTGCAGTGGAGCTGAAAAGGAAAGCATTTATGTTGGGATTCTGTCTCAGAAAGGACATGGAAACATTAATGAGGACAGAGGTGGTAATGGATATGAAAATTACATGCATCGCCAGGAAACAATTCACACACATTTTTTCTTTTGTTTGTTTGTTTAGTGAGAAAACGAGGGGGAAAATCAGTTCAACCAAGAACCATTGTTCATGCATTACAACTTTCCATTCTCATACAATAAATGCACACAACAAAACCAAACAGAGACTACTCTAATCGCACAACCAAACAGACCCAAAAATTCCTCAAATACAGCAGTCCCATCCGTGATATATTTTTATGAGTAATTATTCGATATACTGTTAATAAATTTCTTTCACAAACGAATTTTTAAATTATAATATATTTTTATAAAACCTTAAATTTTGAATAAATCATAAAATATATTCTTAAATCTTAAAATTTTTTTTTGTCATTTCACCTGTAAGTATTTGATGATATAAATTTATCAAATATAAGTATTCTTTTTATTTAAAAAAACATTATATTTTTAAAGTAAGTATTAAAATTTAAACTCGTATAAAATAAAATAATAAAAAAATTAATATATAAAATTTATAAATATTTTAATACATAAAAAATTTAATATCAATTTTTCTTTTTATATAATCTCATTTTAACTTACTTTACCTTACAGCTTCCGTAAAAGTAAATCCATTATAGACCCAAGGCCTTCCAGATTTGGCAACAATGTCCTTAATTGGGTCCTGTAGGGGGACGTAGATGTATGGTCTTGTTAGCATCCTGTACATCCATTCCGTATATATGTAGCTTGTAGGAATATATCTATAGTTAGAATCAATTTATATGATATAAAATTTATTTAATTTTATACTAGTTTTAATTAGATAGTGATATTAAATGATTATGATATTTTTTTATTTTTTTAATGATAATTTTTATATTTTCTATCTTTAATCTCGTTCATCTATTTCATTCATTCAGTGACCATAGATTAGTTTCAAATTTAAAGCATTTTACATTGTGACTTGATCTCACCCATATATATATATAATCAAATTACACAATGTAAAACTCATTAAAGTTTTATACGTTTTTTAGATTATTGGATGATTGAAACAGATAACTCAAATTAACAGTTGATTATGCGAAGATTATTACTTGGAAAAAAAGTAAAGAATTAATCTAAGTCGTCTTTTTTAATTATCCAAATGATCTAAAAAATTATAAAATTTAGAGAGTTTTACACTATGTAACTTAGGATGCAAATCGTCTATCTTTTTCTCATGCCTCTATTCGTGTCTTCATTTTAAAATAGAGGTTTTAGGGTTTAGGATTTAGGGTTCAAGGTTAGGGTTTAAGGAATTAGGGGTAGGGTGTATTTTTTAGGGTGTATGGTTTAGGGTTTAGGATATAGAAAATTAGGGTTAGGGTTTAAAATTCAATTTATTA
Organism: Abelmoschus esculentus; assembly: GCA_035048815.1. Taxonomy (NCBI): domain Eukaryota; kingdom Viridiplantae; phylum Streptophyta; class Magnoliopsida; order Malvales; family Malvaceae; genus Abelmoschus; species Abelmoschus esculentus. The sequence goes on along the minus strand of JAUCBN010000051.1, from coordinate 10,890,541 downwards.
ACAAATTTTAACGGGAGGCACAAATGGAGGTATAAGAAAGAGGCAGACGATTTTTACCCTGTAACTTGATCCTATCTCATATAAAGAGAAATAATTAAGTTATATAGTATAAAACTCTAAAAGTTTTATAAGTTTTTTAAGTTATTTGTGTGAATTATCTGTTTTAATTATCTAATAATCTAAAAACATATGTAAAATCTAAAGAGTTATATACGATATAACTTGATTTTATAACATACCTTAACACCATTCTGAAAATAACATAAAGCATAGATAATAGTTTCACCATAATTACATGCAAAAATATAAAAGAAAAAACTAAACGTAAACATATTATATAGAATTACAAAAATAAAATATCAATTAAAAAATAAAACATAAATAAATCGAACAAGATATTCAATTTAATGATCAGACGATCCATCATCCAATCAAATAACATGAAAAGAAGAATAAAATCTAAATAATAATAGTAATAAAAAAAATTGGGTGGGTGGGGGATTAAAAATAAACCATAACAGAGCATGTATTTAAATATACTTAATTAAGACTAATCATCTTGATCAGCCTCCGCTTGATTTTCATGATTATCTTGCGATGAAGAGTTATTGTTTCTCTTGTGTGAAGCCGCCTGGAGAACATGAGCGTAGTTCCCTTTCACCATGAAAAGCTGAGCAAAATGGTGTTTGCAGTAGAGCACACCGTCGAGCGCTGCGTACGACGAGTGTGTCAAAGGGCATCCTCCATGCGCGCACCTGAAGCAAGACTTGTGGAAACATTCTCCTCCCATCGACATCTATCCGAGGACGGAGTTAAGAAGTAAAGTTAAGAGAGCAAAATATAATTAAAGATTTAAATATAGAATTTTCATTGTTAAGAGAGCAGGTTCAGAAGGGTTTACTAACCTTTTCCAATGGATACACTGTCTTGTGGCATGCGGCACACTTGTCTTGGGTTCCACTAAACAAGGATGAAAGTTTGTTCGGAGTCTTGGTCTGATACAACACAAGGGAGAACTTGTGTTATTTTAAGCAGGGGTAGGGAAATTATATATGCAGAATGCAGTGGTTGAACTTGGTGAAAGATTTTGAGAGAGAATTTCTTTTTTTTTTTTAATGAAGGTTAAAATTATTTTTTAATTTTCTTTTGAAGGGTTTAATTTACATTTTTTTAAGAATAATTTTTAGGTTTAATTAAAATTTTTAGAAGTTCAGTTTGATTGATCGAACCGAACCGATATTTTTTTATGATAAATAGACACTTTAATACCATGTCTTATGTTTATGCATGGACGAACCCAAATGAAAAATTAAGGTTAAAATTAATTTTTTTAAGAGGTGAATATAATTTAATTTAATATTGTAATGATTTTAATTTTTATAGTTTTTCAAGATTAAACCATAAAGTTATTATTGTTGAAGGGATTAAAATATAATTTTTATTATTATATTATTTTTAAAATATTACGTATCAAAAGGGATTAAATCATAATTTTATCATTTGGGGGCCAAGTAAAAGGTAAATTAAAGTGCTAAACAAAATTTAATCACAATAAGGGAAAAGAAAACATACATATTCATTGCTCTTCTCCTTTGCTGCAGAAGTGATCATCAAGAAAAATAATGTTGTTAGCCTTAGCCATGTAGATAGATAATAAAGAATAAAATAACAAATAGACATGACGTAAAAAAAATATTATAACGTATAATTGAATAGTTATTTTGATTTTGATTTTTTTTAGTATTTTAATTCTTAAAATTTTATTTTTGAGTCAAAATCATCTTTTTATAGATAAAAATTATTAATCAATTAACCATAAATAAATTAAATTTTTACCTGTTTGAAAATTCTTGCTGTAATTACCAGATTCTTTGAATAGTTGCTCAAAGTGAGTCTTACAATAAAGAACTCCATCCATAGAGGAATAGTTACTCATCTATGAAAGAAAAACAACACATTATAAAGAGAAAAGAGACCAACTTTAAAAAAAATACGAGTCTAACGTACAACAAGTTTAAAGTGCGATTAAAAGACGATAAATTTTGATAATTGTTTAAAAACTTAAAATATTTGACAAATTTCGATACTTATAAAATAAGTATCGATACTTTTATAATGTTATAAAAAATAAAAACAATCTAAAATATTATTAAAAAGTACATTTTAATTTCTTGTACAAATTTCAAAACTTGTAAGCCTGTGGCATCCTAGACAAGACAAAGAAAATACCACGAGGTTTCCCTTGCAATGTGTGCATTTGAAGCAAGTTTTATGGTAAGGAACTCCTTCAAGAGTCAACATATCCACAACATACACAGTCTTATCACAAGCCTTGCATTTATCCAATGTTCCGGTGAACGCCATTTGGATTGGATTGCTCACAGAACTGTTTCCTAACAAAAAAAACTATACACTGCAACTGCAAAAGCAATGTTCTGTAAGAAAGTTGGAGAAGAAAGCAAGCTTAATGCTTATCCTGTTATGGCTTATATGTGATTAGAAAACAGAAACCTTTGCCTTGTTTGTGTAAACACTGTTATATATCAGACACGTGATTGGATGTCTGAAATTTGGGATGTTCATGTCCTAAAAAACTGTTGAAATGGACACAAATGAGGCTCAGCCTGATGCTTCACCGACAAATGTAGATGAGACAGATATTTTTCTGCCACTCTGGGTAAGTTTTCATAATTGAATTAGTATCACTAATTAAATATTTTTATTTTTATTTTCAATAATAAAATCAACTAATGTTATGTATGGGCTCATGACACATTTGAAATCAGATTTATTGTTATTTCTAACAAGTTAATTATTCTATTTTTATTTAAAAAATTAAATCTAATTATTAATGTCATTTAAATTCTTACGTTAAATTCAATTTTATTATAAAAATATTAGATATTTTAGATATCATATCACTAGTCTGAACCAATTATTGGCCGTACAGGATGAGATTAGAGAATGTCAAGGAAGATAATGAAGCACTATCGGCACTAAGGGTGACTATTCGATCGAGTCGAGTCGAGTCAAAAAATTTTGAGTTATTTGAGTTGACGAGTTATATTTTACAACTCAAACTTTGTTTAAAAAATTTTCGGTTTGAGTCGAGTTTAAGAAATTCGAGTCGAATCGAGTCGAGTTTTTGAGTTCTTATAAATATTTAATTGTAATTATTTATCATGTTATAGTATGATTTGATTCTAATTTAAACAACTTTCTCTAATCATATAAGACATGCATATATCTATTTTTTTTCATATGTAGCAATATTTCTTTATATTTTTATATATCAATGTATATATATCATAAAAAATTGAGAGATTCGTCTCAAACTTAAAAATTAATCCTTTAATTACTAAAAATTTTGAGTTATTCGAGTTATTTAAATTTCCATTTTATAACTCAAAGTTTATTTAAAAAATTTTCGAGTCAAGTCTATAAAATTTCAAGTTGAGTCAAAACGAGTCAAGTATTTTCGCCTCGAGTCGAATTATTCGGTTTTTTCGAGTCAAATTTTGCTCACCCCTAATTGACACTATTTTCATTTTCATTTTGTTTAATTTTGATCATCAATTTTAAAAAACAATGTTTTGATCACTTCGATTATTATTTGTTATAGCAAGTAACCCGATCGATAAACTAAAAAATAAGTGCTGAAAATTTTAAAGAAAATAAGATTGAATTTAAGTTATAAAATCTATTTATTATATTATTTAAATTAAATATTAGGTATAATTAAATTATTTGATGAATATAAATTTAGAGGATAATACAATTTTTTTTTTATAAAGGATATAAATCAATGCATACCAAATGATCCCCAAACAGATGGTAATGATATTACACTGAAACCAAAACAAGAACTTATTCATCAATAGGAAGTTACCAAACTCACTGCAAATAAAACAATTACACTTAGGCTGAACTGTGACAAACTCATAGGCCGGCGCTGGCTCGAAGCGCCATTGGTTACCAACGGCCCTGGCCAGACTAATAATCTTTGTTCCCAAAGTTCTTGCACCAGAGCTGCGAGGGAATCGGACGGATGGGCTGATGAGGGCGTTGCTGCAACAAAAAGACATATCAATGGGAATATAAGGTAGGTGATAAACTGAGATATACAGGTTTTCTTCTGATCTAGTCACAGTTTTTAAGCAGCTGAGACCAGAGAACCATTTAAAAAGATAAAATGTGCATATTAAAGCAATATGAATATGGACATTTCATTCGATAATTTGACAAAGAAACAGCATAACATTCTGTCAACGACAAATCGACAAACCAATCATCTTGGATGGCATATAGATACCTGACCTAACATACAGGCATGAAGAGTAAAATGTCATTGAGGAAGCTAGCTTGAGGTTATCGGATGAGGAAATAAAACACGAAAAATTGCATTATCATGTACACTACTAGAGTCTAGAAAAAATCGAGTTTTCAGCACCATTTATGGGTTATGATGAAACTGAGAGCAAGTTCAGTGAACATCAAAACTATGTTTCAAGCTAAAATTTAAACAAAAACAGTCAACTTAATGTTTCAATGATCACTCTGATAGCATATAGCTAATAGCTTGCCTTATTTGAAAGAGATTATCATAATTGGCCTTCATATCCACTTCTATCTTAGATTATATATAAAATTTCAAGCTTTTACCAAAATTTCTAAAGCTTATGTTACCCAGACTGGAGTATGAGGACCAACCCTAAATGGTAAAATTGCTATTTAGTCCCTTCAAAATTCTAACATTTTAAATTGTATAATGGTAAAAATCACACTTTGGCCCCCAAAATGATAACTTTATGATTTAGTCCCTTCTAAATCCCAGCCACCCACAAATTTTCCCCTGGATTCGCCCCTGACTACATGATTGACCAAATCCATAATAATCGTCATAGCATGAACACTTCATAAAGGTTTGGATAGTTTAGATTTTCAAAATACTTAAACCTAGAGCCAACAATTTCAACTAGTTAGGGCTAACAGGGGTTCTATTTCTAAACAGCAATTAGAAACAGTAAACGATAGAACAGCGGGGGGAATTAATGAACCTCTACCTCTTCAGATTTCATGGCAATTGGGATGCAGATGAGGAAGACGCCGAACATGGCAATGGCAGTGTTGCGACGCCAATGCTTGGGCCGGCAGTTCGGACCTCCCGACATGCTCCACACCTTCTTCCTGAAATCCTCAACTCCATGCCCATGCCCATGCCCGTGTCCATGCTCTTCCCCTCCCATATTGTCCCAAATTTAATCGGTCGAAGGATTGAATCTCTGAACACCAGAGTAATTAGATCAAATTAGAACTAAAAAAAAATACATCAAAAATAGAGGGGAAAAAACAATGACAATAGATGATCGAAAAGTGCAAGGAATATTTGAAATTACAGGTGAAGAACAACAATCAGCTGAGTTGAGTGTCTTAGCAAATGGCGACGAGTGAGCGAAGGGATTTCAAGTATTTCTTGGTGCTTTAACGTGATACCCCATGGAAGCCCATTTCTTGAAGAGGTCCTGATTTACTTGGGCTTTCCATCATTGGAATTGCTACTAAATTCACACATTGTTGGGGGAAAAAAACAAGTATTGCTTAATACAAGTTTTTGATTGTATTTTTTAAAATTTATCTTAATTTAGTTTTAAAAATTCACAAAATAATATTAAAATCTTAAAATAAATTCAATAATTATCATCGTTAATCATCGCTCCTACGATCATTTATCTAAAGTAAATTTAAAAACTCAATTTAAGCAACAAGAGGGGTAAAAAGAATAATAATGAGTGAAACTTATAATAAGAGAAGAAGATTTATTTCGATGATATCACGATGACGACAATAATAATTAATGTGAATTCGGGTTAAGAATTTTTTAAGTTTTGATAAAAAAAATAATTATAAGAAAATTAAAATCTATCACATATTCCGTTTTAATTGATTACTTTTTTAATAACAAGTTAAAATTAAAAAAATAAAACATCACATCTATTTTTAAACAAAAAACATAAACGCATACAACGAAAGAGAAATATAGTTTGAGCTTAATTTTTTAATTAAGCCATATTAAATTATGTACTCTAATTCTTTTTTATGGAGACAGAGAAGTGACAAACCCCTCTTCCAAAGCAACAGTTCCCGCAAACGTTATCTTCCACGGTAGCTGCCCTGCTACCTCCACAGAATCCGATGCTAGATCTAATCTGTTCGAGCCTCTACTTAGGCGTTTCTTTGAAAACGCCGGAGTTGGCGATCCCGGCATCGAAAACTAGCTTCCAAAAGACTTCTACTCCAATCTCTTGTGTAACACCCTCAAGACCCACACCGTCCGACGTGGCCACGTCAACTGCTTCGCCACCTTCAAACCCTCTATCTCCGTAATTCTTTCAACTTGTGTATCGTTTTGTATCAGAATTATAGTACTCTTTAATTTATTTTGGGGGGAGGGGGCAGCATTATTAATTATTATGGTCGATTGCAGAAATAGCGGAAAGGGCGGCGATCGCGGCGGCTAGAACGGCGAGGACAAGGAGGTTTTTCCTCGTTGATTTGGGCCGTTTCAAAAGATGTGAGCTCTTTTGGGTTTTCAAATTTTTTAATCTCTTGTTTATTTTTTAGATCCAAATTACAGTTTTGATCTTCTTCACCCAAATATGCATGGATGTTCACCGTCGTTAATAATTTCTTCTTTGATACAACATTGCATTGCTTCAAGAGTTAGATGCAGATGGAGCACCAAACGTGGATTTCATTGAAAATTTAGATCTCTGTAGTAATGAAAGTAGGAAATTTATTACAACGTAAGAAGTTCTAAATCTTGTGTTTGAAAATTTTGGGGTTTTGTGAATAATGAATGCTAGTAAGATACTAGATATGTCTGCCAGAGCACGTATATATAAATGAGAAAAGAACCCAAAAACCTATTTGGCTGCCAGTTCTATACCTCATCAGCATATCCATTGATAGGGTATGTGTGGATATATACATAGCTGCTTGGCCTTTATTGGCAACTCTGCATTGACCGGAAATGGGGTGGTGTGGGCAACTAATCATCCAAAACCAATTTACATTTTGCCTATAGGTGCCGTCTCATTCGATCGTTATGTCCTTGCATGTTCCGGGATAAGGCGTTGACGTAGTTCGGCAGATGCTCCGGCAAGTTCTGCAGTCAGAAAATGTAATTCAGGAAGACGGAAACAATCAAATGCAGGAAAGATAAACCGAGCTAGCTTACCTAGAGCCGTGAAATTGAATAAAGGAGGTAGAGCTCGGCCGTTGGGTAAGCATGCATTGGGATCTCTTAAATCATCAAAGAACGGGTGTGCGCAAGCCTCCAGCTGAAAGCCAAGAAACAAAGACACAGGTAAAACTTTGTGAAGAACATTACGGCAAGTCGGCAACTTGCACGAATGTCGACCATTTGAAAGAGAGAACTAAGCTAAAACTTGATCATAAAGGCATATGCATGCAGCTGAAAACAACAATAATGTAACGTGAAGTACTTACAGCAGTGCAACGTAGGTTTGGCGAATACTGGAGCAGCCTTGACATAAGATCCACTGCTTCAGGGTGTAATCTTCGGTTAAAAATCTGCAAGTTTAGGCTGAGTAAGATATGCCTATTTTTTGTACAACATTTGTGTGTGAATAAGGTTATTAGAAGATGATCCAATAAGGTAAAGACACACCTTATGCCACGGCTGAGCTTTGATCTGAGGGAATTTGAACTCTGTATATTTTGGATTCATACATTTAATTTCTTCTCTAGTTGGTGTTCCCCGTTTCTGAGATTGTAAACCAAAAGGAAGTGAAAAAGATGGGGGGAAAACACAGAAGGAAAAGCAAAACTAGAGTAATAAAAAGCCATCGATATGCACCTTAATAATTTCCACTAGCTGATCGACACCACTTTCACCAGGAAACAGTGGCTGCAAATGGGGTAATACAGAGAATTATTGCATAGAAAAGAGTTTCAGGACATCAAAAGCGTTATTAGAGCAGTGCAATTATTACAGGGGATACAACACAAGCAGACATCAAAGCTACATAACTCACCTGTCCAAGCATGAGCTCAGCCATGACACAACCAGCAGACCACATATCAATAGCAGTTGTATATTCCGTAGCCCCAAATATCAGTTCCGGAGCCCTATAATATCGTGAGCATATATATGATATGTTGGGTTCTCCTGCCACCTGAAGATTACAAAGCAAGTATCAAAAGGGTTCACAGACCAGAAAAGAGATTCTTAAACTTCCCAAAAATTCAACATACCAACATCTTTGCGCTGCCAAAATCACAAATCTTCAACTGGTGAGTGTGGGGATTGACCTGCAAATACATAAAAAATAATGTCAAAAGTGAGGTGAAAGGTAATCCTCTCAACCAAGAGCTTCAAGAAATTCTTAATCAACCTCCAGTTTATAACATCAAGGCAGAAAATGTCTTACCAGTAAATTTTGTGGCTTAATATCCCGATGGCATACACCAACCACATGGTGTAAATAATTTAGACCACGGCAAATCTAAAATAAAGCAGTATAGCTTGTCACAATTGTGCACTTAGAATATAAAAGCATAATGGTTACTTGGTTAGATCAAAAGTTGAACCAGTGGAATTTCACAAGTAATTAGCTTAGGCAAGGACAAGGATCACCTGGTATGTATACAACTGCACATAAAGCATGGGCATAGGTCGATTCATTCTAAAATAGTGTCTCGAAACTCGGAAAACTGTTTCGGGTATGTACTCCAGAACAAGGTTAAGGTAGATCTCATTCGTGTTGGTGGATGACAAGAAATAGTGCTTCAACCGGATTGTATTAGGATGGTCAAGTAAATGCATAACCTGGAGTTCCCTATTTTTGTATCTTTTATCCTGCAGAACCTTCTTTATAGCAACAGATTCACCACTCTCCAAGCACTTAGCCTACATAACAAACATAACAATGTGTTACTAATTCAAAGAGAAACATCTTCGTCATATTCAAACACCAAGAGAATATGGTTGTAGACATGAAGATGGTGACCTGTCAAGTGTCAATATACTCATACCTGAAAGACAACACCAAATGAACCAGTTCCAACCACACGCTCAGCCATATACGAGATAGTCTGAAACACAATAGAAAAAAGACACATTGCTTCAAGAAGAAAAGGTATCAAGCAACACTAGATTCACACACAGGCTGCTAAACATAATTCACATTCAAGATGAGCAGTTAATCTTGTCCAAATGTCAACCAAAATCAAATCACCTGTTTTGGGTGCCCACTTCGACCACCAATAACAGTTTTAATTATTTGACCTGCTTCTGTTCCATTTCCATTGATAACATTAGCCCCAACATCCTGGTCAAAACAAGATAGACATGAAGACCAGACCAAAACATCAACATACGTGTACAAATGCATTTGGAAGATTATAAGACCCCATAATCACCTTATCATCATGGTCACTAGTCTGCCGGTCGAAACCCGATTTCTCTGTTACATTAACAGAAGCTGCATTGGATGAGCTTGATACCGATTCCGATGAAATTGAATCCATATGCTGATCTAGACCAGAGCTACTATTCTCAAATGAATTTGATCCCTTAGGTTGATTAAATTCTGATTCTTGATCAACTTTTGCCCTCTTGGTGCCACTATCCTCAGCCTGATAAGACAAGTACAATGTTATCAAAATAAACAAAACATAGAAACAAAAGCCCAAAGAAAACAAGCATCCTCATGGTAGAAATATAATTTCCAAGCTCTGTACTTTATTGCAGTCTATGATCACATAGGACATAGAGAAGTCAGCATTACAACCGGAATTATTCGACTCGACTTGATCGCAAAGAACTCACGTGATCAGAAGAAATAGAAGATCGAGACGAAGCAATGCTCTTCAGACGACGCATCACATCCATGAATTCAGATTTAACCAAAACCACGCCCTAATTTCCTGGATTAGAAACAAAGGATCTGGCCCTCATCGCCAAAAATCATATATATAAACACACGTAGAAGAGAAGAGAGAAAACCCCACCCGCTTTCTCTCTTCTACTTCCACCTTTGTTTCTATTCCCGAATATGAATAAAACAATCCTAACAAAAACTTAATATACTTTAAAAATTTCCAGAATTTCTCTTTTTTTTTTCTTTTCTCTGTGTTTCCTTGAGAACACGAACGAAAGAAAGAAAAGGAAATTAGAAAATAAACGAATCGAAGCCTCTATTTATATATGTTTCTCGATCGTTGGTCAAATCTGGATGAAAGCCATTGATGATACCAGCCTCATGTTTTGAACATCAGTCGGAGGACAAATTTGAGCCGTGGATTCTGTTTTGTTTTTTATGGTTTAGGAACAAAAATCTAAAACATTCTATTTTTGGCAAGGTCTAAACGGTGTGTTTTATAATTTATTTTTTTATAATAATTTTATGATTTTTTTATAATTTTTTTATTAACCGAATTAATCTGACTGATTGTGTAACAATAATTAAACATCGGAGTGATTAAATATTTAGAAAACAAAAATGTACGTGACCATGATATTAATTTTTTAAAATTAATAAACAAAAATACACTTATTAAACATATTGATCATCTAGAAAATTTACATTAGGGGTGTGAAAAACCCGGTAAACCGAAATCGATTCTGAAACTCGAAAAAATGGATTAAAAAAATGATTAATAGAATCGAAAAATTTGATTTAGGGTCAGGTTTTTATTCTTTTTATAAAAATCGATTCAATTACGATTTATGATTTTAGAAAATATTGGTTAATCAAACCGACCGGTTATATAATATATATTATTATATTACATATTATTTTAATATTTTATATTAAAAATTATATTTTAATTTATTTTCTAATTTTGAAAAGTAAAATTGTAATTTCATTTTATAAAATTTAAGTGTTTAGCTTATTAATATTAACAAAATATACTAATATCATGTGTTATTTTTTAAAATTATTTATTTTTTCTAATATGTTATTAAAATTTATATTGTTAATAAATAAATAAAAAACGTTACCCGAACCGATCCGAACCGAAGTTTTCGATTAACCGGATAAATGGTTAACCAGTTGAATGGTTACGGTTTAGGGTCGAAAATTGAGTGAACCGAATATAGCGGTTAACCGAAATAATTTACTAATGGTTAACCGAATCCGGTTTTGCACACCCCTAATTTACACTTAAATTTTATATTATGGAACTTGAATAAATATTGTTAAAAAAATATGAAAATATTTTGATATATAAATTTGTATAATCAAACCTTTTAATTTTAGGTTTAAAAGTTTAAACTATTACTTAAACTATAAAACTTAAAGTTAATTAGAATTTAGAATGTTAGAACTAAAATTTTAAGTATAATTTTTATACAACTTTAAATTAAAATAGTGATAAGTCTTCATTTAAATTTTTTCCTTTTAAAAACAAACTTTTCTTCTTTCATAATTTGCTATTATAAAATCACAAAATATAGGTGAATCATGCTTATCATCATCGTCGTCATAATAATTTTCTTGAAGGCAATGTCACGAACAGGGGATCTTTATTAATATTGAAACACTGATACCATACAAAATACTGAACACCATGGTTTCATATCGTTAATTACTTCGTTTCATTCAGATAATGAAACATAACACCGTACCAAAAGGAGATTTTCATGTCTTCTTCCTCTACTTCCGGCTAAACAAACTTCTAAGCTTCCCTCTCTGTAACCTCTCAAGGAGCTTCTTCGCACCGGGGATTTCCATCTCCGACAGCTTCTTCAAATACCCTATTGCTCCATACGAGATCATAAGCTTCTTGCATTTCTTACATGTCGAGAGCGATGCAAGGCAAGAAACCGCATATTTTTTTGCAGTGTTTTGGGGACTTGGATCGAGCAACTGGACTAGATTCGGCACACTTTTATCGTCCTTTTTGACTTCTCGGCGATTCGGAGAGACGGTTAGCAAGCTCGAAAGGGCTTGAGAAGCTGCCTCACGAGCACTGTTAGATTTAGCCTCGAGCATTCTAATAAGAAGGCTGATGCACCCAGCTTCACCTACTAGTTTTTTCATTTCGATCGAATTGCAAACTCGACAGATGGCTGCTGCTGCAGCTTGTTGTGCGCAGAGAGATCCGGACTTAAGCACATGAACTAATCGAGGGAGGAAACCGAGTGATGTCAGAACTTCGATCGGAACAGAACCAACCAAATTCCTCAGGGCTCCGACGGCGGATTCTTGGGGCAAAGGACCATCAAGGTATGCCAATAGGCTTTTAATTCCACCTTCCGCGATAACGGACCTTTTCAGACTCTCGTTGCCGGCTGTGAGATTCTGCAAGCACTCTGCAGCATATTCTTTGGATCCCAGCAAAATTCCTTGCTCGAGCAGATTAATCATTACCTTTATAATTCCTTCCTCGGCTAGTATTTGTCGAACCTCAGGGACAGCTGATATGTTTTTCAATGTACTAGCAGCTGCAGCCTGTGAAACCGAGTCTCCAAATTGGCAGATTTCAATCAGTGGTTGAACCCCAGCATGCCCGACAACTGCTCGGGCTGTTTCTGCAGTCATCGATAATCTCTGCAGAGCAATTGTTGCCTTCTCTTTACCAACCGTGTTGCCAGATTCAACAAGCCTTATGAGAGGTGGCAAGACACCTTCCGACACAAGCCAACTCTCGCAACTCCCGGATTCCGCAAGTGAACAGATAACAGTCATGGTCTTTTGTCGGATACAAGGAGAAGTTGCGGTTAACAACCGGACTAAAGCAGCTACATTGCCCCGCCCCATGACGGACAGTACACTCTTTTCATCCTCCTTCATGGCCTCAACAAGGCCGTCGAGAGCTTTGTGCTTCGCTTCCAAGTCCCCTATCTGAAGCCGTGCAAGCAGTTCCTTCAGACAGCCATATGTTGCAGTCTCGGAATCCGATGAATATCGGAGAACAGACAAAGGTAAAGTAGCTTCAGTGAGCACACCGGTCTTGATCAAAAGTCCGCAGTCCCGTAAATTCAGACCCAACTTCCCTGATAATGCATCGAGATCACTCTGCATCTTAAGCTTCCCCTCGTACTTCTCCTTCAGACATAAATCCGCCAGTTCAATTGCTTCATTCAATGTCTTGGAAACAGCCTGCAATTGCTCCTTACAAAGGGCATTTTTCGAAAACAAAGGATGGCTCGACAAGTCCGATAAACATGAAGGGATTTGCTCCAATTTCGAAATTATCATCTTCCACCTACCGGGAAACCCCTTCACTTCCCTTGCCTTGTCAAGTGCCACCGGAACAAGCTCTTGCGCGTGCACTAACCAGTCCTCGGCCGACCGATTCTCCGCCGGAACCCCATTTCCAGTACCTTCTCCCATGGATTTAGATATAGATTTTGATCAAAACGATCACTTCAACTGAAATTCATAAAATGAGTACGGATTAAAGGAAACGAATACAAAGCTTAAAGTTGATTCTCCAATGTGGAACACTAACAAACATATATTAAGGAAATTTAAAGTTGTAAGAGAATACCTGAAATTGGTTTGTCTTCCCTTGGAATTCAAAGCACTCAACCATTCACAGGCACCCAAAGAATACCAGTAGCTGAATCCTCAGGAAATGCTTTCTCAGGATCCAAACAAACCACGGATTTCAAAAAGAAAATAAAAAAAAAACTGTAAATTGGAAATCTGCAAGGCAGTTATGCTTCCAAAATCAGCAATCAAGATTTCCTTTAAGGATCATAAAATAACTCAGAAACCCCATCTTGTGTTTCCTAAAACTGTGAACACAGGCAGCTCAGCTTCAAGTTTGAAAACACAAAAACAAGAAAGACAAGTTTTTTTTTTTAAGTATTCCAGGTTTAAACAATGCCGGAAACGGACACATAAGAGATATTAAATACACTCTAGCAACGATCACAATCAGATTCAAAAATCAAACCTTTAAAATCTCTCTCTTTCTGACAGAATCTTTGCACTTTTCAGTGGGGGTCTTGCTGGTTTCTACTTATAAGTGGGGTATCTAGAAGGGGGAAGGACAAGACTGTTGTTTATTTCAGACAAGGAGCGTTTAAATGTTGAGCAGCTTTGGGGATCGTACGGTTGTGAGTCTGGTTTAGGACAGAGGATTTTCGACCGTTTGGAATTTGGATGAAATTTTGAATGTCTTTGGTTTTTGGGCTATCGATTTTTCTTGCCACGTGTGATACGAACGGTTATGATTTTTTTTTTTTTTGAAAAATAGCAAGTTTGTGGTGTATATTGATGTAACATTTATCCGATTAATGTGGGATAAAGTTCTTTCATTTTTTATTTTATTTTCGATCTTCATAATTTGAGTATTAATTTCTCATTCGTTACTATCTATTTTGAGTATGTGAGATATCGTTGTAAAGATCTCACAGAGTAGAATAATGATCAATAAATTCTTTATTCGAATCTCCATCTTTACAGTTCTAAAATATATTTTAAAAATGGTCCTTTCTCACAGTTTTTCCAACATAATTTTATTTTAATTAGTACTTAAATTATTTATTAATTAGATTATTAAAATTTTAAATATACTTATTTTAATTATTATTGTTAAAAAATTAAAAAATGTGATAACAAAAAATTATATAATTATATATTTAATTTTTATTATTTATAATATTAATTTTAATTAAATAAAATTAATCAATTAGATAATGATCATACCATCATCTGATTAGATGATTTTATTTTAATTTTTAATATAATTTATTTAATATTTATTTTTTGATAAATAATGACACATATCACCATCAAATTAAAAAAAAATAATCGGAATAGTTTTTCAAGATTTGAAAAATAAATTAAATGTTGCTAATTAAAATTTTAAGTGTAAGATCACATTAAAATAAAATATAAATATTTAAGGTTAAATTTGTTATTATATATATTTTAGGGAAAATTAGGATAAAACAACGGAAGAGATTATTATTTATTAAGTCTGTAAATCTAAAATTTAGAAAGGTTAAAAATTTAATTTTATTACTATTTACATTAAAAAAAGACCTTAAATATAATTATACCAAATTAAGAAAGGCAAAAGCCTCTCCCATATTCAACATAACTAAGTCCTTACATATTTTATTATCTGTCAATAACTATCCGTTTATTTTTTTAATAAAATTAAATCAATTTATTAATTATAATTAATCAATAAATATTTATAACTTTAAATAGTCAAAATATTTATCGAAAAGTTTTAACTATAGTCAATGGATTATTTATGTAATTTATCCTTTATAATAGTTCAAATATTGGAGGCTTAAAGCCCAATATACTGTACGGCCTGAAAAGCCCACACTTCATAAAGAAACAGCTGGTCTCTGAAAGCCACGCCCACCTGGAAAATTGGATAGACTTCGGCCACCGACATATTTTTTTGAATGGACTTAAAGCAAAGAGAAATTATATAATGAGTTAGATTACCACGTTAATTATGGTCTCATCCAATTATAATTATTAATTTTATTATTATTTTCTAATAAATAAATCTCTATATTTTTTTCATGTCATCTAATAATATATATTTTTTAACTTTCAGAAAATATATTTTTTAAATAACATAAAAAATAAATAAAAATTCATTGAAAAAAATAACATAAAAGATAATAATAATAATAATATGAATAATTATAATTTGATGAAATCTGACGTGATAAATTAAACTCATGATATAATTTTACCCCGAACAACACAAATCGTTAGGTTCAAAAAATGGTCTTCTGCCGAACTTACCCATAAATTTTTATGGGTATTAAATTCTTATTATGATAAAAATTATATAAATTCTGTATAATTTATTAATAAAAATTAAATCTAAAATGACATAATTTTTATTTTTATAAATTCACATGTTTTATTTTTATTTTTATATCATTATATGTACTTAATTTTCTTATTATGATCTAAAGTATATAATTATTAAAATTTTAATAACAAAATTATTTGAGCCTTGAGATAGGCTCTGACCTTGACTAGTGTAGGTAAGATAGATCCGAAGCCTCTTTCTGTGTTCCTATTACCGAACACAAACACATACGACAGCTCGAGTACATGAAAACAGAACAATTAAGCACGCCGTCATTTTTGGTTGGTTAAATATACATAAAGGATTACTAAATAATTAGGATTCTTCCAATTGATCTCGTTTGCAATTAAACTTAAGGGTATTGTGATATAGTCGTATTTTTTAAAAATTTTAAGTTTTTTTATCTTTTATATATTTTTAGTATTTTTATTAGTAATTTAATTTAATATCTTCTAAATTCTTATAATTTTGTATCTTTTATATTTCTAATATACCTTCTTATAACTTACATACTTTATAGAAAACTTTGAATCCGTTCTGACAATAAATCATAAGATATACATGTATATTATCAAGAAAATAGCACTTGTATATTAAAAATATGGATGAAAGATAGTTGTTATTATATCAAGATGTTTGGTTGTGAAATTTATAATAAAGTTAAAAGATAAATATTATGTATGAATATACATTTTTACCCCAAAAGTTCTAGCTTCATAATTTTCTTTTGCTCTGACGTTGATTATTATATTATTTTTAAGATTTAAGATTTTATAGTTTTTATTTCTTGGTTTAGATTTTGAGTTTATGATTTATAGCTTAGAGTTTCTGGTTCATGATTTAGGGTTTAAGTCTTGATGTTCATAGTTTGGGTCTAAAGTTTATAATTTCGGGTCTAGGATTTGAATTTAAAGGTTTAGGGTTTTGAGTTTAGGTTTTGAATTTGAGTTTAGGTTTTATGAATTATGGTTTGAGTCTAAATTTATGATTTAGGTTTTAGAGTTTGATATTCATGGTTTAGGGTGTGGGTTAAAGCTTATGATTTAGGGTTTAGGGTTCAAAGATTATTATTTAAAGATTAAGGTTTGAGGTCCATGATTTAAGGTTTATGATTTAGGGTATATTATTTGAAATTTAGGGTTTTAGTGTTTAGTGTTTGATGGTTTGGTTTTTATAGTTTAGGGTTAAGGGGTTAGTGTTTAGAGATTATGGTTAATGACTTCAAGTTCAAAGTTAATGATTTATATAATCCTGCAAATATGATCACTCTTGCCTTGTCGACGATAAAATTAAGCGTCTTTCCTATACCGATTAATCTACACGTCATTTGTCGTTTGTCCTGTTTTGTTTTTATTATGAATTTTTTGAAGGAATCATTCGATAATTTAGACGTTTCACATGTTGTCGATTTATTTCTGACGATGGAATGGTGGAGAAAATAGTCATGAAGTTCTGACGACCGATGTGGATGACGACGTAACAATTGATGACGAATTTAGTCTAAATCGAGATTTAGGTTTGGAGGAGTCACGGATTTTCAAATTTAGGGGTTGATTTATAAAATCTAAAAAACTTAGAGAATTTTTGTAAATTAAATAATTTTATTTATTTTTAATATAATTTTTGAATTTTTAGAGATAATATATAAATAATAAAAAATCTTAAATAATTATATAATAAAATATTAAACACATATTTACGTGAAAAATAATTTGGACAAAACTTAAGTATTTAATCACAACTCTTAAGCCTCAATAAAATTTAGATTGGACTTGGTTTTGGTTACTTGAATCATAGTACAAAACTTAATTATTGGGCTTATCCATTTAAAAAGGAAAAGAAAAAAACTTCACGGCATATTTCTGTAACACTCACAGAGACACAACTGCTGAAACAAAAAGTCAGGCGTTGGATGGTTTCCCTGTTTTGTACTAATATCCATCTGATCTCCTAGCAATCCCCAATCTACTGTTTCAAACAGAGAGAAACACGGTTTCTAAAGGAAAGCATGGAGAACATGGCCATGGCGGAGGCACAGCAGCCGCCAACGGAAACGGCGGCTGTTCAATTAACAGAGCTCGTATATTCGTTAGAGCAAGCAACCCAGATGGCAAAACAACTCCCTATCACGTCGGACCCAAACTACACGTTCCAAATCTATTCATCTCTCCATCGAGCCCATCATTCTATCTCCTCTTTTCTCTCCGCTACACAGACCGAATTCCCCGTTCCTCCTCCTCCTCCCGCGGTGGAGAACTCTCTGTCTTCCGCCACCGGTGCCGCCAACGAGGATGGTACCGATCCAATGCAAGTGGGTGATGAGAATGACGCGGAGGCCGAGGAGAATTCTAAGACGTCGATTGATAAGGTGGAGGAGAGGATGAGGGAATGCTTCATCAAGAACAAGAGGGTAAAGAGACAGCTTTCGCCGTCGTATGCGGCGGTGGCGGACGAGAGGAGGGTTTTTGATGACAGATTCGTGGTTGGTTTCAAGGGTTTTGATCCTCTAGGTGAAAAGTTGCGGGCTTTGGATCTTGTCTACCAGTTCCATGGTTGAACCCACCACACAGACAACTAAAAGTTACGGGCTTTTTCTTCTTATTTTCGATGCAATTTGGTTGTATAGCCTTTAAATTATTCATTTTCCAATCTTTCTTTTTTACTGCGTGTTAATTAGCAAGAAAGTTAAGAGGAAATTAGAAACACCTTGAATGTGATTTTCCTTTTTCTCCTAATCGCCTGCAAATTTGTTCCAATTTTCATTTTCCACAATACCAATTACTTTTAGACTCATTTGACTACAAGGTCATTACTGCTGAGAATTTCTCATATGATCACCTGCAAATTTGTTCCTTTCAGCAGGGATTTTTGAACGCAAATTCCATGTAAAACGACCATTTTTAGAGAAGCCGGTAAAACCAACCATGGCAGAACGGCCGTTCAGCGTGCATAAGGTGCCTGTTCAGCATTGCTTCTCCGTTTGGCGCTCCAATGCCCGTGGAAGAAGCATTGCTGAATGCAGCCGTAGTATGCACCAACCAAACTTTTCCATGATCAAATAGACGTCCTCATGATGGTGTGCAAGAACTAAGAGAAAAAGTGGCAGTAAAAATTATGCAGATAAGATTAACCAAATGATTCTTCACTAGACAATATGCAAACTTAAAGATTAATCGAGGTGCTGCTGTTCATCCTAAGCTGCATTTTTAGTTAACTCTAACAACAGAAAGAAACATAACGTTACATCTTAAGGTGGATATTCTGTACATCAAAAGAGTACCTATATAACTTTCTTAACCAAACAGAAGGCGGCGTCTTACGGACTTGGACAATTTAGTACCTGAAGCTTTCCTATTCTGCGTTGATGACACAGCACCTGGACTGGTGGAATGTTTGGCTAAATCTTCCCCTGCTTTTACCTGAGATGGTGCTTTGGTTGTACGGTAAAATTCAGTAATACTTAGTTGAACACCTTGCGGCTTCGATGATTCAGACATCTCAGAGGACCCTTCAGACCTTGATGTTGAAGTCTTTCTTCTTTTCATTTCTTTTAGTTCCTGCCAGAATTTAGCATAGAAAAAGGAAATTTCCATGGAGCAGTTTTAGAGGCATTTCCATTTCCAACATCCTTACATAATATTAGGTGATTCCAACACATGCATCTTAGTCTAATTCCATTGTTCTAACATTGCCATTAGGCATTAATTAGTTTTAATGCAGACCACCCAGATGCATTTTTTTAATTGCACATGCCAACCGATTAAACCTAATAATTTTGGTCTCGAACCTGTTCGTCCACTGGAATTTTTTCACAATATTTAATATACAATTTTCAAAATAATAGATTCAGGTCTTTCAAGAGGGAAAGCCATACCTTTTCCTGTCTAAATATGGCAGCTTCTTTTGGAAAAGCTGAATGAACTAACGCTGGAATTTCATCAGTTAAGATCCAGCATCCATCAACATGAATCTGGGGCTCGATGGACTCGTCCAACAGATCAATGGGCTCTTCATCAGCTTCTAAAAGTTCTTCTTGCAGGTTGGACTGTTCAACAGGGACGCCACAACTAAGTTCATCAGATATGGCTCTCTTCCACTTTACCACATAAGATTGATGCCCATATCTTATCTTCACACGTTGAATAGAATGAAACTCATATTGCCCAACTAATAAAGTTTTATTCGGATTTCTAGCCATTTCTCTCAAATACATAGTGGACAGCATTGGAAGCATCCTCTGCCGAATATAAGATGGCTTCCATGAATGATAATGATAAGCTAAAAAATCAACTATCAATTCAGTTTTTGGATCTCCCCATTCCAATAAAGGACCTTCTTCTGCAACAGGAGGATGTAAACACCTTAATATAATATCAAAATCAACTCAACAACAGGGGAAAAAAGCCACACATGAAATAATATATAATAAAAGGAATAACAAACTCATGCATACAAGAATATCTAGATTTTGACACCCAACTCAACACCTACATGGAGGTTGGCGGGAGTGAGGACCAAAGGCAAAGAAAATAATGCAAGAGAATATGCAGGACAAACCAGTAAACACTCCGTTATTGTTGCACATGTACATTTCAATGATCTCATTATTTGGGAATTTTGTTTCCTTAGAGATCATGTTGCAAACTTTAATCCACCAATTCTCATCCTTCTTCTTGTCCTTGTCTTTTCTAACCTGAAGTTCATACAACAAAAAAAAAGTACTCAGAAAAAGAATTATGAAGTTCACAGTGCCTGAATTAAGAGTATCTTTTAGAGTCAAAGTACACTACAAGATGCCCGGAAAGCAATACTACAGATAAGTGCAACAATAGTCACAAAGGAGAAAATCAGAGAAGAAAACTAAGATGAACCTTTTCACAGGATGGGCAGTTGCACTTAAACCCCTGAGACTTTTTCAAGCAACCCTCGTTATTATCAGTGATACAATATTCACAAGAAGACTCAAAATGAGCCTTTTTGCTGCCTGGGTGTCCACAGAAGGTGCAATGAGACTGCTGTGGCTTCGGTGAGCTCTCATCTGAACAAGGTATACCATCATCGGCACATCTAATTTCACTCTGAGATAGTGATACATTACCTTTACCTATTTCATATAATCTGCGCAAAAATGATGCCCAACAGTTACGAGAATGATACCACTAAATAACCTTTGTAACTATAGAAAGCACATAATACGACAAGTTTACGTGTAAAAGCATACTTATCAAATATCTCATCTTCACTAAACCCTCGTACAAAACGAAGTGCTTTATCAATTCCAATCCCTTGCACCCCATTTAAGTCATGGTCATTGCCAACCAAAAGAGAGATGGCTATCAAGTGTTTCCTTTTCAGTCCAAGACCAGCTTCAATATCAGACATATTGTAGCATTCAAATGGTTCCTGCATATGAAACGAAAAATTAAACGGTTCGGCGCATTAAAAGAATAAATAACTGAGGAAGTTGGAGTAACAACCGACTTTTGAATTCGGCCTAAGACATTTAATAACACAAGTAGCCCCAAAGAGGAATGCATCACTGTCAGCTGTAAAGCAAGCATCAACATGACCATCTTTATTTAACTGAGCACACAATGCTTCAGCCTCACCATTTGCTTTCAACACAGGCATTCCCAAT
Source organism: Abelmoschus esculentus (assembly GCA_035048815.1). NCBI lineage: Eukaryota > Viridiplantae > Streptophyta > Magnoliopsida > Malvales > Malvaceae > Abelmoschus > Abelmoschus esculentus. The sequence goes on along the minus strand of JAUCBN010000051.1, from coordinate 10,869,072 downwards.
AGTTCAAGCAGCTCCTAACAACCAAAAAATGCAACACTCATTCTCAACAACATACATACTAACAAATCCGCAAGTAAAAGAAGAAAATACGATCTCACCACACAGTCGTGAACATATTTTGTAAATGTCGTGTTCCTCTCCTTGGAAACGCCCTCTTTGGGCACATTCGAAGTGGAAGTATCAATGCCAGAGAAACGGAAAAACCGAGCCATCCTCGCTTGAGATTTCAACGGAGACGGAGTTCCATCCAAAACAAAGACAGGAAAGACTCCAAACTATAACCATTTAAACAAAGGAAAGGGGGGAAATCAGCACTATAAATTTCTGAGTCACGTAAATAACAAGAAAATTAAAGAAATTGGAAGTACCTTAGAGAAAAGGTTAACAGTACGGAAGAAAGTAAGTCTGAGGTGAAGATTTAAAGCTTTACTTCTTATGGCAGTCTCATGCTGGACTATCCAATAAGAGAGATCAATGGCGACCCTTTTGTCTCTCAAGAAATCAAACCCTTCGAATCGAGCGTAGGGTTTTAGAAGTTCCCAGAATTTACCTCCCACACCCATTACAAACAGCAATTTAAAAAAAAAAAGTTCAATTTTTAGCACCAAAGTATTCAAAGAAAAACAAGAAAAATAGAAACTTTTGGAGGAAAACGAAGGAAGCAGATGAAGAATCTGGCATTGGGGCACCGTTACAGTTACCATTCGGAAGATCTTCGGCGGGGACCCATTAAAGGAAGCCCAAATTGTATGTTAACAGAAACAGGGCTTGGCCCAAATTGTTGATTTTTCAAATATTATTTTATTAAATTTAATTATAATTATTTTAAATATTTTAATTAATTAAATTACATAAAATATATATTTTAAATTTTTTTAATCGTAGGATTCTATGATATATTTTTCACATTTTTAATAATAATAAATTTAAAATAATATTAAATCAAATTAAAAAAAATAAAAATTAATATCAAATGTAACTACGAATTTTTTTTATGTGAAAATGAATGTAACTACGAAATTTTTTTATGTGAAAATTAATATCATGGATCCCCATGCAAATGGTGGCATGTGGTTTTACACCGAAAAACACATTGCAATCTAAAATATTATTAAAAAAATATAATATTTTAATTTAAGTTTAAAGGTAAAAAAGCCCTTGAATTTAAAAAATATATAATCAAGTCTTTAAATTTTTCTACACTCAATTAAGTCATTTAATCAAAAAATTAAATCAATTAAGTTATTGAACTAAGAACTTAAATCAATTAATCTCTTTGACCTATTTTAACTATTAAATTTGAATAATTTTTTTAATCTACTGTTATTGTAACACCCTCGACCCGGATGTTACATTGGGCCTCCGGCCCAAAATCTGTATTTCAAAATTTCTTTCCAAAAGCCCATAAAGTTGGGTCTAAAATCAATTCATCACAATTATAAAATCCAAATCCATTTAAAACGTAAATCAGAATAAATTAAAGTAGCGGAGCTCCCAAAATATTACAACCGTTTAAAAACATTCGACAATAAATAAAACAGAGTTACAAGATACATAGGGTCCAACTAAGTACTAGCCCACTAATCTCTAAATGTACTCTGACATAGGTCAATGCTGAAATCCAAACTTCGATGATGCTCCTCCGAGAGCTTCCTTAACCTACGCACAAAAATAGATTTTGAAACGTTGAGCTACTAAAGCTCAGTGGGTACTTGACCAACCGTTCCACATCATGCATAGCATAAAATAAGCATAACAACATGGATGATGACATGGCATGAATACGATGGCGCTACCATATTCGCCTAAACACATGATGTCAAGATGGCATATATCAGCACATGGCATATGCAAGACAAGAGAAAACCACATAGCATCTCAGGCTTTTAACTCGTATTTATATCTCATATATATATATATATATATATATATATACTCATATATACATCGGTGTCCATATCACCTCATAGTAGTATAGAAGTATGGGACACATCAGCACTAAGCAAGGCCCGTGGCATGCCACCCACAATATTCGCTAAGGAACCCATCAGCACTAAGCAAGGTCCTAGCTGGTCTTCCGCATAATATTATCGATAACCCATCAGCACTAAGCAAGGTTATCAGTTTTACATCTCATATAATAATTACTCCAGTAACCCATCAGCACTAAGCAAGGTTACCAGATTATCTCATAATTATATAATATATATATATATATATATATATATATATATACTCTAGGCAACCCATCAACACTAAGCAAGGTTCTTAGTAGCCACGTGACTCGAATGGTTCACACGAACCCTCAACGGTTCCATATACCAGTTTACACCACTAGACTCTAATTATTATTCAATTATCTCGTTAACGGGTCTAGGTGTCTAACTCTCGGTCTAATATTCATTTTAAGGTTTATATAAGTCTTTGGGACATCTAAAATAACATTGTGAGACTTACCATTTTTCCACGAGGACTTGAGCTAAAATTACTTTGGGGTATCGATACCCCTACTTGGAGTATCGAAACACTTGTATCGATACCAGTACCGAACCCTTTGACCTAACCAAAAGTCAACAGAGGAAGACCTCTTGTTCCGATACTGGCATCGATGCCATTATGCTACTGGACAGTCCGATACCGAATCATGGTTCGATACCCCTATTCTTGTAACCTAATTTCTCTCAGGGGTATCGATACACGGCCTTCCGGTATCGATACCCCCTGCACGATAAGTGTAGTTTTTGCAACTTGAACACTTAGAAACCTATCCAAACTCGATCTAATTAATACCAAACTGATCATAGGCCTTAAAGGAGTGATCCTAATTAAGTTTACATCATTTTCATAAAGGTTCAACAACAATACCAAAATCCACCATTAATGACCAAACTTAAGCTACCAACATTCAAACCAATCAACAACATGCATTTAAACTTAAAACATGATATGTATGATGATTTTGAGTTGGAAGAGAACCAACCTTAAGCAAAAACAGCCACAACTCGTTCTTCTTCCTCAACCTCAAGCCTTCTCCTTTCCCAAGCCTTTGGAAGACTCTCAAAGCTTTTTCTCTACAAAGCAAGGATACACAACGATTTAGAACGATTGAGGATGAACTCTACAGCTTAAAAACATCAAAAAGATGGAATTTAAGCTTCCTAAAAACCCAATCCCGAACTCAACCTTAAACCTCTCTTAAACCCTCATCTTCCACTAAACTAACCCTTCTTTAGCTTATTTTATAGATCCTTGAAAGCCCTACAATTCTTCTTCCAACACAAAAACATGATTACCACATAAAACCCTTAAAAATCTTACCTTTTACTCTTTCTCCCCTTTGCTACCAAGATGAAGGAGAATGAAGAAAAGAGAGAAAGATGAAGTCATTCTCTGCAAGAGAATTAACCCCCCCACTCCCTTGTCTTCATCTTTAGGCATTTACCAAAATGCCCTTACTAACAATGCCCAACTCTCAAACCAACAACTCAAGCCCAACCAACAAGCAGTCCAACAAGGCCCAAAATCTCTCATTCGGAGCCCAAAACCGAAACCCAAACTCTCGGGTTAACCCGACACTCGGATCCAAAATCCGGGTCGCTACAGTTATAGTATAATGTGTCACAATGTTTTCACTTGATATTTTTTAGAAATTTTATTTTATTTAAAAAAATTCTTAAATATTCTAAAATAACATATAAAATTTATAAAAAAAATAGTTTTTGAATTTTTTTTGTAAATGCAATATGATAGAATTGTATTGTATCATGTGTCGATATTATTTGAAAAATTTTGTCAAGATTTAATAGTTAAAATGGGTCAAAGGGCTTAATTAATTTAATTTCTTGATTCAAAGGTTTAATTAATTAATTTTTTTGGTTCAAGTACTTAACTGAGTGCAAAATAAATTCAATGACTTAATTAATTTTTTATAAAAAATAAAAACTTTTTAAACCCTTAAACCTTTAATTTATTATATCATTTCAAACTTCTTATTTTTCTAATATTTAGTTTATATTTTTTAACCTTATAACAGGAGTTAAGTGATTTGAACCAAGGTTATAATAAAACAAGACCAGCTAGTAGCTAGTTCAAGTCTCGGTCTCATGGGTCAAACACCCTTCTCAACCAACGACATATTTTCAACTCTGAAAACGACTCCATGGGAATCAAATCTCTCAATTTCCGCATTCATTCTTTTCAATAAATATTAACGTACGAAGGCAAAACCATCACCCGTTTATCATCATGACGTAACCAGATTACGAAAATAATAACTAAATAAAATTAAAAAAATAGATAATTAATTCATATAAAATTAATAATTGCATATATTAATTGTCAGAATAAAATACATATATTAATTTGAGGTAAATGAATCTTTAGGCGTCAATTTGATATTATTAATACCATGTGTATCGAACACAGTTGAACATTATTAATATTGAACGTCGTTGAATACTATTAAATTAATAAAGATTAAGAATCTTAAGGACTTAATGTATAATTAATTTAACTAAAATTTTATTTTAAATAATTTATAATTATATATTGAGTTCTTAAAATTTTTAATTTTTATTAATTAATTTAATAATATTTAATAATGTACAACATTAAAAATGTTCAACGATATTCATCGATGTTCGAGTCTTTAAATTAATTTTTTATCCTTTTTTTTGTATGATCTTCTTATGATCTCGTGTTATTAATTTTGCCAACTTCTAAATTTTCAAAAAAACTTGTAAAGTCGTAAATATTGGTTAGCAAATAAAATTTTAATTAGGATAACTATGTTAATAATTTGAAATAATTAATAAAAAAACAATTAAATTATGTAAATTTAAATTTAAAATTACTTTTTTATTTTAAGACAATAGAGGAATTAAACAAATATTCATCTTATTTTAATATTAGTTTATATTTAAAAAGGATGCAAATATATTATTTTTTTATTATGCTTTTATAGATGATTTTACTTTAAAATAGTGGATTAAAGGTTTAAAGGTAAAAAGTTATAATTAAAATTTAGGAAATTAGTGGTAAGGTATAATTTTAAAGAATATGATTTAAGATTTAAATTTTGAAAAATTATAATTATGATTTAAAATTTAATTTTTATTTTTTTAATAAAAAAATAAAAAAAAAAACATTATTAAGGGGGTGGTTTCTACTAATTTTAGGAAAAATTATTACATGAACCCGTTTCACCTCCTAAGATATGATCCTAACCAATTAAATTAAGACACATCATATATTTTCTCCATATCATATTCACACATAAGCATCATCTAAATTATCCACATTAATACCTTTGATTTGATTTAAAAAAGAAAAAAATATTATCAAAGATTTTTTATGTTGTTTTCTTCTTTATTGTTATTTTTTATTTTTTTTTAAACCCTAATCCTGACCCTAAACCTTAAACTTTAAACCCTAACTCTAAACTCTAATCCTAATCTTAAACCATGACCCTTAACCATAAACCTTAACTCTAACCCTAAACCCTTAGACACTAAACCTAAACCCTAAACATAAACCCTAAACCTTAAACATAAACTCTAAACCCTAAATCTAAAAAAGAAAAATATTATTTGAGAAAAAATTTAAAGAATAAAGAGAAAGATGACATAATAAATCTTTGATAATATTTTTTTTTTTAAATAAAAACATTAAATTAGATGATTTGGACAATGCTTATGTGTAAATATAATATGAAAAAAATATATAATGTGTCTTAATTTAATTAGTTAGAAATCATATTCCAAGTAGTGGAACGGATTTATATAATAATTTCTCCATTCTAGAAACGAAAAAAAAAAACTTGGCTTCTTCACCTTTATAAATAAGCTTTTCCATGGAGTGCTGCCTTGCTCACCCCTAGAACCTACCTTTCTCTTTCTTCCTCTTTACTTCTCACTTTCATATAATTCAACTTTCAAGCTCTTTCTTTACTTTGTAATTTTACGTAAAATCTTGTTTCTATTTTTGCTGCAATGGCGGATTCTAATTACAACCCTAATTCCACACAGAGAAAGCACAATTCGCCATTAGAACGAAGGCCTCGAACGCTAAAAGATTTCCTTCACGATGATTCAAACTCGTGTTCCTCAAATGGGTTCAACTCTTTTCCGAGAAAATCTGACCAGAATTCTAGCATTTTCCCAGAAAATCTAAACAACAGTCAAAGGCTTCAAAGATGCCGATCAAAAGCTGCCTCGACAACAATCTCAGCTTTCCAGACAATGATCAACGCCATTAAAAGCCTTTCACCACGTAAACCGTCGAAAAGGAACTCACAAGCACAGCTCAACGAAGAAAACAAAGGAACCGACATCAAAATCACCGTGACAGTCAAAGATATCATACGCTGGAAATCGTTCCGTGATTTAGTGGAAGAGAAATCTCAGCCGTCAGATCTTGCTTCTTCTTCCCCTCATCATTGCACCACCGCCACCACAACGACGGGATCCAACACTCCATGTAGCAGCAACGACTCAAGCTGGTGCGACAGCGATTACACCTCGGAATATTTACCGTCCGATGAATACGGTGAAAACGATGTTGGCATCGTGGGTAAAAAATTCTCACCGTGTGTCGGCAAGGATCCCACGGAGACGACGACGACAACACCAACAAAAACAGCAGCCAAGACAGATATGGGACCCAAAGTAAGTCGCAACATTATTTATTGCATCGGATATCTTAATAAAATCTCATGTGTCTTACTTTTACACCAGCCAGCCAGTGTTAGTGTTGTCGTTTAGTTGAATCTAGTTGACTACTTTGTTTCATTAGCTGTTTTGTTTCAGCCAGCCAACATATTTTTGTTGTTGCAATAAAAAATACTCGTCCATTAACGATAGTAATCTCAAATAATTCATATCTAACTTTAAACGATAATTTATCGATCCGTTTTTAACTCAAACGAGTCTTTCGAAAACGTTTTCTCCCATACCCAAATTTAAAACTTTAACTTCGAATAAAACCCAAGTTCCATTATATCTAAGATAATCCATTAGAGTTTAGATTATGGAAACTTCTTGATGATTGCATATTCTCCGTTTGGTCTTTTTTTCAGCATGCAAGTGACGAGACAGAACAGAAGAGTCCCCTGTCGGTGCTTGATTTCGAACATGGAGAATTAGAACTGGAGACAAAGTTGGATCGAATTGGAGATGTTGAATGTGAGATGGTAAGGCTGGTAAAAGCTTGTATTAGTGTAGAACATGTCGAGACGACAACAAGGGAAGGTTGTGTTAGAGAAATGGAAAGGGATGGAAGGTGGAGGAATTTCCAGTTTGATGAAGAACAAGAAGAGTTGTCCATGGGAGTTGAGAGATGGGTGATGAAGACTTTGGTGGATGAACTAGTAGTTGATCTACAACGAAACATGAAACCGGTGTGGGATGAAAGTTTGGAGAATCAAACTAAAGGAAATGCAATATTGGTTCAGTGAATATAAATAAGGCGAATATAAATATCACAAATTGTTTTTAATTATCTTGATATTTTTAAAGATTCATTTTTTTAATTAAATCTTGTTTTTTACTCCATGTAAAATTTTTACATATTTATTTTTAAAATTTAAATTTTTTATCTTAAAATCTAAATTTTAAATTTTAAAATTAATTATTTTTTATCGTATATAAGTGGACCAAAACTCAGTCATACTCTAATTTTTTAAATATATCTAATATAATCCAGATAATCTAAACTTTTAAATCATAGAACAAGTTAAAATACAAACAAAACCCCTAGGGTACGACTATTTCATTTGGATAAATCTACATGTTAATTACTTTCTGTTAAAATTATTAGATCAGAAAGATGGTTTCACTATTAATTGATTTAACGAAATAAATCGAATTTAAATAATAAAGTTATAAATAAAAATTAAATCAGAAAGATGGTTCTATAAGATCATCTATAGTATTTATTCTTTAGAGACAATGTTCGATCGAGTTAAAATAATTTTTTTGAGTTAGGTGTCATATTTTATAACTCAAACTTTATTTGAAATTTTTTGATTCGTTTTGAGTTTATGAAATTCGAGTTGAATTTTCGTGTTTCTATATAAATTTAATTATAATTATTTATCATGTTATAATGTAATTAAATTTTATTTTAAGTTACTTTCTCTAATCATATAATATATGCATATATATTCTTCGTATATATTTTTATATCGGTATATATATAAGAAAAAATTGAGGGACTCGAATCAAATTTAAAAATAGATCCATTAATTATTAAAAAATCGAATTATTCAAATTTTCATTTTATAATTCATATTTAAAATATTTTCGAACCGAATCAAAACGATTCTAGTTTTTCGCCTCTAATTAAATAAAAAATTATATTTTTTTCGAGTCAAAAACAAGTTTTGTTCACCTATTTCATTTTTTATTTTCTCTGTTTTCTCTCTGTTTTTGAGAAAAAGCCGTAGCAAGTATAATAAACATGCATTTATTAAATTACTACTTGTATTTATACGTATTCAAACCGCGAACTTGTAATTTGTTGAGCACGCTTGCCAGCAATCTTTCTGCTCAAAGTGATTCTTTATAGATAGTGGCTCGTCAACAAGATTACGGTATGTTTTGCGGATTTTCTGCTATTCCATTCGTCAATTTTCGATCAGTTTGTAGATATCTTGATTTGTTCATAAGAATGTTTACTTCGAAATGACTCATTGATTGATGAAGTAAACTAGTAATTGTTTAGGTATCTTTGATCCAAAATTGAATCTCATTAAATCCTCTTTAAGTGATTTCTTGCGATATTACAGTAACTTCGATTTGGTTTCTTTTGATCTGATCTGCAATATGCTGGTTAGGTGTATACTGTATACCATCTATTCGACAATTTGTCTTCTTGAAGTCCGAATTGATTCTTCGAAGTATATTTTGTTTGTATTGCTTCTTTTGGATCTGTAATCTGGTGCATTCTTTGGGAAACATCAAATTAATTTGATTGTTGATGCAGATGGTCTTAAGGGTGTTAGGGTGTAGTCGAACGTCCTAGAATTTTATTTTATTTTTTTATATTTTTTTTTATATTTTCTGTTGATAGTCCAAATCTATACCCTTAAACCTTTATAATTTTATATACCTTCTTATAACTTACACCCATTATATAAAATTTTGAGTTCGTCTTTTTTATAATTTCTTATCTATCGACAAAAACAAGATCATTAGATTTTAATATTATTAACTTGTCCTAGAATTTAATATAATAAAGAACGTAATCTTTGCTTAACATTTAACAAGAAAATAACAATTTGTTATTTCTTGTTAAATTATGTGAATGTTTTATAACTTTTCATAATTAAAACATAAAATTAAAAATATTATTATAGGATGATTATACAAGTACTTCATCATAAAATAAACGTAAACTCATGCAATTAGGGTGAGTGAAATTTGATTTGTCTTGATTTTTTTTACGTTTTAAGTTATTTAAATCAATTTAAATATTTAATTATATTTTGAGTTTAAATTTGAATTTACAAAATTTAAAAAATAAAATAAAACAGAAACTCAAAACTATATTGTTTTGGTCTTTAATTAAATAATTTTATTATTTTTCGATTTGGTCCATGATTTACTTATTTTTTAATTCTTCTTTTAGTTTAGATCTATTTGAACTAAATTTGAATAGCATACTTCCAAGTTTTAATTTAATCCCCAACTTAATATGATTTTTTTTATTTATATATTTTCTCATTCATTTTAAATCTATTTTAATTAAATTTAAACTACATAATCCTCTATTACTACATAAATAATACCTATGTAACTTTAATTACTCTTCTTAATTTTATTTTTCTATAATTTAGTTCTTTAATTTTATATGACTTTTCTATTTCTTCAATTCTTTCTCGAACTTATATTTATTTTATCAAATTTAGACTATCATCTAACTATAATTCTTCACGAATTTCCCCCCATCAATTTTCATTCATTTATATATTTAAATTTTAAAAAATTCAAACAAATATTAATTAATTCAATAAAAAAAATTATAAACTTAACCTAATTAAAAAAAATCTCCCATAATTTAACTCGATTCAATACTATCCTCTAATTTCAGTTATTCATCAATACGCCGCTTAAAAGAAATTATATTATGGGTAAGTCCTACCACGTATCTGTGAGACCAACCAATAAAAATTATTTATATTATTATTTTTTTCACGTCATATATTTTTTAAAATGAATATTCACTCAAAAAAAAATTTAAAAATAAATTAATAATAAATATGAATAAAGATTCATTTTAGAAATTATATGACATAAAAAAAAATAATAATATAGATGATATTTATTGATTGATTCATAGATAACGCGGTGAGACTTTAATATAATTTCTACTTAGACATATCTATTATAATTTATGACTAGCTTCGTTAGTTGGATTTATACTTTGTTTTGAAGAGACTGAACCAAGAAAAGAAAAACCTCTACAACTACAACTATAATTCCGGTTCTTTCCCTAGATTTTCTGGGGTACTTCAATTCCTTTTTTTTCTCCGAGTGATAACAAAAGAAGAAGAAGAAGCAAAAGGGTCGTGTCAGAAAGATGGCAGACAATCTTGCATTACCAGAAGCTACTGTCCAGAACATACTGGACCAAGAGACCTTGAAATGGGTTTTTGTTGGCGGCAAAGGAGGTGTAGGTAAAACCACTTGTAGCTCGATTCTTTCCATCCTCTTGGCTCGGGTCCGATCCTCTGTCTTGATTATATCAACGGATCCTGCTCATAATCTCAGCGATGCTTTTCAGCAACGATTCACAAAGACTCCCACTTTGGTCAATGGCTTCAACAATTTATATGCCATGGTAATCTTCTTATCTAAATCTGCTCTCTGGGTATTCAGGGATTTGATTTCTTTTTCCGTTTCTGAGATTTGGTAGGGATTTTTTGTTGTAAATTCGTGGTTTTGAGATTTCCCCCTTTTTATCATAAGAAGGTAAGCGATTCTTAGTTTAGTTTAGAGTTTGATTGTTGATTCATGGACGGTTTGATTCTCTTTCTTGAAGTTGTAAATACCCAGTCTGTCAATTCTCCAATTTCAACTTCTTTCGATTGAAACGAAGAACAATTTGTTAATATGATTTCTTTATTAGGGACAAATTCTTCGTTAGAAACTTCATTATATGATTCTGCTGATGATTTGGCCAAAAGAAAAAGGGTTTTGTGCCTTAATTTCTTACTACTTATGATGTCAATAGGAGGTGGATCCTACTGTGGAAAATGAAGATATGAACGGGCCTGAAGGGATGGATGGTTTATTTTCTGACTTGGCAAATGCAATTCCAGGGATCGACGAGGCAATGAGCTTTGCCGAGATGCTCAAGTAAGACTGTTCTCTTTTGCTTGGTACTTTGATTGTGATCAATCATTAAGATGCGTTAGCTGTTCATTGCTTCATTTTCAGATTTTTGTTTACATAAATATTTTCGGAATGAGTTGACAATTACTATGTTTGTTTTATTAGACGTTTTCAACTTTCACTATCAGTGTATTCTTAATTTATCTTTATGATTTCCAACCAAAAGCCTAAAAAGGGCATCGGTTGTTACATTCTGGTTTAGGAAAGATTAAGTTCAGCTGCACCAGTTGAACGGTTTCTCTAGGTTTTAGCTTTGAAAGTTTTAATTCATACATTTGAGTATTGCGGCCTAAGACAAATAAAGTTATCAAATTGAAGACTTAGTTTTCTACTGTTTTTATTCTCATTTTCAATGCTTAATAATACTAGGATTTATTTGAAAATACCCCTTCTCTTTCCAAATGTTTTAAGTTTAATTATGAAGGTTTCTTTCTTTGTAAACTTTGTTTTGCATGCTATTTGTCACCTTCTGCATGCGTTTTTTCATATAACTTGTGATATTTTGGTTATGGATATGCTCCGTACCTGCAGATTGGTGCAAACAATGGATTATTCTTGCATTGTATTTGACACTGCACCAACTGGACATACACTTCGGCTTTTACAGTTTCCTTCTACATTAGAGAAGGGACTTGCAAAACTGATGTCATTGAAGAACAAATTCGGTGGCTTATTGAGTCAGGTATAACTTTATGTTTTAGTACGTCCTGTCACCTTATATTTTCTCAGCTGGTCTTCCAAGAATTTTCTCTCAATAACGGACCCATAGATAATAAAATTTTGTGTTAACCTTTAGTGGTATTTCTAGAAATACTACTATTCTTTCTTGAATATCATATGTCAAGTGATCAATTCAATCAATAGTTCCTTCCAAGTTTGTCTTCTACATCATTGCAAAGTTATAAAGTTAGTATGGCAGCTTGGGGATATTACATTCCTTTTTTTTTCTCATAGCTCACATGTCATTGCAAAGGTGTTTTCTCTCCTACTATTTCGTAGTTGTTTTTTTTTATGTTGTAGCACATAAATTTTTGGAACTCCTTATGGCAGATGACCCGTATTTTCGGTATTGATGATGAATTTGGGGAGGATGCAATTCTGGGGAGGCTTGAAGGCATGAAAGAAGTGATTGAACAAGTTAATAAGCAGTTCAAAGACCCGGTAAGTTGTCATTCTCTACTGTATGATGAAATATAACTGTGGCTTTGATAACAATCTGTCTGGAACCGTCAAGGACTCAAGGGCAGCTTGCACTAAACTCTTGATCTTTCTAATTTAGCTTGGTCCTGTCATATTATACCACAAATACAGTCTTTTTTGTTCATATACAAATATAGTACGACTGTTATTCATGATATGTTAAATATAACACGGTAATATTCTATGTTCATGAGAAGGAGAGGGGGGAAACCTGTGGCTATACATGGAGATACACTTATGAATGTTAAAAACTTGTGAAGTGTGTATTTTTATAACTTGGGATTTTTTGATGTATTGTAACTTGTTAAAACTTATACATATGCCCTTTTTTCTATCTCAATCAAACTTTTTTGAGGTGCCCATGCTTTTGGTATAATGCAGTTTCATTTTGGCAGGACTTGACGACCTTTGTCTGCGTTTGCATTCCGGAGTTCCTCTCTCTCTATGAAACAGAGAGACTGGTCCAGGAGCTCACCAAGTTTGAGATTGATACACACAATATTATCATTAACCAAGTAATTTTTGATGACGAAGGTATGCTTGCTTTCATACCATACCTCTCATTTTTTTCTTTCTTTCTTTGCCATCACAATTGTTTGCGTAAGTACAAAGTTTACCACCAATTGGCTGGTGTTTTAATTGAAGATGTCGAGTCCAAGTTATTAAAAGCTAGAATGCGGATGCAACAAAAGTACATCGACCAGTTTTACATGTTATATGATGACTTTAACATTACTAAGCTGCCACTGCTCCCACAAGAAGTGAGTTCAACTACTGGGGTTAATAATTTAAAGGTCTCAGTTAATATTTCCTTATTTTGTTAGTTGATGTTGTCAATGGTGTGGTTTATATCAGGTTACTGGGGTTGAAGCTCTGAAAGCATTTTCGCGTAATTTTCTTTCACCATATCAACCATCCTGCAAAAGAGGAACAGTTGAAGAACTTGAGCAAAGAATATCGATGTTAAAGCTACAGTTATCAGAAGCTGAAGCAGAACTCGAGAAACTCCAAAAAGGAGACAAGGCCTGAATGCTGTTCTTTATGACATTGTATGTTCCCCTTTTTTGCTTGCTCATTCACTCAGGACAAATATAGTATCATGCGACAATGTTTGACTTGATTGAAACATAATTTAGCATTCAGTTTAAGTGGAAGCAATTATTTTCTTGAAATTTCTAAGTTACAACTTAGCAAAGATACAAGCATAAGTGTGCAAACAAATTAACTACTTGCTCCCTCATTTGCTTCACATATAAAGATTTAGTCTGGGAGATTGTAAACAACAATAGGACTTCTCACAGTGTGACGACCGCTTTTCCATACAAGTGAAGCTGATAGCACCGTAAATTGACTGCTTGCCGTGTGATTTGCTCGCACCACAACCTTAAAACTCCGCTTCTGCAACGGACGAGTGAAGAGGAGACTTGCCGGCCTAACCGTGATTTGCACCCCTTTAGGGGCCTTCACGGTAGCATTGTACACAGATGGAGGACCTACATTGGTGACTCTTCTCCGGAAAACACCTACAGTTTGCTGTTGTCCATCTTTCATGTTGAGCTGCATCGACGGGTAGTTGAGAGCATCATAGCCAAATCCAGGAAGGATCGAGGAGCAGTTTATGGATTTTGAGCCAACTAAATGTGCTATAGATGATCCACTGTAGCCTTCATGGCATAGGAATTGTACATAAGACATCTCATCAACGTCATAGACTAGGCCAGGGTTTATGGCTCTTGCAGGATTCAATTGACCAGCACCATAGGCGAACTCGGCATCTTTGTTAACCCTCCAGCTCATTGGTTTTGCTGCATAGATTATTAGTACGTTGCAGGTTATAGAGTACAAGGGATGATAACATTGAAGTAGTGAATTACATTAAGCATATTAAGAATGGATTAACATATTCACCTGTGGTCATGATAGCGGATTTGATCGCGGCCGGTGTCCAAGTTGGGTGAAATGATTTTATGTAGGCTGCGACACCTGCAACATGTGGGCAGGCCATGGAAGTGCCGGACATGAGAGTGAACTTTGAACGTTGAGTGTCACCTTTGAGCCCTGTGAGTGACTTTGTAAGAGTGTAAGCTGCCAAGATATCAACGCCAGGGGCTGCAATATCAGGCTGCACCGGGGGTACGAAAGAGACTATTGGTTTTAGATATCAAGCACTCAATGATCGGCAGAAAACAGAAAGCTCCTCTGGTTTAAAGAAAGAATTCAAAGCTTTACCTTGAGAATATGTCGTGTTCCCGGATTCGGACCCCGAGATGAGAATGAAGCAACAAATGGAGCAGGAATTTTTACTTCCTCAGACTTATATACCACTGCTGAAGGTGAGCTGTGAAATTTTTGTTCAATGGTTTCAGCATTTATCATTATCAACAGGGAATCATGAAACAACATCAATAATCCAATACCTTGTAGAATGTATATAATTTTGTATAGTTTCTCCAACAGTTGAATTCACCATTGTCGCCGGTGCCATGAAAATTTGAGCAATGTCGAGGTATTGCTCGCTTTCGACAATGGTGCCAATTCCTCCAATTCCTTTGACAACAGAATCAACACCCCATTGGCCTAGTGTGCAATAAACAAGCCTTCCTTTCACCTTGCCAGGATCCAATGTGTTAGCGAAACAGAACCTTGCATTTTCCTTGCTTCCGGAGTTCATCGCGACATCGACCCCGCTGACAATGGGGTAGAAATTTTCCTTTGATTCGAATGTATTAATCCCGATTCCCTGCTCATGTGTGTGTTTCAAGAATGTATTCAGCAACAATTTAAGAGCATATATGTAACTGATATATCAAACTTACCGAAAAACTTCTTCCGTTACCCAACTTGACTCTGCTCATGAATTGCCGGTCGATCCCACTGGCTGCCACAGTAAGAAGCCATGGGGAATAGTTAGAAACTGAACTCAAGCTCGGACCTTCATTCCCAGCAGAAGTCACAGTAATGATTCCCTTCTTCAAGGCATGAAATGCACCAACTGATATAGAATCCGTCACAAAATCCTGAGTTGCCCCACCAATCGATATCGATATTACATCCACTCCATCGCTAGTAGCATCATCCAATGCAGCAAGAATATCCATATCGGCACACCCTGAGCTGGCCCAGCACACTTTGTACATTGCTATCCTAGCCGATGGCACTGCACCACGAGCCGTACCTTTGGCTAGTCCGTAAAGACTTGCATCTTGAACCAGGTTACCCGCTAGTGTTGAAGAAGTGTGTGTTCCATGGCCATCAATGTCTATAGGTGATAAAATATCAGCAGGGTCGGAGTTGCCATCGAGCTTGTAGTATTTAGCTCCTATAATCTTGCTTTAGAATCCCAATCAAGGTGGTCCAAGAAAATGAACAGCAAACATTAAACCATGGGTTAAAAACCTAAAACATTACCTAATAAACATCAAACCAGTTAAATTCAAGAATGCATGGTTTTACTTGTTGCAGCCAGAGAAATTCGCAAAACGACCACATGTTCCTTTCCATTTCGATGGTGGTGGACCGAATCCATCGTCTCTAAAGCTCTCGGACTGCGGAGTAATGCCTGAAAAACAATGTATTTTGAAGATTGCTTTAGGACATCATGTTGTTTCAAACATGGTGAGTGACTAAGAAAGGTTTTTTGTCAACCTGTATCAAGCAGACCCACAACCATATTTCTCTCGAACTTCAAATTTCTTCTAGCTGTTACAGGAAGTCCAATGAAGTCCCATGATTTTGTTGTGTGTAGCTTGTGATACCGATTCGGAAACACAGACGCCACTTCCTCTAGGCCTAAACATCTCAAAAGCAGTTCAAACAAATCTTACCATTGAAAAAACTGGAAATTAAATGAACCAACAAGTAAGAATTTTCAGTACCATTCAACATTTCAGCTTCATCTTCAGATAGCTTGGCAGCAAAGGCATTGAAGCTCTTAGTGTAGCTATAAACAATGGAATCTTTGGCACCATTTTCACTGCTCAAATCAAATTCGAAAGCTTAGATTTCTCTAACTTATCAAATCAAAGTACAATGTTACTTTACCTTCCTTTGACAGAGGAAAGAAGGCCTATGTGTTTCTGAACTGCAGATTGCTTGCTCACTGGACTATCTCCCAAGTAAACAATGTAAAAATCCTGCAACATTAAACACTAACAGATTACTGTCATAAACCAAATAATTTTCGGTTCGATAAAGCAAAAAACAAAACGAGAATGCACCGTTGTTTCTTCTCCATATGCAACAATATTCAGAATAATCAAAATCAACAGAAGATGAAGAAGCTGATAGCTAAGAACTGAAGAAAGAAATCCCAGTTTTCCCATGCTAAATGCTTTCAGAATTTGCTTTGCTAAGCTTTCATCAAAGCTCCTGCAATGTGCTTTATATTAATAACAAAAGTTTAAGCCTTAAGGCCATTGGCAGGTTCAGCTGGACTGACAGCAACAGTAAATTTTCTAATGGATGAGAACAACAAACTTATACTTCACTTCAAAAAAGAAAGGCTATGAAATGGGGGAGCCTTGAAAGAAAGATAACAAAGTTCTGTTGAAATATGTGGGGCTTGTCAATGCCACAATTTAGCTTAAGATCATGTTTTTCTTCAATATAGTTTGCTTAGGGCCAATAGTTTAAGATCATAGGTGAAAATGTTGTCTTGAAGAAAGGGTTTTTGATTTGGTTTATGGACCAGTTTCTAGTTAATATATCAAAGGATTATGTTGAGAAGTTTGCTTGAAAACAAAGGGCAAATTCACATCAAAGAACCCTTTTGCCTTAATTTCCAATTCAAGCAATTTAAAGCTTTCTGAATCATATAAAAATTTATAGGAGAGAAACTTGTTTAACTCGCAAATCACTTTGCTTTGCTTATCTTGCAATGCTTTTGAACTCTACATTCAGATATTATGTAAGCAATGTTTCATTAGCTAGTAGTCTATGATTTTCATCCCAAGTGATCCTAATGAAAAAGTAGATGATATTCATTTTAAGATATTCGAGTTCAATCTTTTTATTTATAATATGCATATACATTATCAAAAAGTTAAGCATATACATGAATAGACTACCTCATCATACATATACACTGAAACAACTTCATCGAAGAAAAAAATACACACAATAATCATCGCATAAAAATCTACAAGCGAATCCTAGCATACGAATTATCAATCCGAACCAATGGCGGATGTATAGATGTTATAGGGTGCGCACAGGTCATAATCATCGCATAAAAATCTACAAGCGAATCCTAGCATACGAATTATCAATCCGAACCAATGGCGGATGTATAGATATTATAGGGTGTGTACAGGTCCACCCTGAACTTCTTAAAATTCGTATATTTGCCTTTAATTTTTTAAAATTTTATAAGTTAATCTTTAATTTTTTTAAATATTTATGAGTTGTGTTCACTCTGAACTTTTAAATTTTTATGTGTCTATTCTTTAATATTTTTCTGGATCCGCTATTGATCTGAACTATACCTCCACCTGCGTTACACTCACCCTGTAGCAGCCATAACACCAACTCTGATGGTTCCATAAACTCGACGAAATTTAATATTTAATAAGTTTATATTTTATTTTATTAAATTGTTTTTTACCTTTTACTGTTCAATAACTTGATATATTTTTAATATTTACAAAAATAAATTTGAAAATATATTAAAATAGAGAAATAAATATATTACAAATATAAAAATATGAATTTCAGTTGGATATGAATAAATATAAATTTTACGGGTAATAAAATTAGGACGAAAATAAAAATTAAATTCGACGTTAATAATAAGATAAATATTAGTATGATTTTGTAATCGTCTTATTCCCATCCACTCAATATATATAACAATTATATTTTTAAAAATTACTTATTAATTTATTTAATTTCTTACTTATTAATTCATCGTTAATGGTAAGACAAATAATGTATATTGCATGTATGCATATATTGTATGTATGCATGTGACTTCTATGTATGTGTATGTTCATGTAGGTTATTATTAATAATAATTATTATTTTAATATGTTCAATGCTTATGTGCAAGTTTACGCATGAATCTATGTGTATGTATCGGATTATAATTAATATTTTCTTTTATCATTTTTGATTCGTGAGAGTTTTAAGGTATTTTTTATATTACGGTTTTATACATTAACATATTAAACTTAATATATGAGGTTTGAAGAAGATATAATTTGTAAAATTTAATTTATAAAAAATATGAAGAAAATAAAGACGATGTGACTTTATTTAATCAAGTAAGATTATAAATAAGACAGTGAAAATAATTTATAAAATAATTTTTTAAATTTTAAATAAAATTAATTATATATTGAGCTTTTGAAAATTTTAATAATTAAAAAAAATATAATATTTAATGATATATTATGTTAATGATTTTTTTTTTAAAGTGTAATAATGTTAAATAATTTAAAAAAAAAATGAGAGGAATCAGGTGGTCCCAGCCAGGCTGGCGATGAAACGGCATCGTCCGTGTCGGCTACCTGACGTTATTTAAAAATGAAAAAAAGTAAGGTAAACTACAATAGATGTTTCTCGGTTATAGTTAAGGTTATATTTATATTCCTTTATTATTAAAAGTTATATTTAGGCCACTTAATTATGAGTAAAATTATGTTTGAGTCATTCAATTATTAAATGTTATATTTAGATCACTCAATTATAAGTAAAGTTATATTTGACTCGCTCTTCATATTTGATTTTTTTATTAATTCTTATATTAGATTAATTAATAATTTTAAATTAAGTACTTCAATGTTAATGAGAGTATAAAAGTGATTTAGAAAAAAAATAACCAAATTGATATAATTTTTTAAATATGAAGATGACTCAATCATAAACTTACCTATAATTGAGTAACATAAACAAAACCTTTAATAATTAGATGATTCAATATAACTTTACCTATAAATAAATGACTCAAATATAATTTTTATTAATTAGATGATATAAACATAATTATACTCATAATTGAGTGACCTTGGAGTTTACCGAAAACATAATTATCTATTTCTCTCCAAACCACTAGCCAGGACGAGAGCGGAAACGATAATAATTTCTCTAAAAAGAAACACCATCAGAAAAAAAAAAAAAAAAAAAAAAAAAAAAAAAAAAAAAGAGAGAGAGAGAGAGAGAAAAGAAAATCCCAGTCCTCAGCCGAGATTGAAATTCACATTGGTCCCTTTTTCATTTTAACTTTAGTCACCGTTCTCCCTCGCTCTCTGCTTGCCTGGTTAGGGCAGAATCCAAATTAACGCTTTGAGCTGCATTTCCCTTTCTCTGCGCGCTAATAGAAAGGCATATGATTGACGTTTTTATCTGATGATTGATTTGCTATGGATTTTCATCTCTACTTCTAGCTTTGTAACGGATCCGCAGCTCTCAGTTTCACGAGATCTCCTCGCCGTTAACTCGTAATTCTCCTCTTTTACCCGCTTTTTGATTCTTCACTTTTTTTTTTAATATATATATATATATATATATATATATATATTTCTGAGTGATTTGTTGTTGTTGTTGTTGTTGTTAGGCTTTGATTGCCAATGGCGTTGAAGCGGGGACTATCCAGTGTGGGCGTCCACAGGAACAGAAGTTCTGGATCTCGATTCCCTATCGTGATTCTCGTCCTCTTCTCAGCTCTCGTTCCGCTTGTTTTCTTCGTCGGTCGTGGACTTTATATATCAGGTTCGCTTTTTTCTTTCTCTTCGTTTCCCCCCGCATTTTAAGTACTGTTTAGCATATATCACTTTGATTTTGTTGTTCATTTGGTTAATGCAACTCAGAAAAATAATTTCAAAATGATATCAATTAATTCGGTGTTTAATTGATTGATAATTTTTTTGTGATTGGTTTCTATATTAGGTTGGTGATTTTTTTTTGACATGGGGTTTCATTAGAAAATTTTGAGTCAAGCGGTCTATATTAGTTACTCTAAATTTTTCATGAATGTTTCTTCCTAGTAATTATCACTTGTAAATGAAGTTCGTTGCCCCCCTTCATGCAAAAATTTCACCGAATTTTTAATTGAACCAAAGACTTCAGTCTTCATCTAATCAACCCAGCTAATCTTTGTTTAATTGCTTTGTGAATCTAAATTTGAGATATGAATTCAATTTTGTTGTTATCCATATTGAATATCGTGCCTTTTTAATTTATCTTAAAGGTTTGGTGTCCTCCAATTGATTGCATCTGATACTTGCTGATTATTGTTTCTTGTGCAGATCAAAATGGTGTTCGAAGTGGTTACGGCAAACAGGTTTCATCTTTAAAAGCTTTTCAATTACATTGTTGTTATAGTGACAGACTCATTTGGCTTCTTTATTATACTCTCTTTACATGGTTTTAAAATGTTTTGAGTTTTGCAGATTGTTGATTGGAGAGAAAGGCTGGCATTGGAATCTATCAGAAACCTTTTCACTAAAGAGGTATTTTGGAGAATATGCAAGCTGGAGATAATCATGTTTCTTGCTCTGATAAGTGATAGGTTTTATTGTCAATTATTTTATTGTCTGAGGCTAAACTTGAGTTGATTATAGGTTATTGATGTTGTAACTACAAGCACGGCTGATTTGGGACCACTCAGTTTAGATTCGTTCAGAAAAGGCAACTTGTCTGCATCATGGGAAGTTATTGGTGTAGAGACATCAGTTGAAAATGATGCTACTTCTCAGGTTGGTTTCATAGTAATGTTGTACCTCACCAGCTACATCTATAGGAAACTTTTCTATCTTTTACTGCCTTTTGCTGTTTCCCCCCCCCCCCCCCCCAATTTTAGTTGATTGATTTTCATTGGATTCTCACATGTTGACAGTCAAATCAAAAGGCTACAGACTCGAAACAAGAAATGTCTCAAACTAAAGAGGGAAGGCTTCTAGATGGTAATGTCTCACCAGAAATATATGCATAATTTTCTTTGATAACTTTCTTTCACTCTGACTCTCGCCTATTTGATGCAGATGATCATTCATCTGATACACCTGCAAAAACAATTCGAAGGGTAATTATCATCTTTTTATACACTTTGATTTTGTATCAAAATGAAGCATATTATAAATGTGCATTTAACTTTTCGTGCAGCAACTGAGAGATAATAGACGTGCGAAGCGGGCTGCTGAATTGGTGCAACAAGATAATGAAGCTATTTTGAAACTTGAAAATGCTGCTATTGAGCGATCCAAAGCTGTAGACTCTGCTGTTCTGGGCAGATACAACATATGGAGGAAAGAATTTGAGAATGATAAC
The DNA here is from genome assembly GCA_035048815.1 of Abelmoschus esculentus. Classification (NCBI taxonomy): domain Eukaryota; kingdom Viridiplantae; phylum Streptophyta; class Magnoliopsida; order Malvales; family Malvaceae; genus Abelmoschus; species Abelmoschus esculentus. Next base: position 10,847,215 of record JAUCBN010000051.1, on the reverse strand, counting down.
CCAGATTCCACAGTGCGCTTGATGAGGGATCAAATTATAATGGCACAGGTTTATGTAAGCATAGCAAAGATGAAAAATAAGCTTGATTTGCAGCAAGAACTGCAGACCAGGCTCAAAGAGAGTCAGCGTGCCGTTGGAGAATCAACAGTTGATGCTGATCTACCTCACAGGTAAAGGATGGTATATTTGTAATCTGATTGGCAATGTGCTGTCTATGTTTCCTTCTATTTTCACTCTCGGTGATCTGGAAGTTTCTTATTCTATTTTCTCATTCAACTTTGTTTAGTGCACCTGAGAAGATTAAAACAATGGGCCAGGTTCTATCCAAAGCAAGAGAGCAATTGTATGATTGCAAGTTTGTCATTGGAAAACTCAGAGCAATGCTTCAGACATCAGAAGAACAAGTTAGAAGCTTGAAAAAGCAGAGCACGTTCCTGAGTCAGTTAGCCGCCAAAACTATCCCCAATGCAATTCATTGCTTGTCAATGCGTTTGACCATAGAATACTATCTCCTTCCCATAGAGAAGAGAAAGTTTCCTGGAAGCGAGAACTTGGAAAATCCAAACCTCTACCATTATGCTCTCTTCTCTGATAATGTCTTGGCTGCATCAGTTGTTGTCAACTCAACTATCATGAATGCCAAGGTCATATTAGCCTGCCTTGTCTTTTTTTAAAGAATCTTTCACAACTGTCGTGGTTGTTCATTCAGTTTGCACTTCTAGAATAAAAATTAATTGTTATATCTTTAAGAATTGAGGCTTGGATGCGGTCTTGACTAAAATTTCTTCTTATTGGTGTTGCAGGATCCTTCAAAACATGTTTTCCATCTTGTTACCGATAAACTTAATTTTGGGGCAATGAACATGTGGTTTCTGTTGAATCCCCCCGGAAAAGCAACCATTCATGTTGAAAATGTTGATGAATTTAAGTGGCTTAATTCATCTTATTGCCCTGTCCTACGGCAGCTTGAATCTGCTTCAATGAAAGAGTATTACTTCAAGGCAGATAATCCAACCAAATCTGCATCTTCAAACTTGAAGTATCGGAACCCAAAGTATCTATCAATGCTTAACCACTTGCGGTTCTATCTGCCACAAGTATACCCTAAGTTAAATAAGATCCTCTTTCTTGATGATGATATTGTTGTCCAGAAAGACTTGACTGGATTATGGTCTGTGGATCTCCATGGTAAAGTAAATGGTGCAGTTGAAACTTGTGGTGAAAGTTTTCACCGCTTTGATAAGTATCTCAACTTCTCAAATCCTCATATTTCACGGAACTTTGATCCTAATGCTTGCGGGTGGGCATACGGTATGAATATGTTTGATCTCAAGGAGTGGAAAAAGAGGGATATCACCGGCATATACCACAAGTGGCAGAATATGGTGAGTCTATAGGACCATATATCTGATTTCATGTTTTTATTTTCTCCTTCATGCATGCATATAATTGTTATGGGATCAAATCATAGGGTTTGGCAATCATCATTTATCATTCTAGCTAACGCTAAAGACCCAGTTATAATTTGTTATGTTCTTTTTTGAACTGTTTATCAGAACGAAGATAGAACATTGTGGAAGCTTGGGACACTCCCTCCTGGACTGATTACATTCTACGGTCTTACACACCCGCTCGAGAAGTCATGGCATGTACTTGGTCTGGGCTACAATCCAAGCGTAGACAAAAAAGAAATCGAACATGCAGCAGTTGTTCACTACAATGGCAACATGAAACCATGGCTTGAGTTGGCGATGACCAAATATCGATCATACTGGACCAAATACATCAAGTATGATCATCCCTACCTACGCAGCTGCAACCTTAGTGAGTGAACTTGATTAATTAAAAGCTTGACTTTTTTTTGCTCTCTTTCCCACATTGATTCTTCTTCTTTTTAGTTCATTAAATTCATCCTCTTAAGCTCTCGGGCATTGGAACGAGTTAACAAATTGTATGAATGTTAACCTGTGAAGACTCACTATGATCTTTTTTCCCCTTTCTCCATTTCGGATATAAGTTTGATTTAGACAGAATATCGAACCTCGTAAGAACACTAGTAATTATTTGAGTATGCATCAAGAAGAATCTTGGAAGGGTTTCAGTGGAAATTATGCACGTTAAATTTGAGGAATGCAACTGCTAGTGGCCTGATTAGATGTCTGTATCGGTTATGGACTACGGTCTACGATAACAGTTTTTAAGCTTTGTTTGAGTTGCATTGTAATGCTTACATTTGAATCTAATTGATTTTTCCTACCTTGGATTTTGTACTTTTAATTAATTTTAAGAATAGTTTATCTGAATTTGAGCTCCACATCATGTAAAATTGAATATCAGATTCATATTTATTTAATTTTGAATTATCTTAAAGTAATTATAAAACATTATACGATCAAAACACTTTGAGAGTTCATAATCAATTTTATTTTCTATTAATTAAATGAACTTATTTAAACTAATTGAGTTTAAATAAATTAATTTTTTATTGGAACGCAAAACAGAGTTTATAAATTTTAGATTGGTGATGCTGTTGTGAGAAAGGAACTATAATTGTCGGAGATACAATGAATGATAGTGGTTTGTTTGTGATCGGTAATTAAAGATTAAATGTTTGAAAAAGATAAAAAAAAATATTTTTTAAGAGAACAATGTATTTTTTATATTTTTTATTATTCTTAGTTATTAAATATCTACAAAATAAGCTTTTAAATAGATTAATACAACATTTTAATGCAACTAAACTATAATTTTATTTTTAACTTAAATATCATTTATTCTCAGAGGATCCTTCGAGGAAATTGTTCTTATACACATCTTCCGATGTTGAACTCTAGTCTTATATGGCCTTGCTCTGTGCAGTTAAGCTTGACAAGTGTAGAACCAAAACCTTAAGCATGGTTGGGAAGGTGGAGGGCTCAGCCCTCTTATAAAAGTCTTCGTCTTCACAGGTCAGCCTTGGATCTAAAATAATATGATAGTGTGGCCCATTAAAAAGCTAAAGGCCCAAGTTTCCCGCGCGGTTTCTAAAATTCAAATTCATTATCTTCCCGATCCCAAATTGCCAAAAACGCTAGTAATTCTCCATCTCCGGTTCCTTCTACAGTCACAGTAAAATGATTACTCAAAGCGAAGGAGCAGAAGGCAATACAAAACGGAAATGGTCCATACAAGACTTCGACATCGGAAAACCCCTCGGAAAAGGCAAATTCGGTAGAGTCTATCTCGCCAGAGAAGTCAAGGTCTTCTTTTTTCATTCAATTTATTACTGTTTTAAACTTCAATTTGCAATTTTATTTTCTCTAAAATTCATGTTCGTTGTCTCTTTACTCCGTCAATTTCTGATGGGTTTTCTTTTTGTTAGAGCAAATACATTGTAGCATTGAAAATCATATTCAAGGAACAGTTAGAAAAATACAGGATCCACCATCAGCTGAGGAGAGAAATGGAAATCCAGACCAGCCTTCGACATCCCAATATACTGCGCCTTCACGGCTGGTTCCATGATAGCGAACGTATCTTCTTGATTCTTGAGTATGCTTATGGGGGTGAGCTTTATAACGAGCTAAGAAAACATGGTCATTTCAGTGAGGAACAGGCTGCTACGGTAACGACCCAATCCTTTTCTTCTCTCTCTTTTTCGTTCTGGGTTTCAATTGCTTAGTTTATTTTCAACTTATTAATAGATTTTGGGTTCTAATCCAATTTTTATGCTCTGAAACATTTTATTTCAGTACATTGCTAGTCTGACAACGGCGTTGGCATATTGTCATGAGAAACATGTAATTCACAGGGATATCAAACCAGAAAACTTGCTGCTTGATCATGAGGTAAGCCGATGCATTTCTTGCATCCACTTATTTTGAATAGCTGTGACTGTGACCTATTCAGAAATCCATCTTATAAGTATAAATTGCGAATTTTTGTATGAAATTATATGTGGGTTTTATCATTACTGTTGCCATATGTTACTTGAATTGTGTTCGAGTAATTCGGTTATGACCATGTGTGTGTAAGTACATCTATAGGGCAGAAATGAAAATGTGCATATCTAATTGAGAGAGAAGAAAATATTTTGTACCTTATTCTTGAATTTTGGATTTGCCATTGGTATAGGGTCGGTTGAAGATTGCTGATTTTGGGTGGTCGGTACAATCAAGAAGCAAGAGACACACAATGTGTGGAACTCTTGATTATTTAGCACCCGAAATGGTGGAAAACAAAGCTCATGATTATGCAGTGGATAACTGGACTCTGGGTATTCTTTGTTATGAGTTCCTCTACGGTTCTCCCCCATTCGAGTCCGAGAGTCAAAGCGATACATTCAAAAGGTAAGTAGCAATGCATGTTTTCTCATGCTTTAATCTAAACGTGGATTGAAAACATTGTATTGATGATCAAGCTTGTGGTATTATCAGGATTATGAAGGTTGACTTGAGCTTCCCATCCACTCCTAATGTCTCCATGGAAGCCAAAAATCTCATCACCCGGGTAACAATACGAATAATTATTGTCGGAAATCGAGATCTGAAAATCTGAATGCAGTGCATTGAATCTTGTTTGCAGCTTCTTGTGAAGGACTCCTCAAAACGGCTCTCTCTTCAGAAGATCATGGAGCACCCTTGGATTGTTAAGAATGCAAACCCTATGGGTACTTGCAAAAAATAGGAGCTCTAAGAGTTCCAGATGCAGTGTTATAAATGGTTTCAAAGGCCAAAGTAAGTTTATATTCCTACATCTTTGAATGCTTTCTTGGTTATCTGGCTAGGTTGCCATGGGAGGGAACTTTCATTAGTTGTCATGTAATCTATTCTGTCACAATAGTTGGTTATCTGGTCCAACTATTTTCACTTGAGTAATTTTGTCCGGGTACTAATCCAAATCAGTAATATTGTTTTTTTAATTTCATTAATTTAATCATCAAACTCTCGAATTATACTAATTTTGTTACTAATTATTGTCAATTAATAAAATCGTTATCACTAATTATCTTTCATTATATTAAAGATTTTATCGTTAAATAATTAATATTATCTAAATTAGCATGTGCATGTGTTATTATTTTTAATAAATTAATGCCCTTTAATAAGATGATAATAGCTAAAATTTAATATATGATAAAAAAATTGACATATTTTTTTTAATTTATAGTTAAAACAAATAAATATTTTTAAAACTCTCTATTTCTGATATCATGTTATTAAAATTGATCTCTTATTTTTGACATGACAAGACAATTGACAATAACAATATATATATGAAAATAAATAGCAATCACATGTATAGAATTTAAAAACTCTATTAATAAACGAAAAAGTAATATAATTAATGAATTTAAAGTCTAAATTGATTACATCAAAAAAAATACAATATTACTGATTTATTATTATAAGGATAAAATTACCCTTTCAGCCTTATATTTTAGTCTAAAATGAATAGCTATTCTCTACTTTTGGGCCCGTAACAAATCTCCCCATCCGGAGTCCAACTTGGAATCAAGCGGCAATAACCATTGGCCCAATTATTGCATAAATATAAAGGCCGCGTCGGGAGTCGGGCGTTGGCCGACGGAAGTCGGAACTCGGAACCGCAGTCTAGAAAGATCTCCGTGAAACCACGGCAATTCTCAAGCCTGTAAACCCTTCCCTTTGAACCCAGAAGCCTAGACTTGAAGTCTGAACTCTGACGAAACCTCTTATTTTCTACAATCACCAGAAACCAGACGCTTGATCAACCCAAGAAACTCCTCTACCTTCGATTCTAATTTCTGAGCCATTCATAACATGGTGAGTTCTGTTTGACTCGAGCACATATAATGCGGTACCAACATCTAATCTATGATTTCCTTGGTATTGCAGTCGGTTACTTTGCATACAAATCTTGGTGACATTAAGTGCGAGATCTTCTGCGACGAGGTCGCTAAAACAGCGGAGGTTAGGACCTTCGTTTCCTTCAAATGTTTCCTTTCTTTTTCAGTACTCTGATTTTATTTATCTGGAAAGAATACGAACTGCATGTTCTGCTGCTGCAAGCTGTTCAGGAATAAAATTATTAGGTGATAGAATATACATTAGGGCTAGCATTTTGCTTCAAGGAATGTTCTTTGATACCAATTTTCGCCCTAATAAAAAATTTAGGAAACCGGTGGTGATAAATTCTATGTATGCTAGGACTGTTATTATTTGCCTTTTCCTGAAAGGAATTTGTCTCCTTTCAATGCATAAATGAGTTCGGTATACTTGTTTATGATATAGTTTTGCTATATACCTATACTCTATGTTGCTTAGACTTTTCTTGTTCTCAAAATACCTGTATGGAACGCCCAAGGACACGGGTATGGGAATGGGAGTATAATGCTCCACCTTCAGAATGAATGGAAACAAATTGAAAAAAATTTAAACATATGTACGTCATACTCGTATCTGTATCGAGCACTTGTACCCGAGTGCAAGTAACATGGCTATACTTATGCTTTTTATTTGGTGTGTTTGCTCGCTTAACATAAAGTCTTCCCTACTTTCATTACAATGGAGAAACTTTGCCTCACAATGGGTAGAACTTCCTGAGGCATCTATTTTAGTGAATGCATTCGTTTATGTTTTATGAAGTACTTATTGTTTTTTTTCTTTTGCCCATGTAAATAATACTAGTCTCTTGAATGGATGCAGAACTTTTTAGCACTCTGTGCTAGTGGTTTTTATGACGGGACTATATTTCACAGGAATATTAAAGGTTTCATGATTCAAGGTGGAGACCCAACTGGAACAGGCAAAGGGGGAACAAGTATATGGGGCAAGAAGTTCAATGATGAGATTAGAGAATCCCTCAAGGTATGCTAATTTTAATAGTTAATAAAACAAGAAAGCTTTTCATCATGAACTTAGCTCGTGCAATATCTCAAAGTTCTTTGAGAGAATTTTACCCATTAAGAGTGCGGGGAAGGAGAACAAAAAAAGCACTCTTTTTTCTTGTTTGAAGATTGGTTAGCTTTCTTTTGAAAAGCCTATGCTTTTCCATTATGCTCAAAGTCCAGGTTTTAGCCTTACTGAGTGATTGGAACCTAGAAGAGCTGGGTTGTGCTTTTTTTTATTATGTCGCTTGTTTAGCTGACATGCTATTTGAGTTTGAAATTTTGTTTCTATAACCTACCTACCCTTCATCTTCTATATTGGAATCGTCATAGGCTCATAGCTACATCTTGGTCTATTTTACCAGTGTTTTTGGACAGTTGTGCTTTTCAAACTTTTAAAAACTAAAGCTTAGTCTTAATGTCCTGATATAAGATATAATAACACTTTACACATAGAGTTCATTAATTTTGAATGTTGACGTGCCCTTTTTCTCTAACAAAACCTTACCTTCTTACAGCATAATGCAAGGGGTATATTAGCAATGGCTAATAGTGGTCCTAATACTAATGGGAGCCAGTTCTTTATAACATATGCAAAGCAGCCTCATCTCAATGGGTTATACACTGTGTTTGGCAAGGTTATCCATGGTTTTGAAGTCCTGGATATCATGGAAAAGGTATATTGTGCTAGCAAACACTCATATTTCCCTGCTTAGTTCACTTTGATTTAGAATGCCTCTGAGACAATTATGTTGGGATTTAGTTCTTCATGCAAACTCTTTCTTTCTTTATCCACTTGACTTTCTGTGTTGATATTTTTAGGAGTTCTGACTTCTAAGGTACTGTAAATAAAAATATTCAACATGAATATGAAATGAATGGTTGTCTGGAACCAAATATCTTCTCCTTCAATCCCAGTCTCACTGTAAATAAGTTCAACTGTACAGCGTTCTGTATGTGTTTGTGGAATCTATGGGTTGCAGCTGCAACATGCAATTGCTTGTTAACATGACTGAACGCTATTTTGTTGATACAGACTCAAACAGGAGCAGGTGATCGACCGCTTGCAGAGATAAGGTTGAACCGTGTGACGATACATGCTAATCCACTCGCCGGCTAGTCTTCCCTCAGCAGTTGTGTCCCGAAGAATGGAGGATTTACGAGTTGTAGACGTTAATACTACTAATAATTAAAAGGAGAAAAAGGGTTTATGATTGATGTTCCTCTGGATCCAGGACAGATTATATAGTTCAACTATTATGTAATCACTCAGTAAGGCTAAAACAGAACAAGAACAAACTGTACTAATTAAATCGTATAATCAATTCATTAGTTGGAAGCATGATGGAAATTCAGATACCTTATCCATACTATATTTGAAGATTATATAGTTCATTAAATTTAAACGATTGCATTTAACAAACAGAACACGAACAGAATTAAAATGTTTATAAACATAAAGGAAAACTAAACTTGCAAACTCGAAATTCGGACACGATATCAATACTAGACTCCAGAGTTCTCTGAACTTTGAGAAATGACTACCTAATACCGCCCAACCAAGATGAAATCATCATCGTCAAGAACTTGGACATCTTTTTTTCCTACAAAATTTTCCCGCCCTATTTCCTTGACCAGATTAACAAACTCTACCCTCTTCTTCAATGGAAGAGGTACATATGGTAACCTGAAAACTGGCCTCACAACCCCAAGTTGTGCGAGGGCCGTGTTAAGGCCAATGGGGTTAGGTTCTTGGAAGAGCCACTCGATTAGAGGTAAGAGCTTTGCATTAAGTGCAGTGTTTTTACCTCCGAACATGAGTTCTCGCATCAAAGCTGGAACCAGGTTGCTTGTAACAGAAATCACCCCGGTAGACCCGTGGCTCCACCTAGCGTCGTGACACTGATCATCATTCCCACTCCACACTACAATACCATTGCCAGTGTACTGCTCGATTCGTTCATTTCCAACACATTCTTTAATTCCAGCCAAGTTAGGAGATTCAGCTACACTGTTGATGATATGAGGTGGAATATCTTGGCCAGTTCGCGATGGTACATTGTATATGATGGTAGGTCCCATCGGCAGCACACTGTTGAAGTGGGAAATCAAGCCCTCCAGAGATGTTTTGCCATAGTAAGGATTGATGTGAAGGGCAGCATGCATTCCGACAGCAAAACCTTGTTCGGTGGCATGAATCGCTTCCCTGGTTGAGTTGCTTCCGGTGTTACCAATCACCTTAACCGATCCACCGAAACAGTTGACTGTATGACCTATAAGCATTATGTGTTCATCCCAGCTCATCAGCTGACCCTCACCAGTTGTGCCACCAACAATTACAGCTTCAGCACCGTTTTCAATTTGCATATTCACCAAGTCATCATATGCTTCAAGATCAAACCTTCCATCCGGTAGATACGGGGTTTTGATGGCTGTTATCAATCGAAGAGATTTTATATCTTCTGCTGACGTCCTGTAAATCAGAAGGCAGGTGAATCATCAACAGCAGCAATTCTTTCATATGAAACGTTCATTACCAACAGAAGAAAAAAAAACGTCTTCCTCAATTAGGAGACCAATAAATTAAACATTTACCAATGAAAATGCATACTGCACCACAATAATCATGGAACTAATATGTCATATGCATTCTACAAGCATTATACATTACAACTGTACAATAATCACAGATCAAAATCGAAATGTTCGGTTATTCTATCTTTTCACAAAACATTCATGCGACATTCAAGCACTCAATGCTAAGAGTTCAATTAACTAAACATATTGCTAAAGATATGAATAACAGAAACAATTCCCAGAGCATGCAAAGCAAATTCATAACAGAAGCAACAAGAAGCAACAGAACAGGGAACAAAGAGACATGAACACCGATACTTCGAAACAATATGCAACAATTATCACTGTAAATGAGCAACTATAGTAAACAAACAAGAAATTTTAACAATTTAAACCGCTATCAGATATCGGATCCTAGTACAAAGTTATTAGTTACCTGTTTTTAACCTCGAAACTACGCATTGGGAGATGAATATTTGGAATTACAGCTGCTTGTGGTGGTGTCCATTTTGCATTTCTCCTGAAACAGCAAACAAATAAGATCTTGAGCGGATCATACAATATCCAAATAGAGACTAACCTTGCTTCTGATTCATAAAGGCAACAAGAAAAGCAAAAATTATTTCAAACAAATAGTACAAAATACAAAGGCATAAACAGGCAACAAATTGATTAAAATATAGTTCTTGGAAGCATTGAAGAGTTTCCACTTAATACCCAAATCCGCCAACAAATGAATAATTTAACAGACTACTAAAAAAACAGAACAAAAGAAAACAATATGATGTATATAGAGCTTCAAAACCTCTTGTAATTATCGCAGAGATTAGGACGGGGAAAGAGGGGAGTAGATTCTCTCAAACGCACGCAATAGCTCTTCAAAATGGCCATCCTTCAATCAAATCAACAGCTAAACAGTATCCGATCAAACTTGGCCTGAACCGATATTCTAGATAACGCAAGATTTTGGCTCCAGTAACAGTCTATACTATTTTAACTTTGAAGTTGAAAATGTGTGAGAATCCGATGGTGGGTTAAAGTTTTTTTTCTCTCAATGAATGATGATGGTGATGATGGTTGAAAGGGTGGCGATAGACGTGGTGGAAATGGTTGTTGGGAGAAGGCTTTGGCAGACGGCGGAGCTCAGATGACAGTGACAGTTCTGATACATGACGTCAGAATCCGATGACGAGGTGGCGAGATGGTGGAGTGTGAGAGAGAGGCTAAGCGGTGGAGAAGAAGGGAAAGGGCCAGGTTTTTAGGGTTTTTGTTGTCGGCGTTGTTGCTCTCCACTTTCTTTCCTTATCCTCAATTTAAGCTTCAGGAGGGTCCATTTGGATACGTGGCGCCGTGCAATTAGTTTTGGGAAGACTAAAAATAGCTGTGCGTTAAATATTTAGATTTTTTTAATAATTTCAAGGAGGTTATAAAATATTATTTTAAATACTTATATATATATTTTTTATAAATAAATGTTTTGAATTTGTGTTTTTTAAGATGATTATTGTCCCTTTTAGTGGAATATTTGTTGGATTTAAATATTTATATTTTATTAAATAAAAATTTATTTATATTTTAAAAATAAATATTAAAATTTAAATTTATATAAAATAATATCATTTGATTAATTACGAGTCTCTTAAATGTTTAAATTTAAACACAATAATAATGGTGCGGCGAAATATAAAAAATATTAGAACATTAAGCTAAAAATAATAACATTATTATATATATATATATATATAATTAATGGTGTAAACTAATCTGTTATTATGTTTTTTATAATAGTTATTGTCTTTTTATTAAACTTATAAAAGATATTATGATTATAATGCACAATGATTCGACTATTTGAGAAAAGAAAGTAGGATTGAAATTAAAGTTAAAAAGTTAATTATCGATTACCCATTTTTTATTTAAATATATAGTGATTATAATAATAGTTAAGATAAATTACATATATGATAATTGAACAATCATAATTTTAGAATTTTAAATCTAATAATTGATTTTTATACATCAATCTTTTTTCAATATTTTCTTGTAAATTTAATAACAGTTATAATGATAGACAAGTTAATAATAATAGATATAATTGAAGCACTCCAAGTTTTAAGCTGTTGCTGACCATATTGCTAGGCACTATTAGCTTATGTTTGATATCCTGGAAATACAGTACTTCACTGATTCAGGCACCTTGTTACTTGAGCCCACATGCAAGTGCAACGTCCCGATGCTTTAACCTACCTCGATTCCAAATGACCAAACATTACTAAACAGACATAAGTGGTCAGGTCAATGCAACATGATTCTGTCTTTGGTATATATTCTAACAGAGTTCTTAAGTTGCTTCGATCATCTGCTAGACACGAAGGGAATGGGAAAAAACCCTGAAACTTATATGCATGGATTCCATTATGAGAAAGAGAGTTGGATGAGAAGGCTCAAATGTACAGGAGTCGGGAGGGTTCAATTAACAAACAGAAATAAAAAAGGGACAAGATGGAGAGGAATAAAAGGCTTTAGGTAATTTATAACAGAGGTTAATCAATTACTGGTAAGGTTATATTTGGGTCACTAAATTATTAAAAGTTATATTTCAATCACCTAATTATAGGTGATGTTATATTTGGATCATCAAAAATAAATTTCTATCATTGGACTACATTAAAAAAATACAATTTCTTAAGGGGTTAAAGAGTTACTTCTCCATTTTTAGGGACCAGTGTATGGCCATCTCTTCTAGCTTAGCCCCTACCATTCAAGTTAATGTGTTTACCTAGAACTGTAGTAGCTTCTAAATCTTTGTAATATGCAGGGATGGGTATGAACTCGAATTTGATCCGATTCGATCGGGTTATATATATATATATATATATATATATATATATATTTGTAGAAATTTAGTTTTGGGTCGGGTCAGATATTTTTCACCCTAAAACCGGGTCGGGTGACAAGTATGATTTTCGGGTTGGATGCGAGTGAACCAAAAATCTGACCCGACCCGTGTCTATCTCTAATAATATGTAGGGATCCATTGTGATATATTACTATAAAGACTAAGTTTTAATTGAAAATTATATTTAGATCAAATGCAAGTGTTGGGTTTTGGAAAAGAATATATTTTTATTAAAAATTTAGAGGGGTTAAATTGTCTATTATATATAATATTTTTAAATTTTATATATTATCATATCTTATAATCTAGTAATTTTGAACTAAAAATTAGATAATCTCATCGAAAAAATCAGTGATGGGGAAACTAATTCTACATCGAGAGTTTGAACAATACAAAATCTCTGTAAATACTCGTCGACTTTTCGAAGATACACATTACATTCGAAGAATGACGAGAAGGATGTTAACTAATCATAAAGAACCAGACAAAGATAAATGCCACTAGTTTTTATATAACATTGATAATGATTGAAGTGTAGTTCAAAGAATCAGGAGCAGGGTGTTAATTAATGATGAACAACCAGAATGGCATTGTCTCCAACACATTCGACATATATATGGTCCACTAAATTATTACATCCACCTTGTACAAAAGCTTCAGCCTTCTGGGTTGATCACTCAAGTAGACAGTTTCATTTTATATTACAACCTTGGACAGACAAAAACTTTGCAATATAAACGGAAGAATCACGACTAAATGGGTTTATTATATTCGATTTTGAGAAAAAGGTGTAAGAAATGAAGTATACAACACATAGATGCAAAAAAATTTCCACATTACCAAGTTCTAAATAGTTACTATAGGCTTTAAGAGCAAGGATTGATGCAAAATTTTAGTTAGGGGTGAATTTATAAAATTTTAAGTTCACGAAAATATATTTTTAATATAAAAAAATCTAAAGTATATATGAATTTTAAATTTTTAGGTATGATCGCCGTGCAGCTCCTCTTGGTCCATCCTTATTTAAGAGTGGTGATTATAAACTCAAACACTAAATAAAGATTAATATATATTAATACTAAGGTATATATAGGGTTATATTTTGATACACAAACTAGTGTAAAAAACTATATAACTCTTCGTATTCAAACTATAAAATCTAAATCCCTAACACTAAGATCCTAAAAACTAAATATAAATGTTAAACTCTAAATTCTGTGTTCAAAATTGACTCTCTCACCTAATAATGTCGTCACCAATATTCTCTCTTTGAGAGCAATATATCTTGTAATTGCATTAAACTCTTACCGATAGGATATTTTAAAACATAATTTTAAAAAGAAAATTAAACAAATAAATCCATCACAAAATCAAGAAATCTCCTCAATTTTTTATATAATATTTTTAGAAACATTAACTTACCTTCTTCCTTTACTACTGGTTCAGACACAAACTCTTTACTTGTATTGTATGGCATTGAATGACAGTTTTTTTTTTTTTCAGACAAGGTAAGAGCTGTGGACTTGTAACCCGGTACCCAATGTTCATAATTTGATACTATGACGAACCCTAACAAGTTATAAAAAAGAAAAGAAAAGAAAAACATAGTGAAAACTGAAAAAGGCAGCAAACCCTAAGCCAATCGTCAATCACCTTGTTTTCTTCAACTCATGACTTGCCATCTTTCTCCCCGACCAACCTTCAAACTGCCACTAAATTAGATGAACCATATGCACAGATATTCATACAATGTATACTACTTTATGTTCATATTTATCCTTACATCAAATTATAATGAAAACATAGTGGTAAAGTAGTTGTGTTTAGAGTGAAAGAAGGTAACTGATAAGTAAACAAGAATAAGTAAAATTTCTCTGAAACTGAAAAGCAATAAAAGTATATATTTTTATTTTAAATAAACCAATAACCCATCCATCTCTATGAATCCAGACCGTCTTTTTTAGAGGGATAACCCATCCATCTCTATGAATCCAGACCATCTTTTTTAGAGGGATAAAATATTACATAGTAGCATTTTTTAAGGATTTGGTCTTAAAAGTATCATGAACCCTAACAAAAAGGTTGTTTTTTTTCCTTTTTAATTGTCAGAAGAATAATTCTCAGGCAATTTGTAAAAGAAATGTAGAGAAATGACAGACATCTTTTGGTGTTTCTTCATCGTTAAGCTACTGTAATGAGTGACAATTGAAAAAGAGAGAAAAAGAAACTAGAGTTATAAACCCACCAAAGAGAAATCCATGAAATTTGTACATCCTTCTTCAAATTAAAGCCAGATGAATGGCATGATGATCAGATCAACACATTAAAAGCAACATCTTGTTAGAGAAGAAGAATGAAGGTGATGAAAAGGTCAAACAAACAAGACGAGTGACTGAAAAAAAAAAAAGGGAAACTTTTCTGTTTTGTTAATAAGAGGGACGACCTGTTCCCCAGTAGGCTTCAGCTGGTAATTGGACTGAGTTCATAAGATTTGGTGGCAATCCTTGGCTGAAAGAACCATTCGGATCTTGCAATAGTTGTTGCTGTTGCTGCAGTGGTTGCTGTTGTTGTTGTTCATTAGCCATACTTCCCGGTGAGTCTAATGGTCCACTTTCAGGAACCGGCGCTGCAGGTGGCTCCTCTTCTTCCAATGGAAGTCTTTCATACGCCGCATTACCAAAAGAAGCGGCCATAATCACCACTGGACCAGAGACAACAAGTGGACCCACCACGGTCCCTCCAACCACTTGTCCTTGACCGCCGGCTAAATATATGGTCAACCCTGACGCAGCTGGCGGTGCAGGAGGGGGTAAAAACGATCCGGAGAGTGATAATATTTCGAATCGTCCATGTAAAGTCACAACTGCACCAGGAGCTCCAGGTTGCCTCAAGGTCACATTCGTTACAGTCCCACTCCCACTCAAAATGCTAACCCCTCTTTGTCTTCGCCTAGCGAAAGTCGAAACGCTTTCCATAATATCACAGCCGTCGGCAATTTCCATAACGTGAGATCGGAGAGCATTGGCACTGTCTCGGGTTATAATAATCGGTGGTTTAGGCTTGTTCTTGGAACCCGCGGGTCTGCCTCGCGGTCTCCTCGTGATTTCACCTACAGCACCGGGGACCATAGCTAGTTCTTTGCCTTCACTATTGTCGGTACCGGCAGTGTCTCCGCCGCTGCCGCCCATGGTGGTGACTGTTTCTTCTCGATCTCGTTTCAGGCCACGGCTTTGCTCGTCCTCGGACCTTTGCTGTTGTTGGTGGTGCTGGTGGTGATGTTGAAACTGATGTTGCGGGTTTAGATGAAGATCTCTTGTAAGGAAAGGAGGGAGCGGGCGGCCATGAGCTGTTACTGGGTCCATTTGTTTTCTTCCCTTCAAAGTTCAAACCTGATTAAACAATTAGCTAACACATGCAAGAAAGAACCAGCTGATCAAATTCCAATGGAGAAAGATGAAAGAGACGATAATAGGGTTCTTGGTTTTTGGGTATCTTTGACTGATTGAGTAACTGCTGGTTTGAACAAAAAAGGGGAAGAAAAGAGGTTAGAAACATCTAGCTGCAGATTTTCAGCTGAATCAAGCCATGCTTGTTTTCTCCACTCTTCATATGAGTTCGAGATTGTTTGTTTTGTTAGATCCTTTTGGTTTCTATTCTATGAAGATCTGAGTTGTTGGTTGTTGGTTAAGAGGTTTGGGAGGAAATGAGAATGAACATTGTTAGGGTACAGGTAAGGAAACTTGGCAAAAAGAAAGAGAAAATGGTAGTTTTTTGGGGGGATTGAAATGTTTTATGCTTCGGCGAAGACAACAACATACGCATGGGCGGTGTGTGGGACCTCCTTTTCTCTCTCTACCCCAACAGTTCACACCATGAACCCAACAGCACCCCACGTTCTCCCCTTTTCCTCTTGCTTCTAAATGTCTCCAGATTTAAAAGCCTGCACTCCTTGATCATACTGTTCCTCATTCGTTCTCTCTCTCTCTACACTTTCTTCTCTTTGTTTCAGGTTGACCCAAAAGTTACCTACTTTCTATTACATGAAACAAGTTCGATGAAGATGACAGGACTAGTTCCAATTGTTTTGTTACCCTTCTATGTACGTAGTGTTTGTTCTTCGTAAGGTCTCTTTCATGGGATTTTTCTTTGTTTCATCATCCAAGCCCTAAACCTAACAGTTAAAAGGAAAGTTCATTTCTTCAGAATACAAGCACTGGTCAGGACAAGTTTCAAAGCTGGTTTCATAAATAACCTTTGTCTGCTTGATTACTTGCTGATATAGGAAAGAAAACGCCTGCGATGTTTCTTTAGTACTGTCTGTACTGCGTTCGAAAAGTACTATGAAAGACGAGATTATAATTTATATGCGTTTGAAACTGAAAACTGAAGAGATGTAAGATTTGTGGTTGGAAACGGGAAGAAGGTGAGCTATCTAGCGTTACGAAATGTGGGTTTTAATTGCTTTGCATGGTGTTATTGAGAGGAGTGATTTGCAGGTAGAGACTAGAGAGCTAACATTCCAGTCAAAAGAAACGTAGGACGAGGGAGGAGATTGGTAAGAATAATATTTAGGCTAAATAGTTCTAATTCAGATTTTAAATTAAATTTAAATATATAATTAAATCTGAAAGAATAACTCAGTTTTTCTAGTTATTTATTAAAATTTTAATAAATATGAAGATATTCGAAGGAAACTAAAATATGAAAAATATTTGTTGAATTGTAAACGTAAATTTAGTTTAGATAAATATGAAGATTTATGATTTAAATGTTTAAGTTTTAGTATTTTTTTTAAAAAAAAGTTTGATTTTATTGACGCAAAAATTATACATGTGAGTTATTTTTATATATTTCATTAAAAAAATTCTAATCTTAATTGAAATAAAAGAGTATTTATGAAGATAAGAAAAAAAAAACATTAAAAGAGATTGACATACATAAACTTACAAAATATCAAACCTCAACCACCACTTAAAGTACTCTCGCAATGAGTAAGCACCAGCAAACAACGGAATCTCATAAAAAACTCGATTAATTTCATCAAATAATCTGTAACTTTATTCGTCTCATAGAAAATATACATAATTTGAATAGTCCAATCATGTTAAAAAAATTCTTGTATATGATAAACTAAAGTTGAAAATGTCACACTATTCACATTGTGTTTTTAAAGGTTAAAATTTTAGTTTAAAATTTATAGTTTAGATTTTAATATTTTGAATATAATGTTTACGGTGAGAATTTAAGATATGAATTTAAAGGTTTATAGATTTAGATTTTAAAGGTAAAAGATATTTTTGTAAAAAAAATATTATCTGTACATTAAATATTAATCTATAATATATTACCACATGTTTAAAATATATATATATTAATAATTTTAAGATAATGTATATATTTTACTTAATACTTTGACACGTTATGGTTAAAACTATCTAAACTCAAGTGTCATAGTATGAATATCATCATTTTTTTCAATAAGAACACTTGTAAAAAATATAATTTTTTTGTCTTTTTCAGTATCGTTGTTTATATCTTATATTAAAAAATTAAATTTAAAATTATAATTTAAATTTAAAAATTATAAATAAAATATATATTTTAAAATTTATAATATAATATTTTAATTTAAATTAAAAAAAACACATCTAAATAACCTCGAGAAATGTCTAGTTTTTTTGACGGAATATGGTCAGAATAATGTTGCATGTGGGTCCTGGGAAATTGGGATGTGGCCCACAAATGAGCAAAAAAGGTTGAGCCTAGTCAGTGCGTGTCGTAAGGGGGACTCACGTTTCTAGGACTGAATCGATTGTTGATATCTAGTAATCTGTCTACCTGTCTTCTTCTCTCCTCTTGGCCTGAGCCTGAGCCTGACCTGGTCTGGCATGGACAGGAACCACTGCCTTTGTCTACAATTTTTGATGTACATGTTTATATTGGGGGGGGGGGGGGGGGGGGGGGTCCATTTGATTGATAATTATGAACGCTTGAGAGCTTGGAAGAACCCTAAATGCCAAAATCAAAATTCTTTACAAATTTTGATTCAATTCCTTATTTGGTAAGTTCTCACATCTAGTTTTCTTTTGGTAACAGTTTTGTTAAGATTAGAACATATGACAGTAAATGTAGTTACGAGTCTCAGAATTGATTCGGTATAATCTCTATTGTATTTGATATTTTTTATTATATATAATATAGGGGTGTTTATTATCGAGCATCCAATTTTTGAGTACTCAAAATATTAGAAATCCGATTTATCCGGGTATTTATTTTGTTGACTCGTGTCCTGATCCGTTATATTTGGGTATCTAGAAAATCAGGTATCGAGTACCTGTTTCATAATTTTTTTAATTTTAAAATTTCAAAATTTCATATATTAAATATAAAAAAAATAAACTTAAAATTTAAACATAAAAAATAGGGATTTAACTTTAATTATGGGATAAAAATATTAAGAAATGTAAAATAAAAATATAATTTTAAATATAAAAAATATATATTAAAAATTGTTAGGTTGAATCAGGTACCTGGTAAGAGAGTTAGAATTATTTTTCTTATTAAAATCTCAAGGTCAGATCAGGATCGAGTTATTGTTTTTATTTTGTTAGATTGGGTCAGATTAGAATAAAATTTTTTAGGATTAGGTCGAGTCGGGATCAGGGTGAATGTTTTAACTTTTGGTCGGGTTGAGAGGTCAAAAACCCACCTCGAGCCACATTGTTGTCATCCCTATATATATTATGTGTTATATTTTAATACACAAACTATGTAAAAAAATTACATAATCTTTCAGATTTAATCTATAAAATTTAAAACCTAAATTTTTAACCTTTACACCCTAAAACCTAAATCTTCAACCTTAAATCTCAAACTTTAAATTTAAAACCAAAGAGGTTAAGTCTTCAACGCACTTAAAGACATAGTCGTCCCTTTAGAAACAAGAAATAAAACAACACAAATCAAAAGCCTATGACATTGCTAGAGTTTTTGTTCCGAACGCAAACACTAATACTTTCATCTTACCGCTTTAAACATTATTTTAATCAAAACCCTTTTTATTAAACCAACCAAACCCCTCTTATCTTTGTCCTAATTAACAATTAAATACTTAAGTTAAAGCTATTCCATCTCCAAGTGGACCACCTCAACCAGAAAAAGAACAAAATGAATGGTGCCCTCACAACTACATGTGAGGAGCAGCTTATTGTTTCGAATCTAGCATCTGCGTTGGCATGTTCTCGCAGGGAATTCAAATACTATTATTGTAATAATATCCGTTATATAACAATAATATAAAAATATTAATTTATAATAATCACAATAACATTTATTATATTTATAATCACGACTGTAATTTAAATTTCTAATTTTCATTCTCATAGAAATTATACTCTTTTAATAGTGTTAATTAACTTTTTTATGTCTTCCATGGGAATTAAGAGCTTATTGTTAGGGTGTTTATTTTTAGATACCCGGATTCTGATATCTAAAATTCGAGTATTGAAGTGTCAACTCGTAATCCAATTCATAAAAATTAAATACTTTTAAGTCGAGTACCTGTAAAATTTAAAAATCGATTAATTCATATAATAAGATATCTTTTTTTTTAAAAAGTAAATTAAAAATAAAATAAAATCTATTTCGAAGAAGTTTGCATTCATTATAAATTAAATTTTAAAAATATATACTTTATCACAATATTAATAAAAAACAAATTTAATTCGAAGAACCGACCGGGTTTTAAATTTTAAGTAAAATAACAAAAATAACATTAAAAATAATAATTAAATTAAGTATCGGATAATCAAATATCTAACAAATAGTTATTTTGTGACTCAAGTTTAATTTTAATGTCAAACAAATAACATGTCGAATATTCGACTTAAAAGATTAAATATTTTTAAAAGTAATACCCAATAATTTTATATAAAATATATAGATTATTAATCAAATTAATCGGAATGAATATTTTTAAACACCTTTACTAATCGCTGATTAATGGAGCACCGATTAAACATCCGACCAAACTGATGTTTTCCATGTGATTTGATAGTGAGTGTTTTGTATTTATTATTCACTAATATTGCATTAATGTCAACGTTGGTTCGGCTCGATCCACGTTCATGTCATAATCTTGAAATTGGAATAAGATTCTTTTACAAAAGTAAGTACACTAGAATCTTTAGAAATTAATTTCTTTTAAAATAATATTTTTTTTATTGATTTGAGATTAAAATCTAAGTTAATAAAATAATATTTTTACACGATTCTTATGTAAATTTATAAATTGGTCTTGAGTGTAATTTCATGTAATGGGATAATACAATTTTGTCCTTTTAATATTTTAATGAATTTTGTATTTAGAGAGATATGTATTATATTTAATTACTCAAATTATATACGAGTATCATTCAATTATTCAATACAATGTATATGTTTAATTCATGAAGAATACTGTAAGTTCATTGAATCGGAACAAAATTCTCTAATATCGATTAATTAATATATTTTATAATTAATAAAATTATATGGTCCCGACGTTATTAATTTATAGAAATTTTATTATATTTGGTTTAATTAAAATCCTACAAATCCTTGTGAATATTTATCCTAATTCTAATTTAACTCATTGAGGTTTATTTTCATTTTTTAATTATGTATATTTTTTAGGTTATTAATAATATATAGATTTGAAACACACACAAAATGTTATAGAATCAATTAAGTTATAATTTTAGTGATTAGATTCGAATAACATTATATGTTAGGTGTGTGTAAAATTTATTTAAGATTAAAAACGTAATAAACACTATCAAGAGATCAACTATTTAATTAATATAAGAATAATATATATAATTTACCAAATATATATATACCTAATTTACCAAAATAATATACCCAAACATATATGTCTGTCTTCCGTAATAATGTAATAAAACATTATCCATCTAGAAATCAACTATTTTGTACGGGAATGAAGTACAAGAGATTGCCTTATAAGTTCCCACATAAACTATTTTTATCAACTATTTTTATCAATATATTTGATATCATGTTACCTTGTATATTATATATAAAAAAATAATCGAATTAAAAAAAATATTGATTAAATTATGTTGATGTGATAATTTGATATATTTTATTACTTACGATAAATTATTTTAACTTACGTATCACCAAAAAATTAACTTAAAACTTTATGAGACATAAAAATATAAATCAAAATCACCGTCATAGTCTAATTAACAAGACATTAATTTAAAATAAAAAAATGGAGTGGGTTAGAATCTAATTAGTTTCAATTTTGAAATTGAAAGAACCTAAAAATGAGAAATTATATCATGGGTAAGTCTCATCACGTCATTCATGGGATCGACCAATGATAATCATCCACCTCATTATTTTTTAATTTTTAAAGTGAAGATTCACTTGGAAAAAAAAATATGACATGGAAAAGTTGATGAAGTGGGTAGTTATCATTGGTCGATCCCATGAACACGTGGTGGGACTGACCATGATATAATTTTTCCTAAAAATGACAAGTTAAAACCTAATTTGTTTTGTTCCAAAAAGTAATAGAACCTAGAAACAATTGTACCCCAAAAATGGGGGTTAAGATATAATTCACCTATTTTCAAATTTAAGGGACAAAAAAAATTCCATTTGAAAAATTATTATATGATCTCGATTTATCACGTCATTTATAATTGTATTCAATAAAATTCATCTATTTAATGATATGTAGAAAAAAGGTAACGATTCACCTTAGAAAAAAAAGAAAAGAGGTGAAGATTCACTTTAAAAACATGACAGAAAATTATTATTAGATGAGACGAATGATGTAGTGAGCCGACCTAGAGATGAGCAAAACTCGACTCGATTCGAAAAACCAAAATTTTCAACTCGAATCAAGTTAAAAAAACTCAAGTAGTTCTAACTTAATTCGAAATTACATAAACTCAATTTAACTAAAAAATTCAAATAAAAACTAAATTATAAAATAAAAAATTAAATAACTCAAAAAACTTAAATTTTTTAATAATGAACGTTTTATACAAAACACGTGGGCCAGAGTCAACAGACTCTTATTTTATAGCCCAATGGACCGACATATTGGTACAGATCAAAACCAATCTGTTATCCAAAATTGGGCGGCCTTAACCTGAAATAAAGGTGCAACCACTTCAAAATGTTCAACAAACTTCAACATCCAAAAGATTAAGAGAATTTAATTTGTAAAACTTTAAAATTAAAAGGATCGGAAAATAATTAAACCCAAAGTTTTAAAACGTAATTAGTCTCCCACGATGCACATAGTTCTGTTAACTAAAAAATTAGTTAATATACCATAAACATGTATTAACATTTTTAAAAATATATTTAATTTTATTTTAAATATTAAAATTTAAATTTAAACCTAAAATCTTAAACTAAATTACGAAGTTTATATTACACCCACTTACGAAAGTGCAAATTATTTCCCGTAAGAAAAATACTGTGATAAATGATATTTTTTTTTATAATGATAAATGATAAATTAAGCAAAAGAGTTAGTGTGCTTAAGTGCCAAGCACATGCAGCATTAGACAAATGATGATGGTAGGACCCATTGCCCCAAACACTTGTCGTAATTAAGATTCCTGTAATGTAAATTCATGGAAAAGGAAGGAAAATATATACTTTCCTAAAAAAAACCAGAAAAAAAGGGGAAGGAAAACAAGACCACCTTTGATTCCCCCGCCGGGTCAGAAAAAAATATGGCACAGGGACAGGGTCACCTTTCTGCTCCCGACGCCGGCAAACAAAGAAACTATAATATGAATTTTAGGGTTTAATTATAATTAGGAAAGTTGTTTTATTTTCTCCTTGATTATGTCACAGATACGTTAAGCGGACATGGCTAATAAATTACAGACAACAGAACTGAAGGGTCAACTCATTAGATTTTCAGACAAATTATAAAAAGGTTGTTCTACACAGTCATGGAATATATATAAAAAGAAAGAATTTTTAGTATCCGGAGAATATTCAAAGATGCAGCATTTCTTTGACTATTCTCCATGCTTTGTAGGGTTCATCATGGATCGAAATTCTTTGAAATCCACAAATCCATCGCCGTCCTTATCAACACCTCTAATCATGCGTTTACACTGTTGAAGGTTACACTTGTTGAATCCAAGGCTGTTCAACACGTTACGCAACTCTTTAGCAGAGATTAAACCGTTTCTATCACGGTCGAAGATGAGAAAAGCATCCATTAGATAGTCTTCTCCGCCGTTAATCGCTTCGTCGGCGGTGGTGTCGTTGACAACTGCATGCATGAACTCGTCCAAATCGATGTAACCGTCGCCGTTAAAATCCATTTCTCTGATCATTCCTTCGGCTGTTTTGGAGGCTGTGGATTTCTCATGCCCGAGGCATAAAAGCAATTCTCTGAGCTCTAATGGAGATATCTTTCCATCACCATTTGCGTCGATCACTTTGAAGACTTGTTTGAACTGACCTGATATCTCCATGGCGGCGAAAGACGGTGTTTTCAGATCGAAACTCAACGCCAGCTTGTGATGGTTTGAACTTGATCTTCTCTTGCACCGGTTGACATTAAAGAACAGTTGAGCTCTCTTAGACAGAGAGACCCAACAGATTTTGCAAGAACTTAGCATTTGGTTAGGTACTTGTCGTGCTAGGAGTAGTTAGTGGTATATTGGAAAGCTGAAACCTGAAAGTTATGGTTCTTTTCAAGAAACTTGGTGTTTTGTCAACATGTAATAATTTTATGGGGACGATAACTTCATTAAAAGACGAAACAACCCCTTTTGAGAAAGGATAATTTCCCTTGTTTTCAGCTTTGTGAATGGTATCGAGAGAGGGGTAGTACTGGAGAATCAAGTAACGTAGTGTTGATCAAGTCTTGTGTGGTGGATGCCAGCTGAATTGCTATAAAACAATCAACGACGGAGTGGTCGGCACATTTCTTTTTCAACTACCCTTGTAGGTTGTGTTTGTTTTTTAAGATGTCGCGGCGGCCGCGGCATTGCCTTGTGTTCAACATTCTGGCCTTCTTATCCGACACTTCACCATATCTCCAATCTCATTTGGGAGTCTGATGTTTTCCTCCATTAAGTCAACCCCTTGTTTTCTTTTGTTCAAACTTCAAACTATGGGTATGATATAAATCATGGTTTTAGTCAGGGAAGAGGATAAAGTATATGATAACCACACACCCTAAGTACTCTGATGCGGGAAAGTTGACCTGAAGAGGAATTATGGTTGCAGCCAGGGCGGTAAATAAAATCGGATACATCGTGAGTTACTCGAGTTTAATTCGATTAAAGTTTTATTGAAGTTTAATTCGATTGAATTCGACTCAAGCTCGAACCCGACTCGAGTTCTTAACGAGTTGAGCTACTTGATAACTGACATGAAAAGCTTATAAATTACTCGAAAACATGATATACTATTTTTTTTTTAACTTTTATAATTTAGAATATAAATTCCTGAACTTAGGACCATAAAATATAAATTCTGAACTCTAAACATAACAAATTAAACATCTAAACCCTAAATTAACACCCTATTCCTTAAAATTAACAAGTTTGAGTTTATATAACTTATGTATCAATATTTTTTTCCGGCGGAGTTTTAAATGAGACATGATAGATAACAAATTATTTAAGTCTAACACGATCAAAAAACGGTTAAACACTTGACTTAATTGGACTCGAATCAAACTCGAATTTGACTCGAGTTCTTAACGAACCAAGTTGAGCTTAGGTTTTTCAAGCTTGTTAAAAATTACTTAAGCTCGAACTTGACTCGATATCTTAATAGTCGAATCAAGTTTAACACTACGCGAGCTCGACTCAATTCATTTACACACTTAATTGCAGTTGCTTGCAAATCTCATGGTCAAAGATTTAAATTACGGTTGAGGTCATATTTTCGATTACAATATTTTATCACAATTACAAACAATAACAAATAAATTATAGTTATTATAGACAGTTAATTTTACAATTATAATTTTAGACAGTATCAGAACTTTAATAACTGTCTAAATAATAATCATAAATCTAAATTTAAATCCATAATCATCGTATTCAAACTATGAGCAACTGCGTTTCATTTTAATTATAATGAATATCGATGATGAATATCACTAATAATTTGTTATCGGCATTTAAATCTCTAATGATTATAAAGAATTTAAAATTTTTTGGGTGCAGTTGCACCCGCAGTACCCTTAAATTTATCTCTGTTAATATTAGTTAAATATCTTAATTGATTTAATTTATTAGTTTAAAAATTTAATTCAATAATAAATTTAGAGGTTTAATTATTTTTTTATACTCTTTAAGCTATTTATTTTTGTTAAAATCTTTTAGTTATAATTATTATTTTTGAATAGAGATTGTTAGTCTTATTGAATGAGAAAATATCTTAAACTAAAATTAGAGTTTATAATTAATATCATAAATAAGATATATAATTTGAATATATATATTTTTAAAATTAATCATTTTACATCATACATTTATTATACATAAAAAATAAAAAGTTCATCTAAAAGATTTGAACGAAAAATATATACGAAGAAATTTAACCATATCAACAAACAAACCATAAAAAATATTAAATTATTAAAATATCATCGAGAATCGCAAATTAAAACCAAGTGTCGTAAGAAATTATTCATAAATATAAAAATATATATCTAAATTTAATTCAAAGACCTAGAGTAAAAATAATAAACGACATTACAAATAGATGCCATCTAATTAATAATGATATCATTAAATTCAACCTTAAAAATAAAATAAAATAAAAATATAAAACAATAAAAAAATGTCAAAAAAAAAGTCATAAACGTGTAATATATATATATATATATATATATATACCATAAACGTAAAATTATTTTAATTAAAAATTATAAAAAGAAATTAAAAAAATTGACAGTAGGCGACCAACAACATTATATATTAATAACTTTTGTTTATTTTTATTTTATTTTTTTACATAATAATTAATGTTCAACTTATTAATTAACCAACTTAAAACAAATGATATAAATATCTATTATGGATATAAATTTAAGATTTAAACCCTAAATATGGTTTAATATAATCTAATGCTTACTTAAAAACTTTAAATTATATTCATGGAACATTTGGGCTTTAGCCAATAGCCCATCCCTCTACAATCGGTTCTTTCAAAGCAAAAAAATTCTCAAATCCATTGAAGCAGCTTCATTTCATCTCAATTCCAGACATTTTCTTCACAATTCTCTCTATTTTGGTTGTAACAATGGCTGCCTCTGCTTGTAATATACCTTATTGTTCCTCATTCATCAACAAGCAATTTCAACCTAAATCCTGGGGAAATGGAAACCCATTATTATCCACAAAACAAGCACCAAAACCCATTTCTTATAAACTCAGTAAACACCCACAATTTGCCTTCACAAGTGCAGAAGAAAGAGGGTTAAACGTAACAGATGAAGAAAAAAGAAGGTTTAAGTGGGTTGAGATTGATTCAGACATTACAGAAGAGCAGAAACATGCGATCGATAAACTCCCGGTTAAAATGACAAAGCGAAATAAAGCTTTGATGAAACAGATTATTTGTTTTTGTCCGGGAAAAAGGAGTTTGAAAGATTTGTTGGGTGCTTGGGTTAAAATTATGAAACCCAGAAGATCTGACTGGCTTGCGGTTCTTAAAGAATTGAAGATAATGGAACACCCTCTTTATTTCGAGGTTTGGTTGACTGTTTCTCTCAATTTCATTGTATTTTACTTAAACTGAGAATAAATTGCTTGAAGTTCGTTTGATGAATTGTATAATGTTAGAAAACTGTAGTTTTTTTTTTCTGTAATTTCCAAGTTCCAACTCCATTATACATGACATAATTCTGAAATGGGAAGGCTGTACTTGTGCCTTCGGCCTTACTAGTTCATCAGTAGGGAATATGGAGAATGGGGCATTGGGGGTGTACTCTATGGTGCCAGGACTCTCCATTTGGTGTCCGACATCCTGAACTCCGAGTAACATAGTGTGTATTTGCAGGTGTAATGTTTCAATGCATGTATGATTTGTTGACTGGAATGACGTCTCTTGCATATACAGCACTGATCAATATCAATGAGGACTAGTTATTAGCTTTTATTTGTTGATTAACCTAACATATTGGTTGTGTACGTCGTAACGTGGGTGCATTCGACCTTTTTAAAGTTTTTCGTTTATTTGAATGGTCTTTGGAGGGCATATCCCATACTTGTATTAGAAAATGGACATATGTGATTAATGGTAAATGAATGGTTGGAGCAACATAAGTATATATTCTGCGGGTAACATGTCTGGTTCTGAATTCAAAACTCAGCTGCACCATGGCTATTAGGGAAAGAAAATGGCGTTTGCTTCATGTCTTATTGTTCTTTTTCTAGGTGGCAGAAATTGTGCTACTTGAAGAAACTTTTGAAGCCAATATTCGTGATTACACTAAGATAATCCATGGTTATGGAAAGCAAAACCGGCTTCGAGAAGCTGAAAATATTCTTGCTGCCATGAGGAGAAGAGGTTTCGTTTGTGATCAGGTAATTCTAACCACCATGGTTCACATGTACAGCAAGGCTGGAAATCTTAAGTTAGCTGAAGATACCTTTGAAGAGATTAAGCTGCTTGGCCAACAACTTGATAAAAGATCATATGGCTCTATGATTATGGCTTATATCCGAGCTGGAATGCCTGAACGAGGAGAGGGCTTGCTTAGAGAAATGGATAATGAAGAAATCTATGCTGGAAGTGAAGTTTACAAGGCCCTGTTGAGAGCCTACTCCATGAATGGTGATGCCAAAGGTGCACAAAGAGTGTTTGGTGCTCTTCAGATTGCCGGTATCTCTCCCGATGCTAAACTCTGCGGACTCCTGATAAACGCCTATCAAATGGCGGGTCAAAGTGAAGAGGCACGTATCGCCTTTGAAAACATGAGGAGAGCCGGTCTCGAGCCTAGCGACAAATGCATAGCACTGGTGTTGTCTGCTTATGAAAAAAAGAACAAGCTTAATACGGCCCTGGATTTTCTCATGGATTTGGAGAGAGATGGAGTTGTAGTTGGAAAAGAAGCTTCTGCTATCCTGGCTCAATGGTTTAAAAAGCTCGGGGTAGTCGAACAGGTTGAACAAGTCCTGAGAGAATTTGCTGGCAAATAAAACCCATGCCAAAGTTCCACAAGATGCATTAGTGTAAAATATTCATCTTTAGTTTCTCTTTCACCATCAGTTTACAGAACCAATAAAGATTGAATCAGTATCTCATGTTACAGTACCCTGTAAATGTATATTCATCTTAGCTGATCCTGAAAATCTTACTAACCCTTGGGCTTCGGCATCTTTTCACTGTGATTGTCCTTTGCCTTAGTTTTTTCCCGACAAGTGTTGTTTTATTATTCAAAGCAGCAGCAAAAACTGCTACAAATCACCTATAAGTATCTTTGGTAGCCACCTCTTTAGAAAATTTCTCAATCTGCACAAAGATTTCTATGCTTTTAATACATACCAACAAATCTTGTAGATGTACCTCCCAAATTCCTATGGTTCTTTCTTTTCTTCCGATCTAACATTCCCGTACACTGCACAAATTGAAGGGGATACGATGACATGACAACATTCCGAATAGGCACGTGGACATGTGTTATCTGGATCCTCAGGAGCTATGTGAATTTGGTAGAACCAGAATATCCATCCAAGCAGTAATAATGGTATATATATACTTGTTAATCGTTGGAGCATTTGGCCTATGAATGATAGTGGTAATGGTTCTTCCTGGATGCATTGTTGAGTTCACGTAATAAATGCAAAATCTCCATCTGTTATCATGAAAGGCCCGAGAGATTACAACTTTTTTCTATATAAGGATTCGAACTTATATAAGATGGGACAAGATGAGTATCTTTAACTACTAGACCAATCAGTGGATCTCCTTAATGCTTTTATTTTGGATAAATACTTGATCTACCGATGAGTTATATCACCACACTTATCTTTTTAAGAGGATTTATATTCTTAGCTGAATAAATAGAGTTAGACATAACATTTACAGATGCTCTTAGGTCAAGCATGACTGTCAATCTCAACACTGATGATTTGGCAAAGAATGATGAACATACATGAATCTTTGTACTCGGAATCTAAAATTCTAAACTTAAACATTTTAAATCCCGAAAATGATAGTTGCTTTAAGGTTTTAAGTTTAAATTTTTGAGTTTTGGGTTTAAAAATTTTAGGGTTTAAGATTTTAAGATTTTTTTAAATTGATTAAAATTGATATTTGATTCAATTATTTGAAAAACGTTGGAACATAGGAGGTCTTTGTCTATTTTTCTTCACATTCGCGATTTAGTAGAAGGAGCATGGAACACACATTTTCAACACATTGGTCTAGTTTGTAATAAAGTGGCTGATTACTTTATCAATTTAGGTTTTTCTTTGGATTTTAAAGTTAAGATTTTGGGCTTTCCTTCGAGTGGGTTATGAATCTTTTCCATAAGAATGATTATAAAATTTAAATCACATTTTTTTTCTTGTTTATTGAATTTATTCAATAATGTGTTTGGTTAACTAGGTATTGTAGTGTATATTTTTTTCCTTCCATATAGGTTTAAAGAGATTTTTAACAAGACACCTTATAATCTATTTTGTGTATGATTTATTTTAATATAATCATCTCTCCATCAAAATTTTCGCATATATATATATATATATATAACAATCAATTAATTTAATAAAATAAAGTGTTAAGCCTTTGTTCGCTAATATTGGAGCTAAAATACATTTTTTCTGTATCATTAAACCTATTAGATATTGATTGTTTTAGTTGTTTTTTTAATTTTTGACTATAAAATTTTAAAATAATTTAATTAAAAAGATTTCTAAAATATACATTTAGAAACTAATTGATTGAAAATTTTAAAAATTATTTTTTAATATTTTTATCAAATTAAATTTTAAATAATAAAAATAACTAAAAGTACTTAAAATTTTAAAAGAAGTATTAAAGTAGGGGCCATGCATGTCCTTAAGCAGCGCTGGATGCTGGAGCCGTCTCCGACAGTGTTTTCAACAAAGGTGATGAGTCCTAAGTCTTCTCAGTGCTCCGAGTCAAAAATATTAGAAATATTTGTGGTTAATAAAATCAAGCATGTGCGATAATAACACGTGGCAGTCTTCAGACAGAGCATACCTCGGACAAGGTTAAACTTTACGCGATACAACCAACTTAGATCGGGATTGTATTGGATTCTCTTGTATAAGATAAATAAAACTCGATTTGATTTAAAAAAATTAATTATTTTAATTTAATTTAAGAAGAAAATAATTAATTTATTTAAATTTGATTAAAAATTATATAAATTTAATTTATTAAAAAATATTAAATAAAATTTAAATTATAAAATAAAAATATTAAAACTTGAATTATTCAAAAAATTTAGTAATAATAAATTAATTTTTAAGTTTATATCAAGTTTTTTAATTTTTTATGATATATATCGATATAAAAATATAAAAAAATATATATAAATATATAAAAAATATGATAAAGTATATGTACATGTCTTATATAATTAAAAGAATTATTTGAATTAAAATTAAATTATACTATAATATGATAAATAATTATAAATAAATTTATATATAAGTTTAAAAAATCGATTTAACTTTAATTTAATTTAAATTCTATAAATTTAACTCAAATAAAAAACAAATAAAATTTAATTTATAAAATATAATATTTTAACAAATAATTTATTTTTTTAATTTAACTCGACTTAATCTAACGCTCGTCCTCTTATCGGGCATAAATGATCTCGGATCTCCGTACCGCTTAAAATACCACCCACCCAGATTATACCAGATCTGACAGCCAGTTGCGTGCCACACTATCCAATCATATTCTACCGTTACATAAACGCCACTCACCCGCAGGTGAAGACCCAAACCCTCAATCACCAACGCTCATTATTACCAAGAAGAAAATCAGATAAACGCCAACCAATCAGTAATAAGAGAAACAACCCGGTTTATTGTACCCCATCGGATCAGACCATAATCCGGTCCTCTTTTTGTATATTTAAATTTCCGGACCGCTAAAGGGTGGCATAACCGTGAATAAGACAACAAGCCAAGGGCATAATCTACGATGTTCAAATTCTTAATTTGACAAACAAGACAAAAAGCTGGTCAGCGGCAATAAAATGGTCGGCCCTTCAACGCTAACTTTGCAGCTTTGAATGGAGGACACACCACACACAATAATAATAATAATATATTTTAGTAGAATAAAATTGCTATTTTGCCCCATTTTTTTGACCAAATTACTGTTTCACCCCATATTAATTAAATCTTCAAATTCAATTTCCCCCGAACGGACGTGAAATTCCTTATGAACCATAATTTTATTTATTGGGTTTATCAATTTTACCTACTAATTAATAATCATTTAAAACCTTATTAAAATATTTGTATTAGTTTTTACTTTGTTCCGACCAGGAATTCAGAAAAACAGTTTCACAGCAAATTAAGATTTCCTTTTTTCTGTTTGGTTGGCTAGAAAATGATTTTCAATGTACTTTGCTTCAGTTCTGGAAAAATGTGAACATATCCATGAGATGAACTGTGTCAGTGAAGAGTTCTCTGGGATGTATTTATAAGTTACAGGTAATGATATCTCTACATGTAAAAGGAAAACTCTTGCTTTAATGATTTGCTCTTTTCTTTCTAAGAGATGAAATTGAATGCTTGAAAAGATACGAAAAAAATTCTTAGGTTGATTATGTAGTTTTTTTTCACTGCAAATTTTCATACTTTTTAGTTATTTTTTCTTCTTTTTCTGGTATGTGTTAAGGGACTGATCTGTGAACTAAACAAAAAAGTTGAGCTTTGAGTATTAGAAGTCTCACTTGTATCTTTGCAGGCTCTTTATTTATTTTTTCTTCTTTTTGATGATCTTTATATTTAGAAGTTTCTAGCTCCCCTTTTTTCAGAATTTTGTATAATCTCCTCTGGATTTATATTGTTTTTTTGGTTTATGATTTTCTGTTTTGTAGGTGTTTTGGCCTTGAATCTGCAAGCTTTGATATAGTTATAGTGCATAGTTTTGGTTTGCTATATATGCATGGAAACAAATTCAGGTGTTACAGTCATAGGAGCAGAAGCTCCATCCGTTTATCATATGGCACCAAGGACTGCAAATGCTGATCAAATTGGCGGTGGGTTAATGGCAGCTGATGTTCCACCTGTTAGTGTAGGATTAACTGGTAGTACAGAGAAGAAGAAGAGAGGTAGGCCTAGGAAATATGGACCAGATGGGACTATGGCAAGGGCATTGTCGCCTATGCCTATTTCCTCATCTGTTCCTCCCATCGCGGGTGAGTTTCAGAGTGGAGGAAAGCCGGGGAGAGGCCTATACAGTGGTAATCAGATTAAGCATCACAAGGGAATGGATATGGAGAAATTAGGTAATGAAGTTTTAGCAAGTTGTTTGTGGTTTCGAGTTTTGCCATGTTCTAGATTTGCTAATGTTTCTAGTTTCTGTTTCTTCATGGCATGCCTCATACTAGAGTTGGCTGGCACTTCTGTCGGAACAAATTTTGTGCCGCATATCATCACCGTCAATCCTGGCGAGGTATGTTCTGAGACGGGGAACATATAGTTTTGTTAATTATCTAAGCAAACAATATTATGATATGGGTATCAAGGAAGGTTTCTTTTAACTTATCAGTGAATCTAAATTCTTTTTGATTCTGTCTTGTCTTTAAGGATGTAACAATGAAGGTGATATCATTTTCTCAACAAGGATCAAGAGCCATTTGCATTCTATCCGCTACCGGAGTAATCTCAAATGTTACACTTCGTCAGCCTAATTCTTCCGGTGGCACGCTTACGTACGAGGTTAGGCTAATCAGAAATTACCATAACATTCCAGAATAGGTCCAGTTTCCGGGACATGAAATCTAGGTTTGTTACATGATATGCTCGTAACTCGTACGGATGGCAAACGATTGTAGAAGACAGGACTTCAGTTTGTAGGATTTGTCTTAGTAACCAAGTGTTCTTCTACTTAAAACTAGGATTCTAATCCTCAAAAGAAACACTTATCTGTCCAATCTTCTTGTAGGGTCGATTTGAGATACTGTCCTTGTCTGGTTCCTTCATGCCTACGGAAACTCAAGGAACTAGAAGTCGTTCTGGTGGGATGAGCGTCTCATTGGCTAGCCCTGACGGACGTGTTGTAGGCGGAGGCGTTGCTGGCCTTCTAGTAGCTGCTAGTCCTGTACAGGTTAGCCTACTAACATTTCCTGAATTGCTCTTTTGCCATTCTAACATTTCCTGCATCTCGGTGGTGAATGCGTAGCTAATCTTTCATTGAATCATCAGGTTGTCGTGGGCAGTTTTTTACCGGGCAACCGGAACGACCAAAAGTCCAAGAAGCAGAGAAACAAGTCCATTGCAGATGCTGCTGCACCGAACCCGAACATGGTCGAGAAACCTGCATCCAATGGAGAGAAAGAGGATGGTGTTGGAATACAACATTCGAATACCCTGCAACCAAACTTTGGCACTGCTAGTTTCAGAACAGAAAATTGGGTCAACATACAGGGGACAAGAAATTCAGCAACTGATATCAACACATCTTTGTCTGCAATTTAGTTCTATAACTTGACAAATCTTTCATCTCGGTCCCATATTTGTTTGGAAAAAAGAGGAGTCTATGAGTTGTTGAATATTAATGTAGGTTTTAATGTTTCAGACAAAGCCATCTTTTGTTTTGTTTTTTCTTACATAATAATCTTAATTTATCACCAAAATCAGTTTAGCAATCATTGATTCCAACTGCACAAATCATAATGCGGGCCACTGTAATCGAATTCCAGATCCGAAAAACACATCAACTGCAACAAAAATTTCAAATTATTTAAAAATTGTGATTTCAAAATATACCATCTAAATTAGATACCAAAAGAGGGGGGGGGGGGGGGGATTCTGACCTGATAAATAATGGCGAGAAGCTACGAGTAGCGGTGGGGGAAAAAACAATTATCCGGTTTTGGTTCCGAATTGATTAATTTCGATAAATTTTTATTTAAAATTAATTTTGGTATGACTGAGACTACTATTATATCTAAAATTTAGGTCTCGATCATAATCGAGACTGAATCTTGATTTAAAACTTTAAATTTTAAACCTACAATATTTTAATTTTATTTTTAATATTATTATTGGTGTTTTAAATTTTTTTTCTTCTATTACTCATTTTTTTTAATAATAAATTAATTAACCGGATATTTAATATTGATTTGGTTTTCACTAGTAATGAAACTAATTCCTAAAATTGCGAACCTGGTGTGACCAAGACTGATTTCAGTTTTTAAAATTCGGTGGTTATCAAAATCAATTTTAATCGAATTAATCAAGTAATTGATCTTATCCAACCCTAACTACGAGGACGAAGAAGGTGATGAGACATACGAACAAATTCTCCTATCGCCATCACCTTCTTCCTCAATCTCTTCTGCCCTTCTTACGTAAATCTCAACCCATGTTGCCTATTTTTTTTCTTTCAAAATAAATATTAAAAAGAAATAAATATTTTAATACTCCTTTTACCTTCTTGTTCAAGTTAATTAATTAAATAGTTTTATTTTTAGATCATATTTTAATACATAATTGTATAAAAAAAATTATCCAACTCTTCGTATTTAAACTATAAAATTTAAAATCTAAATCCATAACCATAACCCTTTAAACTAAACCTTAAACATTAAACTCTAAATTCTAACTATATACCTTAAATTCTATCCTCTAATCTATACCCCTTAACCTAAATCACAGTCTAAATATCTAAATTCTAAAATTAAAAGTGTTATGTAAATTAAATAATAATAATAATATGTTTTTTAGTTTTATTATACTTTAATAGCTCTTTAACCTAAGGAGTAAATATTTAAAATTATTTAATTGATATTAAGAAAAAAGACAGAAAATATGATTATTTTTTTTAAATTTCATTATTAAATCATTAGATGTTACATTTTGACAACAATTGAGTGAGCCAAGCAAATCTTCTAAAACGTTTCTGCTGAAGCCCATCCTTTCTTCTCCAACTCCATTCTCAGTGCCTGCAAGGACAGAAGTTTATCAGTTTTGCTAAAGATCAAACATTCATTCTTACCCGACTTCGAATGCATTTACCTTGATTCGTTTTCTGTTGACATCGAAATCACAGCTCCAAATCCGTGAAGCCGATCGGTACTCCACGGTTGAATTCTTACCCGGTGGAAACCAGAACTCAACATCATCCACAAACTGTGGAAAAAAACATAACACATAAAATAGAATCTCAGTTATGACAATTTGCATATGTCTGTGTTCGCTAATGTTAGGTAATGAACAAGAACAGAACATGAACTTACCCCTAATATCGGACTCCGATATTCCACACGAACATAATCGTCTTTCTTCTCCACAATTGTGGGTGTATATTTCTCTGGCTTTGTTGATTTTATCTGCAGTGTTACCAGAGATTTTATACTTGAAAAAAAAAAGCCATTTGCAGTGAGCATTCAAGGATCATCAATTTGAAAATTTTACCACTTGAAGAAGCTCCTCCATTGCCACTTGTCGTGTTACTGGATTTTTTCTATTACGCCCTCCATTGTAATTCCTTTTTATTAGAAAAAAGCAACATGAATCACGTTTCTTTGATTATATATGAAAAATGGTCGGCGCGCATTTTTCACGTGTTTCTCTGTTTACCGACCAAATTTAACGTTTTCAAAAAGGCAGAGAGGTTTACCATGGAGGAGCGTAGTGAGTTAGATCGGTGACATTCTCTGAGGTCGATATACAATTGTTGGTTGCAGGGCAAAGCGCTAGAGAAGGAGGATTTTTCTGCACTCCCAGATATTCTGGCTTCTTCCCACTGTATAACCACTCATTTACAGGGGGGTTCAAGTTTTTATTAGCAATTTTAAGAACCCAAAATCAAAGATTTTCAGAAAGGGCGATGAAGTAAAAGAAAAAAGGGAAAACCTGAAACTGAAGATGGCTCCTAATACAGCTAGTTCGCTGCTCCTCAATATTAGTTCCCTTCAAAATTAGCAGCGTAGGATTAGACACGAAATATGATGATTGTTTTAGATCGTTTAGACGGAGAGATTGAGGTAATTTACCTTCGGGGAATCTGGTGGTGGGGCTTATTATCGTCGGATTGAGAAAGGACGACGCGTTGAAGCCTGGAGATTCTGCGGAAATGGGTTTTCCTATTGTTATTGTAATTGGAGTGGAGAAAGGTGGGTGACGCCATTGATGCCATTGCTTAGTGCCTGTGTCTCGGTTGCTCGTTATTTTTCTTCCTCCGCTCCTTGGTTGCTAGCTGAGCGTTTTAATACAGCAGAACGCCACCGGCCGACACGTTTATTAAATAATATGGATAAACTAACCCCTAATCATTAAACTATTGACTCAATATTATTTTGATCATTAAACTAAACGACTTATCAATTAGGTCACTTAACTGTGACTTTAATTTCAATTAAACCTTCGAAATTCATTTGAGATTATTGGCATGACAGCTTTAATTAGTCTTCGTTATTTGTATATTTTATCAATTTAGCTTTAATTAGTAAAAATTCAAAACATAATATTAGCTACGATTGTGTAAAAAATAGTTTGATGACCCTAGTCGAAAAGTTACAGAGTTACTAATTATGCCAACCATGATTCGTCCGTATCTTGGCTCCAATCATGCCAACCATACAACTCTATAAGAGACAACAAGTATGAGTCCTGTATTGATGTTAAAAGACTGTTGAACCAGATCAAAACTGCATCCGCCCGGGCTCTCGGCGCTCCATGAAATTCTTCACATTGTATGTAAAATCAGTAGCTCATGAAGAACTTACGGGTGGTGTTGCCCACAATTTCACTTTCTTGTCAACACTTGCTGTTGCCAGAACCACCACTTGTTCATTTCCTATTTAAACAATGGTGATTTAAGAAAAGAAGCTGGAGATATCAGATGAACTCACACAAGCAGAAAATTCTAGTTACCTAGAGGTATAGGTTTAGGTGACCACGTAATCCAAGTGATATCACCTGCGGCATAAATCAATCAATCAATCAATCATACAGGAAAAAAGTGTTCCAACCGGGGTGACACTCATCATAGAGCATCAGGACTAAGAAAATCATTAGCACTATGTACGTACGCATTGCATCCTTTCTTATAGATTCATATGTGAGAATATGGTATGGATAAAACAAAAAAATGGTGCTTGGGATGTACCATCATGGGACTTTTCAGCTGTATCCCAGACCTTTCCTGTTTCGATGCACAGCCACTGCAATGTTGAACCATGGGTTGTTGCCAGTATCTTTCCATCAGGAGATAAGCTGAGACGGTCATAGTGCAATGCAGAACCACTTGAATCATGAAGAGGTATTGAAAACACCTTCAGAGTTTTTGGATCCTCATCAAGATGGTATCGGACTTCACAAATCAATTACAACAGTCAGCAGGCACAAAATAGTAACTATTAATACGAGAAACGAAAATAGCTACCGAACCTGGTTAGCTTCGGCACAAAAAAGTTGTAGATTAGCACATCATTTAGGGTTTTTATATTAGTCATGCCTTTTATGGAGATAATTTATTCCACCTCCAACCCCAGCCCCTTTTTCTTTTGTAGGTGGAAAAGAAACAAACCATAATAACATTGATATTTTTTCCATTAAGAATGGAAGACTGTATGTACAAAAAAGAGGGAGAAAGACTAAAGGGTGCAAACAGACCATTGATGTTCCAAATTCTTATCGAACCATCCTTTGATGCTGTGATAATTTGCTCTGAGTTTGGAGAAAAGCATAACCAAGTTACTGCACTCTGGACATTTAGAAAAAGGAAAAAAAAAGGAAAGGTTAGGAACAAACAGAAATTTCAAAGAAAGTCATAGAGCTATTATAGCCTGTTCATTTATTTCTGATATGCCATGTAAAACAACAGACGAGATGAATTAGCCGGTAGAAGTCCAAACAAAATAAAAATCATTCTCCTATTTGGATCAAAATAATTCAAATCAAGAGCAGCAATTTCATAAGTATTAAGTGCCATAAACAGAAGTGATAACCTTAAAGTAAACCATTTGACCATCATTCTCATATATAAATTATCATAAAATTTCTGAAAACCTCTAACAGAGAAAGTGCAATTTGTGACGTGATGGAACATATGAATTGAACCAAATGAGAGCACTGTTGAGTGAAAGCACATGCCTTGTGCCCTTTAAGCTGCATAGCTTTTACAACCTCCTTGACTGAACCATCCTTCGAATACACAATCTCCCACACCTGACAAAGAAAATACTAATACTTAGCACACTAATGAAACTGACGGATAAAATGCAGAACTATTATTGCTTTACTGCACCAAGTAACATGACATACTGCATCTTTAATATAAATGACAAATATAAACCAGTCACTTCAGTTCTATATGCAGCACGTCCATGCCCAGAGCCACTGACTAGATAAATAGTAAGAATTCAAAGGAAACTGGAACGGTCATTTATACAAAATATGGCTTAATATCCAATACCTTCCAATAAATAAATGTGCAATTGAATTCTGTACTGCATTCAGATGATTTGTTAATCTCATCATGTTGAACATGGACACAAACATAAATTCATAATTTCAGCAAAATAACGGTGATAAGTAACTTAAAATATTAAGATGTAACTTCAGAATTTACACATATTGATTGTGGTATTGGTATTTTGGTACACATACAAGGGAATTCAGAGATCTCTACCTTCACATCCGCTGTAAAGGCTGCAGCGGCAAGAAAACGCCCATTTGGTGATATAGTAGCCATGTTATTTTTTAATTGATTAGTGTCAACATGTCCTACAACTTTCCCAGTTCTTCCATGCCAAAGAGTGATATCAGTACCTGAGAAGT
The DNA here is from genome assembly GCA_035048815.1 of Abelmoschus esculentus. NCBI lineage: Eukaryota > Viridiplantae > Streptophyta > Magnoliopsida > Malvales > Malvaceae > Abelmoschus > Abelmoschus esculentus. Next base: position 10,807,875 of record JAUCBN010000051.1, on the reverse strand, counting down.
AAGAGATACTTATATTAGATCTGAATTAAATATCATACTGTTTTGGTAAAATATAAATATGTATTTCGTGATATGCATAGTGATTAATGTCAAACCTTCTGCACAAGAGGCGATAATGGTACTCCCATCTCCAGTTCCATAACTTGATGTAGCTCCAGTTAAGGTCAGGATTGCTTGTTTGTCATGGATTTTATGGTGTTCCCACTTAATTTGTGGAAGAGGGAGCTTCGTCTGCTGCTTGGGGTCATTAGCTGTTTTCAGTTTTTCTTCTTGATACATATACAAGGAACAACCACTCATAGCCTGAGAAGCCACAACTATAGAAGATGCATCATCAGAAAAAGCAACAGCTAGCGGATGACCTCCAGCAGGCAGATTAATTCTTAAAAACCTGCACAACAGTAGCACAAGATGATATTATGAGACAATCCTCCCAAGGTCGTATAACTATTAGAAAAAGTGTTTCATGTTCGTACTTGAAACTTTTACTTGAAGCATCCTCCAGCTTATATACCCTGACCGCTCCATCAGCACAAGCTTTACAGAAACACGAGAACCCCAATTAAGAATGAAACAGTCATGAATATGAATACACAAGTATTTTGTTAAAAAAACACCAATAGTTCTCAGTTACCTGTTGCCAAATTATGACCATCGGGGGAGAAACATAACCCTGTGACGGAATCCGCATGACCTTTAAGAGTATTCAAATCCAATGGATGATGGCGCTTGTTTGAATCCTAAATTACATAATAAGTATTTTAGTCACTTTCTATCATTTCTTATATAGTACTAAAATCGCAGCCTACACCCTATCAATATCAGATTATCACAAAAACATCCCAAATTCTGGAGAAAACAAGAAAAATTCTAACGGAATGGGCAATTACTATTTACTTCATTTTGTTTTCTTTTTCGTTTACACTTGAATACAAACCAGGAAGTAAGATTAAGAAGTGAAACTTCAAATTGTGCTTTGGATCTCTGTCTAATTTCATTGCCAATCAACAGATGAGAGAAATTATTACCTTGTCAGAGGCGTGAGAGTGAGATTTAGGGTGAGACTTTTTAGAGATAGACTGATGCGGTTTCGATTGCTTTTTCGGATCTGAATGAAGCTCCGGTTTCGCAATGGTTTGGACTTCGGATCTTTGCTTGAGAAGGTAATTTCTGAAGAAAATGAAAGCGATCAGAGCTCCGAAAACAACTGAAAGAGCCGCAATAGCAAGAACAGGATCCATCAGCGACGGAAAAAAATAACAGTAATTTCCCTTTTTATCACGTCAAAAGAAGAGAGGAGAAAAAAAATTCTTGAAATATATAAACAATATCACTACACATCTTATCAAACATGTCTTTTGAAAAGATAATAATGATCCCATAAGCCATAACTTATAGTTCTAAATATTATACATTGTTTTTTAAATAAAAATGATAGATAATATAGCCACTATATATATTATAGGCTTTGGGCATCCAAATATGTGCCCAATCAAAACTCTGCCAACAAAATTGCCTGTTAACAACGGCGATGAACAACAAGAAGACTCGATATGACTGTACACAGGCCTTGTTTCCAATATGCACTGCTTGTAACTACACACAGTAAGGTAAGGCTACTCAACTGAAAATGACAACCCTTATCAACTCCACTACGAGGTACTACTCTTCAACCGGCTGGCAATGGCAATGGCCAAAAAGCATACGAGCCGGGATTCAATCTCATCAATTGTCGGGTTTCGGGGTAGCCTTGACGATATCTTTTTCCGACAGAAGCTTCACTCTCTGCAACATTAATATGTTAGATTCGTTAACAGCAACGATGAAGTGTAATCATGTGTATCAGTTCATTAAAAGTTCTTTTTTTACCTCTGTATATTGTGGAGGATCATCGAAACTAGAACATAAGATGACTTCCCTCCTCAACTTTGCTGTTAGCTTGTGACATACTCTTAGCTGCCAGTAGCAAGTGGAACTTTCCATGTGGAGATTCGGAATCCGAAAATGACATCACTGATTATGAAATCAGTCGATTTCTTCTCAAGCAAAACAAGAAGAATGGAAAGAATTGAATATTTTTCAGAGGTGGAAAATAGAAAGGAAACTGTGATAAGAAAAAGATAGAGGGAAATTGGAAAGAAAAACAGTGCGTGCATTTTTAAGCTTGAATGAGTGAAAGATGGCGCAGTGTGAGAATGGCCGTCCATTTTATTGGATTGTCCGTCTGTTTTGGCAATGTTTAAACTTCGGCACTCCATGCCATTAGATAAGCGAGAAACTTTCCATGATTGCTTTGAAACTTTCAAGATTACTTAAATCATTTGTTAAACAGTTGACCAGTCATGAAACACTAGAGAAAACACATTGATTTTCCTGTTGGTAAACCAGAGATACAGATGTTCATGAGAATGTCGAACTTCACCATGCTCGAGAGAGATGACTAAGCTTACTAGAGAAACATGCTCGAGGAGGAACATGAATGCTCTTGCTAAATCATCAACATGCACCATTGACATAATGAGTAGAAAACTATACCCCCCCCCCCCTCCCCGAACAGAATCAAATTCACCTCTGCAAATTTAGGGGACAGATCCCAACAGATGACAGTATATAAGAAAGACAGTACAGTACAATTTCAGTAAAAGCTTTCGAGTGAAGTTGATAATATGATAAGTTACAAGCTTTTGTGCTTCAGATTTTTTCCCATACGTGGGAAAGGTGATTGGCTAGTTTACAGGTTTTCATGGAAGGCTTGAGAATACTTTTTACGCATTTGATGAGTTTTTTCAGCAGTTACCGATGACCACCTCAAATCGGGAGCGACCATGCACGAGCATGATAAAGAAGACAGTCTATGTACAGCTGAGAAAGCAAGAAGATCAAACCGAGAATAATGCCATTAGTCTTACTAAAGATATCTGTGTGAATGCCATTGATTTACTCTTTACGGACTATATATGTTTGTCAGGATATATTCCTAGTTGGGAAGCCAACCGAGATGAAGAAAGCACAAAATGAGATTACAAAGGAGTTGGGAAGAACGGAAAACTAACAGAAAATTGGTTCAATCTCCAAAGTAGCACCTTTTTTACTAAAATTTCCGGGATAACACACAGTTGGACTCGTCGTACACGACGAGTTCGAATAAAATATATTTCTTTTATTAAAATTCATCGTACATGCACGATAAGTTTCATTTAAGTACCTTACAAAAATTTTAAAAATTAACAAAAAAATATAGTTTTTTTTTTATTTCTTTATTAGTGCATCAAATATATCTATATTCGAGAACAAAATGTTATACTAAAATCCATACTTCACCGAAACATGAAAATTTCAGCTTAGAATACATTAAACCTGACCAAAATGCAATATGAAAACAATCAGTTCACGTTGTTTGCTCACTCCAGCAACCCTTTTTCCTTGCAAGACTTGATAGCTCCATCATACATATCCTTAACCCCATATTTAAATTTGAACCCCAAATCCATGAGTTTCTTTGAACACAAACCAGGCAATTTTGGACCTTTAGCTTCTCCTACAGAACTGAAAAGAAAATCCCAAGATTAATACATATATGAGTTTAAATATCCAATTATGGTTTTGGTCCCTGTATTATACTCTAATGAGATATTTAGTCCCTTTACTTCAATTTAGCATAATTTAATCCCTCTATTTAGTATTTACATACTATCATTTTTGAGGAAAAGATTGAATTACTCACTCTGCAATTCTGAACTCTGGATAATTAGTTGAAAGAATTTCAACTACTTGTTGAATAGTTACGGTGTGCGAGGAACAATTATACCTCCCTTTTGCCTCCGGATGTTCTAGCAGGAAGATAAGTGCCCTTGACAAATCATTTACGTGCACCATTGCAGCATTGATAAGAAAATGATAGTCCTCCCTGATCCCTGAATGGATGCACGAATATTTTATTGATATGAGTGTTGGATGCAAATAGTTTATGATATAAAAAATAAATCGAGATTGCTTCTAACTTATACCTAGGATGGGAGCCAGTGTTGCGCGCACTGTACCGTGCATCTTTGGACATATAAAGGGACCAAGAACCATGGGAGGAATGACAGTCACAAGATCCAATCCGTGTTGTGCTGCAAATTCAGACATTGCTTTCTCCGTCATTGTCTTGGAAACGGCATACGAGCTTCCGCTTGGTTCAAGTGTGTCTCTAATGTAATCCACATCGGACCAGTAACTCTCATCCATCATCTCCACATCCTTGTTGTGGATGTTATTATATACCGCAGCGATACTAGAAGTGTAGACAACTCTCTTCACTGTTTTCGACCTGAGGCATGATTTCAAAATGCCTAGCGATCCATTGATTGCTCTCTGCGTCACTACAGGCTCTGGATCCTTGGCCGGGAAATCCACAGGAGCAGCAACATGGAGAACTCCTTTGCATCCTTGGATTGCTGGGTCGAAACTCTCAGGATGGTCGAGATCTGCTGTGAAAATTTTGAGCTTCTCATCAGCTCCTGGTAGGCTGGTGAGGAAGCTAAGGTCTCTCTTGTTTCCTGCACATTGTCCAGCAAAATCCAGGATTAGTGTTGTATTAGATTAGTTTACTGCTAACTATCAGTTGGCTTAGCAGAATAAAACACCGGTTCGTTTAAACAACTTTTAGTACTTGAATCTTTAACACTTCCACTGAAGTAAAGTAAATTGGATTGTCAGAGTTATTCGCATAACAAATTTCTGCAATATCCAATTTACCTGGATCAGCTCGAACAGTGGTATGAACAAAGTAACCCTCATCGAGAAGCACCTTGATGAGCCAGGAGGCAACATAGCCGGTCCCTCCTGTGACGCATACAGTTCCTTTATCTTCCCCCATGAATGTCCCTGTAATCTATATTTCTCACTTACAGAGAAATGGGTTGTACTTAATAAATAAATAAATAAATATATACACTGAGCGACTGATTTCTCACATGCACTCCAGGTTATGGGAATCTTTTTCAACGGCTGCAGTGTGTGAAGAAGAGGCTGCTACATTTCCTTTCTTTGACCTTCCTGCGTATGCAATGACGTCTGTGTATTATAGTATTACAATTTCAGTCACTATAAAATACATTATGTAAATAATTGCAACACTATATAGCACTACAATATTTTTTTTAAGAAAATACTGTAAATAATTGCAAACTAATTAACTCTGAATCATTATGTTTAACTTCCCATACCCTACTAATATTTCATCCTATTTTTTGTTTTCTTAAGCATTCGAATTTAGATGAAATTACTTTGAAGTGTCTAATTTGACAATAAGAAATGAAATCTGGCAAATTCTAGCCATTATTTTTGACTGGCTAATGAAAAGTTGGAAGCAGTTGCTTTATAGCCAGATTGTTCCAATTTTCATATTTGGGTTTGGTAGACTTTTTTTTTCCCCCTCAAATGTGGTTCGAATCTACAAGTTGGTTTGGAATTGGGAAGGGTTTTTTTCCTAGGATAAGGTTTAGGGTTGAGTTGAGTTAAAAAATTAAATTAGTTTAGACAGCAACGGAAAATTGGAACAATCTAACTTCTCATTATTACTAATTACCTCGAATTTCAAAGACAGCGACGGCCGTCCGACGTCTACGTTGTGAAGCCAAACTTGGATGCAACAGAAAATAAATTTGGAAATTAGGTTTAGACTTTTAAGGGATTGGGGATTTAGTAGGGGAGGATGAAGCACAGGGATGATTTAGGCCTTAGGGGGTTTAAAACGCATCGTATAGGTTAAAGTCAAAAGTTAAATGATTTCTTTCAATTGTCTCAAAACCTTATTTAAAAAAAAGTTTTCCAAACCTTTTTTGAGCATGAGTTTTTAAAACTTCGATTTAATTCCAGCTTATATTTTAATAAATTATTTAAGTCAAGTAAAATAACTTATATTTTAAAAAATTATAATTTCAATTGTCATATCTCTTATTGGAGAAATTATATCATAGACTCGGCCTACCACGTCAACCGTAATCCATCCAATAATAATCACCCACTTCACCATTAATTGCCAACTCATTTTTCTCCAACCAATGAATCTTCACTCATAATTTACATGTCACTTTAAAAATATAATTTCTGAAAATTATATTAATTACATGGTTGATTAATAGCAGAATAGGTGGTTTTCATTAGCTAGGGACCAAAGCTGACGTGATAGACCGGGCCTATGATATAATCTCTTCTCTTATTGGTTACTAACGATTGGTGATTGCAAAAAATAAATAATAGTTTTAAGTGATGATGACAATAAGATACGGTAAGACTATTGACAACGATAATAGGGTGTCAATTTTAAAATTTGAGTTTTTAAATATCATCGTTGATCTTTTATTAATAATTTATAAGTCTTTATCTTAACAATTAAATTCTAAACAATCTTTATAAAATGATATTTTTGAATTAGCTAATAGTGATTACAGTAGTATCTGTTTTAGAATATACTTTTAATCATTTGACATTAATCGTTCAATTATTTTGTTAGTATTATTGGTGTTTGACCCATAACTTTTAAAAACAATAACAGTTCCTTTAAATAATTTTTTTATGATTATCCAATCACAAAATACGACTACGCAATGGCCTGTCAGTGTCATAATTTGCAGAAAACAGCCTGACTATTAAAAAGCATTATTTAGTGGGGTTGCCTTTCTTCTCATTCTCTCGACTCATTATCTGTCCATAAGCTCGTTGGCCATTTCTGCAGCATGCAACGCGACGTTGTCCTTATGTTTTCATTTTCTCTTTGGGTCATTTTCCACGATTTCACGTGATGGATGCAACAAATTCATCACTTGGAATTGAGTAAAAAAGCTTACCAACTTGTGCTTAAAGTTCAACTGAATTTTCCGAAAGGAAAAGCAGCCCCCAGAAATGTCTTATTCCCTTCTACATCTAATGAAGCAGACAACTGAAAAAACCATTAAAAATTACTACAAAAAACAGCATTGTTGCATTTAAGTTGATTCATTTGACATCCAATTAAATGGAAAACGATACACTAAATGGAAAACATTGATACATTCAGAGAGTTCAAGTCCTTGGTAAAGGACATTGCTGTCAGAATAGATTAATGAAAATGCAGCTTCAGTTATGGCATTAACCAGAGGTTAGTGTAATAGCCGAATCCTGCCTTGGTTCACTTGAAAATGAGGCAATAACTCTGGAGAACTTTCATCAGCTGCCCACTAATCCACTTAATTCTTGTATCACATTGTCGATGGATGGCCTGTGGTAAGGAGATTCGTGGGTGCAAAGCAGTGCGATTCTACCAAGTTTCGTGGCCTCGGAATCTGAGTACTTTCCGTCGAGATTTATGTCGATGAGATCCTCGACTTTGCATGTCTCGGCAGCATGGCGGATCAGTTGGGTGATTTTTCGCTTTCCGCTTAGTATCTGAAATACAATCATACCAAATGCATACACGTCACTCTTCTCGGTGAAACGGCCGGTTGTGGTGTATTCTGGAGCAAGGTATCCCATTGCAGCACTGGCCTTGAGAGTAGAGAAGACGATGTCATCTGCAAGGAGTTTGTGCAGGCCAGAATCCGAGAGTAAGGGATTAGATCGGTTGTCTATAAGCACTTTCTCTGCAGATATATTCTGGTGAGCGAGAGCCGGTTTGCTTCCTTTGCTTTCATGCAGATACCTAATACCTGTTTAAGAACATCAGAATCCCAGAGTAAGCATAAAAAATCATTACCCCACCATTATGGCGTTCATTTAATCGAATATTACATAAAAACCCAAATGTTTAAGATAATTTACCTTTGGCAATGCCATAAATGATCGAAATTCTAGTGGACCATTCGATAACCTTTCCGCATCCCTGCTTTACATCGAGATACTGCGACAGATTTCCATTGTGGACATAATCATAGATGAGAAAACACTCCCCTCTGCCCTTTGAACAACAAAAGCCTCTCAATCTCACTAAATTTTCGTGTTTCAATGAAGTCAATATCTTAAGACCTTGTAGAAACTCGGATTCATCAGACTTGCAGCTTGTCTTGGCGATGCATTTTACTACAACCGCAGAACTATCTCTCAAGGAACCCTTATAGATGGCTGAGAAATTACTCTTCCCCAACAAATTAGCATCCGAGAAACACTGAGTTGCACGCTCTACTTCCTCTAAATTGAACATAAAGCTCTCGAAAACTTCCTGAGAGAACCCATTCCCATTCCCACTCCTACCTTTATCTAAAGGGTCCCAGCCATTAGAATACTCTAAACTAATTAGGGGTGAGGCATTTCTCCTGTTAACCTCCTTGACCTGGTCTGTGCTAAGCCGACTATCTGATGCCTCGAAAGCACTCCCGATTCTCTGTTTTCTCCGACGGTACCAGGCAAAAGTGAAAAGTGCTGCAACAATCAGCACAAGAAAAACACCAACGATGCCAAAGACTACACCGATTTTTGTACTTCTGGATGGTCCTGAACAGTTAGTGTTGCTGCAATCAGGATGTAAATCAGCAGACTCCGGGATATTCTTTCGGTTAAGGCCACTGGGTTTGAACGGTTCAGGTTTATTCCCATATGTCTTACTCGATTCTGCACAATCTTTCAAATTAGGGAACCCAACACCACACAGGCCCAGATTGTTTTCATATTGGAACCCGGCATTCAGTCTCTTCAAAGCTGCATTTCATCCACAAAGATACTGATTAAACACAAGAAAACAGGACAGCAAGTTTAAGGATGAGTGTACTGTCAAATAGGGAGAGTACCTGTCGGGACATTGCCGGATAAGGTGTTGTTGCGGATGTCTAACACTTTCAGCATCGGAGCATTGGCTAACTTCACTGGAACCGAACCGAAAAGGTTATTAAAGCTCAAATCCAGCCTTGTCAACATCTCCAAATCCCCCAGACTTGCAGGGATTGCACCAGTCAATCCATTATATTGCAAAGCAAGAACAGTAAGCTTATGTACAGATCCTAACTGTGTTGGTAACCCCCCAGTCAACCTATTGTAACACACCTGAAGAACTACAAACAGAAGAACCCAGAAATATTTCACAGTTGGTTAATGTCAATATCATGAAAATTTTATATCAAATACTTTATAAACTATATGGAACCTATCAACAACTCATTGCTGCATAAGGAAACAGATCTAAAGATGTTTACTTTACTTTTGAATCTCCAAAAAGAAGAAGGAAAGCATCAACCAAAGATTATAACTTTAGAAATGTAACTTTTTCAGCCATTAGAAAACAAAAAAATAACATCAAAGTTAACAAAGAAAATTACAATTTTACAAAGACTTGGACTTCTACTTTTTTATGACACAAAAACCTCCAAAGCATAAGAATATATTAAAAAAAAAAGTAGAAAGTTTTTTTTTTTTTTTTTGAAAGAACCTTGAAGATTAGTCATGTTGCCAATATGTGGAGGAATCTCGCCGGACAAGTTATTGACATTGAGATACAAATCACTGAGTTGAGTCAGGGTAGCAATCTCCTTGGGTATCTCCCCACTCAACGCGTTGAAATGCAGGTATAAACCAGTCAAGCTCTTGAGTCCACCCATAGCCGCCGGTATTTGACCGGAGAGACCTTTCCCTTGCAGCGAAATGTTAACCACTCGGCCTTCTCCGTTGCATGCTACCCCATCGAATGAACCGGCGGTACAAGGGTCAGAGTAAGGGGTCCATGATGACAAGAACCGGTTCTCTGGGTCCAATGAGGCTTTGATTTGGAGAAGAAGTTCACGTTCAGTAGGTGAAGAGAAGGATAAAGGGAGCATGGAGAGGATGAAGATAAAGAAGAGGTCCATGTTTGGATGGAAGGAAAATATGGGAAAGAGTGGGAAAAAAAAACCAAGTTTCACTTACAGAGTGAGATTCGAATTTTATTACAGATACTTGTGTTGAGATTGAGTTAAATGGGATTCGTGTCTGCAGATAAAAATGTTTTTTCTTTTCTTCAATTTTTATTTTTCTTGGGAAAATGTCTATTTTCCTAGGCTGTTCTGTTAGGTGAGGATTTGAAATGACTGGTCCCACCACAGTCAACCCTTCATGACTTTAAACAGTGAAGTTCAGTGAATTATGCAACGTATTCTTTTGTACAAATCCCAAATCAATGAATAATTCCGTTATTTTCAAATTTTAGAAAAAAAAGAATTAACATTTTTTTAAAAATAATCTAAATAATATTTTTTATTTGAAAAGGGTATTAAAAATAGTTTGAATTATTTAGTTATCATTTAAACTAATCTTATTAGTTAAAACTATATTTATTTACGAGAATTATATTTTACTAAATAATTACTTTTCACCATTAAATTTATCTATTTTTTCAATTTTACAAAACATTTTAATGAAACCAATAAAAAGTTAAAAACAACTCTTTTTTTTCTCTAACTTCCACATTTTTTTATTTTCTATAAAAACCTTTTCAAAGTTTTATATTTTTAATATCAAAATCGAAATAAACTCTCTTTCCTATCTAACCTTAAACGTTCTTATCCTTTGTCTAAATCCAACCCTGTGTCTGTTTGAGCTGATCCTTTGAAAACTGTGTAGGTGCGGACCACGTGTTTTTTTCTTTCTTTTATTAAACCATAATGTAACAAATCAGTGGTCTAAGCTACTAGCTAGATTTGGTGACAAATCTGTAGAAATTGAAAATTCATCCTATCGCCACAGCCTACAGCCTTGGACCGTCGTGGATGATCATCATATCATATGAGCTGGTAACAACGAGAAGGTGTGGAAGTATTTTATTATGGGTCATCAAGGTAAAGTTAGGAGACGGTCATTTTCATGAAGACAATACCTTGAAATGTAAGACCATCAAGGGACAGCTGGATCAAACGATGTAGATTAAAGATGAAATAATAGTAATATTTTATATGAATTTATATTTTAATATTTATTTTGAGTTTGTAAAAAAAACATATTGAGATATTTTTTGGAGTGTCTTCTCTGCCTTATCCACGTTGTCCTTTGCTCCTGTTCTGTGGATAGGAAACCAAAGCCATGAGTGACCTATGCCTCACATCAGTCTTATGTAACACATGAGTGACCTATGAATTTATTATTATTATTATTATTATTATTATTATTATTATTATTCGTCTGAATTTAAAATCGTCACTCTTCAACTGAGATTCGGAAACATGTTGTTGCTTTGGTTGTATTTCAATTTAAGGTATTCTGTTGCCACATACAGGTTTTTTGTAAAAACAGAGTGGGATTTGCCAATCATTAATTGAATTTTTGAGTTGGATGGTCAGATAGATACTGTGGTAAATTATGAGGTTGAAGACATAATATATAATATATAACGTTTATAATGAAAAATCATAACTTTTTAAAATATTATAAATAAAAGCGTTTAAATGGTTGATTTAATTAATTGATTAAATTAAATTTTTAAAATTTTATTAATCATTAATCGATTTAATCTAAAATTAACTAATCAATTAACTGGTTTTAAACACCTTTAATTATAAATATACACATTTTACAATTATATTTTAATGTTTTGATTTTTTATTTAATTTTTAAAAATAAAATTATAATGTATGGATAAAAAGTTACTTAAAAATATAGAATAAACCAACATTATAAGATTAAATAATTATTAAAAACAATCTTATTTTAATGACATAAAAGATTTAAAATATCTTTAATTTTATTAGTGTATTTATTTCATTCTAATATACGAGTAATAAACAATCTTAGTTTCTTATTTATCACATTGTGAATATCATTAGTACAAAACATTAGATATACTAAATGATAATCAAATAACTCATAACTTAAATTTTTTATTTATGTTTTATAAATTAATAAGTTTCTTAAATCAACAACGTTACCAAATTAATGTAGTGAATCGTTAAATTTTAGAAAAAAATTGAATACTCTATTTATAGAGTTTTATATTTCAGATCATTTAAAAATTTATTACAATATTGTTGTATTATAGCATTACGTAAAAGTTTTAAAACATATAAATTTGATGTGATAATATTACCATAGATAGGTGTGTCCGTAGATCACAACCATTTGTTTCCTTTCTTTCCTCATTTTCCCCTCCTTCCATCATTCAAACTCCATGCATGCAATCTTTGTAACCATTTTCCAACACTGTTTTCTCCAGCCTTTTCATTATCCTCCCACTTTCCATAAAGTTTGAAATGCACACAACTGTGCTCGGATTCCATTCGGACACAAGACACGTGAAGGAGACAACTGGGACAGGGAAAAACAAAAAAATACAAGCCTAGGTCGAAGCAAATAATGATACACAAAGACACGTGTTTTCTTAGTATACAGTACAATCCAAGACTCCCTCTCCTCTTTTGATGTTCTTTTTCCGATTTTTAAGATTTTCGTTTCGATTAATCTAGACTCACCTATATTATATATTTAGTTTTAATAGATAAATCTTTTAATATTTTAAATTTAAAATTTATTTAAACGATATCAAATTACATATTAATCGAACATATCGTAATGAATCTACTTTTGATGCCCTTTAATCTGTACTGTTGGATGCATGAATGAATAGGGTAATTGAACCCCACGTTGTCACCATCTTTTGTTTTTAACTTGGTGGGTTAGAAAAAAAACACATGCTCCCGATTAGATTTTTTCCATGTTCATATGTAAAGCATAATTTTAATTTAAGATTCGAATCTTAATATATAATTAGTGTTTTTCGAACCTCGAACTCTATCATTAAAAAAATAACAAGACTTTGAAATTAAAAAAAGGGAAGGTAACCCTTTTCCAGATCATGTGAACAACAACATTCACTATGCAAAGGACATACTTTTTCAGAAACAAGGGTCAATTGGGACAGTACAAAATGACCAAAACTCTCCCTTATCTGTCCATAAAGAATAAATTAAAATATAAAAATTATTTTAATACTTACATTTAAAGTTTTATTAATTATTATCTAATTATAGGATAATAAAAGATATGTGGATTAGAAACTAGAAAAATATCAATAAAGAATAAAAATATATTAAAAAGCATAAGGATAAAACATAAATAAGTCAATAGTGTTGTAAAAACAGTATACAACATCCGGCGTATATATTTGTAATGCATTTTATTTTTGGGTAAATTCCGGCAAATACCAGTGATTTTATTATAGTGTTGGTTATACCATTGAATTAAAATTAAAATTATTTTAGTATTGAATTTCAATTTAAGTTTTACTCATATATTGAGCTTTTAAAATCACTTCACGGGTTAAGAAAACAGTTGTTGTTCTTAAAGATCATGGGTTCGAGCTATAATATTACAGTGCAGTGATTGAACGATCAATGTCTAATGATTGAGAGTATATTTTAAAACAGATACTATTGTGGTCATTGTAGCCGATTCAAAAAAATTCTCTTTGCATCATCGTATGTAGGGGTATGCATTGTTCAATTTTAATTGAACTAACCGATTAAATTACTTTTTAATTAATTAGTCAATTAATTTTAGGTAAAATTGGTTAACGATTAATATTTTTAAAAGTTTTAATTAACGAGTAATTTAGATTGAAATGGGTTGTTAATTGATTAAAATTATTACATATTAAATATTATATATATTACCTATATTTATTTTTTATCACTAAACTTTTAACATTTATAAAATGATCATTAATTTTTTGATATATTATAAAATGATCATTAAACTTTTTAATATTTATCAATAATTTATAACTTGTAATGAGTCATTGATTATTTTGTAATAATTCGATAAGTTTAATGATTGTTTTGTAAGTTCTAAAAGTTCAACAACTAAAATATCATTTTAAAATAGTTTAGTGATTACTTGTGTATTTTATCCAAATTTTATAAAAAAATTCAATTAATTCGCAAAAAAATTGATTAATACATTTTGGATATTTTGATTCGGTTGATTAATCAATCTGACCAAATACACACTCTTAATTACACGCAGACTATAAATAAGTTTATCCACGTCATCAATTTTATCGATCCATTGATAAAATTAAAGGATGAAACTAATATCTAATTAATAACTTCCGAATTGATTTAAATTTTTTAACAAACACTTTGATAATCAACTGATTAATTAAATTTTAACTGAAATTTACACACCCTAATTATGTTTGGACTATACTTGTGTTCAGCATCGGCCTCTTGTAATCAAATAATTACCAAAAGTCTTCTCAACTCTATGACCAGGCCCATGTTTGAGGCCTAAAATATTCACATTTTAGATAAAAAAGGTAAAATTATATTAATGGTTATTAATGTTTGTCTAAGTTTCCTTTTTACCATTGAACTTGTAAAAGTTACGTTATGACATCAAAATTATTTATTTATAACATATTGGTCACTCTATCATCAATCCTAGCTAAAATAAAAGGATTAATATTTAATTCAACCCTTAAACTATTGTTAAAACATCAGTTAGGCCCTTCAATAATTTTTTTCCCTTCTAAATCCATACTTCTCTTTTCGACTAAAGAGAACTTCCCTTTCTTTCCATTTCCCCACAAACCAACCAACCCCCCTCGTTGGAACTTTGTCTCGGTCACTTTAATAATCTAGTTTAAAAGATATATACTTTAAGCATTATTTCTCATTTAAGCCTTAATGAAAAGAAAATGACAGAGCATCCGCAACCAGAATGGTAAAGCACAGACTAACAACAATGATACATGACATGCTATTCCAGTCATGAATTCGAGAACGAAAAATACACAATCTACCAATACAGGAACAGAGATGAAATCGAGAGAGACGATAATATATCGTGCATGAATGAGTTATTTTATTGGAATTGCATAGCAATGATGCATGGCATGCTATTCTAGACCTAGTCATGAATTCCATAATCCCAAAACTAACAGCAAGTACAGTCCATGGAAAATGAAAAAAGGGGATTTTTTTTGAGTGACCGACCAGCAAACAATGTCCATTGATCACAAAGTTGCTTCAAATCAGGACATGGCGTCCTTCCTTATATGTCACCATTAAAGATATATGAAACAACAAATACTCGGGCAATGAACAGAGAAATGTTGAAAAGCAATGATAATGAACAAGAATTCAGAGGATCTAACCACAATATAAAGAATGGATTATCCAGCAGCTTTCTTTCCACCAGAATAGTAGCCGAGATACCATTTGACAAATTTCTTCAAGCCAGTCTGCAAATCGGTTGAGGGTTTGTATCCGAGCTCCCTCTGAGCCAAGCTAATATTAGCATGAGTGAACCGGACATCCCCGTTCTGTGGCAACTTGATAACATTCTTCTTTGCATTAACCTTTAAAAGCCTCTCCAAGATGCTCACAAGATTAGAAACCGGCACGGGAGAAGTATTCCCCAAATTGTATATCCTGAATTGAGCTGGACCCTTCTTCTTCCCTCCACTACCAGTACTCTTCTCGGCAGTATCTAATGCTGCTAAACACCCTTTCACAATATCATCAATGTAGGTAAAATCTCTAGCTACTGTACCATGATTAGCTGCTTCGAATATTGATATGGTCTTCCCCTTTAAAATGTCCCTAGTGAAGAAGAAATATGCCATATCTGGCCTTCCCCAAGGACCATAAACTGTGAAAAACCTCAATGCAGTTAAAGAAAGACCATATATATGATTATAAGTATGTGCAATCTCTTCACCAGCTTTCTTACTAGCAGCATATAAACTAGCAGGTTGATCAGTCCTATCTTTCTCAGAGAATGGGACTTTGCTATTTAGCCCGTAAACCGAACTCGAAGAAGCCCACACGATTGCAGGTTGCGGATTAGCAGATTTACAAGCTTCAAGTAAACTAACAAGACCAGCAATATTGCTATGCACATAAGAGCTAGGATTTTCCATTGCATACCTGACCCCAGCTTGAGCAGCCAAATGCATAACGTGGGTAAACGCGACAACCTCGAAAAGTTTCCTTAAAAGGGTCGAATCATTGATATCTCCTTCCACAATGAAAACCCCGCTTCTGTCCAGAAGAGCTTGACGAGCTCTTTTCAATGAAGGGTCGTAATAGTCATTGAAATTATCCAGTCCAAGAACACCATCTCCACGCCTTTTCAATGCAGTCGACACATGGGTACCGACGAAACCAGCGGCTCCGGTGACCAAGACGGAGATGCCATCACGGGAACGGATACGGGCGGAGGAACGAACACGTTTTTCCCATGCGGATCCACCCCAGTTGTAAGTACGAAGAGAGCGGCGAGAAGGATCTTGAGGGAGGGGATTCGAGGAAGGGGATCGATAGAAGAAGATGAAGATCAAAGCCAAGAAGATGAAGGACCAAAATGTGAGCTTCATAAGAGAAGAGTGCCATCTAAATTTACTGTGAAAGTAGGGCGATTTTTCCATCTTGAATTTCCCAGTGTTGTCAAGATAAGACGTGTGCTTTAACATCAAACGAGGGTGTTCTTTGCAAGATTCAACACAACTTTGGTTTCTTTTGTAATTCTAGGGTTCTGGAGAATTGGGTAGGTTGGATTTGTAGATCATATCAGTTTCTCTTCATACTAAATGGAAAATGGGAATCTTCTGGTTCCTTCAATCGATGGGTTTTGTTTTGTCGGTGGTTTCTTGGATTGGGGTTTATGCTTTAATGCTATTTCAATGGCTTCCAAAAAGAAATAAGGGAAATCAAGAATTGATTTTTCGTGATCAAAACCAAAAGAAGTGAGCTTTTGGGAGATGAAGAGGAAGAAGAAGAGTGGAACTACTGAATTTGATGAAATGGGTTGCTCCGATTCTTCGATTGACTTAGTTAAAAACGGGAACTTGCTGCAGGATTTTTGGGGGTATAATTATTCCCCAAGTCCATGTACTCTCAAGAATTTTATAATTTAGTCCTCTTTAGTTATTTGATTTAAAAGTTAAAGTTGAATTGATAAATACTTTAATTGATTTCTGCTAAATTTGATGTAATATCAATTGTAGCTTTATTTTTAAATCATAACTTTCGGATATTAAAAATCACATATTTAAACAATAAAAAATAATTAACAGTATTATTAATTGAATTTTTAATTTTTTAACGAAACATGTAAACTTATAAAGTGATTACATTTCTAAAAATAAAAACATAGTGACTAAATTAAAAAATCCAAAGAATACAGAGACTGAAGGGAAATTGAGGCATTCATTCCCACAATCATATCCCCTAAATCTTCTACAGTTTTAAATGCATTCAGTCCAAATTAAGTCTAATTAGGAAAGGCTTTTTATAACTCAAATTATAATTGCACAATTAAAGTTAATTATTTTTTGAATAATTTTAATTCAATTATAAGAATAAACAAATAGTAACATAAAATACCTTTTTAATACCATCATAACAATAAATAGAAATAATTTTTGAAAACAAAATAATTAATGTAGGGGAGCTTTAGGACATTTTCCCTACCATTGGGGATTTGTAGGTAAGGGATTTAAGAACTTCAACTTTCTCTATAATTTTAGGTCACCCCTCTCACTCATCATCAATATGGTAAACAATTAAACGTCAACTTGAAATATAATGACAATAAAAATAAGGTAAACTACTCTGATAGTCCTTAAATTTATACGACACTTTTAATATAATCACTGAATTTTTAAAAATTATAATAAAGTTATTAGATTTTTAATTCGATTTTATTAATCACCGTTAAAAAATTGACATGCCATTCTAAAATATTTGTTTATAATTAATTTATTATGCATTTCCTCTTTTACCCTCAATAAATCACTCTTCTTCCTCTCTTATCTTCTTATATAAACATATTTTAGAAGATTAGAGTTCGAACAACTTATCTGCACGATATGGTCACATTTTCAGAATGGTGATGAGTGATTGAATTGAATTCTACCTTGATAGGGCAGAAGCAGCATTATTGATGCAGTTGAGCAGTCTCTTGTGATTTGGTTGTAAATAAATTAAACATAAAGCAAATCTCTGAAAGAATCCAAAGAGATACCATTATGTTGTCGCTAGTAAATGTGTTGCAGGTACAGCTTTCACCACCCAACAAACAAGGGGAAGCTTGAGAAAGAAAGAATCTGCTGCTGCTCTCTGAATGCATAGACCTTTAGTCTAAATTCAAACATATGGATCAAATGGGTCTGACCAGAACACAAACCAGACATGACAGTTAATCTCATGGAAATAATCAGGGTAATGCTTTTTTTCTTCATATTTTTATTTGACAAAATAAAAGATAATTAAATATATAGAAAGATAATATATCAATTATCTAACATTTAGAATAAAACTATACTATTATCTCGGGTCATATCAGATATTTTTCACTCTAAAATCGACCCTAGGTTAAATTAACATCCCTATCTCCAACTACCACAAACTGACCAATAGCCAATACGGCAATAGCTTTCCTTCGTCTCTAGTGGATCCTCCCACTCCTTTTCTACTTTCTCATCAATTATGGGATTTGATTATCCATTGCAATCAATATATACATGTAACATGTACAAAACGAACTAACATATAAGATAAAACAGTGTAAATCAACTACAATCTGGTTGTTCAAACCCTTTTTTCTAGTAATTATAATTGAACTTACCTCACAAATCCATTGGAGTATTTCACTATGAAGCACATTTCTCATTTTTTTTTCAAGAAAAGGAAATGCCTCCTCTGGTTCCATATATATCTTACATCATTTTGATCCGTTTACAGCTCGAGGAGGAATTCCTAATCCCCCTAACCGTTACAGAATATGCTGCCGATGCTGATGGAAGAGAAGGTGACTTGTCAATATATGCATACCGTTCATTGCCATTCCAATATAGAACAATCCGATTTGTGCAAGTATGCGACCAGCTATCACCTACTCAGCATGATTACACTACTTCAGTTGAGCAATGAAAGTATGGCAATGGTCACCATTCAACAAATACGTTTGATGGTGCATTTATAACAGCAAGGAAAGAGTTTATGAGAGACCGATAGATGATAGGAGTTGATATTACCGAGTGCGAGAGCTAATTGAAAGGAGCCCTCTGTATGCTTAACGGTCGCCTGATTCAATAAAACCACCTGCAAAGAGGAGATAAGTTAAAAAATCAATAAGCACACAACCAAAGGTGATACTTTATGTACTGTCCAATAAGCTCCAAAAACTGTAACAGTATGTATGATAAAAGATGCATCATGATTAGATATCATAAAGAACAATGGAAATAAAATAATTTTACAAACAAAGAAAAACTATTCTCACCGCCAAACTGAACTTTTTGGCCAGATTCATCAACTTCAAAGCCATTCCACTAAGAACTCGAGTCCTTAGAGCCATGTCATCAAAATCTTGGCGGAAATGGAAGGTAACACTATCCACAACAACCACCTTCACCTGTGACAATATGATATCTATTTAATGATCTGAGCAGTTAATTACCAGCAGTGTTTACCAAACCACCCCCAACCTAGACATTGCTTCAACAAAAAAGGAAAGGACCCAGTATAGTACTATTATACCTACATCTTTATGTTCCGAAATGAACTTGTCTAAGTAATTTATCAGGGCAATTTGCTCTGTATAACTGCAAATTCGGAAATAAAATATGTTTTCTAGGATATCCTGGGGTTTCATATTGATTTTGCACTCTTGAAAATCCTTCCTTAAGAATCTGTTATATTCTGACATATCTTCTATGCAAGCTTCAGCAATTTGAAAAGCACGCTCCACCATAAAACTGCCTTCTGTGTCTATGTACCATATGATCACATTGTCAGCAACATTAATCCAATTGCAAACAGTAGAAAAACATGCAGTGGTTTTATGAAAGTTACCGATATATATTGCCTTCCCACCCAGGCCACCAAAATCATGCGGAATTTGAACATTAACAGCTATCTGAATCCTGTCAATAGAGACAGCATTACGTCAAAAAGAAATCCAATGCAAAATTCTAGCAAAACCTTGATAACAAGCAACAACTCCTACCCCAGCTGTGTTTTACCAATGCCTGGAACTCCACCTATAACAATCAACATAAAGGTAACATTTTCACTACCAAAACATTAGTCAATTTATACTTCAAAACAGAATTAACAATTAGCCCAAAGAAGAAGAAAAAGTGAGACCAACCGATTTCCGTAACCTCTTTGCAATGTATTCCACCACCCAAGATGTTATCTATATCTGCAGAGGATGTTGTAATGTGCATTAGTGATTCCTCATCATGAAGCATATCCCAGGCACTCTGTGCACCTACAAACCAATAGAATGTGTCTCAAACCATAAGAACTTAAACTGGCAATATGGGCATAATCTAATGATGTTTTTCCCTTTTCACAAAGGGAACGCAATAAGTTTAGCTTCACCATAAAAAGTGAAGCTTGCCTTTACGAAAGCTATATATGGCAAAGAAACGATAAATACCCTCAACAATCGAACAACTTGCGTTCGAGGTTTCAGCCCCTTTACTATGGAACGCAACATTCAGAATATCCATAGCTTCAGCCTCGGAAACCTTTAGTTCTGCATAAACATATTAACAGCGTTAGAACGATGAAACCCTGTATGGGTAAGACAGCAATTCACACAGAAAACAGACTTCTGCGAGGTCCAACTGTTAGAATGAAAGATAAACTGGGGAGTGGGTGGAAACGTAAGAACCCTTGGTGTTGTTGAAGCAATTCAAATTCGTTTGGTAATAAAAACAAACAGTTGGTGGGTTTGCAGTACTACATGTAGCGAACAAAGTAGAGAGGATAATGAATAGTTTTATAACCTCGGGCAAGGTCAGAAGAAGAGATGGAAGCAAGAGAAGAGAGGGAAGTATAGCCGGCTGAGATCAGCTTCCCTCTTCCTGATGCTGAGATTGGCAGCCTCCGTATTTCCATCTCTGAACTACTCGCATTGCATTGGCGCCCAATAAAACGTCGGTCTAGATTTTTTAGGCTTAATTACAAAATTGCTCCCTATATTTTTGAGAATTTTTTAACGGAGGAAGTTATGAGGTCACGATTTTTAGTAAATATGATAATACATCGTTAAAAATATTTTAAAGAGTACCGATCGCGGTTGGTCTAAGTGATAAGTAGTTTGGTTTCGCTTAAACAAATCTTAGATTCGAGACGTTGTGTATACAAAAAATCCTTGTTAGAAGACTGACTCACCAGAGCTAGGTGTGCGACATGGGTCGGTTCGAATTAGTTAGGCCAAGATCTTAAAACCGGTAGAGCAATAAAAACAATATTTTAAAGATCCACTCGAAAAAATAAAATAAAATATAACATTAAGAGTTTAATATATTGTTTTGTAGGGTTTATTCATTGTGACATCATCAATCATTTATTTTTTAATAAAATTAAAATGATTTATTAGTCGTGATTAATAAAAATTTTATTTATAATTTTTATAATTAAAATAATTTTAAAAAGTAAATCATAATTAAAAATTATGTATATAATTTATCTTTTTTATATAAAAATATCTATTTTTAACTAATAAAACATCGCATTGAATAAATAACAATAAAGTATAATAAAACGTAATCTCCAAAATCTAAATAGATTAATTACACTATTTCAGTATTTTTGTCATTTTATCTAAAACCATCAAAAAATTAAAAAAAAAAAAAAAACTTGCCAAACGGCTAAAAATATGCACACAAATAATACTCTTAACGGTAAAAAACAAATTAATTTTATAATAAAATTTGAGAAATATTAAAGTTTTAAATAAAAAGGAAATAAAAGAGGATTAAAATTATTTTAGTTTTTACGGTACTTATTACGGTAAGCTGAGAAAATTTCTTATACAGAAGCAATTTTTGTATATTTTAATTTTTTTTTATTTGATATTATAATAGTGTTCATTTTTTTTAATATTTTTTTCTTATAGAACGACTCCTGCAGAAGAACATTTATAATTTTTAAGTTCAATCCTGATAAAAACATGCTACAAAATCAGATAAAAAAACATTTACAAATTTTTATAAAAAAGAAATTATCAAAATAATCACCAAAACTTGAATATGCAAAATAAAAAAAAATAAAAATGAAAGGGAATGCGAATACGAATGCGAAAGAAAATGAAAATTAAAAAATTAAAAAAAAAATAACAGAGATTATAATCATATGACCATCCGACGACTCTATCTTTTGAGAAATTATATTGTGGGACATTTTCATCACGTTATTTATGGGACCGACCAATAAAAAACACCCATTTAATTATTTTTTTAACTTATTATTTTTATCAAGTGAATTTTCACTAACATTTATTATAATTTAAGTTTAAAACAGCTTTTACCAAGTGAAGATTCACTTGATAAAAATGATGAGTTGGATAAAATAATTAAGTGGATGCTTTTTATTGGCCGGTCCCATTGATGACGTGGTGGGAATGTCCCATAATATAATTTCTCTTATCTTTTAAAAATAAAACTAAGATCAAATATTAGGTAACTAAATTACTTAATACGGAGAGAATACAAATATTTTTATGCATTTTAAATTTAAAGATTGAAAAAAAAATATTATTTATATAATTTAAATTAAAAAAGACTTTAAATACCTTATGTTAAACAATGTAAGGGGCCATAACCTCTCTCGGTCCCTTAATAAATTCGTCTTTGTTATCCTCTTATGTCAATCCGAAGAAAAAAAAAACTAAAAATAGATAACAAGGAAAAAATCTTAAACTAAAATGTAATTTGACTTTTAAATTTAGAAAAAAAATTAAATAATATTGAGCTCTATCACATATTAAAAAAATTTATTATTACTTTATTCTAGAAAATATTATAAAAATTATATTAAAATTGAAACAAAATACATTATTCTTTTATAATACAAATACATTGTTATGTTATATATGGCATCCGTCTTGTTTATAAGGAAAGAAAAAATAAATCCAATTGCCACTTAGAGTTTAGTAACAGAACAAAAGATTATATCTTAAAACAGATATTACTCTAATCATTATTAGTTAATTTAAAAAAGAATGAATATATTTTTTTGTGTGTTTTATATATTACATTAAAAAACTAAACTTAAGATTATAGTTAAAAAAATTAGATTTATAGTGTTTTTTAAGTTTAAAATTTAATATTAAAATTTAATTTTTTAATATTAATATATAAAAAAATACGGAAAAGAATAAGATTTTTGTCATATCTTTAGAACGAGCAACGTCTTCTTAGATTATCCCATGTTTTCATGCAACAAATGTCCAGGCCAAACCCACAGTGTGTCAGGCTGAGCTGCCAGCAACGGGAAGGAACTCTCATTTAATGACACCGACACGACACACATTTATATGTACTGATCTATCTATTTTACATGTCAGTCTATCAGGAATACCTATCTCCCCCTCGGCCCTCGGCCCTCGGCCCTCGGCCTCCTCTCCTTTGAGTTCCGATTATGGAGACAAGACAACAAACCGGCGTTGCTTCTTCGGTTAGCTACGGCATGAAGGTATGGATGGAACAGCTTCACTTGCATGTAGATGTTATGACAAAACTTTTCTCCTTATACGGTTGAGCTGAAAAGGATTTGCTCCTATTCTGGTTTTGTTTCAATCTCTTGCAAGGAGGAGGAGATTGCCTGCACAAAGGATGGATCGGTTGATCGACATGGCCGGCCGGCCATAAAAGGGAAAACTGGAGGATGGAAATGTGCTATGCTTATATTAGGTAAGTAGTTCACTCGGGAAAAAATAATAAATTTGGGTATATCATAGTATTAAATTACAGTTGTGGTCAGTGTCTCAGTTACGGTTACAGGTATTGTAAAGGTTACCTAACACAAAATTGTTAATGCCGTCGTCATTAGTTTTAAAAATCACAATCATTCTAAAATATTATAAATATATACACTTTACTACTATATTTTAATATTATAAAATTAATACACTATTTTATGTATTTGATTTATTTTTAAAATATAAAATTATAATCTATAGATAAAAATTATTAAAAATATAGACAATACAAACATTATAAAACTAAATAATTGATAAAAATAATTATATTTTAATGAATAACGTACATATAAATATATCATATTAAAAAGCACATATGTAAATAGTATGATATTTTAATACAAAAATTTTATTTTATTTAACTTAAAAAAAACACATTTATATAAATATAAAAACTTAATTTCTTATTCACCACCAAAATAAATGGTGTGGAGGTCTAAAGCATCTTTAATTTTATCAGTGTCTTGATTTCAATATTTTTTATTTCATGTGAAAAAAACATCACATTGTGAACATCATTAGTAGAAAATATCTTATATATTAAATGATAATTAACAATATTACTATATATTTATGTAGTTTTATATTTCAAATTATTTGGGAATTTGTTGCGGTATTACGGTACAATATATGAAAAAAATCGTGATACAATATTTATATCAAAAAAATCATGATACGGTATTTATATTAAGTTGCGTCAATATTACGTCTTAGTGACCTTAAAATAAAGGTTACAACGTTGCGTACACAATTTAATACCATGGTGTATATACTCTCTCTCTCTATAGTCCATTTTAGTTATAGTAATGTTTACATTGTTGTCCGACAGTGAATCAAGGACTGGTTACTCTAGCATTCTCCGCGGTAGAGGTGAATTTGGTTCTGTTCTCAAAATCTGTTCTAAGGCAAACTAATGCAGAGGCGGCCAACACATTCAGTAGATGGATGGGAACTGTTTACCTTTTCTCTTTAATGGGTGCTTTTGTAAGTGATTCCTACTTGGGGAGGTACCTCACATGTGTCTCATTCCAGGTTCTCTACCTTATTGTAAGTAAGCCTAGCCCAGATATCATTTACTCAGTTCAGAGTTCGAGTCCACAGACCACGAGCATGTTGAACCGGTTTTGATTGTTGTTTTTCTTTGTTTCCGACAGGGGTTTATTATACTATCATTGGTGACACATATGTTTCTTCTAAAGCCCCAAGGGTGTGGCAAAATTGGACAGTTATGTGAACCTCATTCTCCAGCTGTAACTGCACTGTTTTATGTTGCTATTTATCTGATTGCATTAGGCAATGGAGCCCCTGAGCCTGCACTTGCTGCATTTGGAGCCGACCAATTCGATGAGGAGGATGAGGAAGAAAAGCAATCAAAGAATTCATTTTACAGCTATTTTTATGTGGCCTTAAACATGGGATCCTTGTTTGCTGAGACTGTATTGGCATATGTTCAGAACCTTGGGAAGTGGATCTTGGGGTTCTGGATATGTGCTACTTCTGCAACCATAGCATTTTCCTTGCTCTTGTGTGGGACTTTCCGGTATCGACATTTCAAGACTGTTGGAAATCCTATATCCAGATTTTCACAGGTGATTGTAGCTTCCATGAGGAAAAAGAACTTTCAAGTACCCTCTAATGGTGAAAAGCTTTATGAAATTGGAAGAAAGGAAGGCGAAAATAATGGTGCCAGAAGAATTCTTCACACCAATGGCTTCAAGTATGTTGTTTACAGCTTATGATGTTAATTTGTTTGATTGCTTTGGTTGTTAATTTGTGTTCTGAATGACAGATTTCTCGATCGAGCGGCCTTTATCACCCCAGCCGATGTTTATGAAGGTGAACCGGCAAATCCATGGCAACTTTGCACCATCACACAAGTTGAAGAAGTGAAGTCCATTCTAAGATTACTACCAATATGGTCCTGCACCGTTTTGTCCTCTGTAGTGTTCATACAATTGCTCTCTCTCTTTGTGGAGCAAGGAGCTGCCATGGACACAACAATGACCTCGAACTTCCATATCCCACCAGCCAGTATGTATGCATTTGACATCATAAGCACATCAGCATTCATTCTATTGTATGAGAAATTCATAGTTCCTTTATACACCAGACTAACAAAAAGAGAACCCAAGCCTCCATCCGAGCTGCAACGAATAGGAATCGGCATAGCTATGGCAATGGTATCCATGATAATTGCAGCCATCATCGAGCAACAAAGGCTAAAACATGCCAACGGCACAAACTCAAGTGGTTTAATCATTTTCTGGCAGATTCCACAATATGTGCTCGTGGGAGTGTCTGAAGCATTTGTCTATGTTGCACAGATGGAATTTTTTGCAACACAAACACCTGATGGATTGCAAACTCTGGGAATTGGATTATCAATGTGCTCTTCAGCAATGGGTAGTTACATATGTAGCATGATTTTAACGGCGGTGATGGCTATTACATCGAAGAATGGGAAACCGGGTTGGGTTCCACTGGATTTAAATACCGGACATTTGGATCGGTACTTCTTGCTCTTAGCTGCATTGTCTGCACTTAACTTGGTCCTTTTTGTTACTTGTGCTAGAAGGTATAAACCCATTTCGTTCGAGAACAGAGCTGAAGACATGGAAATGGAGACTCAAAATCAAGCTAATGAAGCTTGAACATGGAGAAAATTTCTGGTTTTGTTCCTGTTTTGGGGTAATATCTTAATCTGATAAACATGACAGATATAAATTAGAGAATATATTGTTAAGGATATTGATAAAAAGATATTCTAAGATTCATTCACTTAGAAAAAGAAAACCCCTTTGATTGATTTTGTGGGTTTGATATTTGTTGATAAGCTACTCAACCACATGATCATTGAGGTGCCCCACTTGCTACACAGAGTCAAATAACTTGCCATCATTTTAAGACAGCTTATGTTGCGGTTGGCCGGGGGCATCGCCGGTTGTTCTCAGCCCCACGGCTCTCATAAAAATGGTTATTTCAGGTCAAAAGTCTATCATAATCCGTCCTTTCTGCTCAATCAAATGAACTTCTTATTATATATATCTGCATCAAAAAGTCAAACAACATTACTATATACATTATATTATGATTCATTGCACAATTATTTGCTCTTAATCCTCGTAAACTGCAAGCTTCCTATAGCATGTGCAAACCTTTCAGTTCTCTATATATACTTTTCCAACTTTGAGTCTTAATTCAATTCTTCAATTATAGTCTTAAATCAATGGCTAAACTCAGCCACTCCCTAGTGCTTACCTTTTTATTCATCTTTTGCGTAACTATTAGCATGGTTGAGCCATCAACGGATAGCGTGAGACGCTCTCGTCGTTCCCAAGCCAGGACCTTCATCGAGATTTCGTGTCAGAGCACCCGCTATCCGGCTCTATGCATTAAATGTCTCACCCGCCACACTAACTCCACCACTCCAAACTCGCAGCAACTGGCCCGTACTGCGTTGACGGTGAGCCTATACCGAGCTCGTTACACAAGGTCATACCTAGTGAGGGTGGCTAAAGAGCTCATGGCAACAAAATCAAAGGAGTATCTGGTGGTGAGAGATTGCTTGTTGCAGATAGACGATAGTGTAAACCAGCTTAGCCAATCAATCGGAGAGCTACAGCGATTGAATCCGAAAGCTAAGATGACTGATGACATATTTTGGCACATCGATAACGTGGATGCTTGGGTAAGTGCTGCCTTAACTGATGCTAGCAGTTGCGTGGATGAGTTTCCGGGGCACAGAATGAGTAAAATGAAGGCCACCATCAAGAGCAAGGTCTTGAATGTTGCACAGTTAACGAGCAATGCACTGGCCTTATTTCACCAATATAGTGCAAGGTATCGAGCAGCTGCCACTGAGAAGCATCCATAAGGCCATAACTCATAAGGTTAATTAGCTCATTCAATGAAGATTTGATCTTGCAGTTGTATGAGGAACAGAAGTGTGAATATGAAGATTTTGTTTACTAAAACTGATATGTAAACAATGATTATGTAAATCTTAACTTGCAAGTTATCAAAATAAACGAAATGCTTTAGGGTATTCTTTGAGATCATATATAAAATAAGAAAACAATACAAAAAACAAAGCACTAGCCATCTCTCAAGCCATGGAAATTCTTTGCTCGAAACAGTCTCCCCCAATCAAAACTTGGTAGCAGGACCTGGTTTATACCGTCCTTTCGGTTGCTGTTATTTCGTTTCTGGGAAAAGAAAAGGGTCACTGTTATCATGTTATGTCTGCAAGTAGGATAAGAAGGAGAAGCAATTGATTAATATGAAGTAGAAGAAAATAATTAGAAGCATTTATACATTACCCGGTGCTGCTCGGCAAAACGAGAGAAGAACGATTACAACGGCAAGACCTGCAAATGTTCCAACGATTATGGCTACTGTTTTTCCATTATCATCTTTATGGTTGTGGGACGAACCTACAGAGCAAAACACAAAGCGATATGAAAACCATGGCTGCCATATAGAAGATATATATACTAATAATGACCATTGTTTCTATGTTTACTACATTGAGTTAATAAGGATATGAAATGAACCTGGAGAGAATTCTTCATAGTGGCCAGATGTCCAGTATCGAGCGTAACACTGTCCTAGGAAGACATCAGCTGATGCAGCCGACCCACATATAGTCTTCAGTTTCCCTACAGCATCCCCAATGCAATAAGAGCAATCACTTGAGCTCAAATCCCCCAGACACTGAGCAAAACCTTCAACCATACCCGAGGAACTCACTTTAAAACCAACTCCCGTTTGCAAGTCAGCTAGAACATAGTCTCTACTCCGAAAGAACTCGACATTGTTGTCGACACTCTTACTGCATTTCTTGAACTCGAGACTCGTATCGAGCATTCCCAAGAAACTGGCACGGTCGTATCTTAGATAGCAACCTTCTACTTGTAAAGAAGCCCCATAAGAATAGGGACATAGCAACCCTATCTGTTCAATAGCACTTTCCATGCATTTCGAGCAATCGTCTGTCTGCAAATCACCCCTGCACTGGTATAAGCCATATACGGTTCCTTCCGAAGACGTTGAGCTTCCGTTTCCTACAGCATAGGCATTGTAAGAGGCTTGAGAAGATGAGGTAGCAACTGATGATAGAAAAGAGTTGAGGCTGCCTTCAAACGGAAGGTTGGGTCCATACTTCTCTTGAGAGCAACCTGCATAGATGAAGATGTGTGCTTTGACAAGAAAACCATAGCTGAAACAGAGGGAGAGAAAGTGGAGTGTAGAGTATAACCGAAGGCTCCCCAGCATTTTCGTTTTTGGCCTTGATTCTGTCTTAAATGTGGCTTAAATTAGTGATTGCTTCTCCTAGCTGAACACTCTAAATTAAATTCCAGAAATTGATATTAAGTTTTTACATTGAATTTTCGCATTAGAGCTTCAAAGATGTAGGTAACACAATTTCCACATCCTCTTCACTAAGTAGTCATAAAGTGCAACATATAAGCATGTAGCTTTACTTTTATTTTCAGACCAAGATCTCTTTGTGTTTGTACCATTGGAACAATAAGGCTGTTGGTGCGTTGAATATCCATCTTTCTGAACAAATCCAACCCCACCAAAAGTAAAGAAAAAAAGGGCCTAATTTACGACTGGATGCCAGTAGGCAGGTAGCAGATTACTCTCCCATCAAGAAAATCAAACATGTTCGTACGGGTACCTTTCATTTTCTTTTGTTAAGAAGCCTCTTTGTTAGAACAAAACAACCCACCATCTTACAGACAAGAAGTAGGAACTGGACTTTCCTGTGGGATTGTTTCGTTCCAAATCCATAACTTAAAATAACATTGGGCTTGTTGTTTGGCAAAAGCATCGGTCTATAAAGTGGGTATTCGATTGCCGCCACATGGTGATTACTGATTTCCACTGTAAGGTTTGGCCACTACCACCTTGGAGATGCCTGATAGGTACACTTATGGTGACCAGCAGTGCCAGGGACACCCACTTTGTTATTATTTTGAAATATCTAAAAGTAAAGTTACAGGTTCACTGGATTAACATTATTTAAAAAATGTTTAATTAAAAAATACGTGTTTAAATTATATATTTTTTAAGATAGATGTTTAATGTTTTATTGATCGAAATAACTACTTAAAATTTTATTTTATTAGTGTTTTAAGGTAAAATCGTTAAAAAATTAGTTTAACTCAGAAATAGATACTCAAACTATAAACTTTTTCTGAGATATGTGTAATGTTTTTTAGCTATGTGACTAAAATTTTATTTTGTTGGACTTTTATAAATAAATTGAAGGAAAAAAGAAGATTATTTTTTAAAAAATCTTAAATTTTCTAAAAAGATATGAAATCACTAAAATCTTAAAACTCAAAACTGATACAACGATAATCTCGTCGTCACATGAGATCACCGTCTTTTCTTCCAACCACTCATCGTCAATAATTGACGAAAGACATTATAATCGAACATTAAACTACTAAAGTTATTTACGTTCGATGTTTGATTGAAATCCCTCATGCCGATCATAGATAATAGATGGTTTGAAAAAATCAACACCGGCCTAAAAATATGATGGCGGTAAGTCTGACAAAATTATCAATGACAATAATAATACCAAATTTGATTTAAAAAAAATAAATCTTATATTAATCTATTATTGAGTGATAAAATTTTATAACAAGATTACCTTAAAATATTAAAAGAATAAATTTTAAATACTTATTTCATAAAAAATTAAATATCTATTTTAAATATATATAATTTAAACGTTTATTTTTAAGTTAAACTTTTTAAAAATTAGCCCTTCATAAAAAGAAAAATACTCCAAAAATACCCATTATTTTTAAAGTTTTCTTTAAATTTTTATTCTTCTGTGTAGAATTAATTAGAACACAAATTAATAATTTAAAAGTAAAAAATAAATATTGAATCTTTGAAAAAAAAATTGCAGAAATTTGAAGAAAAAAATTTCAAGTGATTGGTTTAATTAATTTGTTTTTGAGTAAATGATTGGTTTAATTAACCGTGAGACATACAAAGTGTATTATTTTATTAAAAAAATTAGATCACCTCATCAATATAATAAAAAGGATTAAAATAAATTTTTAATAAAAAATTTAATAATTAAAATAAAAATATTTTAAAATTTTAATAATTATCCGTTTATTTTACCTTTATATATATATAATCTAAATTAAATAAATACACAGTAGAAATAATCAAAGAAAGGAAAATATTCTCTATAAATGTACACCTGACCCATTACAAAACAAAAGTATATGAAAAGTAAAATGATAAAACGTAAACAAATTCTACTTTAAACCAAAAATCCTGAAACATCGTTGTCAGTGTCTGAACATACTCATCGTCGTCATCAACAATTTTTACCACCACCACCGGCAGCGTGAGCCGTGCAGCCTCTCATTGGTGGTGGTGGCGCTTCCACGCTGATTTCCTTCCTCCAGTTCCAGCGGCGATACAGTTCTTGACCCTCTCAAACTCCGAGAACCGGCAGGGAATGGTGATTCCACCTTGGTGGCTAAACCCATACTCTTCTTCGGCTTCTCTCAATAGCTCGCAGAACAAAGGGTGGTTGAAGTAAACAACCGGAACCAAAACTCTATGAAAGTCGCCGTCTTTTTGGCCGATGTAGACAGCCAAGTGTCCTTTCGGAACTTCCACCAGCTTCTCGTCGATCGGTTCTTGACCTATAGGAACATAACCCGACCAGGGTTTTCCAGAGCATATGGATTTAGCTCCTCTCGTTAAGCGGCGACCCCAACTGATGAGCTTCGAGACAGGCTTTGAATTACAAAATGAACCTTGTTGTTTCAGGCGACAGTACCCACGTGGGTTCCGAGCTTTGCGGAAAAGCCATATCGAGATCCGGACAATCCGTTTTCCGATCCTGAAACCCCTTACGTTTCTCATAGCAACGGAGACAGGGACAATACAGAGGGGAGGCTAAGACGGAGTTCAGAGAGAGAAGTAGGTATATTTGGCATCCTTATGCCTAACCGAGTATTTCATAATAGACTGTTGTTGTTTTTCCTGTAATTAGGCTGCGTCAAGAACTAAAGTCGGAAGCTTAGGATTGTAGTTGTAGAACAGGGGAGATGAAGGAGCTGTCGTGTTAAAAAAATCCCACACGGACACTCAGAAAGGTTGAAGAAGAAGAAGAAGAAGATGAGGGGATTGAAAGGGTCAACACTATGAGGAAACAGAGTTTTGAGAAGGGTCGGTCGGGACAGTGGCACGCGCAATAGAGTCCTGAGGCTTGAAACTTGTAGCGAGAGGATTTGTGGTTTAAATAAACGAGAGCCTAAAAGCGGGGTCTTAAAATCATATACGGCTGCTGCCGGTGTTTAGAATTGAATTACGAAAGGTACAATAAATACTATTCAAATGAGAAAAATCTTAAATTAATTAAATTATATTTAATTTTAAATTAAAATTTCATATACACATGTTGTCTTGAGTCCTCGGCGTTGTATTGAACTTGTTGATTCCGGTGGTGCTGAGAGCTGACCTTTTCGTTATACGAGTACATGTACCTTTGTAGTTTGTACTCGTCAGGTTCCTTCCAGGAAGGCTGGCCTCCATAGGGTTTGTGGCCACGAGCATATTTTCGGTAGGAGAGGGACAAAATATCAGGTTTCGTGGGAGTTTTTATCTGTTGCAACAGAGCATAGATTCAAGTGCATTGCAACCGTTACTTAATGGTCCACGTGGCGTGTGGAAGAATAGTTATCAAAGAGGTGAACAAAGTAGTACTAATAGGTGTAATGGTAAATATATCAATTACTAATAGGTGTAATGGTAAATATATTAATTTTTTTTAATCAGCTATAGTGTTACGGTAATATACTCTCAATTTTTAGACATTAATCGCTCCTAACCACTGTGTTGGTATTACTGATATTCGAACTCATAACCTTTAAAAACAACAATCATTCTCTTAACCACTGAGATTAAATGGTTTTTGCTAAATATATCACTAGTATTTTTATATTTGGTCATACCATATTTTCCCTTATTTAACTTAATAATAACAATCTATTAATTTGAACATATTTTAAATACTCTTTTTAAACAAACATGACCTTGATTATTGTCGAAAAATTGGGCGGTAGGTGGGTTGAAGTCGCCGTACAGAAAGGTCGTACTTTACCGTATTCATGAGAAAATGGATCACGAGTGTGGAAGCTGCTTCCAAGTGGTCAATAAAAATAAAAGGTCAAAATATCATTTAAATAGATATTAAATTTGAAATTATATATATAAATTTTAATTATTAAAATTAAATGTATAATATAACTAAACTTAAATTACGATAAAATTTTAAAAATAGAGAAAAAGGAAAACCGCTTAATAAACTATCGTTGCGTGTATATCCAAATATAATTAAAATTGAGGTTATTTGATTTGTTGGGATATGAGATTTTAAAATATAAAAATATATATTTTTATAAAAAAATATTAAAACTGACTTTACTTATTTATTAGATAAGAAATTAATAATAGTTATTATTGTGTTATTGAATCTCTTATACCATACTCTATTTTGAATCCACTATATGAAAATCTTAATTGATTTAGAGATAAATTAATTAAAAATATTAATATTTTTTTTAATAAAAGTCGATTATATCAAATTATTTTTAAAAAAATAAAGGGTTAAATATTAATTTTCTAAAGTTTTGAGAGTTAAAATCCCTCTGTCCTATTACAGTTTTAAGACCTTTGACTAAACCAATTTAAAGAAATTTCTCTTTTTTCCCCTCTCTAGTCTCACAACCTTGCTCTTCTATGTCTTTATAGTTAGAAAAGTGTTAATCCAATAATAATTATAATAAATATTATTATTTAAATACAAAAACAATATAATATATTTAAATCAAATTGATTTAACTGTATTGAGATCTATACAAACACAATTTTCTTAAAATAGATTTTTAATTATTTTTATAGTGTTTGAGTTCATTGGATGATTAATCACAGTTGCATTGTCGTAGAGATCACGAATATACTCTTACCTTCGTCTATCACCGAAAACAACTTTAAAAAAACCTACAGAGCAAAACAAGAGAAAATTAATGTGATTTTCGTTATGTTTAACCTAGAATGTTTATACCCTATTTATAAGAGTTTCACCAAGGGTATAAAATAGAAATTTTGACATAATATTATTGTTTGAATTAAAATAAAACTTAATATTTATCCTTTTAATTTTAAACTAGTATCCGACAATATATACTTTTATTTAAAAAAAATATTTTAATTTTAAGTTAAAATATTTATAGACTCATATAAAATCAGACTGGTTTGAATATATGCATTATCTTTATCGTGTATGTCCGTATATTTACAAACTAACATATTAAAATTTAAAAAAAAAATTATTTCTAATTGAGTTGTTGTCGCGTACTAATCAAACATCATTTAATTAAAAAAAATTAAAATGATATATTTTATTACAATTACTTAAATTACAATCTTAAAAGATGTCCCAAAATGAATGAGTAGTTAAATTAAAGAATTCAAGATTCTTTTAGGTGAATAATATTCGTTGGCGCTGACTTTATTTAATTTATATATTACTAAAAAGATACTTTTATATACGAGTTTATAAATTATAGATCATAAAATTTAAAGTTTAAGATTTAAATGTTAAAAATTTAAGTTTTAAATTTTATAATTTAAATATAAAAAATTATTTTATTTTTACGAAACTTATGCATCAGAATAAACTTATATTAAAATATCAAAAATGAATATGCACGGTTAGGAAAATATCCAAATTCGATAGAGTTTTTTCCTACGAATTTTCATGTGAAGAATATTATTAGTAAGACATCAAAATCTACGTAAATCTATGATAAGAAGAAAAGGGTGGATTAAATTTAAAATTATAAATATTATTAATAATAGAAGACGTGAAATTAAATATACTTATATATTAATATCCAAAGATTTAAGATGCGTAGAGGTCACGTATAATAATAATAATAATAATAATAACCTCTACGGGTAGAGAAATTTCCAATTGATTAATTTTTTTAATTGATTCTGGAATTGTTTACTGAGTTACCACCCGTTGAAACTAACAATTATTCTTTTGAAAGCGTCATCTGATTAAATAAGAAAATACACAAGTATATAAAAAAAATATTTTTTTTAAAATATTTGAGGTGTCTATAAAAGAAAACTATTTTTGCTAAAAATATTAATATTTAAGCTTTAAAAATATACAATTTAAAATTTTGACTATAAACCTTAAATTTTAATTCAAAATATAAAAATATAAATCTATAAATTATAAATTGTAAATTAAACTTCTAATTAACCTTTAAAATAAATTAACTTCACGTAGAATTTAAAGAGTTTTACACTAGTTTTAAACCATTAGATAATGATAATAAATTGATAAGATTTTTTAAAATTTTTTTAAATAGTAATCTTTATGTTATTTTATTATTAATATTATTAATCTATTTTCACTTTTAAAAATTATAAATTAATATAAAATTTTCTAAATTTTACAAGATATATATGGAAAATTCTACAATATGCGTTGAATACAATTAAACTAACTAATAAAGATTAAAAATCTCAAGGACTCAACATACAATTAATAAAAGACTATTAGACTCAATAAATAATTGTTAATTGCATGCGGTGGCGGATCCATGCTTTGTATAGGGTGGGTTTGAGCCCACCTTGAACTTTTCAAAGTTCACATATTTACCCTTAATTTTCTTAATTTTTATGAATTAGTCCTTGAGTTTTTATAATATTTAAGCTTTGTGTCCACCCTGAGATTTTGAAATTTCATATGTATCCATCCTCAAATAAATTTTTGAATCCGTCACTGATTGTATGTTGAGTCCTTTAGATTTTTAATATTTATTATATAATTTAATCATGTTTAACGATGTTTGACGCATGTAATATATATATATATATGAAAGTTGTCATTTGAAATACAAATATTGAATTGTTTAGTCAAATATGTCGTTGCATTCTTATCTTGTTCACATTAGGATTATATCGGAACTTACACCAGGAACCTAAGATGAAAGCTCTCTTCAACTTATTATATTATATATAAATAAGAATTAAAACTTTTAAATTAACTACTTTTTTATATTATTAATTTAATATTTAAAAATAATACTTAAAAATAGTTCTCTCGATAGCTCATCATTGTTATTAATATTATTGTTTAGATAAAAATTCGTTCTTATACAAGAGTGAAAATCAGGTGAAGTGAAATAACTTATTATTTTTTATTTCATCCTTAATATTTGAGAGTATATATTTATAAAAATTTATAAAATATCTAGTATCTTTGTAGATATATTTTAAAAATTTTCATAGTTACGGTTCGATTATATTTACAATTCAATTACAATAATCTTCTTCCTCATCCTTATTAGAGTTTTGGGTATAAAACTCTCCTCATCCTTCTCTCCTTGAGTGAAGATTTCGATAATTCTTTATCCCATTAATTCAGATCTTTATAAATTTTAAATATTAAAATTATAATATTTTTTTGAAAAAATAGATACGTTTATATTGAAATTAAAATATATATGTAGATACTTCCTGTTATTTCTTATAGAACTTTATTAATACATGAAATTATTAACTTAATTTGACATTAAAAATAATTTTTGAAAACAATAAAGGACATTTATACTATAAAACATCGAATCATTTTATTTGAATTTTTTTATTTTTTATTGATAAACGTGTTGATCAATAATTGTTTTAAGACAACGGATAACTATGGACATAAATTAATTAACTTATGTTGGTAAGCTTTTTAAAAGGAAATAATTCTCCCAACAGAAAATATCCACTAATATTCAAAAGAATACACAGCTGAAATATGAATAATATTATAGTATTTTTTGAATATGTACCGAGAGGCCTGTACCGTGTCTGGTCAGCAAAACTCGACTCGAAAAAATCAAATAACTTGATTCGATTCGAGGCGAAAATATTTGATTCGTTTTGACTCGATTTAAAATTTCGAGTTTAGACTCAAAAAAATTTCAAATAAAGTTCGAGTTGTAAAATGAAAACTCGAATAACTCGATAAATAATTACAATTGGAATCAAATCATACTATAACTTGATAAATAATTACAATTAAATATTTATAGGAAATCGAAAACTCAACTCAAACCGAAAAAATTTTAAATAAAATTTGAGTTGTAAAATATGACTCGTCACCTCGAATAATTTAAAATTTTTTAACTCGACTCGACTCGATTAAATACTCACCCCTAGTGCCTGTAGATTTTTGATTAAGCTTTAGGCTGCTTCCAAGGGACAGGGATATACACATATATAATACGTATAGTACGATATACAGAACTTGCTTAGATTATGTCACAAAACTAGACTTCTATATTATTTTGTCTGTTAAACATAAAAAAATGCTTAAATCCCCTAAGATTAAACCCTGGAAGCACAGTGAACCACAGTTTCCCACAAGGTTGACAGGGCAGGTTAGATCTCTTGGTGATATCTTCCATGTATACCATTGACAAATCAACTCCTCTTGATACTTCTTCTCACAAAATCTTGAGAATTCAGAGCTTCGGTCCCTGCTCAGCAACTCCATGGGGCTGCTGCCTGCTAGATACATGCAGCAGTAATTGCTTCAATGAGGAAGTAGCATTATCACCATTACACAGAGGTTCATTCTTGCTCAAACCGAACCCTTCGGAATCGAAAACCGGAACATTCCGAAACAAATGTAGGACAAGAAAGCAAACCTAGTGTGTCCTTTCCTTGCATAATCAATATCAGGGTAAGCCGAATAGTCCATCAAATCTAGCTCCCAGGCAACTTTTCTCATCAAACCAATCAAAATCTTACTAAACCTATGTGTTTCTCTACAAGCATCATGCAAAACAGATTCAAAGACCCTAACAGTTAATACAACATCACAAGGTGAATTCAAATTACCAGACAATTTTCTTGATAATTTCGTGTTAACCCAATGAATCTCAGCTAATTACTTCCTCAAAGATGAGACTTGATTGTCCTTTTCATCAATCTCTTCTTGCAAACGGTTTGAAACTGTTTGCAAAGTTCTCAACTTGCTTTCATTCTCTTGCACTGCAGCTTCCAAGCATGAGCCTAGCGATAACCCAGCTGTGGGTTGGAAGTCAAACATGTTGATACGCTACACCTGCATGAAGATGAGTGGGGTTAATCCTTGTTTTTTGGGGTTTAATGCCTGTTCGAGCGTTGTCTTGGTGGTCGTTTTGATGGACAAATTTATCTCATATACTTGTAATTGTTACAATAATTATATTAATAGTGCTTTGTAATTTTAATTGTTATTATAATTGATTTTATTTTATTAGAATAAAGTTTCTAAAGTTTAAAGAATATATATTCTTTCTTTTGTCTTTTAAGGTTACATTTGGAAATGAAATTTAATAATAAAACACTGTACATAAAGTGCATCAAATTTATTTATAGTTATTAATTAGGGTGTGACAGATTTGGCTACGATTGTTTTGAAAAGGGGAGGGTTTGACGCTGCTTGGCTCAGTGGCAGTGCTGAAGTTGGCTGCTGGCTGCTCATTTGTCCCATTTTTATGCCATCTCCCTCCTCCTACTAACCCTCTCTTTTGTCCGCAACCATCTCGAATTTTTCTTCTTCTTTCCTCAAATGACATAAAACGCCTCACGATGATTAAAGGTGGCGAATTGACTCGAATCTTGAATCGATTTTATTTAATTAAAGTTTAGATATTGATTAAAATATGATGATTTAAATTTAGTTTGAAATCGAATTGAACCAAAATCAATTTTATTTTTAGTTGAACAATTATGGATTTAATCCAATTTTTATTTGAACTGAATGAATCCAAACTGATTTTCAAACAAACCGAATAGACCTGAACTGATTTTATCTGAACCGAAAGTAACACGAAATAAAAAATATATATTAAAAAGTAAAGAAATATTTGATGTGAATCACCAAAAGGTCAAATATATAGACTTTATAAAGCCATACATGGGTGTAAAAAACTTCTGACTTGAAAACTCGACTGAAACATATCGATATCCTATTGAACCGATCTTAACTTGACCCAAAACCAATTAATCTCAAAAAATACCTGACCCGGTATCAATTGACCCAAAAAGAAACAAAATTGTTGTAACATGACCTGACTTGATACCCAACCTAAATCGTTATAAACCCAAATTAAAATCGAACCAGACCAAATTCGACCCAAACTCAACAAAAATCAAATATAATCAAAATTAAACTTGAATCGAACAACCCTTTTACTACCTTTGTGAATAATATATACAATCATGGGTGATTAACACCATTTCAAAACATCCATTAGAAAACATAGAATTCATGCAGAATTCAAATCTCAAATGTAAATAATTCTATAAAATCAAAATTTGGGTCACTTTCTAAACCCCCCAATGCCCATTTGAAAGTTTATTTTCACTGTTTTTCCACCGATAACTGAGAAAAGTCTGGTGTTTCTGGTCTTTGTCATTTTGCACTTAGCACAGGGAAGAAAGAGAGGAACTCACCCATCCACAAAGAACCAAATGGTTAGGTTTTTAGGGTTTTGGGGAAATGGGGTTTTAGTGAACAGCAATATAATAACAAAAAAATTTGATCTTTATTCATTCATTCTAGTTCCGGCGTCCCATTTTCCAAGCCCTGCCTGTAATTAAAATATTGGTTTTTGTTGGTAAATAATCTTGCTTTACACTAGAGTAGACTACAATGATGTACAAAAGAAAGACAGTGCACCTCTTTAAATGTGGCCAACCCACATACTTGCAGTCGCCAGACGCCGTTTCTCTTTTCTTGCACCCTTCATCTTCTCTCTCTCTCTCTCTCTTGCTGCAATAATGGTGAGTCCACCCTTTTCTTCTTAATCCCCTCTTTCTTCAGAATTGAAGCAACAAAACCATGGTGACTGTTCTTGTTTTAAAAATATTTCTGGGTTTATCTCATTTTATTTGGTACACATGAAAAGGTTATTGAATTAGGCTGTTTTTGTTTTGTGTTTGCTTTTACACGACAGTTGTTTCCTTCCCATCCACCTCGTTGGCTTCAAGTTCTTCTGACTGAGAAGTTCTTTAATGCCTGCATAATTCATGAAGATGCCAAGAAAAACGAGAAGAATATCTATTGCTTGGACTGTTGTATCAGTATTTGCCCTAACTGCTTGTCCCCTCACAGCTCTCACAGACTCTTACAGGTCCTTTCTGAACTTCAAAATTCACTGTTTTTTCTTCCTTTCCCTTCCAATTTCTTGATGAAAGACTCCTTGGTCGTTTTTTCCAGATAAGAAGGTATGTGTATCATGATGTTATAAGGTTGGATGATGCAACAAAACTATTGGACTGTGCTTTTGTCCAAGTAAGTCATAATTCAGATATTAGAAAAGCATCTCCCCTTGAAAAAAAAAAACCCTTTTCTTGTCTCTCTGTCTATGCATGCTTAGGTATCATGGAATGTCTTTGCTTTAAAATTCAAATTATGCAATCATTTCTTCTTTCTTTTTTGCTTGATTATCAACCATCTACTGTGTACTTAACCAACATATAAAACAACAGTGTTGATATTCAACAAAAAGAAGAAAAAATCTGAATTATGGAAGAAGGAAGAAGTGTGTCTATTTTTGTTATTGTTCAATGATTCTTAGTGTTTCTCCTTTTATGTGTCCAGTCCTACATAACAAATAGCGCAAAAGTGATATTCATAAACCAAAGGCCACAAACAAGACAGTTCAGAGGCTCCGGCAACTTCTGCAGTACCTGCGACAGAAGCCTGCAAGACCCTTATCTCTTTTGCTCTCTCTCCTGCAAGGTTCTCATTTTCTTTTTCATTTCCCCCATAACCCCATGATTGTTATTTTATTGTTTAATTTTTGGTGTTTTGTTTTGTTTCAAGTAGATTAATTACCTGTTAAGAACAGAAGATGGGGTTTCCAAGTTCCTGTTCGAGTGCAATTTCTTACCTCTACCCGAGGCAGGATCAGAGGATGGTTTAGTGACACACGACTCGGTCCTCGAACCATCTGGTTCGACCAAGACATCTTCCGGGTCTGGTGCATACGGCGAGGTGTCACTTAATTCCACTGCCACGACAGAAATCGTGAGAAAGAAACGGAGCAGCTTAAAAACATGTCGTCCAACATGCCCTCCGACAGTATCCGAAGTTTCGGGAAGTTTGATGAACCGGAGAAAGAAAACTCCACAACGTGCTCCACTGTATTGAATTTGTTCTTCTCTGGAAAGCTAGAGAGAGAGAGAGAGAGAGAGGTAAGGGAGTTTGGGACATTGTTGGTATTTTGTAATATCGTTTCTAAAAGTTAATTTACAGACAAAATTGTTGATTAAACAAAAACCATCACCCAAATCCCAGTTTTGTTCATGTAAACTCTCCTCCATCCCCCATTGCAAATAAGCTTTTACATTATTATTATAGCAAGTAATAATATATACAGTGTGGTGTATTTATTATCCCTTTTTCCAATTATATTTGTACATGAGGGTGAATTTGTTCTTCAAATGGCTCAAGAAAGTTTATTACAAATCCAGGAAAGGTCTCTTTCTGGTTCTTTTTTCTTTTTGTTTTCCCTGGACTGAATAGGGACAGAAATGGAAGGCAAAACTAAAGCCAGTCTCAATTATTTACTGTTCCCTTGCCCCAATGTCTTGACTTGACTAGTCTATATTCACTAATTTTGCTTGGGAACATGATGATGTGCATTAATTTAGTGATTGAATACATTTATTATAAACAATAATTAGATTTAAATCTTTTAAAATAAATATTATGTTTAAAGTATCTTCCTCTTTTAACCTATATATAATATATCTATGTGTATAGACTTTTACTAGGTTTTCTACTTTGAGATATGTGTAGACCACTCTTCTACAGTTCCACATTGACATACTACTGTTTATTCTTGATTCTTTTCTTTTCCTTTTTTAATTATTGGGTTTGCAGGATAAAAGGAGAAATCTTTATTGAATTATTGATATTAAAATCTGTATAAAAAGTCGGTTTCTTTTCATGAAAATTTACAGTGGAATAGTGTATTTAGCCAGCTTGGATACTTTTTAGTTCAGTAGTCATTTCGATTGTTTCAAAAAATAAACTTTTTTATATATTTTAAACCCTATTTTCTAAAAAGGTAGGAAAAGAAGATAGATTTTAGATTCTGGCACTTGCATTCAAGATCTACGGCTATATGGCAGCAAGTTGGAGGTCATGCAGACTCAGGTTTAACACTAAGAAATTATTAATATCAATTATATAAGGATAAAATGTTCATGTTGAAATGAATTTCTGTTTATATTATGTTTTAAATTTAGGTTTTATGAATGGTGATGGTCTCATTTATTTGAATCATCTGTAAGTTAGGTGTCCAGCATGTTCCCTCCTGCCATGTTTTCTACAAATTCCAATGGACCCGACCCCTTCAATAATGTTTGCAGCTTCCATTTCGAATAACACTATCCATACCTCTCTAAGTTTAGGTATTTCATTATGAACAAATATGAACGAATCAGACAGTCCTGGTTCATTGGTTTGCTCCTGCCATGTTTGCTCAAGCCTACACGTGATAATGACAAAGGGAAAATACGTACGTGGGGGGAAATCCTGATGAGAAATGAAGGGTGGAGAGGAGGTGTTTTTGGTCACCTCACCTGAAGCAAGGACAGGTGTTTGGCATTTACTGATGCCATCTCCTGCTGTGGGTTTCTGCCACGTATCAGCATTGGGGTTTTGTCATTTTCTTCAAATGAACACAAGTTGTGAACCTTCATCAGACATGGCTTTGGAGTTTTTGAAGCATGCCAACGTCTGTATTTAAGGAAGCAAATAGGGTCCCCAAGAGCTTTTGCTTCCACAAGTGACACAGTTCATCGCCATCCATCTTTATATTTGTAGCAAAATTTATGTGTCTGGCGATGGTACATGTCATTGCTTGGCGTTGTTGATTGTTCAAAATCTCTGACAGGAAAAGGAATGAAGAGAGGAATCGATTTTCTTTTCCTTCACGCAATCTAAATATGGGTCCAGAAGTAACAGTGAAGTTGCCTTCACATCGGCTGCCGTGTCTACACTCTGGACCAATGTTGTATAAAATACAGATCGTATATTTCACCTTTTTTAACTCACTGTAAGTTTTAGAACAAAATTGGCTACGGCCTGCATACTCACCAGCCAAACCTCTATCCACTTGATCAGTTCTAAAAACGGTGGTTGTTGCCGCCTGTCGGCATTTCCTGTTAGAGTTCAGTCTTTAGCTTGATGGGATGGGTGTGGCATCTCCTGCATGGCTACTGAACACCCCACCACCCCACCACCATGGTGCTCAAATCTGGTGTTGCACTAAAATGTCATCCATTGCATGTTGCCGACTTGAAGCATACAAAATCTGGAGTTAGAGTACATGTAGTGAGTTGAAGTGACTGAATGCCACATCCTGACACCTTGAAATGACCTGTCCAGTGCCCACCCATACAAAAAGTCAGACACAGTGTACATAGAATAGAGAGCAGCACTAGGGAGGAATGGAATACCTATGAGGACTATCAGAAAAGGTATGGGGAATATTGAGATATAGGTTAGGTTACAACACTGCAGGCAAATGGCTGCTGTCTGAAACTTGGTGACTACTGGCTAGGCCCATCGATTGCCTGGTGCTTCGACTACATCAGATCTTCACTTAAAAAAATAGACAGCACTTGAAATTTAATGTAGCATAAGTTAGTACCATAACTGTGGATACCCACGGCTATTCTTCTCCTCACATGAAAAGGACAATAATTAAATAAAACCAAGTTTGTGAACAGAAACGGAGCTATTGAAGGCTAGGGAGGGGTTGTCTTCTGTCGCTCAACTTCTTATTAATTATATATACTATTGTGTTTTTTTAACTCATTACATATGTTCGGCTTATATAGCCCGAATGTTACAGCTGACCCAATAAACACCAACGGGTTAACAGCTGGCCCAACCAGTCTTAACAGACTAATACCTCACTTTGATAGTCACAATCCAGAACTCAATCAGAAGGCTCGGTTCATGCTATTTTATTATGCTTTTCAGTTCTTTTGAAGGAAATATGATTTTCATGGGACCTTATGGGGAATATGGAAGTGAATTCAAATGACAAAACTACAAGTCTTGAATCAGCATCTCCTGTAAGGGTAAGTTTTGCTTTTCCCGCTGCTGGACATGAAAAGGATGGAGATCACATGTGAGACACAGACACTGCCATGGAAATTCAAGGGAAATGAAATCATGGTGTTTGGTGTAAGGATCAAAGAAAATTGTACAAACTAAAAGGAACAAGTCTTAAAAAGAATAACATGAATCAGATAATTAAAGTCTATCTAGTGAGACAAGACACTAGATCCCTTAAACAAGGTTAGAGATTCAAGTTTTGAAGTTGTGAATAAC
This sequence comes from Abelmoschus esculentus, assembly GCA_035048815.1. Taxonomy (NCBI): domain Eukaryota; kingdom Viridiplantae; phylum Streptophyta; class Magnoliopsida; order Malvales; family Malvaceae; genus Abelmoschus; species Abelmoschus esculentus. Next base: position 10,763,714 of record JAUCBN010000051.1, on the reverse strand, counting down.
GAAAATTGGGTTAAGAAGATCATCCTATAATTGATCTCTGCAATATTCGACTCGAATTAGTCAAATAATAGGTTGGATATCGGATTGTTAAATAGAAAAAAGGCTTTGGATGCATAAAAGATGATGATGATGTAGTGTTTGTTAGACCTTAATGATGAGAAAAGGCAGTGGAAAAGGATCAGCCTTGTTGACCTTTGAGGGTCCTTTTGAACTCATAAGCCGGCAACGCCAAATCAAGGAATGGCCTTTGGTTTGGCTTGCAGTTTTCTCCACCTTTTTAATTCAAACTTCCAACCCCCCACCAGTGGGAGTGTTTATTAATTACACTACCAAGTAGCACTCCCTCCCCCTCAACTTAACAAAGTACCTAACACCCTTTTTATCTCTACCTTTCATCATCATAAATCCTTTGAATTTTGCAACTGTTTTTAGCTTTGAAGAAAAGGGACCAATCACTTGCTTCAAAGACACAACTTTGTTAAGCAACATGGTTTGTCTAAATGGTTAACAGTTTAGTATTGTTTAAATAAATTTTAAATTTGAAGACTTAACAAAATCAGATATATGATGCCGATCACGTCATATTAAGAAGGACAGGGTCCTGAGAAACCAGAAAGGCAAAAACCAGACACCATTTTGTCATGATTGTCCCAACTCTCTAAAATCTCACCAGTTGAGTAATTTCAAAAAGGGTCCATGAAGCAGTTCTGACTGCCATGGCTTGGAATTAGCTAGAGTTTGGACGCATTTATTACATATTTAATGAATGTGACTGATGTTTTATGAATTAGGATCTTGCTTAACCCAAGTTAAGCCACCCACATTCTCCCGTAAAAACAGACAATGGAAGTTCACTTTTTCAAACTACAAAAACATGGCCTTTCATTACAGGTTCTAAAAGACCATTCAGTGAGACATGAAATTACAGTTAGCAGTTAGAACAGAGTAGCTTGACTGTAACAAACTGGTAAAAGTAACCAAAATTGTTTGAAACCACGAATGACTATTTCTGCATTAGGAATCCTTTGTCTTCTTCTTCTTCTTCGTCCACTGGGGCAGGAAGGTTAAGGTCTATCAAATTAACTAACAACTTTTTGCTATTCTTAACACGGGTTTGGGTTGCTGCTGCTGCTGCTGCAACTTGACCAGTTACAATATGTGATCTCTTATGTCCACCGAAAGCTTGTCCCGATGAGAAGACTCTGAAACAAACCGGACATTTATGTGTTTTCTTTTCTGTCATCGAACGAGTACCCGTATTTGCTGGTGCCAACTCTGTTTCGTGAGCTCTGATCTTTTTGTGACTCGCTCTGTGTCCACCCAGTGCTTGGTACGAGTTGAAAGCTCTATCGCACGTTTCACATCTGTACTTAGCTCGGGTTGTGAAGTACTCTTCTGATTCATCCGTTTCCTCTTCGTCTTCTTCAACGTCGTCGTCATCTTTACGTACTTTCCTTTTCCATCTGTCCCTTGAAAGCATCATGAGACAGAAAGCGACATCTTCATCAGTTGTGGTGTCGGAGATGGAACTCATCTGTTCATGCTCCGCCCAAGACTCGGTTTGACTCGGTTGATCGGTGTTGACTTTAAGCTTCTTCGTTTCTTCATGTAGCTCTAGTGTTTTCCATGTCCGTTTAGATCGTCTCCGAGTTGGATTCTTAAACGACTCGGTTTCACTTTCTCTAGCTTGAAGAACAACTGAGTCCGCATCAACAAATTCAGGGTCTACTAAGCGAATACTTCTCTTTGGATTCTCTCTAATCCCATCAAGCTGATCTTTTTCCTCCTCCCCTTGTGATGAATACGAAGTTGCCTCCGACTCATCGCTGAGTTGACTGGGTTGTAGTTTTGTAAGAATTGTAACTGAAAGATTCAACGTGTTAGACTTCATATGAGTACCCACAGCTGATCCCTTTGGTAAGTCTTTCAAGCAAAGCTTACACTTGTGTTTCTCCATTGCCAAGAACACAAAGAAACAGATGACAGATCAGAAGTAGATGTTTATGTATGTCTGAAAGTGAAAGGCTGTGAGTTCTTCTTGAGGCGGAGAGTTTAAAAGAAGCATAGAAAGAGAGTGAGAACAAAATAAAGTAGGTGACAAGCATTCATCCACAGACGTATCTTATACACATCTATTCAAAAAAATTAGAAATTTATAAAGCAAGGGACTAAAATGATATTAAAAATTTTAAGAGGGTCAAAGTAAATTTTTTCAAAAATTAAAAGATTATAACATTAATTTTATTTTATTTTTTAAATAGTATATTATTATTGTTGAATATAAAAAGTTGATAGGGACATAAGCCTTTTTAGCCTAAGTGATTAACGGAACGGTTGTTCCTAGAGGTCATGGGTTCAAGCGTCAGTAATTACAGTAAAGTGATTGAGCGATCAATGTCAAATAATTAAAATTATCTTCTATAATAGATACTACTATAATCATTATTAACTAAATCATCGTCATCATCATCATAATAGTAATAATAATAATAATAATAATAATAATAATAATAATAAGTTGACAAGATCACATCCTCATAAATCCGTAAGATATCCCACCTCTGAAATAATACAGATGAAGAATAAAAATCTATTATTTATAATTATGCCTCTTTGTTCATCTTTAAAAATAATTCTAAAATTTAATCTTAACTTTTATATCCTAGATGCTACATCTAAAAAATATATCAGACCCCTAATTTTTAATCTCTGACCTTAAACTTTAATCTTAAATCCACTATTTTAAAGTGAGACACTGAGACACAATAAAGAGATAAATAATTCGTACGTGCAGCTGATAATCATTCAACCCTCTAAGCATTCTCCTTTCTATGCCTCATTATAAAATACTTAAAGTTAAATTTTAAACTCTAACCTTAATTTTCACGTCCTAAATACTACATTTAAAAATATATCTTATACCTAATTTTCTAATCCCTAATCATAAACTCTACCCTTAAATCATATATCCTAAATTTATTATTTTAAAATATGACACCAAATGAAGCATAATTAGAGGAAAACAATTTCAATCCATTTTCTTTTATTAAAAGAGTAATTTACTTTGTATTAAAAGGATAAAATTATCTACCTCTAATTATGTCTCTTTTGGTGTCTCGATTTAAAATAGTGGTTTAAAATTTAAGATTTAAGATTAGGTTTAAAGTTCAGATTTAAAGAATTAGGTAGAATCTATTTTTTTAGAGTATATGATTTAAACCCTAAGATATAAAAATTAGAGTTAAAGTTTAAAATTTAATTTTTAATTATTTTGTAACGTAAACATAAAAGCATAAATGGATAAAGGATAAATAATTTTTGTTAGTATTAAAAAAGTTGAAATAATAATAAATAATGTTTTAATGAAAGCGTATGCATGAAGGGGAGTAAGATCGACATGTAATGCAACATGCAATGACTTTACCCGTTTCTCTCCATCGACTCATGCCCAACTGCCTTTTATTACCACTGCAAAAGAAGTGATATATTAACAGAAAAAAGAACTAAAACAGAACTATCTTTCCAGAGTTTGATGTAACGATGAACCAGAACATGAAACCTGCACTGTCTGTGTCGGTAGCTTTTGCATGCCTGCCGGTGCTGAGGTCGCTTTGTCCCTCCTGTTTATACCATATAATTTTATATACTGACCTTAAATTATTGATTTATTTTTAATAATATCACATCATCTGATTTTATTTTTCGTGTATACGTTTTATAAATCAAATATAAATATATATATTATACAATAATTAACTTGATATTGAGAAAGGCAATTTCTACGAGGGAGTAAATGCCGTTTTCTTAGGGCTGGGAAGACTCGGTCCCTGACCTAGTGCCGGTCCTATTGCCATTGGGTGTCTTCTAATTCAGTCATGTTGACGAATACACATATTTTTGAAGGCCTCAAGGGAGTTCCATCCTTGGATTACATAAGGGCGGTAGGAATAGACCTAGGGGCATTAAGGATGCAGTCACACCTCCTAAAATTTTCAAGTTTCTTTATATTTCAATCGATATGATTTATGAATGATACAAAACAATGTGCTATAAACCATGAAAAGGCTAAACACTTTAACTCGGTTTAAACATTGCATTTAAATCATAATCTTAGACAGCAACTGCAACACCAAACTAAAGTGTAGTTAGGTTCGTTGAACAGGGCTGTAGCTAGTTGAAGTCTAGAGCTGGGTTGCTTATGCAAGCAACCGTGTCATGTCCTTCTCTGGTTGGTTTGTTTTAGATTGACAAAAACAAGACACTTGTGATAATTAATTGACCGCTCATTCTTTTTCTAACCCAGCCCCAGCCCCAGGGCAGTTCAACTGTTGTTTTCCCTAGCAGATACGAACCATACGAGTAACTTCCATGCATGTTCGTAAAAGGGAACGACTGTATTCTTGGATTTCTCTAGGACAAACTTAAATCTTAAAGGGTGGAGGTAGTTTTAGATTGTCTGCAATTTGGACACATTCCAAGGTGGTCTGATGCTGGGGAAGTTTCGTCCCAAGACTGAGTAAATAATGGGGTTGGCGAAAGAAAAGGAAAAGGATATATTTTACATGGAAATAATTAAAAAAATCAGAACACTGATTATCAAAATCATGGGATTCTTATGTAACTCGTGAGTTATGCGTTTTACTTGTCGCTGGGAATTTACTGTACTCACACACAAGCCATGGGGTTTACAGCAAGAATTAGGCTCGCTCATTTTCAAGGATGGCGCAGTTGTCGACGGGGGGAATTTTCAAGTTTGAATTAACCTACCAGGAGTAATTACTATCGTAGATTTATCTGTTTAATGATATACGAAAAATATAAAGATTTATTTTGAAAATAATAAAACAAAAATTTATTATTAGACGAGATCATGGATATCATGACGAACCAAATTTATTTAATAATTTTTCATAAGGACGACTCAACCAAGAGCGGAACTAAGAATTTATTATAGAAGGGACCAAAAAATATATTTTAAAATTTTTCTTGATTGACGGAGATAAAAACAATTGTTTTAAAGAAAATTATATATTTTAATTTTTTTAATCTCTACTTAATATATAAAAATAACATTGGTGGGCCTTGTCGTCCTTGGGCAAGGGTAGCAAGGGCACCCGCCTAGGGCCAAATATCTTTTTCAATATTTGATATTATAATCTTATTTTTAATACTTATTTTTAAATTTAAATTTTTAATATTTTTTATTAAGAGTTAAATTATTTTAAATAATTATTATTAAGGCCTAAAATTTTATAACACTTGTTATTGAAGACTCAATTTTTTTCTCAATATTTGCTATAAGAATATTGTTAAAACAAAATCTCAATACATGTTAATATTAGAGAGTCAATTTTCTAATACTTGTGATTAGGGACCCAATATTTATTATTAGATATCTAATTTTCTTAATACTTTTATTAAGAACATACTTTTAAATATATTTTTTAATATTTATTTATAAAGTCCTAAATTTTAAATTCATCCCTACTAAAACCTCAAAAAACAATTTTGTTGGCGATGACCGAACCTCCTATTCCCCTATGTTCCACCACTGGACTCGACTTGCGAAATTGTGAAAATATTTGGAGTAATATGATATTTGGTACTTTTCATTTTACAGAATATCCAATATGGTACTTGTACTTTAATAAAAAAACATCCAATGTGATATTTATTTGACTTTTGAAATGTTGAATGTGATACCTATAGTTGAGCGTTATTAAAATATGAAATAAGATAATACGATAAATTTAATAATTATTCAATTGTGATAAAAAATTAACAATAACTAAAGAGTGCACACCTAATAAAAATATCTTACAAAATCAAAATGGTATCAAAATAATTAGATTATAAGATATATTAATGCATAAAATTTACAAACATGTATATATTGTTGAAATCGATTAATCAATTTTGCTTAAAACCATGAATCATAATCGAAGAAATTTATTTAATTTTTTTTATTTGTATATCCTTGTCATTCGAGAGTGACCAAAATAGAAACAATTCGAAAATTGAGTTATTAAATTGAATCTTTTTGAACTCCAATGACTATAATATGAGTGAGAAGAACGTTGATGACGAATAGTATAATTTATATATTATTTTATTAAAAAAATGAAAACTAACGTACTACATCAACAACTTCTAATGAAAGGTTACAAGAGGAACCATATTAAAAGTGAACTAAAAATTTAGTGACTATACAACAAATTTTAAAATTTTAAAGACCAAAATTTAACTACCCTAAAAGTTTGATAATCATTTATATAATTTACTCATAAAATTACTGTATTAAATTTTAATAATATAAATACCACATTAGATATTATACCAAATTACATGTACCAAATGTAATACTATCCCTAGTATTTGTTTTCAGTTTTTTGTCTGCCTTTATGGTTGTTATAATAGTTTATCGTATAATTTACTATCATAAAAAATAACCGAAAAAAAAAAACACTTAAAGAGCCTTTAAATTAATTAATAATAGTGGACAAGGTTCACTAATTATCAACCATGATGTAATTAATTTATTGTCGGCATTGACTTCCGTGAGTTGGATGTGTTGATATTTTTTTTGTTATAGAGTGTTTATCTCGGTCTTAATCTTTCATGATAAGTACGAATCATTTAGTCTCGATGGTTAAAAGAATGGTTGTTATTCTTTGAGGTCACAGATTCGGACGCCAATAGTATTAGTATAGTGATTGAGCGATTAATATCCAATGATTGAGAATATATTCTATAACGATACTACTGCAACTACTGTAGCTGATTAATTTTTTTTGACGATGTTTCAAAATTCCAATGGGCTTTGGGATAAAATGAATACCGGTCGTACAAAGCCCAACCCATTAAACTTGCAGTCTAAATACGACACAAGTTTACAAGTGCTCCGAGAGTGCGCTAAATTATGAAACCGGAGGTTCTAGCATACTACTTGCGGTGGACGTGACAGTGGGAAGGAGTTGGATGCTAATTTTTTTTACGAGATAATCGGTGATAAGTATATCGATCGATTATCTAATAATAAAAAAAATTAAATTTAGAAAAAAATCGTTAATACACTTATAGTTGGTTATCAATGATGGGTAATTAGGAGAAATGATCGTTGTGGTCTGACAGTGTAGTGATGATCTTTGGTGAGACAAAAAAAAAATCAAAGGTAATTTGAATATTTTGAGTTAGAGACTTGAGAGTGTTTTGTATAAATTTAAAATTAATAATTTAAAAAAAATAAGTTAAAAATAAATTAAATTTAAAAAGAAATGAAAAATAATTTTAATAAAAATATCAATATTTAATAGTAAAACACTTAAAATGATAATAAATTAAGATTTTAAACACATATTAAGAGTTAAATATAATTTAGACACTAAAAATAATCAATATTTTATTTAAATATTAAGCAAAAATAAACTTTAAAAAAGTAAGTGAACTCACTTTTTAAATTATTATTATTATATGCATACACTTCTTTTTTTATATATAACATGAATTTTATTTTTTATATATAATATCTTAACCTTATTTTATTCATATATATATATATGAAGTTTTTGTATGTAGTATATTATTTATTTATTTATCCTTACATCATCAAGTTATAATTTTTTATTATTATTGTAATCGTTGTTGTTGTTACACATTAGGATTTTATAATATGTATTATATTATATATAACATTTTTTCGAACCTAGTAATTTTATTGATGAATATTTTATTTATCGGAGTTAAAATCAGATATTAATAAGGGTCAAAATATTAAATTTTAAAAATATTAAATTTTAAAAATATTAAATTTTATTATATATTTAAATTTAAAATTTATGGGTACCATCTAATTTTTCTAATATCTTATAAAGGTTTAAAGTATAATTGGACTAAAAAACTAAGAATATATATTTATTCTTTTTTAGTTCAATCTAGATGTATAAGTGAAGAAGGAATTCAATGTTAGTGTAATTATATAACAGTGAATTTATTCTATAATTATTATAAAAGTAGTTTTATTATATATAATACCTTAACCTTCGTTTATTAATATATACATGAATTTTTTATATGTAGTATATTATTTATTTATTTATTTATCCTTACATCATAAGTTATAATTCTTTATTATTGTTGTTGTTATTATATAATATGCATTATATTATATATAACATACTTTTTCAACCCTAGTAATTTTATTGATGAATACTTATTTAAATATTAACAAAATTTTCTAGAATTTAAGGTTGATTTTAATGATAAATAATATTATTTAAAATCTAAATCTATGTAATAGTATAATTACAATTTACACAATTAAACGTAATAAAATTTAAAATATAATTAAAAATTTAATAATGTTTGCTTATCAAACGTCAAATATATACAATAAATTTAATATTAATAGGGATTAGTCCAATTGATAAGTACTTTAGTTTCACTTAAGTAAGTTTCGAGTTTAAGACATGCATGTAGAAAAATTTTGTTAGTAGATTTATTTATCAAAACTATGTGTGCAACGCAAGTCAAATCCAATATAGTCAAGACAAAGTTTGGAAAATTATAAGAGTAATAAAATAAAATAATATATATATAATTAAAGCTACCAACTATAATTCATTAATTTTCTAATAATTAATCAAGTAATTAACATTGTGAGTCTTGGACGACTATAACCACGATGACTTAAGATTCGACGACGGTATACTACCTTACATATACTTAATTTATACCGACCGTATATTGTCACTTTTATTTTAGATAAAGACCGTATATTGTCATTTATTCAGGCCTTAAAGTTAACAACTGATCTATAGGTCTTTCCGGGCTTCCACCCCGCCGGAATGACACTGGCCGCCACAATGGTGTTGCTGGACTCGAGTGACGTTAGCCTGATGGACAGAGGAGCCTTCAACTGGGAACCGGCGTCAAGTTTCCATACTGCCCCCCAGGATTGTTGCATGGGTTGCCATGAGTCAGAGTCAAGCGCCTGTTTCAGGTCAACCGAAGCAAGGTCGCCATCGCCATTCTCATACTCGATTAGGGTGGCGAAATAGCTAGGGTTGGAACCAGAATCAACGTGGAATGAAATGGTCGTTCCAGGATAGTTACATTCAACTCTGCAAAGTGAAAACCAAACCCATTTCGTCAAAAAACTGAAATAATTAGAAGAATTGAAGTTTTTCCCCCCTTTAAACGATGGGGAGGATCGAATTCTTACTTTCTGTATTGAATTTGCAAGACTCCGGCGTCACGGAGCTTCTCATCCTGGCCGGACTTTGCCATGGAACCAAAAGAAGTACCACTTAAATCGAAATGAGTCGACTCCGAAACACATCCTGGGCATTCATCAGTGACAACTACGGTCGCAGGTTTTCCTGAACAGGCTGAATTGCTCGTGCATTTTACCTCATAACAGGCTCCACATCCTTTTCCGGATTTGTACAGAGAAGGGCCAACGGCGGATACCAACGACGAAAATGGTGCTTGCGCCACGCTACCTCCATAGCCACAAGAGCCACCTAGGTACACAAAAGAGTTAAATTTCAAGAAATAATTCAGTAAATGGTCTGAAAAATTCTCCATGCTGATCATTACCATCACTTCCTGCCCCTGTGGGGCTTCCATACCACGTTGCTCCGGCAGGGGACCAACCATACTCAGATGCTGCCAATGAGGCATTAATGAGCCTAGGGTAGAATCCATGGCAGCCGTTGAATAAAACTGAACAAGTTGTTGCGAAAGTTAAAAGGAAGAACGTGTTTTGAAGTGTAGTAAAAGCCATTGATTCTCTGATCATAGAAAGTGAAGAAACCAGTGATTATCAGTTTCAGCTGAGTTTTTGGTGATGGATATAGCAGATGAAGAACTGGGTATTTATAGAGGAAAGGCTTGGTGCATGGTTTATAATGCAACCACTTGGTAGATGACACGTGTACTAAGATAGAAGGGCTTAGGCATTATTTTCTTCAGGAGCAAGTTAGAAAAGGAAGATCCTTGAGATATGAAATAAGTGTAAATTATCCTAGTGATTAGACTTTTTTGTAACATGGGTTTTTATTAAAAAAATAATTAACGAAGGAAGAATTAGACAATAATATGATTTAATATCTGACAATTTCTCCACATGCATTACATAGAAAGGGTGGAACCATTGCTCTAGTAAGATTAAAATGATATAATATTAAATATTAGAAAAATAAAAATTTATTAAAGTTTTAAATTTAAAAATTAAAAAAATTATTTTATTATCATTTAAAAGAGAGATTTTAGATATAATTATACTTACAATATTTAGGTGGGATAAAAGACTCTCATACTAAACATGACTCTGTACTTGAATGGACATAATTAATGTAATAAACAAAGATTAAAAAAGGATTACTCCGTATGATATTAACAAGTTCTAATTAATTTAAAATATGAAGTTTTAGGAATATTACATGTATTTCAATTTCTATGTTATTATATATATATATATGATGCAATATAAAAAAATGTGTCTTCTTTGATGTATCTATATATATTCCGATATTTTGAAAAATAATCTTTAATATTAAATTTTAAAAAAAATTTTAAAAATTAAATTTTAAAATTTAATTTTAAACTTGAAGTTCAAACTTTAATTTTTTTAGTATTAAATCATACATATATTCACCAGTAATATATTCCAATGCGAAAGCAATGCTCCTTTACTAGAATCTCTTTCGACAAATGAAATTCATTAGAAAAAAAGGAAATATTTATAATTTAATATTAATATTATTTTTATAATATTTAGAAAAATATAGATTAGATTTTAAATTTGAAAGTCAACATTTATATTTTTAGTATTTAATTTTTTAATACTTCAACATTTAATTTATTAAACAATATTTTAATTAATTTAGTATATATTGTCATGTTTGAAAAGAGATAGAATTATTAATTATATATTTTAAAAAACGGAATTCTGAGATATATAAATGGTATCGTTATACATTTTAGTAGACATATCTTTTAAGAAGAGAGTAATGATTCCATAACAAATGGTATTAAAAATAATTTTTTAAATGATCGGTTTTATACCAAACGTCAATGAGTGGAATAGACGGAATAGATAATAATGACAATTGATTTATTACAATTCACAAGTGTTGTTGACTCATTACAAGAACATCACGAGGATGAATTAAAAAAAATATCACATCTTAAAAAGGTCAAAGATATTAATCTCACATAATTTTTTTTAATATACATAAACAACGATATTATACATTATATTAAATATATTTAAAAATAATAATAACCCACGACAATATCCAATTAATTTTAAAACAAGACGGCAAATGTTGACAATTCTATTAGGTATTGATTAAAGAAATATTTATACCAAAAAAGCAGTTAATGCACTATTTCTTTAGATTTAACTCATTTAAGATTCTAAGTTAAATATGAGAGATCTAGTCTTGATGGTTAAAGGAACAATTATTACTTTTAGAAGTTACAAGTTCGAATACTAATAATATTAATATAGTGATTGAGCGATCAATGTCTAATAGTTGAGAGTATACATTAGGATAAATACTATTGTAATAATTGTATAGCTGAATAAAAAAAGATTTTGTGTTAAGATTTTAATCGAGTTTAGCTTATTATTTATGTTATTGAATTTTATTTATTGGATATTTAAATATATTTTATCGTTATGCGTACTCCTTTACTCTATTTAAGTTAAAAAAAATATCTTCAATGAAGTATAATTTATCTATTAAATAGGATCATACATATAATTAACCCTCAATAATAAAATTTAATTCAAATAAATAACTTTAGTATAACAAATTCAAAATTAGGATAATGACATCTAAACCGCACATAATAAACAAATTTACGTTTTTAACAAATTTATAAATTCAAATTTCCTTATGAAAAATCAGAAGCGGTTATGTCTGAATACATGGTCCCACTTAGGGGTGAGCAAAACTTGACTCGACTCGACTTGAAAAAATTTCAAATAAAGTTTGAGATGTAAAATGAAAACTCGAATAACTCAAAATTTTAATAATTAAATAATTAATTTTTAAGTTTGAGACAAATCTCTCAAATTTTTTATGATATATATATATATATATTGATATACAAAAATATAAAGAAATATTGCTACATATGAAAAATATATGTATATATATGTATATCTTATATGATTAGAGAAAGTCGTTTAAATTGAAATCAAATCATATATTATAACATGATAAATAATTACAATTAAATATTTATAAAAACTCGAAAACTCGACTCGAATCGAAAAAATTTCAAATAAAGTTTGAGTTGTAAAATATGACTCGTCAACTCGAATAACTCAAATTTTTTTGATTCAACTCGACTCGATCGAATACTCAACCCTAGTCCCACTGGGACGGTTAACATGTCCCCCACATTAGCAATAGATATGGAGATGGGTCCTATTTAAGAAATTTGTAATTTTTGCGTACATAATGTTTCTCATGGCGTCTCATCAAACATTAATCCCGTCATAATCCCTAAATTAAAGGGCATGACGCTTAATTAACTCCCGATTAACAGCCCAACGCAGACAGGATTTGCGGCTTCCAAAGGTGGTCGTTAATTTTGCCGTTGATGGTGGTTAGGAGCCGTTGAAACCATCACGATCCAACGGTAAAAAATATCGTAAACCCTTTTAATCTTCCAAATACTACGGCGCGGAATTTGGCCCCATGCCAACTTTGTGTAAGAAAAAGAGATGAAAATGATTTTATTTTTTTAATATATCAACGTGATTATAAATTAGTATTTGTTTAATTTTTTAATTAATAATACATTTATATCATATATATGATGTTTACATTCTAATTGTCTAGATGAATTACATAATCCTTAATCACTAAAATTACTGTACGAGTTTAATAATTTTGATTTTTGACCCAGTTATTTTATTTTTTTATATGTAAATGAAAATTAAGATTTTATATATATTCATGAGATGTATTTATAATTTTTTTTAAATGCTTAACCAATGAAGAATTTGATTTAATAATGGGATTACCGATTATATATTAAATAAAGAGTATGATTTAATTAGATGAGACAGCTTCACATGGCGAGTCCTTAATCAAGGATAGAACTTTCTTGAGCTCTCATGCACTCCGATCACTGTTATAAAATTTAGCTTAAATAATAATTTGATCGAATAATAATTTAGTCTATGAAAAAATAAATATTTAGATTTAAAAATTTGATCTAATAATTTAAGTTTTTATAAATTAAAATATTAAACAAAATAAGTTCTATTTTAAAAATTTTAAATTTAAATATTTAATAAATTTTTATGTTTTTAAATTTAATAATTTTTTTAATTATGACTCTGTTCTTGTCCTTAGTTACGAACAAACAAGGTGATCGAGACTACACGTGGGTATCACTTTCCTGCTGACGAAATATACTTGCAACTCGACTACAATAAATTAAAAACAAATGAAGAACCCACGAATTCCTTAGGTGGACTCCATGGGCGGAGCAACCTTGTAAACGTGAATGTATATATCTGAAAAAATTTGAAGATTTTTTTTTTATATAAATTTAATATAAAATAATATTAAAAATAAAATTAATATAACTTTAAATTAATATTAATATAAATTACTGTTTCTACCTACTTAAAAAATCAATTCATAAAAGCTTTAACTTATAATATCCTAACTCAATTTTTTGACTCTACCTAGTCGATTCAAAACAAATTTTTAGTTGACAATGCATTAGTTTAAGGGTTTAAAATTCGTATGTTCCGGTTATTTTTAAGGTATGAATTTACATTATACATATGTTATAAGGCTATCATTCTCTTCCTAAATAACGTGTATAATAAGATGAACAATGTCATCGTTTTATATTTTAATATATATTTTTTCGACGTAAGATAAATATTTTTGTCTTTTTTAGATATGATGTTATTCCCCACTTAACCTCGTGATACACTCGTTAGGAGTTAACTATACTCATGATAGGTCACTTATCACGGTTGTTCATTCTGTCTACCTTGTTCACAGATACTTTATGTAAAATCAAACAGTCAAAGGACCATTATATTCTTCCTAAAAAAATATATTTTAATATCTAGAGTATAGTTTTAATTATTGAACATTGAATGTTCAATCACTGTATTATACTATTGGTGCTCGACCCGTAACCTTAAAGAATAACAACCATTTTCTTAACTACAGATGATTTTAGACAGTAAAATATTGCAAATCCGGGTTGTTTATCTTTAATTCATTTCGTCCTTTCACTTCATATTTTTCCATTAGATCCTGAAAATCTTAAATTATTGACTCCTCGCACATGCCTGGTTGAAATGAAGATGTATTCCTTGCAAGACGAATCATAAAAACAGGATCTGATTACGTTCTTTGACGTTGAAATCCAAACCTACATCAAATGAATTAGACAAATAATAATAAAAACACTTAAAGCTGAAAAAGAAAATAAGAGAGTAGTTGATAACAACCATACTTATAATATAAATAAATAGGATTAGTATCCTATAGAGTCATAGTTGATTCTTTTACAAGCAAAGTTAAGACTGTGACAATTATTTATTATTTTGTTTATTTATTTTTACTTTTTTAAATTTAAGTATGATATTAAAAATATTTGTTTGGCAAAATTATATCATGAACCTTCTTTATTATATTATTTGTGGTCCAACTAATCAGATTCATCTATCTCATATTTTTTTAAGTGAATCATCACCTCTTTTCTACTTATAATAGGTGAGTGAGTAGTTAGCAGGTAGTTACTTAAAGATGAACGAACCTAATTGTATAGACCACGAATGACGTGATAAATAAGATTCATGATATAATATCTCCAAAACCACCTTGGTTTTATTTTTTAAAATTTTTATAGTTTTTTTTAAAAATTTTATTAAATATTCTAGGATGCACAATGTATTGCACCTTGCTAGCGAAACCTGAATGAAATTTGGCCCAACATGGCTCGATAGAACTTTGTTCAGCAAGGCCCAACTCCCCCATTGAACAAATTAGCAGAGCATGTATAGTATATAGGGAATTGTCTCGACAAACCACACGTGGTAAATAGAAAAAATGTCCTCCCAATCTAAATTATCTTACATAATTTTATTTAAAAAATCTAACACCCTTTTGATTTTTTTTTAGAGTGCATTTTTTTACATAAATAACAAATTTTCTTTTTTTAATCAGCTACAATGATTACAGTAGTATATATTCTAGAATATATTTTAATTATTAAACATTGTTCGCTCAACTACTGTGTTATCATTACTGGTGATCGAAAGTCGAACCCGTAACCTCTAAGAACAACAATCATTCTCTTAATTACCGAGGCAAGATGATTCATGCAAAAAGAAAGATTAAAATGTAGTGTTTAGGTATTCATGCATAATAAAACCGTAGATTCTAACCACTATCTATAAATTTTAAACCTTTAAACACTACATCCTAAAACGTACTACTTTTAGTTTCCACTTCCTTTATTACTCTGAACCAGTAGTCTACAACTTGCATGATTTCGCCTTAAAGTCTGCAACATAATTCGGTTCACAGAAAGCATGCCTGATTTTAGTTTGCAGATTTCCTTTATTACTCGGAACCAGTGGTCTACAACTCGAGTCCTGTATGTGTTGCAAATTATGAAAGGATGATCTTTGCTGGAGTTGAGCAAGCTGCAAAATCATACACTTTTGGGTTTGGGTTTGGCCACAGTATTACTTGTGTTCAAAGCAGCAGCAATGATGCTAAACTTGGTTGCTTGGGTTTTAAGGAACTTGTCCATAAATTGCAGTAAACAGGATAAAGAGATTCCAACCATCAATTGCAGGTTAGAATAAGCAAGATCCACTTAAATACACATGTTTAACATGGGAAAACACGTCACATAACTTCACTGCACAATCATTTCAAAGCTAAAACCAGTACTAGTTTCATTACAATACAATGCTCTTGTCTTTTAAAACTTGAATTCACAGGTTTTGTTTACACAAAAAAAACTTGTCCACAAATGCAGGTGGGTTACTTATGAATCACAGGTTACAAGAGACAAAAGCTTTTAAAGTACACCACCAATTATTATGCAGAGATGTCCACAATAATTACAAAGAAAAGTTGAATTTTATATTAGATTTTTCAAAATTTTGTCTTGATTTTACGTTTTTTAAAATCCCATAGTCTTACAAAGAAGTCAGATTCACCAGAATCCACCAAATCCTAACCCTAGTTTCATCCCTAATTATTACCATAAAATCTTCAACCTAAAGCCAAGGGGACACCGAGTTGAGTTGCTTAATAAGTTCTTTAAAGATCAAACCTTTATTATTATTACCAGACATTTGGTTCAGAGACCAAACACTAAAGTATGAGTATTTACTTAGAAGACAAGATGCAGCAATATTTCCACCGTCCTCTCAGCAGCACACCGTCGACTTCTCCACCGTCGGAGCCTGATTTAACATACTTTCAGTCGTTTTCCTTAGACCCCACAGCACCAGATTACTCCTCCCTCCTCTCCGACGAACTCCTCCTCAACATTTTCTCCAAGCTTCCCATCTCTCACCATGTCTCCAATTCCTTGGTCTGCAAACGCTGGTTGTACCTCCACGGCCGGTTGGTGCAGTCCCTTAATGTTGCAGATTGGTCGTTTGTTACTTCCGGTCGGGTATTCAACCGGTTCCCCAATCTCACCGATATAGACTTGGTTCGTTCGTGTATTGGGATGTCCAAGTGCTCCGACATTATAGTAACCCAAAAAACTATGCCATTTCATCTCGATACTAGTTTTACTCTCGACGGATTTCTCGAAGAAGCGACGTTATTGCCGTCAAACGAAGTCGACCGAGGGCTTACAATGATAGCCGAAAAGTACCCTAATTTACAGAGATTAGTGGCGATTGGGGCAAGTGAACAAGGGTTGTTAAGAATAGCGGAGGAGTGTTGTACCTTGCAAGAATTGGAGCTTCATTGTTGCGGGGATTTGGCTTTGAAGGCCCTTTCAGGGATTAAAAATTTACAGGTAGTGAAACTGATTGGGTTCATTGAAGCATTGTATAATACCACGATTTCGGATATTGGATTAACGTTATTGGCTCAAGGGTGTAGAAGGTTAGTTAAGCTCGAGCTTTGTGGGTGTGAAGGGAGCTATGATGGGGTTAAGGCGATCGGGCAGTGTTGCCAGATGCTCGAAGAATTGACCCTTTCCGAACATAGAATGGATGGTGGATGGTTAGCCGGGCTTTCGTTCTGTCGAAACTTGAAGACCCTGAGGCTTAAGTCTTGTAAAAGTATTGACAAATGCCCTGGGGCAGATGAGCATTTGGGGTCTTGTTTGACTCTCGAAGAGTTGCATTTGCAGGGCTGTCAAATTCGGGATATGCAAAGTGTTAAAGCTTTGTTTTTGGTTTGCGAGAATGTTAGGGATATTGTTTTACATGATTGTTTTGGCTTGGAGGATGATGTGTTTAGCCTTGCAAGCATTTGTAGGTACGAGAATCCTCCATTTTCAATAGCATCATTTTCATTTCTTTTACTTTGATTGTTGTGATTCATGTGTAGTTTCGGATACTGGTTTCGAATTATCCATGTTAGATTATTTGCAACCTTTGATTCCTAGATAGTACTTTTGTATGTTTCATAATGCATTGTTACTTTGTAGGAAACAGATGGTCTTATTAGAGAAAGAGGGAAATTTAGGTCTTACATTATCTGCAATAACATAGCAATAAATTTCTGGAAAAGTTCAGAATTGGGTTCCAAATGACCAAGTGGGCATTCCCTTGCTCTTGATGCTTAATAGGTTGAAATGTCTCGGATCATGGCGTGGCTTTGAAACCCCATTTTTGCTTCCTCCTGTTTCTTCTGCAACTTCTGTGTTCACAGTCCATATGAACTTTTGTAGATGATTATGATGCGATCTCAGTTTGCAACTGTTACCTCCTCCCCTTATTTGAAATCTGACCACGGATTTGTATATTTTTTTTGTCGCTTTATAGGAGAGTGAAGCTTCTTTCTCTGGAAGGATGCTCATTGCTAACTATCAAAGGTTTGGAGTTGGTGGTGACTTCATGGAAAGAGCTTCAACGATTGAGAGTAGTGTCGTGTAATAATATCAAGGATACTGAAATCACACCTGAATTGGCAACCTTATTTTCCACGTTGAAAGAGTTGATATGGAGACCAGATTCCCGATCTCTGCTATCGTCGAATCTTGCAGGGACTGGAATGGGAAAGAAAGGTGATAGATTCTTCAAGAGATCGAAGATTGACCGTGCCACTTGATTCCATACATCTGGGTTTGAAGTAGCCGCAAAAAAGATGCAAAACAAACACATATAGACCCCCATAGGGTTCTACAATCACAATCCACGTTCCATGTCTATCTGTTCATGATGGTGATAACAGGGGAGAAACTTCCATTCTTACAGTCATCTAGCCAGCTTATCAGTGCTTGTCACATGAATTGTTTCGACGGAGTCCTTCCTGTTTAACCCTGTTGTTGTATAAACCCGTATGACAACATCAAACAAGAATTACTTTGTTAAATGTATTTTAGTGGCAGGAAATGTTGTACCAAGAATTACTTAGTTGATGTAAACAGACAGGTTAACAACGCAGCTCACAGTTCTTGCATTCTTTGTTCAAAGTTCAAACTCACTGTAATTAGGATTCATTTTGATTCCATTTATTTATGGAATAAATGATCCTTTCATTTAGGTTTAATTTTATATATCCTTTTGTTTTAACAAGTTTTAGATATTCTCAAACTTTTTACCTAAAAGTCTGAACTTTCTGTAGCCATGTCAAACACCACTAAATGCATGAAAATAAATAAAACGAATATATTCGTTTCAGACACATACTTGTATCCGGCACAGAACTGAATCAAGTAACATAGCTGGAAGAACTTACTCAATAAAAGCATGTGAAGTTATCAACTGATAAATCTTAGGGTCTTCTTGTTCAGCATTCATAAAGGTTCATAGCACTTTACATTTCCAAACATGATTGTCAAGTGAAATTTCCTTACCCAATTGATTCCATAATAAAAAATGGAATGGCAGAAAATGCAGAAGAAAATTCAAAAAATACTGCAAAAAACATCTCAAACCTAAGTTATGGACATCAACAAATTTTCTAAGAAGGCAAAGAAAAAGAACACTTTGAATTGAAATATTAAGTTTGCAAAATCCATGAACATCAAACAAAGCATACGAATGCAAAGAAAACTGAGATGGAAGCTGACCTACAGAAGTCTGCAAGAAAAAACAGAAAAGAAATAATGTTTTTAAACCATTTTTCGATTTTTTTTCCATCATGCTAATCTATGCTGTATGCTGGTTTCTGTATAACCCATTTCACTGGTCTGATTCAAATGGATGTAGGATATTTGACAGAATTCCAACTAAAACCAGAAGTTGAATTAGTTCATGTCGCACTCAGCAAGGTAAGAGAGATTGAGGGGGGTGAAGCTATTAGTTCAGATCATACTAAGAATTTCTTTTAAGTGACAACCTTTATGGATTCAAAGTGACAAATGACAATCATTAGAATCTGAATTAGCAAGACAAATACCTTAAGTTTTGGTCGTTCTAACCTCTTTCAGCATGGCAAATACAGCTTAACCGTGATCTTTCGGTTCAAATTCATTCCTCTATGCTACCAACTTCCAATTCATCCTGCAATATTTGGCACTTAAATTCTGGTAACAAATTAGAAGGTTATCACAGATGACTGCAAAATGTTTAGCATATATAAATCCAATTTTTACACACAGGAGTGAATATCAGCATACATAAAGTATATACCTTTCAGCAAGCAGGCTTATAATCTGATAATTAAAAAAAAAATTCTCTTTTTTTCTTTTTCAAAACCCAAAATTTTCCCACTAACCATTTCTAGAAAGCATTTATAAAAAGAACAGTTCTCCTTTCAACATAGACAAACAAAAATAATAAAATTTACTACAAATTATCACCTATCTAAGTTATAGAACTATTAGGCACTTGGAAAGAAAAACCCAGATGCTAATTCAGAAAACTATCTCAAATCCCTAAATAATGAATATCGAAATACTACTCATTCTTATGTTGAAGAGAGTAAAAAAAGATCGAACCCAGATTGTAATTCGATCTGACCAAAAACCATTAAGCTGAATATCAAACCAAACATTAAAATGCAAGAGAACAGAGAAAGAGATGGAAACAGACCTGTAAAATTTCAGGGGAGAAGATCAAAAAAAAATTTGGACCATTTCTCGATTTGTGCGTGTCATCCTTGCGCAGGGGCCATGCTAATCTTCTCTGTATCGTTCCAATTTTATCGGATGTCCCCAAGGGGACGAACAAGGGTGGCTGCTTTATTCCTTATAAACTATTTGTCTTTTCGATTCTTTGTCCATGTGGGATATTCAGTTGGTTCCCAACTAAAGCATGAACTAGCATATCTCATCCTGACGAGATCGTAGCATGTGGACTGACCCATGAAACAAAAGCCATGGGCTTGTGGACACTTAAACCCCCAACTCTGCTAATCACTTAGCTAGAACTTAATCCAACTTAAACCAATTTTTAAATAAATAATGAGAATTTAAGTAAATATATTATTAAAATAATAAAAATATAAAATAAATTAGTACAATATTTAAAAATTAAAATTTTAAAATACTATTAGAAATAAAAAATGCATTGATTTAAAGGATTTGTTAAAAGGATTCAACTGCAGGAATTTAGAAAGGAGACCTGAAATACCATGCGCAGTAAAGACTACATATTCTCGTATTTGAATTCTGAACGTGAATCGAGCCAGGGGTGAGCGTTCAAGTGAGTCGATTCGAGTTAAAAAATTTTGAGTTATTCGAGTTGAGTCATCATATTTTATAATTTGAATTTTTTTCGATTCGAGTCAATTTTAGCAAGTTCGAGTCGATTCGATTTTTCGATTTATGTATAAATTTTAATTATATTATTTATAATACTATAATATAGTTTGATTGTAATTTAAACGGTTTTCTCTTTAAATTTACATACATATTTTTTCATATTATTTTTCATATTTATATAAAAAATTAAATTATTATTATCATCAATCAAATATCTTAAGTATGAATATGTCATTTTATTAAATTATTGGCTTTATTAATAACTTTCATCTTATCTAGGTAAGACTAAGACTAAACAAAAAATAATGATAAATTAAATATAAAATTGAAAACAAATAACATAATATAAAAGATACAAATAAAAATTTTATTAAATAAAATAAAAAATGAATCTAGAACGTGATCAGATTATAAAAAAGAAAATTAAAATATAAAAAAAAGAAGGAACTGAAAATAAAACTACATGGGTTAAATGTGCAATTATCCTTTATAATTACTAAAAATTTTGAGTTATTCGATTTTCATTTTTATAACTTGAACTTAATTTGAAATTTTTTCGAGTTGATTTCGAGTTTATGAAATTTCGAATCGAGTTAAAACGAGTCGAGTTTTTCACCTCGATTCGAGTCAAGAAATTCAATTTTTTCGAGTTAAGTCGAGTTTTACTCACCCCTAAATCGAACAATAAACACCCTCGACCACCGGACCGAATTGTGATTAACTTTATTTTTTAATAACTGAATTCCAATTTAATTTTTTAATTAAAAGATTCGTCTCTATCGAATTGAATCAAGCTCGTATTACTAATAAAA
The DNA here is from genome assembly GCA_035048815.1 of Abelmoschus esculentus. NCBI lineage: Eukaryota > Viridiplantae > Streptophyta > Magnoliopsida > Malvales > Malvaceae > Abelmoschus > Abelmoschus esculentus. The sequence goes on along the minus strand of JAUCBN010000051.1, from coordinate 10,741,995 downwards.
TCAATTTGGATGGTGGGAAGGTCATAGACCCACCCCACCCAAGTCCAAAGCAGACAGTTTTTAATCGTACGTCTCTGGCTCACTCCATAATGCTGCCGCTGCGCATCCATCATGGGTTGTCATAATTTGCTGTCAACTTACATTATATCAGGGGACGGCGAATGCACGGCGTGTTCAATCGAGTCGAGTTAGTTTAAATTTAGAAAAAATTATACATGCGATTATTAAGTTATCGATTTTTTATATTGATCAATTAAATATGTCTTTTGTGAAAATCGTCTTTACATTATATATGTTTCTCGTTTTAGTCACAACTCGTTAAAAAATTAATCGTCTCTAATATATTTTTATATATATTTTTTGAAAGGTGTATAGCGTTAGGGATGATTTTGACAAAATATTTAATTAGGTGACCAAAATAAGAAAAGGTGAAAGTTTCATGACTATATTTGTAGTTTTCCATTAAATTTAAAATAAATCTTAGTGATTGTTTTTTTCCTGTATAACCTAAACACTTAGGTTGTGTAACTTATGTTAGGAATAGAGAATACATGTCATTTTTATTTTTTGTTTATTTTTGAAAAATAAAATATATCGAAGAAAATATATATATATTTGGTTGTAAATTTTAAAAACAATTTTAGAAAATAAAATAAAAATGTGAAATTTTGAAAACATAAAAAAAGATGTTTTATTCTTTATTGAAATTGTTTTAGAAAAGTGGAAAAAAATAAAAATACAGATTTTCAAATTTTAAATTCATTTACTAGGTTTCGAGTCTTTCTTATTTAAAAATTATTCTTATTTTTTCAATTAAATTGATTTAAAAAATTATTTAATTTTTTTTATCAAAACAAATATATATTTTTTTAAATTGAGACAAATAAATCTATTTAAATTAATATCAAATATTCAATTATATTTAAGTATCATAAAACAAATTGATGCAAATAAATATATTTAAATGTATAAAAATTTAAATTGAGAAATAAATCTATTTAGAAAGATATAAAATAATCAAATATATTTATGGGTATGGTTTAAGATTTAAAGTTTATACAATAAATTTATGATTTATGGTTGGGATTTAAAGTTTATAGTATATAATTTAGTATTTAGAATTTAAGGTGTATGTGACATTCAAATATCATAAATTTAATGTTTGTTTTTAAGATAATTACTGAAATAATATTTTTTTTACTAAGTATTAATTACATTTTGTAATTAAGTATATTAATAAATTTTATTAAAAATAAATATTATTTATAAAACTTTAATAAATTTTAAACATGGCCAACATAGTTGAGTATAGCTAAAAAATAATACTTTTTCTAGCTTGTACTTTGGTAAGATAAAAAATAGATTTATTTCGTTTTGCATTTAATTAGATAAAAATAATTATAAATTTAGTAGATTATAAAGCATAGATAAAGATAAAAATAGATTTATCGTAAGTGATAAAAAAGATGTAAATATATTTTTATATTTATTTTATTTTTTTTGTCTTATATCATTCACGATCGTCTTACATAATTCTCGTTTGTTCTGAAAAACTTTAAAATATTTTATTGTAAATATTATTTAAAATATAATATTAATTTAAATGATTGTCAAATTTAAGATGTATTAGAGTCAAATTTAAAATTATTTATATTGATTTATATTCGAATATATATAGATAAATTATATTTATTGATTTTCTTTTTACTGTTGTCTATACTTAAAACTTTCTTTTTAAGGTTTGTTTTCTTCTCTTTACTCCTCATGTATATTATTTTTTTACATTTTATTTTTTAAGTTCTTATGTTATTTAGATTTTATTAGTATTTATTTTTTTAATATTTTTAATATTATTTTTGTTTTAGTTCTTTCTAGATTTTTTATTTGTTATAATAACTAAAATATTATTTTATATATTATTTGTGATATTTTTGGTCTTTTACAATAGACTTTAATATATTTTAATTTTTTTGTTACAAAAATTTTAAAATCATATATTATTATTTTTTTAAAATGATAACAGTTAAAATAATATCACATAGTGGAAGTCTGAATAATAAATATTTCATATTTTGTAAAAATTATCTCTTTGAAATTAGTAAAAATAAAAACAAATTAATACATTTATAAAAAAAATATTGTGAATAGTTAAGATAAAAAATTTACACGTTTTTGTACTTTTTTCTTTCCTTTAGCACAACACTCAAAACTCAAAAGTGGTCGGATAGGAGCACAAACATTTCTCAACTACTTTTTTCAAACACGTGGGAAAATGCAAAACCACTCTCTTCACGAGGACGCGCGTTGCACACTCATCTTGGTCAAAATGTCATGAAGATAGTAAACGCTTGTTTTGGGCAACATTATTTTTTTTTATTCAGTTACGGCGGTTACAATAGTATCCGTTCTAAAGTATATTCTCAACCTTTAAACATTGATCGCTCAATCACTGTGTTAACATTATTGATGCTCGAACCCGTGACCTTTAGGAACGACAACCGTTCCTTTAACCGATGAGGCTAGATATGGAACAACAGGGATATGTAATAAGAATAGGGGTGTGAATTCGGTTAATTCAGTCGATGGTTGAACCGAATTAACCAAAACCGAATTAACTGAAATTTTAAAAACTTAACTGTTAACCGAATCGAATTATCTTTAACTGAATTAATCAAACCAAAATTATTTTGGTTAATTAGCAGAATTAACCGAACTAACCAAAATTTATTATAAATTTTGGTCAAATTATATAATAAGTCACTAAATTATGTTAAAATAATTTTTTAATCACTAAAATTTTATTTTATGCTAATTTAATAAAAAATTAATGACTGTTTTATAATATAAAAAATTTAATGAATATTTTATAAATTTTTAAAAGTTAAATGACTAAAAATAAATATACAATATATAATAATTTTTGTTTATTCGGTTAATTAACCGATTTTGAACCGTTAATCAAATTTACTAAAAAATTAATCGACTGAATTAACCGAAATAATTTTGGTTCGATCGGTTAATTCGATTAAAATCAAATAATTCACGCCCCTAAATAAGACAATAGATATAACTTACGTAAATGACGTGAATAGATTATGAACACAATACATTAGTTGTTGTGGATAAATTTTAGTTATAACACATTAATTGTCGTTAATTGACTTTACTTGCAACACGTTAAAATGTCGTGAATAAAATATTTAACACGTCATATTAAATATCGTGGATAATATTGAAGGTAACATAATAATTAGTATTGTGGATAAACGTTAGACATAACATGTTTACTGTAACGTAGAAAATGTTGGATAACATTAGACATGTACAATAAGTGTCGTGGATTAAATGGATACGATAAAAAAATATTATGGATAAAATTAAGAGTGGAATTAAAAATTTATAAAGAGATTATAATAATATTAAAAATTTTAAGGACGGTTAAATTTTTTTTTTTTTAAGTCAATGTTGGACATTTCAACATTAAAAATTTTGTAAAATCAATGTTGGGCAAGAATCATCTAACCTCGTTAGTTAAAGAAATTGTTATTGTTCTTAGAGGTTACGGGTTCGAACATCAATACAGTTTACTTCTCTTTCTCTCCGACTGAAAACGACTGCAAGCAACTTGTGGTTTTCCCGTGAATATACTAATTTATTATCTCTATATAAAAGAAGAAAAATTGTGTATGGGATTTATACACAGGCTCTGGAATTGAATCCATCACTCTTTCTTTCTTTCTTTCTTTCTTGTTCCATTTTCTCTTTGTTCTCAGCAGATTCGACGCCGGCAATAATGGTGGATCTTCAAACTGTTTGCTGCATGTGCGGAGACGTCGGTTTCCCTGACAAACTCTTCCGCTGCAACAAATGCAGACAACGATTTCAACACTTGTATGGATCTTTCTCATTTTCACCATCATCATAAGCAATACATCTCCATTCTCCATAGTCCATACTCCATACACATATGCATATATCACATCATCGTCATCATGACGGGAATGATAGCTACATTAGTTCAGCTTAACATCATCATCATCATCATCGTCATCATCACAGGTCGATAATACCCATCTCCACCGAGCACCAGCCAACCATCTTTTTCTTTTTCTGTTTAGGCATATATGAATATATTGCGTTGAAACTTGAACGCTTTCTTGATTCTGGTAGGTATTGCAGTAACTACTACAGCGAGTTCGCGGAACCGGTTGAACAGTGTGATTGGTGCCAAAGCGAAGAAAGAAACCCAAAGCAAGGGAGCTCTTCAAAGAAATCATCATCCGGTAACCAAGCTGGAATTATGAACCGATCCCAGTATTCTGCCGACAAAATCAAGCAAGAGAGTGGCGATCACAAAGGAAAGAGCAATGGAACCCCTTCTTCAAGACCTACGACACGCAGGTACAAGCTTCTCAAGGACGTGATGTGTTGAAAACATGCACCTGAAAAACAAGTAAAAGAAAGGGTTTATCCCGTTTATGTCAAGAAACCGTCGTGTGTTTCAGTAGCAAAACCTGTTTATAAAGTTGTGTTTTCCTTTCAGTGTTATGGATGATGAATGGATTTGTTGGCACTAGGGTTTATTTCATGGCAATATGGATCATTGAGATGCAGCAGCAGCAGCACCTTCATTTCTTAAGGACAATTGAAAGCACTTAAATGGTTGCTTCTTGGCCAGAGAATTCATAGTACCTAAAGCTGCAAAACTTCTACAGATTCATTGAAAGGCTTTAATGGCTAGGCCCTCCATAAGGAAACAAATGGTAGATGTTTACTTGGCCTTGAACTAGACTAGCTAGCAGGGACAGCGAAAGCACAGTGAGAGTTCATTACAGCAAATTGTTGCTCCTTGTCCTAGGCCATTCATTTAAGTCATTTGATGTAGATATTTCTTGCTTCTACTGCATTGTTGACCCGTACTTGTAGACTTGTAGTATGTACAAAACAAACTAAACTGATAAGGTTCCTTCCACTGTATTTTGAGAAACCAGAAAACAAACCCTTTCTTCTTCTTCTTCTTCTCCTACTTTTTTTTTATTTTTCTGTTCCATAAGGAAAATTCACCCTAAACTCTACCCCTAAAAATACACTATATCCCTAATTCCATAAACCCTAACGACAACTCCTAACCCTAAACCCTAAAGCTTCTAATTTGAAGTGGAGACATGAATAGAGGTATGAAAAAGAGGTAAACGATTTACCCAATCATACTTGCCACGTGCACTAATTTGATTTTTTTTTTAATTTAAGAACTCAAAGTTTTTGATTTTTTTATAAAATTCCTAAATTTTATAATTTTTACAAAATAATTTTTAAATCTTTAAAATTTTTCAAACCTCATTTTGTCACTGATCGTTGTCCATGAATACACACCTTTATTCACCAAACTTAAACGGTCATTTTCTCCATAACAATATCGTTGAAAACATCGAACAATGTGTCAGTCAAACATCAAGAACATCGAATCCGTAAACGATGTTTGACTGACACATCTTTTGACATTTTCGGCGATGTAGTTTTGAAGAAATGATCGCCTAAATTCGACGACTAAAGGGGTGTGTTTAAGATTGATGATCGACAATTGAAACAGTGATGGTTATAAGGTTTGGGTTTAAAATTTTTTAAGAATTTGAAGATTGTTTTGTAAAAATTATAAAATTTTGAGATTTTATTAAGAATTGAAAATCTTATTTAATTTTTTTAAGTTTTTAATTAAAAATATATATCACGTATTAAACATTGATTGATTAATAATTTTTTAATACTTTTAATCGGTAGGCACCTAAAATTATAATAATATAAACATCGATATTATAAATAACGTGATAAAAAATTTTACGATATAATTTCTCTTATTATAGCTCGTGAATTTGTTCATGGAGGCGATTGGTGTCTTTGGAACAGAATCAGATTCTTTGGAAACAAAGTCAGAACAGTCAACACCATCAGCATAAATAGAGGCGTAAAAGAATGAAACTCGAACGAATAACGTTTTCTTCATATCTTTTTTCAATTTTAAAATTAATATATTTAATTTATATTCGTTTAATTTTTAAAAATTATATTTAAATTTGATTTATTTATAAATTAGATGTGTTTGAATTTAATTCGTTTAATATTTATAAATATAATTACAAACATAAATGATAAATTTAAGTAATTTAGACATTGTTTTGAAAAGATATGATAAAAAAGTAATTTTAAAAAAGTGTTTTTTGGATTGTTAAGTTTAAAATCGGAGGATTTAATATTAATGTTAAAAATAATTTTAAATAAATAAAATATCTATTTTAGATTTTTTTATAAATATAAAAGAATTGTTGATACAAACAAATATATATATATAAGCTAAAAATTATAAATTTTGATTTTTTTTCAAATCAAGCTGAAAAACATTTTTAACCTTAAAGTGATATATTTTTATTTTTTTTTGTCTTAAACTAGCTTTTTACTCTAAAAGCTAGTTTAAAAAAAAAATACAAAACATATAACTTGATGCTCATGTAACATTTTTCACTTGTCTGTCTTAATTTAGGCTTGTTAGTGGGTATAGATAATTTAATCTCTTTTATGATTGTTTACAGATATAACTAGAACTGTATAATAAATCAAAGTTTATAAAATCGACGTATAAATTATATTTAGTTTTCTATTAAAAATTTTATTCAATTCATGTTTTAATAACTCTTTTAACTTGTCATAATACAAAGATGAAGTATTTAACTTGGTTGAAAGAACCATTTAATTTTTATAAAATTTATTGTTTTCTAGATGTTAAAAACCTTTGAAAAATTATACTAAATTTTCTTTTATTTATTAATAAAAGTGTCTATTTCAATTTTAAAAAAATCACCATAAATTAAGATGTGGTACTGGTCCTATATTGTACTTTATCGTAATTTTTCACCATATGACTCCTCAACCTAATTTACTGGATTTAATTAATCAACGAATTTCCCATAATTCTTTCTCTGTGAAAGTGCTTTCCAGTCTTTTTCTCCATTAAAAGCTTGTTAGGGTAAGAGGGAGACAATTCCCTTGTGAGCTGTATGTTGCCACGTTTAGGACTTCACGAACATGACCACAGGGAAACATTTGCAGCTCTGGACTATTGGAATTAAGGACAAGATATAATATTTTAATATTCTAACATAATTTTATTGTAGAACTTATTTTTTAGAATATATTTTAATATATAAATTATATAATTTTTTTTATAAAATTTTAAATTCTAAATTCCAAATTTTTATTGTCAACTTAAAATGGTGTCCGAATCAAAGCTACTAGACAATGTTTACGCTGGTAGGGAGAAAGGAAGTTAGGGATGCGTAAAAATTTATGTTAGAGTGTTTAAAAATCTATATTAAAAATTTAAAAATATAAAATTAGATTATAAATATACCTATTTAATAATAAACTTGATTACTTAGAAAAAATAATCCTCTATTAGTTTTTGTTGTAAGGTGAATTTGTTTTTTTAGGGGACATAAATTTAAAACTCACTTTTAATAAAATAAAAGTTTCGTATTAAAAATCGATAAAAAATAATATTTTATCACGTTTTTTACACAATTCATTTTTAATAAAATATAAGTATAAGTTTAAAGCTCGTTTTCAGTAAAATGTGAGTTTAACTTACATGAATTGAAAACGTAGCATTTTTCTAAACAAATTTAAAATTATTTTAATTAATTATTAAAAATAATATATTTATTTAAAATTATCGATGTAATACTATTCATTTAAACAAGTACACATGATTGTTACGTTTACGTTATCGTTGTCATTATCATCGTCGATGAATCAAGACAAGAATAGGCAAGTGTTTTCTCCTCCATAAGCTCTTTCGCCGTTGCATCCATCTTTTCCCTCGAGAACTCGTCTATCTTGAGCCCTGGCATTTCCAATGAAATATTCTCAATATAATCAGATCATCCAGATTATGAAATGTTTCACTGCCATTACTCATATTCCATCTTTCAATCTCAACTGAACCAAATGGAACATACCCTTAACAATGGACCATTGTCCCTTCTCACATGTAACAGGGAAGGAGTAAACAATGCCAGCCTGAATTCCATATGACCCATCAGAGTAGACTCCCATGGAGACCCATGTTCCCTGAATCAATGACCAGAAAGTAAACAATGGAGTTTTCAATGCAACAACGAGGTAAATCAAAGATTAACAACCTTGGGAGTTCCAAGAACCCAATCACGTATATGGTCACAAGCAGCACTTGCAGCAGATAATGCACTTGATAGCTTTCGAGCTTCGATAATGGCCGCGCCACGCTGCTGCACCGTGGTAATGAACTCGGTGTTCAACCTAGGAAGATTTTTACCACAATCAGAAACATTTTTCTTTGTTCTATGAAACATGAACACATGACACAAAAATGTTAGTACGAAAAGAATACCAATTATCGTTCGATAAAGCGACTCTAACAGACTTCTCGCCGTCGGTAGTTTTGACAGTTGCATGATTAACATCCGGATATTGAGTTGATGAGTGGTTTCCCCATATGATAACATTCTTCACCTCACTCACATGAACATCTAGTTTCTCAGAGAGTTGGCCTAAGGCTCTGTTATGATCGAGACGAGTAAGGCAAGTGATGTTTTTCTCCGGGATCGAAGGTGCGAATTCTTTCAAGATAAGTGCATTGGTGTTTGCTGGATTGGCAACGACTAGGACCTGTATGATAAGAGGCTACTAATGCATCTATCTGATATAAAGTCTCAAGACAATTTGCATTAGTAATTAAACTGGTTTTTCTCACCTTGCAGTCAGGGGCAGCATGCTGCTCTAAGGCTGAAGCTTGAGCCTTATAAATCGATACGTTTTTGGACATCACATCCTTCCGTTCCATGCCTTCCTTCCGCGGGAATCCGCCGACCATGACAGCTATATTGACGCCTTGGCAGGCTTCAACAACATTCGTCGTCGCAACAATACCTTTTTCGAAACAACACGACCAGAAATCATATGAAAAAAATCGACAAAAAAACTTTTGATTGTGGTGACAACTGACAACTGCGAGTCATGAGATTTATACCCTTGAGAAGAGGAAAGGCAGCATCAACCAGTTCCATTTTGACTCCATTCAAGGCCTCAGCTGCCGGTTCGATATCAAGCATGTGGATAATTACAGGCTGATCAAGGCCTAACATCTCTCCCCTCGCAATCATAGGAACAAGAGCATAACCAATTTGCCCTGTTGAAGAATACCATAAAAATTTACTACTTATGATTATCTGCACAGTCTATCATATTCAACATAAGTATCTGTATGCATTATGCAATGCATGGATTTGATAACAGAACAAGATGATAAAAAGATAAGAATTGCTTCAAGCTTGCCTGCGGCGCCTGTAATGAGTACCGTCACCGGCTCCTTTTCCATGCTCAACAGTCCACACATATGCTTAATTATCTTCCAGAACACAGTGACAGAAAACAGAAGAACCAAGATTTTCTGAAGCAAAATAATATGTTCTTGCTCCATCTCCATGTTTCAAAACAATCAAACACAACTACAATTACAAAGTCTAATGTTGAATTCAAGACTATATATATGCTACATTGGCGTAAGAATCCACAGTTATGATCACAGCGAGGAAACAAGATGCTAAAAGGAAGTGTACAAGGAATGCAATGAAAAAACATGAAGAGCTCTCTGTTTTGAAGAAAAGAATCTACCTTTCATGAAGGAAAAAGAACATAATTAAACGTGCAATGATGAGTTTTCCCCCCTAAAGTTTTCAGGCATGAACCAGCTCTGCTAAACGAAAAGAACAGTACGTACCAGCAGCGCCGATAATAGATTTATTAAGTATTTAAACTTAAAAATAAAATAATATCTAATTTATTTATTTTTAAATTTATAAAAATTAAAATTTTGACGAAAAAATTGAAGAGGCCAAATTTAAATTTATACAATTTAATAATATTATTAAAAATATAAATTTTAATTCTAAAAAAATAAGGAAAAAATATATTTTTTTATAAAAATTGAATGACTCGTTACGAAAACTTACATCGAGAAGTTAGGATTAGAGATTTTAAATATTGTACAAAAGTGGGTTTCTTTGGATACGTAAGGGATTGAAGGATTAAAATTAAGAAAATACGGGATTAAAGTGATATTTTAGAACGTTATGTGTATATACGAGAACATTATGTGTATATAATATTTTTACCTAAATTTTAAAATATCCCTTTAAACCTCTATAATTCTAATATTTATTTATTTTGGATTATTTTAAATTTCTTTGGGATATAGAGGTATTTATATAAATTTATAATATCTATTAAAGATTTTAAATAAATTTTATTTTATTTTAAATTGACTCGGTAGCACCTATATGATTTAAATATACATAAAATAAGTTGCATCATCACTGAGTTATTATATAACGATAAAAGTGATTAAAAAATTCAATACCTAAATTTTAATGATTATATTAAAAAATACTAAACTTAATGATTAAAGTAAGAGAGAAAGCAAAGTTGAGTGATAAAATTTACAATTTACCCTGAGAATTTAACCATATAAAACGCTGCGGACCCATTGAACCCCACGCTTTCCCATTTTTGAAATTCGCCGCCAAATCTTCAACCCAGAAGCTCCTCACAATTCCGCAGAACAACAAAATTGATACGAAGAGCAACATGAATTACGAACGGAGGCGTAAAAGCTGCAATCAAAATCGTTCTTGATTGCGATGCCCGCGCCGGAGACGAGGCTGTGGATTGTGCAGATCTTGGAGTCACCGTGACGCAGGAACCACACCAAATTGAGGGAGTGTCTTGGCTTATTTGGAGATCTGTTGTCGGCGTCGACGTTGTTCTTGGTATGTCTTTTATCTCTTTTCTTGTGTTTCTAGTTCTTTTCTCTTTGAAAGTTTTAGATTCTAATACTTGTCCTTGTTTTTGTTTCTTGAATTTATCTTGCAGGAGATCAGGTATGCTTTATTTCAAATTGAATCAAAATATGTAAATTTAACGTTGTTGTTTTTTCCTGCTAACTATCTTATATAATACATATCCTTCCTGAACTATTTGAAACTCCATCGGAAGCCGCCAGGGCCATTTTGTGAGTTAGAACTTTTATAGAATTCGCTCCTAAATTATCGTATTGATTTTTTTAATAGAATTATCAATAAAAATAACGGTAATTAAATGAGATCGTACCGATAATATATTATAAATAAAACAAAAAATAACAATAAAAGAAAAGTTAAATAAAAACCTTAATTTCAATGAATATAAAATTTTACAGTAAAAACGTACAAACTATAATATCCTAGATTTGTTGAAGAAATTGTGAATGTCTTCGTGGCGTTCACAGGTGCGGTAAATAAAAGACATTCGCGCAGATAAAATATGGGATATTTCCGTTATATTAGCATGAAATTAATTAATAAAAATAATTTATTTTATTAAATATCTATGTTATATTTATAAAACGAATATTTATTCATATTTATTATAAAATTATGATATAATATTTATTGATTGATTTCATAAATAACGTGACTAAAATGACATAATATAATTTTTCCTTTTAACTAATTTAGTATTATTTTTAAAAAATGAGATTCGTAATTCTAAACAACATTTATTTAAAATAAAAATATTTGATATTACTATTAAAAATTACTTTTAAACAAATAAAATATCTATTTTAAATATTTTTTGAAATTTTAAAAAAATGATGATACAAAAGAGAATAATTTTATTTAAAAATATTTATGTAAAAGTTAAAAACAAAATTTTCAGTTTTAAAAAAAAAATACTTTTTAACCTAAGCTGAAAACATTTTTGGGTCTCAAACTGACTTTTAACTCCAAAACTGATTTAAAAATCACTGTGCCATAGATCCTACTTCCTAGTACACGTACAGTTTCAATGTTCCAAAGGCAAAGATGTCCTATTAGTTTATCTTGCTAATTCACAATTCCAGATTCAGCTTGCCACGCACAATCAACTCATTCACATCAAATAATATTTGTGGCACAAACAACACTCCAAAGCACAATGATGAAAACAAAGTTTAGTTTCAGTCTGATGCTGGTATGTACAAGTGAGTAGACTATGAACAAACAGAATCACAAATCAGTATTTCAGTCAAGCAATGAATGTGAGGAAGGGTATGATTATCAGGCACTAGGGACGCAGTTACAAGCACTGGCACTGGCTTCAGCATTATAGGTATACCAGATAATGTACCAGCTGCAAAATTAAGCTGTAGCTGTAGATTCCAACAAAAAGAAGGGATCCATCTGAGTCAGGTACCAAAAATGAAGAACATATATAGTCTAGACACAAAGATACTGCATTTAGATTTTGGGTTACATGGCCTCATTGGTACTGCTGGACTTTCAAAATTTTGAACATTGCACAAGTGTGGGGACATGGATAATAATTCATTGCTTGAATAAAGCAAATCAGGTTTCCGGAGGTACAAAAACGAAAGGCTAGAAATTTCGATTTTCAAGAACAATAAAGTGGATCTAAACCTAGGAAAGCTTTCAGTTATTGGAGATTTACCTCTAATTAAGTGCTGGTGCTGCCAAGATCAAAGTCCATGGTGTAGTCATACTCAATTGTTGGAATAACAGAGGCTACAAATTTTAAGAACAAGAAAAGATACCTGCAATAAATGAGTTGAAAATTCATGATGAAAATGTCACACCATTTAAAAACTGTCAGAAAATTGATGTACACTAACAATTGAATTAGTTTCACTAATCCATCCACTACATGCATACTGGATTTTTAAGAGGGTAAGAGAAAAATATGACTGTTATTTCTAAAGGGAAATTGTGCCAAATAATTATTGCGCTGCATAGAAGTTTTCTAAAAGGGAAAAGGGTCAATTCAAAGCAATTTAGGAGTAAATGAGGGGTCAAAAGTCTTACTTGTCAACTTCAGGTTCTACTCCACGTGACATAAGCACATCAATGATCTTTTTCATCACGGCACCATGTTTGCATGGATGCACAGATGCATGCTTCCCAGGTAAATGAGGATGGTCCTCAATAGTAACCTGTATCCAGGTAAATCGGCATAGAGTAAAAGACATTTTCAAAATTCATTTAGGAGCATGCAGATAACAAATGAGATGAGAAAACTGAAATCCATACTCTTGCCCACTGAAAATGAATGAGAGTGAGAATCTAAATTAGTAAATATGGTGTACCGTTTTGTGTGCATGATCCTGACTAACATCCTCCAGAACAAGCTCTGGTTGTAAAAGCATCCTTGACTATGATCAAGGTCAGATCAGGAGAAAGATTTGCAAACAAATTGATAAGTTCGATATTTGAATCAACAAATATAAATCATTAAAAATAGGAATTCTCCAACACCAACCTCGTCATACCCAGTAAGCCACACACGAGGTGTTTGATAGTATTTATCATACCTAAAAAATGATAATGTGAAACAAGTGTGAGCTTTCATAAGAAAATGCATATACTGGAAACAAATCCTAAGCAAGTTTGCAGGCACCAGAATGGTCTTACGTGATGCTGACATCATAGGTTCGGGTCCGTAAAATATTGTCATCATCAGGTTCATGGGCAACAAGATATGTCGTTTGTAAAGTTGCCTGCATTGGTCAGAAAAGTCATCTCAGAACACAAACATTTGGACCTCTAAGGGGGGAGAATAAATTAGAATCCATTCCCCTCGGATAATTTTAATGGCTTAACCAATGGGACAGTAGTTTAAGCCCATATCTGTGCACCACATAACAACATAATCTTACCTTTCCTTTCCTTCTAGTCTCTGTATTTTCCCCCACCAGCCCTCACCCATTTTAATCAAGATACGTAATATTAAGATAGTACAGGACATTGGTTCATAAGCTTAGAACTTTGATACAAAGCTAATCTACACAAATTGGTTACAAAACAGAAAAGGAAAAACAAAAATAAAAAAAGCTGCCCAGACGGTTTTTTAATCTCAGAAATCAAATAAATTTCTCAACACTTACTGCATCAGTGTCAACAAGATTGTCAGCTTCTTCATAATCAGCCATGTCGGGTATATCTTCTTCATCTTCCCCACCTCCAAAATATGAAGGTATTGATCTTACTGTTTCATTCTGTCTGATTTCTAGAGTCTCCATTGAAGGCAGGTTTTCCTCCACATCACTTCTATCTGTCAGGAAGATGAGTTGTGTAAAGCCAAAATTTCCACAGTAGAGTCTAAACAAGTACAATCTCAAAGAAGATAATACCTTTGGGTTTCCCATGAGTCGCCAACCAACCATCATTGTCTTCATTATCAAGAAGAACCTCACCTCCAGCAGCCTCATATTCTTCCTCCACCGATGCAGCCCTCCTTAGGCAAGGGACTAACCATGAAATGATCAAATAGTATTACTAGTACTAATCATGATTTACAATTCACAGGAAAAACAATAGACCAAACAAGAAAAGAAAATCAAGACAAATAGTAGTCAGATTACCATTTCTTGTAATCAGGTATTGCTTTTCGGGTGGTAAATAGGACTTCCTCTTGCTTGGCTCTCCTGATTCCCTAACATTCATAACAATCCACTGAGTCAAATTGTTATACCATGACTCAGAAAGCTAAACTACAATTTTTCCCCAAATTACTAATCCGTTACTATCGATATGCCATAATAAAACAAAGATTGATTCATATTCATCTAAAACCATCAAAACGAAGTTACAAAACTTAAACAATAGAACGCATATATATTGATAGCACGGAGAAGATACCAAGACCAGGTAGGGCATTTGGAGACGAGGTTATCACCGGCCAGGATGAACTCGGAGACACTCAGAACTCCTTTCTCTTTAAAAGCAGAGACGGTTCGTGGCCCTGTAATTCTCTCCACGGTTCCTTTGAATGCTTCATGAATCCTCTGAGAGAGTACCATCTTTTTCGAAATTTGTAATTCGATTCGATATACAACCAGAGGAGAGACGATAATCAAAGCCCTAGCGATTCGATCGAAGTTAAAGATTGAAACCCTAAAGATCCGTACGGACGAGGTAGAGAGAGAAATGAGTTATCGAATGCTTTTGCGTTGCGGTGTTGTGTCTGGTTAGGAAAAAAATAATTCAATGTGGCGTGTGATTTTTCCTATCCGTGAGACCGTTGGCCCACATGCCTAGTTAATCCCAATGGTCAGCTAATCGGACGGCTTTGATTGATTAGTCGTAAGTGTTGGTTACGTATCGATTCTCGATTAAAACTGTCTTTTCCCTAATAAAGAATCTTGAATCTTACCCTCGAATAAAAACAAAAAACAATATTAAAATATTTTTTGAATGTGTAATAAAATATTAAATTAGTTGTTGAGTTTGAATATGTTTTTTTTATTGTTTTATGGCTGCTTAAAGCTTGTTTTAAAATCCTGTAAGGAGTTTTAACTGTTATTAGTTGTTAAAAGTTAATTAAAGTCGTTAAGAAATTAATTTCAGTAATAAATACATTTTACGTATATTGATATATGAATTATATAATTTAACATTTAAATATAAAATTTTAAAACCGTAGTTACATAATTTAAACATAAAATTTAAGACATAAATTACATAATCTAATTCAAAACAAAACGTAAGTAGTAAGAAAAGTTTTTTTAATATTTTAATTAGTTTAATTTATTTTAATACATAAAAATTAATGATTTAAATAGTAAAAAAATATTTAGTTGATTTTCATCTTGATTAATATACATACAAAAATAACGTATATATAAACGAGTAAAGTTTGAATTTTATCAATTTGAACAAATAAATTTATTATTTTACAATAAATCTTAATTTTTAACAATAATTCTCTAATTCTTTTTTGAAAATAAAGTTTGAGAGATTGAAATTTAAGAATTAAGTTGTTTGATTTAAGAATATAGTGAAGATAAAGGTATTTTATTTAAATAATAATTATATTTAAAATATTAAAAAAAAACGGGTACCAAAAATAACTTGGTACCCAAAAATTTTTTATATTGTAACCTGTGTCCGACCTAAAAAATGATGGACGGAATACCCAACTCGAACTTAAAAATTTTCCAAATAAATACTTGATTATTTGTTTTCTGTTAATCGGGACGGGTATTTATTAACACCCCTAGACATGATGGATTCTCAATTGGACACTGTGTTGTGTCAGGTCGTATTATAACAGTTGGTTCGTTCAATACTCTGTTGTCTTTGTCCAAAGCATTATATATAGCAAGACATGGCGATCCGGACACCGGGGGAGGTAAACGATACGGCTACCGACTGAGACAGACTCATATAATTGTCCCAGTTCCTCTTCCTGGATGGCTCATGGCCACCATTATTGTTGATGAGAGGTCATCTTTTTCGGTACACATTTTTGAAATTAATTGGTTATTATTAATGTACTTCTTTTTAAAAAAATTATTGTCCTTTCGATCCTTTAAATTTAATTTAAATTGATTCACGTTATATATTTTATTTTTTAAAATAATTAATTTTTAGTAATTTTTTATATATAAAATCTTAAATTTAAAATCTATTAAAATAATATCAAACTTTTTACCGCTTTAAATTTGATAAACCTTGAAAAGAACATATCTTCAAACAATAAATTGACTCTTTTCACTTTATACGTTAGAAAACGTGTACGATGTGATAAAATATTCACCTTAACCCGTACAAACATGTTATATTTTGTAGTAGAGCCATATAATTAAAAAGAGTAAGGCAGATTAAAATAAAGTGAAATTAAAAATATTATAAAAAATATAGGAATTTTTATATTTATTTTTAATATATATCAAACTTTAAAAAAAATTAAAATTTTCTAAATATAAGAACTTTGACATGTATAAAATTTTTATAAATATATAAAATTTTTGGTATATAAGAATTTTGATATTTACTATTAGTTTAGAATCATCTTTTATTTTTCTCTCGAAGTATTTAACTACGTTCATTTTAAATTTTTTAGAACTGTACACAATAAATTAATCCAATATCGTTATGAGTCATAAATTAAATTTTACTACAGAGATGAAATATTTAAAAAGATGAAGATCAAATTTAAATAAAAATCATAATTTAATGATATAATTAGAAAATTTAAAAAATTAAAAACCAATTTAGAATAATTCAAGATTATATGATAATGTCTAAATCATGTGTTTAGTTTAATTTATATTTATAAACTCTTACTATAATTTTAAATATTTCATCTTTTAATACAATTAGTGATTTCTATAAAATAAAATAAAAAACTAAAACAAATCCTTTTTTAGAACACATTTTAAGCCAGAGAGGTTCAAATATTTTAGAGGTTTCCAAGCATTTTAATTTTTTACATAATATCTTTTACTTCTTCTTATAAACATTTAACTTAATTTAATTCTTAATTTTTACCTTAAAATCAAATTAATTACATATTTTTATCCCTCTTTATTTTAATTTTCTACTTGTTTCCCAACAGGACGCATAAAATCTTGAAAGTTGACCCAAATCATCTACTAATGGTTTGCACACAGTGTCCAAAGCAGCAAAATCATGTTTACATGGACCCAGCAAAACTCAGCCGATACCGAAAAATTATTAAAGAGTAGATAAATTTTTAAAAATTATGTTAAAATAAATGAATCTTATAAAATAAATTATAGATAACGTGAATTAATTTTAGACTAAAGGACTATATATCAGATGTGTTCATGATGTATACATACTGTAGTCTGTATACGATCGTAAAAATACATAAATCTATGAATATAAAGATTTGTTACTAAGCTGATGTCGTCCATATGATGAAAATGATTGGCATTAATTTATAAAATAATCCAGATTTAATCTCTTACATTTATATATATATATATATATATTAGCCTGTGAGTCTGTGATAAAGATCTGCAACCAAAACCAGAGACCAAATCCCAGGCTAAATACAGATTTAAGAAAGGACAGAACATCACACAACGTATATATCAAACTTAAAATATAATGATAATATCGTAACGATAGTTATCAGAAATTAAAATAACAATAATAATAAATATTAATATGTACAAATAATTCAGCGCTTTCTCTGTCGTCGAAGGTGGCCAGCCTTGAAGATCTGAAAGCTGAGAATGTTTTTCTCATGGCATCGTCATCGTCAATCCTACGAGATTTGCTTTTACTACAGGTGGCCTAGGATATATCGTATTATGATATATTGCAAATTGTAGAGCGAGCCTTCATTAATTAATTACGAACCTCAGCTAGCCCCCATGGTGTCAAATAAATTAATACTCACACTATGACCGAAGGAGATGGTGGGGGTAGGGTCGTATCTCATGGGGTCAAATATATTTTATTTTTTTAAATTGATCCAATCTCTAATCTTATAATTAAGGCTTAAAATATGAGGTTAAATCATTTATCTATTAATTGTATCTTTATTAGTTCTCACTTTTAATCAGTGAATTAATTAGCGTTAGAGTATAAGATTCAACGTTTGGAATTATGGACATGACTTAAAAAAAATTAGAAGTACAGTGTATTTTAAGATGTAGGGTTTAGGGTTTAAGACCTAAAAAACTAAGATTATAATTTAAAATTATTTTTATTTTAAAAAAACATGAAAACATGCGTGATTAAGAGATTAAATAATTATTATATCGAATTTTATAATCCGGTTATTAGTTATTATTTAAGCCCATATTACTTTTGAAATCGATAAAATTAAGTCGTAAACCGGATTTTTATGATTAAATAACTCTTTTAAGTTTCAATTTTTTAATTTCAAAACCAGATTAAATTTTAAATTTATCATCATTGGTTTTTATTTATAACGATTTTTTTTACTTAAGTATCGTACACAATCGAACTTTCAATATAATATTGTATTACTACTTTATTTGATATGTTATATTTACATGGACAAAAAGAATATATATCGAGATTAATAATAAAATTTTTGTTTAGTTTTACAATAATATATAGCGATCAGAGGAGTGAAATAAATTAGATGAAATTAATAATAAAAAATACAAAGATTCTCACTTAAAAAAATTAATTATTTATTCTTATTATCTAACTATTCAAAAAATACTCGTCTGTCCAAGCATTTGATCTGGCTGGTCAAACTGTGAGTCTAACTTTAAAAAATAGATTTTTCTATTTATGTTCAATCATAAATTCTCATCTTAAATTTTAAATCTATTTTTAATGATCGAACATAAATAAAAAAAAAATTCAAAATAAGATAATTTTTTTTTATCGATTTGAAAACAAAAATAAAAAGCCGAAAAGATGTTCAGAAAATTACAAATTCTCTCCATCTGGCTCACAATTACTGAAACGTACACCAAATTGTCACTACATGTGCCAATGTCACATTTACTTTTCTCTTTTCTTACAACAGGGTGTAAATACGAGAATTAAGTGACATTTTTCTTTTACTCGACCAATAATACCGTCACTAATTACAGCTTTCTCATACATACGTTTTCAGTGTTGCTTTCAAAATCATTAATTTAAACATCTTCACAGTACTTATTAAAAGTTTTTTTTAATTAAAATATATTTTTAAAAATAAAGTTTAATATTAAATAAATTATTTTTATAAAAAAGTATAATTAAAAATTATTTTTTAATTAAAAAATATAATTTTTATGTCCCAAAAATATTTTTATGGTGTGGTTTTTTTATAATTTATAAAGTTATAATCTTTTTACTAAAATATAATTATATAAATAATAATTATGATTTAAAAATTTCTTTTAAATAATTTTTATTAAATACAACAATAAAATATATTTATTTAATTTTTTTTATTACTCTTCTGGTTTTCAAAGTTTAACCTTGATTAATCCAGACCGATCCACGTTGCACACCTAACTTTCGTAGGTGAGTTTTTCAGCAAAGATTTTCTGCATACACAACGTCTTGAACCTGAAACTTACTTACTTAATATTATTTACTTAATTAATATTATTAAATATACCTTAACGTGTACTTGGTGGGTCTATTAATTTATGACATGGTTTACCGGATATTTCGTCTCTTCTGAAACTCATGGACAAGGGAAAACACAAGTTTGGCTTAATTATATGCTAATTATATGATGGGAAATTGAATATAAGGAGATAGTAAGGCTGATGTCACTTCCCACTAACAGCTAGGCTTATGTTTTGGGTATTTATTGAACGAGTCGATCCTGAGTTAAGTACTGTTTGATTTATGTTTGTTAAAATATTTATTGTTCGATTTGACTTGTTACTTGTGAAGTTTAATAAAATTTTGTTCGATTCGTACACGTTAAAAAATCTTGTTGCTCAATTCAACTCGTTGCTTGTTAAGCTCGTGAAAATCTTTTACTTTGTTTTTTTAATAAGGTTGAACTCAAGTGATACTATTAAAGTTTAATATAAATATAAAAATTCAAAAAATGTGAGGTATGATGAGATAAATAAACAATCTTATCATAACTCTTTTAAGTTTCTCAACAAACTTCGATGAACAATAGACGAAAAAATGCTTTAGGAATCTCGAGATTTTAACTTTGGATCGTATTTTTTATATGAAAAGTAAAAAATAAAGATTTCTCTCTTTTTATTTTTTTTACTTTTATACGTAAAGTAAAAATAAAAGAAACATGAAAGACTTTAATAAAAAAGAGACATTATTATTATAATTTAATTTCTTATCAATATAAATTTACTTTTTAATTCTTGGAAAATATAAAATATTTTAGAAATTTGAAATTAAAATTTTATGGATAATTTTTTTAACAATTCACTGAATTTTTTAGAGTTTTCACTTAGTATTAAAACTTTTTAGAATATATTTTCTAAGGTAGTCATCCAAAAAGTATAAAAGATTTTATAAAAAATAACGAGTTATGTAGTCGTAAATTTATCAAATTGAGTTGAATTTTGTTTAATTTGACTCACTAATATCTTGAATTGAATCAATTCAATTTAAATATTAATTGAATTTTAATTGAGTCGAGCTTAAATTATTTACAAATTGATCAACTCCATAAGCATCCTAGATACGATGCAGTTGCCCTATACTTTGCCTCAATAACTCACTCTTTTGTTTTGTCACAAATATACTAAAATTTAATTTTAACACTTTATTTGTATTGTTTTCTAATTAGGTATTTAAATTTATTATATCATATAAGTTCATTAATTTTTTTAAGAGTTAAAAGAGTTTAAATCGTTATCTGAATTCTTGTTCAATTAAATACTTGTACTTAAATTTTATAATACAAATCACCCGAGGTATAATTGTATTAGAATTTTAAGGGGTAACTTTAGATATCGATTTGAGAAAAAAAAATATTTATTTAATTGAAAAAAATCTAAATACCAATATATATATATATTTATTCTTGCCAAAAGTATCTTTAAAAATGTCAATTATAAAGTCTAAATTATTTATAACCTCATCGAAAACAATTACGTCTAAATACATTTGAATCTAAGACTTTTTTAGTGTTATAACAATAATATCAATCGAATTAACGTCGGATAACATCGGATATTTTTGAACTTAGAGAATAACTTTAGCTAAATATGCTCTCATCTTGTTTGGGTTTAGTCCCAGCTTGGGAATCTCCCTTTGGTTTCTTTTAGACAAATGATGGAAAGAAAAAGTGATGCCGGTGGGCAACACCATCACCCCTCACTACTTCCATTTAAGAGAAAGAATATGATTTTGCCTAGATATCTTTCACCATTTGATGGATTTGAATTTGGATTTGGGTGTTTTTTCCCCCAAGCTATAGACAGACAGATTACCCTTTTTCTTTTTGTGTTCAGACAAATAACTTTAGTTAATCACTTTAGTCTTTAAAGTCTGTTGAGTCGAAAGTTCCATTGTAATAAGGAATTGTTGTTGTTTTAACGAGGTATTTGCTGCATGGGTAGTTTACTGCAGTTAAGTTGGTAAGTATATTTTCTGGGTTTTGGTAAGCAAATGAACAAAAAGTTGGGTTCAAGTGTATAATGAACACGAATTACACTCGCCCATTATTTAATTTTTGGTATATATTACAGTAGAGATTTAACCTTTTTTTACCTCTCTGAACTTGGAAAAGAAAAGCACAAACTTGAGAATTCCAAAGCGAGCTGTCTTGATTGGCTTACTTGGCAGGCAGTGGAATGTTATTTGTATGAAGAGATGAATGGCTTTCGAAGTTAGAGAAATTGACCATTACACTGAAATGACGTGTCCTTCCTAGTAGTAATCCCAGGTGAACGGCTCCTCGATCCGGAACGCCGATTCGACTTCACATATTTGCCATGCTGATATAGAATAAGAGAAGAATCCATCGGTTCGGTCCATGGCATTGGCATCGGTTATGAGATCAGGGAGATCGAACAACGAATCTTCGTCATTGATGGAGGGAGAACTTGATGAGTCCAGTGTGTTGTCGGATATATGTGAAACGGGGAGTTCTTCTTGGCTTAGTCCGGTTTCAGTTTCGGCCTCGATGTCGCGTGGTTTTGTCTTTAGAAATGTCGCGGCGGCTGCTTCCGAAGCGGCGGCTTGGATGTCCTTGGGAGATGTACTGGCAGGACGTGGAAGCTCCTTTTCAAGCTCAGGGAAATTAAGGTAAGCCGAGCGACCCTTAATGGCAAGTGCAGCTACATCATGAGCACGAGCAGCCATTTCGGCTGTCGGATATGTCCCAAGCCATATTCTCGATTTCTTCCTCGGTTCTCGAATCTCAGACACCCATTTCCCCCAGCTCCGCATACGCACTCCACGGTACGTCGCATGCTTGTCACCACCGGCACTACTACTCCCTCGTCTTTTCTTGTTCTCGTTATCATTTTTCATGTCGCCAGCTTTCTCAGACCTCTTATCAGCTACACCGTCTCTCAAACCGGAACTCGAGAATGCCGAGGAAGACGAAGAAGAAGAGGTAAGCAAGTTGTTACAACAAAGAGAAGCATCATTCTCACTGGGGTTATCTCTGTCCAATTCCATGACAGATTATAGGCCTAGTTGGTACTAAAGTAAACACTAAAGAGAGAATTTCAAAGCGAATGGCATATACAGTAGTGGTGTATGTAGAGGTATTATATGATTCTCAATCCCCCGAAATCTGGTTCCCAAAAGAAATCTTAATCATGTAAGGAAAGAAGACCGGGCCCCATAACATATATATAAATATATAAAGTCAGTACAGTTCAGCTAATTTGTTTCCCATGTGGCAAATTAAAATAAATATGTATATATCTGCAACTAGAGATCATCTTTGCTGGTATGTCAATTCCTAGTTCCTACCTACAGTAAATTCAAGCTTTACATTTTCTGGTATTTCTACCTAATCCTAGCTGATTACAACAGATTTCTACGTACTTCCCCATTATACTGTATTTCACATGAACTCCTCAAAGACCCCACAAACAAAGCTTTGCATTTCACATGCATGTATGCTTTCTTCTTCTTTTCTCTCTTTTTCTTTTTATTTCTCATCTTTAATCATGTTCTTCTTCTTCTTCTTCCATGGAATTGGTTCGACAAAATATAATATAAATATGTCTGGTTTTATACTTCAGCAACCTACCTACCAATCTCATTTTGTTTATTTCAACCAGTTTGATTAAACAAAATCGGCCAATGGAAATCTTACTAATATGATAGAATCTGCAATATTATGTATAAGCAGACAACAGATTGTCAAACTGCTTTTCAAACCAGACATGGAAAGTTAACACGTGGGTTGTGTTACACATTTAAACAGTGCTTAACGAATCCCCCAGTTTGTTTAATCTAATTAACTTGCTAATCATCGTTTGAAGAAGGTATTAAGGTGGAGGATATGACAAAAGTAGGAACGGGGGGTGTCTTTTTTCTTGGTCACTGTTCATTACAATGGAATACACATGAGGGCACATGTCTGTGGGGTCCTTGTAAACAATCTGCTTAGGCTCTCTGATTCCAGATTTCCTATTAGCTAGCGACTCAAGTAGGCAGACCAAAAAAAATCTATTTTTTCTTTTTCCTTTTCAACTTTTCTCTCAAATTACAACCTGTATTGAGATTGAAAGATAGAGACCAGATGATTCGAACTTGCTCATATTTGTCCCTGTAACAATATACCCTTTGACTGTTTGGGTCAGGTTCCGACCCATATTCTTCATTAAATATATTCATGTCAAACATATATTTATATGATTATTATCTTATATATAACTATTAAAAAAATATTTTATAAACATCTTAATTTTAGATTTTATCTTTTTGATTTAGAGTTAAAGTTTAGAGATTTTATTGTAGGGTTTATAATTTAGGATTTATAATCGGAATTTAAGATTTATGTATTAATGTGATATTGTTAGGGATCCGTACTTTAACCTATAAACCTTAACCCATAATTTGATTGATAACCCTAAATTAAACCCCTAAATCCTAAACCTTAAATAAAATCTCCGAACACTAAAATTAATTATCTCATACAAAGGCGGTGAATTTTTTATTTTTACAAATACCTTAATTTCAAGCTTTTGGGTTTAAAGTTTAGAGATTTTAGTGTAGATGTTTAGGTTTAGGTTTAGGTTTAGGGTTTAAAGTTAAATTTTAGGTTCTATGGTAATATTGTTAAATATTTGAGTTTTACGTATAAACCCTAAAATATAATCTTAAACTTAAAATTTTATTAAAATCTCCTAAATCTTAACCCTAAATAAAATTTCTAAACCTTAAAATTAAAATATTTATATAAACAAAATTTTTACAAAGCACGGAATAATTACCATATTCATAATACCACTGTATTTCTCCACATTATCTTATCATACGCAATAGATCATCTAGAAGCACTGATGACCTTTCTGATGAGATCTCTAGCAACCCCAGTTAAGGGCACTAGGACCACCTGTGAAAAGACATTCACAAGAACATAAAGCTGTTCCTGTAATTGTTTTAAGGAGTCCAGAGCCTTACCCCATCAAGCTATTTTTCTTCATCACTCACTCGTGCAAAACGAAAATAATCTGCCGTCTGCATGTCTCATGTTTACCTTCCCAAGATTCGTACCATCAATAATGAAACAATCGAAGACTTTTAGAACTACCGTATCATAATAAACACGACACGTTTTTGATTTAATACACGTATCGTATTCGTATTTTAAATTTTAAAAAAATTAAAGTATTTTACGTTGTGTAAATGGTTCGTATTTTTTAATACCATCTAACCTAAGATCTTTGCCAACCCATATCTAACCATCAGAAGAGTTTTCGGGTGAGCTTGAATAATTTCTACTTCTGCCTATTAAACCATATAGGAAGAAAGTGGTATTCTGATACGAGAGATGATTTTAAATGATTGAAGTAAACAGACAAATTAAGGTGCAATAATTGTCTGATGTAATAGAAGTTCCTGCCCTACATTGTCTAATCTAAACCACCCTTATTGATTTTTTTCATGTATATGTCCATTAACAAACTAGTTCAGTCAAATCAAGTTCCTGCATGCTATATAATTGGGATATTTCAACAAATAATATAAAGATTCTCTAGATTGGTTTAGTTTATTATATTATTTATGATCTATTTAATAATAAATTTTTATTTTATTTTTTAAAACGAATCTTAATCTCTTTTACAAGATAATTTTTTATTTTATTTTTATAATTTATTAAATAAAACAATGACTAATGTAATGAATTATGATCGTATAATAATTTCTCCTTCGTTAGATGGGAGTTTACTGCTAGCATTGGTGGATTCACGTGTAGATTAGACGATCTTCCGGTTGCTTCTTCCTCTTCATAAATGATAATAAATAATTCCCCCTTTTGCATGTTTCTTCTTTTGGTTATTGGTGGAAAAGGCATTCATAATTTCTGCAACTCGTTTTTTTTTTGTTAGATAGAGGTTGATTATTGTTTTTTAAGATAAATATCGAGATTCAAATTCATACAGAATGATTAACATGAACACCATTGATACTATTCGATTAATTAATGGATCTTTTGTTCTTAATTTTTTTGATTTCATATAATTTTTAATTCGATATGTTTTTCACAATCTGATATTTCGATTTACTATTTATATATAGGATTATATTTTGATACATAATCTATACCATTTTTTTATACAACCATTCTTTAGACCCTAAAACCTTAACCGTAACCTAAACTCATAAATTAAACCCCAAACCCCTTAAATCTCACAAACACGTGTAAACTTTATTTTACGTGAATTGAGTATTAAATTTTTTCTATTATTTATATATAGTATCTTCAACCAAAATAAAATAAGCATATTATTATTGTTTGTTTTACATATTATAACTCTTCCTCAACCAGAATTGGAATAATAGCAGAACAAGTATAAATTTGAAAACATAGAAAAAATATGTTCTTTAACATTAAGTTATTGTCTTTGTTATTGTGGTCTCTTAGAAGAATCGATGATTGCATCTTTGATGTATTTGTTAATACTAACACATCTGATAATTCTTAAATGGTCAGTTGTAAAATAGTTTTATGATTATAGAATAAAGGGTTATATGAGACACCTATATCGAGGTATTGATCAAGATGATTCTCAAGTATCGCAAAATAGAATGTGATATATTGAAGTTATCTTATTTAAATATGTACATTTCTTTTAAATTCTTTTCATTGATAAATGTATCTCTATCGATTCGAACCCAACACAAAAGAATAATGAAGTCGAACAACATTGTTTTTCGTTACCAATCAGGGACTAAGCTGGACATGGGATAGGAGGGGCAACAATTCCTCCCAATTTTTTTGTAGAATTGTATTTTTAGTTTCTTTTAGTTTAAATATTACTTAAATAAAAGGTTTTTATCTGTATCAACTTTTAAATTTAAAGATTTAATAAATTCTTACCCCTCCCGACATTAAATCCTAATTCGTTAGAATTACCACCAACCATAAATTGTACTTGTTTCTCTCTCTCTCTTTTGTACGTTCATGAGCTTGAACCCAAGCAGGTTATGACTATTACTATTAATACTCACATTCATTGCTACCAAATACCAATAAGGCTGGGTGGGGCTATTCAACCTTTCATAATTAAAGGAATATATTTGCTTTATATCTCTTTTTTTTTTCAATATAAAAGCAAGGGAAATATCAATAATAAAATAAAAAAGATGTGAATAATTGGTCATAGTCAGCAAATTAATCTTTCAAATTGGTTCTGCCTTTACAGATTCCACTCAGTATGAGATCAATCACGTGTTTCAGAACACACAGATATATATATATATATATATATATATATATATATTACATGCATCATACATACATACATACATGGGTACATGTATACTTTTGGGGAAAACAAGTAAAAGCTAAAGGCAGAATGATGCGTTTAGCTCAGAGATGAACAACTTTGACCGGATTTATCTTTTTAATGGAAAAAAATATATTAGATGAATCTCGTTTATTACGTGCTTATGATTTTATCTAACAATATTTTTATCTTATTTTTAAAATAAATTTTTACTTTTTTATATGTTATTAAATAGATGGATTTCATTGGATACAATGACGGATCCAAAAATAGTTATGAGAGTGAACACAAATCAAAATAATTTTAGGTCGGCACAAATCATAAAAAAATTATAAAAATTTTAAAAACAAAATCAAATATGTGAAATTTAAAAAGTTTAAAATGAATTTATACTTGACAATTATTCTATATATATTCGTCGTTGATTAAATGAAATTATATATAACGTGATGAATCGAGAGTCGGAGACTATATATATATATATAACAATTTCTTGTTTTAATGGGAATAGATTGCCATCGGCCATGGTAAAGGATTAGCCACACGAAAGACATGGTTTGATGATGTAATTAAAGATGTTTAATACTTTACTTTTTATGATTATTACCCGATGAGCCTTTACTACAAATTTATTTGACTACAAGTTTAGAAAAAATATACATTCGTATTATAACATTGTAGTTGATTTAGTTACACGAAAGACATGGTTTAATGATGTAATTAAAGATATTTGAGCGATCAATGTCTAAATGTTGAGAGTATACTTTAAAATAAATACTATCGTAACATTATAGCTGATTCAAAAAAATATTTTACTACAAGTTAAGAAAAATATAAATTCGTATCATAACACTATCCGACACGTCTATTTAATTGAATGAATATATTTAATAGTTAATTAAATTGTATTATTTTTTTATATTTTTTTAAATCATCGATTTTAATTCATTATAAGCACTATTTCTTTCTTTGAGTTCTTATTCCCTCCCCTCTCAATAAAATAGGATTAAAATTAAAATTTATAAAAAAAATATTTATTTAATTATTGCCTTAATACTTTATTTGGTCTCTAAAATATACCTTTTTTCACTTTATCCCTTAATGGATATTTTTATTTAAATTAGGATCTAAAGTAACATCCCCTAAACGGATTTTTTTTTTATTTTTTGTATTTGTAAAAACCGATGAAATTATCTAACCAATTAAAACATGTCTTTAATTGATTTTAGGAGCCGTGCAATCGCATAATCAAGCGGTGTATAATTAAAAAAAAAATTATATTACTAGTTATTCTTGTTACATTATCCATAAAATTAATCAATTAAAATATATATTTTATAAATTTTTATTTTATTTTTTATTAAATAATTTTTCACTAATATTTATTATAAATTAAATTAAAAAATATTTTTTATCGAATAAAATTCACTTGTGTAAATTATATACAAATTCAATCCCTTACCCCGTTGGTAACCCTAAGGATGTCAGGGTATTGAAAATTTGTATATTCTAAATAAGAACCTTTAAAAGCTTTTGATCCAGTCATTTGTATTGAAGGCCCAAATATCCACTCATAAATTGAAGATTAGTTGGGCCATTGTGGTAATAAGTAGCAACACTAAAATGCATTTGGAATTGTATATATTTTACCAAGTATTTTTTTTATTTTTTAATAAAATAAATTTTAATTTTTCAAGAATAAAATTACCATTTTAATTATTTTTTAATTTATATTTTACACTTTTTAAAATCATGTCAAAAATTAACAATGGACAAATTTTGTAGGACGAGTATTAATATTTTGTCATAATACTAAAAAATATTTTTAACATTTAATTAAATAATTATTTTTTTAATGTTTAGTCCCATCAACGTTTTATTTTAGGTCAAAATAACCTCTTTATGTGAAAAATGTTAGTCATCTAACGATAAATTACTTAAAATAACTTGAGAAATTGACACGAAAAATAATTTTATATTTTATATAATTTTATAAAATTACTTTTAATAGATGTGAAATTTTTCTAAGTCAATTTTTTTTTTATCTATATAACATTGTTATATATGTTTATCACATTATTTTAAGTCACTTATCATTAATTAATTCATAATTTTATTCTATAGAGAGAAATCTACAAAATTATACCCACCACAATTGGGGCGGGTATAGTACAAAATCCACAAAATTATACCCATAT
This sequence comes from Abelmoschus esculentus, assembly GCA_035048815.1. Lineage (NCBI taxonomy): Eukaryota > Viridiplantae > Streptophyta > Magnoliopsida > Malvales > Malvaceae > Abelmoschus > Abelmoschus esculentus. The sequence goes on along the minus strand of JAUCBN010000051.1, from coordinate 10,712,541 downwards.
GCTATCAAGGAGTCTTGGGCTCTTGACCCCCTCTATATGGTAAATTCATGATATAGGCCTTTTAAGTTTCGTAAAATTTAATTTAACATATGATAAATTGTACATTGACACCCTAAAGCTGTAAGTTTATGATTTAATCCCTTTAAAATTATTGTAACAATTTAAATCAATACAATAATAAAATGGTCTAAGGGGTAATTTTACCCTTTAACAATCTCAAATCAGTAATATTGTCCCTCTGTTTTAATCGTATCAGTTTTACCTTCGAAGTTCGAACTCTTAAATCGGATATATCTCAAAATGTACTTTTATTGTGGCTTAAACAAGCAATTTTGTTCACGTAGTCAACGGCATTTTTAGGTTTGAGACGAATATTATAACGTAGGAAACCTTAAATAGACAGGGCCAGGATCCGATTGATCTTCTTCCTGGCTCCTGCAGACATGGCCATTCATCGTACTTCAGCGATGTGTTTCTGTTGTCTCAACCCTAAAAAAGCCAATATCATTTCTATAAAACTACCAAACACTTCATATGCCAATGACTACATCTATTCAAAATATATATACAAGGCAAGTCAACGCTGTAACTACAGAAACTAGTTAGAAACATTAAACAAAAGTCAAACTTCGTTTGCCCTAAGAATAGGATTTCTCTGATGGACTTGGCAGTGACTCCATTTGATCAAACATGTCAACTGGGAAATCATCGAAGAAGGCATCCGGGGTCATGGGGTTACCAGTTTCTTCCTTTGATCCAAACGCATTACTTGTCACTGGTTCAAGAAATGGCTGCTCCACGTTCAAATTCCCACCCTCAAGTTCCGGGACATCCATTGGAGCAAACACTTGAGAAAAGTAAGGGTCTTCAAATTTAGCCAAAAGGTCCTGACTTTCTAGTGATAATGTCAGGTACGGTTGGGGCATCGGGATATGGGGGAAGAAAACCTGAGATTGAGCCTCGGCATATGGGGTTTTCCCTCGAGACATAAGCTCAAGCTGAGCGATGTAATTTGCATCGGTATACAACTTTGGGTTCACAAGGTCTGGGAATTGCTCCACTTTGATAGTCGTATGAGAGTTGTCAAGGTAGGATGATGAGCAAGATTGCACCTTGGAGTATGATAATTCCTCCATTGATGAGCTCAACTTCGGAGCCTTATATTTGACCCAAAAAAGAAGAAAAACATAATCTTCACACACCATAAGAAAAGGATTTAACTTTACCATCTAAACCACTCAAGACTCACTGTATGGAATATTACAGAGTTTTCTTTGAGACAATTAATCAAATACATTGTATGTAATATTAATTAACAAACACAGAAAATACTTCCCAGACAATAAATTAAAGAGATTGGAATAGGTTTACCTCCATAACAGGATCATCATGAAAGCCAGGGATTTCCTTTTTTACTTTGAGTGATCTGGAGGAGGAAGAAGAATAAAAAGAGGGAGTCCTTGAATTCTGCAAAATCCTAGCCAGTCTCTTCTGCCTACTGCTCCAAAAATTCTTCACGTCATTGTCAGTCCTCCCCGGCAAATTGGTCGCAATTTTAGCCCATTTGTTCCCAAACTGTGCCTGCAACTCTATCACCACCCTCTCTTCCTCTCCCGTAAACTTACACCCACTAATAAGATTCAACCAAAGAGATGACGGTGAATTACAATTTACAAACAAGTAGTAAGAAATGAAAGCAACAAAGAGTAGCAGTAGTACTAGTAGTAGGGTTTACTTCTTCAAGTTGGGTCTGAGTTTGTTAACCCAACGAAGACGACAAGATTTTCCAGTTCGTTGCAAAAGGCCTTTGGATCGAATGGAGCTCCAGTCTCTAGGGCCGTATTTCTTGACATGTTTGATTAGCACTTCGTCTTCCTCCGCCTTCCATGGCCCTTTCCTAATCTGATTCGTCTCTACTCGATTTCCTTTCATTTCCCGAATGAAAACCCAGAAACTACAGGAAGGAAAGGTTCGTTCTTTTCTCCGAATGAAGAATTTTGGATAATGAAAATCCTTGTGATTACTTATGGACTCTTCTGATCTTTGTTTTTATGTTCTCTTTCTTTCGGTAAGGACGGTTAAGACGGTTACTCTCATTATCATCCGCCAGTATCCCACCATCCCAATCATTTCTCTCGTTCAAAAGGTCTACTTAATTTACATTTATACCCTCCACTCCCTTCCAATTTTTCATCGAAACTTTTTTTAATCAGTTACGGTGATACAATAGTATCTGTTTTAGAATATACTCTCAACCATTAGATATTAATCGCTCAATCACTATGCTGACATTATTGATGCTCAATCATTGAAACTTGAAAGTCTATTATAGGTCAGGTCACAAAATGAGGATTTAAAGTGAAGATAAAACGTAAATGTTTAAAAATAAAAAAAATATAATTTATAAAAAAATAATTTAAAGAATAAAATAAAAAATATTTAAGATAAGGGGCGATTGCCTCCTCTATTCTATATACCTCCATCTCTGAATCGGGTAATTCGGGCCGGTTAAGATTTAGATTTGTTTGGAAGTTAAAAGTCCATTATCATCTCAGTGCTGTACCATGGGCCTTGTGGCTGAGACTGCGACTCACCATATTCATATTCTGTGGCTTGTATTTGCAGTCTACTAATGGTTGGAGCTAGCCACGGTGGTTGATATTAGAAGATTATAGAAAAATTAAATAGACAAACATGATATGATATAATTATCGATATTTAATCTATAGTGACTCGGATATGGTTTATTTAACTTAATGGTTGTATGAGTATGGGTAAAGTAGGGGTTCATTGACTCTTCTATAGATGATGTAGGGATTCATTTACGTATGTTGTGGGTGTTACAGATAATAATTTATGAATATATTAACTCAATGGAACAAATGAGCTCAAATAATTTAATAGGTTATGCGATTTCGAGTATGACAAAACTTTGAGGGATATGAATGTATTAATATATGATAAATGACAACTTATATATAGTGAAGCTTAATCTATGCTCTCTAAACTATATTTTCTTGCATGTTTATTTTATTATAATCACAAATTATGATAATAGTAGAAATATATTATTAAGCTTTATAAGTGTAACTTTCGAAATACTATTCATAAGACCTTATAAATTATTGAGTGCGCAAATTCTATTTAAAATACTATTTTAGTATTTAGTGTTTTCGGTTTAGAATTTTCTTTTAAAATGATGACTAAACTTATAATACTAAATTGAAAACTCGTTGCGTCAATTTTTGGGTGACTCTAACGTAATTCTTCAAATCAGAATCGGAATCAAAGGGTTATATAAAGACAATGATAACAAACTTATTTGGAACTTCTTTGGTCTGCATTATTGTTGTATAAAATCCCTGAACAAAGTCCTTCAAAGGCGGCTCGTCTGGTCTTTGAACCACAAACATCAGGTACGCTGAAGGCTTGTTCAACACCTTTTTGCCGATCTTCTTGGGTGACTAATGTCCATCTTCTTCGGGTGCCATATGGTAAATAATGGTCTCATCCGAACTTGGATTTGCATGATACTGGCCGTAAAATGCATAAATACCAACAGATATTATGCTAAGGACGACGAATCTAATCCATGCTTCATAGTGCAACTGTGACAAGAAAAGAAGTTATAATTAACACTGGTCAACTTGATCCATAAATGCTTTGAATTGTAACTCTATTAATTGGTTTTAAGAATTCAAAGCATTAATTCCAATGGAGTGTGGATAGGGCATTTTGTAGGCATACCTGTGCAAACAGGAAGATGTTGAAAAAGATGCAAACAGATGGCACAATAGGAACCCATGGACAGGAAAACCCTGGAGCTTCTGAATAATCCTGAGAAAAGTACAGTAATGGGTTCAGAAAATCTTATTAGAGGTTTACAATATTCAGCTGACCGTTTTAAACGAAGCCGAAAGCAAAAAGTCACCTGACGGAAACAAAGAGCAGCACAAGCCAATATGGCTATCACCAATGCAACAATTATATAAATAAAGGAACCGCCGAAACGATACAGAGCTCCGGTAGCAAAACCACAGCATGCCAGTATGACAATCCATATGACACCTTCACACCAGGTTGACATGCATTTTGAAGAATGTTGATTTTCTGTCCTTTTTTTCCAGCGAAGAGTTACAACACAGGCAGCAACAACAGAATAGCCAGTCTGGAACAAATCAGAGCATAAAATGAGGGGCATGTGCTTCTTCACAATTATGTGCAGATGAATGCAATTTTTCCTTCAAAACATCAACCTAATTTGTGTATGTACTTTCCTTGGATTCCACAACCATCCAATACGCGCACTTCTATACATAACTTTGTGTTGACAGAAACCAACAAATGCACTTTATAGTGTCATAGGTTACTAGTAAGAAATAAATTCTGCAGATACACCTTGACTTCCATCCAAATCTTAAATAAACTACTTCATAACTTACACATGATACTATGAATATAGCATATGATGAAGCAGGTTACACCTAAATTTCTGAGCAATGCATGTTTGGTATCAATCATTTTCAATGTAAAAGGCACAATAATTTGAGAACTTAATAAACATATACTGATATACAAATACAATTAAGCAAATATGGGGAAAAGATACTCAAAGAAAGAAAGAAAGAAAGAAAGAAAAGGCATACCAGTGAACCAACTGAAAGAATGTGTGATAGAACATGCACATTAAATAACCCTCCCAAAACGGCAGCAATGATACCGACCCAGACTTGAGAATGAACAGGCGTGTGCCGTTTTGGATGCACTTTAGCAAATATTGAAGGCAGTAAACCATCCCTTCCAAGCCCAAGATATAATCGAGACTGTTCAGAAAAACATTCTATCAAGCATTTCATCATGTGTACTTAAGAACATGCCACTCAAGAAGGACATCATCACATAACAAAAACATAGAAATTACAGGTTAGTTCACCTGGACATATAGACCAACTAGAAGAGTTGTTGTAAGGCCAGCGACAGCTCCAATACTGATTAAAATAGAAACATATTTCAAACCCTTGGATGTAAAAGCTTCAGCTAAAGGAGCATCTTCTCCCAGCATGTTGTATGGTACCATCCCAGTGATCACCAAGCAAACAGCAATGTATAAAATAACACATATTAGCAGACTTCCCAAGATTCCTATCGGCAAATCCCGCTGAAATATCAAAAAAATCAAAACAGGGAAAATATAAGCAAACTCCAAATATCAAGCAGACACCATGTAGGAATACGATACATGATAAACATTTGCAGCATAAATTACAATACAATGAAGTATTATACTTTGTGTTGCTCTCAAAGTAAGAGTACCTGCGGCCTCTTTGATTCTTCAGCAGAATTAGCAACCGCATCAAATCCGACATATGCGAAGAATACCACAGTAGCACCCGTCAACATTTCTTTAAAACCATTGGGAGCAAAAGGAGACCAATTATCTACATCAACTTTAAAAGATCCGGCAATAATGACAAAAACAACAATGAGAACCTGCAACACAGTTAACACGGAAAACAGTTACCACCTACCCCCATTTCACGTTTTCTCTTCGTCTTTGTTCCTTTTCCTACTTATAATGTCCCAAAAAATAGGGCTGTACAAAAAAATCCGATACATTAATCCGTCGATTCGATCCGAAATTTTAAATATCCGATTTATTTTTTATTTTTCGGATAATTCAGATTTGATATCCGAAAATTTCGGACCGAATACGGATAGTGGTTTCACTTTCGGATCGGATTTCCGAAAATTCAATTTTTTATAGGTATGGATTTTGTTATATTCGATGTTTTTACTTATTATATATGAAAATTTAAAATTTTCATGAATAAAAATATTGTTATATTCATTAATTTTTTAATTATTATATTCCAAAACTAAAATTTTCATAGACTATCAAATTATAAAAAATACTTAAATTAAGTAATAAATTCAGATATGATCAGATAATCCAAAATGCACACCCCTACAAAAAGTTCCCTATTACGTTGTTAGTTGATACTCAAAGGACAAACGTTAGCTTTTAATTATTCACAAATCTCATTGGCTTAGTATCCTGGAACCATTTTTTTTTTTTTACTTTCAGAAAGGAAACACAGAGATCATCAGTCTTAAAGAAAGAGAGTACCTTGGTTGATGTCATGAATGAGTTTACAGCAGAAGATTCTTTAACACCCTGACAGAGAATAATAGTCAAAAGAGCAAGAAGAATCGGAGCCAGAATATTGATAGACAAAGCTCCTCCAAAAAATTCTTGACCGCCATGACCAACCCAGGGGGGTATATTTCCTTTCAAAGCAGGAATGAGCTCGAAAATGGTAGCCACGTAGCTGGCTAAGCTACGCGCGATACTAGCAGCTCCAATATGATAATCCAACATCAATTGCATAAATACAAGAAAAGCAGTAATTTCATTGAAGGCCGTATACGAGTACAAGTACGCGCCTCCGACTACGGCGGGGAACCGTGACGCCAGCTCAGCATAGCACAGCGCGTTCAGCACACAAGATGCCCCCGCGAGTATGAAACTAACAGTCACTCCTGCAACAGATTTGAAATCAGCTCAAGAGTTAAATCCAGAAATAAAATCCGCGATCCGATAAAATGAAAGGGAGAGAATTGGTACGGACCAGGACCGGCATCGCGAGCGACGGTTCCGGTGACAACGAATATACCGGCACCAATAGATGCGCCGACACCGAGTAGGAGGAGATCGAAGACGCCGAGTCGGCGGATAAGACCATCGCCGGAACCATCAGGTGATGAGGATCTGAGTGTTTTGGCTCTAAGCGCCGAGGAGCAAAATTGAGAGAAACAAGAAGTAGAAGAGGAGCTGGCCCCTTTGTGTGGAATATCCATGGGTAAGAATTTTACGGCCACGTTGACGAATGACGGCGTATTTAATTTATTTCTAACCCGAAATTTAATGGGTGTTACTATTTGGATAAACAACATAAACAGTCACTAATATTTGAGTTAGTTTCTTTAATATCACTGAAGTTTCAAAATTTACATTTAGGTCACTATCATTACCTATTTATAAGAAACTAGTCATGAAATGGATAAGATGATCATATGAGTAGAAAAATGGAATAAATGAGCAACCCATTATGAGTTTTCACAAAGAAGCATATTCATTTCTTGTGTAGGCAGAAGAAAGCTTCTCTCCTTGAAATGTAAAGTCTTCATTTAATATTAACAAATCAGAGTGGCGCAGCGGAAGCGTGGTGGGCCCATAACCCACAGGTCCCAGGATTGAAACCTGGCTCTGATATAGTTCAGTGAAAACTTTTCCTTCGAAAATATTTTGTTGATTTTTATTTTCCTGTTTGATATGGGCCGCCCATCCATATTTGTTTTGGGCTGAGGGAAATGGTTCTTTTGTTAATGGCAGATTACTCCACCTAAGGTGAAAGTGTTTACTTGGAAGCTCATTCATGGCAGATTGCCGACCAAAATAGAGCTCTCTGAACATGGTGCCTGAGCCTTTGTCCCGTCGGTCGTCAAAAACTGTGTAAGATTCGAAGCAGCCTGGGTTTCATCAGTCCCTAGTAAATACATTACCAGCCACCTGTCTTTGACCAGTCACATATTCAAATGGATCTCATGGTACGGACGTATCACCAAAACATGTTCATTTAATTTAGACACAGGATTTGTTTTTCAAATGTCAAAAAATGGGATGAGAATACAATAATAGGTAACAACAACCATGGCTTATTTTAATTACAAAGAATGTGCTAGCAGATCACAGGAAGTTTTCGGTTTCTATCGAGTAAAAATCATCTGTCGTTAATTAGGTATATTTTTATATTTTATATTAAAAATTAAATTTTAAACTCTAATTTTAACTTATCATACCTTTAATTTTCTAACTTAAATCTTAAACTTTAAATCTATTATTTTAAAATAAAAATATAAATAAAAGTATAATAAAAAAAATAGACGATTTACGCTACGCTTTACAACAAATTGCAATTGAAATGATAACAAAATTACAATAAAAACATGAAGCCTTCCTTCTTCCTCTGTGGTAAATCAAAACCTTAAGCCAAAGAAAAATGGATATTTAAATTTCATGTACTGATGTGATATACTTCCAATCCATTAACATTTGCAGGCCTGTAGGCTGTAATTATTATTTTTGATATGAAACTTCATCGTCTTAATTACATTTCATGTTTTGAAAGGTGAAAGGTAATTAATGAATCAGATTAAAGAAGATGATATAACGACATTGGATTTAAATAAGTCACCCACCATGTCCTTATTTAATCGACTTTATTTCTTGCCATCGGCACAGTCGAGCTGCTGCTTTCCACGGCGGAAAATGATAAAAAGGACGACGATTCAGGTGGCGAACGACGACGTGTACCCACCCTAATGGGTTCCGTGTTGCCTGAACCGATCAAGTGAGGGAAATTGAGTTTAGCTTTTGATCCACGGATCTTGAAAGCGGCTTTATCGTAAGCCAAAGCAGCATCTTCAGGCGTTTCGTAAGTACCTAACCAAACCCTCAACCCATTCCTCTCGGGATCCCTTATCTCTGCCGCGTACTTTCCCCACGGTCTCCTCCTCACACCCCTGTATGGCACCCTTTTCCCACTCGCCACCGCTTGACTCACCTCCTGCGCTGGCGGCTCCGCCACCCTTCCAGGCAGAGAACACGCAAAGCTAAACTCTTTGTCAAGGTTTAAAGGTAGACTGCAATTATTGAGTAGGCTGGTGAAGCTGGAAGTAGTCCCGCCATGTGAAGGCTGGCCGTAGGAGCCAACGTCCTCTAAAGAAGTTAAAGAAGATTCAAAATCACCCGCCAGAATACGCTGGCTAATGGAGTCCAAAAAGGCGAGATCTTCGGACACCGAACTACTCTCAGGCTGATCAGCCGACATATTTTTCATCCACCGTAAGGGAATTACAGAAGCAATAGCCAATAGGAAGGTGATGAAGAACAATTGTGTTGTTTGTTGATATTGATAAACCTGACCCTAAACCAGACAGAAGTTTATATACAGTGGGAAAAGGGTTGTTCGGAACTCTCTCTGTTTCTTCGAGGTTTCGATCTTTCTTTACAATAACATTAGTTATAGGTTATTCACGCACGTGCTTATTATTGTAAAATTGAACATAAAAAAAAAAATTGAACCACCTCTTCATTGTTTTTTCTTCCAGCAAGGAAAACAGGTCAAAGGGAGCCGAAAGTTAATCTAATTAACCGGTTGAACTAAAATTTTTTGGTTGATCCGGCAATTAATTTTACATTTGATCGATTAATAATTAATATTTTTTTTTAAATTTTGATTATCGATTAATTTGGTTCAAAGCGGTTAATTAATCAAATTAACTTAAATTTTTATATTATTATATATTTTATATATTTATTTTTAGTCACTGAACTTTAAAAAATATAAAATAAACATTAAATTTTATAAAATTAACATAAAATATCATTAAATTATTAAAAAATAATCGTTAAAATTTTCAATACTTATTAATAATTTATTACTTGCAATAAATCACTAAACATTTTATAATAATTTGATAACTTTAATGTTTATTTTATAGTATTTTTACGGTGATTAAAAATCTAGACGAAATTATTAAAAGACCCTTATGAATTAGTATTTATTCAAAATAATGTGCACACCTTATAAATATAGTTACTTAAATTTAAGAATATCATTATCTTTTTTATTATTTTGTGCACTGTAATGATTTTAGAGGAACACCTCTATTTGTTTATTTTTATAATTTTAAATATTTCTTCTTTATTTAATAAAAATATCATTTATCATTTCAAAATAATTAAATTTTATTGTGTTAATACTCAAATAACCAAACTTAGCATAAATCTTCTTTTAAAAGATTTCTAACTATCCTTCTAAAGTATAGTTTTAAGATCTATCATTAATTCTGTAGAACATTTATTTTTTAGTCATTAATAATTATAATTATTTTTTAAAATCGAGTGTTAAGATCTATTATTAATTAGTTCAATGAAATATTTATTTTTTAATCATTAAAAAAATATGTATTTATAAATTAATTTAATAGAAAATTGTTACTGACGATGAAGATCAGTTCTCTTGTCTGAAGATAAACCCTAACCCTAAAGCAGACAAAAGTTCATGTTCTGTTTGGTTGAAACTTGAAAAAGGGTTCTGGATTTTTGTCTGATTCTTCGAAGCTTCATTCTTTATTTATAATAAAATAATAGAGTTTTCCAACACGTGCTGATATTGTGAATTCTATGAAGCTGTAAATCTCGAATTACCACTGTATTGCTTTTGTCTTCTTCTTGAAATCAAGTCATCAGTGTAAGCCTACTTTGTAGTTTAGTTGGGGAAAAATATAATAATAATTACGCATTAAAAATATTTGTATAAATAATTTACTATTTAATACTAAATAAACTCAGTTGTGAGATATAATTCGGATAATACGAAGACGGTTTTATATTCTTCGTTCTGCCTTAACATGTACAATTACGATTTTAGGACATCTTATTGAACATTTTAGTGTTTTAAAGTACCTGTAAATGATACCTAAAGTTTTTAGACCAACTTTTTATATTATTTTTATATACGTTTAAAAAAATGATATCAATTTATAAATAATTGATACCTTTTAAATATAATTAATAAAATGATACCCGTTAAATAATTTTTCGACTCCGTCCTTACTTGTTAATCAAGTTAAATCAATATATGCCTAATAAACTATGGTAAGAAGAAATATAATTGCCTGAGATTTTAAGACAAAACTTATAACATAATGTTAATAAAAACATCATTTGTTCTAAAAATTCATACAATTAATCATGCTGGAATTCACGTTGACACTAAATACAATTAATCGAACTTTTGGAAAAATCTTACATTCAAATATTCGATCCTTGAATTGCAACTTTGGGTGTTTTTCATTTTCATGATTTCATTCGTTAACATATTAAAATAAAGGGTAAACTATATTGGAAGTTACTTAATTATAGGTAGGGTTACATTTAGGTCACTTAATTATTAAAAGTTACGTTTGGGTCACTTAATTATAGGTGAAGTTACATTTGGGTTATCCAATTAATAAATATTATATTTTTAGATCACTCAATTATAGGTAAGGTTACATTTGGGTCACTCAATTATTAAAAATTATCAGTTCGTGTATTAGATTAATCAATGATTTCAAATGAAATACCCTAATGTTAACAAGGGTATACAGGTGATTTAGAATAAACAAACGACCAAAATTATATGCTTTTTCAAATATGAAAGGTGATCCAAATATAACCTTACTTATAATTAAGTGACCCAAATATAACCTTTAATAATTGGGTGACCCAAATATAACATTACCCATAAATGAGTGACCCAAATATAACTTTTAATAATTAAGTGACCCAAATATAGCTATACCCGTAATTAAGTGACTTTTATTACAGTATATAAAAAAATGAAAATAAATAGATGAAAATAAAAAAATGACTATTTATAACTTTTAATTTATAAAAAAATATTATATGAATAATAAATATGATGTGATATTTTTAATTAAATAATGATGTTTAGTTAGGGATGGTACGGGTTGGGTTGAATTTTCGGCCCACCCGCACTCGACCCGAAAAATCATACCATCCATCCTCTACCCGACTCAATTTTAGGGTGAAAAAATTAACCCGACTCGATTTTTAAGCTTTAAAATCTGACCCGACCAGACCCAATCATTAAAAAAAATAAAAATTTAGGGACTAAATTGTAAAAAAATAAAATTTAGGGATCTAATTGTAAAAATATTTAATTTTAGTGACCTAATTGAAAAAAATAATTTTAGTGATCTAATTGTATAAAATATATATAAAGATGGATCATTATTGCAAATATCCTAAAATATATATGAGAAAATTATCCTATTAGTCTCGGGTCGGATCGGGTCAGATTTTTTTTCACTCTAAACTTGAACACGACCCGAGACCACCCTTGAAAAAAACTGACCCGAACCCAAATTTTTTATCAAAAAATTAACCCGATCAAACCGAATTGGGTTAAAACCCGTCGAGTTCAAATTCCGTACCCTTCCCTACGTTTAATTATATATATCAACCGTTTTAAACTCGTTCTTTGATTTAAGTCAAATCCTAAAATTATTATGTTATTTTTAATTAAATATGGAGTGGGGCATTATTAATAGATATACGACACGTTCATCAGTTAATCCTTTTAGATGACAAGTGGAATACCTGACCATCTGATCATGACTGAACAATTCATGCGAGTATAGAAAAAACAAAATATTTCAGAATTATAAGAAAAATAATTAATATATTTAAATTTTAGATATTTAAAGTATTTTTATATAAAAACTAAGTATTTAAAGTTTTAATTATATAATTTTAAGTATTTAAAATTTAATTACGATATTTTTAAGTGTTTTATATTAATTATCGTTATTTTTCAAAAAAATATTTTTATTTTATTTTCTAAAACTTACTTTAGAAAGACTAAATCACTAAAATTTACAAAATAGTCTAAAAATTCGAAAGTCTTTAACTCAACAAAATTCAAATCATGATTTTATCGTCGATGGCCATGTCACTATCTATCATATTTATTATTGAATCACCACGATCGTTTATTTTATGATCTCGTCGTTAAAAATTGATTAAAATTGTGTAAGATGCTAGAAAAATTTTAAAATATTCATTCAAATGATTCGCGACAACAATGACTGAACAACGATAAATAATGTACGAGTACTTGGGTGAGGAAAAGATGCTCCATTCATTTGCTAACAACATGGGCCAACCACGACAACGGTGATTGAATCAAGGGGTTTAGATATTTATGAATTTTTGATTTTTTTTTTAAATTTTAGTTTTTGATTTTTGTAAAAATTAATTAAAAAAATTAAAATCTATCGTGTGTCATATTATAATTGATTAATAATTTTTTTTAACGATAACTGATCGAAATTTTAAATACTTATTTTACAAACGCATAAAGTTCAAAAATAAATATAATTTTAGCTAGTCAATATTTCATAATGAAAGGAACACACGTGTCACTCCATGCATATTATGGAATATTGGAGCATTATAATATTTACATTTTCTAATAGAATACTTTGTACTTTTAATTAGGTAAACAAAGACAGCGTGTTCTTAATTAAAAATTACCTTCCCCCACTTCCAAAATCAAATAACTTAATAATAATGTCCGAACGCCGAAGGAACATGCTGAGAAATGGATGTCAAATTGTTTCTTTCTTCCTATATAAACCACAATACCAGTCACTTCACCATGTCTTCACTATCACAAAGCTTGTCAAAAAGAAAACCAAACAACTGACTATGGAGATCTTGTCCGAATCAGATTTCAACATCCTTGAATCTTTTCAACACTTCTTTGACAGTTTTGACGATTCCCCACCACCTCCACCGCAAACAACAGCTTCCACCTGTAATAATATTGTTCTTAAACCTTACTATGACCGGAGTTCAAGTTTCAGTGGGATTTTTTTGAATGAGAGTTGGGGGGATTTGCCTTTAAAGATTGACGATTCAGAGGATATGCTGGTTTACACTACGCTACGCGATGCGGCAAACTCTGGGTGGAGTCCTTTAAACGGCGGGGATTTGACTACGGTGGCGGAAGAGGTTGAACAAGAGTCGTGCAGCGAAGTTGGGAAGATTAGAGTGGACTGTAAACCCAGGGTGCCACCGTCGAGGGGGGCGAACTTTAAAGGAGTGAGGAGAAGGCCGTGGGGGAAGTACGCGGCGGAGATAAGGGATCCTAAGAGGAACGGTTCAAGGATTTGGCTTGGGACTTACGAGACACCTGAGGATGCTGCATTGGCTTACGATAGAGCTGCTTTCAAAATGCGTGGGGCTAAGGCGAAACTGAATTTCCCTCACTTGATTGGCTCTTGTGATCGGGATCCGATCAGAGTGAGCGCAAGGCGCCGCTCACTGCAGCCTTCAGCTTCCACGACGTCCCCCAAGAGAAGAAAGAGTACGGCTGCCGGTAACTCCACGGCTACAGCGGAGCTACCGGGGAATGCAAGCTTTGCTGCGCCAATGGAAGTGATTCAAATGAGCTCATGGACACCTGAAGACCAATTTTGGATTTTCTAGTTACTTAAACAGTCTAGTCATTTCTTTTCGGTCGAAATAAGATTAAATGAGAAATATTATATTAAATCATTAAAATTTATAATTGATTTTTAAACGAAGGTTTAGGAGTTTTGATGGTAGGTTAATTTTTATAAAATATATTTTTTTTTTGCATCTTAATTTATATGAGATTTTTAGTAGATTAATATTTTCAATGTGTTATATTTATAATATCTTTTACTATGATTAATAAATTCAGATATCATTATTAAAAAATTATAAATTGATACCTATTCAAAATAGTATACTTATTTTACAAACAAAATTATTTAAATTTAAATTTCTTATGATAAACATTATTATTTTTTTCAATTACGTCCGCTCGTTGAGTAACTAATTTGTGTATTATGATAATTTTGGGGAAATATCTATATTTGTTTATTCTTGTAATTATAAATATTTCATTTCTATTCAATAAGAATACCATCTATTAATTAAAGATAATTAAAATTTTATTATGTTAATACTCAATAACCAAACTTAGCATAAACCTTCCTTTAAATTTTTTTTAATTAACCTTCTAAAATCAAGTTTTAAGATGTATCATTAGTTCCGTGAAACATTTATTTTTTAGTCATTACAAATTACAATTGATTTTTTAAACCGAGTGTTAAGATCTATCATTAATTAGTTTAATAAAATATGTATTTTAGTTATTAAAAATTTATGTATTTATAAATTAATTTAATAAAAAATTGTACTTTAATCTTCAAACATTTATAAATTCGTGTCCAGATATTGTAACCCTAAATTCAAAAATAACAATTTGGTTAGGAAACTGACGATGAAGATCAGTTCTCTTGTCTGAAGATAAGCCCTAAACCTAAAGCAGACAAAATTAGTTCATGTTCTGCATGGTTGGAACTTGAAAAAGGATTGTCTGGAGTTTTATCGGGAAATTCTAAAAAACAATTATCTAAAAAATATTGTACCGTTTTTCTTATAACAATTATAAGAATTTTAATATATATTTTGATATATAAAAAATTTTATAACTTTTATAAGAAAAATGATATATATTAGCATAAACCTTCTGACTCAAGTGATCAATGGAATGGTTGTTGTTCTTAGAGATCACGGGTTCGAATATCAATAATTACAGTAAAATTATTGAGCGATCAATATCAAATGATTGAAATTATCTTTTAGAACAGAACAATACTATTATAATCATTATTAGCTAAATAAAAACGATATATCAAAATTCTTATATTTTTATAAAAATTAAAATTATTATCTTTTATAAATATATATATATATATAATTATTTTTTAATATCGTCATTCGTTAAAACAATTTACTATGTTTTATCTGATTCTTCGAAGCTTCATAATAAAATAATAGTGTTTTCCAACACGTGCTGATATTGTGAATTCTATGAAGCTGTAAAACTCTAATTACCACTGTATTGCTTTTGTCTTCTTGAAATCAAGTCATCGGTGTAAGCCTACTTTGTAGTTTAGTTGGGAAAAATATAATAATAATAATAATAATAATAATAATAATAATAATAATAATGCATTAAAAATATTTGTATAAGTAATTTACTATTTAGTACTAGATAAATTCGTTTTTAAGATTTGGATAATATAAGAATTAGAGGGGAAAATCGGATAGTATGAGATAATTTTATTTTCTTCATTCAATCTTAATAATTACTGTTACAATTTTAGAGAATCTCATTAAATGTTTAAGAATTATTTTTTTAAATTTTAATTTAAAATAAACGATTAATCCAGTTTAAAACATAAAATTTAAATAATTACAAGATGATGAAGATTAAAATCTTGGTGTTGAAAATAAATTTAGACAAAAGTTTTAATGTATATTTAAAAAATAAGACAAAAATTATATTAAAAAGCTTGAGTGTCGTTAGTTTCGAGAAAAATTAAAATTATAATAATATAGTTAGGTTTATATCAAGATATGTTAGGAGTATATAGATAAAAAAATATATATATTTAAAAATTATATAAAATATCAAGGTTTCTTGTGAATTTTTCTTTTGGAATTCTCATAGTTAATTAAAATAAATCAACGTATAAAATTCAGTGAGTAAATTGATTATTTTAAAAATTTAATAATAGAAAATAAATCAAATAACAAAATTTAATGATGATTTTTATAATTTTTTAAATAAATATTAAAAATAAATAAATTTAAATATTAGATAAAATATTATATTAAAAACTAAAACTTTAATAACAAGAATTAAATAAAATTAGTTTTTTCTGTATAAAAAGGTATGATTTTGTTAAAATCCCCTTTCAAGACCGAAAGGGGAAAAGAGTGCTCGGTAACATTTATTTACTTGTAATTTGTTCTTTAATAACAAATGTTAAAAAAATATAATTTTAAAAATAAATTAAAATAAATTTATTTATTTATTTATAAATTAAATTTTTAGTAAGAAGTATGTAAAAATAAATTTTATTAGTAGACAAAAAATAAATTATATTATTAATTGTTTCCTTAATCAGTAACAAAAATCTGTGTGGTTAATATTAATATAAAGTTTTAGTACTCTTTTTAAAAGTATTAAGTTTTAAAGTATTTAAAATATATATATTAATATAATATAATATAAATTATGTTAGTTTTAGTTTTAACATTATAAAATTATAAAAAATAACATTTTAAAAATAATTTTATAAGAAAGGAAAAATATTTTTTATTGAGAATTAATCTCGATTCGTCATATTATTCATGAAATTTAGTTAATTGCGTGTTATTAGATTTGAGGTTAGAATTTAAATATTAAAAGGTTTTGACTTAATAGAAGAAAATATGTTTCTTATAAGATTTTTTAAGTAGGAAAAAAAACAGCATGTTTTCCACATGCTTTATTAAAAATCAAAAGCAGGCAATTAGAGTTTATTATAAAACTGTGAATAGAATCAAACTTTTGGAAAATCTTACATTCAAATATTCGATCCTTGAATTTTAGCATGATTTTAAACGGTAGTTGAATAATTTATTTACTCCAATTAATAAAACAAAATATGTAATTAAACTGATATATGTAACTCCCGATGCAAATGGATTCTTATAAAAAAAAAAATACGGACGGCGTGTACAATTGAACACCATTAATATAATATACTGTTTCAAAATCGAGATAACTAAAGAAGTTTTTTCATCTTTTTTTCAAAAAAATTTTTGTTTCTAATCGTTCCTTACTTTAATCTATCTATTTAAAAAAAAAATCGTTCTTAATCGTTCTTCACTTTGATTTATCACTTTGATCGGTGGTCAGCAATCAGTCTTAGTATTGATTGTTGATCACCGAATATATGAATCTATTATTTTTCTTATTTTCAGTTTTAATAAGAATCTCTATTTTTGTAGCACGCTCTTTCTGTCCTTGTGACACGTTTTTCTTATGTCTCTGTGACATGTTTTTGCTTTGTGGGTTGATTCATCTGTTTTTGTGGCATGTTTCAATATACTCTAGTGACTAGATTGTTGTTCACACGAAGATTCAATCGGTATTAGTTTATGATTTATGTTTTTGTCGGTGGTCATTTGAAAAGTTATATCCCCATTCGGTTGATGGTTGTTTGCCGATGAAATCAGTCCTGGGTAACGACACTTTTTACATGACAATTTGGATCGTCTACAGCTCTTTCTTCCTTCTTTATGCGTCTTGTTTGAACAGAGACAAAGAAATTCAGAAAGCTTCTGAATTTTATTGGTATGTTTATCTTCATATGAATTTTTATTTGCTTTGTTTTTTGGGGTTCTAAAAAAATTTAGATTGTTTAATCTAATTCTTTTACTGATATAATTATAATTTTTTTATGAATTTAATAAAAATTTATTCATTTATAAAAGAAATTGTGAAAAAATGATGATTTATAATTTTTAACTTATAAAAAAATATTATATAGAAAATAAAGATGACATGATTATTTTAATTGAGTAAGATCATAAATAATATAACGAAATTAATTTATAAAATATTTTTTTTTCAAAATTTTATTTTAAAATATGATTAATTAGGTATTGTACCTGTAATTTTTTTAATAAATATTTGAAATTCATATAAAATTAATAATATTCAATAATATATTATATTTATAACGTTCAACTATAGTAATATATTATAATAGTATTCAATTACGTGCATTAACTATTTTTTAATCTTATTAGATTAATAGACATACGACACGCCCATTATTTAATCTTATTAGATGACAAGTGTAATACCATTACCTGGTCACCTGATCATTATTCAACAACTCAGTAAGTATAGATAAAAACAAAACATTTAAGGCTTAAAAGAAAATTAAATATTTAAATTATAAAAATTTGGAATTTTAAATATTTAAAGTATTTTTTTTATAAAAACAAGTTTTAATCGTTTAATTTTAAGTATTTAAAATTTAATTATTATAATTTTAAGTGTTTCATGTTAATTATTGTCAATAGTTATATTGTTGTTCATTATATTTATTGTCAGATCATCACGATCGTTTATCCTATGATTTTATTGTTGAAAATTGATTAAAGTAACGTAAGACGTTGAAAAAATGTTAAAATATTCAAAACAATCATTTAAATAATTCGTAACAAATGATGATTGAACTACGATAAATGAAGTATGAGTATTTGGATAGGGGAGGACTTTTTTTTTCATCGCTGATAATATGGTCAACGGCCACGTAATTGGACAAATTAGGGAATTTAAGAATTTATGAATTTGGGGATTTTTTTAGAGTTTTCAGTATTTAAATCTTTTTAAATTTAGTTTTTAATTAATTTAAAAATTAAAAATTAAAATCCATCATATATCATATTATAATTGATTAATAATATTTTTTTGAATCACCTAAAATTATAACATAAATTCTGAACACCAATTTTATTTTTAAACACCTGTTTTATTTTAAACAGGTAAAATTAAAAAATATATCATTTTACTTTAGACGCGTAAAGTTAAAAAATATATATTTTAACAAGCCAATATTTCATAATGAAAGGAACACACGTGTCACTCCATGCATATTATGGAATATTGGAGCATTATAATATTTTATATTTTGTTAATAGAATATTTTGTACATTTTAGTTAAACAAATACAGCGTGTTCTTAATTAAAACTTTCCCTCCCCCACTTCAAAATCAAATAATTTAATAATATAATGTCCGAACGCCGAAGGAACATGCTGAGAAATGGATGTCAAAATTGTTTCTTTCTTCCTATATAAACAACAACACCAGTCACCTTCACCATCACAAAGCTTGTCAAAAAGAAAACCAAAACAACCGACTATGGAGATCTTGTCCGAATCAGATTTCAACATCCTTGAATCTTTTCAACACTTCTTTGACAGTTTTGACGATTCCCCACCACCTCCACCGCAAACAACAACTTCCACCTGTAATAATATTGTTCTTAAACCTTACTATGACCGGAGTTCAAGTTTCAGTGGGATTTTTTTGAATGAGAGTTGGGGGGATTTGCCTTTAAAGATTGACGATTCAGAGGATATGCTGGTTTACACTACGCTACGCGATGCGGCAAACTCTGGGTGGAGTCCTTTAAACGGCGGGGATTTGACTACGGTGGCGGAAGAGGTTGAACAAGAGTCGTGCAGCGAAGTTGGGAAGATTAGAGTGGACTGTAAACCCAGGGTGCCACCGTCGAGGGGGGCGAAATTTAAAGGAGTGAGGAGAAGGCCGTGGGGGAAGTACGCGGCGGAGATAAGGGATCCTAAGAGGAACGGTTCGAGGATTTGGCTTGGGACTTACGAGGCGCCTGAGGATGCTGCATTGGCTTACGATAGAGCTGCTTTCAAAATGCGTGGGGCTAAGGCGAAACTGAATTTCCCTCACTTGATTGGCTCTTGTGATCGGGAGCCGATCAGAGTGGGTTCAAGGCGTCGCTCACTGCAACCTTCAGCTTCCACGACGTCCCCAAAGAGAAGAAAGAGTACGGCTGCCGGTAACCCCAAGGCTACAGCGGAGCTACCGGGGAATGCAAGTTTTGCTGCGCCAATGGAGGTGATTCCAATGAGCTCATGGACACCTGAAGACCAGTTTTGGATTGTCTAGTTACTTAAACAGTCCAACCAATTTTCTTTCGGTCGAATTAAATGAGGAATATTAAACAATGATATTATTATTTTTTATATTGTACAATTAAATTCATTTAAATTTATTATACTTTGTTAAATTTAATTTTGATTGGCATGGTCTCAGATAGCTCGTTAATTTGATATTAAGTAGTTAACAAATGATTAAATGAGGAATATTAAATAATAAGATTTTATCACACCTTATAAAGTAGATGAAAAATAATTTATGCTAAAAATATTTTAAAAAAATTAATAATGATCATGGGTGAAAACTTTAAAAAAATATTTTAAAAATTATAAAGAGTACATATAGACTAAGGGACTATTATATAATCAAAAAAATATTATTTATAAGACAACTATTATCTATAAGAAATTTTTTTAGAAATTATCAATTGAATTATTACCTGATTAATCGGTAAAAACAACTCAATAAGTAGTGTAATAATAATATAAGAATTAATTTCGTGGTACGTTTTAAATTATAATTTTTATTTTAAATTAATTTTTAAATTTTTGTTCTTGTTTTAAATTAGTCTCTAAAGTTATGAATGTTTTATTTATATCCTTAAATTATGATTCTCATTTTAAATTGATCTATAAATTTTTTTTTTGAATATTCTAGATTTATCTTTAAATTATTATTTATATTATATCATAATTATATAAAATACATCAGGTTTCATGTTAATTAATAACTTTATAACGATTTTATTAATATAAGATATGATTAGTATATATTGATAACTTGGGGAATTAAAATGCTCAAAATGTTTAATGACCAATTTAGAATGAGATTCAAATTGAAAACCTAATTCTCTCTCGGTCGCCGTTCTCCTTCCCAAATTTCATCTTTTTTAGTTTTTCGTTTTGATCGTTCTCTTTGATCGGTGGTCGACAATCAATTTTAGTGTTGGTTGTCGATCATCGGATCTATTTCTTTTTCTTGTTTTATTTTAATAAAGATCTATTTTTTCTGTCTTTGTGACACGCTTTTATCTGTCCTTGTAACATATTTTTATTTTTGTTTTGGGGTTTGATTCGTCTGTCTTTATGGCATGTTGCAGCATACCCTAGCGATCGGTTGTTGTTCGCACAAAGATTCAATTGATGCTAGTTTTCTGATTTATTGTTTTGTCGGTGATCACTTGAAAAGACTTATCCCCACTCGGTTGATGGTTATTTGCCGATAAAATCAGTCCTGGGTAGCGGTACTTTTTGCACGACAGTTTGAATCGCCTATAACTCCTTCTTCCTTCACTATGCGTCTCGTGTGGACAGAGACAAGGAGATTTAAGAAGCTGCTGAATTTTATTGGTATGCTTATTTCTATATGAATTTTATTTTTCTTTGTTTTTGGGTTGTAAGAATTTTTGGATTTTTTAATCCAATTATTTTGCTTCTTAATTACGTTGTAATTATAATTTTATATGGATTTAATAAAAATTCAGTAGCATTTGTCAAAAAAATTTAGAATGAGATTCATAGATTGATGATGAAACCAGAGTGTTCAAAATTTTAAGGACAAATTTAAAATAATAGTTATATTTTGATAATAAAATTATTTTTTTAAAATTTAAAGACCAATTTAAAATGAATGTCACAATTTAAAAACATACTTGACTCATAATATAAATACATATTCAAATGATTACTATAAAAATAAATTATTATAAAATACAATCAAACTAATAATCAAAATAAAATCTAAACCTAACAAGTAATTTAAGTAGAAAAGATAATAATATCAATCCAAAATATCTATATTTGAGAAGTAAGATATATTTTATTAAAAAATTAAAAAGATATAAATATTATCTTATTAACGAGATCAACTTATATAATATAAAATTCTTTAAATTTTATACGATTTTTTTTATTATTAGATGATTGAAATTCATGACTTAGATTAACAGTTGATTATGTGGAGATTATAACTTTAAAAAAGAAATTTAAATCACCGGTTTTAACTATTCAACATTTTAAAAATAGAAAATTCTACAATGGACGTCGAACACCGTTGAATATTATTAAATTAATTAATAAAGATTAAAAAAATTTAAGGACTCAACATATAATTATAAATTATTTAAAATATTTTTTTATTAAATTATTTTCAATATATATTATTTTATTTTTTATATAATTGAATAAAATATTAATTTAAATTAATTTTAAAAATTTAAAAATCTTAAACCCTAAACTCTAAAACCAAAATTCAAAACCTAAATCACTAAACATTAAACTTTAAACCCTAAATATAAAATCACAAAACCCTAAATAAAAAACCCTAAAAATACTAAACCATAAACACTAAATCTAAACCTTAAAAATACTAAACCCTAAAATAACCAAAACCTCTGTATTTAAATCTTAAACTAATTTTGGGTTTCAAGTTAAGGGTTTATAATTTTTAGAGTTTGAAATTTTCTATTTTAGGGTCTAGGTTATGATTCTATTTTTAGATTTTATGGTTTATGGTTTTATTATTTTAGAGTTTAGAGTTTATGATTTAGTGTTTTGGATTTAATATTTTTTATTTTTAAATTAAAAATAATTTAAATAAATTATGTTAAAAAATAAAATATAATATATATATAATTTGTTTAAAAATTTATTTTAAATAATTTAAAATTAATAATTTTTATTAATTAATTTAATAGTGTTCAACGGTGTATATCGTTGGTGATATTCAATAATGTTCAATGCACGTAGCAGACTCATCCTTTAAAAATATATAAAATTTAATGAACTTTATACTGTATAATTTATTACTATCTCATTATCTTGTGATTACTTTAAATTTATTAAAAAAATAAAAAAATCCTAAAATCTGTGCAAAATCAACGATCTCCCGAAATGTTTTCAAAGGCAATATTTTGATATGCATGTGCCGTGCACTATAGATCTTAAGGTTCATCGTAATTTCCATTTTCCCACGTGTTGTACTATTTTTAATTTCTATTGAATTCTCTTTATTTAATCCTTCAGATGTGGACACTACGGACGAAAATAATTTATTTAATACTTAATAAATATATTTATAAAATATACTGTTTTAAATGAAAAATAATTAATTCTTTTAACAAAGTAAGATTTTGAGTTTGAAAAGATATAAATATAACATTAATATAAAGAAAAATTTGGAGACCAAGTCTAAGAAAACAATAAAAAAGAAAACTTATAGAATGCAAATTCAAAAAGGGTAAAGAAGAAGATTTTTTTTAATATTTTATCTATCATAAAAACCCAATAATTATTATTAAAATGTTAATATATAATGATTATAATAATATCTGTTTTAAGAGTATACTCTTAATTATTGCACATTAATCGCTAATCACTATGCTACAATATTAGTGTTCGAACATGTGACTTTCAATAACAATTATTTCTTTAACCACTAAAATAAGATGATTTATAAAAAATATCGTAAATTATTCCACTAATAATTTAAATTATATTAATAAATTATCATAAAAATAATCTAATTTTGTTAAATCGTATATCTTTTCTAATCAAAATATGTATTATACTAAACAATTTACAAACATTAAACTATTATATCTTAAATATAGACAAACAAATATAATAAGTTGCGTTAGCATCTAAAACAAAGGAATTATTATTATTTGGAGTTATTTGTAACAGGAGATTAGGAGGGATAATGGAGCGGGTTGAGAATAATTTTATATTTTATTTTGAATATTTGTAGGCATGATTTTGAAAAATACTCATTAAATATTTAAATTTATTATCATACTTATTTTTATAGATCCCTATTTTTAAAAATAATATATTAGAACATATATTAAAATAAATATTTAATATTAAATCTTTAAAATTATAAATCTTAAATAAATTATTTAAAACAGTAAAACACGAATAAATTATTAACTATTAAAACATATCAATCTATAATACTTTTAAAAGAAAATATATAACTAATAATCTATAGTTTTAAATTATGATTCATTTAATATAAAAAAAATAGATTCAATAATATATAACGAATCTAGACTTTTGTTTAGTTATATAAGTCAATGCTAAAAATATTTTTTTAATATGTTATCAAATTTTATATAAATTTCAAAATTCAACTATTTATATTTTTAAAATATATGTTAAAATCGTTTATAGTGTATTTTAAATAAAATTAAACTAAATTACGTTTACAATTATTTATAGACCACTACTTAATTATTTTTATAAAATTAAAAAAATTCAAAATTACTCAAGTCAATCATATGCAGGCATGGAAGATTAGTTTTTTATTGAAAAATAGATAAATTGTCCTTTTGACCATCCAAATTTATAAAATATTAAGATCTTTACGAATATTTTCGGATTCTTACGATAATTTATATGAGTATAATTTGATATCTCTACGATTTAGATATAATAATTTTTGTCTTCATCTTCATTTGAATTTCCGGGATAAAACCTCTCCGTTCCCATTTTGTTAATGAAGATTTTAGTTATTTCTCGTATCAAATTCTCACAATTTTTTATTATTCTCCACCCGATTATCACCCTACCTTGATGTCCAAAACAAAGAAAATCCTGGTGGTCATCTCTGATCAGTTTCAAGCTCCATTTTCAGGGTATTGGATGATGTCTCCTGTACTTGTCCACACCATTAGAATGCAGTCGGTACGAACAACACAGTTTGATCCATGGTGACCATGGTTCTGTCAATCCAATTAATTACCTTATCTTTAGCCAAAAGCCCAAAACAAAAACCCGGTTTAAATAGTCCCAAAAGAGACGGGAAAAATGTCCCCAACAAGAAAGGAACTTGACCGGATGTTGTTACTACACCACGTGGTAGAGTCCACCGGAGAACCGTCGGTTGTCGTTTTTTTCCACTCAAAATAATACGCCACGTGTCAAGTAGTCAACGTCTCTTCTTGAAAGACTTGGCGTGGCAGTGAAAGAGACTGCAAAACTGCAAGCTTGAGTTGAGTTAGCTTCCCTGTTTGTCAAACGACGTAGTTTCTAAACTACCCCTTGGACTCCCCCTCCACCCCCAAGAAAAACTGAAAACTCAGATCTCCGCCATCTCTGTCGGCTCTTACCCTAGCTATGGCGGTGACCACTGCTGCCGCAGAGAGGATCGATCTTACGAGGTCTTCTATGGATAGTTCGCTTTCTAAATCATCTGGCGACGTTTCTGATTCTTTAGCTCCGCCAAACGATGTGTCTCTCACCGACACTCCCGATCGCAACGATCCTTCCAATTGCTCGCCCAATTCTAGCTATAAAGATGTTGAAATTCAGGTTCCTTTTTCTTTCACTACCTAATAGCTTAATTCATTTATCCTCTTCATTTACAATTTGTCCTGAGAAAAAGGCGAGTAATTAGGATTATGTTTTGAATTCAATTTTGCTGATTCTTGATAATTACCCCCACGCTCCGAAGTAATTACATCATTATTTAGTGGTATTTGCTCTCACCGAACTTTTTTCTTTGAAGGTTGCTCTCACCAAACTTTCTATTATTAGAAATCTGTTGAAGTTTTGTTGTTTTCATGGTCTAATTCGTTAATTAGCCATTGGGAAATGTGGTTTGAAAATATTTTATCCAATAAGAGATCGAAAAGACGATGGTTAAGTGTTCATCAATGTTGTTGAACTCGGACTAATTAGATAATGTTGAGAGTTTAATTTTAGAGGACTGAAAGCTTCTAGCACTCTGGGCTAAATCTAATTATTTTGAATTTCAGTCTCCCTCAGCATTGAGGAGTGAAGAATACCGCCAGCTGTTTAGGCTTCCACCTGAAGAGGTGAGCGTCTCTAATAAGTCACAATCACTGTCTGTTAGCAATTTTCCTCTTGTCTCCTCTGGTTTTAGTTTTTATATCCTTTGGCTTGTAATTATGAAAAATGATTATTGGATTGTGCGCACAGATATTGCCATTTTTTTTTTTGTATTTTAAATGTTTGTTCATGCTTTCTGTTCTACTTTAGGTCTAAATGGTGTCTATTGTAATCATTTAACATCTTCTAAAGCACTTTTCTTATCTTTAATCTATTCATGATTAGCTTGGGTCATCAGATCTCTCATCGTCTCGTTGTTCTGTAAGTGCATGCATTCTTTCTCATTATTAGTGTGACAGAAACAATAACACATTGCATGCAAGTATTGTAATACCTGATACCCAAACATTCTTATAGCATGGATGCTATATCCAATCTTTTTTAGTTTTCTTTTTGTGATAGGTTTGAAAATACTCTATAATTGAATTGCTTTTTATTTGAAATTTCTCACCCTCTTGCACTTTAGAATTCTACAAAAAGCAGTTTTTAAACATTTTCTTTCGTCCTCTGCCACAGTTCCTTGTTCAGGATTTCAACTGTGCATTCCAGGAGAGTATTCTTCTTCAGGTAATTTCATCTTTACGATGACCTTTACTGCCTTGAAGTTGCACGCTTTACTTAGATGATTTCTTTACTCTTCTGCAGGGTCATATGTACCTGTTTGTTCGTTACATTTGCTTTTATTCCAATATATTTGGATTTGAAACAAAGGTATTCCTCAGAAGTTGGTTTTTGTTCTTTGTTTGTTTTCCAGTTTCTTATTTCCCTCACAATCCTTTTAATGTTTATGTAACAATGACATGATCTTAGAATATCTCATGAGATCCTTCTGCAGAAAATAATTGCCTTCAGTGATATTACGAGTGTTAACAGAGCAAAGATTGCCGGAATCTTTCCTAGTGCAATAGAAATTTTTGCTGGAGGAAGGAGGGTACTAGTGCTTTCCATGCATTTTTCTTCTATGTGCTTGTTTTGAGTGTGCATGCATAAATTCTTCAATCTGATCCAACTTTTTTTTTTTTTATTTGGCAGTACTTTTTTGCATCATTCTTATCTCGTGATGAAGCTTTCAATCTCATTAACGATGGATGGTTGAAGTATGGTAATGGAGTCCAAGAAATTACAGAACAACAGGTATCTTTTATTTCACAACCTGTCTAGAAAAATCAAAAATAAAGATCATAGCTTAGGAGTACTGGTGAAGAGGATTTTTCTGCTTCTTACTATAAGAAATTCATTGGTTATGCAGTAAATGTTAATCAAATCATTTGATACTCCTTTTTGATACAGCACACATGGATATCTTAAATGTGAACAGCTGATTTCTCACTGCTTCTGTTTCTTTTTGTAGAAATTAGAGTAATTCTCTGTTTCTTTTTGTGATCTTTCCATAATTCCTACACTTTTAGAGGCAGATTTTATCACATGCTGATTTCTTACTCTTGTTCTCTACCTGTATCTAATAGGTAATTGTGTATTTATCCCCATTGGTTACTTTCTAATTCCAATTATTTTTAGGAATCCATGTCTGAGTCCAGCACCCAAGAGAATGGCTTTGTTGCAATTGAAAATATCAATAGCTCTATCAACCCTGTAAATGAAGTGGAATCTGCAGACAGGTATTCTTTATGAACAGAATGGCTTGGGAGCCTTCTTGTGAATCCTTGGAGGCTTTATTTATTTATTTATTTATTTATTTTATGGAAGTAAATGTGTGATTATTTTTATAAGAGCATTTTCCATATAGGAATGCGGTCGTTCCCACTTCTAGTGGCTCCAAGGTTCTATTCACGTCTGAAACTAATGCAGAAGTAAGTACTGAACCAGTTATAAATGCTGGGGTTTCGGCATCCGGAGATACTTATTCATGGAAACTAGAGGATTGTAATGCGCCACAGGGTTAGTTACTGCAATTCTGTATTGTAACTTTCTCATATTCTGCATATTATCTCATAATTCTCATTTTATGTTAATCATTTCGAGTTGTGGCTGTCTAATTTCACCCTTTACTACATAGCAGTTTATTAATGATGTATTTAATGTTATGTGTGCACCCTACTCCTATTTGATTGGGTTTCACTTCTGGCTCTACACTAGACAAGTGTTCTGAATGATCTTGATATAGGACTATGATGTACCATGGATGGGAGAAGAGAAATAGAAATAGGGTGAAATGAAAATAGATAAATAGAGTGAGTAATAGGGTGAAATAAGAAATAAACAAAGAACCAGGGGATCAAGGAGAAGAATAGAGGAAGAAAGACACTTGAGAGAAAAAGTTGGGTAAATTACCAAATCTAGAATAGCCTGAAGTATCAATAATTCCAAAAGCTCCTTAGAAGATTACAACCATTATGAACCGGCAAAAAATGGAAACTGTGAGCAAAAAACTGACGGTTCAACCGGTCGAGCTAGTTATATTTTTAATGTTTTTTTTTTTCATTTTTATTATTTAATTGATTTTCATATTTTATTTAATTATTGAACCGGAAGCTGGTGGTCTGATCAGTTTGACCTCTAGTCTGGTTCTTACAACATTGATTACAACTTAATTTTATGTGCCCTAAACTAAATTAACCTGATATCAATGTAATATTCAGAGTATAAATGTAAATCTGCAAAGGTGGTTCCAAATCAACTTATGAGAAGGCTAAGGGAAATCACGACTTTGTGAGGTCTGAAGGGGTAGAAGTAAACCTGATGGACAGACTACGGAATCTCATCAGTTCTTGTAGAAATGGGCAGAATCATCATCTTTTTGTTGACAAATGAACGTAGAAAGTAGATGTGTTTAGTTTTGTACCATAAAGACATACTTAAAAGCATTGTGGGCTTTAGTGATAAAAAAATTTAGTGTGCGAGGATACTAAACTGACGTCCTTATTGAATCACAAACATGAGGCTGTAGATTCTCTGTTCTCTTCCTATGTGCTGAGGGATGATATATATTGCATCTAGTTTGTCTGATTTTTATATATGATACTTCACTTTTGTTTTGTAAATGTAATTGCAATCTATGTTTTTTTTTTGTCATGCAGTTGCAGAGTGTTTTACCAAGGTTGCTGAGACAAAGTTCCTGGTAATAAATTATGAACTCATTTTCCTAAAGTTCTACCATATTGCAAAATATTTGTTAACATTGCTATATTCTTTTTTAGTCTGAAATAAATGTCTTGTGTGCAGGTTAAGGTAGAGGAGTTCTTCAATTTGTTTTTTTCAGATAATGCTGTTAATTTCATTGAATCTTTTCATAGAAGGTGTGGAGATAAAGGTATTCTGCTCTTAACTTTCAAGAATGATATAATTCCGAATATGCATTTTATTTTATGTTCATGGAATCGTTGTTAATTCTTTATTCATAAAAGTGATCACTTATTGCACATATGCCTTTATATTTAATAAATGGTTATTTTTTACAGAATTTAGGTGCTCTTCATGGTGCCCTCACGATGAATTTGGACATGTCCGTGATGTGTCATTTCAACATCCAATAAAAATATACTTTGGTATTAGTCCTTTTTATGCCATCCTTTTGTCCTGGAATTATTATTTATTCTGAGATTAGCACTATTTCTTATAATTGTTTTAATTAGTTGTTGTTGTTATTATTATTATTATTATTATTATTATTATTTATTTGAAATGAGAATAAGGAAAATCTTAATGGCATAAGAAACCTTTTTCTTTGTTCTTTTGACTGATTGTGTACTGGTTTAAGTATCAAGTCGGTTAAATGCTACCTATCTCAGTATTGACTGCTTTGGTTTTGTTCAAGGTGCAATATTTGGTAGCTGCCAGGAGGCCCAGAAATTTCGAGTTTACAGAAACAGGTTGATTATATTTTGTGGTGCCTTCTACGCTATTATATAGTTGAAGACACTATTTACTTATTATTAATATTTCTCTGAAAGGACACATCATTGAAATGGACCTTTATCTCTTGAAATGTTTGATAATATCTCTGAAAGTGTAAGCATATTCTAAAACTAGAGCCATTAATCTGTCTATAGTTTTAGTTAATGCCCAATATCATTGAAGTTGCAGTTTTTGATACACTGAATGATTAAAATATTGCCTTTTCTGGTTCTTATGCTAAAACCAAAACTTTATCCTATTATTTTTCTACCCTTACATTTCACTAAGTAGTTTGTTCTTCCATGCATTAAACACAATGCCCAAACTAGGAATAGACATTAACTTCTCAGTTCTCATTATTTGATTGACTGCCTTGTTGTTTTTTCCTTTAGATCTTTTATATTCATTTTATCCTTGTATATATACTGACAATATCACTCTTACTTTGGACAGTCATTTGATTTTGGAGACTTCACAAGAGATCAGTGATGTGCCATATGGAGATTATTTCCGTGTAGAGGTACAAGCTAGACCAAATCTCCCTTAAACATGCTTTAATGTGTGGATTGTTCTACCAGTTCTCCATTCCCTGGTTTGTCACTTTTAGGCATAAATTATCCTGCCATTCTTGAGAAGATTACGGGTCAGAATTTCAGAATTCTCCATGCTTTAATGTGTCTACACCTTATTGGTCTATGTTTATACACCTTATTGTATACAAATCTGTCCATTGTATTTCAAGATGTTTAGGTTGGTAATCTTTCTTGATCCAACTCTTTGCTTGGCCTGGTTTGGCCAATGTATCATGGTATATCAGAACTTGGAATGTAAGATTTTGAGCCAGCTTTTTTTTTTTTTTTTGAACAATTTCTACCTCAGGGGAGGTGGAAGGGGAATTTTGCTCCTATTAGGTCTTGAACCCATAACCTAGGGGAAGGGGAGGGTGTCAATTGAGAGTTTTAACCACATGCTCTACAGATTGTTGACATTTTAGGCGAACTTAAATGGGTGTTTTTATTTTTAAATATTAATCTCCTTTAGAATTCTTCATAATGGGATATATATCATGGAGGTGGAAGAGAGGTATTGGAGCTCCACTTTCTCTGTTTGAGTTTATGTAACATGGTAAAACTTATGAGATGCTGAATGTAGTGAACAACTGTTCTGCTTTTAGTTGTTCAGAAAGATTTCTTTTTTTGTGCATAATCTGTTTCTGTTTTGTTTGCGACACTTTTAGCTCAGTCAAAACTGTTTCTGATATGTGCTTGAAATCTCCCTGTATTCTGTCAGGGGCTTTGGGATGTAGAAAGAGACGATGATGGCCCACAAGAAGGCTGCATTTTACGGGTTTATGTTAATGTGGCTTTTAGTAAGAGAACTGTTTGGAAAGGTTTGCATCTGCTGAATGATGATGAATCTCTTGTTTATAGAGTGTTTTATGATTATGCATTTCTTTTGCCACATCATTGTACTGTGATTTGCCAAGTTTCTATTATTGTGACTCCATTTACAAAGACTTGAATTACATGTCTCGTATTTTAATCGTGTCTGAAATAATTATTGCAGAAGTGCCAAAAGATATTTCCCTTTAGAATGAAATACATTATTTAGGTTTGTAGAGGAAGGAATTATTTGACAAGAAATAGAGAGAATTTTCGGTAGTTGCAAAACCACTGTTTTCTATTCTTGAATAGCTTAAGTAGTGGACTTTTTGATTTTATATTAATGAATAACAATTATATTTCGTATTCGTTTCATTCATATGATGCCATGCTCATGGTACAGGGAAAATAGTGCAGTCTACTCTGGAAGAGTGTCGAGAAGCTTATGGAACATGGATAGACATGGTATTATATTTCTCCCATATTTTATGTTTCATTTTGTTTGAACATTGATCGAAAGATTTTTTATCATTAATGTTTCAGGCACATGAATTGTTGAAGCAGAACACTGGTAAACAAGGAGGTTCGAACTCCGACCATCGGATTTTTTTTTTGAAGAATTTCATCAAATAAAGTTTATGATCTGGGCAGTGATGGTGATATAAGAATTACTGACCTAATCTCCTTTGATTCAAGCAGGGGTAGATCCTTCTGTAAGCTCAACTGAAAACGGTGAAGTCCAAGTTGAAAATCAAGCGGCTACCACGGAACCTTCAGAAAGATCTCATAATACAAGTGATCCAGTAAGGACATTGCAGATGTCCGATTCTCAGGCCGTTAACCAACAAATTGTGAATCTTTTTCAAGAAAGTTTGAGCAGCGCATCATCCATCGCATCTTTGTTAATAGAGTTTGTGAGGAAGTCCTACTCATACCTGAAACGCCAAGGCCATATTTCACTAGTCTTAGCCATTGCCTTTGCTGTGATCTTCCTGATGCAGGTTCGCGTTTCCCAGTTAATTTTAATCGTTGCACTCCATAAGCTTGTCCGTAATAACTAGTCAGTCCTATACGGATTTAGCATCCTCACATCGTTGTTTTTTAACTGCAGGTAAGCATTGTTGTTCTATTAAACCGACCACAACACGTTCACGTGAGTTACCCAGTAGAGTACATGGGTAGCATGATGGGTGGTGGTGGTGGTGGAGGAGAAAGCAGAGTTGATTCAGTGTCTTGGTTTGAGCAGCGGCTGCATCACCTTAAAGAAGAGATGAGTATGGTTGAATCTCGGTTAGAGAGGATGTGTCATGAGCATTCTGCATTAAAAGCACAGTTACAAGAGCTGGGGTATCCTAAGAAGCAGAGATAAAACCCTTATTTTATAGAGAGAAAAAAATCATAGTAAATCAGGAAACCATTACGTTGTACGTCTAGGGCTAATGAAGGACATGTGCATCGAATTCAATGGCAATTATGATTGTATTTTTTAAAATTATAATACAAGTCAGTTATAAATTTATTAATAAATATATATTTTTTAAAAAATAGCAATTCAGTTATGACAGTAATATATTTAAAAAAAATTAAAAAAATAATAATTTAATCACTTAATTATAATTTTAGAAAGTTTTTAGAATAAAAGTAACCTATTTATCCATAAAAAATCTTTGTAGTTGACATATAGGGCCATAATCCATACTCAAAGACCCACTTAATTTTCTATTGGGTTTTGATCAGTCCAAGTCTGATATCCAAATTCCAAAGGCCCATTTTAGGTGATTAAAACCAAATAGATCGGTTACGACTGATGACGTTTCAACTATTTATTTATTGTCTCTCTCTCTTGCCTTCCGTGTTATCTCAATCTATGTTTTTTTTTTCATCTTCATTTGTCTCTCTTGTTTCCATCGTCTTAACGCTGACTTTTTGGGTTAATCGGTGCTAGTTCTCTGTCGTCTGTCGCCGGAATTTTTATTCGGATTCCGGCGATTCCATCCTTCGCTCCTATTCCATCTTCTGTCCACTATGAATCCCGAATAGTAAATTTTCTCTTCATTTGTATTTAATTATTTTATATTCGTATGCTATGATGTCCAGATTAAGCCGTAATCTATTTGTTCATTTATTTTTCTTATGTTTATACTTTTAGATCACGTTAAAAGTACATAATTTTCGGAATCCATGGGATTTTGATTTAGATCTGTTGATGGAATTTCGATATCATTTTCTATTCTGTTGTTGCTCCAAATGTTGAACAATTTGCTACTGGATTTTCTTTATGGAATTTAATATGAATTGAAGCAATTCCCCTTGTTTCTATATTTCCTGGAGTGATGTAGGAAACATGTACTCACTTGCTATAGTTTGTCAATGACTTGGTATCATAAAGCTTAATCCTTGGGAAATTAATTCGGAGATGTTATGTTATTGAATCATTTAAAAATATTTTTAATATAATCTGGTTGCACTCTCTTTCAGTGACTATCTGTTCAAACTTTTGCTAATAGGAGATTCCGGTGTTGGAAAATCTTGTCTTCTTTTGAGATTTGCTGTAAGTTTCTTGACTCAGATTTGCATTTGAAAAGTAAATGCCTTAATTATAAGTGATACATTTACCTTATCACTCGTTTGCTGATGTTTGTATGATTACCTTGAATGTTGATATTCCTTTGCGTTGTTTAGATTACATTAGTGGTTTGATTAAAAGGTTTCATTGCATAAATGACTTATATGTTGAGAGTAAAATATATCCTTTCTTGCTTTGTCATGTTTTTCGAGATTTGGCAAGACTTTTTGGCATTGGACTCTTGTTACTGTTTTTTGTGCATATCTGGATATTTTCAGATGGTTATGCTGGATGAGATCTTGAACCTGATCATTATGTATTATGTATTTTCTTTGATGCAGGATGATTCATACATAGATAGTTACATAAGCACCATTGGGGTTGATTTTGTGAGTATACCAGTCTCCGGTGTTAACTTCTGAATGCCAAATTTATGGAAATTATTCTAATTTCTTGTCTTCTGGTTTTCCTTTCGGGTAGAAAATCCGCACTGTGGAGCAGGATGGGAAGACCCTTAAACTTCAGATAGTATGTTTTAGAAAATTGTACTGTTTTTTTTTTCCTTTTTTTTGTTTAATTCCTTTGTGTTTTCAGTTTTAACTTCTTTGTATTTTACCAGTTAGTTTTCTCTTGGTTGAATGTATAGTGGGACACTGCTGGACAAGAGCGGTTTAGGACGATCACTAGCAGCTACTACCGTGGGGCTCATGGCATAATCGTGGGTGATCTTTTGGTTTCTAGTTTTCCTCCTTTTAGTTTCTTTTCTGTGTTTTCCACTCTTTATTTATGCTTCTCACAAACAGCTTTTCTTATACCCCCATTTACTGTTGGTTCCCCTATTAGATTGTTTATGATGTGACGGACCAAGAAAGCTTCAACAACGTCAAGCAGTGGCTGAGTGAAATCGATCGCTATGCTAGTGATAATGTTAACAAACTACTGGTTGGAAACAAATGTGATCTTTTAGAAAACAGATTCGTGTCATATGAGACCGCTAAGGTATTTTACTAGTTTTACGTGTTAAGCTTAAATTATTTTCTTTGGAGGAGAATCTTTGCAGCCTGATTGTTTATATTAGTAGCCCCATGATTTATGAATTCGAATAATTGATGTTATCCTGCATTTAACAGGCATTTGCAGATGAAGTTGGCATACCTTTTTTGGAGACCAGTGCAAAAGATTCCATGAATGTGGAACAGGCTTTCATGGCCATGGCTGCTTCCATCAAGGATAGGTACACCCATATTCTTTTTTCCTAAATAGTTGAAGTTAGCTCAAAGTCATGCTACGACAATTACTTTGGTGCGATATGCTCAGTCCTTAAATTTGCCTCTGATTGCAGAATGGCAAGCCAACCAGCCACGAACAATGCAAGGCCTCCGACCGTCCAGATCCGCGGACAGCCTGTTGAACAAAAGAGTGGCTGCTGCTCTTCCTAAAAGGTGAAGTTCTATTTCTTGTGCAGGAAGCAGTATGCAGCATATGTGTCGTGTTAGGTTAACTAATCAGTTTCAAACTTATTACTTATGGATCAAAACCTCATTATAGGATCTCAATTATTTCTACAATCCATGTTAACGTGAATGTTATACATGCATGCATAAATACGTATATGATTGCTTGTTGGTTAAATCATATTGTTATTCTTATTTCTCAAATTCATCCTCTATTCGTTACATCAAATCAAAGATTTTTTTCCTTTAAATTTCTCTTCTATTCTAAGTTATATTTTTTAAAAATAATTTATATTTTTAAAAATAATTTTTTTGTAATTTGACTCTTGACTTTGTATAATTTTTTATTTTTTATTTTAAATTTATCGAATCAAACTTAAATCACGTGCTGTTAAATCACCATACAATATCTATATAATTTCAATTTAAAAACATTTCTCTTATGTTATTGATACTTTATTCTCAAAGGTTTATTCTTTAAAATAATTATTATATTTTTAAAATACGAAATAATATCTATGTATATTTTATATAATTAAAAATTATTTAAATTATTTAAGATTAATTTATATTATTATATTATAAATAATTATAATTAAATTTATATAAAATTACACGGAACTCAAACATTTTCTCGATATGTATATTTTGTCTAAAATATTAGGGTAAATTATATAAATGGTCTTTTGACTATACCTCAATTATTTTTTACATTCTCTGACTATCAAATGTTATAAATTAGTCTATTGATTAACTTTTTTGATATAAAGTAGTCTTGTGCCGTTAAAAAAATTGACAGAAAATTAATGTGAATGTTAACATGTTGACTTGGATTATAGAGATCGAGGATGTCACATGGTTATCCAAGTTAGCATGTTAACATTTACATCAATTTTTCATCAAACTTTAACGGCACAGGATCATTTTGTATCAAAAAAGTTAATCAATGGACCAATTTATAACATCTGATAATTAGAGGATATAAAAGATAATTGAGGTATAGTCAAGAGACCATTTATATAATTTACCTAAAATATTAATATTTGTTTTGAGGGCTTTTTAGTTATTGATATAAAATATAAAATAAAATAATCACGTCGGTAAACACACAGACATGTGGACAAAAGCTATTGATCTCATCGCCCACTAACCTCTACATCAATAGGTTAAAGAGTCAAAAAGTTTATTTAATTAAAGTTCACGATTATAAAATTCGATTGATTGAAAAATTACTTAAGAATTAAGTATTTATTAAATTAATTATTAATTTATTTTTATCGTTAATATTTTAATTGAATTAAATATTTTATGTCCGTATTTACCTACGCTAATTCAGATGTAAAATATCAAAAATATTATTTTAAAATAATATTACCCAAAAATTAAAATTGAGTAAAAATAATTTAATAAAATAAAAAAACAGAAAATTCACATATTCACACGTATAGTTTTATTTGATTTTTTTAATTTTTAAATAAAAATATATTTAGTAAATGGAAAAAATATTTAAAATGTGAAAAGTCGTAAAGGCTGACATCCACATACCCCAAATCTAGGTTTAGAGGATCTTTTATTTCAAAGGGCAGGTGAAGTAGGGTTGTGGCCGGGTTGTCCGATTCTATATAAACACCTTAAACTCTCTGGTTATCTACCCTAAACACCGAGCACCGAGGCGGAAAAGAAGAAGAGATGGAGCAAACATTCATCATGATCAAGCCTGATGGCGTCCAAAGGGGTTTGGTAATACTTCTACTTGAGCTATCTACGTTTTAATTTCCTTTTTCTTTAACTTTATATGAATCTTTGATTTGCTTTAACTGCTGCAAATTACTAGAAGAGAAGAAAATACCTTGGTAGTCTGGTTTATTTTTTAAAAAAATTCAAGTAGAATACCTCGTTTTCGATTTTCAGCTGCATTAAGTTCGTAGATCTAATGCGCCAAGGGCGGATATTGGTCCAACTGAGCTAATCTTGTGTACTAGATAGCATGTTGAATCACTCTTCGCGAACCAGGGTTCTATTTTATCATCAATTCAAACATTGCTCATATGTTATATTTCTCGAAAAAATAATTCGATTAATGAGGTTTGATATCATTATAAGATTGATACGATTGATATTCAAATATTTTTTTGTTAGATTGTATTGATTTGACAGGAGTATCACCCATAGCATGTTGCCAAAAACAAATCTTGTATTTCTTCTAGAGCAACCGGAAAGAGATTCTCTGTATGATCAAATCATCAATGATTTGACCTTTTTGAACTCTGTAACTCAGTATATGAAATCAAGGACCCTGAGAAATGAATTCTGGAACATATGAAATGTTCTCACCTATTTTTCTGCTGTAGCATGTTATTTGTTGGATTGTGTGTTGAAAATCGAGATAGATCTGTATTTATAATCGTGGTTGTTATGTTTTTCAGGTTGGTGAAATCATTGGTAGATTTGAGAAGAAAGGTTTCTATTTGAAAGGTAAAACTATCATTTTTTTTCTGTTCACTTCCTCTGTTTTTGCTCAGTGTAGATTCCCCAGTATTAATAGAATTGATTCTAAAGTACCTTTAGAGATTCTTGGAACTATTATCAGCATCACTATATGCTTTTTGGTGGAATGTTACTAATATCACTTTGGATGTGCTGACTGCTGAGTTTAGGTTTGAAACTCATCACCGTTGATCAATCGTTTGCCGAGAAGCACTACGCAGACCTCTCTGCAAAGCCCTTCTTTAATGGACTTGTAGAATATATTATCTCTGGTCCCGTTGTTGCCATGATTTGGGAGGGTAAGAATGTTGTTACCACTGGTCGTAAGATCATCG
This sequence comes from Abelmoschus esculentus, assembly GCA_035048815.1. NCBI lineage: Eukaryota > Viridiplantae > Streptophyta > Magnoliopsida > Malvales > Malvaceae > Abelmoschus > Abelmoschus esculentus. The sequence goes on along the minus strand of JAUCBN010000051.1, from coordinate 10,674,398 downwards.
GAGCCACAAACCCTGCTGAGTCTGCTCCCGGAACAATCCGTGGCGACTTTGCAATTGACATCGGCAGGTATAGATTGTTCTTTCCTTCCATCTATCTTGCTATAACTCATATAAGTGTGTTGATTTCGGTCGTCTTTTTTGCAGGAACGTGATTCATGGAAGTGATTCCGTTGAGAGTGCAAGGAAGGAGATTGCATTGTGGTTCCCCGAAAGCCCTGTTAACTGGCAGAGCAGTGTCCACCCATGGATCTATGAGTAGATTTTTAGACTAAGCTATTGCAGATCATGGCATCATCATGTTTGGTTATTGTTAGTGAACTTTTTAATCTACTTTTTATAAGTTAATTACCTTTTGTTACCGTTTAAGGTGTTTGTTTGAATGATGCCTGCACTAGAAATAACATATTTTAATTCTTGAGTTTGACAAGCATATATAAACTAAAATTTACACAAATCCATATATTAAAGTTTTTCTCAACAAAAAAAATTCTATTTTTTCACCTTAATTGAAAAGTTTTAAAAGATTGTGAAGTTTGAATTTTAAAAATAAAATAATCTTTTAAACAAATAGTTAAAGTTTTTAATTCACATTCAGTAAGAACAAAATTTCCATTTATTTATTTTTTAAAAGTTTAGGGCTTATGATTTATAATTTAAAATTTATACTTAAGACTCATAATTTAAATTTTAATATTAAGCATAATAAAAATATAAATAGGAGTAATATTTTTTTCCTTGATAAGTATATATAGTATAAAATATTAGAAAAATATATCAAATTTGTAGTACGAAGGCATATGCAAGGATGTGTCGTGAATGGGTTATTCGGTTCAGATTATTTTAGGTCTAATTTGAAGTTTAAATAGAGTCTGATTTGATTTAAATTCAAATCTATAGCGATTTTAGGTCAAATATTGGGTTGATTTGGTCAATTTTTAGGTCGGTTAACTTTTGGTTTAGTTTATATTGAATCAAGTAGGATTTCATACCCCATATATAACTTGTATATTGACTTTTTAGTTAGTTGTGCAGCCGTTCACATCTCATCTTTCTTTTTTTTAATATATTTTTATTATTTTGGGTTGTCTTTGATTTAGATTAATTTCGATTCGAGTAAAATCGGTTTGATAAAAAAATAATTTGGATTAATCTCAAATCAAATTTATCAAATCTAATTATGATCAGACTTAAAGAGTGTGTGCAATATCTTTGACATAAGAAGGTCTATGCATATTGCTATACTAACGATGATTAAGTTATTGTCTAATTAATTATGAAATAATTCAAATTCAAATTCAAATTCAAATTCAAATCCATGACATAATCAATAGATTAAGTGCTTTCTCTCACTAAAGTGATTGATCGTCGGTTAAAGTATTTTATTAGATTAATTATGATGCGCGAAAAAATTGTGTGAATTCATTTTATTTATAATAAGCACGAGATAGTACCACGTGACTCGGAAGACCAGAAGCAGACAAGACATGGTCCATGGCCATGGTTGTTCTTCAGGTTCAAAGGTCTTGTTTTGTTGCCATGTTCCTCTTCAAACTTATGCTACATGACGAAGAGATTGGATGCCAAAAGACTTGAAATGTAAATCAAGAAGAACAAGGCCACAAATACGTATGTCCCCTACAAAAATAAAAATATTTTGTTTAGATGTACCAGGATAAATTATACTTTTGAGCCCTGCAAGATCTTCCGACCAAAAACAAAAGTATGATCCGACAAATTCCTACAAAAGAATTTCCTACATGTAATCACATGATGTGTATGTCATGACCATCAGTACAACGCAGTACCCACAAGTTTCATCACTGGAAAATGGCTATGGCTTCTATCCAACAATCTTTCAAATTTTCCCTCTTCAACAACTTAAGTTTTTAAATGTAATAATCATATTCGCCAACTCAAAACCACACAATTTTTTATATAAACCCCACAAAATGGGAATTCGAATTCACTGAAAATTCCCACAAACATTCAAACACTTTTGGTACGAATGGCAGAGTTAGAGAACCCAAACATGATGAAGAATCTGCTTACGTTTCTATCTTCTCTGCTAGAAGAAGTAGCTGAATCCAATGATGTGAGCTCTGGGTTTGAAGCTCAGAAGATCTGGGTGTTTCAGGGGCTAACTCGGCCGACAATCTCGATTCAGAGCTACCTGGACAGGATTCACAAGTACGCAAATTGTAGCCCGTCTTGCTTTATTGTAGCCTATGTTTATCTTGATCGGTTTGCTCAGAGGCAGCCAGCGTTGCCCATCAATTCTTTCAATGTTCATCGGCTGCTGATTACGAGCGTCATGGTTGCAGCTAAGTTCATGGATGATATGTAAGTTCTTAAACATTTTTTTTGCTTTAAATTGGAATCTGGGTTTAGAGTTGTTAGAATTGTGAAGCCATTGAATTTTCCGGGAAATATATGTTTGATATTGATTTCAATCGATTTAAGTCATGTGAATCCGAGCTGTGTTCTGATAGTCAGACAACTAAGCATCCATGAGATAAGCATAATTATCTTGCTTTCTTCTGTTGTTTTTTCTATTACCATGAGCTTCGATTATTTTGGAAAAGTAGATTAAAAAATGGATAGTGTGTTTAAGATTCTATTATAACGAATTTGGTAGAACTGTAATATAGGTAATAGAACAGTCGTTTTGATTCTTATTTTTATTTTTAAAATAATTTAAATTTTAACATTTTAATTTAGGTTAACTAAAATTATTAGTTAATTGACAGAAAAAAAAATGACTTGATAAAATATATGTTAGGAGAAAAATATTTTGTATTTTGTATAATTTTATAAATTATTTTTTTGACTAATGTGTTATTTTGTAAAGTTAACATATTTGCTTATATGATACTACTATTACGACGTGTCTTGTCACACATGTCTATCACGTTATTTTAAACTATTTACTGTTTTTTTACTAATAACTTTTATTTATAAAAGGATATTTTGATCCAAAATGAAATATTAAGGAATTGTTTCAAAAAAATTGGGACAAACCGTATTTTGGTCTCTACAACTATTTGTTTATTTATGTGATAACAAGTGAGGTATAGGATCCAAACTTGGATAAAAAAAATATGATCACGTCTCTAGAATTTTACTCGTCTAGAATGCGTAGCTTTAGACGTCGTGACGTTTCTTGGTCGGTTTTGTGCCTAAATTAATTAACCTTAATATACATACGATATAATAATGGTTATTTTTTATTTATATTTTTTATTTTATTGATTATATATGTGACATAAATTCATTAATTACACAGAAGAAAAAGAGATATAAAAAATCCAGGGATTTTTGTTATCTAAAAACCTTACCTGTATTCTATTTGAACATGATTTCAGGTCTTACAGCAATGCTTACTACGCCAAAGTCGGAGGAATCAGCACCATAGAAATGAACTTTCTTGAATTGGATTTTCTATTCGGGTTGGGTTTCAACTTGAACGTAACCCCAAAGACCTTCCACACCTACTACGCTTACCTGCAAAGGAAGATGATGATGATGATGCAGACTCCAACAAGTATTACTGCAGAATCATCTTTACGCCTGGGATCAATAAAAGCTGCACATTCGTGTTTCAATGAAGAAGAACCCTCTCACAAAAACCAGAAACTAGCTGTTTAGTACACACATATATAATATAAATGAGACCTTTTTTACAGGGATAACTTCATATTTGGTACCACCTTTATTTATTTTTCTACTTTGGTATCTTACTTGTTTTTTTGATAAAAAAAATCTAATTTTAATATCTTGTCGTTAAAAAATTAATGGCAGGCTGATTAAGATAGAAAAAATCATGTGTGATAGGCTGTCACGTCATTTTCTCTCTTAGTCAACATGCCATATGAACTAAAATTATAAAAAAAAAAGTACTTATGGTTTGCTAACTAGAGAGAGAAAATGACATGATAGTCTATCTATTATTTTTTTCTCCTTGTTAGTATGCATGTTGTATATATTTTTGTCTCTCCTAGTCAGTATGTTGTAATTTTTTTAGCGGCGAGGTACCAATTTAAAAACAAAATGTAGTGGTAAACATCATTTCGCTAAAAAAATAGATGAGGTACCAAAATAAAAAAAGGTAGAAATAAGGTACCAAATATGTAGTTATCCCTTTTTTTATAATGGAAGCTCTGAACTGTATCTAGATGTAGAGATGTGACTTGTGCAAACATTTTCTGGATCCCTTGTGCACTGAAAACTCAAATGTTCTGTCTCTTTTTCTTTTGTTTTTCTACTCTTGGGATTTTGGATGTCTTTGTTTCTTTACAGTCTATCCATCAATGTCTCATTGTCAATTAGTTTTCTTAGGTTATTGTTATAATTGGACAACATTTGGTTGGAGTTTGACCGAATTAAGAAGCAAGGAAAATTATGTGTAGAAAAGTGATCCTACAAAAAAAAAATTGCTTAGGTCATATGCGGGTGTATAATTTTGTTTCAAAAAGCAGAGAATACAATGTTTAAACTGTCTATAATCTTAACCTAAAGCTTATAATGTCAGGGACTGGGAGTGGTTTCTGAAACTAGATTATAGACAGTTTAAACATTGTATTCTCAAATTAAACATGGGTTTTGATGGAAATGTGTTTATAATTTTCATTCACCTAGTTTGGTTTCCACAAGAACAAGGAGCGCTGCCTGGGCATAATGTCTCAGCTCTGGCACCCACTTCTGGAACACAACCAAGGAACATACAGACATGCAGAACCAAGGGCATAATGTCTCAGCTCTGCCGGGGCATAAGTCAGGATGGATCTTACAAAGCTAAATTTTCATTTCCTTTCAACTTTTTGTGATGAAAAATGAAACATACAGAAATGTCAAATGTCAGCATTGGTAATTATCTCAGTTAGACACTATCTTCATCCAGTAAACAATGAACTCATGACATTCAGCAAATCCCATGACCATTTCAAGATTTGAAACAGTTAGACTAACATGTTTAAGTTCATCACACTGAACGATTAGAAATCCACCCAATTCCATGCAATTAATATTTTTAAGATAAAGCTTGAAAACGACCCTTTGAAGTACGACCTATACTTAATTTCCTTGCCGATGTTTTCGTTTTCAATTCATTTTCTTCTGGCTTAAAAAAGAACATGGCAAGTGACACATGCCATGTTCATTTTGAGGTAAAGCTTGATTCTCTATGTGCCTGAGGCTTGGAGCCTGTCCATGGGAATCCATTAATTTAAAATGAAGTCCTTGTTCTTCATCTGTTTACGTATCCCCCAATTTGTCCCATTTCCATCTTCATCCAACCTCCAATTTGTTTTTGATTCGCAGTAAAAGCCGTTTCTGCGTCACCCCACCCTGCAAAACCCCTTGTTTTCACAATTCCGGGATTCTTTTTGGTCTTACGGTTCATCCAAAAAAAAAAGATTGAATCTTTGTCCCTGCATTGATATTGGAGAAAAAATCGGGAGCTTTTGGAATTTGGGGGTTGTGGAAATATTATGCATGGTCATAGAGATCGAGGAGGGGGAGGACCGTTGGATCGGAAGCGCATAAACGATGCGCTCGACAAACATGTAGACAAGTCTACTCCATCCACTTCGAGGGGATTGAGGAACAGCAAAGGCAAAGGAAGACTCCCTGTTTCTTCAGCTCCCGCCGGTAAATCCCAGCTTTCCCAGTCGCGTTCCAAAGCCGAAGGTTAGTTCCTTTTCAGTCACTTTCCTTCTTTGTTTCTGTTCCTTCGAATGCACTTGCTTGTCCAATTTGATATGGTAGGATAACGGCGTTTAAATATATTTGTATTTCCTTGTTTGGAAGTTTGAAAATTGTGTATGTTAGACCCTTCCCTTGAGGTTATATGTTATATTTGCTTGTTTGATGTCATAAATTTGAAGTTTTAATTGCCATGTTCAGCTAGGATTTGGTTTTAAATTTATGTGGTAAATCTTACATTTTTTTCTTGTCATATCTCTGTTGAGAATCTAATATCTTTAGTCATTATTGATATACTCATATAAGCAGGTAATATAAAATGTGAGGTTCTTTTCTATTACCTTCTAATTCTTGCCATTGATTGCAGAGGAATCTGAAACTGAGAATGAAGAGTCCGATATTAGTGTTTCCGATGAAGACGACAAGTCTTGGATCTCGTGGTTTTGCGGTTTGAGAGGCAATGAGTTCTTTTGTGAAGTTGATGAAGAATTCATCCAAGATGAATTTAATCTCTGCGGGTTGAGCAGCCAAGTTCCGTATTATGATTACGCTCTTGATTTAATATTGGATGTTGAATCTTCACATAGTAAGCATTTCACAGACTTAATTTTTCTGTATACATTAAGGATGATTCAATATCTATTCGAGGAAGTTGCCATTAACATGGAAGTCCTACTCTTGCTTGAGACAATGCTTTGTCTACTTCTATACTGCTTTTAACAATGTTGGTGTCTACTTCTGGTTCTTGATAATCAACCAACTCATCAGTCATCGACGTGAATTCGGGAATTCGTTCTTGCTACTAAGTAGCCGTCTTTTGGATTTTATAGGTGATATGTTCACTGAAGAACAGAATGAATTGGTTGAATCGGCTGCTGAGATGTTGTATGGTCTTATACACGTACGTTACATATTAACTAGCAAGGGAATGTCTGCCATGGTAAATATTGTTGCCATTGTTCCTGTTTTCTCTTTGCTTTCTGTTGACTTTGTCGTATGCCGTTCTCGAAGTTGTTCTGTAACTTCTCTCTCAGTTGGAAAAATACAGAAACTATGATTTTGGAAGATGCCCTAGAGTTTATTGCTGTGGACAATCCAGTTGGTCAATCCGATATTCCTCGTTCAAGTACCGTGAAAATCTACTGTCCAAAGTGTGAAGATATATATTACCCTCGATCCAAATATCAAGTCAGTATCCTTTATATTTCATGTACTGTTTTTTTCTGTGTTTTGCACTACCCTTTTCTTGCATATTAAGTTTTCCATGGCTTATAAGATTACTCATCTTTTTTACCACATTCTTCACCCAATATAAGAGTTTGGTGGGTTCAGTCTGCATATTCTCTAGTTGCAGACATGCGTTTCCGTGTCTTTCGACATGTAAGAAGTCTTGCATTCTGTGTCTTGGATATGGTGGAGTTGAAGTTCGGCACGGCTTATCATTTTCTTTTACGTTTTCCACAAGATAACGATGGAGCTTACTTTGGTACGACATTTCCACATCTATTCCTGATGACATATCTGCACCTAAAGCCACAAAAGCCACTGCAAAAATACATCCCCAGAGTTTTCGGCTTCAGCATCCACAAGCCCTGACCCAATGTAAGTTTCGTCCGTCGAGAGATCATCCTTCATATCGTCTGGTCTGCAGCGGCGATTTTGACTCGAGCTTTGATGCTTACACTGCAGTGGGATGCACTAACCTGTAAGGTGAAGCAGGGTTCCCATGGCAACGATCGAAACATGACTTGTTAGCAGCTGAGCAAAAACATGTATATGTAGTTTTAATGTAATGTATTCGATTATATTAATGTTTATTTCGGCAATTTAAATGCAACCAACATATATTTTGATCGAATCTTATATGTATCAAGCGTCTGGTTTTCAGGGACGGAATCAGAATTTGGGGTTGAGGGGTGCAAAATATAAATGTTTAGAAGTATGGTGGACAAATTCATAAAAAAATAAAATTTAAAAAAATTAAATAAAAAAAAATCTTCGGAATAGAGGAAATTATCCCGTGCCACCCCTGTACAGCTCCGTCCCTACTGGTTTTCCTCAACTGTGTGTGTAACACCCTCGACCCGGTGCCACATTGGGCCGGTATTTCAAAATTTCTTTCCAAAAGCCCATAAAGTTGGGTCCAAATCCATTTCATCATAATGTATAAAATCCAAAACCATTTTAAAACATAAATCTGAATAAATTAAAATAGCGGAGCTCCAAAATATTACAATCGTTTAAAAACATTCGACAATAAATAAACAGAGTTACAGATTACACATATAGGGTCCCACAAGTACGAATGCCCACTATGCCTAATAACAGTACTCTGACAACAGATGTCGATGCTGAACCCACCACGATGATGCTCCTCCGAACAACTTCCTTAACCTACGCACGAAAACATATTTCGAAACGCTGAGCTACTAAAGCTCAGTGGGTACTCGACCAACCGGTCCACATCATGCATAACATAAAATAAGCATAACAATATGTATGATGACATGGCATGAGTACGATGGCGCTACCAGAACCGCCTAAACACATGATATCAAGATGACATATATCAGCACATTGCATATGCAAGACAAGAGAAGACCACACAGCATCTCAAGTTCTTAACTCGTATTTATATCTCATATATATATATATATACTTATATATATATATATATATATCGGTGTCCATATCACCTCATAGTAGTATAGAAGTAGGGGACCCATCAGCACTAAGCAAGGTTACCAGATTATCTCATAATTATATAATATATACTCTAGGCAACCCGTCAGCACTAAGCAAGGTTCCTAGTAAGCTACGTGACTCGAATAGGTCACACGAACCCTTAACGGTTTCAAAACCGGTGGTACACCACTAGACTCCAATTATTATTCAATTATCTCTTTAACAGGTCTAGGTGTCTAATTCTCGGTCTAACATTCATTTTAAGGTTTAAACAAGTCTTTAGAACATCTAACATAGCATTGTGAGACTTTACCATTTTTCCATAAGAACTTGGGCTAAATTGCCCTGGGGTATCGATACCCTTACTTGGAGTATCGAAACACCAGTATCGAACCCCTTTTGACCCTTCCAAAAGTCAACAAAGGAAGACCTTCTGTTCCGATACTGGCATCGATGCCATTATGTTACTGGACAGCTCGGTATCGAACCATGGTTCGATACCCCTACTCTTGTAGCCTAAATTCTCTCAGGGGTATCGATACACGGCCCTTCGGTATCGATACCCCCTGCACGATAAGTGCAATTTTTGCATTTTGAGCACTTAGAAACCTATCCAAACTCGATCCATTTAATACCAAAGTGATCCTAGACTGTAAGGGAACCTTCCTAAACATGTTTAGACCTTAACAACAGAGTTTTATCAACAATTTCATGATTCACCATTTAAGTCTACCCTAAGCTTACCAAGCATATCAAACCAAATCAACATACATGCATTTAAGCTTAAAACATGATATGCATGATGATTATGAGTTGGAAGAGAACCAACCTTAAGCAAAAACAACAACCAAAACACTAAACCCGAGCTCCAAGCTCAACCTCAAGCCTTCTCCTTTCCCAAAGCTCTTGAAGGCTCTCCAAGCTCTTTCTCTACAAGAGAAAGACATACAACGGATTAGGAACACTTAGAGATGATTTTCGGAGCTTTAAACACTAAAAGAATTGAGATTCAAGCCCTCAAAAACCAAACCCGAACTCAAACTCAAAACCTCTCCTAAACCCTTTTCTTTACCAAACTCAACAATCATTACCTTGTTTTTTAGCCTAAAAACTTTCCCTCTTTCTCTAAAACGAGATTCCAACTCAAAACTCCTAAAGTTCTAACATTTTTTCTTCCTTTCTTGCTTCCAAAAGATGAAGGGGTGAAGAGAAAAAAAGAGAAAAAGATTAACTCACTCTGCAGGGGAAATTAAAACCTCAACCCCTCTTGTCCTCTAATTAGACATTTACCAAAATGTCCTCCTAAACCAAACCCAACTTAAAACCCAACTCAAAGCCCAACCACTCAAGGCCCAACAACACAAACCCGAGGCCTAAAATCGAAGTCCAAGCCCCTCGGGTTAACCCGACACTCGGATCCGAATCCGGATCGTGACAGTGTGCGAGTGGACAAACTTTCTTTGCCGAGACTAAACTTCCAAAATAAGTTAACAAGTAAAATTAACTTGCGAAAAAAATATTATTTTTATGTTAAAATTTAAATTTATATAAAATAAAATAATATAAATAACTTTAATCACTAAATCTTTATAAAATATAAAATTTAACCTTTAAAACTTTTAAAAATACTTACTAAAATACACGAGTTCTCTGGCCCAAGTAGTTAAAGGAACACTTATTGTTCCTAAAAGTTATGGGTTTGAACATTAATAATGTCAGTAGAGTGATTGAACTATTAATATCAAATGTTAAAGAATATATTCAATACTTTTATTAATTACATATTGAGTTATTAAGATTTTTAATTTTTATTAATTAATTTAATAGTGTTCAATTGTATTAAATATTAATAGTGTTCAATAATATTCAACGCCCTGACCGGAAACACAAGTCGCCAACCTTCCATTCCATTACCAAACCAGCACCAGCACAGTGCTCAAAAGTATCTGAACAGAAAATGGTTTTTGTTTGTCTGATTTATAACAAAATCTAAGCAACCAAATCGAATATCAATTATCTGCCGTTCAAAACAAAAGAAGAAAAGAATTTTAATAAAAGGCGAAAGAGAAGGAGAATATAAGAATCAAATGTGGGCAATCGCAGACTAATTTATTTAACAAATTAAATAATGAATGAATTGGATCAACGAAAAAGAAAGGTTGAATGCAGGACAGACGAAGAGAAGAAGAAAGTCAATAGGAATCATACAAAAAGAGATTTTTATTTGTATTTTATTATTTTGAATAAATTTAATCAGTACCCTATTCCAATCGGATTCATAATTTCTTATTCATTATAAATTCTTCTTTCAACAAGAAAATTTGAAAGTGTTTTTTTTTTTTAGATTTTACCTTGAGATTTTGAGGAATGTATCCGCCGCCAGGGCCAGGCATGTACTACAATTACCCTCCGCCGATGTTGGTAGACTGTTCCGGATGCCGGACCCCTTTACAGCTCCCGCATGGCGCCCAATCGATACGTTGCGCCATCTGCAAAGCCATTACCAACATCGCCGACCCTCGATCCGCCCCTCTTCCTCCCTCGCAGACACCTGCTCCTTCCGTCCACGCGCCTTCTTCTTCTTCGCCCCCTTCTCCCTACAACCACGCGCCTCCCGGTGCTCCTCCCCACGCACACGGTCGGAAAAGGGCGGTGATCTGTGGGATATCGTATAGATACTCGAGGCACGAGCTCAAGGGTTGCATTAACGACGCCAAGTGCATGCGTTACCTTCTCGTCAATAGGTTTAAGTTCCCCGAAGATTCCATTCTCATGCTCACTGGTAATCTTCTTTAAAAATTTCGTATTTTTTTGAACGAATTGGAATCAATTCTATCGAATAATATATGAATGGGCAGTAAATTCTAGGGTTTAAAGATCGAATTTTGACCATAAAGTTGATAGCTACCTCAGAAAATCTTTCGTTTCAGTGTAATGCATTTATTTTACGGTTTTGACTCGAGTCTTCTTTATTATGTGAATTTTATGGTTCTGACTCGAGTTTTCTTAATTGTGTATGAGAATTAAATAATTAAAAGTGTAATTTTATTTTTCCTTGTGCAGAAGAAGAAATCGATCCCTACAGGCTTCCAACGAAGCATAATATGAGGATGGCTTTATATTGGCTAGTACAAGGTTGTCAACCTGGTGATTCTCTGTTGTTTCACTATTCCGGTCATGGTTCGCGACAACGGAATTACAATGGTGATGAAATTGATGGCTACGATGAGACCCTTTGTCCTTTGGATTTTGAAACTCAAGGGATGATTGTTGATGATGAGATAAATGCAACTATTGTTCGACCACTACCTCATGGGGTTAAGCTTCATGCGATCGTCGATGCCTGCCATAGTGGAACTGTGTTGGATTTACCATTCCTTTGTAGAATGAACAGGTTTGCTGCTTCTGAACATATTTTCGTCCATTAACGTTTAATTGACTAATTTTGTTAGAAACAGAACATCTATTACATAGAGAAGAGATTTAGTTTACATGTGGGGAAGAAAAGTGTGTTTCACGTTATGCCTGTTCGATGAAGAGGGGGAAAAGGTGCTTGAAAGGACCTATTTATGGTCCGGGGTTGATCCATAAACTTTCCTACCCTTTAGCCTTTTAGTTTATGTTAATTATTCTGTTTTACTTTGAAGAGTGGAAGTTGATGCCTTGTCTTGGTCCAGGGTTGGACAGTATATGTGGGAGGATCATCGTCCTGCATCAGGTTTATGGAAGGGAACAAGTGGTGGAGAAGTAGTCTCCTTCAGTGGTTGTGATGATCATCAAACCTCTGCTGATACATCTGTAAGATTCCTGGAAACGAATTGCATGTCTACAAACTTTAGTTCTGATGTCACTTAAGATTTCAAAGACTAAAAATACTGTTGCAATGCTTTGGCGTGCAGGCCCTATCAAGGATTACATCAACTGGTGCCATGACGTTCTGCTTCATCCAAGCCATCGAGCGGGGGCATGGGTCTACATATGGGAGCATTCTCACTGCAATGCGCAATGCAATTCGAAGTGCAGGTGGCAGTGGCAGTGACCTCGTTGGTGGTGCTGTTACATCCCTTGTCACCATGCTTTTGACAGGAGGTAGTACTACGGGGCTTGGTGGTGGGCTGAGGCAGGTAATATTTCAATGTTTAGGGTTCTCTGACAAAGTGCTTTGATCAAATGTATACCGGGGAATCCGAAACATGTTACTGCTTAGCAACTAGGTTGATCTATTCGTAAAAATGACTATGCATATACTTGTTGAAGCAACATTATCAGGCGAATTAACATTGTAACAAACTTTCTTGTTCAAACAACCTAAACATCGATCTGATGGTCTCTCTAGTATATCAAGTCTTTTAAGACAAGTTCATGTCTTTGTAGTTTCTGACCTTTGTTTTTGTGTTTTTATCAATTGACAGGAACCCCAGTTGACATCGTGCCAGCCGTTTGATGTGTATACTAAACCTTTCGTCCTTTAATTTTTCTTTTTCATAATTTTTTATATCTATGTTTGTTAATTGAATTTATTTATATATGTGGAGAAGGGGTTGGATGTCTAAAAGCATATTTGCTCAGCAAGGATTTGGTGTTTCTCGCCATTTACAAGCTGAGGATTTTGTTATCACCTATGATTAATAAATACACATTTGTGAAAAATTATACCTAAGGCTTTGTTTCTCATTGAAGTCCCAAACCTAAGTTTGGGGGCCAAACACCCTTTAGGCTTCCTCCATTGCAAACCAGGTGAAATCCATTGAAGATTTTATTTCATATTGGTTACATGTGCAAACGTTGAAATAGAAGGAAAGAACAACTTAGAACAATATCCGGATTCATGAGATAAATCTATGGATCAATGAACATAAATGGCAAATGACACTAGCCTGTGAGGGCGGAGTTGAGTGCACTGTGCACATCAATTCCAATTTGGGCTTCAGCTTTCTCCAAGTCGGTTGTGGCAGAGCTCAGCTTCGAGGTGAACTCTGCAAGCCCTTTCTGAACAGGATTAGCATCAAGGTGATCAAGTGGCACAGCCTCAATAGCTATTATATCTGCAAAGGAGTTGGCATGGATAAAAACGAAACCGCTACTGACAAAATACTTTGTCACTTCATTTCCTTCGTGCACTGATAAAACTCCGGGTTTCAGTTCTGCAATTGTTGCTACATGTCCCGGAAGAACACCCATCTGCCCAGTTGTGGCTGGTACTATAACCATGTCAACCTGGAAACAGAGAATTTATTAGGCAAGAATCCAGCTAATTTGCAAGAGTTTGGACATTATTTTCCATCATGCTTAAGGCAAAGGCACCATGAAGATCTGCATTTCTATTTCTGTTTTCATAAACTTAATGTTTCAACTTTCATGGAACAACCTATCATCTCCCCAAACCCACACCAAAACCAAAAAAAGAGTAGAACATAAATAATATACCTCTCTCTCTGTTTAAGTCATCTCTCAAGTGGCCCTGTGGATCAGGGGGAGTACACTACTGAGTGTTAATTTCATTATTTCACCATTGCTCAAATTTCACAAAACAGCCTAATCCTATGCACGAAAAGGTAGTGTGTGTGTGTGTGTGTATATATATATATACAAAAAAAAAACTTTTAATAGTAAACTTTGTTGCTTGACTGACTCAAGTTTAAAAAAAAGTGCTAGATATGACCAAGTTTAAAAGATGGAATGGAAGAAAAATGTTCGGAATATTGAAATCAAATCACAGCAAGGATTAGGAAACTTGATCAAGTATCAGCATTATCACAAAAATGAGTGATAGATACACAATTGTTTTGGTGGATAGGAGCAATCCTTTAGAATTACACATCCCACCATAACCAGTTCATATTTATGAGCTGAAATTAAATACCTTTGGTGCAACTTATGAAAGAGTCCAAATGAACAAAACTCAGAGCAAGGAAATGCTTCTGAAAAAAAATGAAATATATATGGCATAATAAGGAATAGTGGATCTGAAAATGTGAACCGATAGGCTTTATCTTATCATAGAGTAATAATATCCGAAATTTATCTGTTACTGTTGTCTCTGAATTACTTGAAACAATCTGACTAAAAGCAAATCCGGCTTTCCAATCACAAATGATCTCACCTATACGAGTGGATGCCTAGAAATATCTTAACAACAACGCACGGAAATATGCGAGTTAAAGTACAAAGCAAATGGTAATAAAAATACAACCCTTCACTCTCTATTTGTCTACTTGAGGATTTGAGTACAAGAGTTATCAATGTCACTGCACTTCTAGGTGTCATTCCTATAGAAATCACAATTGATTAAACCTGATATAGCCATAAGTCCATAGCCTTGTTTATCTAAAAGAAGTAGAGGAACCAGCATGAACAAGAAAGAGACAACAAATTCTAAAAAGATAATCTCAAAAACGTTTCTTTTGGGATAAAGGAGACGCAGATAAAAGTCTATAAGGCATCCTATTATCATTTATCAGTTTCTGAAAACTCTAAGAAAATCAGCAAAGGCAGTATTAATACAGTCTAAATTGCAATGCGATACTAAAATTGGCTGTCTTTTAGGGATTTAAATTTTGCCTCAGAATCTGTAATCCGATGTAAAGATGCATTGGCATTGAACCCACAAAAATACCTAACATAAAGGTTTAAACTTTCCTTTAATCAGCGATTATCATGAAATATTCATTTCCAACTCCTAATCCCAGAAAACAGAATCTAGAACAAATTTTAATAAAACGTCCAAAAAATAAAACCCAAAATTTACCTCTTTGGTGGCCAACGCAGAAGAATAAGGAAGGACGAAATTGACCGTGAGCTTGGAGGGAATGGAGGAAGGAGTAGGAGGACGAGGTTTCATGAAAGAGAGAGGAGTTTTAGGAGGGTCGATATTGGGGATCACTTTATTCCACGCCTCCGTGAACATAGCATCGGCGGTCTGATTAGCCGCTGGCAGATCAGTGGAGAATGGTCGAGCCCTTGCTTCTAAAATGGGTCGACGGGACAATAGCTTCGATGCTTGACGCAACATTCTCGGAGGTTTTGGGGGCTGATCGCTCGGCTCTAGCAGGGTCGGAGACGGGGGATTTGAGGAGGGGGTCTTTCACTATCTTTCTTCGTACTTGTGAAGTGAAAAAACTGTTGTGTAAATAATTTTTAAGGTAAAATATCCGAAGCCTAGCGCGATCGGTGAGTAACGAAATCGAGAAAATCGAAAAATGGATTTGAATCAAGTTATATAGTTTGATTTGACTATATATATATTTTGGTTCGATTTTTGTTACGATTTAAAAATTTAAAATCTGTAATTCGATTTGATTTTAGGTTTTTTATATAAAACTCGTTTATTTCGTATCAATCTAAATTAAAAAATATATATATATTTTTATTTCATGTTAAATATCTTTATGAAAAATTTACATAAATTATTTTCCAAAATATTAATGATTGAACAGCAGATTGAAAGCCAGATTCATTACCCTCCGACTTTGAAAAGTAAAAAGCTTAAAGATCACATGAAGATACCAAAGTCGCATCTCTTGAACCCGTCTTCAATCTTTTTACTGTTTAAAGTCGGTATCTCTTGAACCCGTCTTCAAAATTTTTATTATTCAAAGTCGGTATCTCTTGAATCCACCTTCAATCCACTGTTCAATCTTCAATATTTGGTAGTTATTTAACGATGAACAATCTTAATTGTTTAGATTACGGATAACGTGATGAATAAAATTTATCTAATAATCTTTCATAAAGATATAGATAAGATTCTATCATACTATGTTAAATTTTAAATTTTATTATTTTTAGTAGTTGAATGAAAATAAATAGATAATTAAAACTAATAGCATAAAAATAAAATTTAAGTAAAAAACTAAAAAATAAACACAGTCATCTACTTATTTTCATCAAACTATCTCAAAAAATATAAAATTAAACTAATTTTACATGTTATAAGTTGATCTTAATTAATATATAATAGGTTGGGATTCTCTACGTGGTGTAAAAAATGAAAACGCTTTGCAACTTATTTTTAGACCATTTGAAGAATGTAAGTTATAGTTGAGATTGTCAAATTTTTTTTCCCTTAAAATTCTCTTTTTATTTTTAATTTCAATTGTATTTGTTTAATGATTTAAAATTAATATAAAATTAAAATATTTTATATTATGTAACTAAATCATATATATAATCCTTTCACATCGAGTGATAGATCGAAAAAATATTTAAGGGTTTGTACATATAAAATTTTAAAATTTCAAGGTAGGCATAACTCATAAATATTAAAAAAATTTAAGGACTAACTTATAAAATTTTAAAAATTTAAAGACAAATGTGTGAATTATAAAAATTCAGAATGTACTCAAAACCATCCTATCATACATGTGCATCCGCCATTGTTCACATCGTATAAAACTTTCAAGTTTTATATTTTTTAAGTTATTGGATAAAAATAAATAAATACCTAAAATTATTAATAATATATGCAGAATTATTTAAAAATAATAATAAAATGATCACAATCATTTATTTATACTCATTAATAATCTAAAAATATATACAATTAATTGATTTTATAATTTTAATAAGGACGAACCTATTATATGACAAAATACTAAATCTAAAATGTTACGTATAAACCTAGAATGTTATATTTTTGTGTTAATTTACCCGAGAAACAAAGAGAGGAAAAATGCATGGAAGATCCTAAGTTTGGCCTAAACTGATGATGTAGAGAAGAAAATGACATTTAAGCCCATAAAACCCTGAAAAGCTTAACAGGGCTTTAGATAAGCCTTTGTTTTGACATTTAAAGCTGATTCTATCGTCGATTCAAAGCAGCTTCTTATCCATGGCTTCTACATTTCTGGCACTCCCAAACACATTCCCTTCTCTTTCAACCCACAAGCTTCCAGGTTAGTTTTACCTTTTCACCAAGTTTCTACAACTGTATTCTCCCTGTGTGTATATATTCCTAATGTGTCCCTCTTTGTGATTGTATGTTGACGGCCCAGGGTCCCGAAGAAAGTCTCTTAGAATCAACGTAGTTGCCAGTAAATGGGAACCTTCCAAGGTATTTCCCTTTAATTTCATAATATGGGTTAGCTGAAATCGATTCAATGAGTATTTGTAAGCAGATGTTCTAAATGTAAATCTGTTTTGTCCAGGTTGTTCCGCAAGCTGACAGAGTTCTTATACGTCTCCAAGAATTACCCGAGGTTTGATTGGCTGCTTATTCATTTGTTTGTTATAGTACTGAACTGAAATTGCCTGAGCCAGTCCACTGAAATCTGGGTTTCTTTGGTATCAATTTTGCTACTTAAAATGCAATTGTTGGACTTGTTTGTTCTCATGTTCTTGAATTTATATGAAATGAAGATTGGCTTGCGTAAGTTTGCCATTCTTATTGATATATTCGAATAAAGCAATTTGATCATTGCTAGAAACGTGTGTAGCCAGTATGCAAATAGTTTTATTAGGAAGGTGTAATGTCTTTAGATGTGTGAGTAGGTTTCTTTTAACATAAGAGTGCATACCTGGTTTTAATTTTACTAGTATAACTGTATTTAGAATTTTAAGTAATTTCCCTAAGTGATTTTGTGTCATGTTAGCTCTCGATATTGACTCGTTCGAGCAATTTAGGCATGGAAGTATATATACATGGTAGGGGGATGTGGTTAAGGAAAGGGAAACTATATTATTGGTGGATGAATGACCTTTTCTTGGCCGTCGTGTGTGAATTTGTAAATCGTTCGGCTCTCGTGTATGGATTATCTACTTTGTGTTTATCTTTTGTGATGAATAGTTGACTACCACCACCCCTTTAAATTGTCAAGCTATTGAATTGGCCATTTTATAACACAGAAATCAGCTGGTGGGATTTTGTTGCCCAAATCAGCTGTCAAGTTTGAGAGGTATCTAATGGGGGAGGTACGATTGAGAATCCTTCCATAAAATTTTCCCCTTTGAAAAATGAATGCTTGTGATGTCTTGATTGATTCTACAATTTCAACTTCAGATTGTTTCAGTTGGTACCGAAGTAGGACAAGTGGAGCCGGGAAAGAAGGTAATAAATTCATGGCCATGTATTTTAGATTTGCTGAGCAATCTCGTACTATGTGATGCCATTTTTTCCCATTGTCAAAAAATGCTGCCATTTACTTATGCAATTATTCTTCTAATACCATCTAAGATATCGCTTACGTTTTTGCAATTGCAGGTTCTCTTCTCTGATGTAAATGCTTATGAGGTTAGTTAGCATTTCTTTTGGCAAAAATAGCATTCCGTCTTATTTCGTTTGCTGTATCTGTCGTTATTGGATGCTTTTGGAAAATAAATTGTGTCAATCCGCAAACTTTAGCAGTAAGACCATGACCAAACTACCAAAATGATGGTATCTGTTATGGTGATGAATGATTATATGCATAATCTCTGATTCAATCATGGCCATAGGTTTCTTTGGGTAACATAATTGTTGTGTTGCTTGCAGGTGGATTTAGGAACAGAAACTAGGCATGTCTTTTGCAAAGAGAGTGACTTGTTAGCTGAAGTTGATTGAAATTTCTTCTGGTCTTTTTGTTTTAGCTGAAGAATCAATGCATTTCAGTTGGTTGCAAGTATATAGTTTTGTCAGTTCCTCCTGGTACATTCATGTCGATAACTTATTGGAGATGATAATTGTTAAATGTTAAGAAAATTGGATTATTGATTTACAAAGCATTGGGGTTCTTAACAAAAACAACAATCATAGGAGTAGAAATCAATTACCCTTTTCGATGTCCCTATTTATGCACTATTATTAAAATATATATTTAGGGTTTAAGATTAGGGTTTAGAGTATTAAGTGTATATTATATTTTTTTAAGAAGTAGGGTTTATTATTTAAATTTTAGTATTAAGGTTTAGATTTAATTCAATTTTTCTCAAAGATGCATAAAATATTTTCTCAAAGAAAAATGACCAAATTTAAGAATTAATATAATATTTTTTTTTAATTTAATTTATTTATACAAACTTCTTATTTTTTTAAACACCTACATCTACTATTTTCGATGACAACATTAATGAGGTATGAGAACCCAGATTCAACTCGTAAGAATTCCAAACCTCCCCATCCATTCATGATAATAGGAAATGAAATTGTGAAGGAAAGCAATACTTGATGAGTAATAATATATCATGGCCAAGAATAAAATATTTTTATAAGCGTTTTAGTTTTAGAGTTTATAAATTTATTTTAAAGTTAAATGTTTAAGAGTTTAGATTTTAAAAATTGTTGTTAAATTTAAAGATTAGAATTTAGGGTTTAAATATAAAACCCTAAATCTCTGATTATATTACTCTAAATCTTAAATTTTAACTCTAAACTTTAAACTTATATATTTAAACTTATATATATATATATAATATTTTCTCATACTTAATTGCACACCATTTTTGTTTTTACTTGTACGCAAAGACGCGGATATTATGTTTACTAGTGGCAAGGAGCAGCAATCGATTGGTCTTATATGAGGAGCAATCTCATTCTTTAATCTTCGGTAACCATTCGTAGAAAGGCATCAAAAACCTTATATTAGAGACCAACAAGACAAGTGACGTACCAAATCAATCTTTGTAAACAAAAGCAACAATCTATATCGCAATTTCTTCATTATCAAAATTGATTTAATTATACAAATATTAATGGACATTTACGATATTCGATTCAGATGACACAGGAGTTTCCTTAATTACTAAACATATAGATATGCCTTTGGGATATCCGAAGACCAAGTTCAACAAAGATTACCTACGAAACCAAATTTACGAAAAGAAATGAAGCTAAGGTCGTCTTCTTCCTTTGGCATCCCTCTCGTCCTCTCCTTCTTCCTCTTGATTTCCACTTCAACCTCCCATTGCTTATCCCCCAATGACACCAGTTTCATACGCAAAACATGCAAGAAATGCGCGCAGAGCGACCCAAACCTCAGCTACAATTTCTGCGTCACCTCTCTACAGGCAGCTCCCAACAGCCACCGAGCCAATGATCTTCACCAACTCGGCAAGATATCGATCAAGCTGCTCGGTCGCAACTTAACGAATTCGAGGTCTTACATTAAGCAACTCTTGAAGAAGAAAACGAGAGACCCTTTCGTAAGATCATGCTTGCGTGATTGCCTCGATCTTTATTCGGACGCAACACTTACGGCGAAACAGGCCATCCAAGATTACAAGGCCAAGCGATACGACGATTCTAACATCGATGTGAGCTCGATCATGGATGCCTCCACGACTTGTGAAGACGGGTTCAAGGAAAAAGAAGGCGTGGTTTCTCCATTGACGAAGAGGAATAACGATACTTTCCAGTTGTCTGCTATTTCGCTTTCCATTATCAACATGATTCGCTTGAATGATGATTGAATTTGGTATTTCCTTCGTGTTCTGATGTGATTTTTTAGGGAAGCTTTCGTTGAAGAGTAACGTGTAATGTATGTTTATCTTGAGGTTTAAATTAATACTCTGATGATCAATCTCCTGAAGATGATTACAAATCATTTCTGGTTCAGTTTGTTTTTCAAGTTAATGTCGGAAATGATAAGAGACGACAAACAAAATAACATTATAGACTAATCTTAACATATCCGATGTGAAGATCTATCCAAGGAGAGTTTCCTACTAATTCATGTGATTAGATAAGATTTAATGTCTTTTCATTAAATTAAAAGATCTCGTATATTTTGGATTAATCTTAGTCGTCAATATAAATTGATTTAGATTATTAATTATGTAAAAATTTAACTATAAATATAAAATCTTTCACTGTGTCATCTCATTTAATCCATTCTCATTTTAAAAAAATAATACAACTCTCGACATTTACTTTATTTTTTCTTGTTCTTTCTTAAAGTTGTCTTCGATTTTATTCTCTTGTTTCGTGGTAGTGAAACTCAAGGAAATCAAATTAGATAATCCAACTTAAAATTATTCTAGCAGAGCGACGAAAGCATCGCTAAATTTAATGAAAAAAAATGTCCCAATTCATATATTTGGGTCCATGACAGTGACACAAGCATAATTTTAAGTTACGAGACCTTTAAAATCACACATATCGAGACAGTGAAACCCTAAGGACGTAACAATAACTATAAGGAGGTGATCAATAGAGTTATTTATTCCACAACTGTTGAAGAAGGAGGTGATCAGGTGTTTTACACGTGCCTTTCCGGTGTCTTACTGCTGAATCTAAAGAGATGAAAAATCATGAAGTGCGCCCTCATTAATGTGTCGTGCTTATTAATTCCAGTTGCCTGAGACTCTGCTCTTTTTTAAGCCTTGTAGTCGCCGCCATTAAACACGATAGCCCCACCGTCAACTGCACAACATTATGCCACCTCATTAATGCCGGTCCCCCCGCCCTAACTACCTCCAACTTCATCGCATTTTCAAGAAATTTACCCACTTTGCTTTCCGATAACAAAACAGATACAGCACCATAAGAAGCTCACTCCTTAGTCCTTACAGACAATCAGACAGTTGTACTTGTACGGTAGCATGTACCCCGGAACTGGAACTATGCACCGGATTCACTCAATTTAGACGTATCCTATTGGATTTGGCAACAATTCAGCTGAGTTCTAGAATTTGTAAATGAACTTGAGATTTAGACTTGATTTTGGGTTTGGATTATTAGGATTTGAACCAGATTTTAACATTTCAAGTTGATAATGGAAGAAAGCAATACTTTATTGATCTCAGAAATCACAATATCTGCTCTCAAAAATGTCTATGGTTTACCGCGATTAGCAGTTGTAATTGATTGCACCCATATCAGCAAGCTTCCTGGACCTGTTCGCGGGAAATCCAGCCGCGGTGGCGAGCTGGGGCTTTATTGGCGACCTACCATCGCTGGTAAATGACATGTCAGGTGGCAACCCTCCCTTCTGGTTCCAGTGCCGGTTTGGACTGGCCCTCACTAGAGGGCTCAAGCAGAAGGCCATGCTCGATGGGTTCCTTGCCGCGCTCCTTGCTCTCCTCGCTGCCTTTGGTGTTCTCTTCCACTGTGGGGAAGCCTCCACCGAGATTCCCGATGGTAATCGATCATACTCGTCTCCTGAATCTGCTTCAATCGCGGGCGACATTCCCCGATTCGTGATCCTGCACGGTTTACGATCCCCTGGATCGAATTGGTCAAATTTTTCTACACGAGTTGTTCTCGAAGATTGGTTGTTTTTTCGACGAACAGCAAAGATTGCCGAGAACAAAGACGGTGATGACGAGGACGAGGATGGTTCACCAAACAAGTCCCGATGATAATGGACACTAGGATCCGAATTGAGCTTCCCGGATCTCGACTTGAACAGATCCGAAAAAAGCGAGAACCTGTTTTTCTTTTTGAAAGACCTGGCCGCTTCAAAATCCCCGATGGTCGCGGTACCGTGTGTAGGCCCCACCTGAGGAGTGCTGTAGAATCGCTGATTATGGATCCAGTTGGAATCATCATCTTCAGATTTCCGTCGACTTACATAAGGAGAAACAGAGCGAGGAAAAATCAGCGGCGGGGGTTCAGTCTTCCGACGATTCTCGGCAGCGCGTGCTAATTGGTTTTGTGCGGCGAGTACCACAAGAAGACGCTGTCGTAAACAAGTGGCGCATACGCCGACGGCGCTGCTCAGGTCGGTTAAATGTTCCTTGCACCTCATTTACTTAAAAAAGCTTAGCTCATAACCCAGAAAAATAACCCCTTTGATTCCGATCTTCTACCCTACTAAATCCTGTAGATGTTTACAGACAAAAACAGACAACCCCTTTGCTTCTTATGCAAGAACAAAAACAGTTCACGTACCCATGGCCATAGTTGGACTGAAGAAAGACAAGGGAAATACAGAGGAGAAAGAGACGACAGAGGGAGGGCTGAGCAAGAGAGGGATTCTTCACTTCTTTTATATATCTATTAATAAATTTATATTTAGAAGGCAGTGGAATTATGGTGGGTGTTGCCAAAGGTACCGACGGCCATTTTGTCTTGCAGACTCTGTCTTCATGGAGTAATTGCAGTTGCAGATGCCTGACTCAAACATAAATATTGTCTACCTCTCTGCACTTGGAAAGACCTTGGATTAGGATGAACTCAAGTACTAAAATTTTAGTGACCATGTCAAATTATATTAGTTTCGAGTTTAAAATTTCGATTAATAAATCATTATTTTTTAAAATTTTTATATTTAAAGATTTAATTTTTACCCTTAATCTAAGTTTCTCTAATTAAATTATCATGGATTTAATTATGAATGTTTTTAATCGTTGACTCTTGGTCATGGTTACATGATCTTTTGCCCTTACCAACATTTTTTTAAAAAAGATTACAACTTTATGTTGCAAAGTGTTTTCCTTTTGGTTTATGGTTTATGGTTCATGGTCATCTTCCAAATACATTTACAAAGTTAATAAAAGGGATATATTAACTTCCAAGTGGATCTTAATAATCCCATAGGAAAGAAAGATACAACTATAACGAGCTTAATTAGAAAAAATTATATCATAGGTAAGTTCTATCACGTGTCTATGAGACCAACCACTAAAAATCATTCATGTCATCTTTTTTTTCATGTCATATATTATTCTAAAGTGAATCTTCACTTGGAAAAACTGTTTTTAAAATGAATTAACAATAATTATGAGTGAAGATTTATTTTAGAAAATATATGACATGGAAAAAATGATGATATGGATAATTTTTAATGGTTGGTCTCATAAATGATATAATAGAACTTACTCATGATATAATTTCTCCTTAATTAGAGTTATTAATTTGATGTTTACAAAAAATTAGGGATTTATTTGATGGTAAGTGCGTTTCGAGAAAAAGGAAGGTCAACATGGAAATAAGTTTAATTAAGAAGTTGAATTATCTTTATTCTTCGATCACATCGGAGAGGGGAAATATATATTTTGATATTTGAATTTAGTTGATTCATTTAATTTGGTTGTATGATTTATTTAAATAAATAAAATATTATGTAAGTTATTTTAAATTGATAATTGGTTGAGAATTATTAATTGATCGAGTAATTAAAAATATTTATTTTATTTTATTTTTATATGAGTTTGAATCTTAATATATATATTGAGATATAAATATATATGCATTGGTACGTAAATTTAGTTTCTTTCATTCAAATATGTTTAAATTAAATTATTTAAAAATTTGTTTGGGGTCAATAGATTTAGATGAAATTAAATGATTTTGGAATTTCTCAAGTTAAATAATTTTATATCATAGAGATGAATACGGGTTAAGTTGGGTCGGGTTTTGACCCATTCAAACTCAACTCAAAAATAAATGTTTTAAATCTGATCGGATCATATTCTTTAAAAAGTCAACTCAATGTAAAAATAAATATTTTAAATCTGACTCTGATTTGATCTAATCTATAAAAAAATTAATGATTTGATTTAAAAAATAATTTTAGACGACTTAATTATAAAAAATAATAAATTTAAGAATTAAATTATAAATAAAAATTCAATTTTAATAACTTAATTATAAATATATATAAGGGGTATTATTATTATAAATATCCTAAAATATTTAAAAAATAATTATACAATTAATCATAAATCGAGTTAAATCAAAACTCGAATAGATCAAATAAAATATTCATCCCTAATCGTAATAAAAAATATGATATTTTTTTGAGGAAAACCTATGTTCAATTATTAATTTGAACCAGAAACTATGTTCATTTACTAAAATAAAATATCGACTCTAAATTTTTTAATACAATTGTTGTTTTGGAAATGTTCTTTTGGGATGAGTCTACAATTAGGGATGATAATGGATCGGACTTAGATCGGATTTTATAAAGTTTAAGTCCAATCTAATTAATAATCGGACTTTCAAAGAAATCCAAGTCCGAATCCATATCCATTTACATAAATCCAAATCCAATCCAATAAAATATCTAAAATCCAAATCCAAAAATCCAAATCCAATTATTTTTTAGAGTAATAACTTAAATAAATATCTTTAAATAAAAAATATTTTTATCAAACAAATATTTTAAATTTATAGCACAAACAAATCTCAACAAATATTATAATCCAATATAAAACAAATTAAAGTAACAACTAAAACTTTCTAAATATAAAAATTTTAAATATTTTTATTCGAGTTTATATATGGATCAGATTCATATCGGATATGGATTCAGATTGAATTTGGATCGGATCGTGGCAATATCCATATCTGATCCACCTCCTATTAGGACTCGGACATTATTTTTGGATTCGGATCGATTTTTTTCTTCAGATCGAATCGGATTCGGATCGAATACGGATTATATTGCCATCCCTATCTACAACGGGCGTTGAATATCACTGAACATCGTTAATATTGAACACCGTTGAACATTATTAAATTAATTTATGAAGAATAAAAATCTAAAGACTAATCATACAATTATTAATTATATGTTGAGTTTATCGATTTTTTATTAATTACATACTGAGTCTTTAAGATTTTAAATTTTTATTTAATTAATTTAATGATGTTCAACAATGTTCATCATTAATAATGTTCAGCAGTGCTTGACGCCGTTGTAGAATTTTCCTTTTATATAACATAAAGTCAGGTATCAAAATGAATATTAACCTGAAAAACGATTGTTATTATTTTTTAAAAAACTATTTAAATCTAAGAAAGAAATAGTAAATGTTCATTCAGAATCTATGATCTAATAAAATATGAGGAAATAAATATTAATAACTTGGTCAATCGATTAAATATATATTCAATCGTTTTTATTTAAGATAACATATAATATACTTCAAATTTAAGTATCTAATTTATAAATATCAATTTGATCAACCAATTAAATATATATTTAATCGTTATTTAAACTGTTATTTTAAGATTTTAATATTATTTAAAATTATTATTATAAAAAATAACGATCTATAATAACTATAATTTAATTATTTTATTCGCAGTCATGGTAATATATCGTAATTAATAACACGATCACAACTACGTTTAAATCCCTGTAAGTTATCTAAATAATTATATCATGGGACCGACCAATAAAAACTATCCATTTTTCCATGTCATATTCTTTTCCAAGTGATTTTTCACTTAAAAAATTAAAAAATAATGAGGTGAATAGTTTTTATTGATTGATCCATGAATGACATGGTGTAATTGACCCATGATATAATTTCTCCAGTTATATTCCACTTCTTCTGATGTCAACTCTAGAATGAATGGCAACAAATACAATATCTGTGTGTCGCTCAATCATTTGATTTTTCAACACGAAAACAATAAAGAAAGAAGCCAAAATAAACACTACTTGTCATTGAAGGACTAAAATTTATTAGTATAGGAATTTTGGGGGTAATTTACACGGTTAATCACTAATATTTTATGTGTTTATTTTCGCTCATCAAATTTTAAAAACTAATGATTTGGTCATTTACGTTATCAATTAGTTATATTTAAGTCATTGAACCGTAAATATCATTACTTAAGTGATATGATACATTGGTAGAAATATTTTTTTTATCTTTTAATACGTATATTTTTTGTCTTTTGACACGCTGGTAACAATATTAGCGAATGGCTCGACCGAGGAGTAGAGAATGATGGCTAGTGGATACTCTTCCCTGTTCAAATTATATCACCTGGTACATTCTTTCTTTCATCATTTCCCTCTATTAGTACAGACTTGTCCGAATATTTCATCGGCTAATACCCGACATTGCAAGTTTAAGGCCGCATGGTTATCGGAAGAATCGTGTGAGGCTGAGATCCGTCATCTTGTTAAACCGCTGAAGGTCTTGTCCCCTACAAATTAAAAGTTGTTGGTCAGGGTTTAGATGTCTGGTTTAAAACAATCAGTCGGAATAAAAAAACTTACCAAGCAGGAACCGGAAAACTGGAAAATTTCTAAAAATATTGATGTTGGAAAAAATTCTCAAAATATTGTATCTCTTACTTTATTTCTCAGAATATTGATGATTTTATAATATTTGGAAAGTTGGCACCATCAGGCTCTGACTTTAAACAGTGTAAGGATGAAGATGCTAAAGTCGAAGCCAAAAGGTTCTGTTTTCAGCCAAATTATTTGAAAACACTGTTCAAAGTCGGAACCTAATGGTGCCGACTTTTCAAGTAACGTAGATTCATTAATATTTTAGGAAATAAAGTAAGAGATACAATATTTTAAAAAAAAAATTTCAACATCAATATTTTTAGAAATTTGTCTTGAAAAAATTGTTTAGACGTTGTTTATAATTATACCAAAATTATACTTTTATATTCGTTATATTATAACCTAATTGTATTATTAAAGTTAATGAAAAAGAACGATCACTTATTGTTTATCGAAGATGTAAGTATATTATTAAACCTCTTTAAAAAGGATACACTAATAGTACTTTGCTGAGCTTGAGTTAAATAAAAATCCGATTAATAATATTTAACGATATTCAAACATTCTGATCCTTGTGTGGAGACAGCGAATCCATAACCAATCCCAGACGGCAGAGCTTTGGAGTGTTCCACAGCGCCATGTTGAAAACGTGAAAGACTTGCTTTGTTTGCCAAATTTCTATTTATTATTTATTGTGGTGGGAGAAAATAGAAGGCAGTGACAAAGTAAATGGGAGAAAATTAAAATTTTAAGTTTTTTCATAAGGTCTCATATTAATTAATTTTAATAAAATATTATATATATACTGATATTTTTAAAAGCTTAGTTAGTTGTAAAAATTAAAATATTTAAATATTTTTTTCAAAAGTCTTTTACACCCCCCTCAAAACCTTGTTTTAATGAGTAAATCACATTAATAGATATTTTTTTTCTAGACTTTGAATTTTATTTCTTCTTTAATTATCAAAAATAAAATAAAAATATCAATGTATAATTGATTTTTAAAAAATTATATATAAAAAAGGAAAAATATTTTTGTCCTGTTTAATTAAATATGTTTTAAAATAAACATCTGATATAGTATTTCTTGGATTTTTATAGGAAGGTGAAGCTTTTAAGCAACTTACTTTCCTCCATTTTCTTTACAGATTGTGCTAGAATCTCCTCTGTTCTGGGACAAAAAGATTGAAACTTTCCCTAAAAAAACACTACCGAAGCCCAATGAGACTTGTTTTCCAGAATTAAAGGTAAACAAATCGTTTAATCTCGCTGCTTCTTTGTTAGATGAAACAATTCTTTTTGCTGTACCTGGTTCTTAATTTATCTCTTTAATTAACTCAGAAACTCTCTCTTTTTAGTTTTTTTTTTCAGTGTGTGGATTCTTTAGGAAGAAATCCTTCCCAGAAAAGCTTGGCTGTTGCTTCTGCTTTGTTACAATTTATTTCATGATTTTAAACTCCTAATTTAGGGGAGGAAAGAACAGTTTTTGAATCTCTGTTATGTTCATGTTCTATGCTTGGTTTGATGGCTTTTTCTCTCTCTTAATCAAAACCATAGTGTAAAGTTAGCTTCTTTTTTTTTCTAAGATATTTTGTTTTGCTGATAATCACAGAGCCAAGTTTCTAGGCATGGAAGTCGTATCATACAATTCCCCTCGTTGTAATTTAAATCAGAGATTACTATCAAAGAAAAGCTCAAGTAGACAGAAAGTAAAGATCCCTTTGTGTAGAAAACACAGAATTGTATGCACTAGGGTTCAGTTTAGAAGTAGGTCACTGGGATTATCTAATAAAAATCAAATCTTTTTGAAGAATGTTTATCATGGGAAAGGTTCAAGGTCATTCAAGGCTCCTGAAGGGGTTAACAATGTTGATTCAAAGGTGTTGAGTGGGAATTATGATAGTTATGTGTTTGGTGGTGAAGATGAGGTTGGGGGAATGTCAAAATCTGGGGAATTGGTGACTAAGGTTTTGATTCCGGGGTTGCCGGACGAGTCCAATGGGGAATGTGGTGCTCAAATAAGCAGTTGTTTCTGGGAGTGGAAACCCAAATTCAATGTGCATTATGAGAAATCGGGTTCCGGAAATTTGAATTCCCCGCCGGTGCTCTTCCTTCCTGGTTTTGGTGTTGGTTCTTTTCATTATGAAAATCAACTGAAGGATCTAGGCCGTGATTATCGGGTTTGGGCAATTGACTTTCTTGGGCAAGGCATGTCATTGCCTTTCGAAGATCCCACTTCCTCTTCTAAGGAGGAGGGTGTTACTGAAGGGAAGGATTTGCTGTGGGGATTTGGGGATAAAACTGAACCATGGGCAACCGGTCTGGTTTACTCGATAGATTTATGGCAGGATCAGGTTCGACATTTCGTGGAAGAGGTACAATTACATCTTTATCTGGAACTTAATGGCTTACATACATGACTTCTTGTTAGGAAACTCCTATTCATAATCTAATCTAGTACTCTAGCTAACTTGGCTTCAGGGTTATGAATTCGTAGTCGTATAACTCAATAGTGTCAGATAAATTAAATGTAAAGGCAGCAATATAAACCTAAGCTCTTTCTCTCACAGGTCATTGGGGAACCAGTTTACATTGTAGGGAACTCACTCGGAGGATTTGTTGCTCTATACTTTGCAGCATGCAATCCTCAATCAGTGAAGGGTGTTACACTGCTTAATGCTACTCCTTTTTGGGGATTTTCTCCTAATCCTATAAAATCTCCAAGGCTAGCGAGGATATTTTCATGGTCCGGAACATTTCCTCTGCCGGAAAACGTTAGGAAGCTGACAGATTTTGTGTAAGTTCTTTTTCCTTTTTATTTCATGATACGGCCTTCTCACCATGTAAAGTAACGATTTGTTACCATGAAACATTTTGCAATTTAAACTCATAGATGTCATGCTATAATATTATCGTATTGAGGTTTCTACTTGGGAAAGAGATGAAGTGTCTGTGCAATTGTTTTCTTCACTTTATTTAAATCTCTTCATGCTTGCTCTTAACTTCTTTTTCACATTCTGATTTCAGTTGGCAAAAAATAAGTGATCCTGAAAGTATTGCGGATGTACTTAGACAGGTTTATGCGGATCATTCTATAAATGTTGACAAAGTCTTTTCTCGTATTCTCGAGACTACACAACACCCTGCTGCTGCTGCATCGTTTGCTTCAATTATGCTTGCTCCTCAAGGAGAGATGTCTTTCAGGGAGGCTTTATCGAGGTCTGTAGTATGATTTTTTTAAAACTTGTATAACCAAATCCATGCTTTCTATGTGGAAAATATACCTATCTGCTTCAAGTTCTCGACTTCTTGTGTGTGTGTGTTTGTTAATTTTAGGTGTCATATGAACGATGTGCCTATTTGTCTCGTGTATGGAAAAGAAGACCCCTGGGTAAAGCCTGTCTGGGGTCTTCAGGTGAAAAAGCAAGTTCCCGAAGCACCATACTACCAGATCAGCCCAGCTGGTCACTGCCCTCATGATGAAGTTCCTGAGGTATGTTATCACTGAAAGGCTTTCTTTTCACATCTTTTACCGACAAGGCGACAACCATTCCTCTTGGCACATAAGTTCTCGATTATGAATTTGTTTTACTAGGATCCTTTAGTATTGTGACTTGTTATTATGACGAAGAAACCGATCAAGTATTGCAACTTGTAAAGACAATATGACTGCAAATGTTAACGAATCTGTTGGATCGGAGCTTACTTTTCTCATTTTTTTTTTATGTTATATTGTGGTATTCATACAGGTGGTGAATTATTTGCTACGAGGATGGATCAGAAACCTTGAATCCAAGGGTGCGGTCGCGTTACCGTTACTTGATGATTCGGAAATGGAAAGCATTCAGAGCAGCATCAGCAAGGACATGGAATTTGTGAGGGAAGGATCAAAAAAATCAGTGATGGTGCGATTATTAGGATCCAAATTCTCCCTCTGGAACCTGATAACATCCTACTTTAAATCTGGCTTTGTCAAACTAGAAACCAAATCACCATAGCCAGATGATGTAAATTTCAGTGTGTTTATACCGATATAGTTGAATGTATGATTAATGATTTGAGATATGAATGATGGTTGATAAAATCTTATCCCTTGCTCGGCATACATGCACAAAACGTGCATTGAAAATGACTTTATGACTCAACACTACTCACATTAATTCAATTCGAATTCGATAATATATTATGCACATTTGCATATTTGTCTTTTATCTTTATAGCACTGGCATCTTCTATTAGAACAAATCTGGGTAAAAAGATAGTATGTTAGAATAATCTCAATGTTAACTAAATAAGTAGCCTATGAAGGATACAGCTAACCTAATCAGCATAAGATTGTAAATATTACCGAACATGTCAAGTAAAGCACACGCAATCCATGCCATAATTATAGGTTAAAAACACTTTTGGGGTTCCAATTTGGCGGGTTCTTTCTTCCTAATAAAAAAAAGTTTACATTTTTCCAAAGCCCATCCCTTTTCTCCCCAGTTATTGAAAGAGTCTTCAACTTCTACTTTTGCTCTTCATGCATTTCCAGCACAGGGCAGCCATGAAATGGTAGAAGTCTCGAGTCTTGAGGTTTGAGTTACATTACTTGGAAATTTTGTCAAAATTTACATTTCTAGTTTCAAGAATCAAGACCCGGAAGAAGAAAAATCTGACTTTTTTGATGGGGTACCTTTCTTGCAAAGCAGAAGCTGCCGTCTCTGTAATCTCTGCCTCCACAACGAACCAGAATTCATCTTCGAAAGTCGTCGCCGGCAAGCAAGAAAAACCCATCAAGATCCAACAGTTCGATTACCGTGACCTTGAAGCAGCCACCAAGGGATTCTCCGACCAAAGACTTCTTGGCAAAGGTAGCCATGGCGCCGTCTACAAGGCTGTTCTCAGGGGACGCCAAGTTGCTATCAAGAGACCGTCTTCGAGGAACCAAGAAACCAGTCAGGAAGCCGATAACGAGATTGAAATCTTGTCGAAGATTCGGAGTCCAAGATTGGTCAATCTCCTTGGCTTTTCTAATGACGCTAAAGATCGGTTATTGGTCGTCGAATTCATGAGTAACGGCACATTATATGATGTTCTTCACTCCAAATCTTCAAGGCCCTTGAATTGGGGTAGAAGAATTCGATTGGCTTTGCAAGTTGCCAAAGCCTTGGAGACACTGCACTCTCAAAAACCTCCTATTATCCATAGAGATGTTAAATCCGCAAATGTGTTGATCGATGGTAATTTCAATGCAAGGTTGGGCGATTTCGGGTTGGCACTCCGGTGCGGTGTTGATGATTATAAGCTTAGATCAACACCACCAGCTGGTACTATGGGGTATCTTGATCCATGCTACGTGACCCCTGATAATTTGAGTACAAAAACTGATGTTTTCAGCTATGGGATCTTGTTGTTAGAGATTATAAGTTGTAGAAAAGCTATAGATGTTGTGCATTCACCGCCTTCTGTCGTCGATTGGGCCATTCCTCTTGTAAAGAAAGGGAATATTGTTGCTGTTTATGATCCAAGGATTGCACCTCCCAAGGTTCCTTTAGTTCGGAAGCAGTTGGTTGTCATAGCGGCTAAATGTGTGAGGTCCTGCAGGGAGCGTCGCCCTGCGATGAAAGAGGTGGTTGGTTGGTTGACCGGGTTAAGCAAATTGGTTCCTTTGCATACATGGAATGGTTTCAACAATCCGTGTATGATGGTGGAAACGATGGGGCGTCCGGTTGAATCTAAAAACGCAAAAGAGTGTTCGGATGCAGCCAATGGTGCATTCCACGCCAAGGACTCTCGTAGAGTTTATTCCGATTTAGGCTTTAAGAGCAACTTGATGGAACTTATGGGCATTACAAGTATTGATGAGGGAGAGACTGATGGTAACCAAGGGAGAGGTCAACAAACGAATGTCGGAAACGAGAACGGTGTTTACGGTTTGAGGAGGAATCATTCAGCTGGGGAAAGTTGTGAGCTCATTTCGGGGAAAGACGATATGTTTTCTCGACTGAGTTTCACTTCTCAGGCTGCAAGTCACTTTTAGTTCATTATGAAAAATGTTTTTACGTTGAAATGATGGGCAATGGAGAGTGAAACTCATCAATGCACATTTGAGATTGTTAATTTGCAACGGTTGGTGTTCATTTTCAATGTATATGTTTGATTAGGACAATGCTAATGTCCATATTATAGGTTGTTAAGCCAAGTCAATATATTTGATGAAAAGCAGATTCCAAAACTTGTAATTTGAACCAGCTGTTACAATAATTGAATAATTGCCAGATTGGTACATTATACTTTTTCCTGGAATTTTCATCAAAGAAGTTCTCATCTTCAAGCCTTCCAACCTGCAAAAATTCAAGCTAGAAATTGTGTGAATGAATGCATGGTGAGAAGTCTGAACATGGGGGAATATGAACTACAAAATGAAGTCTAAAAGTGACCAAATAATGAAAAAACGAGCTAGTTGGGTTAGCATTGAAGTTTAGGTGTCCAAGAAAAAGACAGCACAAGCACCCAAGTTGGCTGCTTGGCTCCATTGTGTTCAGAGTAATCGCAATAAATAATAACAATCCAGCCTTAAGACAAGCAGAAAACGATGAGGCAAAGCAAAAATCTTATCAAAAGTTGCAGATGTCGAGACTTGTGTTTAGTTGTCAGCAGGACGAGCCAGGAAGTCTGTACTCATCTCCCAGATATCAAAAGGCTCAGGCACTTGCAGTTCCATTAGATGCAACACAGTTGATTGTGGCCAACTCTGCCTAATCATTGGTGATGCCAACCCATCAAAATGGTCCATGGGAAACCAAATGTCAATTCCATTCATCATAAAAGATGGGATTCTTATTTTTCCAGACGAATTGAATGACTTCAATTCTAAGTTTCCCATTTCTTTCTTCCTTTCAGATTAGAATTAGATGGACGACCAGCCCTTTTATTCCTAGTTGAAGGGTGTGGGTCCACTTATTTCCTTCCATATAATCTCATGTCAAACCCTATTAGAGTGGGAATAAAACTGATAAACTTACATTGGAAAAAAATCAAAATCTTTTACTAGTAGTAGAAATAATATGATCCGAATAATAAACCCTATTACACATTGTTTTATTTGATTGAAGTTTTAATTGACAAGAACACCTTGAACATCAAAACTTAAAACTTGACCAAAGTGGCTCTATCCCATGTTGATTTAAGTTTTGAATTAGGCCAAACATGTCATAAATGGATTTAATTTACAATCAAATCATGACTGTACCCAGAGTTTGAATATGGTATATGACCACAACTTTTCTATTTCTATGGAGATCATAAAGAAATTGATAATGGAGGGGAAACTAACAATGAAATTACAAACAAGCATCTTATTAAAAACATTCCGTTTTCAAACTAATTGGAGAGAGAGAGAGAGAGAGAGAAAAGCATGTGGGTTGTACAAGTAATAATGGTCCATGCAGAAACCAAACAATGCAACAACAGCATGTCATCAGTCCATCCAATTTGCTCACTAATGGAAATTCTGGTCCCACAGATGAGGGGGGGAAAGGGAAATCTGAGCTAAAGTACTACAAAATGTCTAATAAGAAAACAATCAACGTTATGTCCTGAAAACCATTTCCACTAACTGCTTTGAAAAAGAAAAAGAGTATTAATGTGAAAGAAAAGTATTCTAGCAGGAAGCATGCCATGGACCAAAAGAACCAAAACCCTGCAGGTAGCACACGAGAGAGAAGCCATTTTTGTGCACATTACAGGATTTATAACTGACCACATGAGGAATAAAACATTAATGAGACTTTGGATTCCATCCTCGTGCATTATTCATAACTTATCTTACGTTCTGCCTTGTCTTAATCATCCGCTTCAGAGTTGCAAGCCAAAAGTTGCACTCATCCCACTCACTAGTAGTAAGAAGAACCTGTTTCAGGGAAGAGACAATAAGTGAACAAAAAATGGAAGCACACTTTTAGTTGGCTGACATCATGAAGAAATCAGAATAAACATTCCTTCCCCACCATACCTGGATTTGCAGAGCTGTACCAAAATCATTATTGTCCAAAGCCTGGCAGAGCTGAATAAGTTTATCAGAAGCATTTTTTGAAATGTCTCCGCTGTTGAGTTTGGCGAACAAGGCACCAATTTTCTTTGAATTGTCTTCTATTTCACGCTTCTTTGCTGGGTTTGCCCGTGCACCTCCCAGGGCTTGAGATGTCTCATTAAAAAGTCTAGTTAAGGTAGCGAGTACAGGTTTCTGGTGGGCTGAAAATAGCAAACAAGGTAAAATCATTTCCAAGAGTATATATATCAACACACACACATATATGTATATATTCATCTATTAACTTGCTGACATCCATGAACAAATTTGATTGAATTGGGGAGTTCCTAAGCCACAGATTACACCTTCAATCTTATTTAATGTGGACTATGCAAATTCAAGGGGAATAACTAGTGCAAAGGATATAAAAGAAATTTCACAGTTGACATTTTTAAGAATTTAAGATAAGGTACTTGTTTTTTGGATAGTAAAACACTCATTCTGGAGTAATCCAGAAGAGAAGTAGACAGACTTTATGTGTAGATTATCACCATAATCCAATAAACATCTATAACATTAGCAACCAAGAAACTAGTAATTACCAGGTACATTTGACGTATCAGCGGTCTGCACTGTTGGTGGAGGAGCAGCAGGTGCTGCAGCTGGCTGTGTAGGTGCTGACTGTATAGTGCTGGCTGGTTGCATTGGGCCCATGCCAGGTCTTTGAACAGGTGTGTTAGTAACTGGCATAAATCCCATAGGTGATGAGGTGGGAGCTACAACTTGTGGCATTTTTGGGCCGGGAACTGATCCCATTTGTGATGAGACAGGTGCAAATGAACCAGCCCCAGGGGGAGCAGGATAAGTAGGATTGGCAGCACCCTGAAAGCCATGCAAAAATTATTCAGTATACCAGTCTTGGAGTAATAACTATGGTTTTGACCATAAATTAAATGTAGCTATACGCACAGGATATAACTGAGAACCCAAAGTAGTTGGCTGTTGGTATTGATCTGCATTTCTTAGAACGGGAGGATTTGAAGGAACAAAGGGTCTAATAGTAGGCTGAGTGGTCTCGGGTGGAGAAGCAAAATTTGTCTGAAAGAACAAGAAACTTTTAGTCAAGCATCAAGGTGATATACTAAGTTCAAAGAAAATCAAGCATTAAAATAAAATAAAAGCTAGAAATAATTAGTAAGCCAGAGTCCAGAGATATATATAGCGCTCCTTTTGGATAGCACAGCTTTTTCAATGCAATAGCAAATTTTCTTTCTGTAATACTCAAGTCATTTCTTCAAAACAAGATACAAAAAATATCAAATCCAAACAAACATGATGCTAGTTTGGTTCAGATTTTCAAATTTTCTAGTTTCGTCCTAAGCTAGTGGATCTCAGAGAAAACTAGTCAGAGATTTTAGTCATTGCTGGTAACAAGCTGTTTCTCAGTTGAAAAACTATCAAATCAATCAAGATCACAACCATTTTAGGTGCAACATTTGCAAACATATAATTATCCAATGCTAGTTTTAGCCGGGGATTGCTGTCTTAATTAAATCCAATCTTTCAGTCAAACAATCTCTAGACAAACACTCTCTTTTCCTGAGAATACATCCAAATGGAAGGTATGGTTCAGAGAATGAATGAAAATATCCATTGAGCTAACCTGTAGCTAGGTGCTGAGATAGCATGCCAGACTAGAAGTAAAACCAGAAGGAAAAAACAAATATTATTGCAACTTAGCCACTGCTTAGTGTCTACCATCAAATAGAGTGCTTTGCATAAGAAAAAAAATCATATACAGTATACCTGAGAAATATGAGGAGCTTGGGTTGGAACAAACATGTTGGCAGGCGGTGCTTGAGGCATATACGAGGGAGGAGCATATCCTCCATATGGAGAAAAAGAACGCTGATAATTTTCATCATAAGCACTACCAGGAACACTTGACTGAATTTGTGATGCAGCTGAATCCTAAGCAATGATGAAAAGTAACCCCATAAAAAAGCCATAGGCAGTATCAGAACAGATTATCAAGGAGACTTCAATCAAAAACTGATCATATATAAGAAAAGTGCAAGATAAAGCACCTGATATAAGTGTTGGGAAGGCTCAAAGGCTGGTCCACCTGTTGGATGAGAGTTCTCAAAAACTGCAGATTTAGTTTCTTTCACTGCAAGATAGAAAATAGAGATCTTCAACAAGCACATATTCATGGAAACAAATTTAGCTCACGTCAGGAAGCTAATTTCATGTCCTCAAAAATATTGTCAATCAGTAGTCATCACAAGAAAACGTGTAAAATAGAAAAAAAAATTGAACCCCAGAAAAATGTATCTAATAGTTCTTGACTTGATCTAGAGCACCAAAGCTTAAGCACTCAATAAAGTTCTCTACCAAGTCGATGTATTTTGATATGCCACTGGCACAATCATGTTCACGAGTTATTTGAATAAAAATAAATCAGCATGAATAGATCAATAGCACATATGTATAACCTCCAAAGCAGAAACCGTTGTCCATCATGTAAAGCACATACCATGTTCAGTAGAAAGCGCAATACGATCTTTTAAGATCACTAGTTCGGGTGACAGTTCATCTGAACCCAATAGTTTCAAGTATTCCATTGCTGTTGTTAAAAGTCCTTGACTTGCCAAAATTTCAGCATATTTCTCAACGAGCTTGCATAGGGATGCACTAAATCGCTTCTGGCCAGTTGCCAAAGCAAGGACAATGGTCTTTTCCATCAAGTCCTAGAAGACAATCATCAATTGTCAGATTTCTGCCCAAATAAAATTGAATTTGTTGTTTTCTATGCATTGCTAACTTACCTGGAGAATATTGACATAAGATTTCCCATCATGTGCAGTTGACAGGCGCCTTGACCAAATCTCTATTGTCTTATCAATATTTCCTGCACACATATAACAAAGAGTTGCTGCCAGAGTATTCCCATTGACCATTAGTTTCGAAGCAAGCGTATCACAGAGTACAGTCCACTCCTCTTTCTGTGCAAACTGTTCATCAAATATGATTAATAAGTTCATAATAACAACAATAACAAGTTCTATAATATGTTGATAAACCACGATAGATGTGATTCCAAAATAGAAACTTACTGTACAGAGGAGTGCTAATGTTTCTTTCCAGAATTTCAAAGGCCTGGTGTTGACCAGGCTCATCAGATCATTGTTCACCATTGCAGAGACAACCTAAAACAGAAGAATTAACACATGATTTACACACACACAAAAAAAGTAAACTTGTAGCCAATGGAAAATAGAACTCGTTAAATAATTAGAACCTGATTCCTATTTCTACAAAGATACATGGTATTAAACCATTCGGTGTAAGCAGATATAGAAAGTTATTTCACCTTCATGTATGGTGAACGGCTCATCTTAAGATACTGATCACGTGTGCTAGCCCATAAGGAGGGACCACCAACATGAGCAATAACTAAAGCATCACCCATTTTATTTGCAGCAATGCATTGAGAAACTGCTCCCTTATAGTCACCCACCACCAACGCACGTTGTACAGCATCATCAAATGATGGATCTGAGCTTTCTTCCAGTCCATCTGATTCTTGAGGTGTTAAATCTGTGCAAGGAACTGTGCTCTCAACAGCAAAGCTATTGTCAGAAGTTGAAACAGGGGTATCAGCTTTGGGACTCGGAAGATTGTTGAAGAAATCTTCCCCATTATCAAATGCAAATGGGGCAGCCTCTTTCTCACCCTCAAAGCCCACCTTATCTTCCACTTTATCCTCGAGCATAACATCATTTACAGTCTGAGAGAGGTCATCTTGTACAGTATCCTTTTCTTCAGGTAGACTAAAACCAAGATGCATGAGCAACTTTGTCCTAGCTGTCCCATCATCTTCAAACATCACCTTTAAGAAGCCCCAAGTTTCTCGATCATCCGGAGATCTGTATATAATTTCAAATGAATCATCAAAAGTATTAACTGGTAGAAGAAGCAAATTATTTGACAAAAGACAAGAACAAACATAACTACGATTCCTTAATTCAGATGACATACTCGGACTCTTGAGCTTTCTTTTCGCATAAAACCCTTAGTGAAGACCTCTCTCCATTCTGCATCACCGATTCAAATTCAGATGAACGGCTGACCAGACTTTCTTCAGCATCCAAATTGTGCAAAAACACCTGAAAATAACATATAGGACAAGTTCCCCAAAAGAAGAATGTCAGTGGCATTTAAATATAATTGTGTGAGTGGGGTGGGGGCCGGCAATATTTACCTCTGAAGATGCAGAACCACCTGAACCAGATAACTGAGGGCGAAAAGTAACAACTTTCCCTCCAAAACCAAAAGATGCCCCAACAGGACGTTTATACCATTTTGGAGCTCTCAAAGACACTGCATAAGAAGGAAATACCAAGTAAATATATTTTAATATAATCTTAGAAACACGATGTTTGCTTAACAGAGATCAATAATGATGACTATTAACTATTAAGCAGCATTGATGCATGTCCACCTATCTTCCCCAACTTATATTGGCGGTTATCAATTTGTTTCTCCTTGACTACAAAAGCTTAATAGTAATAAGGTCAAATATTGATAAAGATGCAATATATACAATAATATTCATACATGTGTACATGTAGCATGGCATTCTAAGTTCAATACAGGCCTACCAAATCCCAGTCTACAATCATAGATGGAGAACATAGATATTTCAACCAGAATCAAATTGAAGGCTACCAAACAGTCCAAACCAACCCTGCAGTTAAAAATACAAATACCAGAAATAAATAGATGAATTATACCTGGACCAAAATTACCCTCCCCAACACCATATCGGCTACAACCCTGCAGAATAAAGGTAAAAAGTTACACAAAAATGTTAAATCTAGTGTGCAAGGTGGAAAGAGTTCTGAGAGGCATAATTGTTGGTATTGGACAAGTACTGTTTTCTCAAACAAACAATCAAGAACAATAAGCTTATAAGAATTTGCCACCTTAAATTACAAAAGAACTAGTCCCAACAAGATACATAACATGCCACCCCTAACTGCATGATAATGATAAACTGATCCCAATTGATCTGTCATACATATGTCCAAATGCTAAGAACTTATTGTTTAAAAAAACATAATTATCAAAGGAAAGATAACTTAAACAAGGTCACACCTCAATATTGTAAATGCCAATTTTCCCATCAAATGAAGATGCTGATATTATTCCAGGTATCTTTGGATACCAGTGCACATCAAAGTTCCAGTTGGTACCAGCAGGCAATTCACACACAATCTATTAGCCAAAAGAAGAAAAAATCAAAATGCAGAATATACATGTCTGATAAAAGGAACAGACAGGTCGTCAGAAGTTAAAACTGAAGTACATATCAATAATTAGCTCATTCACCTCCCCAGTAACTGTATCCCAACAAATAGTCCGATTGTCTTTGGCACATGTGAGTAAATAAGAGCTGTCAGAGGGACACCATGCCATTGCAATTACACCTGGAACAATAGATACAGACAAATAATCAAATGTCAGAACAAAAAAAATTCCTATTTTAGACAAAATAAAAGACCTTGAAAATAATGCTTAAACAGAATGGGGAGAAGGATAACTATAAATGAAAAGAGACAATATCCTAATATATCATGGGTCACTTCCAACTAAGGCACCTATTCAGTCTTAATATCGGACCAACTTTAAGAAGTTAATTACAAACAGTTAAACAATAATTTAGCCCTTCCATTGTCATTGAAACTCTTATTGAGAAAAAAATCTTAGGCAACTGCTCTTCAATTCTAGGGAATGTGTGAAAAGAAAATAGAAAATACTCAATAGCCTATAATTCTTGTATCAACTACAGAAACAAACATCCAAGGTACAGAAGGTAACACTATCAGCAAGTTTAAAACAATGCATCAACTTGTCAAGAGTCGTTACCTTTTGTGTGCCCAACAAACTCTTTCACTGGTGACATTATATTCCGCATGTCCCAAAGCTGTTTGCAAAAATACCAAAAATTAACAAATTCCCAACAAATAAGAATCCTCAACAGAAGTAATATCTTAAACAAGACCATTACCCTAAGTGCAGGAGAGCCATCTTCATCAGATGCAACAAAAAGTTGAGTGGCAACATCAGGATGCCACTGCAAAACAGAACATCGCCTTCTTATGGAATCTGCAAAACTGTAAGTAAAAAAGGGGGAAACAGATTGGATCAAACGATGTGCCAGTTTAAAATGGAAGTAACATGTGGGCAACTGGAAGATTTACTTAGTAGAACATGAAATTTACCTAATAACTGGCTTTTGCTTCTTCAAGTCCCAAACAACTGGAAAGATAAAACCATAAATATTATCTTCCCGGATAAAGCTTGAATAACAAGACAATAAAAACTCGTGTCCATTCATTTACTCACCGGTTGTTCCATTATATGAAGTTGATGCCAATATATGCTGAACCTTGCTATTCCAAGACAGAAATGAGATTTCACCTTGAGTGGCTGAACCGCTACCCTGCATGATCACCAAAAAATCTTTCAGATGCCTCCAGGCGTTTTTCCTTCTTTTTGGGGGAAGGGGGGAGCGAGTTAGACTAGTATCCAGCAGAACAAAAAGTATATTTAAATGGAATGCAATGAATACACAGAAGGAGACACATACCTTAAGAGGCGGAAAATGAGAGGGTTGTGCAGGTGCTGCCAAATCCCAGATGCAGATTTCACCATCATCTGCCCCAGATGCTAATAAGTTTGGAGCAATTGCATTGAACTCAAGGCCACGAACCTAAAATATGGGAAAGGAAAAGAAGTAAACATACCATGCAATCTTCAAATGCTCGACAAAAAATTCATGTATTTGGATCAAGCAATTATTACAGAAAAAAGAAACTCACAGGCCCTTTGTGCCTTGAAAGATGTCCAACAAGAGCTTGTTCTTTTGCCTCGGAGCTGGGGAAACGAAGCACAAACAAGTTACTACTTTAATCATATATAGCACCCGAAGGAAAATCTAGTAATGATTAGTAAAAGGCTTCTGAAAAGAAAATATGAAAAGACTCAAGTCCAAACATCTAGAACACAAAGACCCTAAATGAACAGGTAACAATGTTGTCACTACCATAAGAAAAATCCCTAATAAAAAACAGTCAATTTAAAAGAACTCTCAAAAATTAAAACTTATCTTTTACTTTCCTATTCTTAAGACCCTAGCAAAATATAACATGGTATCTTAGCGTAACCAGAAGCAGATACCATGAAATAAAAATGTTTACTTCTCTTTAACCACATTCTATAACTCATTCAATCATAACCCAAGACAAAATAATAAATCTGACTTATAATTCAAATACTGAACAAACACGGAAACCTAACACAACAAATTTGCCAACAACAGTATTTTTCTCTAAACTATGAACCTTAAATTATCAATTCCTTAATCATCATTCTCGATTCCTAAAAGCCCATGAACACCATTGACGAATGAAAGAAATGCAAATCATGCCTGTAGCCTACTCAAAAGGAAATGCAGAAAAGACCTAGCACAACAAACTAACGTCCATTTTATCCACCTACACAGCTCCAGGAACAAACAAAACAGAAAAAACTTAACATGGAAGTATATTTCAAATAATAATTCATCCAGATCATTTCCAATTTTCAACCAACCATTCATGAAGAACAGTTACAATAAGAATCTAAAACTCACAAATCGTGGGCACGTTATTACTATATGAAACCTGAAAAGCTGTAGCCTCGAAGATGCTACAAAATTAGAGAAAGCCAACACTCGAAATGGATCAATGCCAATTAGATAACAGAACAATTAAATCCCAAGTAGCTACAACGGCACAACATATTCTCATCCACGCAATTTTTTTACACTTTAAACCCACAATATATCAAGTTAACTTATAGGAATAAAAAAATGCACAATTAATTGAAAACAATTCCAATTAAATCGAATTTGACGTTAGATAAATGAAATGTAAGCACAAGAAATCCAATTTACCGGATCAGGTTTAGGGGATTCCAAAGATCGATGCTACCATCAACGAGGCCACCGGCAATGAGTCCAAGCGAGAATTCATCTGAACCAGATCCGTTCTTGCCCCAAGCTAAGCGGTTAAACCGCTCTGAGCTTGGGCACTCGCCTACAAGGGGAAGCTCGCGATCGTCACTCTGGAAATCAAACTTGAAGATCTCGAGATTGGCCGATGAACTGAAGGATAGATCCACCGCCCCAGCCATCGTCCCGGCCGCCATGTACGGCGCATCCGGAGCCAGTGCCACTGACGCCGATCTATTCACCCCTTTTATACACGCCATTAGATTAAACGCAAGTTATACGGTTCCTATCTCCCCAGATACCTATCAATTTTATCTGTAGATACAGTGAGAAATAAACAAAGATCGAATAACAATTACGAATTATCAGCGCGAATTGATAAGTGATCTGATTTGGCTGAAAACGATGAGAATTAGGGCAATTAGGATTTGATCTGAATTTGGGAATTAAGAAAGAGAAGAGATTATGAGCGGAACACAG
Source organism: Abelmoschus esculentus (assembly GCA_035048815.1). Classification (NCBI taxonomy): domain Eukaryota; kingdom Viridiplantae; phylum Streptophyta; class Magnoliopsida; order Malvales; family Malvaceae; genus Abelmoschus; species Abelmoschus esculentus. The sequence goes on along the minus strand of JAUCBN010000051.1, from coordinate 10,630,567 downwards.
TAAGTGGTTTCTCCCTTTCTTGTTTAAGATGATATTTATATTCCTCTCGTTAGAATTTTTATTTGGTCAAATTCTGATTTTGATCCCTGAACCATACTAAAATTTGAGATTTAGTCCTTATACTTGACTTAATACCCTCTCTAGTTTTGTATTGTGATTAGTTATATTATACAAAAGCTAACCACATTGCTTAGGTGGGATGAAAATATTCTCTTACTTTGATGGTTTGATTCTCGTCCTAAATATGTAATAATTTTAAAATTTATGATTAATTTTTATCTTTATATAAACCAACAAAACGTTAAATATTAATCATCTGATTCAAAATATATATTAATTTAAATGGGAACAACTCAACCTATTCCATCTCACTCTAGTCAAATTGTGCATGGAAAAAAGTCTAATTCAAATGTGGGTTTGTCTAAACTTATTTAACGTTTTAAATTTTATTACGTATAAATTTTATTCAAAATTATTTTAATTTAGGTTATAATTTATTTGTATTTTGTAATTATTAATTCGGCATGAATTGTACTTACCACCCTTTCTAAAAGAAATTATTGTCTAAAATTGTACAATAACAGTCTACGTATCAATTTGCACAATAAATCAAAGTTTATGCCTACTTTTGGAAATTATCCCTAAAAGAAAAAGAGAAAGGTGTTATGTTTTGTAAGCATGTCGAATCAGGAAGTGACACGTGGATCCACGTCTAATCTGATACTACGATTTTTGTTGGGCTGAGTATTGAGCTTGGTTAGAATAAAAAAAGCAGTAATATTTTTGGGCCATGAAATCAATTCAATATCAGTATTTTTATAATAAAGATAATTTAATAAATTAGTTTAATGAACTAAATGTGAAATATAAAATTTATAATAATTTAAAACAATAGTTTTTTATAAATTAGCTAACATTGATTATAATAGTATCTGTTCTAAAATATAATCTTAACCATTTGATGTTCGAACTCGTGACCTCTAAAAAGAACAACTATTCCTTTTAACCACTTGAGAACTCGTACATTTAAACAACATTTAACCAAACATTACAAATTAACATTTTTAATATATTTTGTTGAATCGATTAGATTATAATCTTAAAATAAACGTTCTCTTATTAACCAAACGTTAGTACCCCACTTTTATCATGCATATGTACTTGAAAGTGGCTAGCGATCCTTTCAAATTGCGTATTTACTTAGAAACGACATGGCGTGTGATCACTTTTCTATGATAATGTTAAGTAAAAGAAATAGGCTTCAACCATTATCGGTAGATACGTTCAAATTCAGGTCTCGAGTATTCGAATACTCAAAGTATTATATATTCAAGTCTTCATATAATGATTTGATTGGTTTGTATTTTGATCTGTATTGAGTAGATACCTGTAAAATCGTATAATTAAGTATCCAAGTACAAAAAATTATATTTATTAAGTATAAAAATATTTTAAGATATCTTATTAAATTAATATAAAAAATATAAATTTATTAAATATAAAATATTTTTATTTCAAATATTAGAGTATCTATAAATTTAAGATTTTATGAACTGAACTTGACTCGATAGATATTTTTTATAAAAAAAAATATTATTTTTTAATTCAATCAATATATCAACATATCAGATTGTTTAGATTAGATATTTTTAAACACCCTTAATTATTAGCAATTAAGAAATAAAGTTATCATTTAGGTAGAGGATTTAGGGAGAAGGAAAAACAAGGAAATAAAACTTAAAAAGACATTGTTCTAAATTAGTAACAGTAGTGCAAAAATGGGAATGAAAACTTTGCCACTCCTCTCCAAATTTGGTAATATATTCTCCTAAATCCCCTATATCTAGTGCTAGAATTTACCATATTTGGAAAACCCTAAAGAAGCATTTATAGCCTGCAAATCCCCTTCTCAGAAACCCTCCATCACATATATATAGCAACACAGATTCAACAAATCAAGCAGATTTTAACCATTAATCTGATATAATTTTACTACTCTTAAGTGGGGACCACAGGAAAATAGAAGGTGGGGTCCAGCATCAGACCTGAGAAAATGTAACATCTCTCCAAATGTGGCAAAGGAATATATCATGCAAACCACACTCTAAATAGAATTGCAGAGAGAGAGAGAGAGACATGCAAGAAGAAACTTGTCGTTTCAAGTTTCAAAACGTATTGCCTTTTTCATTTGTCTCTCCTCTGTTCTCTAAATTTAGCTATCCTTTCTTCCTCCATATTAAGCTTTATCTTCTCTCAGTAATCAAAGCTGATTATTTTAATCCAAAGCCAGAAGTGGTTGGTCATTTTTAATCTTGTTCTAACAGAGATTGAATCGGAAAATCTGTTCTTTTTCTGGGTTTTTGAGAAGAAACAGAAACAGAGCAGAGAAAGAGAGAAAAAAAAAATGGGTAGGGGGAAGATAGAGATAAAGAGAATAGAGAATGCTAACAGCAGGCAAGTTACCTTCTCCAAGCGGCGTGCGGGTTTGCTTAAGAAGGCTAAGGAACTCGCTATTCTCTGTGATGCTGAGGTTGCTGTCATCATTTTCTCCAACACCGGCAAACTATTCGAGTATTCCAGTTCTGGGTATGCATTCTATATAAAAAATGAAGTTTCTTTTTTGTTAAAAATTGCTTCTTTTATTGCATGATGCTTATAATTTTTTTGTTATCTGTTTGGTGTTTACCAGGGTTCACCGATTAAGAAGTTCAATGGGTTTGGGGAATTTTAATTTGTTTCAATTCTTGCATGTTTGTTTAGATTTGTTTCTGCTGATAGTTTTGGCTTTCTATTATTTTCTGTCAATTTTGTTATGAACTTCAGTTCCCCTGCCATTTCTTCTCTGTTTTCAGAATTGTTGCATTTTATGATCGACAGCACGTTTATCATCATTTAAGCTTTTTAGCTGGGAAAATTTGGTTTTTGAGGAAGAAATAACTTTTGTGAAACTGTGTTACCTGTTTGTTTCTTAGTTGTTGCATTGCATGTGATTTTTGGATTGTAAATGTTAATGTAGATATGGAAATTTCACTTTTTGGGTGGTGGTGGGGTGGTGATGGTGGTGGTGGTGGTGGTGGTTCATAAACAACACATTTTCTTCTGATACACATTAGAGATTTTGCTTTGAATTGCAAGCATAGGATTGTAATGAGATTTTCAATTTCTCTTTGCTTGCTTGCTTTTATACCTACATCATGTGAAAAGCTACATGCCTTTCATATCCCAACTGAGAGTTTCTAATTGAAATTTCAATAGAAACTTGGTATGCCAAATGAATGATTCTGTTGTATTTTAGATGGTACCTTCTTTGAAGCATCAGGACATGTTAATCTTTGTTCTGATGATCGCAGACTGCTATCGAAGTTCATAAAGTGCTTTGCTTTCTTAAGGATTGTTTGTTTCATCGTGTTGATTGGGTTCATAGTTTTAATTTTATGTAATGGGAGGCTGAATGTTCTAACATAAAGAACATGTTCCTAATTTCTTTCTAGAGAAAAAAGTATTGTCTTATTCATTTGTTCATTTGTGCAGCATGAAGAAAACATTTTCCAGGTACAACAAGAGTTTGCAAGGTTCTCCAGAGACCCCTCTAGAGGAACATAAAACAAACGTAATCTCCATTTTATGCTTACAAACTCAAATCCCGTTTACTTTTGTCTCGAAATAACATATTTCAATTTCATCATTTGTTTGTTCGTGTTGTATCTCAAGATGATAATTGAAAGTTGGAGTCTAAGATTTAATTGTTCATGACATGGGGTTACTACCAATCGAAATAAGTCGACTAAATTTTCTTTTCCCATTTATGTTTCTTACAATAGTTGTATGCTGAAAGTATACATATGGATGATTTTGAGTATACATTTTGTTTGCAGAAACAAGACTCTAAGGAGGCAGATAATCTGAAGGATGAAATTGCAAAGATGCAAATGAAACAATTGTATGTCATCTTAATTATCTGTTTTGTATTTAGTATTATATTTTTCTTCTATACAGAGATATTACTTCCGCTTAAACTAATGATTTTTCTGATTTTATAGACAGCTGTTGGGTAAGAACTTGACCAACATGAGCTTGAAAGAGCTTGATGTCCTGGAGCAGCAGCTTAGGGAAGGGTTGTTATCTGTGAAGGAGAAGAAGGTTGTATGACATATTTCTCTAAATTCATTAGATCTATTAGGTTAATTACATACTTATTTATAGAAAAAATCTGTTAACTCGAGAGGCTTTAATACAAATTCTACCGTTTCAGGAACAAGTGCTCATGGAACAGATAGAGCAATCGAGAGTACAGGTATGCTGGATCCCATTCTGCATGTATGTTTTTTTTTTTAAAAACAATGTTTTTGAACAATAAAGATGGATGATATGCCTATGGTTATATATAATTATAGGTTCATTTCCATGCAATTTTCCTGTTGTGCATCTGTCAGTGAAGTGGATTAAAAGTTTTTTTTAAAAGAAAGTTATGATAAACCCTTCCATTTTAATTTGTTAATTTGAATTTCTATTTCCAGGAGCAGCGGGCGTTGCTTGAGAATGAAACTTTACGCAGACAGGCAAGTTGTATTTTTGTTGACGAAACTGAAAACCATTCATTATGGTTTGGGTTGCATGTAACCTATTTTTACTTGTGCCTACCGATGCAGGTCGAGGAGCTAAGAGGTTTCTTTCCATCTGCTGATCGCCTGGTCCAATCCTATCTCGAATACTATCCCATCGAAAGGAAAAATTCTCTCGTGACCCCTAGTATTCCCAGTCAAGATGGCACCTGTGCTTGCACTGTTGAAAAGGGAGATTCAGACACAACCTTGCATTTAGGGTGAGTAATCTGCTCTCGAGATTAACTCTAACAATGATGTCAATACTTCATTCGAATCTACTGTTGCCTATGAAATCTATTTCCCTTGCTGACCAAAACAAAGTCATTCCCCTTATCATGGCCAGTGTCTGTTCTCATAGACTAACTCTCGTTCTCTCTGCGATATCAGGCTGCCAAGTGATTATCCCAAAAGAAAGAAACCCGAAAGAGAAAGTCATTCCGATGACTCAGAGAGCCGATTGGGGCCAGTATGATTCTTTCCTTAACGGCATCCTCTCGGCCCTAACAGAGATGACAAAACTTAGATCTGGGTATGGTACAATTGTGTCTGGTTGGTAGTTTTTTTAAGAACCCTTTGTTCAAATCAAAGTGGTCGGTCCAACATAGTGAAGTAATAGATGTTTCATATCAGTACATTGGATATACTTTTAGTACTAACAGTTATTGGGGAAAGAGTTCCTTTTGTATTAAAATGGACCTAGTTTTCTTCCATTGTTGCATTTCACATTTCCAGAGTTCTCAATCTCGCATGGAAGTAAACGTTGCAAGTAAAACTGTTTCATTTCCATTAATAATTTTGAAGATACAATATAAAAAACAGACAACAAATGTATGTATGTAATGTGTGTTTTCTCTATTTATACAAGAAACTGTGAATTCTATGTCGTTATCATTGCTTGTGTTGTCCAACACTGTGAAGCAGTTCATGTCTGGTTGCCAATACTTTTGAAAACAAGATATTCGCTTGCTTTTCCAGGATTTCCATCTCCTTCTCGAAAACACTCAATTTTCCCTCTACGTCCATGGCAGCATCACTGGTTTCCCTGGAGACAATTGCTGATACTAGTGAACCTACTGCATTGTTAAGCTCCTTAACCTCTTTCAAGGTCTCACCTTTCTCCACTATAACATCAAAAACACATGAATCCATTACGTCAACCAACAAAGCACCATTGAACCTGGAAATCACTTGTTTCATCTCCATGTATAGTTTGGTCTCTCCCGACAAGGAAGCCAGAACAACCCCAAACACCCAAAAACCAACACTCTTCATCTCCATCATTGCTTCATTGATTACCCTTTCCTTGCAAGAACGAAACTTCCCCTCGCAATCTTCTTTCTGTAACAATTCCCTGATGTCCTTCCTTGAACTTTGTGGCTGGATTGGTTTGAGATAGTTTAGAGCCATGGAAGGCGAATTCTCAACGAGGGTGAGGCCATAAGCGAATGAAAGCCAAGCTTGCGACAGGTGAGAAAGAGAGGAGCTGACGGAATTGAGAAGCTCCAGCAGATGCAAGCCGAACTTGAGATACTGGTCGAGAGAAGCAGCTTCCCAACTGGTCATGGGGTAGTCTATGTCCTGGACTAGCTTTAGAAACGCCTTGTTGATTAGAGGAAGCAGCTCGAAACATCGTTGGATCCATGAGAAGGACAAGGTTACTGATCTGTGTTCCGGATTCAACGACAACAACTGGTTCATATAATTCGAAACATCGGACCTGAAAACCTGTAAAGAAGCAGATAGAACATCAACCTCTCCTCGGTGGTGGTGGTTTTCCAGCTTGGAGTAGAATTTGCTAACCTTTTGTAACAAGAGTACCATAGACAATAAGAGAGAAGCTTTAGGGGTTTCGTTTGTTTACGGGTAAGATGCGTTGAAATCTGGGGTTTTCTTATATAGGGGAGAAGGAAAGTCAAGAGGAAGGTGTTGTTCGAGGCCATGAACAACAGGAACACAACAAGTTCCTAAACAATTGGGCACTTTAAACTTAAAAAACATGCGACATATTAGCTGTGGTCAACTGTTCCTTTTAGTGCATTCTGAACACGGTTTTATCAGCACAATTTGGTGTCTGAGAGTAATTTGCAAGCAAAGACTGATACTCTGGGAGGAACAACATAAAATAAACCAAACCGTTTAGATGTCATGCAAGTAAGGTTGTAAACTTCGATGATTAAATTGATCAAATAATCATTTAGGATTTAATAAATTTGATTTTTTAAATTGATTTAATTTAGACAATGGATGAGTTCAGATAGGATGATAATTTTTTTAACTGTTATTGACGAAAAAAATCTTGTTTGAGTAAAGAGAATAAAACATTAAACATGTGTTTACCCCAAAGTAATTCATACATCTAACTAAAATAATATATAGTTTGGACACTTATTTTACAATTAAATCATATAAAAATATTCAATTATTTTTTAATAATCTTAAAGTAATTATCCTACGAAACTTTCTACTCGGCAATCCACTCGGTATTGGTATCGCCATTTGCCACAACCTGTACAAACACCTGACGACCACACAGTTAGAATTGATTTCCGAGTCAAAACTCTTACACGTCTTGGGGGAAAGCAGTAGAAAAAAGTAAACTGCTATTTCAGGTGTGAGTGTTTGTTCGAGTCAAATTAAATTAAATAATTTACTTAGAGTATACACAATGATATTATACAAAATAAAACACTACAGGGCAAAATAACACAACACCAAAATAGTAAGGTCCCAGCTACATACACAACAAACTATTATCCTACACTCTATTCTCCCTATTTACGCATACCACAGCTTCATCCCCTTGAACGTTTGAAACTCAAACGATCCTATCTTCCCATAACTCAGTCAGTTTCCAAAATCCAATACACCAGGCCATCACCAAGGTCTACACCAATATCATCGTCGCTAGCTAGCACCCTCTCATCCATCAACCCCAGCGTAGAACTAGAATCCTTTGAATCTCTAAAACCTGTAGGATTTCCATAGGCTTGCTGCAGGCTGCAGCGCTGCGTGCCCATTGCCCTGCCTACTTTGGAGATTCGACATGTTAGTGAGCCGGATGGGATGGGATGCGTCATTTGTTGGTGTGTGATCGACAGCATGCCACTGGAGTCCGGGTCATAGAAGTGTGTAGGCTTAGGGACAGCTTTGTAATGTACATCGCAGGGGTTGTTTATGACCTTTGTTTGCCGAGGGTTAACTCATTTGTTATAATTCTAAATTTAGGGGTGTTCAAAAATATCCTATCCGGTTGATCCGATCTGATTATTCATTGATCCGAACCGAAAATATTGATATCCGATCCGATTTTAAGTTTTCCAGATTGGATACGGATCACTATATCATCGATCCAAAAATCCGAATATCCGAAAAAGTCGGATCGGATCCGATATCCGATAATGAACACCCCTAATTCTAACGGCTACTACATCTACTTTTTTTCCCAGTTTAAAATAAAAGAAATTATTTAACGAGAAATATGATTGTAGTCTTTTTTTCTTTCTTTAATTTTAAAAAATTAATAACTGAATTATTATTTTATTAATATTTTAACATTATAAATAAAATAAAATAAATTAAAATTATTATTCTCATAATAAATTTATGTAATATTTGATTTAAATTAAATATTCGTATCAGCGGTTATAAAAAAATTAAGAAAGTGGAATATTTTGAACCACATTTACCTGGAAAAAGGAATTTGACCAAATATTCAAATTATGAAAAATGAAGGTTAGATTTATAATTATACGAAAGCCCTATTACTGCAATGGATAGACTTTGAGGATTGGGTTGCTCCCTGTACATATTTGGCTTCTACAGCCGTCGTTTAGGGCGGCAAGCAATAGTCCCCTACCGTCGGCTAGTGTCATAAAATTTGGCCAATAATACGACATTTAAAGACGGTTATTTTACTCAAATCTGACGGATTTCGATTTACCTGATCATATAAAATTAATATTTTTTTATAAAAAAATCAGGGTTCAAGTTTGATTTTTTGAGAATGAGATTGGGTCAAATTTAAATTTCTGTTTAAAATAAGAAAAATATCCAACTTAAAATAACAATTTGGTATATATTTTTCAATATTAGGGTTTAGGATTAACATTTAAAAAATTATATATAATAATTTAGAATTTAAGATGTAAAAATTAAAGTTAAAGTTTATAATTTAATTTTTTATATATTTTTATTGTGGGATATAAAAAACGGATATGATTAAGAGAGATAAAATATTTATTCATAGTAACATGATAAAAATTATTTATTCTTAATTATACCTCCTTTAATAATCCGTTTTAAAATAATAAATTTAAATTTTAAAATCAGGGTTAAATTAGATTTAAAATCCCATACATAAAATGTTTCATTATTAATTATTAATATCAAATATCAATGCATGATTAATAACTTCATTGATCTAGATAAGCCGTTCATCCATATCATCATCATTATTATTATTATTATTATTATTATTATTATTATTATTATTATTATTATTATTATTATTATTATTATTATCTTCTTGAAACTCTGGAACAAACTTCTCTTGTTCCAGTTCCATATCATGTTTTTACCTTTGCACATCAAACCAACCAAAACCCTCATATTATACTATAGTAACTATATAAACATGTTCTTTCAACATGCATGGTCTGGTCGGCTTTGATATAAAACAAACTCACTTTAGGATCTATAAAAAAACTATCCTTTTTCTTCCTTCTCTTTCTCTCTGTCCCACAGAAATACCAATGGGGAGATACCCTTTCTTCCTTCTTACTTTCTTCTTCATTGTTTCATCCATGGCGGCTCCAATTCATTCCCAGAACCAAGCACTTGCTCTAAACCGTCTCTACCAGAACAAGGTCAAGGGAAGTTCTGCAATTGACAAGAGTCATTTCAAGCCAATTCATCACATAACCAGGGCCAGTGTACATCCACAGCAAGGGATGAAACAAAAGGACAGAATTCGAACGTTGCCCGGACAGCCTCGTGTCTCGTTCGATCAGTACGGTGGCTACGTAACCGTCGACGAATCGGCGGGTCGTGCACTTTATTATTATTTCGTTGAGGCTCAGCATTATTCCAAGGAGTCTCTGCCTCTTCTTCTCTGGGTTAATGGAGGTGAGTTTGAATGATTGATTGCTCTGTTTTCATTGATATGCATTCTGGAATCTGGGTTTTTTCTTTGTTGTGATATGATGAAGATGATCCTTCAAGTCACAGGATTCTTATCTGGAAAATTTTAAGATCTCCATTATTGCCGAAGTGGTTGCTAGGATACTTCTGTCCCACTCTCTTTCCTATAATGAGCCCACACCTTGTGACGTGCAGACAGTTTTTAATTCTGTGAAATGCAATAAATTCTACGGTTCCTGCTATAACACAAAAAGTTGCATGATGTATGTTTAAAAAAAATATCGGTCGAGTTTAATTCGATTGGTATGTTATTAGTATTATATATATTATCATATTGACATGAAATTAAATATGTTTAATTGTTCAATATCTTCAAATTATTTGAATTTAAGAACATAGAACATAATTTAGTCATGCTTGTATTTATCTTTTTGACCTATTAGGTACCACATCTTATGGGGATGGCATGCTTGAAATCCCATAATTCACTCATCGGGAGGATTTCTTGGCATGTTCCTCTACCAATTTAATATATATATATATATATATATATATTAAAAATGCAATTGTTTAAGAAGCTTATTGTCTGTCATATTATTATTGCAACTGTATTATTTATTACAATCATTGTGTTTTTGAGAATCTCAAATTGTCCAAAGTTGATTATAAAATAGTATTTATTCATATATAATTTTAATTTTTTTAATAATATGTATATATGTTATAGACAATACGATTTAAACTCGTGTATATATTTTTCAATAGACACTTGTTGGGTTTTCTAGTTGGTTGAATGAGTGATGTCAATTTTGTTATGATTAAATTGTTAGGTTTTACTGTTCTAACTTGTCTGCTGTTCATGTTTGCTATTAGAATGTTCAGAAAAAAGAATAAAAACTGTCCACTTTGGCTTTTTCCCCAAATGTAACTAGTGTTTGATGAAATGCCACAGTGAAAACAGTGATTTGATGGTACTATTTTGATTACAGGGCCTGGCTGTTCATCTCTAGCCTATGGAGCAATGGAAGAGCTTGGACCCTTCAGGGTTCATAGCAATGGAAAAACACTTTACAAAAATAGATACTCCTGGATCTATGGTAACATTATATAGTATTACCTTCTAATGTTTTTTTTGAGTATATTCACTGGATCTGGTGGCCGGTCAATTTGGATCAGATACTGTAGAGGGCAACATTTGAATCAGTTGGATGTTTTTTGTTTGAATTGCAGCTGCAAATGTTTTGTTTGTGGAGTCACCAGCTGGGGTAGGATTTTCATACTCCAACACAACATCAGATTATGACAAGAGTGGTGATGGTAAAACAGCTGTTGACAATTATGTCTTCCTGTTAAACTGGTTGGAGAGATTTCCTGAATACAAGAACAGGGAGTTTTACATCGCTGGAGAAAGCTATGCGGGGCATTATGTCCCTCAACTTGCTCACACCATTCTGCAACACAACAAAAAAGCTAACCAAACCCTCATTAATCTCAAAGGAATCCTAGTATTTCCCTCTGTCTGTCTTTTTAATCAATGATTCCGTTTTAGGACATTATGGTGCAGTTGTCATTGTTTAATCTTATTTTTTTTACAAAAAATGTTGCAGATTGGGAATGCTGTGATCAATGATGAAACTGATACCAAAGGAATGTATGATTACTTGGGGAGCCATGCTCTCATTTCAGATGAAACTGCAGATGGGATTAACAAATACCGAGTGCGAAGCGATCACTGAGGAGATAGCTAGGGATATTTACTACCTTGATATTTACAATATCTATGCTCCTTTATGCCACAATTCCAGTCTCACAGTCATTCCCAAGAAGCCTTCTGTAAGTCAACCTAAACAACGGTTAAACATCGAACATCAAACAATGACGAGTCTGATAATCTGATTCTTTGATGTTCCATTAACAACGGTGTAGGTGGCGAATTTCGATCCGTGCAGCGATGATTACGTGTATGCTTATCTAAACAGGGCTGATGTTCAAGAGGCCATGCATGCCAATGTAACAAAACTCGACCATGATTGGGAACCCTGCAGCGACATCATCAGAAGATGGGGAGATAGCCCTTCCACAATCATTCCCCTTTTACAAGAAATAATGGCTGATGGACTCAGAGTGTGGATTTTCAGGTCTTGATTGCCATACCATTTTTCTATACATATCATCGTCGTGTTGTTAAGATATGTGATGGTATGTATTTTATTCGAGGTAATGCAGCGGCGATACTGATGGGAGAGTACCCGTTACTTCAACGAAGTACTCCATTAAGAAGATGAAGCTTCCTGTTAAAACTAAGTGGCACCCATGGTACCTTGATGGGGAGGTAAAACTTTCGACAGTTTCAGTTTAAGTCGTTTCAAATCATTTCAGATATGGACCGAACAATATTTGCATGGCAGGTCGGAGGTTATACGGAGGTGTACAAGAGAGATTTAACGTTTGCTACCGTAAGAGGGGCGGGGCACCAAGTGCCAAGCTTCCAACCGAAGAGGGCACTTTCATTGATCAAGCACTTCCTTGCCGGCGCACCTCTCCCGGATACCTCCCGCTATGACTGATTTCTTTCATTGTTTCAATCAATCAACTTCGATACGTCTCAATTTCAGGACTTTAGTGTATCATATCATATCCCCATATTCTTCTCTGATTAGAATTATTAGGCAAGGGAAATACATATAGAAATAGTGAATATCTTCTATGAATCTCACATTACCTGTGTACTAGAATTGATCTTGGGTTACCTTTGTTGACAAAACTATTTGGTCTGAGAGACCTAAACAGACAATATTCGAAACAGGTTTCATTAATCATGTCTCCATAGTTAATAAGCTTCATGATCAGCATAACTGAACCAAGAGAAGGATTTCTCTCAGACATTTCTAAAGAGAAGGATTTCATTCCCATGTTCTCGGAAGGGCCACAAACATATGGTAGTCCAATAATTCAGCAAAAACAGCAGGAAAAGGCTGAAAATTTAATAATACCAGAGTGTCCCAATCAAGTTTAACAAGGACTGGTCATAATTTTTAACCCAAAAACTTGCAAAAGGAAAAAGAAATAAGAGATGACACAAATCTTTATACTCATTAAGTTGGGTTCTTTCATCAAACCAAGCCAACTATTATTTATTCCCCAACAGCCTGTAATCACTTTAAAATGGGACTACCATCTTCATAAGGACAGCATCAGCAGGTTATGTAAAATTCAATCTTATTATAATAAATAAAATAAAAAATGACAAGTTGACAAATGGTACACAATAATAAGTCAAATTGATCCAGCTTAGTTAAAGGTCTCATTGACCTGCACAAATACAAGACACCTAGGCTTTGAGTCACATATCAATGCTCCAAAACATAATCCTCATTTATACACAAACTTTAGCTCATGTCTATAGTCCTACAGGGAGAATCTTCAATTTTAAGCTCTAACCAGACAATACAGTGATGCAGCCAAGATACACCAGGCAAAAGTTTTCATAGTCACAACTAGAGCCCTTGCAAGTGGCAAACGAGAAGATAGCCCCTTCTCTGCAATGGATCCAAAAAAACGTGAATGCATCAGAAGTATAACTTTCTACTGACTCACTATCAACGGCTTAAATAATGAGCAAGATCACACAACCTATTGTCAATGACAGATGATTCAGTATTTAGGAACATGAAATTAAATACACTGCAAGTAATCTCCAAGTAGAAAGATAATACTTAACAATTTAATAAGCATGTTGAGTTCATAGAGAATATCTCAATTCCAATAGATAATTTTAGAAAATCCATGGAAATGTTCAGGTTTTCACTGTGAATATATCTGCATAATAAATTGAAAGTAAATACATAGATAATTTTAGAAAATCCATGAAAATAATCAGATTCCCATTTTTGTTATCAGTTTGTGCAAGTTGAATTAAAATCAAATTATTTATATTACCTTAGTTGACTGATTGATGGCTGGAACCTTTTTCAATGTAACATGTTTCTTCTCCATTTCCCTCTACAAAGCAAGCGAGAAAGTACATTGTTATTGTTAAAATGATTTTCTGGTACTAAGCAGACGGAAATTGATGGCGTCTGAAGAAATTACCAAAGAAATAAAGGGGATGACATCCCTATGCAGTTCTCACTTCTCCCAAGAAAAAAACACAAGCTGGTCTGCCAAAGGCCACTAAATATCTGTAGCTTCTATCTCTACACAGGGGATGTTGGATATCAATGGCCAATATCCCCCCTTATTTCTTGAACATAGGTTTTCCAGAAGCGGACAGTTCCTGATACGAAGTTTTCCAAGTGTTGCAGGCCATCCTTCCCTTGGCAAGCGTTGAAGCTTAGGACATTCAGAAACCTCTAGCTCTTGAAGTGAGGGTAGATTTTGAAGCCCCTTGGTCAGGGATTCTAGATTCTGGAGTTTTGCTATATATATTGAAACTAAAGTTGTGGGAAGCAGACACTTCTCATCAGGAAAGGAGACCATCTCTGGTCCACCAGCAATGCTGAAGTCTTGAAGAGAGATTAATGTGTGTAGGTTCCATTTTGAGATTGGTCCCTTGAGTTCTTTACAATACCAGATCTCAAGTGACAATAGATTAGGAGGCAAACCCCCTCTAGGAAAAGAAACAAGACTAGGGCAATCACAAATTGTTAAATATTGAAGGGAAGTGAGATTTTGCATCTGATCAGGTAGAGACCTGAGCTCGACACAGTTGCAGATATTTAAAGTTCTCAGGTTGGGAAGGGGTAAACCTATTTCTTGGAAGCATTCCAGATTTTGACAATTGTTTATATTTAATTCTACCAGTGACATGAGCTTGTGTAGTGACTCCGGAGTGCTTATTAGAGTTGAAAACTTCCAAATATCAATGTATTCAAGTGATGAATTGTTAGGAAGCATCCTATCTGAAAGGGGCTCCAGCTTCAAGCAATCCCAAATCTTAAGCGCTTTAAGGGTAGATGGTAATTTACCTTCTGGAAAGCTACCAAGAGAAGGGCAACCAATGATCTCCAATTTCTCAAGATAAGATGTATAATTGTTGTTGTCAGCCTGCGTCAATCCCTCAGGTAGAAAAGATAGGTTGATGCAACCTTGGATTTTTAACCTTTTCAATTTAGGAGGTAAACTCTCACTTGGAAAGTGTTTGAGCGAAGGACATTCTTCGATTTCGAAGTCTTCAAGAAGACATTCACTCCTTACCCAAATGGGCAGATTCTTAAGCACTAGACATTCTCTGAGCTTCAGATGCCGAAGTCTGGACAAGAAACTTGTCTCTGAAAAGGATACAAGTTTTGGGCATGATTCGATATGCAATCGTTCAAGAGACCAGGAGAAATGCATCCTATTATGTACTTGTTTTTTTTCATTTCCAGCTAGTGATAAAGGGGGAGAACTTCCATTAATCTTTACAGGCTCAATAAAACCATCCTCACATTCAGTAACCTGTTGCAGCAAAGATGTCAATCCAGTGCCGTTGGAAATGAAAGGATGCTGCAGTCTTCCTGAAAACTGTTCAAACCCATCTGGAAGACATGTAAGGTCAGGCAGACTCCTGACTCTCAGTGTAGTTAGAGAGGTAAGGTCAACCAGTCTCACTGGAACCATTTTATTGCAATCTTCAATATTTAGTTCATGAAGAGACGATAAGCTCATAGTCATGACTGAATCAGCCACGTTCGGGCATCCTTTGACCGTAAGCTTCAGTAGAGAAGGCAGGTATCTGGGTAACTGAAGCAACTTTGGACTATTATGAATCATAACCTCACGTAGACTAGGGAACTCTCCATCTCCATTATTATCTTCATTAGGATAATACCAATCTTTCCATTCCATCATATTCTGAAACTGTAGAATTTCCAAAACAGGAAAAGGCTTAAAAGTAGGTACGCTACCCCCGTAAAACTCAAAATCCAATCTTTTTACTCCATTCAAGCCTTCAATTGACAAAATCTTCAGAGCTGGTAGTGTCCCTAGTGCCGGAAGGGACTTAATGTTTCTACAGTTACAGAGGTCTATATCCACAATATTAGCCAATGAAGGACCACCGAACCAGGAAGGAAATTTTGTACCACCATAAAACGTAATTCTAATTTTTTTGAGATTTTCATGAGGTTGTAGCATGCTGAAAACAGGCAATGCATTTTCACCATTTCCAACATCACTCCATTGTAACTCTAAGCAGTCAAGCCCCCGCTTATCTTTCAGAATGAACTCCCTAGCATCTCGAGTATCAACCACATTTTCCAGTCCACGAATAGAAAGCTCCTTTTGCAAATGCAACAAGCCCTTCAATTCTCCAATGTTAGGCCTCCCATCCTTCTGCAAAACGAATTTGGACAATATCTGTAGATCTTTCAGATTACCTATATGCATAGGCATCTCTGTCAAATTATCAGTATCAGTAAGATCAAGAACATGAAGATTAATAAGGTTCTCAATAGCTTGAGGGAGCTTAATAAGGTTCTTGCACCCATGCAATATCAATGTCTGCAAGTTGAAAAGAGAACCCACAGAATCAGGCAACGATTTGATTCTGGTGTGAGATAAATTAAAGTACCTTAGATGAATCAAACCACCAATTTGATGTGGTAGCTCATCAATGCAATAACCACTTAGACACACAACTCTTAGACGAACTAACTTCGGCAGCAACTCCTGTAAGACTTTGTTACTTAAATAGGAATTTGCTGCCCAAGGCAATGGTTGAATTGGTAATGCTAAGAAGGTTCTTAAACTTTTCATCTGAAACAAAATTTCAAATCTTTTTGTAATGTCATACTGGTGACGAAGGAATGAAAAATGGCGAAACTTATCGACTCTTGCATATAATTCATCTCCATCAAAATTGAAGCATGTTTCTCTGGAGACAAATTGAGCTAGGTCATTTATGAGATCATGCATCACATAACGAGCCTTGTTACTAGTTGACTGTTGGAAAAAAGATCTTGCCCACAAATCGTGAAAATATTCGTTTCCTATATCCTTCATTTGCTTCTTTCCTTTTGCCTGTTGCAAGAAACCCTCTGCCATCCACAACAAAACCAACTCATCCTTCTCGAATTCATAATCCTTAGGAAATAAAGCACAATATGAAAAACAGCGCTTCAGATGGAAAGGAAGGTGATGGTAGCTCAATCTTAGAGCTGGAAGGATGCCGCTTCTTTCTTCAGGCAAGTCCCACATCTTGCTCTTTAGTACATCTTCCCATTCTTGACAGTTCCCTTTAGTACGCAGGAGTCCTCCAAGGGTCTTAGCTGCCAACGGCAACCCTTTGCACTTCTTCACTATTTCCTCACCAACTACTTTTAGGTTCGGGTGTCCTTCAAAATCTGAAGTCCCAAGGGCATGCCGGGCAAACAATGAGAGACAATCATCGTTTGTCAATTCTTTCAAATGATAAATCCCGCAAGTAGTCATGATCGATGCAACACCTTCATTTCGAGTTGTCACAAGTATTCTGCTTCCAGCTTCCCCTGCGATAAGGGGCCTATGGAAGATTTCCCATTTCTCATAGTTCTCATTCCAAACATCATCTAAGACAACTAAAATCCTCTTCCCAAACAACTCCTCCTTTAATCTAACTTGGAGTAAGTTCAGATCATTTAAATCGCAACTCTCCAAAGTAACAGCCTGAAGCACTGTGGCAGACACCTTAGCAACATCAAATTCTTCAGACACACAAACCCAGACTTTCAAATCAAAGAAGCTTTCAACTTTGGCATCATTGTACACTAACTGAGCTAGAGTGGTTTTACCCACGCCTCCCATACCCACAATGGAAACCACAGCAATATCATCAACACCATCATCACAAACGTTCATCAACAAATCAAGAACAGCCTCCTTATCGCTTTCCCTACCATAAACACGAGACTCATCCACAAGAGAACTGGTTCTTAGCCTCTCTCTAACCCTTTCAACACTCCCTCTATCATTCTCTATTAAACTCAATTGATTCTTCATTGCAACAGCCTCCTCCAGTTTAACAGTAAGACCCTTTAACCTGGATTCCGTTTTGGTGCTAAACTGAACATTTTTTGAAGTATTACAACTTAGACAACAAGTCGAAATATATCTCATTACCTTGCTGGTGGGCGAAGAGGGGTTCTGTTCTTCCATCATTTGGCAGCGCAGAGATTCAAAAGCGAGCTCGTCTATGATATCTTCAGCATCATAAGCTATGTCTCTTAACTCGCTGAGCCACAGCTTCACCGAGGGGCTCGTTGTTTGCTTTTCTTCTGCATCTTCGAGCGAAGCCTTGATATGGTGCAGCAGCTTTGTCCATTTCTTGAGCTCCGATGAAATTTCATCTTTGTGAGCAAATTTCAACAAGTGGGTGGAGGAGATGAATTCCACCAGCGAAGTAAACAAAGCAGAGACGACGGCGTCACCCAGAGAAGCCACCACAATTTCCATTAATAGTAAAGTGGGAGGACAGTAATTAAACTCTAAAAACTCGAACTTGACACTGAAAGAAATCCCGTCTTCGAACTTGCAGTATGTGGGAAGAATGAAGATTCACAGATTTGGAATTTAAAATTTAAAAGTTTTAATATCAGATATAATAAAAAAATAGTTTAGGGTGAATTCAGTATATGTCATTTAACTATTATCTAAATTTAAAATTAGTCCTCAAATTTCAAGATATTTTAATTAAATTATTAAAAAAATAAGTTATATTATTTATGTTCTTCCGTCGTCCTAACAGTAAAATTGAGTGTTGAAAGTTAGCTCAAATTTAAGATAATACTATTTGAATTAAAATTTTAAATATTTATTACATATGAATAATTTGGATTTGATGTATTAAAATATTAATCATAATATATTTTAATGACAATTTATTTTTTAATGTATTGGATGATTTGGTATTTGATATCTAAACTAGTGGTTAAAATAATAAAATGACGAAATTAATATAATTTTAATTAATTTAAGGATACTTAGTGCTATTAATCCTGTTGTCTAATCCACGTTCGGACACAAAACAACGGTCTCTTTAGTTTCGTAAGAAGTTGAAGTTTGGGACTAGAAGTCGAAAAAGTCTACGTGGAGCGTCCATAGGTAAGAAATTGAAATTAATAAACAATAAAAAAACAATAATCTAATTTAATTTAATCTAATAATTTATTAATTTGTTACGTAATATTATAGAATTATAGAGTTGATAATCGAAAAAAGATTTTTCTTAGTTAATCACAAATAATATCAGTTTTAATATTGATAGCCGAATTTTAATTTGTTTAGTTTCCTTTTATTTTTGTATTTTTATATTTGTATTATATTTTATTTTTTAATAAATTTAGCTGATATATTATTAAAAAGTAATTTCGTAAAAGGAAAAATAAAAAACTAATACCTCCATATGTGGTAAGAATAGTTATAGAACTGATAATTCAATCCTTTGAATTTCTAGGTTAAATTTCATAAATGATCACAAATTATCTTAAAATAATTATTTAGGAAATTAATTTTTAAAAATTATTAATAAATATTAAATTTTATATTTTATTATAAAATAAACATTAGACCATTAGATGTTATTCACACCCTAATGATAAATTAACTGAACAGTTAAAGTATATATTAATTGTTATAAAATAATAAATTTATTATTTGGTTATTACAAAATATCATTAAACTCTTTTTATATAAAAATTTTAAAAAAAAATAAAATGTTATTTTAAGAATTATAACAAGCTCAACCAATTGAATCTTTTTTTTTTCAACTTTTGGTCCTCTCATATTAAAGAATTATGAAATCGGTATTCATACAAATTTTGGTCCTCTCATTCATTACACTATAATTTGAAATCCTGATACAGAAAACATAATATTTTATATCATTAAACTAATTGATTATTAAAATTTGTTATTTTATATACTATATCAGCCATTATCGAAAGTTGAAGATATATACTACTTACAGATGAGTAAAAATCCTTTATCTCTTTATTATGCCTTCATCCATGCTTATTGTTAAATTTTTTAAAATTTTGAATTTTAAACCTTAACCCTTATATTTTATATCATAAACCCTAAACTCTATATCATAAAAAATACATCATAGCCCTAATTCCCTAAACCCTAACCCCTAACCTAGAACCCTAAACCCTCTAATTTATAGCGGAGACACGAATGGAGGCATGAGAAAGAGATAGAAGATTTGCATTCACCCCTATCTAGTTATATCGGTATTATAGAAATTGATCATTTATTTTGATTTTATTCGAATTGTTACGACCAAATTACCATATTTTATTAACTCTCGAGTAACAAAATTAAATAACTGGGAAATTTAAGGGGGAAATGATGTTTATGATTATATTTAAGGAATAGGTGAGTTTAATGTATTTTTAAGAAAATAGATCAAAATGAATAATGTTTCTTGGATTTCGTCACCTACAAATGACAAGATTCATGTTAGCCATTGGATTGAACTGAAATCAAAGATGTACATAAACCTCGCCATCTGCGGGTGACGAAATCCAAAAAAACACTATTTCTTTTAACCTATTCTTCTAAATATTTTCCAAATACACTTATTTTCCCTATTATTTCACCAATTCCATTATTCACTGTCCCTAGTATGAACAGAATATATTCCCTTCCATTTTCAACTTTTAGACTAAACCCTAGCGTGAAAAGAAAGTAAAAGCTATCTTCTACTTCTTTAATCATTCTCTGGAATAACTTTAGATTTCTTCAAACTCAAGTTTTAAGTTTTAAGCAACCATACAACCAAATATGGGCAGGTCTATGTTGTGAAGACTGAAGTGCGAACATTTGAAATTCATTCCGTTAATTATTTATTTTACTGATTGTTTGTATTTAAAATATGAATTTTGTTATAATAATTATCTATTTTATTGATTGTGTATAATGGTAAAATTTAGAGTAAAAGTTTGAGGGAACAATTTATTTATTTTTTTTAAAAAATTAAAGTTTAAACAAAAAAATTCAAAAAAATAATGTTTTAATTAAAAAATTTAATAATTTAGAGAGATTTTAACATTTTTTTTAAATATGAGAGGGAATTTATTTAAGATATTCAAAATTTAGAAGCTTATATAAATATTTAAAATTTTGGAGGAGATTAAATTATTTTTTTCAAATATTAGGGTTAAAATTCAAAATTTTTAAATTTTTAAGAGATAATGATAATCTTTAATCTTTTGAGGATTCGCCCCTAATTATACACACTCTAAGTTTTCTAGATCTACATATAATATATATGTCGCTGACGATCTTGTCGGCAGTGCACGTTACCTCTTCCTTCCCTTTCTGGCGAAAAATTATTAGGTGAACCTGCTCACCACGTTAGTTATGGTCTCAAGTAATCTGGACCGTTAATTTTAATTTTTTTCAAGTGAATCATCATCTCTTTCCTACATGTACTTAGTAGGTGGTTAGTTATTTAGTAGTTATTAAGTGTTTATTTAAAGATCAACAGTCCAGATTACTTAGACTCATGAATAACGCGATAAACAAGATTCACCTAATAATCTCTCCTTTCTGACAGCTTACTTTTATCTATTGATGTACGTGTTTCTCTGTTGGATCGGCCGCAGTTGGCGCACTTACCAGGAAAATAGGGTTGGCAGTTGGTGAAATAGTTTTGGTCGAGGGCTAAATCAAATATTTAAGATAATAATTTTTGGGTTCGAGCAACAGTATTATAATATAATGATTTAGCAGTTAATATTTAATGATTAAAAATATATTTTAGAATAGATATTATTATAATTACGATAGTTAATTCAAAAAATTATGTCATAGAGATAATTTTAACCTTTAACGTTTATGATTTTTATCATTTTGGCCTTTACCTTTTTTTTTAAGGATAAATTTAGCCTTTAACCTATATCTTTTTGACAAATATCTTATTTTTAACTAGCATAATGATTAGATAATTAAAAAATTAACGATAATGATATGTCATATATATGTAAACTGATATTTAAGATTTGAGAATGCTTAATAGCCTTTTATTTTAGATTTAATTAATTTTTAATATTTTATTTAAAATTTAATTGTTTTATATTTTATATATTTTATGTTAGAATAAAATTATATTTTACATGTATATATTTGTCATTATCGTAAAAAAATTAACGATAATGACATGTTATATATGTAGAATGAGGCTAGATGTCATGTTATTTAAAATATATTATCACATATATATGACATGTCAATATCGTTAAATTTTTAACGACCAAATCATTATGTTAGTTAAAAAATAAGTTATTTGTCAAAAAAACATAGGTTAAGGGTTAAATTTATCTAAAAAAATTAAGAACCAAAATAATAAAAATTATAAATGTTAAGGGTTAAAATTATCTTTATGTCAAAAATTATATATATAATATATACATACACGTAAGAAATATGTCAATATTTTCATTTATTAATTAGTCAATCGATAAAGATACCGATATTATCAAAGATTATTAATTATCTCACTATTTAATAAAAAATAATAAGACAATTGTGAAACTATTTTAATAGTTTACTGATTTAATTGATAAAATTTATAGTTTAGTGGTCAAAATAGAATAAAACTAATAATTTAGGATCTTCGGTGTATTTTTAACCTCGTATAATTGTTTTTAAAATTTTCTAAATTATAATTTTAAAGAATATTTAAATATGCATTGCATGTTGATTGAAAGAATGAGGATATTTTAGCGTTTAATATTTTTTTAATTTATAATTGACGAAGGACTTATATAGCATAGATGATATATAAAAGGGACTAGTTCACAAAAATATTAAAGGTTTTGAAAAATAATAGTTTAAACAATGGTACCCTAAAATATATATAATTCAGTTTTGGTCCCTTAAATTTATAACATTTTAAATTGTTTCTCTAACAAATAAGATTAAATTTCGTAGTTGTTGGATAATATAAATATTATATCAAATTTTATGTTAAAAAATATTAAAAATACAATTGAAATAAATTCCAAATATTTTACAATTTCATAGTAGTCATTTTGATTCCAACTGAACCAATGAAAAGCAAAATACATGAACATGAACAATTGATTTCAGAATATCAGATGGACCGTTGAAAGTTCAATCAATTTCAAGGCAAGGGATGTCGCAGATGATGGACCAGTACTCTCCTTTCCCTTTTCTGCACTTGTCTTTCAAGATAGGGCAGCCGGAGATGCATAGCCGTCCCAGTAAGACCGGCAGTCCTGTCTTCGGTAGAAACCGGAGCTTACGGCAACCTTTAACCTGCAATTCCTGGAGAGATACAAGGTTCTCGAGTTCACAGGACAGAGATTCCAACTTCTCGAGGTTTTCCAGGCAAAGACTGGTTAAAGTCGAAGGAAGCATTACACCCTCGTGTGTAAACGAAACAATATCTGTCGCAGGACATGTGCCAACAATTTTGATTCTTGTAAGACAATGGAGTTTGTCCAATCCCCACTCTGACATCGGCTGCTTCAGGTTTTCACAGTTGCTGAACTCAAGTGAAGTTATGTTGGGAGGCAAACCGCCCTCTGGAATCAATGTCAGACCCCTACAGTCTGATAAACTCAGTTCTTGAAGGGAGTTGAGGTTCCTCATCGGGTTTGGAAGAGCACTGAGATTCATACAATTTGATATTCTATGAACTTCAAGTTTTTGCAATGGCAACACACCATCCAACATTCCATCGGGAAGATACTTCAGATTTCTGCAGTTTTCGATTCTCAAGCTCTTGAGTGTTGAGGGAAACTTGCCTTTGGGGAAGGACACGAGAGGACATCCTGCGATCTCCAACTCTTCAAGAAGGCAACGTTGGCTGCTGCAGTCATTCATGTCTGGTAATGACTCCAGGGCCTTGCAGTCAAGGATTGTGAGGCACTTCAGTGTACAAGGCAACCCTGTTGCTGGAAAGGACACAAAGTTTTGGCAGCTATCGATTCGGAGATCTGTAAGAGACGAGAGGAAGCATAGTCCTTGCCCTTGCTCTTCTACGACCAAGGATACAAGCTTGGGACATTTCTTTACTACCAAACTCTTCAGTTGTGGCAGGTTTTGCAATTCTGCTCCATTTCGCCACAAACATGTTAGTTCACTGCAATCTTCGATCTCTAGAACTTCGAGTTTCGTTAAGGCCTTTGAGAGCTCCTCGATTATGCAGGTAAGGTCTGATCTTCCCTTAATTTTCAAGTTGGTGATGTTTTGTCCTAGACTTCCAAGAATCACGCTGCTACTGTCCTCCATGGTTAATTCGCCTAAGAATGGGAAGCTTAAAGGTGAATTTGTTAACCGTGGGCAGTTTCGAACATCTAGTTTTACCAGAGAACCAAGGGTTCTTGGTAACATCCCGGTTAATCTTGGACAGTTGTGCAGTATAAGCTCACGAAGACGAGGGAAACCTTCCGTGTTGCCAACAGATGAGATCCATTCCTTCCATTCTGTCATGTTCTCAAACCTCAAGATCTCCAAAGATGGAAAACCTTTCCCGAAAAATTCAGCGTCCAACTTTGTCACTGCACGCATGCCTCTTATGTTTAAGCTTCGGAGTGACGGTAATTGTCCGAGTGCTGGCAATGTTTTGCAATTTATACAGTCAATGAGGTCCAGCTGCTCTATTTTAGCAAGATAAGGATTCCCTACCCAGGATGGGAACTTTGTACCTCCGTAATATGAAATTGACAGATGTTGGAGATCTTTTGAAGGTTGCAGTGCCTCAAGGACCTGTATTTCGCTGTCTCTCTTTTTGCAATCGTTGCTCCATTCCAGGGCTAACTCATTCAGGTCATGCTTTTGCCTTAGGTTGGCAATCCTTGCATCTTGAATATCCACCACGTTATGCAGCCCTATAATGGAAAGCTGACCTTGAAGTGACAAATGCTTTAACTCCCTTAATGTCAGACCTCCAGATTTCCCGATAATGAATTTCGGCAATATCCGGAGATTGGTCAAGTTTCTGAGTCCTGGTGGCAGCTCTTGTAGCTTGGGAGTATCTTTGATGTCAAGACGACTCAATTTATTCAATTTACAGATTTCAACAGGCAAAGCAGTTAGTTCTTTGCACTGGTTTAATAGTAACATCTGTAAGAGGTGAAGAGAACCAATTGACTGGGGCAGCAATCTTATTGCGGTTTTAGACAAATTAAGGGACCGCAAATGCTTCAGTTCGCCGATTGAACTCGGTAACTCTTCGATGACATAGCCACTCAAGGATAACACTCTTAAGCATTTTAATTTTGGCAGCAATTCCTGTGATACCTTGCTACTTAAATAGCAGTATCCTCTCTGGTACGATGTTGGTAGCGCTAGGAAAGACCGCACACACTTCAGATTGTTGAAGATTTCAAACCTCCGCGAGACATCGTACTGGTGGGGAATGAATGACACATGACGAGCCATTTCAGAACAACTCTGGCCATCGGTGATGTGCTGTTCGTGCTCCATATTAAAACAGAAGTCCCCAGCAACAGATTGAGCAAGATCAATGAATAGGTCAGGCATTACAAACAGAGATTTGTTATTTGACTGCTGAAAAAATGACCTTGATAGTAGATCAGAGAAGTACTTGCGACCCAAGTCTTCTGGTTGCTTGCCCCCTCTCGGTTGCACGAAACCCTCCGCTATCCATAAGAGAACCAACTCATCCCTATCGAATTCATAGCCCTTTGGAATCAAAGAGCAATAAGCAAAACATGGCTTCAAATGAGAAGGGAGTCGATGGTAACTGAATCCTAGAGATGAAACAATGCTTCCTTGCTCTCCTATTAGATCCCACAGCTTGCTCCTGGATATGGCTTTCCATTCTTCAGTTGGCTTGCTTCGCAAGATGCCAGCCAAAGCTGTTACTGCCAAAGGTAATCCCTTGCATTTCTTCACTATATCATTGCCGATTTCTTTCAAATGTCGATGCCGTTCGAAGTTTTTGCTTACCAAAGTATGGCAGGCTAGAATTGACAAACAATCTTCGTCCTCCAACTCTTTTAAATGAAAAGGAGGATGCAAGAGACTTGTTATTTGTGAAACGTTTCCATTCTGAGTGGTGACGATGATTTTGCATCTCGAGTTTCTAACTTCAAAAGGACGGATAAAGCGACTCCAATCATCGTAGTTTTGGTGCCATACATCATCCAAGACAAGTAAAAATATCTTCCCTGATAGCTCCACCATTAGCTTCTGCTGAAGCAAATTCAAGTCATCTGTATCACAAATTTTAGGATTGACAGCATGTAAAATGGCTTTCGTGATCTTTACGATATCGAAATCTTCAGAGACATAGATCCATGCTCGCAAGTTGAAAAAATCTTCGACCTCCCGATCATTGTAAACCAGCTGAGCAAGAGTAGTCTTGCCAATTCCTGCTGTGCCAGTTATGTTAATCACTGGGACTTGAGCATCATCACTTGTTTGCTCAACAAGCAACCATTTACGTATTGCTTCCTTCTCTTTTCCTCTGCCGAAAACATTGACTTCACTCACTACACATGTTGTGGGCAGCCTTTTATAATGATCCCCTGCATTGTAGGCCTTGCCTCCAACATTCTCTCCGAGTCCGAGGTTGTTCTTTTCACTTGCAATCTCATGCAGCCTTTTGGTGATCACCTTTATCTTCGACATCATCTTCGCATTAAACGCAGCCCCACACCACGCCAGACCTCTCCAACAGTTGTTCTTTGCATTGAACCTGCGCCGCAAATCTTCATAGGCGAACTCATCTAATACGTTCTCGATATCGTCAGCCAAGACTTTTAGATCTTCCAACCAGATTTTAACATGCTTATCCATCGCTTGCTTCTCTTCGGCATCGGCACGAACCACATTGATCCCCCGCAATACTTTCTCCCATCTTTTGAGTTCATTATAAACTTTCTTCTTCGGAGTGAATTTTATCAAGTCTGAAGCGTTTAAATTGTCGAGTAACGCCTCCAATATGCTAGAGAAAATAGCTTCTCCAACTGTAGTAACGGCTTCCATGACTAGTCCTTTGGGAAAAAAGAAACAGCAGCAGATTGAGTTCGAAACTAAAGATGGAACCGGAAATGATTTATCATCGGAAACATAACAAGAGTCAAGATATGTTCATGTCGTGACTCATAGCACTGTATTAAGTCAAGCACCAAGTTTCCAACACTATTTATTTTCCTTCCTCATCATTTACATCTTGTCGGAAGGAAATTTCGTTGATGACTAGAAGATTTTAAAAGTCTTTCTATATCTTGTGGTTGACATGGACGCAGGCTACCAGTTGCAGATAAGAAACATGGGAGTCCGTCAGTTAATGGACGACAAAACAAAAGTAACACTCCACGCTTGGTCGTTCTTTATCTTTCCATCCTTTGTTTTTATCAGAAGAAAATGACTGGCGGCTTTCATGGTTACCAGAGAATAGCTATAATAATTAAAGCTAAAAAGGACGGCCTTTCCGTGTGGAAAAAAGTATGCAAAGTTACTATTGTACGTCCAGTGCATGAATTTGCAGAAATTCCTTCTGGTTTCAGGAACAAGATGAAGCAAAGAAATTTCAGTGGAGAAAAACTGAATGAAGACGTAGATTACAACTTTGCTCTCTTGGTCCTAGACTCCCAGCTGTGCATATCGTCTATCATTTTATTGTGATTTTATTGGTGTCTCGTTTTAAAATAATAGGTTTAGAGTTTTAAAGATTATAGTTAGAATTTAAAAAAATTAAGGGTATGATATATTTTTAAGGTATAGATTTTAGAGTTTAATCCCTAAAAAATAGAATATTGTCGAGCTTATCCCTATAAACTTGAAGTATGAAATAACTAATGGCCTGAGACAACATCATACTCGTACCACAAAAATCCTTAAAATATCTGAACATGGAGCACTATCCCCTGTGGGTCTAAGTTTTAACCTTGTTTATTACAAGACCTGTCCCCCTCTGCATTTGGTGGGAGATTTCTTGCAGTTTCCTGGCATTTTCCTAGGTTGAGGAAAATTTACATCAACTGATGAGTCAGCAGAAAAGATTGATTGGTAAATAAAATTTAATAATGGAGCTGGTGGAATCGATTGGTTTGGAGAATTTTTTAATGGAAAACATGAAATGAAAATACCAAGGAAGAAGACAACCTTGAATATGGGTGGGCACTGGGCAGGCACGATCTTGCTAAGCCTAAGATGATATATAGAGTAGAGTAGGTTTGGAAAAAAATAGGTCAAAGTTTGAATATTAACCTTGTCACATAAATAATGTTATTTATTAATTTTTTAAAAATTAATTTTTAATTATAATTATATTAAATATTTTTAAAAATTAAATATTTAAAATATATTCGATTATAAATTTTTAAAATAAATTTTTATATTTTTATTAATAATAAATTTTAAATAATCATAAATTAATATTTAAAAATAATAATAGTAAAAATAATATTTATGCGAAAAAAAAAGTAATTTTTTATTTATAAAAACATTTAATTATTATAATAGTTTTTTCTTCGTAGCATGGCATTTATCTCACATATAACATCCAATAAGTTTAAGGAAAATTCTACGGGCGTCGAACATCGTTAAACACCATTAATGTTGAATATTGTTGAACATCATTAAATTAATTAATAAAAATTTAAAATGTCAAGGACTCAATATGTAATTAATAAAAGTGTGATAAACTCAACATATTATTAATAATTATAGGATTAGTCCTTTAAATTTTTATTCTTTATAAATTAATTTAATAATGTTCAACGGTGTTTAACATTGACAATGTTTCGACGCCCGTTGTAGACTCATCCTAATTTTAAAAAGTTAAGTTAAATATAACAGACCGGAGGATATTCAAAGATTAATAATAAGATAATTATAAAGTAGTATTATTTTTTGTTTTATTCGCTAATATAAAGATAATATCATTACTATTTCGATAATTATTCTGCATTCATAAATAAGTTGAATTGTAATAAATTTTATAGAATAATATAGTTATTCAAAAATATTAATAATGTATTTAAAATTAATACGTAGTTGATTAATGATAAAATATTTTCATTGATATGGATTTGTTAAAATTAATACACGAGTATATATTAGAGAAAGAGATATTGAATTGAGACTATGTGCAGGTTTAACGTTCATCAAACAGTTTATTTATTTATTAAATAAAATAAATATAAATAAAATTTTATATTTATTTAATTAAGTGAATGAGCGTAAATAAAAAATTCGTTCGGTCATTTACGTCGTAAACATTCTGTAATTTATTCGTTATTTTTTATACACAAGCTGAAAAACTAAAAGTGACAATTTTACTTAATAAAACTTTCGCATATCATATCCAATAATATTTAATTAATATTTTTCTCTAAATAATTTTTGAAACATTTTATTTAAATATGCTGAATAAATATGTTAATTTGAATTTTTCTATTAGAATTATTTGATGGTACAAATATAAATGATTTAATCTATAAAAATAAAAATTGAATGGTATAATTTGATTAAATTAAAAATTTGTGATACAAATGAAAATATGTGTTAAGATTTGGGATGTGATTGAATGTGTTTAGCATTTCTTTTTGGTTAGAGGGGTGTTTTTATTTGACTTGACTTAAAAAATTAATTCAGTTCTTCGTCGAAAAATAACTCAATTAGGTTTTATAATTCGTAAATTATATTAAATTAAATTTTAGGGTAAATTATATAAATGATCCCTTAATTATACCTTAATTATTTTTTACATTCTCTCATTATTAAATATTATAAATTGGTTCATTGACTAACTTTTTTGATACAAAGTGATCATGTGCCGTTAAAAATTTGACGGAAAACTGATGTGAACGTTAATATGATGGCTTAAATTATAGAGATTGGGATGTCACATGGTTGTCCAAGTCAGCATATTAACATTTACATCAGTTTCCCGTCAAATTTTTAACAACACGGAACCACTTTGTATCAAAAAAGTTAGTCAATGGACCAATCTGTAACATTTGATAGTCAGGGATGTAAAATATAATTAAAGTATAGTCAATGAACCATTTATGTCGTTTTATCCTAAATTTTAAGTAACATTAATTATTATCGTGCTATTTTAATAGTTAACGGTGTTGACATGACAATCAACGATCTTGACATGATAATCAACGATGATAGCGTGACAAATGAGATTGAATTATTTTTTAACAAAATCTAAAAGTATAATTTATTTGTTGCGGAGTTTAAAGATAAGTTGATTTTAATTTATAGTTTCACAACTTATTTAATATTTAAATTAAAAAAATAGGGAATAATTAACATTTAAAATATTAAAATTGGGTAAATAATTTGTTTAAATGTTAAGTTAATGTAATCTGATTTATTTAATTTTTGAATAAAATTAGATAAATAATTTAGTATTTCGAGTTGCACTTTTAGGATAGAATACAAGAACACTTGGTTAACTAATTGGTGTATATATCCTTTGTGTCAATAATAATTTTAAAATAAGCAATGTGAAAATTATAAAAAAAATCATAATATACTTAATTTTTATAAAATCATAAAAATAAATAAAATAAATAAAATATTAAAAATAAAAAATCTATAAAAAAAAATTAAAATGCCTTATAAATTATAAAATGATAAAATTCAAATAAAAATATTAATAAAAAATATTTCTAAAGTATTAAAAATTAAACACTTTCATCGAAAAAATATTGAACTTTGTATTACGATTCATTTAAAAAAATTTCAATGAAATTAACATTGTGCTAAAGTAACAATAAAACTTTTTTTTTCTCGTTTTTCTATATAATATTGATGCTCAATAATAATTGATGTAGAATAATGAAGGAGAATTTTTTTTTTATAAAAAGAATTTTGATTTATTACGACTCTAATTTAGAGATGATTCAATTGAAAATATACTTAAAGAATATTAGTACGCTTAGCGTAATTTAAAATAATCGAAGATTTTTTCGATGATTTATAAATAAATTTTAATTTTAATTTATTTATATTTATAACTTTTTGATATTTTTAATTTTATGTTTTCTATTTAATTTTCTAATTTGTTATATAATCTTTTTAATATTTTATAAATATTTAAGTAATTTTTTTAATTTTAATATATATTTTTAGTTTTAATTTAAATGTTATATAAATTATCGAACTTTCAATTAAAATCAATTATGTCCGTAAACTTGACACAAAAAAATTAATTATGCCGTTAAATCCATTTAAAATAATCAATTAAACCTCTCGACTACATCATTATCTCATATATATTATCACGTCCAGTGACGGATCCAAAAATTTATTTGAGGGTGAACACATATAAAATTTTAAAATCTCAAGGTGAACACAAAGCTTAAATATTATAAAAACGTAAGGATTAATTCATAAAAATTAAAAAATTAAAAATAAATATGTGAACTTTAAAAAGTTTAGGATGGGTACGAGCTCTCCCTCTTATGAACATGGATCTGTCACTAATCACGTCAACATCATGAACTATCATGTCCACAACGATTACTACCACAATAATATTATAATGGTCAAAAGGTCAATTCGATATAATTTACGAACCGGAAAAACAAATTTAATAATTTAAAAAAAATAAAATTATTATTTTTTGAACGAACTAAAAATTAGGTCGATCGATTTGGTATAAAAAATCAAAAATTGATTTAATTTACTTTAATTGATTTTTTACATATTCTTAAAAAAAATATTAGGTATATATTTATTTACCACTTCATTGTTTTTTATTTTGGTTTGGATGAATAATATTATAAGGTTTGGTTTTAATTATATAAGTGTAAAATACATTTGAGATTTGATTATAGGTGTACAAATATATTATTATTTTTTAAAATAATAATTAAATTATTTACTTATAAGTTTAGAAATAATTATATTATACATTTTTTAAAATATGTCATTTTTTTAAAGAATAACAATTTAGTTAATTAATTATAACTTTAAGAATAAACATACCACAATTAAAATTTTGTGACAAATAATTTATTGTGTCATCAAATTGAATAATCATTTTAGTTTTAAATTTATTTTTTTATTAATGTGATCTTGATTTAAAATAATTTAATAAATTTAATCTTATAAATGATATAGTTACTTATAATTAAGTGACTGAATTGTTACTTTTCAGAAAAAAATGACTTATTTGCTCCTAAACTTTTAACTTATAAGTGACTCAATTTTTATTTTTAAAAGAAAGTGACATATTTATTAATAAACATATAATTAAATGATATCTAGTGTAATTTATCCAAAAAATTAGATAACAGAGCTAGAAAAATAGGAAAACTATATTGTTACTTTCCTATTTTAGCCCTTGACCGTTAAAAAATTACATAACATTGATGCTGACGTGAATTTTTTAATATTTTTAATCATTTCCCTTTCATGTACTATTTTATTTAATTTTATTCAATCAATCAAATGGTGACACATATCACTACTCGATTGAATAGAAAAATTAAAAAAATTATAATATCTTAATCTCAATCCAGATCTAAAATATTATATTCGGGTCACCTAAAATCGACCTATAAAATTTTTAAGTTAAAACTATAAGTTTAATCATCATTTAAAAAGATTAAACACCCATAAAACTATAAAATTAAATAATTATTATAATTAACTTTATAAAACGAGATCTCCAAACTTATAAATATTAAATACTAAATTAATATTTTAAATAGAGTTTATAAACTCAACAACTCGAAAGATACTATGAATACATAAGCCCAAAATTAAATATTAAGTATTGTACTTTGAAGTGATATGGTGCTGAAAGATCCCATCTTGATGTACTCCTCGATCATGATCATCTACTAACCTTTGAACAAAAACAACGATTCTGAACGTTAAAGTTACAAAGCTCAGTAGTACATTTCTACTTTGTTACAATTTATAATTATCGTAAAATAAACATGTAAGATAAATATAATTTAGAAAGCATAGATAAGACTTCGATATCTATGAGTTATAATTTAGCCTACACTAGTTAGAGTTCTTAGACCACTTATCTCAAGGAATCAATATGTCTACAATAAGTTTCACATATTCCATAATATTTTTTTATATTCAATGTCACGTAACCTATTGAATTACTCGAGCTCACTTAACCCATCGAGTTAATACATTTATAAGCTATCACCTAAAGCATCCACACAATATACATAATATATACATCATCTACACAAAAGTCAACGGAGCCTTACTTTACCCTTACTCATACAACTATCGGTTTACTCATATTCACATAGTCATTGGGTTAAATGGATCATATCTATATCATCATAACCATTGATACGTCCTGGACATACTTAAATCACATTAGCCACAAATAGTTCTGACCGAAGGTCACTTAGCTTAACAAGTCACTCGAGCTCACTTGATCTATCGAGTTAATTATTTTATCCAGGTCACCATAGCCACAATTAGAATCTTAATCATACCCAAATCACTCAACACGTGGGTAAGTTGAATGTACTTGTTCACTCAACTCAAAATACACATCCCTTTAAACAAGTACCGAAGTTCTAACTCTAAAACATCTGGTTCTTTTACGACAATTATCAGATAATATACATTCCTCAATTATTCATATACCTCACCAAGAAGTAAGTGACGCCGAACTAAATCATCAAGCAAATGCCCCCAAACACAATACTATCATAATTATATTTATCACCTACCAACTTAATACACTAACTATCGAGCAATCGGAGCATCTGTTTTATTTTGTGTTGTTGCTAAATCCTTATACATCAAATACATGTTTTAGTGAAAATGAAGAAGATTACAAGCTTAGTTTGGTTGGTAAGCAAGTTGCTTTATTACCTAAGTGCTTATGGGTTTAAAACTCACCGGTTGCAATCTAACTCTTTTACCATTTTTCTTTGAATTTTTTCATTTAGTTAAAAGATGACATATGTCAACGACTCGACATTATCGTTAAATTTTTAACTATCGAGGACTAAAATAAGAAAGAAACATAATGTTAATGATTATTTTGATAAAGACTTATTTAGATGACCAAAATAAGAAAAAAATAATAATTGGGTGACCAACCGTGTAGTTTTCCTTAAAAGAGTATAATTTAGTGGCCATTTTTTCAGTGAACCCCCAAAACCATTCTTTCATCATCTGTCTTATCACTTATGGCTTAAGAGGGGCAGAAATATGGAACACCGACCGTCGGTTGGTTCGACGGCGATGAGGAGGAGAAGCGGCGTAAGAGGTCGGACAAGGATAGAGTTGCTCGAACATGATATCCTTTGTATCATCTTCTCCTACCTCGACGTCTTCGACCTCGTTCGCTGCACCGCCGTTTGCAAATCCTGGTACTCCCTCAATTTTATCCTTTTCTTATATAATTCAAGGATTTACTTTATAATCCCTTCTTTTATTTATTTTTAATTAAGGAATGTAGTTATTAAGAAGTCTGAGTTGCTGCAAGCATTGTATTTCAAGCTGCGGCGAGATTCTGGCGAGTCTAGTTCTTCCGGACAACGTAAATCATTTGAATTAGGTCTTCAAGAGGTAGCCATGAATCATCATAGCCTATGTTTACAACGAGGTCGCCTCGGTATTCATCAATGGAAAGCTCACTCAGTGGGGTAACGTTTCATTGCTCTTGTTGAAATTCGTGTCTTTTAATATCCAATTCGCTCTACAAAAACAATTGATCAAAACTTGATACTTATATTATTACAAAAGATAGTTGAAACTGAGGCGTTGAGTGTTTCTAATTTGCGTTCTGTTAGGGTCGATCAGTGCCGGATGAAGATGGGCTTACTTCTCACTGGTGTTGGTGACAAGGTATATTTTTGTTGCCTGAGCCTTTGTATGTCAATTCTCTTAATTTAATCATGTCTGCATACCTTTCCTTTGTTGATGTATCAAAAGACAAGGCATTGTTCCCACCATTTTCATGTGCACAAGTCCCTCCGATGCGGATGCTATCTATTCTACTCATATTTGAAAGCTATTGCCGGGAAGAGAATTTCCCTTGCTTTTCTTGAGTCAAATACACAATTTGGGTGATTGATTGTGGATGTCAGAATTTGATTATATTGGACATACTGGAAGCATGTAGTTATGGACATGGCTGATGTGGAACATCTACTTCTTTTTGGAACTTCCTTTATACTTATTACTTAATGATACTATTAATAGTAATTAGATTCCCCAAACCCAAGTTATGCTTGGAATCCCAACCTTGAGTTGAGGAAAGGTTTAGTTTTCCATGATAAGGCTGAATCAATGTCAACAAAAAGTTAAGTGCTCCTCCAAGTTTTTCATAAGTCATGGATACCTTTATTTTTATTTTTTTTACTAAGCTTCATCCTTCTATTGCATGAAAGGTTCTTACTCTAGCCTTAAGTTTTCGCATGCTTTTACATGGAAACTTAACCAGGTCATGCGCCTTTGGTCATTGGACAGCTACAATTGTGAGGAAGAATATTACATTCCTGATACTGCCCCCCTAGTTGACTTTGATTTTGATGAGAGCAAGGTAACTTCATTCTCTTCTTGACAGTTCGTCATTAGCTGCTTAATCTCTCTCCCAGTCTCTAATTCTCCTTGTTTGCTCATCACTAGCTTCACTTTTTCCACAACCGTGTCTCCTAGATCAGCATGCAAGTGGCCTTAAACATCTACCGGTCTATTAAGAAATAAATTATGGTTATGTTGTAAGTTTTCAGAGGATTTAGTTGCAGAAATTCTTCTGAATAATTTCTGTCTTTTTTTCTTCCAGATTGTTGGCTTGCTTGGTACCCGTGTAGCCATATGGAGACGTAATGGAAAAAGAAGTATATTTCCCTCGCATGAAGGAACATTCTCAAAAGGTTTATGTCTGCGGTATGAATAGATGGTTAGTTTATGTTGATTGGCCGAATAGTCTGGCAACATATTCTAGCCTAAAACCTCACTCTTAAACCACATTAATAAGTTGGTATCAAAGAAAAACTAACAGATTTCTGCCTTAGGTACATTGATCCAGAGGCTGTCATTGGATGTGAAGATGGAACTGCTCGTGTATTTGACATGTACAGCCGAACATGTTCACAAATTATCAAGTATGCACTCTGCCTGTCGAGTGTTATATGTTTCATCCTTTTTTCTCTTCTGATGTTAGAAATAATCTGTTTAGTTCTGCTTATTGATCCCTCCATTACAGGATGCATTCTGGCCCTGTAACATGCTTAGCTCTGAACGATGATCAGTTGATAATCAGCGGGAGCTCCCTTGGCAGTGTTTCAATATCCAGCTTCTCATCTGATCAGTTGGTAGCTACACTGAGGTCAACTGACTTGACAGGTTATATAATTAAAATCTTATGCACATCTTGCATTTAGCACCACTATTGAATTTTGTTGGTATTTTACATCAAAAGCATGAACCTAATTTATTCTTATTCCTACAGGCATAAGGACCCTGTGTTTCAACCCTAGTTCTCATTTAGTGTTTGCAGGGACAACAGTTGGATATACATACTGTTGGGACCTTAGGTATGTTAGTTAAATGAGAATTTCTTCTTCTTCTTCTTCTTCTTCTTCTTCTTCTTCTTCTTCTTCTTCTTCTGTTGAATGGGATCTATCAATCTGTGTTAACTGCCAGTGGTAATAGTCTATCTACAACAAATGAGTGTTTAAATCTCCTTGCTTTTGAATATGCAGGACCATGAAATCTTTGTGGGGTACAAGAATAAGTTCAAATGTTGTGTATTCCTTGAATCACTTACAGAGTGATAACTCAACGTTAGTTGTTGGTGGAATAGATGGTGTGCTTCGAGTTTTAAATCAGAACACAGGCAAAGTTCTTTCAAGATATGTCATTGATGATGAGAAGATGACAAGTTCCTCCTGGAACATGCATTCTTTCGTCGAGAAAAAGAAAGGAATAAGGCTCTTGGATGAGGCTGAACTTAACCAGATACCTAAAACTTGTCGACCTCCCATAACATGCTTGGCAGTTGGGATGAAAAAAGTTGTCACTGCACATAATAGCAAGTACATTAGACTGTGGAAATTCAACATGTAACTGAGAGGTTGCTTTTGTGGACCATAATTGTATCTCTATTATCGTATCAGGATTAAGATAGTCTTCATTCTAACCATGCAGTTCCTCTGTTATCTGAAAGGATCTCCAAACCACTTGAAGCTTCTCCAATCCTTTTGGATCAATGAGCCAGAAACTACAGGAGCCTCATCCTCATGGGTCATGTCTCCAATGAATGGAGCTAAGGGTAAGGTCTATTTTGCTTCTTCCAGAAGAGTTATGTTATCCAAAGTTACTATTTGGCTCCTTAGTCCACCATACAAAATTGACTTAGAATCTACTGCTTTTCAGTTTGATCATGTCTAAAGTACTTATGGAAAAAGTATCTTTACATGTATTTTTAATTTCTTTCCCCGTGATGAAAGAATTTTAAAGAGATCAAGAATACATGTACTTGCTTTTATTGCTACTTTTTTAACCCTACAGGCTACAACATGTGGCTTTACCGAACATACTCATCGGCTCAATACGAAACTGTTGTGCATAGATTAAGGTATGAGTATTTTTAGTATAAGCTGCAGCATTAGAAAGAAAGAAGATAATCCCTAGCACTAGCACTAGCAGTAGCAGGTGAGAGCTGTGGTACCACCTTGTTGCAGATATTAATGAAAACACTAGGAACCTTTCATTGCTATCCCTCCTTTCCTCTCACAGGAAAAACATTGACAGTGCCATCCATTGATGCCTCCCAACCCAAAAGAAAGATGTTTATTCTCTTGAAAAATCTGAAACTTTTCAACATTCCACAGCCACAAGAATCCCATTGTCTTGAATCTTTTAGTTGATTTTGAGTTCCCTTGCTATGTGGTTCTAGAAAATGGTAATTAATGTGATGAAGCTACTTGTTTTGTAGTGGTTTCTCTTTGCTTAATACCTATTCTCTGATACTTCACATCCAAACTCTCTTTAATGGTAATTAAAGACAAAGGAGCTAGAACTAGAACTAGTCATAAAATTCAATTAAATAATGGGTTGGGGGTGGGAATTGATAAAGTAATAAAATATGATACTAATAATGGAAGTACTTTTAACGTATATGTAAAATAATAATAATTACAGATATACAAGCAAGAAAAGGACTAAAATGAAAAGAGGAATTGTCATTGTTGCCTTGTTGATTGGAATCTCAGTGGGGCTCCCAACAATCCAATAATGGTTAAAACCTTTTTACATACAAATTTCGTCTTCGTCAGCCATCAAGGCCTGGATTACTTTTGCATCAGAAGAGTGGTTAGCATTATTTGACTCTCCATTCCACCCACGCCCCCATTGAAACTGACCGATGCCTGCTAAATTTTGGAATTATGTCCCAGTCCCAGCCCCAGCCCCCAGATGTTCCTACATAATTTCTGTATGTACAAGCTTAGGAAAATCCTCTTTTACTTGCCGGTTGTGGTTATCTTGTAAATCGACGGGGTACACGAGGTGTTGGCATCACTGCATCCCGACCGGTCTTTATCAGTTCCAGGCGTTCCTTTATTGTTTTATCGAACAGCCGGTTCTCGGGATTTTCAGCATAGCAGACATAGTAACAGCTCACACATGCATGCGGCAATGCCATGGCGATCCTCGTCTGTCAATGTCAATTTTATAATGCATTTTGAATTAGATCAATCATGGAGCTGAGTCATATAACAATCAAACACATATAAAATCCAAGTTGATCTCACAATCAGATTTTCTTCATTAAAATAATAGGAATAGTGCCAATACGAGAGGCTAACCATGAGATATCCAACGAAGAAGGACAGGAGGGAGATGGTGGCGGTGAAAGGTTCGTGGACTGTTGCCGTCCAAGCAGCCACAACAATAACACATATCGAGCCACTGCAACAGCCGGTGAGGAAGCAAATCGCGCTCGTCATGTCAGAATCCACAATGGGTACCATTTCTTCCCTCTCGAAAAGTGCCCAAGTATCTTGTGATGCCTTAACGAAACCTTTTCCATAGGCAGCTATCTGCAGTAACAGGATCAGTTTAAAAATAGTTAAAATAGTTTAATCCTCATGCTTAGACCAAAAACAAAAAACCAGAATCCAGATGTTGATTGAACTGCAAATGAATAATCAATGGGAAATCAATGGTTGTTTGACTACCTGTACATATGCCCACCCATTTCCATATCTGAAGATGGACTGCATAACATTCAGACAACAATGTGCACATGAGAACATAAATTCATCTTCCCCTTCGAGCAAATTCAAGCCTCTGGCGACAATTCTCAAGGCTTCGATTGACGGCAGGAATAAAGAACCGAGACAAGCACTTCCGAGATTACGGGTCAATGCTCTTTGGAAGCAAAACTGAGTGTTGGACTGCATTCCTCTTAGATAATATAAAGCAATCACTCTGCTCACAGTCAAATTAACTACATTCCTCATTACTTCAGTTGTCCAAGCCAAGCTCAAGACTAATGCAATTATAACCAATGGTGGGTAGTAAAAATTCAAGGCTCCAATCACAGCCAAGATCCATAGGGACATCCACAAGAACCCAGACCCAAGCATCCAATAGGCAGGTTGGTTAAGGTCGGGGAATTTGTCGACCGGTTCTAGTGCTTTGAGCAACACTTTGAAGCAAAAACCTACTCGTTGAGAGACCCAACAAGCATACAAGCCATTACCAATCGCAAATGCAATGAAGCAGACTCCAACACCGTCGGTGGTAGGCCTTTGGAAGCAAATCAGAAGGATCCCGGCCGATAGAGACATGAAGAAAGAGCACCATATGATGAAGTAAACCATGATCCGAGGCCATTCCCGCAAAGCTTTTTGCCAAGCAAACGCGAGAGTGATGCTCAAAAGAGATGCAACTTCAACTTGTGGCAAGAAATATCTGAGAACCCTTTCCTCTTCTCGCTTTGCAGGGTTCGATGCATTGATTAGCCCTTGAATCCCCTTGAATATAAGGAAACCAACTAGAGCAATAGCAGCAACCTTGTGCACCAAGAATAATAACAGGGTTATTTTGTTGGTGAATCTTCTTGAGTTCAATGTTGTCACCGATGGCTGGCACAAGGGGCAAAAAACCAAGAAAATTAAAGTTAATCACTGAAATTTTCCTGCAGAAATCTTAAATTCTTACTATATAATCTGATTATTTTTTTTTTTCTTTCTTATCTATGTAATGAATTTAAGATGCTTGTCTGTAACTTCCAAACATGACATAAATTCGACATTAAATAGCAGCTGGAATTGTTTTGAAAGGACTTACTTGTGGGGTTGGAGTAGAACGAGGCTGAGAACGAGGAAGAGGAGGCGTCTGAAACCGAGAAGACTGGGAAGGAGAAGGAGTAGCCACTCTGGTACCACCATTGATGACAATCCTTAAAGGGTTTGTCGGGTTCAAAGTTTGCAACATCGAAACATGAAAATGTTCTCTTTGGTCTTCATTTCTCTCTAAACCCCTGTCTTCAACAAAAGCTCCCACTTTTCCTTTCTCCAAGTCCACTCCTTTTCCATCTTCTTTCTCCTCTTTCTTCTCATCTCTCCTTTCTTCTTCGCTTTCCTCTTCCACCACAACCTGCATCAAAAAGCAGCCGCTAAAAAAAAAGCTTCAAACTTCAAAGTAAAATTATTATAAACACTTGAAAGGGAAAAGAAATATCTCGGGGGGCAACAGTTTTACATGCTCGGTGGCACCCATGGCGGCGTTGATGACGTCAAATTCAGTAGGCGGCGGGGGAGAAAAAAGGTTGGATTTTTTTGGTCTGAATTATGATGTCTTTGTTTGTTTGGTGATGGCTTTTTTATTTGTGGTGTTGCTGATGTGTTTTGACTGTTATTGGTTCTGAATGTTACTTTGGCTGCCATTACTGCCTTGCCCGTTGTTGCCATATGCTGCAATGGAGGCGTGCCCCACTGTCCCTCTTTGGTTTTTATTTAATAAACCGCCGACGCTCTGTTCTAGAGCGTGGGGAGCACCCGATGTTAAATTGACCGTTGTGGTTAGGGTGAAACATATATTAATTTTAATTTTAATGACTTTTTATATATATATATATACGATATATTTTTTATATGTGATATACATATATCATATAGAATTGATAAGCTCGACTTAAATATAAAAGTTAACAATTTAATAAATTTTTTGAATTTTTATTTTATAATTCAAATTTCATTTAAAATATTTTTCAGTTTCTGAAATTACGAATAAAATCAAAATGAATTAATTTTTTATCTCAATTAATTTTTAGTCGAATTAAATTTTATCTGCCCTAACTGTAATTTTATTCTCTAATATATTTTATTCTTTTTACATATAAATGAATAAATAAATTACAAATTAAAGAAAAATTCTAGAATGATCGTTGCACATCATTGAGCAACTATAAATACTTTCATTCTTTTAATAAAGATTAAAATCGTAACAAATTCAACAATAATTAGACATATTTTAAATCAAATTAAATTATTCTATATTTTTTATATTAAATTAATATTATTTCATTTAATAAATTATAACCTAAAAAATTCTAAACAACTTAAATTTTCTTCATTTCTAATTGTCCGTCGTCATTACTGACGAAAGTCTTTTTTAGAATTGTCCTTTTGACGTTAATTTTAATATTGTCGAGCTCAATAAACGAAAATTGATGTTCATCAACGTTTAATGACGTCATAATTAAAATGATATAAACAACAATTATAAGTTTATAATGATAACAACGTATAAGATATATGAAGATATATAAAAATAAATAAAAAATATAAATTATATTAAAATATATATAACTATCAATTTAGTGTTTTATGATTTTAATAATATTATTTAACGATGTGGGATGATAATTCACACAAATTAAAATTTTAACCTATTTTGTTTATAAAGTAGACAAGTGGAAAAAGAAAATAAAGAAAAGTGGGTGATTTGAAATGAAAAAGGGAAATTGTCATGGTTAAGTTACAGGCCGTGCAAGAAACAATCAGAGACAGAAAGGGTGAAA
Source organism: Abelmoschus esculentus (assembly GCA_035048815.1). NCBI lineage: Eukaryota > Viridiplantae > Streptophyta > Magnoliopsida > Malvales > Malvaceae > Abelmoschus > Abelmoschus esculentus. The sequence continues at coordinate 10,588,867 of JAUCBN010000051.1, read as the reverse complement.
ATATTATCGGATGAATCTAATTTATTATATTATTTGTAGTTTTATTTAATTAAATTTATTTATTTTTATATGAACTATTGTCTCATTTTTATATATAACTAAAGAATATATAATTATTAAATAATTATTTTAAAATAAATAGTTTTGATTGATTAATTTATAAATAACGTAGTGAATAAGTTCATGATATAATAATATCTCGATATATGAGACCCCGAAAACACTGGTGCAACAATAATGAGTGGAAAATTGTCGCTGGAAAATCTCATTTGTTCTTACGTTTCTCACTCAAATTATTAGTCGATAAGGATACATGCAGGCAAGACAGAGACTTGTTAGAGACTATGGGGCTTTGCGGTGGAGTTTTGGAAAGACGAAATAAGAGTGATTGTATAGAGTTTTGGAAGAATAGGTATCCCAAAATTTTGATAAATTATATTTATTAGATGATGTTATTTTTGAAATTTATTATAAAAGTTTTGAAAATACTCTTAAAAAATATGAGTTATAATTGTTAAAACGTTGTAATTGTTTCCTAAATGTGATAATTGATTATATAATCTTATTGATTATTCCTATTACTATTGTTTCTGTAGAATCAATGAGTTTTTGGACCGACGCAATAGTAATGATCGCACATAGGTCCCTAAAAATGATAATTATTTTTAAGGGTTACATTTTTAAAACTAGTGAGAATTATGAACAATTACTTCTAAAAGCCATATTTTAATAAATTGCACAGGACCTCAAAATTTTTAAAACGGTTGAGACTTTGGCACCCTTAAAAATTTGAAGAATCAATATTTTATTCTTTAACGGATTAAAAAACTAAAAGTAATATTATATTTCAAAATTTTAAAATATTTTTAATCAAATTTACTTCTTATTTTTTAAATTTTAAATTTATTATTATTAAGTGTTAAATTTTTTAAAAAATATTAAATATGCTCTCTCTCATCCTTTGTTGGAATATGATGTGTGTGGACCATGCGTCAGCAGGCATTGAATCCTCCAGCAGGAGGTTGGTTTGCTGGCATTAAAGTCCAAAAGCTGAAGGAATATAAAGTAATTCTCAAATAAAAATCTATTAATTTTTTTCGATGGGTAAAGAAGCGTACACACCTGTGCCTCGTTAAAAAATCTTCCTAAACCTAAATGGAAGAAAAAGAGTACACAAGCGAGTACTTACAGGATCAGTGCCACAAACAGCTATAAGAAAACAAGATATTAATCAAGGACCAAATCAGTTTGAACTAGCTGAATAACATCACTAGGTGATAAACACACAATCCAAGCGGTTTACCTCTCATCATCCCAGCAAGACAATCCGTAACCATGTTCTGTTGTCGACTCACCCGCCTCACGCGCACCTCCCATCACCTATCAAGCAATTCATACACCAAATTCACAATCGTTGCACCTTGTAAGGCCTTTGTATTTTGATGACAAATATCCACCGCTTGACCATTGTCGGATTCAACAATTACTCTACAGAAACCACACTTCCATGCATGGACCAACCCATCATGTATTGCCCATAATTCAGATAACAGAACCGAGCAAATCCCAATACTCCGCTCGAAGCCAAATAACCATTCGTCATCCACACCACAAATGACACCTCCGGTAGAAGCCATACCCATCGCGCCACCAACCGCCCCATCCATGTTGACCTTAACCCATCCCCGATCTGGGCAACTCCATTGTTGTTTTGGAGCAATATTTAAATGGTAATTATTTTATTTTGTATGAATTTAAAATCGAATATAAAAAATAATAACTATATTTCATAAAAAATAATTCTAAGGCGTTAATTTGCCTTGCCTCTCTCTTTATTTTTCTAAATCTGGTTGATGGAAATTCTTCCAAGATTGTTAAGTGAACCCATTATTATGTATCTCTTCAAATCTTAGCTTATTAATAACGTGTTTAAGAAATTAATAAATATTATTAAGTAAAAAAAATATTATATGATCTCGATTTATTATGTTATCTATGATCCTATTTAAGAAGAGTTATTTATTTAATGACATGTAAAAAATAAATAAAAATTTAACTCGTAAAAATGTAATTTTGCTTTAAAAATAAAATAAAAAAATTATTATAAATATAAATCTTTAACCTTAATATTATAACATCTTAAATTTTAAATTTTAATCATAAACTTTAAAATTTTCACTTTACACGTTAAACTTCTAACCAGTCGCCTAAAATTTTAAATATTAGAATTATAATAAAATAAAAAAGTATTATTTATTTTTAAAAATTTAGGTAATCTAAGACTTAAATATTGAAATTTGTGTCCGTTTTGATTTTTTTTACTTAAATATTCGTCCTTAATTTTTAAGTTTTGAAGAAAAAATAAATCGTATATCTGAATTCTAAAAAAAAATTTAAATATACAGATTGAATTTATTATATCGATTTTTAGAGATATTCACTGTTTGGTTAAAATTAAATTGATCGATTAAATTAAAATTTATTATATCTAATTAGATGTTTGATCGATTAATTGATATTCTTATTTTTTTTTAAATTCAATTATTGATTAATTCAATTTAAAATAAATTAATTAACTGAAATAACTAATTAAATATAATATATATTAAATATATATTAATCAAAAATTTTGATTAACCAAATTAAGTGAAAATTAATCATATATATTAACTGAAAATTTAAGTGTTTCATAATTTTTAAATAAAAAATTAATCGAATTTATCTAATAAAATTTGATTCAGTTATTTTTTAAAGTTTAATTTAATTAACGATTAAAGAATAAAAAATTCAATAAATAATATTTAATTAATTTGATTTAATTAATTAACTAGATTAACTAATCGAACACACCTATATTTTTCCACAGTGTTAACCCCACCCAACATACTGACGTTATTGGAGTTCAAGTGAAACCCCACCAGAACTTATATTCGCATTAGATTCTTTGTTAAGTAATTCAGCATGACTTCATAGTATTTTAATTAAGGGTAAACTATTAGAATGGTTATTTATATTTAAGGTATACAAATTTAAGTCATTATTTTAAATATTAACTGTTATAGTATTTATATTTTCATTTTCTAAACATATAGTTAATAATCACTCTGATGTTAATTATTGTTAGACGCGATAGCACGCTGAGTTCATATTGAAAAAAAATAAATTATTTAAATAATCTTTAAATTATTATTTCATTCTTATTTTAATCACTGAAATAAAATAATTTGTATAATAGTAAATTACTTGTGTAATTCTATTAGGTCTGATCTATTTTGACCATCGGCTGCTAAAATCTATTGAAGTGGTGATGTGACAAAAAAATTATATAATTATATATTTAATCCATGTTAATTACTTATTATATCAATTTATTCTTGATTTTAATTAAATAAAATTAATCAACCAATCATAATATATGTTATAACCCGATTAAAAAATATAATGAATTTATTTAATCAGGTTATATGTGTCTTCGATTGTTGAATAAAAAATCTAAATAAAATAAATTGAAAATATAGAAAATTTATTTAATTCATCGTGACATATATCGTTATGTAATTGATTGATTAATTGAATTGAATTAAAATTACGACCGAATTGATATAATAGATAATCGATAAGAATTAAATATATAATTATAATAAACAATTTAACTGTGATATCACCCTTCTATTAGATTTTAATAATCGAGAACTTTCACTGCACCATAAAAACCATCTCTTATCCTCTTCATTTCGATTATGGATGGATAGATAAGCATAGGTATAGATTTCCCAGAAACTACTCTGAAAAAGAAGCTCACTCTTTCAGAGACAATGGCTACTTGCACCACACCTTCGTCCTCGATGATGCTAACGTACGCCGCCTCCAACGTACACCCCAAAGACCTCACCCTTTCGGTTCTGTCCTTGAAGTCCAAAACCCCCACCTTTTCTCTCAAGACTTCCGTAGACGGAAAATCCGGAACCAGATGGGATGATCTCTGTACCCGGAGAGGTTCCATGAACGTCATGGTGGCTGCCGTGGCTACGGAGGTCGAGGTGGATGAGGCTGCGGAGGAAGAGGACAGTGGCTCTGCTACTGCTACTATTACTGCCCCGTCAAAGCCCAAGAAAGGGAAGGCAGCGTTGTCTCTTAAGAGAGACAGGGTATGTAATTGTCGAATTTCCACCTGTTGTGTCTTTGTTTATTATGAATGTTAGATAGTTTTGTGTCTGGTTTTTGCTTAGTTTAGAGAAAACAGTGTTTGTTGTGTTGTCTTAAATAAAAGGTTGAGATTTCCCCTCCCCACTCCAATCCTTTAGTTTTTGGGGTTTCTCTGCAATGAAGGGTTTTACAATTGAATCGAGTTTAAGTTCAAGAATTTTGATGCATGCAACCATGGTCTATCTGAAATGGTTATTTTCTAAATATGCAGTTTCTAATGCAGTAAAGGTTTTATATTCGAATCAAGTTTAAGTTGTAGAATTTTGGTATATGGAACCATCGGCAACTCGAAATGGTTGCTTTGTTAGATATGAAGTTAATACATATGGTTGTGATGTTTACTTTCATTCAGTTATTTAGTTCCATTTACTTTTCTGCTCAAACTGCAGACGAGGTCCAAGAGATTCTTGGAAATTCAAAAATTAAGAGAAAACAAAAAGGAATATGATGTAAAGACAGCAATATCTTTGCTAAAGGAAATGTCATGTACAAAGTTTGTACAGACAGCTGAAGCTCATTTCCGCCTTAACATCGATCCTAAGTATAATGATCAACAGTTGAGAGCAACCGTAAGTTTCCCGTGCTTTGTATGATAACCTCATCGTAGCCGTGATCTGACTGACCTTTGGTGTTTTGCCTAATATCCTACTACTTTCTTTGGACTCTTTGATTTTATAGGTGAATTTGCCTAAGGGAACGGGACAAAAGGTTAAGGTTGCTGTTCTTACTCAAGGTAGTTACCGCACTTATGCATTCTTATCTTTTTTCCGTAACTTGTTTCCATTTTCATTTGTACTGGAATTTGTTTTTATGTCAAGAAATTCTTGCATGAAATTGAGAGAAAGCTATTGGATAAATACGTGGGGTATTGGGGCTAAATTGAATAAAGTAAATTCTGAATTATAAAGCACGAGGAGTATTGGGTAGTATTCTTAAGAACAATTCGTTGTGTAGTGTATCCTCAAGATTTAACAAGTTTATCTATTTGAAAAATAGGGGCAGGAAGATAACTCTAAGAAAATACTCAATAGAATGGAAGAGAGAATGATAGGAGGTATGTGTATTTTGGTGTATCAAACAATGTTGTCAGGCTTGTCATTTATAGAATTGTAAACAAAGGTTAGGATACAAAAACAAGAGAGAGTGAGAGGAGACATGCTTTTTTTTAGTTGTAAAACAATGTTGTCAGACACTCAGACTTGGTATTTATAGGCTTGTGTGCAAAGGTTGGGATAGAAAAAGCAGAGATAATGAGAGGAGAGATGTGTTTTTTGGTGTATAAAACAATGTTGTCTAGCTTGAAGTGTATGGCTCAAGATTAAAGAGTGACGTGTGTCGTCCTGGATTAAATAAGCTCATCTATTTGAAGAGCAAGGCAAGATCTAAAACAAGGAAAAACCAAAGAATACTCTAAAGAAAAGTATCTTACCAGTAAAAAAACTTATCCTTTCATAGAACAAGGGAAGGCATACTGAACTTTTAGGCGAAAAAGCTGGGGACAATCCATCAAACTTTTGGAAGTTGTAAATTTAATGTAGTGAGTGTCATGAATCATGGTATATAAATAACATGTTAAAGGCTTAGCTAGAAGACGCTGGATATGATCCTTTTGAAATATCTCAAATATTTCCAACAAGGAAACGTAGCTGTTATGCTTCATGTCCCTAGATTGAGTGGGTTCTAAACTACTAAATATAAACAGTAATCATTTTAGAATGATACACTCTAGGCAAGTGATCGTAGTTAAAGATCTTAAATGGAATCCTATTAGGATAAAGTTTTCTTTCCTGAGGTTTAGCAACACAAAGTAATTGCTTTTCTGTAATATCCTTGCAGGTGAAAAGTTTGACGAAGCAAAAAATGCTGGAGCGGATATTGTTGGTGGTGAGGACTTGATTGAACAAATAAAAGGAGGATTCATGGACTTCGACAAGTTAATTGCTTCCCCAGATATGATGGTTAAGGTGCTGCTTTACTGCTCTTATTTCAATTAATGATGTATCCCTTTTTGGTCGAAATGGCAATAATTATGTCACTATGGGTTTATTTTAACATCTTCCTGCTTGTAAATTAGGTTGCAAGCCTCGGAAAGATTCTAGGACCACGTGGGCTCATGCCAAATCCGAAAGCTGGTACTGTTACCCCAAATATACCTCAGGTAAGATCTGATTGTTATGCTTTGATGAGTTCTTGTTGATCATTTTAGTTTTAATGAATTCACAACTGAATGATGCGTGGCAGCTAGCAATGGTGATATTAGCCATGATGTTTATCGAATCATTTTTCTTTTACAGGCTATCGAAGAATTCAAAAAGGGTAAAGTTGAATACAGAGCTGATAAAACTGGGATCGTCCATATACCTTTCGGCAAAGTAGACTTCTCAGAAGATGACCTCCTTGTGAATTTTCTTGCAGCAGTTGTATGTCAAACCCTGTTGCCTTCTTGCTCTCCGTTTCTTTCTTCCGAACACGATTTGTGATACGGAAACAAAATCGAACTCTGATGTCTATTTGGTTTTGTTGTTAATTCGACAGAAATCGATCGAAACAAACAAGCCAAAAGGTGCGAAAGGAGTATACTGGAAAAGTGCACATATATGCACATCGATGGGTCCTTCAACCAAGCTAAATATAAGGGAGATGCTTGATTACAAGCCTCCATCAAACATTTGAAGAAGAATGATTACCAACAGTTGAAAATTCTTCAACCCTTTAATTACCAATGTGGGAAACATGCAGGCTCAATGGAAGTGGGGATGTTTGGATGGAATCCTAGTGAAATAGGGTATGCAGTACCAGATCATCATTTTGTATACAGACTGGGACCTGTATCATCATCATATGACTAATTGCATTGATTTTATTTATTGTTATTTCTTTTTACCTCAGTTGTTTTGATTGGAAAGGATGATAAATATGCAATTTTACTCGATCAGAAGATACAATGAAATCATGCACATCCAAAAATAATATGTTCAATTATGATTTATTTGTTATTTATGAATAAATTTTCAATTATTTATTTTACGTCCATGAGTAAATTACACGAACAACAAATATACGTTTGCAAAACTAAGCCAACATGATTGTAGATATTAAACACACAATTAAACAAATAAATATGAACATAACTTAAAGAGTAGTTTTGACCCTAAATAATTAACATTTGCATTAGATTTCAAAAAATATATTACATCAGTTGCAATGTCTCATATAGCTAGTATTATAGTATACAGCAAGAAATCCTGAAAACAATGATCAATCTCGACTGGTTCTGAAGTTCTTGGTTCATTGCAGTTGCACATATCACTCAACCATGCTGCAATAAGAATTTAGGATCCCTTGATTAGCCCATCCACAGCTTCAACACCCTATCCTTACCACCAGAGGCAACTTTCTCACCATCTGGACTCCAATCAACTGCAAAAACCTGTTTGAATGAGGATAAAGATCAGTCTCAAGTACATCGGCAAACAAATATCAGTGATTCTTTGCCTTTGATATAACTAATTGCATGGAGAGCTTACCTCATCCGCATGGCCGGGGAGGTCTTGTTTCAACTTTTTTGTTCTGATATCCCATACCTTGTAACAAAGAATAACCAGCTTGTTAAAAAACATTAGCATTTCCATCCAAGGCCTTGATTGAAGAATTGGGACTCTTAGGGGAGGATCGAAGATGGGGGTGGTGGCATAGGGGGGGATCTAAGGGAGAGTAAGGCAGGAAGGAGATATGTGTAGTAGAGGCTGAACAAGGGAAGGATAATGATACTAACAATGAGGCCATGGAAGAACAATAACACAACTCAACTGAGTCAGAAAGTACAAATGAAATCTAACTTTAGTTTGGTTCATTTCTACACTACATCAAAACTAGACATGTGAGTATGTCAACAATTTTTCAGGATCTTCGAATAACGAGGGGGGGGGAGAGAGAGATAAAGTTCCTGGGGGCTGGGACTTACCTTTAAGGTGGAGTCTTTGCTTCCACTTAAAAGAAGCCTACTATCTGCAGACCAGCTGAAGGGAAACATGCAAGATAATCATTAATCCTGAGAAGAAAAAAGTGAAATGAAAATAAACTATAGAAACAGCTCAAACCTGATTTGATAAACAGGCCCAACATGACCTCGGAATGCAGCAACAAATTCCCCGGTAGTACCATTCCATATCTTGACTGACTTATCAAATGACGCACTGGCCACCCATAGCCCATCAGGTGAGAAATAAACATGGTTTACAAGCTGCAAACAACCGGAAAAAAATGTACAAACTTACATCTAAGCATGAAGAAATCAACAATTTGGATTGCAATCAGAGTGAGCACTGAGCAGCAGTATACATTGTACCTGTTGATGACCAGTCATGCGAACTTTGTGATGTTTGCTGACAGCAGGTTCCCATAGGAACATGGTAAAATCATCAGATCCTGATACCAATCTCTCAGGGGCATTGCCTTTCATTTTGTTGTACCTTTCTAGAGCAACCTAAATTATATAAGGAAATCTAATTACATTTCTACAGAAGAGGAGTTTAGGAAGCTTGAATATATCAAGGGAACAGAAGAAGAAAAAGTTGTTGTAAAGAGAGGTATATATACAGTAGAATTACAAAGATGGGATTCATTGGTACAAGAACTAATGACACCAAATAAGTAACAATACCTTCTTCATTTCTTCTGTAGACGAATATTGTTTACCAGTATGATCAAAGGCCCCAGTACGAAGAACATATTCTGTGCTCAAAGCAAGTGAATTAACCCAATGTCCATGACCCTAAAACAAGTAGCAAAAGCAAATGAATGTCTGTAATATAAAAATCCAGAGGATATACAGAATCAATTAATGCATAGACAAGAAAAAGAGCAGTTTAATGTATACATATGACAAAGAGATGTATTCTAGAGAATGCAAGAAATCACCTTCAATTCACGAATTAGCTTCCCTTGTGAAGTTTCCCATACTTTGATAGTACAGTCCTGGGATCTTGAGCCAGTTTGAAAAGGAGAACTCATTAGTACTAACCAGTTAAGACTTAAGAGTTTAACTAAAGGTTGTTAATTGACGAGATGACCAGATGAGTACAAAGTGCTTATTGTTTCTATGCTATTTTCAAGGAAAGCAGAGATTCTACTATTATAGAAGAGAGTGAAAATACCAACAGAAAATCTGATTAGAATCATAGAAACAGAACAAAATTGTACCCTGTATATATGACTCCATCTCCACCCCATTTCACACAAGTTACAGCAAGTGTGTGACCACTGAGACAAATAACACATTTCTTTAAGGAAACATCCCATATGCGAGCATCACCATCTTTGCTGGCACTTACAAAGCGACGGCATGGAGCATTTAGATGGACAGGTTCCCATGACATACCGGTGATCCATTTCTTGTGGCCCTATAAGAATCCAAGAAATCAGCACCATGTTTTATATGAATAAGGCAATCAACTAAAAATAAAGTATTCCATTGTTTTTTTACCAAATTCATGAGACAGTTTCAGTTTAAAGAGATCAAGAAACTATGCTGAACAATAATGTAGTTATTCAAGAATAAAAAGTTTACAGTCATCGGATTGCCGGCAGGCTTCCCTGTTTGTGGGTCCCAACATATTAGTTCTCCAGCCTTGCTCCCACTGACCAGATATTTACCATCGGGTGACCATGCAATACAAAGAACCCAGTTTTTGTGTCCTGAAAAAATATCAGAAGTCAAATGATTAACATAAAAAACAAATGCAATGAATGTCAAGAATTACAATTAACATGAATTTAAGTTACATATCATCTCTTTTGTAATTCCATTTGTATGCTTAAAAACTTCTCCATTGCTAAATTAGTTTTTCAGTCAAACTGACGAGAAAACAGTATCAAGTACAAATTTCTAACCTGTGCATGTAAACATTGGTGTCTGAGTGTTTAGGTCCCATAGTCGGACAGTGGTATCACCTGAGCCACTTGCCAACTGTCGTCCATCAGGACTAAAGGCAACAGAAAGTACTGCTTCAGTATGACCTATTGTAACAAAGCAACAATAAAGATTAAGGATAAGCAATACAATTATGCTAAAGGAATGCTAGTAAACAGTTCACACCTAATTAGTCCATATAAAAAAATAAATATGAACATGTTAATGGAAGTTCCTTTTCAAAAATAAAATAAGCCGATCCTGAACTGAAAAATATTCCTTTTCAAAGTTAAATAATATCATCATATCCGAAGCTCATTCCAATTATGCTAAAGAATAGCACTGCAGAGTTCGATGCAATGAAGTTTTTGATAACAAAGAAAGTATCCATCCCATACCAGCAATTGTAGCCGAACATCGATTAATTGGACGAATCCTGAAAACTGCTTGCGGTTGATATACTATTGATAGTGTTTTCTCCATGGAAACTGAAAATTTGTTGATTCAAGTTAACCAACCAAAAGCAAATAGAGAAATATATTAGAAAAAATCAAGCAACAGAAAGTAGAACTGTCATATAATTCACTTTCAACAGTTCCCCAACTTACCTTTATTTTTCTCCAAGTAATTTCCAAGAGGCACAAGAAGCTCTTGATTAGATATATAAAATGCATACGGCAGCTTCTCCTCCTGAAGAAACCCAAATACCAAAGTTCATGACTCATAAAAAAATCAAATTTTGAATAACTCAACCAACAGTATACAAGCAAATGCATAAAACTTGGAATAAAATGCATTCGAATGCAAACTAAACTAAAAAAAGAACAGAAAATTATCAACTTGGAACTAGTTACAACAAAAAATAATGCAATGAAGCAGAACAGCAAAAAAGGTTACATTTTTTAGAAGGGTATTGACGATCTGCTGAAGCTGAAGAGGACCAACGTTCTGGGGAAGGTACATGGTGCCTCCCAGCGTGGTCCCTTCTGGGTCTGTTAATACGCACATCACGCTTTTCCTCGTCTCCTCTTGCTCTCTTTCCACCTCCATTCTCTCTCTTTTGGTTTGCTGCTGTGATAAAAATGGAGACTTCAGAAGGGGATTTGTTGGTTTTAATGATTTAGGTGTTTTGGTTATCACCCGAATACAGAGCAAATAGAGATTGGGGAATTTTTAGGGTTCAGGGTTTTTCTGTCGAAGGTTTAAAGGGCGGTTGTGGGCCGTGGTGAGATCCACTAGAACTGGCTGCGGCTGACCTATGTGGCCATGGTATTTGCCCTCGGATTGAACTCCACAAGAAATTATAGATTTTTGTGAAAAAAATAAAACTTTGTATATTTTATTGAGTAATCAAAGTGTGTATATAATATATATATAATAATATAAATTTAACTATATTTAATTAATTAACGATGGTTAAATTAACTAAAATATATTTATATTTATACAAACTTATATTTATCTACACATTTATAAATTTATAACTTGATTAATTCAAACTCGATCATAAACCGTTATTTTTTCAAACTAAATTAATTGAGTTTTAAGTCTACAAGCTTAAGTATTAATGTATATTTTAAAACAAACTAATATCTTAGTACATAAAACACTATATTAAAAGACATAATTAAAGTCTATAAATATAAATGGTTCAAAATTTATATGGCGGACGGATGCGGGGCGGGTGAATACGGTACAGATAAGGCCTTAAACCTATCACCTACCCACTACCCACAATGAGTATAATATTTTGCATCCATATTCGTTCACTGTCCACCAAACTTATACCCATCTTCACTCCAATTGAGATGAATGCAGTGCGAAATTCACAAAATTATACTTATCTACCATCCTTACTTATTATTATTAAATTGTTTTATGGGATGTTGTCATACCCTAATGTAGACAATATGTATACATATCTTAGTATATATAGATAATACATACTTAATATATAACATAATATAAAATAAATATACGAAAAAAATTAATAAACAACAACAACAACGAAAGATAATCAACAAGTATTGGGTAAGGATAACAATTTGATCCGTTCTCATCGGGTCTCGATCCGATACGATCAGGGCAGGTTTTTTATTTAAAAATTGGTTTCAGTTTGAATCGAGTGATCAAAAAATAAAGTCAGGTAAGAATCATGTTTAGGGTGAAAATTCTCTAATCTGACCCGACCCGGTATATTTATATATATAATATTTAATATTTTTATTATTTTTCAGGTCGGGTCGGGTTTATTCGGATTTTTTTTATTAAAATATCAGGGTCGAAACGGAGTCGGGTTATGATTTTTATAATATCGAGTCGGAAATAAAAAATATTAAAATTAGGTCTGCAGACTTAAGTTTCGGGTCGGGGTCGGGGAGACCAAAAACCCGGCCCGACCTGTTGTCATCCTTAGTATTAGATGCAATGATAATGCACATTATTTTTCTAATGAGAAGACTCAAGTTCAAATCTTGGAAAAGACATTATTAGGAGAACCATGAATCCCGAACATAAACTACCATATTAATACGTAATTTACCAAAAACAACAATAACAAAAAAAAATAACATATAGAAAAAGATAATATCCTTAAATACAAAATTCAAATAAATAAAATAATATAAAAAAGAACATAAATACATGGAAAATGCATGGGAAATAAGTATTAAATTAAAAATAGATACTTTAACGAGGGACTGAACAGAAATTAAACTTTAAAAGAAAGGATACGATTGAGATCTACAAGATTATTTTGAGGATTATTGCAGTACATTTCCATTTAAAAGACTGAGTAAATTAATTATTGTGGTAGCCATCCACGTGATTTTTCTGCCTGCCGGTCAATAATCATAAAATTACAATAAATAAATATAAAAAATGAAGGATGATTGTGTAATTGTAAAAAATAAAGGGACAAAATTGAAAAATCAAATTGAGCAAATCACGCGGCGATCAACCGATGCCATTCCCTGGGATATTTCATTTCAGACGCGGTTTTGCCTGATTTGACTTCGTATTTTCATAGGATTCACACAATCTGTCTCTGTCCCCACCTATGGTTAGGTGGGGGGAAATGAAAAAAACATAAAATGTTATTGCAGTGAAGCCCTTGCACTTTTCTTTTTTCCCTTTAGTGTCCACCATATTTTATCTACATTTCACCATCTTTATTTTTAAGGATAAAAATCGTATATTTCTAATTATATTTTTTAGGGTATTTATTTTTAAAAAGCTGATTTAAGTTTAAAGTCATGGTTTAAAAAATTAAGAGTATGTTGTATTATTACGTCTATGTTACAGAGATAAATATTATAAAGATGTTGAAAAAGTATTTACCTCATTAGCCTTTGAAGTATATATTTACAAAGTTATAGATGAGATATCATATATTTAACATATTTTTCATAATCAATACATTTATAGTGTATTATTTATTTCATGTAAATTTCGTTTTGCCTTTTTTCGCATACAATTTCCTAACATGACTACTACTTTTTTTTATCCAACTACAGTAGTTACAGTAATATCTGTTCTAGAGTATACTCTTAACCATTAGACATTGATCGCTCAATCACTGTGCTGACATTACTGATGCTTGAACCCGTGACTTCTAAAAACAACAACCGTTCCTTTAACCGATATTTAACCAAGTATGTGCCTAATAAAAAAATGAATTATTAGGGATTAAGATGACTAAAAGAGTAAAGTGTAGGGGCTCATATTCAAATACATATTTTTCCACCTAACTTGGAAACATGGAAAATGTGAGTTGAGCAGAAACTGAAAGGAAATAGACCCCCAGGACCAGGCCCTGGCCCTGGCTGCAGTATTTAAATACCAATCCCTCTCCTCTTCCAGTCCCAACATCAAATTCCAGTCCCTATTGCTATTTTCATGGGAGATTTGCTCTGGGACGTGTTTTAGCACAACAAAGTCATTTATTTTTTTTATTTTTTTTTCTTATTTTCTTCATTTTTTTCAAAATTTGAAGAAAATTCTAGAGATTGATTTCTGTAATAACAGGGTGGAATGGGGAAGTACACGGAGATTTTGGATGCAGGAGTGAGAATAGTCGCAAGATTTCATTCTCACTGCCCTCAGACCGCTCGCCTCTATTACCACCCACCTGCTAACTCGGACCACCGTCGCGGCGGCGCTGGAAACATCACAAGAGAAGCTTCGACAAATATGGGGTTTTACGGTCCCAAGGCGACGGCTGGTGCTAACGTGAAAGAGATCATTATTTTTTCCCTCTGATGGAAGGAAACGAAGTGAACGATCCTCGTCTTGATTTTCTTCTAGCTGAATATTTGTTTCTGGAAATAAACAAAGAGTTTGAATTAATGATATTTATATTTTCATTAATATCTATAAATGTTTTTTTTATTTCTAAATAAAACAACACATTTGACGGTTAGTTTAGACATAAAAACTAAAATGTTTTAATTTTTTACTTTAAGATAAAAAAATTAGTATTAAAGTTTAAACGACTGTTTTAAAAATTTATAAAACTCTTGTTTAACGATATTATTTTAATAATTTATCGGTGTATTTTACGCTTTTTAAAATATCGTAATTATTTTAATACTAATTTTATAATATAGTGATTATCTGTATAATTTACCCTAAAATAAAGGTTTTAACTTTGATGAAGATTAGAGGTCGTGTAATAATGTAGAGATACACCTCTCCAAAAATATTTAAAAAAAAATCTTAAATAGATCTTGTTAAAAGGTGAACCAAGCTTAATTGAATAAAAAATTTAAAAAATAAATAAAAATAAAAATCAGATATCCAATAATTATATGTCAATAAATATTATTTTTAAACAAATAAAAAGAGAAAATAAATTTTAAAGAAATAGAAAGAAAGAAATAAGAATTTTATTTTTAAACATCTCAAGTCTAAATTGATATTTGATGTTCAAATAAATTAACAAACGGTCTTATCATACAAAACCCCTCAAACAACGGAACAAACTAAATATTGATCTCCAAATATTAAAAACATTTCAATTGAATCCCCAAATTAAAATTTTATTTCAATTAAACCAACTCGTTAGTGTTTAACAATAAATGTCAAATTGAATTTGACATAATTTGGATCAATAAATATTTATAATAAATATTTACAATAGAAGGATCTAAATGATATTTTGAGAAATTAATTATATTTTTAAAAAGTAAATTAAAATAATAAATAATTAAAGACGTGTGATATAATTAATTGAAAGAGTTGTGGAGTTGGTGCCTCACCGTCTAGACCGTCGGTTGAAGGAAGACCAAATTGAACATGGCCTAACAACAATCATTAAGTATTGGATTTAGATGGCAAGTTGGGAATATTTAGGTGTTATTCGGTAAAATTTACGTTTCGAAAAAAATTAATTTTCTTAAACATAACGGTTGAGAGTAAATTCTACATAAAAATAAAATAAGAAAACGTTAAAATAATTTATTCGATAATTTTTTTTTTAAATGAATAAAAATATTTTATAGAACAAAACGATAACTATTTGATTATGACCGATTCAAGTTTGAGCAAGGGTAGGTATCGTTGCCTTGTAATTACGCGAAACCCATAAAAGTCAATCCTATGAGGCTATAAACTCAACCATGCATCAACTTGTTTAAATTCTAAGGTCTACAAAGTTGAATACAAAACTAGACGGGTACTAATTAAATTTTTATATAAGTTATAAAAATTTTGATATCAACTTTTCAGTATAGACTTATACCAAAATAAGGTTAAAATAAGCGTAATCGAAATTTTTATAAAAAAATTATAAGAATTTTAGTATCGACTTTTCGATATATATCAAAATTTTTAATTTTTTATAAAAAAATCGATATATGTCAAAAAATTTATACTTAAAAAAAAATAAAATTTTTGTAAGGAATTTAGTATATACTAAAACTCTTATAATTTTTTATCAAAAATTAATATATACCAAATTTCTTATAATTTTTGTAAACATTTTAATTGTAGCTCATTTTAGTCTCGTTTTAAGCGCCTCACCCTAAAACTTTCCAAGGTAATAATGTATTGAAAAAAAAAAGAGTAAGTGTGGCCCGGATGGACCGAAAGATGATTAAAAAGTGATCGTATTTTCAAATTTTTTTATTTTTTTTATATATTTTAAAATTTTATATTAATAATTTAATTTTATATTCCTGGAATTTGAAAAGAATTATATGATTTTATTAAGGATGAGTCTATAACGGGCGTCGAACACCGCTGAATATTATTAAATTAATTTATAAAGAATTAAAATCTAAAGGACTAATCATACAATTATTAATTATATGTTAAATTTATCACTCTTTTATTAATTACATACTGAGTCCTTGAGATTTTAAATTTTTATTAATTAATTTAATAATATTCAACAATATTTAATATTTTAATGATGTTTAACGATATATTTGACGCCAATCGTAGAATTTTCCTTTTATTAAATATAAAAACATGTTCCTAATATAAAATATGCGTCACGGAGTACGGCTTTTAACGATCTAAGTTGCAAGCAACTCGTCTCAATCATCATTTTACATGTTTTTAAATTTAAAATTATTTTAAAATTGATGGTAAATAAAATTTTAAATATATATATTTAAATTAATTATAATGATTATAGTAGAATTTCTTTGCTTTCAATTATCTTAGTTAAATATGTCGAGTCAGATTCTACTATTAGTTTCTGTAATAGGCGTAAATTATAAATTTGTTTATGTTTTCTAATTTGATCCTTTCTAGTGTTTTCAGTTTAGTTGAATTGTTCGTCTACGTAGAAATATAAACGAATACGAATGAATGAAAGTATGTTCATTCGTTTAATTTTTAAATAAATAAATAAATAAATATGAATAATTAAACAAATATAATTTATTGTTCGTATTCGTTTGTTAAAAAATATAGTTTGTTAGTGTCTGTTTATGTTCGTTCGTTAAAATAATAAATGAACGTAAACTAACACAAACGAACAAACATATATAAAAAAAAATTAATTATCAGAATATGATATTTTTGTTATGAGAAATAATAAATACAAATATATATATATATATGAATATATTTAAACAATAGTAATCACAAACAATTCACATTTAACTTTAAACGGTTGTATATCAATCGATTTTTTCGTCCAAATTACTATTTTAAAAACAATAAAAAATATATCTTCTATAAACGAGCATTTGCCCCTATACCCACGTTTGATAAATAAATGATTATAATAATAGATTAAAATAAATCCTTTAAAAATTAAGAAAAAAAAACACTCTTGTCTTTAGGGATGTACATTATTTGATTTTAATCGAATTAATCGACCAAACAAAAATTATTTTAATTAATTCAATCGGTTAATTTTAAGTAAGTTCGATTAACAATTAATATTTTTTTAAAAATCAATTATCGATTAATTCGATTCAAAATCAATAAATTAATTGATTTAACTGAATTAACCGAAATTATTATATTATATTATATATTTTTAGTCATTAATTTTTAATAATTATAAAATGTTCATTAATTTTTTTATATTATAAAATTGTCACTAAATTTTTATCAACTTATCATAAAATGAAAGTTTAGTGACTAAAAAATTATCTTAGCATAATTTAGTGACTTATTCTGTATTTTAACCAAAATTTATAATAAATTTCAGTTAATTCGGTTAATTAACCGAAATAATTTCGGTTCGATTCATTTGGTTAAAGATGATTCAGTTCGGTTAATAGTAAGGTTTCAAAATTTTTGATTAATTCGGTTTTGGTTAATTCGGTTCGACCACTGACCAAATTAACCGAATGCACACCCCTACTAGAACTTGTTGGATTTAAGGATTTGACATAAAATTATAACACATTTTTATCTTTTAACAATTATAAAAAATCTTCGCATAACCTAAATTTAACCGTTAATTGCTCGTTCTTTTTATTCTCATACATTTATATTGTATTTAAATAACTAGCATGTGTTTTTTATTAAGTAGAAAAATATTTATATTCTCAAGACATATCGAAATTTAAACTCATACATTATATGATAATATAAGCATTCTTAATTATTAGGTTGTATATCGATAACTCAGATATGCTTGTGAAGTAAACCATAGTTTCATGAGTAATTTAAATAATTGTTTTCTTTTAAATATATGAGATTAATACACATGCTTCAAATACCATTTAAATGTAATAATCAATCATATATTAAAAAATAAATTAATATTTAGATCATTCAAATATACTTAATAATACTATATTAAAAAAATAAATTTTATAATCTAATTAAAATCAATAGATATAAATATTAATAATAAACTATTCAAAAACATATTAAATATGATCAAATTCTTACATATCACAATTTATGTATTCAAATAATCAAACAACTATCAATTAATTTTACGATATCTATTAACTTATAGTTATTTGATTATTTAAATTTGTAAAGATTAAAATTTGAATTGTGAAATTTTATTTTCATACTTTAATTTATATTTTTTTTTTATTTCTGATATCTTATACGTTTAAAATGGTTAAACTCAAGTAAAAACCATCAATTTTTTTAATCTATTATCCATCATGACCTGGAAAGTGAACAATGGCAACACAGTTCTTCTATTAACTGTTCTAGTGCAGATAAAAAAAGCTTGGCATCTAAGCAATGGGCTAAACCCGAACTTCATCCAGTACAGGACCGCAGAGAGACCCGAAATCATCGGCCCTTGTATGGTAGTAAGAGCTGTAGAATGTGATCCTTGTCCTGGCTGAATCTGCTTTGAACATCAAGCTTGCAGCTTTGAATTCACCTTTCCCTCTAGATGTGAAGGGAACTTTGACTGTATGCTTGGCAGCAAACGCCTCCACCATCATTTCTCCATGGCAACCGTTCCGAGCATCTCCGATGATGAATGTCATGTTGTAGGTTTTGTTGGGGATGGTCCTGAGAATCTGAGCAATGGCACTTTCTCTCCCTGCAACCAGCTCAACTGCGGCGTATCCGACCGGGACATTGAAGTGTTTTGAATCAATGAACTTTACTGCTTTAAGTGATTCAATGATCCAACCGGGGAGTGGGGATGTGAGATCCTCTTGTCGGGGAGGGAGCAAGACACCGTTTGTGGAGTTTACCAGGCGATGAGGACCCTCTTCAAAGCCATGGTTCTTAACCAGGTTATCTGCAATGTTTAACAGAGGTTTAAATATACAAGCAAATAAAGATAAGTATTCGAATTCGAAGCGCCATATATTCGAATTCGAAATGATAAACAGAATGACCCAACCCCAAATTATCATACTAACAAACCTGTAATCCAAACCCGAAATGATTCGAACCCGAAATGAGATATGAAACTATCAAACTAACTCAATGTAAGTTTGCAATAAAAATCATCATAAGATTTGGGCATTGGTCATTACTCATTACCTCTAGTAGGCCTTGGACGGACAAGTTCCTTAATAGCAACCGCATCCAACAAAGGACCACAGGTAGGATCTTCTTGAACCCCGGGATTGTGGAACACAACGGTGGCATACTTGGCTTTGGCAATGAAACCCCAGGCATAAACATCATCACCGAAGCTGCTGTACAGGGTCTGCAATGGCAGGTCCCCTGACTGAGTCCCCACCGAGACTCTCAGCACCTCATCTTGCGCACAGGTTCTTGACGCACCAAAGGTCAGCGCATAGAGTACTCCCGGTTTTACTGGTATGGTTTGGGAAATGGAGGCCTCGTTGCCAAGCTTCACAGCATGGACGCCATGAGCCACGGCGTAATACATCCCACCAGGTTGAGGCCCGCCGGAGATGTACTCCACTAACCCTTTGATAGTCCATTTAGGAAGCGCGTGTCGACCTATAAGCACTGTTTTCTTCATGGATGTTGGTCTTGGCTGTTCTTCAAAGTTTCCATTTTCCAGGTATCCTGAAACAGAACAAGCAGGAAGATTGCATAAAGTAGAAAACTTTCATCTGCTCTCGAAAAGATGAAGAAAACCCAGGTATGAACTTACCTTCAAAAGGCTTCGAAGCGACTTTGGCATGAGCATAACGCCGAGCACCTCGCTTAGCTGAAACAAGAGTGTTAGGGCCTAAAGCACACCCAGAGAACAGCAGGGCGACTGTAAGCAATAATGAAGCAGACATGGTCATTTTTCTTGCAGACAGAGGAGTGAGAGATGACAGAGTAGGGTTTGACTACTTTTATAGTGACAAAGAGAAAGCTTAATTACCATAAATGGCGTGTTTAATTAATGAGACAAGCTGATGCTTTCCAGCAAGCAAGCAGCATTAGTATGGAACTGTGTGGAGGAAATCTCAATTATTTCTATGTTCTGATCTGACCGTCTTCTTCTCCATAATTAACGGGAAAGACATTTCATTTTTCATGATGGATTAACAGGAAAAATACTTGGATTTTAAATGGAAATCTTCAAAAGAGAAAGAAACAAAAAATAAACCGTATTCGTGATAAACTGTGATGATGCTCTTGTCGGTGTGGCTACTGAGAATCTGGAAAAGGCAAGTGTCTAGGATCCATGTTTTTTTATTTATCTTCTATCGAACAGAAGATCCACATCCGATTGCATATGATTTACTTGAATTAAACAAAAAATAATCGAGTCCTTATCCAAGAATCAACATCTGTCTTTGTAATAAAAAGGGTTAGATTTTGTCTGCCAAATCCAACAACTCTCCACTGGGTCTTTTTACGACATATAGGGGTAACCATGGAACAAAAGTTACAACAAAAGAAAAGGTTGAAATTTGAATTTGAACTTAAATTTAAATTTTAGTTACGACGGAGTTAGAATTTAGTGTTGGGTAAAATAAATTATAAAATGATTGAAAGTTTAAATAAATTTAAATATAAATTAAATTTTAACAAAATTTAAATAGAGAGAAAAAAATTCTCTAAAGATAGAGGGCAATCACTGATTTTAGTACAATAATAAAGGTGTTATATGAAATGATATGTATATTAGAAAATACAAATGATATTATTATATCATATATTTTGATATAAAAAATTATGATAAAGTTAATAGATAAATGTTACGTATAAATATATCATTTTATTTTTAATTTAGAGTTTATGATTGAAGTTTATAAGATAATGTTTAAATTTTATTGTTCGGGTGTTTAAAGGTTTTGGTTTTATAATTTATGATTTAGGGATTATGATTTATTCTTTAAATTTTAGGGGTTAATGTTTGGTGTATAAGATTTGTTGTTCATGTTTTAGGGTTTAGGGTTCATTATTATGGTTTATGGTATAAGATTTAGAGTTTATAGTTTAATATTATGGTTTAAAGTTTAAAGTTTAAAGTTTTTGATTTATGGTTTTAAAACTGAGATTCGTAATTTTAAATTTTATGTTTGAGATTGATTATTTAGAGTTAACATGTTTATAATAATGTTTAAACATAAAAAATAATATGATAATATAATTGATAAAACTAACGTAAAAATGACCGTTTAATTTAATTAAACGTTATTTCCATCCTCACGATAAATATTACTTAATTTATATATAAAATAAAATACCATATTAAAATTTACATATATCAAATTACACATAAAAATAAATTTTGTAATAAACATATATTATTAATTTCTCCCAATACTAGTTTGTTTAAAAAAGAAACATAGATGAAAGATGAAAGTAGAAAGTAGAAAGTAGAAAGTGTTGTCCTAGGAACATTGGGTATCTTATTTCTTCCATCTCGATGTACATTATATTCAGGGATGAACCTAAATTTTTTATAAAGAGTATAAATTAGTAAGAAAGTATTTTAAAAATATAAAAATGTGAACAGAAACGAAACCATAATTGAATTATGAGCGAGGTAAATTGAGTAATTTTGAAATAATAGGATCTTAAAAAACAATTAAATCATAAAAATTAAGAGAGTTTAAACTTAATTTTATAAAATTTAAAATTAAAATATCTTAAAAGTAATTTTAGAACTAATGTTTTGATATAATAATTGAAAAATAGTTTTAGACTAATTTGAAAAGATTTCAAAAATGGTTCTTATGTCCAAACTACTTGCAAATATATTTAAGATGTTTTTGAGAGTTTCTAAATGTGTTTTAAATGATTTAAAGAAATCAAAGAAGTGTTTTTAACCTAGACGTTTCGATACCATTAGAACAGGTATCGATACCGCCATGTTTTCAAAGGCAAAATCACAGTGGTATCGATACCCGTTTTGATACCTTTCATCACTGTGATGTTTGGTTTCGATACCAGTTTCTATACACCCCCAACAGTCATAAACGACTTTATAAAACCCCCAACGACTAGGAGCGGTATCGATACGCGTATCGATATCAGTTCTTAAATGCAGGTTCAACGGCTATTTCCCAAAGTAGGTGTTTCAATACTAGTCTCAGGAGTATCGATACCTCCTGTACCAGAAACAGAAATATGCCTTGAAATCAGCTCCAAACGGCTCCAAAACATCCCAACGGTCATAAACGGCTAAAAGCTCATTTGGGATGATAAAAGCAAGCCTTAAGCATCAAGAGAAGACTAATGCTTCATTGTAAACAACATTATGATTCAAGAATTGTCTTAGAGCTTAATTCTCACATTTTTGGGTAGACAACACTTGTGAGCTTAATGTTTATGTATGCTCAAGTGTCTTAGGATTGGGTGAGAGCTTAGTTGCAAACAATTAGCCTTGTTAGAAGGATTATCAAAGTTTGCTTAAGATTTTCTATTGTTTGAGAGGATTCCCAAAGTTCGAGTTATGAACTTTGGATGCTTGATTCGGGTTTGAGTCAAGGTTTGTAAGGTCAGCCCTTTGCCCTCGAAAGGAAGAGATTTTTAGTGAATTGGGAAGTCATTAGTGGGAAGCTAAGGTAGTGGATGTAAGCGTAGCCGAACCACTATAAATCCTTGTGTTCTTTGTCTATCTTTTTGCTTCCACCACAAACACCCAAAATATCGATTTTTTCATCACTTAGCAAATTTAATTGGTTATTCATCAAGCCCTTCAAGCCCAACAGTAAATAAATTAGAAAGGAAGAGTCAAAGTTTAATTTTACTAATTTTAGTTTATATTACTCTAAAAAATAATAGACAATAAAAAATTTGGGATGGACAAGGAAGAAAAAAAGCTTAATTATAATAGTTAAAAAATTATGAGAGTTTAAAATATAATTAACCTATAAAATTTAAAAAAGGATGATTGTCTCTTCCACAATGTATATAAATTCGTTTTTAGATATAAAATTATACAAGTTTAGAGATATAAATTAAATTATCAATAATAAATAAATATTTAAAAAATATAAAATTTAATTATCAGTAAAAATATAAAAAATATATAAAAATTTAAAATTTTTAAAAGATACGATTATATCATAATATCCTTTTCTATTTATATCCTACTATACGAATATTTGGATCTGTCTGAACAGCAAGCCAAGTGGTCCAGTTACATGATAAACCCCATGTGCGCATGTCAGAACTGACAAATAAAATTAACTGAAACAAATATTTTAAATTTCAGAATAGCTACAAAACAAATCCAAGAAAGCTAATAATTTATAGGATGAGTGTATAACGGGCGTCGTACACCGTTGAACATCATTAATGTTGAACACTGCTGAACATTATTAAATTAATTTATAAAGAATTAAAATCTAAAGGATTAATCATATAATTATTAATAATATGTTGAGTTCATCACACTTTTATTAATTACATACTGAATCCTTGAGATTTTAAATTTTTATTAATTAATTTAATGGTGTTCAACAATGTTCATCATTAGTGGTGTTCAGAGGTATTCGACACACATTGTAGAATTTTCATAATTTATAATATTATATTAGTAGATAATTTTATAATAAATGTCATATATCTGAACGTATCATTAATTAATTTTAAAAATTTTAAAAAATATTTTTAAATTTTATTTTATTTTTTAAATAAAAATAAAATTATTATTATTATTATTATTATAACGTTTACATTAACTTTCAAAGGTAAAATTTATAAATAGTTATTAAATTTGATCAATTGTTGAATTTAATAATCAATCTTTTAATTATTATTAAGCTTTTAGTTTTATTTTAATTTAGTCATTAACTCGTTAACAACTGTTAAATATTCCGTTGCTATTAAAATATTTTGTATAATAACATATTTAGTCTTTTATGTTTATATAATTAAATAATTTAATATTATTTAAAATAATAATATTTTAACCCTCATTATTTAAATTTTACATTATTTTTAGTTCAAAATAATTTGAAATTTTAACAACGGTGACATAAATATGTATGGTTTAAAAATTGAGTGACTTGATTAACGAGTTCATTAATTAGGTAATCAGAATAAATATTCTCAATTAATTGAGTGATGACCGAAATAGTCTACTCTAAAAATATAAAACTCATTATTATGTTTAAAAAAATTACTTTTCGTGAGACTCACTCTTGTAGCGCATGTGCCTGATGGACACAACTTTGACTTATGGACACAACTCCTCGGCTATACACATGGCATTGTCCCTAACATTTTTTTTAAATAAAATCGAAAAATAAAGTTATTTTGATTGAAATAAAATTTAAAATTATTAATATAAAAAACCTTAATTGAGACTAACAAAAAATAAAAATCGATATGTTATAAAAAAAATTATTGAATTCGATTGACCTGTACATACCCCGAGTAATAGTATTTTTGAATTGTTGCAATCTATTACTATGAAACAAAAGTATTGAATTCTGTCCGATTCTAACGATGTTTTGCTCCGACAATTGAGCGTACCATTTCTTATTCGATTAAATTCAGACAAGATAGAGAATAAGGTGTTGATCGAGTGAGTCGATTGAGAGTTGATTAATGTTTGATTTGTATTTGTTAAAAAATTTATTGTTCAACTTAACTCGTTACTCGTTAAGCTCGTTAAAATTGTGCTCGTTAAAATATTTTATTGCTTAACTCGACTTGTTGCTCGTTAAGCTCATTAAAAAACTTACCTTATTTTTAATTAAAAGTAAAATTTAATAATACTATATGAGAATTAATATTAACACAAATTAACAAATTTAAGAATATAAAATATTTTCAAAGTCTAGATTCGAAAGTAATAATCCATAAATACACTAAACTAGCATATTAAAGTAAAAGTAACAATTCACAAATTATTAATTATTATTTACATTTATTTTTGAATAAAATAATTTTAAAATAATTATTATTATTTTAAAAAAATTAATGAGTTGCTCGCAAACTTATCGAGTCGAGTTAGATTTTACTCGATTTAATTCGTTAAAGTTTTAAATCGAATTAATCTTAAACGAATATTATCGAAATTTAATTGAATAGAGTTTAAATAATTTACAAGCTGCTCGACTCGTTAACAACCTCGATAAAGAATGTTTCAAAGTAACTTGTATTTTAATAAGATAATTGAATGTAGCATTTCTTTTTAGATTTACCTAAATTTGATTTTTGGATTTATAATATATAAATATGTAATGATAAAACATTTAATTTTATATTAAACATTCAATAGGTATATATATATATATATATGATAGTAATTTGATATATAATTAGTAAAAAGTTTTTTTTATAACTTCTAAACTTGTCGGTATATTTTTAGGAGAGAAAATATATTATATGTATTTTTTATTATGTTGTTTATTGATCAATTAATAAAAATTATTTATTTAATTATTTTTTATAATTTTTTATTGAACGAATCTTTACTCATATTTATCGTAAATCAAATATAAAAACTTTTTTTAACAAGCGAAGATTCAATTGATAAAAAAATGATACGAAAAGACTTAATAACGTAAATGAATTTTATTAATTGATCCATAGATGACATGACTGAAAGGGACTATGATATAATTTCTTCTTTTAGGGGCTTTAAATCTTGACCACTAAATTCTAAACCATAAACTGCAGATTTTAAACTATAAAATATATTTACAAATCTTGAAACTTAACCATGAACACTAAAACCTTAAACCTAAATAGTAAAAACTAAGCATTTGTGAAGAGCAAATTTTTATTGCCTGTGCATATAGTATTTTCTCGTACTATAAGCATTTTAAAGTTTTATATGATTTTTAAACTGTTAGATAAGTAAAATGGATGACTAAAATTATCAATATAATATATGAAGATTATCATTTAAAAAATAAAAAAATAATTTTAATTATTCGATGATTCAAAATTCGTATAAAATTATAAGTACATATCGTTTTGAGTCAAATTATGTTTCTAATTAATAATTTTTTACTAAAAAAACCCATTTTAAATCATCACTTTGAAATAATTTTTTTTTAATGTTAGAAAGATACTTTTACCGAAAATTAGTGTCACTATTTTAATAAAAAACTTTAATTATTGGAACTAATTACAAACATTATAAAATGTAGAGGATCAAATTAAAATACATGACTGAATCTGAAAAATAAGCATAATAGAGGGACCAAAACTGCAACCTGACCAAAATCTTATAAACATAGAGGCAGCGCCTCATAGGCCATAGCAATAGAAAAGCCTAGCCCATTCCAGATGTCCAAATAATAATTTATATTTTATTTTATTTTTTTTAATAATTTTTGGTAGCGAGATCGCTAAATCTCTCAAAAACTCAAAAAAAATTCAAAATCCCTTACCATGGCCTTTCACGTAGCTTGCCCAATTACATGGTACAATTTACACAATAATAATAATAAAAATAATAATCAAGAAGCAGCCTTTTCCCCTTTTTAACTTGCTCTCCAAAGAGTCTTGTATTAATGTTTTTGTGGTTTCTCTTTGTTTTGTAGTCGCAGAATTTGCTTCTGTTCGCTAGGGTTTCCTCGGAATCTTCACTCCACCAACTCCAAGAATGGCTTCTTGCAGGAACTGATCAAAGTCGAAGGCTTTTTGAAAGATCCTTGGGGTGTTAGGGTTTCTCGAGAGGGGACCGTTCAGGTCTCTGTGCCTAAAGTCGCCCCGGTTCATGCTGGAGATGGGGGCGGCGGCGGTGGTGCTGATGCCGTGGATGAGTCGGCCCAGTCTAAGCGTCTCGGCCTTCAGAGGAAGGCTGCTGCTGCAATGGTGGCGGCTGAGGATTATGCTAGGAGGGTTGAGTCGGGTGATGTTACGGTAACGTTTTTGCATTTGTATCTTGGTTTTTGTTTTGGGTTTTTGTTTGGTTGTGGTGAAGTTTGAATTTTGTTTCATTTAATGTTACGATGTTCAATTTCAGCTATATGCGTTTGTTTATATTAGTAAATTCACTTTTGGCCATATGTAGTGTGCAAGTTTTAATGCCTTGTTTAAGTTCTACTTTACAGAACTTTGTCTTGTGTTGATGTCTCTATGTGTAATCTGATTGATCTTTGATTTTGATGCTCTACAAGTGAATTCTGTAGTGAGCTAGGGATGCTGTTATTGAGTTTGAGCTAAATTGGAAACAAAGATTCAATGGTTGGATATTTTAGTTGATTTTGGTTGTGTTGGGTTGTTCAGATTCATTTTGACTGGAAATAGAACTTTGTAAACTGAAAACAGGAAAGTGAAAAGGAAGAGTCCTATGCTGGGAGTGGTTACTTTTTTATGTAGTGACTACTCCCTTTTCCTTTCCAGGTTGCATCGAAAAGTTCTGCTGTAGATGATCAAGGACAGTCCAACACAAATGTGATGTGTCGTATGTGCTTTTTGGGTGAGAATGAAGGAAGTGAGAGGGCAAGAAGGATGCTCTCTTGCCGTAATTGTGGCAAAAGGTACCACAGGAGCTGCTTGAAATCTTGGGCTAAACATAGAGGTATTAAACATAGAGACAGATGATTTATTGTGCTGTTATCTTATACTAGTGCAGTCTTATACATTTGGCATGATTGCAGATCTGTTTCATTGGAGTTCCTGGACATGCCCTCACTGTCGAACCTGTGAGGTAATTTATTATTCATATTAATACATGTTTTCACTAGATTATGTTTTTTTGTTGCACTCATTGTTACTCATCTCCCTTCTTTAGGTGTGCCGAAGTACTGGAGACCCAACTAGACTCATGTTCTGCAAAAGGTGTGATGGTGCATACCATTGCTACTGCCAACATCCGTCACATAAGGTTAGATTTGCATTGCTTGTGCTTAGTTTTGTACCTTGATTATGAATAGAATGCTCACATAACCCCTGGATTATGCAGAATGTTTCTTCTGGGCCATATTTGTGCCCAAAACATACAAGGTGTCATAGCTGTGAATCCAATGTCCCTGGAAATGGTTTAAGTGTGCGGTACGATTTGTAACCAATAGAAACAAAGCTTTTGCACTGAAAATTTCTCCTTTCTGTGTAGATTAATGCTTCATTTTTCTTTTCAATTACTGAAACTCTTTAATATGCCATTTGTGTTTTTAGTGCTTGATAACTGATAGCTAATGATCTTTCCTGACCTGCAGAAGCTTTTCTTTAGAATTAATATCCGAATCTATTTTTTATATATCTCACAGGTGGTTCTTGGGATACACTTGTTGTGATGCTTGTGGAAGGTTGTTTGTGAAGGGAAATTATTGCCCCATATGTTTGAAGGTAAATACAAATTTTGTGATTATCAAAGGTGTTTCTGCGGTCCAATTTAAGGTTAGTTTAGAGAGTTTTGAAAGAATCACGTTCCCTTAAAATGTTCATTCAAACGGAAGGAAAAGAAATACTAGTATTCGAATTACTTTGATTTATTGGTTATAGAAACTGTGTGAATTCTATCATGCTTCTTGATTTATTTTTTTAAAATGAACTTACTAGGCATTTTGGATCTGGTACTACCTTACAGGTTTACAGGGACTCCGAATCAACACCCATGGTCTGCTGTGATGTTTGCCAGCGTTGGGTGCACTGCCACTGTGATGGCATCAGGTTTCTTTCTACCTTTTTACTTTTAAATAACCACCGATCTAATTCTACTCTATTTTATTGTCTATCTTCATGTTTATGAAGAGGGCAGTTTCTGTCATTATGATATTGAGTTTGACACACAGAGGTCTATGAATTTGTTGCGATTGTTGTTCGTCATGCATCAAGTCCACTGGGTTTGTTCCTTATAAATATATAGTGTCAAAATAAATGATTGAGTTTCTCAAGTTTTTTTTTAATCCTCTCTGTTTCCTTGCAAAAGTTCTCGTACTCTAGTGAAAGAAACAAGCATGCCTTTTTTCACCCTTACAACTATCACACAAGTTTTGGGGATTTTATTTATGAGGGAAATGCTTTGCAGTGATGAAAAATATCTGCAGTTTCAAGTGGATGACAATCTTCAGTATAAATGTGCAACATGTCGTGGAGAGTGCTACCAGGTAGCTCTGTATTGCAGCATCTCTTTTTCACAGAAGGGAGATAGGCAAAGGATTCTTTTAACTTACAGTTGCTGTTATAAATGTTTTACCAGGTTACAGATCTTGAGGATTCTGTTCGAGAGCTTTGGAAGAGAAGGGACATGGCTGACCGAGATTTGATAGCTAGCCTGAGGGCTGCTGCTGGGCTGCCAACTCAAGAAGAAATATTTTCTATCTCTCCATATTCAGATGATGAGGAAAATGGTCCTATGATGCCAAAAAATGAATTTGGACGTTCACTGAAGTTCTCTCTTAAAGGGCTTGCTGACAAATCACCAAAGAAGAACAAGGAACATGGAAAAAAATCTTCAGGTAAAAAACATCCCAATAAAAAGTCATACCAGGCATCTTTGATTAGCAAGGGAGAATCACAAATGAGTTTTGAGGGGAATCAAGATATACAATCTCAAGGATGCAGCTTGGGTGAGGACAGGAACAATGAAGTTGCATCTCAGAGAAATGAAGGACGCAATATTTCTTCTTCTGTTGCTGGAATTTGTTCTACCAATCAGCCAGGGTTTTTGAAACACAAGCTGGTAGATGAAGTGATGGTTAGTGACGAAGATAGGACTTCTCGTGTTATTAAAATCAAAAGCAATAAACCACACGATTTAGTTCATGGAGATGACAACGGAAAATATAGTAGCAAGTCAAAGACTGTGAAAGCTAAGAAATTAGTCATAAACCTTGGTGCACAAAAAATAAATGTTACCAACTCCCCAATGTCTGGTGCTTCAAGCTTTCAAAGAGATCAAAATGTGACGTCTTACAATGGTATGGCTTCACTTACCCTGTTTATGATATAACTTGTATTTGCATGGGTTCACATATTATGATGATAACATTTTCTTACAGCCAGACTTCAATTATGTCCTTTGGTGTGCTGTCAGTGTATACTCGTAGATTGAATCTTAATATTTGTACCTGCACTGAATTAACTTTGGGTCTTTTTTCTCTTCCCCCTTCTATTGTTAAGATTCCATTTATAGAATGAACAAGATAGTAGATGACATGTGACAAAATGGTTTGTTCTCGTCTCTGGTTCGAGCAATAATCTGAAAACTGATCTGCCTTCTCATGTTTGGCTGATATTAGGTGATCAAAATGCAAATAAGCATAGAATTGGTGACAAGTTTCTGGATGGGCATGACGGTACTGCTAAATCTGGTGATGGTAATATAGCTATCTTGGATCCATTGTTTTTTTTTTTGAACAATATCTTGGATCCATTGCCTTGGTGTTAATTGTTAAAAAGTTCCCTTTTTTGTGCTGGAATTGGTGACCGTATGGGAGGTGTTTTCTTTCAATGTTCTTCATTGTGGCAGTGCAAATGTTCTGTTTGCAGGAGATGGAGTTGATCGCACCACCAAGTCAAGAAGTGTGAAAATTATGGGAAGAGAAGGGAACATGATCAAGTTTGGCAAAATTAGGTCAGAAATTCCTGATCCAAGGTCCAAAGCCGGTGCAACAAACAATTCTGATGGATATGGTATTGCTCCTCTAGAACACGCACCTATTCCCTCAGGAAAAGGAAACATCGATGGAAATAGGCTCTCTGCTGCATCCTCTGGTGATGTCTCCACCCTAAGAGGGGGTAAGGTGGTGTCAGGAAACCGGTTGGAAGACATAGATGATATGCATGGTGAATGTAGTGAAGATTATGGCCGCACACCTACCTTGAATTCTGTTCCAAAAGATTCCAAACCATCTCTTAAGTTTAAATTGAAGAAACCCGTTCTTAACAATCAGAATTCTCAGGCTCATTATGATGAAGAAAAGATTTCTTCAATAAAGGGCCAAAGGTCGAAAAGAAAGAGACCATCGCCCTTCATGGAAAAATCATTTTATAATGATGATGATGATGCTAATGTCACACAATCTCACCAAGACAGTTTAATGGATGGTATGATGGATGCGAGTTGGATATTAAAGAAGTTGGGTAAAGATGGAGTTGGAAAGAAAGTTGAAATTCATCAGGCCTCAGACAATACGTGGTAAGATTTCTCTTCCTCTTTCCCACTGAAATAAAAAACACAAGGCAATATGTAAATTTAATCCCTTGTTTGTTTTGAAATTGAACAAGCAGGCATAAGGGAGTTGTTACTGGCAGTGTTGAGGGCACATCCACATTATCTGTCAGGTTAGATGATGGTAGAGTGAAACCTTTGGAACTTGGGAAGCAAGGCGTTCGATTTGTTCTTCAAAAACCAAAGAGATTGAAAATTTGAAGCTGGAACCCTACTTTATTTTTAGTGAGTGGATTTGTAGAGATTCTTGTTCCCCCATTTTTCTAATCTGTCAGTTCTCTTCTTTTGTACACTCATGTTACATGATAGTATAGGCATGTTGCTTCCAGGCAGTTCATTTTTCTAGCGAAGAAGAATACAAGGCTGTCCAATGATGCTTTTTATTGTTGTGGTGGAATGGAATACTGTCCCAATTCTGCATTTATGGATGCACGTTTGATTCAAATGCTTTGGTAATTCTTTATGGGTGGATTAATCAAGATGATTTTGGATCGGAGTTTTAGATTTTTGTTTATCCCTTGTGGAAATAATATCTCGGGTTTGTAACGGTAACTTGGTATATTTTAGGGGTTTGCATTTGGTTAATTTGATTGGTGACCGAATTGAATTAACCAAAATCGAATTAACCGAAATTTTTAAAATCTTAATCGTTAACTGAATTGAATTACCCTTAATCGAATCGAAATTATTTTAGTTAAATTAATCGAATTAACAGAAATTTATTATAAATTTTGGTTAAATTATATAATAGGTTACTAAATTATGTTAAAATAATTTTTAGTCACTAAAGTTTTATTTTATGCTAATTTAATAAAAAATTAGTGACCATTTTATAATATAAAAAAATTTAATGAACATTTTATAATTTTTTAAAAGTTAAATAACTAAAAATAAATATATATATATAATATTTAATATATAATAATTTCGGTTAATTTGATTAATTAACTGATTTTGAACATAATTAACCAATAATCAAATTTTTTTAAAAAAATAATCGTTAATTGAATTTATCAAAAATTAACTGATCGAATTAATCAAAATAATTTCGGTTCGATCGTTAACCGAATTAAATGTCTATTGTGTGCTCATTAACTAAAATGTCTATGGTTAATTAATTGGCTTGAAAATAGTCAAAGCTGTACCCAATCGAACAACTTAAATCTAATATGTTAGAGAAAAAAAGATATGCGCACAAATATATTTAAAAATTAATTTATTTTAAATATATTTCATATTATTTAATGTCTAAACTAACAATATCAGATAAACTATAATAATTTGATTAATACAATATACTTAAAAATCCAATTATAATCCTTTTCACATTTAAATATCAATTTAAAAAGTTTAGACACCAAATTTAGAATTTTTTTTTTCCTTTCATTTTTTTTAATACGATAGGTCCAATTTGTACATAGAATATGCATACCTGTTTTAAATTTAGATACAATTTAAAATTTAAATCATAGTTGAAGGGCATATAATGTATTTAACCCAACTAAAAGTAAAAAGAAAGATAAAAGCTTTAAGAAGCCGTCGCTTAATTTTTGGGAGGATTGAACTGAGGAGATCTGGAGTTAGGACATATTATCTTTTTCCTCGGCTCCTCCCTGCACCGCCTTCCAGCGGCCGGTCGTTGCCAAAACAACAAAGGCCCCTATCTCTTCTATGTAATAAGTGTAAGTTTTAGTCTTTGAATACCTTCACTTCTTTCAATTTTTTTGATGCGGGTTATACTTGCGTGCGTTCTTCAACTGTTTGATTAAATGTCTCTGAAAAGCCCTTGTCTTCAAAAATTACATATATTTCTTAATTCGGAGTTTTTTAATAAAAAAAATTAATACCATGTTTGTCGTTAAATGAGGAGTAGCAAAATTTAGTAGTCATTGCAGGTATAATTTGAACGTATGATCTAGCTTCCTTTAATGGATAGGTACCTAAAGGAGCAGGCTTTATCTTGTTAAAAGGATGATGAAGCTTTCAGCTTATTGTTTGATGATTTCGTCATTTACACCTTTTCATTCTATTATCCTTAAAAAAGCTCGCAGATTTTCTATAAATATACCTTCCAACCATTCAACTAAATCAAGGACCATTTGTTATTCTCAAAACGTTCAAATACATACAGAAGACGTGATGGGTGCAAGCAAATATCGTCCTCCTCTCTTTAGGTACGCAATAAATCTATGGCTCCCCCTCCTTTTTTTTTCCCTTTTTCTTTTTCTAGCACTCTATGAATGAGAATGTATTTTTATTGTACGGGTTTGCAGCATAGCTCCCATGATGGAATGGACTGATAATCATTATAGGACAGTTGCTCGCCTCATCTCAAAACATGCGTGGCTTTACACAGAGATGCTTACTGCTGAAACTATTGTTTATCAGCAAGGGAATCTGGTACGTTAGTGAGAGAAACATTTACTATGTTTCACGTTGCACACTGGGGAATCTCAAATTGGAATCCCTTAGATAAATTCGGAACACATAAAGACAGGAAAAAAAAACAGTGGAAATCGTAGGTGTATATTGGATATTTGGATTTCTCTGTCTGCATTTGTTGAACATATTTTGATTGTTGAACTAAAGCTTGGCAGCTTGCTAGTGTTAGACTGTAAACTGTTAATTGTTGCTGTCTCTCTTGATTTTGGCTTTTTGCATGTCCAGGACAAGTTCTTGGCTTATCCTCCTGAACAGCATCCTATCGTCCTTCAAATTGGTGGGAGTAAATTAGAGAACTTGGCAAAAGCCACTGAACTTGCTACTGCGTATAACTATGATGAGATTAATTTCAAGTTTGTACCATTTCTTTACATGATTTTATTCATTTCCATTTTGCTTTGCAAATTTTCTCAACTGATGCATTTTCTTCTTTGTTTTTCATTATTGTTCCTGCCCTGACACTAGCTGCGGATGTCCTAGCCCAAGAGTTGCAGGGCATGGGTGCTTTGGTGCTCGGCTTATGCTTGATCCAAAGGTTTGATAGCTGTGCTTGTAAAATTCAAAATAACAAGCTGATTAGATAACATTTTTCTTTTCCAATGTGCACTTACATGTTCATTTTATACTTAAAAGGAAAGTTTGTTGGAGAGGCTATGTCAGTCATTGCTGCCAATACAAATGTTCCTGTCAGTGTTAAATGCCGGATTGGTGTTGATGATCATGATTCATATAATGAGCTCTGTAAGTTCTTTTGCCAATGTTACCTATTTAACTGAAACTAAATCAAATGGTTGTTGTTGCCTTTTCTTTTTTGTAGTTAGGGAAGGTTTGTTCCCATCATTGTACACGTGTATGGTGGGAGGAGCATTGCTTCTCCCCCTACCCACCCAGAAAAGAAAAGCTTCAATTACTTCTTCCCTATTAGTTTTGAAACTAGGCAAATTAAGTCCCAATTTTTGGTTTAAATACTTAGGTTTCAATTAATTTTGAAATTAGGCAAATTAGAACTCCTACACATTTTTTAAACTTTAAATTAGACCTTGACCCCTATTTTATTACTATTTTATTGCCCCCAATATTTCATCATGGTTCCTATCCTGGCTGATGGCTTCGTCGGATGCTATATTTTTCTTTCTCCATTTCAGGTGATTTTATCTACAAGGTTTCTTCACTTTCACCAACTAGGCATTTCATCATACATTCACGGAAGGCTCTACTAAATGGCATTAGTCCAGCTGATAACCGAAGAATTCCCCCGCTAAAGTATGCTTTTATATTTATTTATATCAGAGGGTTCAGTTACCTTACCTGTTCATATAAATTGATATACCACCATATACAAGAAGAGCTGTTGATAACTTGCTTTTCTCTGAATTCAGATATGAGCTCTATTATGCGCTCTTGCGTGACTTTCCCGACTTAACTTTTACCATAAATGGCGGCATTAATTCTGTTGTTGAGGTAAACCTTTGTCAAAACCTTAATTCGTTGATAATAATTAGTGTCCTATATTGTTATTTGGTGATGCCATTAATGTCCTGGTAGGATCATATTCTGTACTTCCTACACTATGATGAGAATATTTTCCTACATGGATTCAAATTGAAGGAATTTTGCATTATTTCTTTTGTAGATATTATTGCTTTTTCATTCGGCAGTTGGTACTTACCATTAAATAAAAGATGTTTCATGCTGGAAAATTGACTTAACTTCTGCTAGTTGCTTTACCCTTTGGAAAACAGATAGGGAACAATAAACTTCTGCAGAAAAGAGAAATGTTTTGTTTGGGTGACTTAGACTTTAATTTGCTTGGGTCTTTAACTACCTCTGCCTTCTGTTTGTCATTGCTCTCCTAATTCTTGTCAGTGTGCTGACATGTGAAGTCTGTATCTTATTATTTATGGACATTTAAAATTGCAGGCAACTGCAGCTCTAAGAGAAGGAGCTCATGGTGTTATGGTCGGACGAGCTGCATATCACAAGTATGTGTAATACATCTCTTACATTTTGCTTGCTATTAAGCATTTTTTTTCTTCTGTATTTAAGTAAGCCTTATCCTCTAATCTATTTTTCACTAACTTGCTATTAGCTGACTAAAAGTTATTGGTTCTTAAACAGACCTTGGCAAACTTTGGGACATGTTGATACTGAAATATATGGTGCACCTAGTAGTGGTATTACACGCCGCCAGGTTGATGGAAGATTGCTGCCCTTAATTCATGCATTTTGCTCAATTGTTATTAAGTTAATATCCTCTTATTGTTTTTATTTCTACTTTTAGATCCTTCAACGTTATCAAGAATATGGAGACTCTGTTCTGGGGAAAGATGGAAATAATAGACCTAATGTTCGAGAAGTGGCAAAGGTAGGCAGTTTTGTCAGCTTCACAGCATAATTGTAATTCTCCTTGTTTATTACAGGGACTGTTAGTGGTAGTTGCAGGTGGTTTTTAAAATCTTCAACTTCAAACATGTACCAATGTTATTAATTATCTGATTGGTGGTTTGTTCATGTTTATTTAAGGTTCATCTTCATTTTTAATCTTTAGCCTTTTTTTACCACTTTACCTTAAGCCATAATGTATCTTAGCAAATCTGCTATAATATCTGCAGCCTCTAATCAACCTTTTTCACGGGGAGCCTGGAAATGGTCTGTGGAAGCGCAAATCTGACTCTGCTTTCTTGCATTGCACGGTACGGAAATTATTTATGGATATTTTTTTTCCTTTAAGGAATCTACAGAACCCAACCGCTCAATGCACAGATATATTTTCTTTAGCTTTTATCATTTAAGGGAAATGCAATAAATTACGTTAATCAAAATAACTTCCTGAAACCATGGATCCAGAAACCTATGATCGGAATCCTTAAATTCTTATAGCACCCTTTCAAATTTGTCTTAATGTTCACAGTTTCTGTTATTGCAGACAATGAAATCCTTCCTTGAAGAAACTCTCGTCGCAATACCTGATTCCGTCTTGGATGCACCTATTGCTGGGAGGGTACCATCTGGTCGTGAAGATCTTTTTGCCAATGTGCATGATTTAATGCCATCCCCATACTACGCTAGAGAAGAGGAAGCATTGTATGCTTAGATTTATAATGTCCTGAATCCCTCAGTTCCAATTTGTATTAGTCTCAAATCACAATATTTTTTAGGAATACAAACCTAATTGGTCCCATGTATGGAGAATTCTAATTATAAGTTAATCTACAAAATTTTGCTTATTTTAATTAGATCCACATGAATATTTCCATTTTTCAGTCATTGTTATTATTATTATCTTTATCCTTTCTTCACCTGTAGTAGCAAAGGGTTATCTACAGGGAGAGGTAGGCTTTCTCTTAATTGTTTATCCCCAATCCAAGGGATAATAGGAATGATGTGGCACTCTAAGATTGGTCCAAAATCTTCCTCCGATAAGATTGGTATTTAGATGCTCTTCCCACCTCCTCATTTCATATTCGCCATATTCCTAGACTTAGCCCTTCATATCAGAAACCCTTTGGCATCTGCAGAAAAACAAAAAAGAAAATGGCTTCTATTACCATGACAACATCATTCCTCAGCGCCACTAACCTCACAAAAGGTTCCCCCAGACTGGGGCAGCGGAAGCTTGTTGTGGTGGCCAATGCTGCCAAAGGAGGTGAAGTGAAGAGTGTGCAGTTGAGTGGTGAGACCAAAAGCGAGTCCAGCAATGGCAGGAGGGAGTTAATGTTTGCAGCTGCAGCTGCTGCTCTTTGCTCGGTTGCAGGGGTCGCAATGGCAGAGCCTAAACCTGGGAGCGCAGAGGCCAAGAAGACATATGCTCCTGTTTGTGTCACCATGCCAACTGCAAAGATCTGTCGCAACTGAGGGTACTGTATTGCTCGAGTAGTCTGGGATTGGGCTATGCCTATGTGGGTGAAGGATGTAATTTATCAGTCCTTGTAGTTTTTCATACTGAAGGAACTTGATTCTGTGCTTTTTATCATGTTTGATGTGTTGATTTGTTTCATTTTTCATCATTCTGGTTTGGTTCATAAACTCACACTTCCTCGTATTTCCATGTACAACAACACATTCAAAACAGCTTGCTCCTGATGTTTCCATACGCTATGTTCAGAGAATTTTAGGATCTTGGTTCTTTAAATTTACAATTGATATTTAGAAAGAACTCGGTTTCATAGCCCTGTGGTTTATCCTTCATTTTATATCAATTTTGGTTGGGTTTTAACAGGTCCGTCATTA
Organism: Abelmoschus esculentus; assembly: GCA_035048815.1. Lineage (NCBI taxonomy): Eukaryota > Viridiplantae > Streptophyta > Magnoliopsida > Malvales > Malvaceae > Abelmoschus > Abelmoschus esculentus. The sequence continues at coordinate 10,550,684 of JAUCBN010000051.1, read as the reverse complement.
ACAATTAAGCTGTATGCCACTCGGTTAGTCTCACGATCAGGGCTGACTAGCTCGCGAGTTACTCGGATTCAGTCTAGTCAAAGTTTAATTTAAGTGAGCTCGATTCCGACTCGATATCTTAACTAACCGATCCAATCCGATTCAAGCTAGTTTCGAAAAGCTCGTGAACAAACTCGAAATTATTATATATATATATATATATAATTACTAAAAGTAATTTTTTAGTAAAAGAAAAACAATAAAATAAATTAGAGAAAATCTACTAAAAATAAAATAACTATTAGGCATATGTGTTTATATTATAAGAATATTTTTTGGTTATTTGGATTAATCTAATTTTTAAATTTTTTCCCCCTTTTTTGACAATAAATTTTATTTCGGTGGTTATGAAAGTTTTTTTAACGATGTCCTATCTTTTTATAAAAAAATATAATAAAATAATTCATTTCGAATCAAGCCTGATAAGCTTCAAGCTCGAGCATAACCTTATAATATTATTTTCAAGCTGAGTTCAAACTTAAATTTTATACTCGCTGAGCCTCAAATTCAAGTTAAGCCCAATTTAATCATTTTCAAGCCGAATAAAACCTAATCAAGAGTTCAACTCGATAAGAATGGATCACTCTTGACCTCTGTTCGAGCTTTGACATACACAAAATACTACGAAACAAGGGATCAAAAAGCTGGCCAGGAGAAACATTATTTTTTAAGTTACCAGAGCACCAGTACAAATATACGAATATGGCTGTAAACGAGATAAAACATATTGTGAAATGATTTAATTAAAGTTTGATTAATATTTAATTTAGTTAAATCTGATTTGGGTTTGATTTGAGTTTTTAATAAACGGAATCATAAGATATTCAACTCATAAAGCTTGCAAAATATTTAAAAATATAATATTTTATTTTTTAAAATTAAAGAACTAAAATATATGTCGTTGAATAATAATAATAATAATAATAATAATAATAATAATGTAAATGAAATGAAACAAGTTATGAGTTACTTGAGTCCGACTTGGTTAAAGTTTAATCAACATTATACTCGATTTGGTTAGATTCAAACTCGAGTTTTTAAGGAGTCAAGTCGAATATGTTACCGAACTTGACTCAACTCAATTGCACCCCTTAATATGAATTATCATTACACTATCCATTTTTACGTTCTAAACTCTAAACTCTATAACCCAAAAAATATATTATATATCTAATTTCTTAAACTTTTAACTATAAACTCTAATATTAAATTTTAAATCCTAAATCTATTATTATAAAATGAAAGTATTAAAAGAAATATAATTAAGTACATAAGGTTTCAGGAGTTTTTTTTTTTTTTTTTAAATAATGCTCGTTAGAAAATTTACTATCAGTAATTTGAATTGATAGCTTTTGTTAACAAAAGTGACCAAATTGATAATGTCTAGAAATCGATGGACTCAATTATAAAGAATTTTAACTAAATTGAGAGTATCGTAGAAATTGATAGAACATTTAGGTACTTTAACCTAAATAGTAACAGTGGCTGTAACAGATAAAGTTCCTTTTCAAAATACATCAGCCATTTTGAAGTGAAGTGAAGAGCTTCAACATTAACGCTGTAATAAAACCCTAGGCGTCAAATCTAGGGTTTATCCCATCCATAGATTCATAATTAGGTTGTTGGTTGGGGGCTTGTTTGTTTTGTGGCCTAATGGAGGCAGTAGTGGTTGATGCTGGCTCCAAGATTCTCAAGGCGGGATTCGCTATCCCAGATCAAGCTCCATCCTTGGTATGTTGTCTATTTCGAAACCCCCTTAACGATAGTAGCTAAAGAAACATCAGCCCAGAAAAATAGTGATTTTGATTTGGGGACAGCTTGAAATGTCTCTCTGTTTCTCTATTCCTTTACTAGTCTCTCTTTTTTTTTCGTTTATGTTGAATTTGCTCCCTTGGGTTTGAGGTTTGGCAATTTGCATTCTTTGATTTGTGGTCAGATAATTCCTACTCGAATGAAACGCATGCTGGACGATGGATCCTCTGTTGATAATTCAATGTCTGAAGATGTCACTGTTGATCCGGTCGTGCGAGGATGCATTAACGACTGGGATGCAATGGAAGATTTGTTGCAGCATATTCTGTACACTGATCTTGAATGGGAAGTTGGGAATGAAGGACAAATTTTGTTTACTGAGCCACTTTGTACTCCCAAGGTTTGTTGCCTTTAACTATTCTTGCTAATCTTGATATTCATATTATGAAGTCCTGAGGTTGATTTTACATATTCATGTTAAAAGCAGACTATGCTAGGTTTTTGCCAAATGTAGAACTCAAGCACATGCTGTAATCATGGCTTTTAATTGTAGAAGGGATTTAGCTACTATTAAATCATATTGTACCTACCCATATTCCCCACCATCCCCATTTTATTGAGTTCTAATGAGGTATTTTAAAGAATTGAAGCCTGTTTTACCCTGTTTGTAGCTGCAAGAGGAGGTGTTTTACATGGTATTCTCCTTCTTCTGAGTGTTGTCAACTTGATTTTGTTTATAAAATTGTGAACCCTTTTCGGTCATCATTTTTTTTGTAATAAGCTGCTCCAGAAGTTGGGTCAAACATGCACTATGAACCATGCATTGCTGCTGTTGTGGATATATTTTGTTGTACTCTTGCACCTATGTTAGATGTTGCTTACTGTCAACCTAAGATTTAAGGCTGTCAACAATTCTGTTACAACCTCTTTTAACAGTTTAGCCAACTTTATTACTGTTTGAGGTTGATTACCATGCGAATAAATGGTGCAAAATCAAAATACTTTTTGTTGTTCCTTAAAAAAGATCCATTTCCAGGCTGTTCGAGAACAACTGGTGCAATTGCTGTTTGAAACTTTTAATATCTCGGGATTTTATGCGTCGGAGCAAGCGGTATTATCTCTTTATGCTATTGGGCGTATCTCAGGTTGTACAGTTGATATTGGTCATGGGAAGATAGGTATGTATCTCTACCTGTGTGCCTTTTAAAAATGTGCCGTTTAAGCTTTTGGCTGCTTGGTTCATGTTTGTTGTGGACATCATTAGTCTTTTGGCTGATAGCAGTGGAAATATGACCAGTGTGAAGCTTTTTTTCCAGTTCCTTTTCAAATGCATAAGAACTTAGCTGGTCAAGCAATTGTTTACCTCATAGAGTTGGAAGTTAGTTGTGGCTGATATGTCAGGAATCACCTTCAATTGGATTTAAGCGGCAAAGGCTTTTTTGTTTATTTTAATTGATTGTTCTGCCATGTAAATTGCACTTCTATCAACAGACATAGCTGCGGTACTTGAAGGTGCTGTCCAACACATTGCCTCTAGAAGATTTGAAGTTGGAGGTAGTGATTTGACAAAGTTACTTGCTCAAGAGCTGGGTAAATCAAATCCTATGGTGAACCTCAGCATCTCTGATGCTGAGAAACTAAAAGAGCAATTTGCATGTTGTGCTGAGGATGAAATTGCTTATGACAGAATGCTTAGAACATGTGAGACAGAGGAACATACGCTTCCTGATGGACAGGTTTGTCTTTTTCCTTTTATGCTTTCGGCCCTCCCTTTTTTAGTTTTCTTATTTTGACCTAACTCCTTAAATCTAATTCTAGACCTGCATGGAGAAGATTGACATAAAGTGTTATGGATATAAGAAATTTGCATATTATACTTGAGAAAAAGGACTGGAGTATTTGTTTATACGATGTAATAATACAAAATGAAAGGCCATATAGAGAAAGATGAGAGAAACCGACTAAAAATGATATATGAGATGTGTACGTCTTTGGATTTTGTGAGAGATGAATAGTTCATGATCTATTGTCATCAGTTCTTTGTTTTATATATACATGTTGATACATGAAATGTCTCATCTTTGACAAGAAGTTGAAGTTGTTCGATGCAAGCAACAAGGTCCAAAATGATACATCGAACAACTTTATTGTCAAAGATTAGTAATTTCACCCCTGTCATGCAAGTATCACATGTACTAATAACTACAATGGTTTCTATTGATTTGGCTGCTAAATTCCAAAAGAAGATAATACAAATTTGAATTGTTAGAACATGGTAAGAGTACTATTATGTAATGAGCTTATCAAAGTGAATGAGGAAATGCCTCTCTCTTAGCTGCTCTTCTGGTTCTATATTAGGTCATTTTAGTATTGTGCCCCAATCTTAAAAGATTTTTTCTAATAATCTTGCAACTTCCAATTTGGATTTTTGGAATTTAAAATTGAAATGACAGTTCACCAAGAAACAAGCAATTGTGCCAGTTTTCAGGGGTATATTGACTTATCTTATTTACATGTACTCATGGTATTCTTTGCTTTTACTGATAACCTGGCTATCAAATTATCCCACTAGCTTATTTTAGGCTTGTCTTCTGCAGTTAAGATCTCTGAGTTATGTTTCTGATTGTAAGACTCTTCAAATGACCGTTCAGGTGATAAGAATTGGAAGAGAAAAATATACCGTTGGTGAGGCATTGTTCCAACCATCTATATTGGGTCTAGAAGCTCATGGAATTGTTGAACAGCTTGTTTGTAGTGTTGCAACAGTTGCTTCTGAGAACCAGAAGCAGCTGTTAGAGAATACCGTTCTTTGTGGGGGGACTACATCTATGACAGGTGAGAATCATATCCTATGGGCCTTGTAACTTCAGATGATGAGGGTTATTTCTATGTTAAAAGGGTTAATGTACTATTTGATATCTGAGTTTGGCTTCAATGGTCAATTTAGTACCTGAGTTTTGTTTTGCCCCAGTAAATACCTATGTTTGGTTTATGTTACACAATTTACCAAACTTGCCAAATTTGTAAATGTGGCCTAATAAATATTTGATATGTGTGCTCTTGGGTAAACATTGAAGCCAAATTCAGGGTACCAAACAGTATATGAACACAATTAAAAATGATCCTTCAATTATTCATTGGAAAACTTGTGTCCGATATATTAAATTAAACACAAGTATTTAATTGGGAAGTACCAAATGGTACATACATAGGTGTTCTATTAGGAACTTGGATGCAAAATGTGGGTGTAGTTCCTATAATGATACTATTTTCGTTGCTTCACAAATCACAACTGTTAATGTGTTTACCGTGCTTAATCCAGGTTTTGAATCTAGGTTCCAGAAAGAAGCAAGCCTCTGCTCGTCAGCTATCTGTCCTAGTCTAGTGAAGGTAATAAATATACCAGTTGAATTGTGTGACCTAGCTTTCTTGTTGATTGTCTTAAACATTGAGTTATTTTTTTTCTCTAATTGCAGCCTCCAGAATATATGCCAGAGAATTTGGCACTGTACTCGGCATGGGTGGGAGGTGCAATTCTCGCTAAAGTTGTGTTTCCACAAAATCAGCATGTAACGAAGGGAGATTATGATGAAACCGGGCCTTCTGTTGTTCATAGAAAGTGCTTTTGATTAGTTTTTGCTTGAATGAGCTGTCTGTATTATCTTAGTAATGCTGGTATAGGACCCGAAAATCAGAATTGGATTAACTGAAACGAATCAAAGTTGTAAGTTTATGTTACTGATATCAGTGTAGGAAACTCATTAATTTCAAGGATCGGCGTTTCCATTCTGCCTACTTTCTTTTCTTTGTGCCTTGTGAGAATACGGAGGGGCTAGTTTATGTTACTGGTATTAGGGAGATCATGACCACTCTCGACTTCAACTTGTCATCCGCTTCATGAGGTTCAAAGAAGAGTTAGATTGTACAATCAGAAGAAAGATAGGCGGTAACAATGTTGTAAAACGCTGATCGGCAACATGCCAACAGTTGTCCGAAATTGTTCTTTTTAAATACTCACGACTTGTCATGTGAAGGTTCCTAGGATTCTCCATTTTGTAGCACTTTGAGTCGCATTAGGTATGACAACAGAGCAGGTAAATGAAAAATTGCCACCCATAGTCGCATTGTGCTGGTTAATACCAACAGAATTGACATACGAGGGTGTTGCCAGTCCCCCTGCTCCGTTGCAAAAATCCTTGTATATGGGAAGTCGATGTAGAGAATAAGTCGAGGCCGGTGAAATGTACAATGTAAGTCTATCATCATATAACCAGAATGAATGATTGGGAAATACAGAGAACGTAAACACATTACCCGTATCTACATCATTATCATTATTATTAAAATAGAGAGCTTTAAGATCTTAAGCAGACGACGATAAGTAAAGCTTTGAATTTTGCAGGGTTTATATATTATACATAAAACAAATGGAGATAGAAGTTTCATCAGTTATTTTATCAGATCCCTCAGGAGTTGCCATAGCATCAACCCAGCATGCAAGTGAAATACAAGGGGTTGGTCTGGTTGGTTCCTCAACCTTTCTACCATTGAAAGGGAGCGCCAACTCTTCTCACCGCCTCTGTTTCACCCTCATTTTCTGATTACTAAATGTTTCATCACTGGGATCATATGATAATCTCCACACCCCACAAACATTACATTTTCTAGTGAAAAAAAAAGAGGCTCCTTTAAGGGGAGAAACGAAAACAAACAAACCCAGCATTTGTAAAATGAATCCTTGATAGAGAAACATAGAGAAAACCAAATCAGAGATGAGTAAAAGCAAAGAATTTGGACAGCAAATGCATTCAGATGGAAAGGGTGGCTAAACAGAGAAAACAGAGCAATATGCGGGGGGGGGGGGGGGGGGGAAAGGGGGGGGTCTTCATTCTTGTATGTAGGGTTTTCGGCTGCTCTTTTATGGGCCAAGGGCTTACATTTAGTTTGGGCTTATATCCCAAGTGTGGTGTCACAACCAGCCAAGAAATGCACAAGTCCACTCTACCAAATAATCATAGTCACAACCAACCAAGAAACACATGACAGCAAAAGAGAAACCATTTACATTATTTAAGGCCACACTGCTGGATAAGTTTAAAAAGCTCTCACATAAGTCTCTACGCCCTTTGACATACTCAAATTAATGGTAATTTGTTTGATCTTTTGCACATCCAGAACTGTTTGCTACTCGGTAGATACAACCCCAGTTTTTTTTTTTTTTATCAATTTACAAAAGGGTCAAAGAGGGAGGCATGCTAAAGTTCAAACCATTCTTACCAAAGTGAAGATAAAACCAAACACTACATATCTTCTCATGGTAATATAATAACCCCCTTAACCATGAGTAACCAAAGCCAAGAATGAATTGCCTGAGAGGGATTCCGCCGCCACCCAAGATCGAAGGGACAAATACCTCCGGTGCTGCCTACATACAAGAAGACTCCCATTAGATGCAAACACAAATAACGACCCATTATTTCATTTAATACAATGACAAATAACAATCGCCAAACCTGCTGGCGAGAATCACCCACCTGAAGGAGGAATTTCATTTGATAGAAGGGGCCCCATGTTGTGCCCCGTTCCCGTTTGCTATATCCCTAGCACAATTTCCTTCTTGCTGACCATAGAAAGAATTCATATTTCCAGCACCACCGGAAGATACACACTCAGACCCAGAAAAGATATCCTTTCCTGAGGTGGGACTAGTAACATTATCAGCCAGCTTCTTTGTATTAAGAAAACGACCTCCACAACCCCTAGCCCTTCTCATAGCATGTAGATGCCGGGACTCATGAAGGTATGGCTGTAGTTAGTGACAACAGAATTGAGTCCTAAACCTTCCTACGTTGTACATTTCTTCCAGGCACCACTAAAAGAAAAGGGGGGAAAACCTATAACAATACCAAATCTACCTTTCTAGCTTTAATGGCTTTCTTTTCAAGCTCAGCCTTGGCACATATCTGTCTTCGCCTCAAAATGCCATGGTACTGCTTTGCATTTACATAGACAGGCTCCTCTTCCATTTGAAGAGGCAAAGGCATTCTAGCATGATGCATTCCGTATAGATGTGGTGACACCTGAATATGGTTAGCAATAGAATGCATAAAGTTCATTCGTTCTGTGTGGCATATTAATATGGACATCTCCTAAACCTTTAAAATAGCAAGTTCATAACCTGTATCCGTAGATAAATACGTACCATTAAAGTTCTTACAAAGAAAGTATAAGTTTATATTCTAAGAACTTTGTAAGCACTACTTGTGCCCTTGGTATAGCTGGCATTGTACAAAGCATGAATTAACAACCAGCGGGAATCAACACAATCAGAGTATTTCTATTTCTAATTTTGCATATCTGGGCATCTCTAATTCCACCCCATAATTCACTAACATCAGCCAAAGAACAAACTCCCATAAATCAAACAAAAAAACTGATAAGATGGTAAATTTAAACCCTAAGTTATCTCGAAATCATTGAATAGAAAAGGGGTTAAAGTAAAGATCTTTAGAGCGAGGAGAACTTACAGTGAAAGGACTGGATTGTAAGAAGCAAAGGGTCGTGGATTTTTGCTCTCCCTCTCTCTGCCACCATAACAGAGAACAGAGAAAGACAAGAGTAATCCAACTTAAATAATTATTCGAAGTAATGTTTGTATCTGTTTCAGATCAGTTGACCCAAATGTCCAATTTCCTTTCCTTCCCGATCCTTTAAAAGGTCGAAATTTGACAAAGTAGCAAACGAGGAACCCGAATCAGAAGACAAAATTTCACAGTTAAAAATTAAGTTGTAAATATGAAGATATTAAAAATATACTTTTTAATCCAAGTAGTTAACGAAACGGTTATTATTTTTAAAAGTTATAAATTTAAACATCAGTAATTACGTTAAAATGATTGAAAGATTAAATCTCAATACTTAAATAATTAAGATTATTGGGGATTAGTATAACCTAACCATATCAATGTTTTTGTTTTTATGACATATAAAAAAAAAAAAAAAAACTCAAACATAAACAACGAAATTTAAAAGTATAAAGAAAAATAACTCTTCTTTTAAGTATAAAGAAAAATAACTCTTCTTTTAATATTAATAAATATTATCAAGAATTCAGAAAATTTTATAAATATTTTGTTTTTATCCAAACAGATTTATGAAATAAGAAAAGAGTGTTAAGTGAATTAAATGATTATACAGATTGTTCTGTTATATAATTTTAATTACATCAACAGACAACTATAAAAGAAAATTATAAATTTTATATGATCACCGATAAATCTAAATAAGCAAATATTATATATATCTCTACCTAAACATCAAACGATTATTATTAAAAATTATACTAAACAAAAGAAAAATTATAAAATAAAAGCATAATAACAATTAGGGGAGTACAAAAAAAATATTCAAAATTTTAGATATCTAGTATATTTTTTTATTTTTTGATAATTTTGAATGAAATACGAATAATTATTTCACATATAAATCATATATATGATTTTCCGAAATTCAAAATTTTTACATTTATGATTAACAAAAACCAAAATATCATGGATAGAACCATTAAATTAAAAAATACATAAATCAAGTCATAAATATTATCCGATTTGAAATTTTAATATAAAAAAAATATATTTAATATTTTAAATCAGATAAGAATCGATGAATTACCACTCCAAAAATGAATTAAGATATATATCAAGCAAAGTTGAAGAGTGTGACATAGTTATCTATCTACGCACACCCTATTGTAAATAAGTACGACTACAATTACAGGAAATAGGGAAACGCAGGTCTTTCTGATCAATAAATATCATGCTCATCACTATTTCCAGTTATTATACCTTGATAGTTTCTTATTCTTCCCACAGGCTTTATATAACTACTCTTCCTCTAATCGGTGTTTACAGGCAACAAAAGCACAATTTACAGGCTCAGCAGCAGAAGGAACAAGAAAAAATTTACAAGTTTCACCTAAAATTGATAGCTCAACAGTCTTGGAAAAGAAATACTTTAAAAGGATTCACTCGTTCAGCTGAGTCTCACCAACAATCATGGAAACATGCCCTCAAGGTACTTATCAAAGTCTTCATCATCAACGTCGCTTTCCTTATTGACAACTGATGATGAAGCTCTTTTACCTGAAAAATAAAAGGAGAAACTACTAGTAATAATAATGATAAATATATCTTGATTCTAAAGGTGTGCATTAAAATGTAAAAATCTAATGGTCATATACATGACCTAAGGGTTTCATAGATTGCCCCAAGTAGGATGAGATTGGTAGAGCCAAATTATAAGTAAACACAACATTCATCAAACCTGATTGGATCGTTTTTAGCTTAATGAACCTAAGCTAATCAGGGGTATGGATTTTTGCCTAAGCAAAAAAGACGGTTCTCAAAACTTGCCAGGGCAAGTTGGCTAACAATCACATCCACCAAACTTCATCTAAATTATTTCAATCAGTTTACTACTCATTTTCTCGATATAAAACATTACTACTCATAAGGATTGAACATAAAGATAACCAATCATATGTGACCCTCCTAGCCCTGGATGTGGCTTGACTCATGACAGTTGAAGTTCTAGAATCTAAACTCCTTATTCCCAACCAATTGGGTATATCTTGGGAGGGAGTAACTTGCTCTGGGGTGTGGGGGAATTAGTTTAACAACAATGATATGCTGCTGTAGAAGGTAGGTTATGAAAAATGAATGATGGAGGACCATGGATTGAAACTCCAAACCTTTTCTCTTCTCCCTGCTCCTCTCATACTCCTCATCTGTGTCATCTTTGTCTTTTGACTGATCCCTGAACATAGTGCAAGAGTCAAACCTCAAATATGGAGAGGTAAAAGTCAGACACCATCCTCCTCCAATTAGTGGAGAACAAATTCCTAGTGAAAAGATTTTTGGACTCAAGTCGACACCTTTTTCTTTTGTACTCTTTTTTCTGCTTTCTATCTAATTCCTCCTCCTTCCGTTTTTTGTAATGAAGCTTCTCGGCACATCTATTTCAAACAGTCAACAAAAAGAAAGCAGTCAAGGACCTTAAGGCTTAAGCATGAGTTCATACATATCAAACAAAATGTTAGAAAATGTTTTATATCAAATTAATGAACAGACAAATTGACAAACCATTGAGAGAACATAAAATTATACTAACCCAAGAACAAAAATCACTGATCATATCTACAGAGCTAGACGATGAGATGTGATATTATACTGCTCTATGATGAAAGCTGAGCCTTCTCCAAACAATACGTGCATCCTAAGATGAATTATAGTAACCTATTCAAATAGGTTTTAGTCCATATATGAAAAACAAAGATGCAGACGGGAGTTTACAACAAAAAGAAAGCATTCTTCCAGATCATCTACGATTCATATTGACTAAGATTTACACATTTGTACAAGTCATCCTCTAAACTCTCAATCCACACATCCATGCATCCCGAGAAAACAACTTTGCCTCACTTCACATGCCCGCTATGTTTTTAAAACTTTTCATATGCCAACTAGGTAAATGAGAATGATGAAACAAACGTAAATAAACAACAATGGTCAATGCATTCAAACGGTTCTTCACCAAGTTTTTTCCATGTAAGTTAACAAAGATCATAGAATACTGACAAGTTAACAAAGATTTGGGGAAAAACTAGCTAGGTGACAAAAGAAAGTTCTGGTCCAACAAAGAGCAGAAGATATTGAAAGAGAGAGAAAGAGCAAATTGCAGAATCAAACTAATAAGATATCACTACATACCTTTCACAAGTTACCAACTTCACAAGGGCTTGCTTGTTTTCTCCAGCCTCAAAATAGGAAAAGTTTACCTGAAAATTTTATCCAAGAAAAATGAATAGTCCAAGCTACATTAATATTTGCACAAGACGTTAAGTCTCTTCATAACAAAATATTTCAGTATTTGAAAGTAACTCGGTATCCCTCCACAACATCTTTAATTCTATTAATAGATGAGGTAGCAGTTCCACATAAAAATATTACCTAACAGTGCAAAAAAATTCAAATCCCTGGTAAAAAATGATTTCTCATAAAATGGCAAATGGTTATTACAAAGTACAAACACTTGCCTCATAGCTTGCTAAGCCATCTTTCTCATTGCAGTGCTTATTACCACATATAAACTGCCCTGATAGAAAAGAGTAATATATAAATTACATACGTACTATTGCCACTTAATAAGCATCATATGATTGAAGACGATTGTTAAGCAAAATTTATATGGACAAGAATCAATGAAAATATGTGGTGGTTAAGGCCGTAAAGATTCCTTGTGGCTTTAGGACGTTTCTACTACACATTTCTAATCCATCTTCTTGATCAATTACTTGTACAACTGAAATTTTCAGTGAGACAAGTTTAGCAATTGCCAAAACAGATTTTGGTGCATCTAGCCCTCAAATTTTCAACTACTTTTGGTGCAATAGGAGTGCCTGAATTTTACCCGTCTTTATTACCACTATCAATTTTCCCCACATAATCTTTATAAATCCATTGCCCAACAAGTTTTGTGGATATATATACATCTTTTTTTCAAATTAATGACATTGCATAGATTTCTGATATGCACAAGGCAGACTTGGAATATGAATGTAATTCTGGAACAATGCAAAAGATAAGATTCCAAGACAAAAGCTAGTTATAAGTTACTGTGTCAGCCAAAATGAAATGCACTTATCATACATATTGGTATTAATCAAAGCAGTCAACAATGAAGAAAAATCTATTTACCTTTACCGGATATAACTTCTTTCTCTGTTCGCCACCTCAAACCAATCTACAACATCAAAAAGGAAAAAACATTAAATTGAAAGGAAAAAAAACTTGAGTTGTAACAAATTCCTGGTAGAAAAAAAAAACTCTGAAGAGGATAAATATGGAACTTGCACGATTGTAATAAAGAATAAAGAGATGGAACGGGGAATAACTATGGATCTGCTTTTTTATTTTTCAGCATCAGGTTGTACTCGACACTATCACAATAAATTTAGAGCTAGACCAAACCAGTAACAATTTCCTGCTCTTTTTTTTCAGATTGGAATATTATGTAAGTCTCAAAGTGTTAGACATGAATTATTTTTCCATAATGAGTATGAAATAACTATCAAGAAATAGACAAGATTCTTAAACATCTATCTAACAAATATAAGTAGAAACATACCTTACCACTCTTATACTGTGACATGTCAGCTATGCAGTATCTTAAATGAGCTTAAGGAAACAAATAGAAAGTCACTGCTAATCTTTATTGAAATTAAAGCTGAAGAAACTCGCTAATACGTTCATTGATCAGCTAGCTGTCTAAATTCTAAAGAGACCATAGTAACGCATGAATTCCTTAGTAGATAGATCTGCCACTGCTTGACCCAACTTTCCATTTAGATTTATGAAGAAAGCCATTAGGAAGACACATATCATTCATAAATATATCGAGATTTTAGATTTTCAATACCACAAAATAAAGAAATTTAAATAGCTAAGGATACTCCTTAAAAAGCTTATCATAGTAACGCTTCACCAGCTTCTGCTCCCAGGATGGATTTATATCATCTTCCTCGGAACGTATAAAGCTTCAGCAATTGTTATATGTGAAGAGGGGGAAAAACTCAAATCTTAGTACCATTAACAATATGTCTCGCGTTTGAAAAAAGAGTTTTGTCAGGAACATGAATTCAGATGAGAAAAAACACAGCATCCAAAATAATCTCCATATAGATTTGCAGAAGGCAATAAAGCAATATAAAATTGTCACTAACAATATTTATTGAATTCTTTTTATCCTACACCTTTTTATAGAGGACAATCACCATTCCCCATCTAAGACCATCCCAAATATGCTAAACAACCATTCGTCCTCATCACAAAGCAGATTTACCTAGGCTTGTATTGATCATAGATCTACTTCATGAGCATTTATCAAGTTAATCAGCTCTGAATCCACTTGCCTTTTACCATCATACAATTCAATGTGTAACGTATGATAAGAAAGGCACCCATCTACATCTAAAGTTACCTAGTCATACTTTGCCATTTGTGCCTAAAACAGAAAATATAACAACGCAAGACAAATAGACCTTCTTGTCTGCTCTCTTTAATTCAATGCAAATATAGGGTAGGGCTGTAAATAAACCAAATGTTTAGCAAACCATTCGGCAAGAAGTTTGTTTATGTTGGTTTATTTATTAAACAAACGAACATGAACAAGATTTTATGTTCGTTTAATTAAATGAATGAACACAAACAAAGGACTCATTCGTTCATTTACTTTCGTGAATGTTCAGTAATTTTCGTTTGGACTTTAAGAAGATTGTTTTGTGGAACAAATTAACTTTAAGACTTTAACTTTATTATTTCCATGTAGCTTATTTATGTTTCATGCATGTTTTTATTGTACTCAAATAAATTAGCTCTGAAGTTGCAACTTATATTAATGAATTTTATATGGTTACTATTGATGTGGTTTATGTTCGTTTACATCCGTGTGGATCCATTCATCTTTTTAAAGAACGAATATGAACATGAACAAGCTACATTCCTTAACAAACGAATACAAACAAGAAATTATGTTCGTTTAGTTGTTCGTGTTGGCTTATTTGAAGATACCCTCCCGGTTTGTGTACATTCAGTTTGTTTACCAGCCTAATAGAGGGTAGCACACTAGTTCCATAGATTAAGAACAGTTAAAAGTCTCATTCAAACTTTGAAGAGTCTTATGTAATATAAACTTATTCAAGTAACACTATTATAACCCATATCAAATACTGGAACCCTCGAATAGAAGGTATAAAACAAACATAGAAAATAGATGGAAGAATGTAAGCACTAATTATGAAGTGACATAGAGACGTGCAACTCCAATATTATAAACAACAAAAGCATACCGATAGCCCTCCCTCAGGGTATCATAATCTGTTTTAACCGGCAACTTCACATCTGTAGATCTTTCTTTTCCATAGAAGCCAACTGCAAAACAGTTAGCAAAAGCAAACATTTGACACCCAAAAGTGAAGGCCGGGGGGGGGGGGGGGGGTCAACTATAACATTAAAGACAATATGCACCTGAAAAGTGAGAAAAAAACTTCATACAAGATTAGTTTTAGCATTGAAACTAAAATGTGTGGCTGACTGTAGCCTCCTTCCATTCTCAAAGGAGAAGACTGTTCATCATCCAATTGTTTTAGGACACAAGGATGTAACAAATAAAGCGCTTACTATTTGCATAATTCCTTTCATGTCCATCTCCCAATTAACGAAGCAATAAATAGTGCAGCAAGTATTTTAGACGAGTGCAACAGATCAAGCAAATGCAAAGATTATACATGATATATTACCAAAGCATTTACCACTACAAGAAACTCAATTAAGGAAACTTTACCGTAATCGTTCAAGAACTTCTTGTGGCGATCATAGGCGTTGAGGCCGCTAATGTGAGCTTGGTACTGTCTGGGATTCAGATTGAGAATTTAAAATGAAGTGAGCTCAATGATGTGCAAGTGTTTTGTTAGATTCAATCGTAACAATAATAAGAAATTAAGAATCGTGAATTGAGAAGAGAAGAGAAGAAGACGGAACTGTTTTTTCTCTTCCCTATCGAATATTGCGGACTTGATGGATCCGAAGGACGCCATTGTTTTCTTGTTTCAGACGTTGAAACCCTAACGGCAGTTTCACGCTGTTTCAACTTTCGATTAGCCGGCTGGCTGGGCCTAAAATGGCACGAAAAGATTAGGGTCACAGGCCTGGAGATTATACGGTTATGGATCGACTTGGTCGATAAATTCTAAATACTTCAATTTGACATTGAATTTTAGTTTTATATTATTTGGTCACTAAGTGATTAAATCGTTAATGGTCGAATCTATTAAATATTTTAATTTTCCTTTGTTATTTTATTTTTTAGTAGGTTGAAAATTTAATATTTATCTTAAGAATATTATTATAATATATTTTAATAAAAAAAATATTAGTAGTTTGATGAGATGATTGTTTTTTTTTCTAAAAAAATAGTATTTTTTAGTCATCGTTAGACATTTAACATCTTTTATCGTGATTTCATCCGTAACAAGATAAATATTAAAATATTAACATTTTAATTTTTAAGGTAAATTATAACAGTGATCGTTCGACTATGGATAAAATTATTAATTCTAAAAAATATATAAGGTTATATTTAGATCACTCAATTAATATTATAATTATATTTGGGTTACTCGACTATCTGATTGTAAAGTACAATTAAATTTTGTTGTTTAATGGGGTATAATGATAGATTTAGTCCTTGAAGGTTTTATATTCTATCAATTTAGTCATAAATCAAAATAATTCAATATATTTAATTATTCATATTTAAAAATATCAATTTAGTCAAAATTTTCTTTTTCTAAATCACTTATATACTTTCGTTAACACCATAATACTTTATTTGAAATCATTAATTAATTTAATATACAAATATATATATATAAAGATATTTATAATTGTTTTTAATGTTAGATTTATAATTATTATTTATTTTAAAATTAAACTTGTTGAATCTATTTAAAATTATTTATAAAAATATTTATGTTTTAATCAACTAACGGTAAATGACTTAAAATAACATAACAAACTTATGTGAAAGTAAATGTTGATATAGAAATATTATATAGATAAATATATTAATTTTATAGAAAAAAGTTATTTTATAAAATTATTAAAACAATAAAAATAGAGAGTCGAGTTCGACCCTTGTCTATAAATATCATTATGGATGATACGAGTAAAAGAATAACAAATAAACTACCATCTTTACATCTCTTTTTCCCAACAAATCTTTAGCTTGGTTCGTGTTGTTTTTTTCCTCGGATCTTGTTTTGCCTCGTTATGGCTTGTTTTCCTTGTGATGCATGTTTGGTGCTTGTTGCATGTTGCGAAGCTTGTATGGGGATGTTTTGTTTCCCCTAGTTAGGGACAGGCACGAACCCGAACTCGACGGGTTTTGATCGACTCGATTTAATTGAGTTGAATTTTTTGTAGAAAATTTGAGTTTGGGTCGAGTTTTTTTAAGGGTGATTTTGGATCGGGTTGAGTTCAGGTTTATGGTGGAAAAAAATCCGACCCGACTCGAGACTAATAGTATAATTTCCCCATATATTTTAGGGATATTTGTAATAATGATCCCTCTTTATATATTTTATACGGTTCATTAAAATTATTTTGTTTTACAATTAGGTCACTAATTTTTTTTTACTATTAGATCCCTAAATTTTTTATTTACAATTACATCCCTAAAATATAAAATTTTTTAATGATTCGTATCGGATTGAGTTGAATTTTTTTACCCTAAACCCGGATCGAATCGAGTGACGGATAACGGATATAATTTTTTAAATCGAATATAAATGAATCAAAAATTTAACTCAACCCAACTCGTGCTCATCTCTACCCGTTGTGTTCCCCTTGCATGGGGGTGTATGCTTGCATTTTTTGCTCCTTTGTTTTGAATGATATGTTGTAATTGTTGGGGGGAAAAAACATCGGTCTCAATATCGACGAATTTAGAAAAATATTTTAAAATAGACACATAAAATTTTAAATTTTCAAAATAAACACAACTCACAAAAGTTAAAAGATTTAAGGACTAACTCATAAGATTTTAACAAATTGAAGACAAATGTAAAAACTTTAAATGTTTTAGTTTTAGAATTTAGAGTTTAAGAGCTTTAATATAATAATTTTGAATTTAGAGATCAATGATAAAATTTCGAATTTAAAGTTAAAATTTAGTGTTTATCGTCTAAACCCCAAATTTTTAACCATCCTAACCTAATAGACCTATCCTCTAATCAAACCTTAAATTATAAATTTTTGTATTAAAACTCTAAATTAAATTCTTAAAATTAATATATTCGTGGAAACATAAAATTTTTACAGGTGTGTGTATAATAATCCTTAAAACAAACATTTTCTATCGTAACTTATTTTTTGTTTTGTTTTAAAGTTGTTCCATTGTAAGCTCTGTTCGAGCCTCCCTGCTCCATTAGACCTTAAATCTTTAATATAAGCTACCGACCGTGTGCTAAATCCAGGCCAAAAATTGGTCCCACGGCCACCACCATAGCATTGGGTAGAAATAAAAAATAGAAAATATCTGACAATGATGACAAAGAATCAGTGCCAACGCCCTGTCGGTTGGATCAGAATTGAAAACATCTCTAAAATAAAATCAAAATACTCATTAAACTCCAAGTAGCCAACTAACAAGAATTTCTATTGGTTATAAAAAAAAACATTAATTTCTATTTTTATTGCTGTTAACTGAATGGTGTAAGGGATTATTTAGCAGGGTAAATGGAAATTTTAGTTAAACGTATTATATGTTTACCATTAAATTTTTAGATGTTTTTATTTTATTTTTAAATTATAATTTTTATTTTAATTAAATCTTTAAATTTTTAAATATTACTATGATTTTATCTTAGATTATGATTTTTGTTATAAATTAATCTCAATAATTTTTAATATTTTAATTTTATCATCAAAATTATTGTTTATGCTATATTATATTATTACATAGCACATTAGTATCTAAATGAAAATTAATAGTTTTTTAATAATTTTATTAATATGAGATATAATTATTATACATTGGTATTTGAGATAAAATTAGAAAATTTAAAAATTTATGAATCAATTTAAAATAATAATCATAGTTTAAGGATTAAATTGATACATTCAAAAAAATTTAGTACTATTTTAAAGGTAATAGTTTGAGAACGTGTGGCGATTTTTTTTTATAGAAGAAATGAATTAATAACTAGTATGAACGAGTCTATTACGGTACCCGATGGTCACGTGACTCATCATTAATTTTTGGATAAACTATAACAAACATCACTTAATCATGAGTAATGTTGTATTCAAGTCTATCAATTTTTAAAAGTTATATTTAAGTCATTTAAATATGGGTAAGATTACATTTAAGTCACTCAAATATGAGAACGATCACACTGATAATTATTGGGTGCATTGGTAAGACATATTGCACTCTTAAGGGAAGAGTATGAGTTCAAACATCGAAAGAGATATTGTTGAAAAGGACAACCTCGTACTCAAAATATGAACCGTAAAATGGACACGCATATTATAAAAAAATGGGTATAATTATATTTGGGTCACTCAATAACGAATAAGGTTACATTTGGCTCACCCTTGATATTTAAAAAAATATCACTTACAAAAATTAAATTTAATTCAATCATCGAAACCAAAATTCTTTTTTGTAGATTCGCCTCTAATAAATAATAATTTTTAATAGTATTAAAGTGATTATAAGATAATATATATTCATACATATTTTATTCTAAGGTGAAGGTTTGAGCTGTAAGATTAATATTAATTTTATTAAACTGTTAAAAAAAATGACGAATTTGTTTTGATTTTGGTACTAAAATGAAAGAGGGACAAACTTGAGGGTTTGGAGTGACAAACTTTGGAGATTGGGAGACTGAAATTTTATTTTAAAATAGTTCGCATGAATTTTTATTTGAATTCAATTGGTCAATTTCTCACTCCCTCTTTCTACTTTTGTCTTCCTTTTCATTTTTATCCCAAAATTAAATATTGTCGGCCAACATTTCTAGTTTCTCACATCAAACTCTCAAGTTTGTTGTTCTTTCATTTTCGTCCAAAAATTAAAATAAAGTCGTCGGAATTTTTTTTAAAACTTCACGACTTTAGTGTGAGTTTAAGAAAAAATAAAAATAAAAACCATCAAAATCACGGGAAAAAGGTACGATGATTTTTCAAATCTGATTAGAAACAAACAACGACCCTTTTAGTGGTGGGTCTAAATTATATTTGAGGGTGAACACATAAAATTTTATGATGAATATAAAACATAAATATTAGAAAAAATAAAGATTGATTCATAAAAATTTAAAATTTTAAAGATAAATATATAAATTTTAAAAAATTTAAAGCGAGTACAGACCCACCATACTCTATATATAGATCCATCATTGCTCTTAGTATTAGGGGTGTTTAAAAATATTCGACCCGTTGATTCGCCTACCCAATTAAAAATTATCGGGTATTTATAATAAAATATTTGAATTTTTCGGGCCGAGTACCCGACCCATATTTTTTTCCAAGTAGTCAGGCCGGATCAAGGCCAATTTTTTTAAGAATTGGGTACCCGACCTGACCCGATAATTTTAATAATTATATATTTTAAATTTTAAATTATATTATTATTTTTCCTAAAATTAATTTTAAATCCTAATTTCTTTTTATATTTTTCTTATATACTTTTAAGTTTTGAAATTTTCATAAATATTTATATTAATTTGTCAATATGAGATTTAAAAGAAAAATCATAATCGAAAGTAATACATTCTTTTATCAATAAACTTTAATATATATATATATATCCAAATACTTATCTTTAAAATCAACCTCAAATCAATATTTTTGTGTTTGAAATATATATCATAAAATTTTATGTGTTTTCAATATATTTTTTAAAAAATAAATAAATTTAAAAAAAATATAAAAAAGTAAATAAGATATCTGATACCTGATTTTACAAATACCTAATTTACAAGTACTCAATTTTTATAAATCGTGTCATGAACCGGCATTTTGATACCCAAATATGCACACCCCTGTTCAGTATGAAAATCATAATACAACTGTAAATAAATTTAATATTACCCTATTTACTTAATTTTTTAACTACAATATTTCACTAATTTTATCGTGCGAGCATGAACCGCCACAAAAATATAGATAGAAAAAAATCAGTAATTTTTTGGTCTTATATAACATGTCCGATATTATTTTTTTTAATTTTTTTTAATTTTTAACTAATTATTACTTTGAACATATTATTAATAAAAATATAAAAAAATATATTTTATAAATTTTACATAATTTTAAAAATTATATTTTATAAATTTTAATTAATTATAATATTGACCTTTAAAAAATAAAAGCTAGACATATTGAATGAGACAAACGGATATAATTCTTTTTGTTTTAGAAAATATTTTCTATTTTTATTTTTAAAAAATAATTTTCATTTGCAATTTTTTAAAGTTAAAAAATATGTTTGATTAATATAGATGAAAAAATATTTTCAAAAATGAAAACAATAAAATATATTTGATATCTAACTTTTTAAAAATAAAAATGAAATAATATTTATTAAATAATTAAAATAAAAATATAATTAAACATATTGTTATAATAATAAATAAATAAACTAAAAATTTTAAAAAATATTAAAAAAAACAAACTCAAATTAAAATAAAGTTAAAATTAAAAAAATCTTATTTTATATATTTTTCATTTTTATAAAATATTTTTAATAAAAATATTAAAAACATCTTCTAATTTTACTGAAGATCATTTTTTTTCAACTTTTTTATTTTTAAGTAAATAAAAATAAACTTTATTTTATATAACCAAACGGACCTAATATTTTTTTATTTATAAATATATTTTAGTGCAAGTAGTAATTAAAAAAAACTAATAAAGCAATAATGGGTGTAATGATCTGTCCGTTGGAAGGCTTAAATCTTAAACTTTTAACCCCTCTACACTGTCGGTGGTGGAGTTTTGAAGGAGCTGGTATCGTAGTTTCTCTGTCGCTTTCGACTCTAGTAAAATTTCTCTGATGACAGCTATCATAATTAGTTAGATAATAAAATAAATTAGAAATAAATCTCCCACCGTTTGATTATTCATTTCTTGTGTACGCAGACACAGAGGGATAAAGGGAGCTTGCTGCTGCCTGCTTTTGCATTCCTGCTCTCTCGGATTCTTCATTTTCAAGGTTCGTATTGTAGATCTGTTTTCACTCTCAGGTTTCTCTTTATCTCATTGCTTTCTGCCAAGATCTGATGTGGATTTCCTCTCATTTCCAAGAGATCGAAGCCATTGTTTCGTTTTCGACTCCGATCTCGGTTTTAACTGTTTAACTCTTTTCTTCATGGTCATTTCTGTTTTCATCTTGAAAATCTTGATGATGTTTAGTAACGGATTTGTTTCAACGCTTTCAAATCTCATTCATCGGATGATTTTTGCTCTGAATTTTAGAACCGGAATGCTTGATTCTTTCTATTTTCTCCGTTTTATTTTGAATTGAAATGTTGTGATCTCTTTGACTTAGAACTCGTTGTATGTGTCGGTTTTCTGTTTAAGATTCTTGGATTTGGACCTGTCAATTGCATTCGTCTCTACAGTGATTTGCTATTTGTCGGTTGGTTTACTTAGAATTCTGAAGTAATCGACTTCGTTAATTTAATTAAGTGGCAATGTTGGAGTGAATTATAAGAAAATTTAAACAGTCGTTATCTAACAATAAGATTTTTGTTACCTTTTTATTTATTTGCAGTTCTAGCTGGTGAGTGATAAGTTTTGTTTCTCGTTTTTATTTATTTTTCAGATTTGAGCGGAAAACGTTCTCTTGAAGTGGAAGATTTAGTTTGGCTTTTGTTTGAAATAAAGTTATGCACACATCTTGTTGATAATTAAGCAACGATTCGGATCCATTGTTCTCAACTGACAAAAGAAGCAAGTGACAATGGAATCAGGAGATATTGGGGTATGTATTCGAAGAATTACTCACAGTTCTCTAATTTTCAGCTCTGGTTATTTATGGAAAATTGATGATAAGGGAAAATTTAGCTACATATTGGATTAATTGCATTGGGTTCCATAACTAAAAAAGGTAGTTCAAGTGTACTTTGTTTGCAAATGGTTTACTCACTTTCTTATGAACTGTTATCAGCTTATCGCTTCTCAAAATGATATCCATACACTTTGATGCTTGTTCTTACTTATAGTTGGGCTAATCTGCTTGATGTTTATCAATGGATTTCTGAAGGTGTCCATTTCTGTTGCTGACTATGTGACGCTTTTTACTCTTTGATTGACCAGGGAAAGCCCACGAAGAATCTTGGTGGCCAGGTGTGCCAAATCTGTGGTGATACTGTCGGGAAAAATGTGGATGGCGATCCATTCATTGCTTGTGATGTATGTGCATTTCCTGTCTGCCGCCCATGCTATGAATATGAAAGGAAGGATGGGAATCAGTCATGCCCTCAATGCAAAACCAGATACAAGAGACACAAAGGTAATTTTAAAATTTGTATCTCACTAGGTATTCACATGGTTTTCAGAACGTCCATATATATAGTATTACATTTACATTTGTGAGATTTTTTTTATTAGTACGAGCTTCTTATAACACCAATATCAAACAGATTTTCCCATTATTGTGCTTTTCCAATTATCTTCATCACTAATTTTTTCTTCTATGGTTCCAGGTAGTCCTGCTATCCTTGGAGACAGAGAAGAGGACGGTGATGCTGATGATGGTGCTAGTGATTTCAATTACTCTTCAGAAAACAAAAACTTAAATCAGAAGCAGAAAATTTCGGAAAGAATGTTGAGCTGGCATGCAACTTATGGAAGAGGGGAGGATGTTAGTGCTCCAATTTATGATAAAGAGGTTTCTCATAACCATATTCCCCTGCTCACTAATGGGCAGGAGGTAAGTCTATAAGCTGTCTTAAAGTTATTGTTCTTTGTAATTGTTTGTTAATGGAATGATGGATTGGAACCTTGCTTTCCCAACTGACATATTGTAGGTTTCTGGTGAGTTATCTGCTGCATCACCTGAGCGGCTTTCTATGGCATCTCCCGGGCCAGTTGGTGGGAAATGTATGCATCCTTTTTGTTACATGGATGTCGTTAATTAATTGCACAAAATGAAATCTATGTTTCCCTCTATTGGTTCTTACGGCTAATTGATATAAATATTGAAATTCCTTGCAGCAAATATTAGGGTTGTGGATCCTGTGAGGGAGTTTGGTTCACCTGGAATGGGCAATGTAGCTTGGAAGGAGAGAGTTGATGGCTGGAAGATGAAGCAGGACAAGAATGTTGTTCCTATGAGTACAGGCCATCCTGCATCTGAAAGGGGTGCTGGTGATATTGATGCCAGCACCGATGTGCTTGTGGATGACTCTTTACTGTGAGTTCCCATCTGATTAATATCTGGAACTTTTATGAGATTATTTGTTTTTGTTCATGTTAGTCAATGGCAAGTTAAATATTTTAAGAATCATTATCACACTTCTCTATTCCTTTGCCTGGGTTGTTTCTAAATCCTGCGATTTAGAATAATTTTCTGAATTTGGAGAACCTCGTTTAGCAATCCGTCTGAACTTCCATATCTAAGGGAGCCAAGTCCTACAAATCTGTCTAGCCCAACTTTAATTATCAATACTCTTCTTAATTTGCAGGAATGATGAAGCTCGGCAGCCTCTATCTAGAAAGGTTTCTGTCCCTTCATCAAAAATAAACCCTTATCGGATGGTCATCATTCTTCGACTCATTATTCTCTGCATTTTCTTGCACTATCGAATAACAAATCCTGTTCCAAATGCCTATGCTCTGTGGCTGATATCTGTTATATGTGAGATTTGGTTTGCAATATCATGGATATTGGATCAGTTTCCTAAGTGGCTTCCTGTTAATCGTGAAACTTATCTCGATAGACTTGCCTTGAGGTAAGACATTTCTTCCTGTCAATCACATGAATCCGCACAAATACATTTTTAGCAGTTGTGGTGTTTTAGTCCGTCTTTAATCTTGCTTTATTATTTCAACTCCCTGGCTGTATAACAGATACGATCGTGAAGGGGAACCATCAGAATTAGCTGCTGTTGACATTTTTGTGAGTACTGTTGATCCATTAAAGGAGCCTCCACTTGTGACAGCGAACACTGTGCTATCCATTCTTGCTGTTGACTACCCAGTCGACAAGGTCTCCTGCTATGTTTCTGATGATGGTGCTGCAATGTTAACATTTGAAGCATTGTCTGAGACATCAGAGTTTGCTAGGAAATGGGTTCCTTTCTGCAAGAAGTATAACATTGAGCCTCGGGCTCCGGAATGGTACTTTGCACAGAAGATTGATTACCTGAAAGATAAAGTTCAAACATCATTTGTTAAAGAGCGTAGAGCTATGAAGGTATGGGTTAGCTTGGAGATCCTTGGTTGCAATCTTGCTCCATATTCAAATTTTCATTATGCTCAGTTCTTTACTTATATTGCAGAGAGAATATGAAGAATTTAAAGTTAGAATTAATGGGCTTGTTGCAAAGGCACAAAAAGTTCCTGAAGAAGGATGGATTATGCAGGATGGTACACCATGGCCTGGTAATAATACCAGAGACCATCCAGGAATGATCCAGGTAGGACCTGCTTTTTGCTTTCATAGATGTACTACTCGTTCATCTTCTTTGAGCAGGATGGCCTTTGTTCCCGTATTTCTAGATTATATGAAATTATATACACTCATATTGGACTGGAAAAACTCAACAAGTGGGATTATATGTTTCCTTTCAATTGTAGATAAGGAAGTTTATTAAAAAAACACTTGAGACAAGAACGAATCTGCTTGAGTTAGTCCATTCCATTTTCATGCATATTATGTGATCATCCTATTCATTGTTTTCAATACTTTGAAAGTGGTTTAGTGAGTTACCTGAGCTATAAGTATTTTACACGTATTTTTAATGTTACTAAGGTTTTGTGAAACTTGCAGGTATTCTTAGGTCAGAGTGGGGGCCTTGATGCTGAAGGCAATGAACTGCCTAGGTTAGTTTATGTTTCTCGTGAAAAGCGTCCAGGCTTCCAACACCACAAAAAAGCTGGTGCTATGAATGCACTTGTAAGTTGCTGCTTAAATCTCTTGTTATTTTACAGTACTCGTTATCTATCTTATCTAACATTGCTGTCAATGGATCTTTCTTTCAGGTTCGAGTGTCAGCTGTTCTTACTAATGGACCTTTCATGTTGAATCTTGATTGTGATCACTACATAAATAATAGCAAGGCTTTAAGGGAAGCTATGTGTTTTCTGATGGACCCAAACCTTGGGAAGCAAGTTTGTTATGTTCAATTTCCACAGAGGTTTGATGGTATTGACCGGAATGATCGATATGCTAACAGAAATACTGTTTTCTTTGATGTAAGCTCAATATCTTGTCCCAAGAAAAATAATTGCATCTTGTAACTGATGTTATTGCCAATGTAGAATGACTGGCATGAGTCAGTATTCATCGAACGTACTGGCTATTGAAATCATTTTGAGACATCTTTTTTTTTTGAAATTACAGATAAACTTGAGGGGTCTGGATGGCATTCAAGGGCCTGTTTATGTGGGTACGGGATGTGTTTTCAATAGAACAGCATTATATGGATATGAACCTCCCCTTAAGCCCAAGCATAGAAAAGCCGGGATGCTATCTTCACTGTGTGGAGGTTCTCGTAAGAAGAGTTCAAAATCAAGTAAGAAGGGATCAGACAAGAAGAAATCTGGCAAACATGTTGATTCTACTGTACCGGTATTCAATCTAGAGGATATAGAAGAGGGTGTTGAAGGTAACTATTTGGTTTCTTGTCTTTTAGGCCTAGTGATCAATATCATTATTCTTAATATCATTATTCTAAGTCCTCCACTGTCCATATTTTTAAATCAGGGGCTGGGTTTGATGACGAAAAGTCACTACTGATGTCGCAAATGAGCCTGGAGAAACGTTTTGGTCAGTCTGCTGTTTTTGTTGCCTCTACACTTATGGAGAATGGTGGTGTCCCTCAGTCTGCTACCCCTGAAACACTTCTTAAGGAAGCAATTCATGTTATCAGCTGTGGATACGAGGATAAATCAGAATGGGGAAGTGAGGTATGTTACTTCTCAAGTAAGAATGTTTTATTGTGGCACGTCCTTAAAATCTGTGACTCCACTACAAGGAAAGTTGATTAGTGAATTTCATGGCTATTGAATTTTTGTTAGCAATGCGCTGAATTGTTACTTGTGCAGGATGACCTCTTATCCTCTGCGCATTTCCCCTCCCTTTCATCTGCCATAATTTAGTTAAAATTCCTTGTTTTCTTTTGCCTACAGATTGGGTGGATCTATGGTTCTGTTACAGAAGATATTCTTACTGGATTCAAAATGCATGCCCGTGGATGGAGGTCTATTTACTGCATGCCAAAACGCCCAGCCTTTAAAGGTTCTGCTCCTATTAATCTTTCAGATCGTCTGAACCAAGTGCTTCGATGGGCTCTTGGTTCAGTGGAAATTCTTTTCAGTAGGCATTGCCCTATCTGGTATGGTTATAATGGTAGGCTCAAGTGGCTTGAACGGTTTGCGTATGTTAACACTACCATCTACCCAATCACCGCTATTCCTCTTCTCATGTACTGCACACTGCCAGCAGTCTGTCTGCTCACTAACAAGTTCATTATCCCACAGGTTAGTCTATCCGGAATTACTATTTCAACTCCAAATCGCTTTATTTATTTATTGCTATTAATTATTTTGCTTGGTTTGCTGGGACTGCAGATTAGTAACCTTGCGAGTATATGGTTTATATCCCTCTTTCTTTCCATCTTTGCAACTGGTATTTTAGAAATGAGGTGGAGTGGAGTGGGAATCGACGAGTGGTGGAGAAATGAACAATTTTGGGTTATTGGTGGTGTATCGGCACATCTTTTTGCTGTTTTCCAAGGTCTTCTCAAGGTTCTTGCTGGCATCGACACCAACTTCACGGTCACTTCAAAAGCATCAGATGAAGATGGAGATTTTGCAGAACTTTACATGTTCAAATGGACAACCCTTCTCATCCCACCCACCACTCTCCTCATCATAAACTTGGTGGGAGTTGTTGCAGGAATCTCGTATGCCATCAATAGTGGCTACCAATCATGGGGTCCTCTCTTTGGTAAACTATTCTTTGCTTTCTGGGTGATCATCCATCTCTACCCCTTCTTGAAAGGTTTGATGGGACGCCAAAACCGGACACCCACCATCGTTGTTGTATGGTCCATTCTGCTTGCCTCCATTTTCTCTTTGTTGTGGGTGCGCATCGATCCCTTTACAACCAGGGTTACTGGACCGGATGTACAAGAGTGTGGAATAAACTGTTAAGAGGGACAAGGCAGCTGATAAACGAATGAACAAGGTTTGTTTGGGGTGACACCAAGCTGCAAATGCCGAAGGTTTGTTTAGTTGTAATTTTGTGGATTTCACTTGCGTTGTTGATAGTGTTTTACTTTAATGTAATGTTATGGAGTTGGACGTAACTTATCAGTAATTCTTTCCGAGGAAAAATCGATTGTGAAGTTGACATATATGCCGAGTTTAAAAGCAAACATATATAGGGGTGACAATCCAGTTGGAATAATCGAAAATCGTGAGGATTTAAGCCGACGGGTATAGGGAATAACTGAAGCGGGGAACGAAGATAAAGATTGTTATATCAGAATTGTGAGGTTAATTGAATTAATATCCGTATAAATGACTATGGATTATCTTTGAAAAATATCTGAAGGAACTCTAATATTTTATGAATTTGGATGATTATAAAGATAATTTATCCATTTTTCAGAAATTGTTTTTGTAAATTTTATAAAAAAAAATAAAAAAATGGTTTTTACATTATTGTTAATGTGATGTTTATTTTTTTTTTATATAAAAAATATACAATGATTTTGGTAATAGAATTCTTAGAAAATGTTTTTAATAATTACTTCGAGAAATCACTATTTTTTTTAAAAAAAATAAGTTAAAAAGTAAGTTTTATATCTTTATAACTATACAGAGCTTTAGAATTGTTTAAAATAAACAGATTTTGGTTTTGAGTCGTATATTATGAATTATTATGTTTTGAGTGAATAAAGATTTAAAAAATATTTTTAAAAATAACAATGACAATGATTTCAGAAAATCTTAGAAACAACTGTAACAGTGTATAAGGTGTTTATATTTCAATTTGGTTTGTATCGTCCGATGCTTTAAGGCTTGTAATTTCTGATGAGTTTCGACTGCAAGTTGCTGCAGTGCCTGGTTGACAAGTCTTGGTGTTAGCTGTAATTTGTCACATGGTTCATTTTGAGTGTCGTGGCCCCTCAAATATTTACGTTTTACTTTTCAAACCTCAAATCCCGACTTCATTTTGATCATTATTATCAGTAAAATAATTGTTGCTTAGTAAAACTACAACAACATCAATTAAACCAAGATTCGATTAACATATTTTTCGTCGAACGTTTTAATTATCAAACCTTAATTTATCGATGAAAGTGAACCATTAAAACCAAAATTCATTGAAACAAACCACTGCTATGCGGCAGATACATAGTTTATATATGGAGTGCTACAAAACATCTTATTTTTTTTTCATGTTTAGGTACACCCTCTCCACAAACACATGACAATCGACAACAGAATATCAAAGGAATAGATATCCATTTTCCTACACTTGCAAAATGAAAGCAATAAAGCAGGTGGTAAGAAAACGAACAACCACCATGCAAACCATACGTACATACGATCAATATATATGTATACTGAAAACTTTCTCAAAGACTGTTTTCCTGGGAGTACTTCCATATCTTATGCATGGGATCTACTTCTTAGGAAGCGCCATGGACCAGTTCCAGTCCCCATCCTGCATGCAAAACCACAAAAACAACACTGTCAATCATATGTATATGTATATGTATATGTATATGTATATGAAAGGTGCTCATTTTACCTCCAAACACCAGCCAAGCTGCGGAGAGCCATGTAAATGGTTAATGCCACCCATATCCCTATGAATCCGTTGCTTTTTGAGAGAATGAATACTGATGCTATGCTTGCTCCAGCCACCAAGATCATTGAGTAGGCTGTGAAGGCAAAGTCAGATGCTCCGAAGTTGACACCATCAAACACGAAAGCAATCGAGTTGATTGGCTGTGTTGCTGCTACAAACTGATCAAGGGAGAATGGACACATACATACATACATATATATATATATATATGTATGTATACATTTCAGTCAACATATTATCTTAAAAAAGAAGTTCAAAATTTGAGGTTGTTGGTGAATGCATCAACGAATTGATTACCGGTACTCCTATGGCGATGAGATGAAGAACACTGGCATCCTTGGAAAAGATTCCTGACCCAAAGTATAAGCCAGCTCCAACAACAATGGCAAGCCCCACGCCGAGCACAAAACTCATCTGCATTACACGAGATGCGGTGGCTGTCACCTTCTTGTAGTCTTTCTCTGCAAATGCACTGGCGAGGATGGCCTATAATGAGGGGCGCCATTACAGATAGGTTAGTCAACCACGGCACTTATATTCAATTTCATAACAAGAGATCTTTCAGACTTGTAAATATACCTGTCCAGCGACAGCTAAACCATCTGCAAGAAGAGATGATGTCATCCAGACTTGTAAGCAGATTTGAAATGCGGCCATAGGTGTTGTACCAAGCCGAGCAGCCATTGATGCTGCCAAAGTTACACAGAATGTGACTGCTATCACTCTTGCTAATAAAAGAAAACCTGTAGTCATATCATGCGTCACACAAATTAATATTGTTAGACCATATGATCATAGACAGGTGATGAGTTTTAACAATAACCAATCTCTAAGCTCTAAACTCTATAACCCTTACCATTTTTAAGAAATCGTCCGAATTGCAGGTCTTTCATATTTGGGGGTAACAGATTGACTTGTTTCATCAATCGCCACAAGAGAATGAGTGAAATCAAGTACCTGCAGCCATCATTTTGCATTAGAGATGGTATAAGATTGTCAAACGAGAAAGAAGACACAATTAACTTACTGAGAAAGGATGTGTGCTATGGCTGCACCACTGACACCAAGTCGTAAGACAAAGATAAAGATAGGGTCCAAAACGATATTTGTTAGGTCTCCTGCAACTGTTGCATATAAAGGTGTTTTTGTGTCCTTAAATCCTCGGAAAACCCCTTGCATGGCTAAAGAGAGAAGAACTGCCGGAGCGCCTAATGATCTCAAAGTCAAGTACTTTAGTGCTGGGCTTAACATTGGGGAACCCTGGTCAAGCATTAAGAAAATGAAATTTAGAGCATGTAAGGTGATAACTGAGAAACACTAAAGTGAATATATAGATTGAAAGCTAACAGTATTATTGATGTTGCAACTTACATGTTTCACACCCATTACACTCAGGAGAGGTTTTGCCCCCAAAACAAGACATACAGCTTGAAGGAGACCGAGCACCGAACCAAGCATCAATGCAGTTGACACTGAAGGGATATGTCTTTTCCCCTTTTTCACTTCAGCATTTCCAGCTTTGGTATCAAGTACTGCGGGCAACTTGCTTGTACTTGTGTTGGAACCTGACGAATAAGTCCTCAATCAAATTGTATTATTACAAGAGCATACAGATTACAGAAGCTGCATGCTCTAGCCTCTAAGATAATCTCAAATAACTTATCAGAGAAAGATAAGAGTTGTACCATTCTCAGGCTCTTTCGTATCAGTATTCCTAGCTGCACCTGCATCAGCACCAGCACCATTTTCCAAGTTGGCAGCCTCTACATCATCTGCTGCCGGCAATTCTTTCATTTCTTCGGTTTTTGGTCCATTCTTCTCCAAATCCTCACATTTTACAGCTTCAGGGATAATCTTGGCAAGAGTATCTTCTTCAGCTACAAAAGAAGTTGTAATGCTAACAAGCGGGAAAATGGTAATCCTTGATGCTTGATTGAATATAGCGATGGAAACTCCTACAGCAGCAAGCTCCACCGGCCCTACACATATAGGACACGAATTTTTTTCAAGAACACCATCCGTACAGTCACCCAGGAACCAATAGAAAGAGCATATAAATATAGGGCTGACCTATACGGCCAATGAAGGCAGTGTCAATCAGAGAAGCAATGGGATCAGCAGCCAAGGCCAAGGCAGCAGGCAATGCAATCCTTAGTATCTCCAGACCAAGTGAATCCAATTTGAAAACAAGCCTAAAACAAATGTACATAAATCATGATTAAATCAAAGACTCCATCTGTGACGTCCATTTAATAGTATACTTAGGGTACGTACCTTGCATCTTTGAAGAGCACAAGAATAGGCACTCTCCACTTGCTCTCAGGTGGGTGCATAATACCATTCTCAGCCATGATACGAGCAGTGACAAATCTCAATCAACCACAAGTTCAAACTTTAAAACTGTTAGCTGTGATGCTTATGGTTCCACCGTGAAACTTCTGAGGTCTTTTATGTGAAGCAAACGTCTTCTGCGCAGTATACAGTGATTGATACTATAAGTAAAGCTACTGACTAATACTAATAGAACTTTTGGAGATAACTAATCTGCATGCAATGCAATGCACCCTTATTCCTCAATCTACTGTCTGGGTGCTGAGACATGAGGCATCTCGGTCCAAAGACCTGATATTCCACTGCATATATATCTTCATTTCTGGAACTATGTCTTCCACGATATTATTTTCTAGCCTTAAACAATCGTTTTATGTTTGAAAAAACAAATGAAACAGCTAAGGAGCGTTGAACCTCTGTGTACTAAAAAACAGGTATCACCGACTAGGAAGGAATTGAGAAGGCGACACGAGAAACGCAATGTCCTGAGAGGATATCTTTGCACAGAAACCAAAATACGTTGGAAAAAACAAAAGTAGGATCAACTCTTTTTTTTGTTCGAAAAAGTAGGATCAATTGTGTGTGTGAATAAACCTGTTCTGAGCATCTCTGGTCTGGTCTAGATAGTGCAAAATTTATGTGTATATATAATTCCATAGGAAAACACTCCTTGCGGGGCTGTAAGCAAACACATGCAGGTTTCCTAATCAGTTTCCAAAACGTATAGTTGCCAATTAATTCTCTCCATATTGAAGACTTGAATTGAAAACTATTTTTCAAAAGCTGAAATTTCTAGCATTTTAGTTTTTTCAAAATCATTTTTAAACAAAATTATCCTCGTTTATATTAAAAATTCTTTTATATTTCTAAAAATATTAAAATAAATATTATATCTACCCAAAAAGTATTTTTTGATAATAATATCAAACGCTCTTATTTTTAAACCATTAAAAAAATACATTTTAAAACCATTTTTTCACTGCGCTTTTCAAAAACAATGTCAAACCGATCTTAAATAACGTATATTATCACGTGATCACATAAAATTATTAAAACAATCGAACGGATTGGATTTATACACCTTACCATTAATAAAAGTACCACCAAAATTTCCAAAAATATTCCAAGCAAAAAAGGTAGATATATAGCAATTTTGGAAGTAAATAGCTGACCTGTGTTTGGTTCACTGCCTTGCCAATGCCAATGCCAAGTTATTTTTGCAAACTCTACACCTCGTTTTGCCCTTTATATACCTTTCAAGAGTCTCGTGTGCTCCTCCCACGCACCAATTATTATCAACTTATGTGTATACTTTTATGTATGTACTGAATCCATCGTCCACTTGTTATGATCATGACATCTTACAAGCTTCGAAGATATTCCAACAGTAACCATACTTGTAATAATTAATACAAATATTAATTAATCCTTGTAGCTTCGCCAATAACAACACGACGTGAGCATTAGGGCAGAGGATTTGGCACTAAAAAATTCACAGGAATTTGTACGTTGTATAGCCTGGTGTTTCAAAGTTGGCAAAGTGGTACCATCCACGTTAAATTGTAGCAGAATGTGGGCTACGTAGGAAACCCAATAGACACCTCGTGCTTAAATAGTTAAAGGTCGATTCACTAATCTCCTTTAATTTCACCACTGACCTAACTTTTTCCAATTAAATTACTGCTAATCAACAGATACGAGTGTAATGGTATGGCACATTGTTCTTTTAAAGAGAGAATTTGAGTCCAAACCTTAAAAAAGATATTATTAAGAGGGAGAGCCGCGAATCCCGAATCTGAATCACTATATAAACATAAAATTTATTGTAAACCGGAATTTTTTGAGGTAAGGGTTCGATATGCACATAAATTTTGTATTAAATATGACACAAAAAATAATAACAAATAAAATAACTCATTCAATGGAGTTTAGAAGTTAGATCCAAATGTGGTTTAGTGAGTTCCTTGCTTGAGATTTGTTTAACAATCGATCTATGAGTTGTGATACTGAAAATCATGTTGATGTCGTTCGAAACCTGATTTTAAATCAGTGTGAGTCGTTTCAAAGATCATCTAAATTTAACTTTAAAGAAAGCGTTTGATCTTATTTATGTTGACGCATGTAATTATATCGGAAAGAGTTTAATTCAAGAGTCGTTAGGACCTGTTATTGAGGATGAGTCCGTTTCAAGCGTCACTTAACTTGATCTTGAAAAACGAATTGATCTCTTTCGTATCGTAAGAATCTTGTGAGAAATATTGATCTATAGGTCTCCTAGCCTTGTCTTAGATGAATGATTTGTTGATATATCAACACCAATTTAATAGACTAATTAAATTGAATTAATGCTTATTTAAGTTTATGTTAGAGTTTAATAAATAGTTAGGAGTTTAATTAATGCTATTAAGGCACATTAATGAGAGCAATTGGTTCCATACCTATATAAAGCATTGTAGTCTTACATTCTAAACATACTGAATAAAATATAAAATAAGTATTATTTTCTCCATTTGATTATTTCTTTCATCTTCTTAGTATTTTGAGTTATGGGAAGTTCAATAATTAATATCAAAAACTCGATAAAGATTATTTCGATTCCTATAAAAGTAGTGTGGTACTGTAATAGTGCATGTCTAAAAAAATTTTGATTAGAAAATATTTAGTATTTAAGTGATTCAATCGATCCATCTTTTTTTCATGAGAGCTTACCTGGTGTATGTTATATATAATTTTACTATTGTATTTAGTTTGATGAGAATCATTTATCGACAAAATGACAATTCTACATGTTATTGACAAAATGAGAAAGTTTCTCAACGACAGATACAATATACGGTTAACCTGCATGATATCATATATACAAGAAATAGAAAATGCAATGGCATACTAAAAATGTAAGATAAAATAAGGCAATGTATGTCTGAAAGACAATAGTGGAGGAAGATATACTCTTAAGAAAATTTATCAAGTTGTTTTTTAAGAAGAACGATACAAATCTTTTAACTTCTGGAGAGTGAATTATTATTTATGAAGTAAGACAACGTGTTAATCTAACAATATTTTCACAAAATAAAGTTATTACATCGAGAGATTTTAGAGTTGGATCCAACAGCTTCTAATGATGATAACAAAATAATTCATAACATTGTCTATGGTTTAAAGCCAAAATTTAATATCTTTTTTTACAGTACAAGGATGATAAACTTAAGCATCACATATAAAATTCAAAAATATATTAACTAATCAAGAAGTCGTAACTAAATAAATGAAAGAATCGTTAAAAAAAAAAAACTCTACGCCAATAAAGACAAATAAAATTTCAAGCATCATGAAAATGATGGATCTAACAAAAATCAAGGAGCATAAAGCTCTCATAGGTTATAAAAAACATGAAAACAATAAGAGTTCGAAGGAAAGTGTTGTAATTATAGGGAAAAAAATAAGAAGTTAATTGATAAATAATACTAAATTGACCCTTAATTGAGAAGTTAAAAATAAAAATAAAAAATTATAAATTTTTCTTTAATCATTTAATAAAATAGATCAAAGTCTTTGTCCGTCGCTTAGCTTCGATCGTAAGAAATTACCATTACAATCATTCGCAGGTCATATCCAACATAAACTGATTGAGTAATCAAAAATATTTATATTATTTTATCTTATATATATTTAAATTTAATACTTAAACAATCAATCTTTTACTCATTATTTTGTATAACTACACTGTCTTAATTTCCTGATTAGATCTATCATACCTCAAATCCCCATCCCTACCACCGCACTCACAGGCCGGGAACCAGGAGACTAAGAACTAAGGTGGAATTGGAACGTACCACAAGTACGATTGCTAATTTCAACGGACCTTTGATTTCTGGGGATTTTGGAACTTATTCTGTTGGGATGATACTTTTTGGTAGTGACAAACCACGAGAAACTCACAAAAATAAAATAGAGGGTCCACCAAGCACTAATGTATATTTTGACATTATGTCGTAATTATGTGTATAATACGTTGATATAATATATAGTTGTATTCATCGTTCGAGATTAGCTTAGTTAGTATTATTATTGATACAATATATAGAATAATATAAAAGCACGCATGTTTAAGCATTATTATGTGTATAATACGTTGATATAATATATAGTTGTATTCATCGTTCGAGATTAGCTTAGTTAGTATTATTATTGTTGTTCTTAGAGGTCACGGGTTCGAGCACCAACGATACTAGCAGAATGATTGAGTGATCAATATCAAATGGTAAAGAATACTATTTTAGGCACGAGTCTTCTAACCTAAGTGGTTAACAGAACGTTTGTTATTCCTAGAGGTCACGAGTTCGAGCACTGGTAATTGCAACAAAAGTGATTGAGCGATCCATGTTAAATGGTTAAGATTATCTTCTAGAGTAGATACTACTGTAATCAATATTAGCTAAATAAAAAAAAAGAATATTACTTTAATCTTTGCACCTATATTACAATAGTGAGGTTCTGAATACCGTATAAGGCCCTCGAAAGAAGGGTGAAAATCGTTTACCTCTTTCCCATATCTCAATTTGTGTCTTCGCTTTAAGTGTATTTTTTAGAGTGTGAGGTTTAAGGTTTATGATATAAAAAATAAGGGTTGGGGTTTAAAAATTCAATTTTTAGAATTTTTAAGTTACACAGAACCCCAAAAATTTTGAACTACTACGACATCAAAATTAATTAAACCATACCAACCCTTCCAAAACACTAATTAAATAGGCAAAACACTTTCGTGTGGAAGACACGATATGGTCACACTTCAATGGCTTAAACAAATAGGATTTGATTTCAATCTGGTGTGGAAACCATATATTATATTCCCATGCATTCCAGCTCATGATATGAAAGCCGGCCTACTCCTCCACTCAACCACTTACCCAACTTTCTTGTCTTATTTTTTGCTTAAACCGGTTCCATTTTTTTATATAAAAAAACCCTTCTGATAAGTATTTTATATGTACACTACGTATAAGTAGGTAAAAGCTGATAATTAGTGTTGATTAACAAACAAAAGGCAAGGTTAAAGAGATTGTTAATATCAAATTAAACATCTTTTTGGTCATATTATAACCAATGCAATAATGGCTGATAGCTGCATGCTTTTTGCTTAGTGATCCCAGCCCTTAGTGCTGGGAGTGGGATCCCACAAGTGTTGGTCGCTCCATTTGAGTTTAGATAAAGTATGACACAACCCCATATATGATATCTTAAAACCCAATGGAACACAGCATGGAGCACCAGGGGTTTAAATTTTCGGTTTTTGTCGAGTTTTTAGTTACAGTATTATATCGCAGTTGAGGATAATAATGGATGTATTGTAATCCTTGTATATTATTATTTTTTATAATAACGATTTCGGACGATGTTATTACTATATCACAGTCTTTATCGTGATAGCATATTGTTTTTTAAATCTTTATTAAATATTTTTAGTGATTGATCGTAAAAAATTATGTACCTCTCAAAGCCCTGCAATTGGTTTAAACCACAAAACCTATAGAATAATGCTCGTTGTGGTTTCGTCCCTATTGGCGAATTCCTCTCCCTTGCATCATTCTAGTATTATACCAATGTCCTGAGTTTGGCCCTTGTGTCATGGTCAACAGGATACGTATTTGGGTGTGTATTTAAGTATAAGAATGTTAAGTGCTGAACCAATGACTCCAATCTAGGCAGGAATTCGGAATTCCTGTCTGTGTCAAGTGGGAATATTCAAAACCCGGGGACCAAATTTTGTTAGGATTTGGAATTATGGGTGGGACCAAAGACAAATTCCCTAGTTATGTTTACCACATTTTCTTTCAATATTTATATATAATCACTACTGTAATTATCCCATTACGGGGAGAAATTATATCATAGTCCGGCTCGCTACGTTATTTGTGATCCTTAATCAATAAAAATCACTTATTTCATCATTAATTATCTATGTCATTAATTCAACTTTTAAAAAATATATTTTTAAATAACATAAAAAATAATGAAGATTCATTAATTGAAAAAAATAATTCGAAAAATAGTAATAAAATGAATGATTATAATTGAATGTGATCATATCTAACGTGATAAACCAGACCATAATATAATTTTTCCTTTACCGGGGAGATGGCAACAATGTTTATTTCTTCATCAATTTGGTCTCTCACAACGTATGTGGTGGGATATATATATATATATATAAAAGGGGATATAGATAATTAATTATAAAAATATATTATAAATTATTATGTATTATATATTTTAATATTTTTAGATACATAAATTTAAAATTAAACTTAAATAATTTAGATAAAAATATGAGATGAATTTAGATAAAAAATGATATGACAACACACTAAAGTTATTGCACGAATTCGTGAATATACAACATTTTATATATAATAGTTATTAATGTATTAATGTTTTTATTGAAATAGTTATTAATTTGTTAATTTAATTAATTGAATTTATTTTTGTTTTTTTTATATTTTTATAGGTTATAGGTCCTAGACGTGACAAAAGTATTTCTTTTATCTATTTTTTATCTTTAAATAAAATTAAGATTAATTAATTAAAAAAGGAATAGTAATAACAATTCAATTAAAAAAAAGAATATTTATAACAATTTATATTGTGCAAATTATTATATGAATTAAAACATTATACAAACGTTACATACAAAAATAATATAACATAATGTAAAAATTATCATTAATATTTAATTGAATAATTATTTTGGTCTTTATTTTTTTTAAAATACTTCAACTTTTAATGTTTCATCATAAACTATAATAAATCTTTTGTGAATAAAAGTTAATAATTTATTAATTTTAAATAACTTGAAATGATAAATCTACATGATATGTGACAAATATATTAATTTAATAGAATGATATATCAATCAAAATTAATTTTATAAAAATTATATATACTATAATTTTTTTATTAACGTGCTATTCTGTCAAATCATTTCAATTTTTTTATCGTTAGATGACTAATAATTTACGTCTATAATGTAATCATTCTGATCCAAAATAAAACATAAAAATTAAAATACTTTAAAAAATAATATAAATCAAAATAAATATCCAATCAAACATTAAAAATATTTCTTGAAACAAAATCTAATATAAAAATAAACATAAATATATAATTGGTATTACTCATTTTAAATAATGTGGACCCATTTCAATGGGACGGTTTTTGCCAGCCGAGGGTTGTTGGGCTATGGCTTCTACAGAACAGGTTAGACTTATTTAAGTTAAAAGCATGCAACTCCTCTCAAATTCAGGCTTGAATTGTTTGTATATATAGACAGTCAAGATTGAACTATAAGAGGGAAATTGATTAATTTTAAAATAAATATAATTTTAAATTAATTAAATTATAAAAATTAAAGAAATTAAGGTTTATTTTCACTAATTTTAAACTTCAAGGGTCTTAAAATTTGATTAAACCAAAAATAATGAGGGGTCAAGAGTCTTAAAAATTATAAACTAAATTTTTTGGGAGGAGTGAGGACTTAATTACAATAATTTTAAAACTATCAATGACCTAAAAATAATTAAACCATTCAAATTTAAGGGCAATTGCCCTTCCCCCTTATCTGCTCTTATGTGTGGAGAAACATAACCCGAATTTTGGGTGATTCGTGTTGGAATTTGATATGGTCTTTGGGTCCCGTATTCTGACATGATCTTTCTCACATTTTCCTATTAATCTCATATTTTCTACATTTTCTCACTAATCAAACAAAAATTTTAATAGGAAATTGTTTATTTCATTCTCAAAACTCAATTTAACGTAATTTAGATTTAAAATTTTTTAAAAAATAATCTTATAGAGGTCAAATCGATCAAAACTCATCATATCAGAATTATTTAAAAATTTAAATAATGTACATAGTCCTCGCAACACAAATCTTGTCTGCCACGACGCTTTCAATAGACATGCTCAAGGATTGGGGAATTTGTCCAAAACTCGAAGGCCTACTTGAAATTTGGGACGTTTGGAAAAAAAAAAGGCTAAAAAATGAAATTGATTAAGAACCGGTTTGTTTAATATATGGTTCAAGTTCGAGCTTAAATTGCCTAAGTTCAACTCAATTTGTTTTTCATGTTTATAATTTATTTATTTATTTTAATATTATATAATTTATATCATGAAAAATATATACTCGACGGCGATTGTGAGCACATATCAATCGATAATCAACAAGATAATCAAATAATCGTTAGACGATTATATCATAAAATAAGATAATTAACTTGATGATCTAAAGAAATTAGATCAATAAAATAACCAAATAATCGTTAGACGCTGACAAATATAACCTTAAAATTTTGTAGAAAACAAAAATTACTATGATAGTTAGGTGTGTTTATAAAAATCTCAATCGATATACCCTACCCTAAAACTCGACAAATAAGATTAAATGAAAGATAATCGTAGCGCTAAAATTTAGCTAAAATGGCACGATAATTATATCCATAAAATTAGGAATTAAACAAAAAGGTTACGACTATGATATTTAGTTAAACGGTTAACTAAAAAATTAATAACAAAAATAAAAATTAATTTATAATTCTATTAGATTACTGATTATTACTAATATGACAAAATTATATATAACACACAAAATAAAGTATATACGGTATTTTTAAATATGACAAGTATCAATATCATATTTCTTACATTTATCGTATATATCGATTTCTATTAAAAGGTATTCTTAGCAGTTAGCACTATTAGTGTAGTTTATTTTTTATGACAAAAGATTCAACAGTGTCTCAATACATAACTAGTTGACAGACCGCTAGTCTTTTAGTTCTAATAGCCAAAATCAAACCCTTGAAATGGAAAAGAAAGAGGGTTGAAATGTTGCTTTCATTCATGCAGCAGCTGGCAGGCATGTTTCTATGAAGTGATAGTGCAGGTGCTGTTATATTTTTGTGTATGGTGTTTCTGGTCGTATCTGTTGTCGAGGAGTAACAAACACTCAGCTTGGTGATGGAACCTAGGCTTGATAAGGTTCCATACAACTCGATAATCGGATCTCAGCTTCAGACGAATCACTAGCGGCAACCCCATTCCCGATTCTAGCAAGTCCTGCATGCTCCTCCCAGCACCGTACATTGGTTTATTCCTTATTCCCACGTAGACCTCAAATCTTGATGTACCTGAGGGTTGAGCGTAAAGCTTTGGTCCCTGCAATGCAAGTTTGGTCCGTATATTAGGAATGGATCGTAAAAACCCATAGATCAACTTGTCTGCTTTGTTTACGTACGTGTGATATAGCGACAGGCAGGTGGTCGAAGAACATGTCCATTGTTGGAGGTTGGATATGGAGACCGAAGAGGTTTGATTTGTTTTCTACGAGCAGGCTGATAGAACAGTTGCAGGTGAGAATCTTGGTTGAAACACCTGAGCCATCTACTCCTTCTCCTAATCCAAATTCACCAACTCTAGACACCTGAGGTGAAAATGCAGGAAGTGTGTCAAAAGTGAAGATTTTACTAGAGTTTTCCCTTCAATAGAATGTGTTTTAGAGTATATTCTAGACCTTTAGACATTGATGGCTCAAACACTATACTGATATTACTGGTGTTCGAACCCATGACCTCTAAGAACACCAATCATTCCCTTAACCACTGAGACTAGATGGTTATGCAAAACTTGATAAATCCTAAATTTTAACATGGTAAAAGGACTAGAAGTTGAGTAGCATAATTTGACCTTTTAAAGGATCACATGAATTGTAAATCTGCCTTGATATTTTCTTCTGATAATCATGATGAAATTATGAGCAAATATTATAAGGGCTAACATTGCACAACTTCAAAGGAACAATAATGACCTATTAAGTATTTAAAACAAAAAATTAGATGGTCAAGACTTAATTTAGATGATATTTAAATTAAGAAGGGCTTTAAATGCTATTAGACCACAAGTTTTGGGACATCCCCTACCAATATCAACCTGGTTCTGTCCTGGCTAATAATGCGAGCTTCCT
The DNA here is from genome assembly GCA_035048815.1 of Abelmoschus esculentus. Lineage (NCBI taxonomy): Eukaryota > Viridiplantae > Streptophyta > Magnoliopsida > Malvales > Malvaceae > Abelmoschus > Abelmoschus esculentus. Next base: position 10,508,863 of record JAUCBN010000051.1, on the reverse strand, counting down.
CCTTTGGGTCTTTTCATTTAAAACAAAAGGTATTGGAGCCATTATAAACTATGGTCTATACATGCACTTCCCCGAAAGTGGCCGTCCGTAGTTAAACATGAATCGAAGTCTCCTGGGATAGATAATAAGCCTGACTAGCTTGTAAGCTATTCAGGCTTAGTTCGATTAAAGTTCAATTAAAGTTCGGAACTGAATCGAACCGAGTTCAAACACCTAAAATTTTAAATTCATTGAGTCTTAAGTCTAAGCTGAGTCTAATATAATTATATTTGAATCGAGCCGAGTTCAATATTAAATTGTTGTGTAATTTTACTTTGAAGAAAAAGTAGAGGAGTAAGAGAGACTAATGTACATACCTTGATAGATATGTTAGGAGGTGTTGGGTTTGTAGCAATGTAGAAGACGAGCAATGCCAGTCCCAAGCTCAACGCCAGCCTCCAAAAAATTTGCAAAGAAATCCAAGCACAAGAATTAGAGCTTCTAAAAGAGCAGTACCTCCACCACCACCCTTTTCCATCTTCATCTTCTAAAGCATCGCTTTGATCATCATCATGACCGACCTTGTCAATAATGATGAGACGGTTGAACCCCCCTTTGTGATCGGCGGCGGCAACAATGGTTTTGTCATGCAAGAAAGAGTTGTTGGATCCACGAGAGGAGGAGTAAGAGCAACGCGAAAGGGTGAATCGAGCAACTTCGGGGTTCTTGCTGAGTATGTTTGATTCGGAGGGAGTCGGGGAGTGGAAATGTGGAGTTACGGCGGATGGGTCTTGGACGGAGGTGTTGCGGATATCGTTGCTGTTTGCATGGGAGACGGTGGAAGGGCTTTGGACGTAGTACGCACATGGATAGGAGTGGAACATCAAAGCTTCTTGGTCTTCATGAGGACGGTAGGTTTCCATTAATGCTTGAATCGGAGATAAGAGACCAGTAGAACTGGGAATAGGAAAGAGAGAGGAAGAGAAAGAGATGGATTATTATTTATCAGTAATAGTATGGTCAGAGACCTAGTATTGGATTTATTCAAAATGTGAAAAAATAATTAATATTTATTTTGATTTATATTTTTAAAATATTTTAATTTTTAATTTATTTAAATTAAAAATATTTTTATAGATATAAATTAATAATAAATAATTATAAATAAATTGGGAAATTTATATAATAGTATCATGCATATAAATATGTTAATAGAATAATATATTAATTAAAAGATAATGTTATAAAAAATTATAGAAAATATAAAATTATTTTTGTGTATCATTATTAAATTATTTTAATTTAAAATAGAATGTTAAAGATTAAAGTATTTTAAAAAGAATATGAATCAAACTATTGAATCAATTATTAAAAATATTTTAACATTATATTTTTCTTTTATTTTTTTAATTTATAAAAAGAAAATATTATAATAGATATACTTTTTAAATCAATTATAATAATTATAGTAATATTTATTTTAAAATATATACTTTACCGATACAATTCAATCAGCATATTTTAATATGTTTATATTATATTTGAACATTTATAATTTAAGTTTATGGCTGCACTGCGGAAATAATTTGCTTCATACAATATTGTTGCTTTGAATTCTAAATTAAATAATTAGTTTTATTAAAAAAATGTTTAAATTATTATAAAAGTTTACAATTTAACTAAGTATATAATTTAAATATTTTAAGAACAATTAACATAAAAATTAATCATTTTATATTATACAAAAATTATATAATAAAAAGTTAAAAATTTGATTAAAAAACTCAAATAAAAGATATAAATATATCTGATAGTACTGGTAAGCGAATCATAAAAGTGGATTAAAATATTAAAAGACTTGGAAAATTACAAATCAAAATTAAATGCCGTAAGAAAATCATTTATAAAGGTACGTAAATTATGTATCTAAATCTAATATGAGAGTCTAAAATAAAAAATATATCATGATAATCAAATAAACATCATCTTAATTGCTCGAGACGATATTAAATCTAACCCTAAAAAATATAATAAAATAACCAAATGTTATTAATAAATATAAAAAAATACTTCAAAAGACGAAGAAAAATATACCATAAAGATATATTTTTAATAAAAAAATAAAAATACCAGTGATCGGGGATTAAATTAGGGATGAGCACGGAACCCGAACCCAACGAGTTTCGATCGGGTCGGATTTTAAAAAAATCGGGTTCGGGTTCAGGTTTATAGTGGAATTAATCTGACCCGACCTGACTCGAGACTAATAGTATAATTTTTCTATATATTTTAAGGATATTTGCAATAACGAACCCTTTTTATATATATTTTACATAATTAAGTCACTAAAATTTTATTTTTTTATAATTAGATCCCTAAATTTTATTTTTTTTACAATTGAGTCCTTAAAATTTAAAATTTTTTAATGATTCGGGTTGGGTCGGGTCGGATTTTAAAACTTAAAAATCAGGTCGGATTTTTTTATCTTAAACCTGGGTCGGATTGGATGGCAGGAGAAGGTATGAGTTTTTGAATCGGGTGCGGGTGCGCCGAAAATCCTACCCGATCCGACCTGGGACTAATAGTATAATTTTTCTATATATATTTTAAGGATATTTGCAATAACGATCCTTTTTATATATTATATAATTAGGTCACTAACATTTTATTTTTTTATAATTAGATCCTAAATTTTATTTTTTTTACAATTGAGTTCTTAAAATTTAAAATTTTTTAATGATTCGGGTTGGGTCTGGTCGGATTTTAAAACTTAAAAATCGGGTCAAATTTTTTTATCTTAAACCCGGGTCAGATCGGATGACAGGTGAAGATATGAGTTTTTAGATCGAATGTAGGTACCGAAAATCCGATCCGATCCGATCCGTGCCCATCTTTAGATTAAACATGATAAAGAGAAGAAGTTATAGGTACATAAAAATTTCAAAGCTTGTTATTTTATTGAAATTGTCATTACTAAATAAACCAATAAATTAGAAGTACCATTAAGGGAACACATGATCCGAAAATGAGGGAGAAGTGTCGTCCCAGATATCCTTGGAGTTGCTTTACACCGAAATGTCTGAAATCTAAATCATTATATAACCTAGGGATGATAGCAAAGTAAGCACGCTAGGGCACTGCTTTTAAATTTTTTTTCTTCCCAATTAACTAATATTTTTAAACCCTACCCTACCCTAGTATTCAGATTTTGTTATAATAAATGAATAAAGTAAATTAAAATATTTATATAATAAATATATGTTTAATTTAAATCAATTAATTACTCCTAATAAATTATTATAAAATATTGTTACTCGTAAGAATATTATATTTGTGGTTGCCAATCCCATTTCCCAACCCTCAGCATTACAGTCCATGGTTATAATGATGCGTTTGTGGTTACACTCCGACAGCATATCTCTTGAAATATAGTCATACTGATACACAATTTGTTGCTTGGACATCCGAGCACGAATTATTTTCTCATAAATTTTCTACTAACATAGAGGAAATATATATTGAAGGAGGTTTGGGAAATGGCTTGTTTTGCAAGGGATTGTGAATTGTTGTACAAGCATTCCTAGGGTTTCCAAATTTCCCTGTAGAGCTGGCTACTGCTATGGCAGCTTTCTCTTGCATCATATACCCAGTCCCAAAGCAAACACTACACTACCCTTCTCGCTCTCACTATCATCACCACCACCGATCCAAATGCTTCTCATCAGTATTTAATTATTTATTTATCTTCTTAATCATCTCTCATCTTGTTCTTCAGGTATGGAGTTATAATTTAAGATTAAAAAAATAAAATATAAATATTTAAAAGTAAGAGAATAAATTCACAAAAAATAAATAAATACGGAAACAAAAATTAAAAAAAAACTTGATAAGGAAGGATAATATACATCTTCCAGAAAATTAAATCTTGGTGAATGTGGAAGCCAACTGATTCCAGCATATGTCTCACTCTCACATATTCTTGGGGTTGCTTTAAGAGGACAAATAAATCAAAATTTAAACTTCAAAATAATATCAAGTATGAAAGTAAAGAGTATGTAATCCGTAATTATATTTAGGGGTGAGCGTTCGAGCGAGTCGAGTCAAAAAATTTTTGAGTTATTCGAGTTGAGTCATCATATTTTATAGTTTGAAATTTTTTTTGAAATTTTTTCGATTCGAGTCGATTTTAGTGAGTTCGAGTCGAGTTCAAGTCGATTCAATTTTTTGATTTATATATAAATTTTAATTATACTATTTATAATACTATAATATAGTTTTATTATAATTTAAACGGTTTTCTCTTTAAATTTACATACATAATTTTTCATATTATTTTTTATATGTGTAAAAAAAAGATTTTAAATTATTATTACCATCAATCAAATATCTTAGGTATGAATATGTCATTTTATTAAATTACAGACTTTATTAATAACTTCTTTCTTATCTAGGTAAGACTAAGACTAAACAAAAAATAATGATACATTAATACAAAAATTAAAAAAAATAACATAATATAAAAGATACAAATAAAAATTTTATTAAATAAAATAAAAAATAAATATAGAACGTGACCAGATTATAAAAAAGAAAATTAAAATATAAAAAAGAAGGGACTGAAAATAAAACTACATGGGTTAAATATGCAATTAACCTTTATAATTACTAAAATTTTCGAGTTATTCGAGTTATTCGATTTTTATTTTTGTAACTTGAACTTAATTTGAATTTTTTTCGAGTCGATTAAAGTTTATAAAATTTCGAATCGAGTTAAAACGAGTCAAGTATTTTCAACTTGATTCGAGTCGAGAAATTTAATTTTTAGAATCGAGTCGAGTTTTGCTCACCCCTAATTACATCAATTCTGACGCTTCCTCATAAATGACCACGTAAGTTGGTAATGATTTATGATTGGAACAAGACACACCGTCCGATAAGAGTCAGACTAGGATGGTCACAACTAGAAACACAAGTCAAATAAAAGAAAATCATTAAAAAAATAAATTATTAAACGTGGAAAATGACTTATTCGTTTTCTAATCGATGCTAATTTTAATTATTTTTTTAAAAATGTTAAATATAATTATAATTTTATATAAAAAACTCTGAAAAATGGAGCATACTCTAAAAAGGTTTAAAATCTATAATCTAAGCAAATATAAGAGAATAAAGATAAATAGGATGGTTAGTGAGTCAAATATATTTGTTTTAATTTTAAGGATAAATTATATAAATGATAATTCAACTATGAGGTTGGTATCAATTTGATCATTATATTTTTAATTTTAGTAAATATATCACGTAATTATTTAAATGGTTTCAATCAAACCATCAACCGTTAAAAACTAACGAAAGGGTGATGTGATTGTTAAAAAATCTTTTATATAATTACATATTTAATCTTTGATATTTACGCATTTTATCAATTTATTTTTAAAGTTATGATTAATTTAATTTTTAATAGTCTAAAGGTGATTACAAGATAATATATGTTCACATATATTCTTAAGCCTTTAACAATACATATTGTCACGGGCCGTCAGTTCGAGCCCGTGCCACATGCGCATATTGCTGCCCAAGAGGTTCTTAGGGAGATTTTGGGCCTAAAGGTACCACCAGACTTAGCCCGTTCCATGGAGGATTCTAGAAGATAGCCATTTTGGCCTTGTAAACTTTCCTTGTATTCTTAGGATTTGTTTCCTTAGTTAACATGGAATATTCTTAGGATTGTGCCAATGTGGTTGGTAGGAAATGATCCTAGCCATCGATGTAAATCAGTGGGAACCGTCGGATGTAAGGGGAATCAACTATAAATAGAGACCTCCCCAGTCTCATTTGTATCATCTCATCTTTGAGTAATCAAGTGGCATTCACTCTAAAAAACTCTCTCAATTGTTCTTTGTGTTCTTCGCGTTCTTCTTTTCGTTCTTGAGTAGCCATACTCATAGTTTGCTTTCCGCCAGAACGATTCAGCGTTCTTAGTGCCTTGGGAAGTTTGATCTTCCGGAGCGAGTTTTCAGGCTGACTTAGTCGTTTGTCTAAGAACATCGACTAAGGCCGCGCGGTTTAGCTAGGTCAAGACTCTAGCCCCGTGACAAGTGGTATCAGAGCGTGGTTCGAGCAAGGCGCTAGTGATTATGGCACGTGGAGAAGAAGACGTTGCAGCAAAGGGTGTGAAGATCGTTGCTGGGCAAAGCCAAAGAGCAAGTTCGAGGGATGCTGTAGCTACGCTGGAGGAGCGAGTTGATAAACTCAGCCAGGTGGCCAACGGTGCGGAAGAGAGGTGCGAGGTGCTTGAGGCCGAATTGCAGGCTGTGAAGATTGAGATGGAGGAGATGAAGGCAGACTTGTATATTTACAAAGTTGCCTTGATGAATGGAAAGATGGCCACTGCATCCAAGTCGAAGAAGGACATTCCAAAGCCAAAGGTGTTCAAGGGGAACCGATCGGCCCAAGATGTTGAGAACTTCTTGTGGGGCATGGAGCAGTATTTTCGAGCCATGGGCATCAAGGATGATGCGGAGAAAGTAAACGTTGCTTCGATGTATTTAACTGATGTCGCTCTTTTGTGGTGGCGACGCAGATGCTCGGAGGAGCCGAGTGGAGACATTCCTTTTGAGACATGGAAGGAGTTCCAAGTTGAGTTCAAAGAGCAATTCTATCCGACGAATGCTCAACGGGAGGCTCGTAAGAAGTTGCGGCAATTGAAACATGAGGGTTCCATCACTGACTATGTCAGGAAGTTCATTGAAATCAAGCTCCAAATCCAGGACTTGAGTGAAGCGGAGGGATTTTCCTACTTCATGGATGGACTCCAAAGATGGGCTCAAATGGAGCTAGAGCGGAGGGGAGTCGAGGAGCTTTCCAAAGCCTTTACCGCAGCCGAGTCCATAGCTCAGTTCGAAGTTGACATGTCCAAGTCTTCCAAGCCCCGAGGTAAGAGCTTTGGTGGGGGAGACGAGGAGGATAATCATTCTTGCATTGATGATGAGAGGGTCAACAAGTTTGTCAAACCATCGGAGAAAAAGGATCGAGGGCCTTTGAAGTGCTACCATTGCCATGGTTCACACTTGGTGAAAGAGTGTCCCAAGAAGAAGCGCCCCGATACGATCAATGATGCGGATGACGAGCAAGAGGACGAGGAATGTATGCTTGGTACGATTGCTAGTGTTAGAGCAATCAAGCCAAGGGTGGGGAAGCAATGTTACGAGAGCAAGGGACCTCACGTAGTTCGTGAGCACCCGGATCGAGCCAAGCAGCCCAAAAGGGACAAGCCCGAGTCAAGTGAGGCTTGTAAGCTTGGGGCAATGATACTAAATTCTGCAAAGGCGAAGAAGGGCCCGAAGCAGAATGGGTTGATGTTTGTCAACATCAACGTGGCGGGACGATCGAGGAGTGCTCTAGTGGATACCGGAGCATCCGATCTCTTCATGTCAAAGATGGCTGCTGAGAAGCTTGGTCTCGAAGTTGAAGGTTCAACCAAAAAGATCAAGACCGTTAATGCCAAGGAGGTTCCAGTTGTTGGAACAGTGCGGAAGGTAGAGCTGCAGATTGGTGAATGGAAGGCCAAGGAAGATTTCAAGGTAATTCACTTAGATGACTTTGATTTCGTTTTGGGGCTTAACTTCCTTGACCGTGTTCAAGCTCTTATCATCCCTTGTGCCGATGTTATATGCATTTTGGATCCGAAACAACATTGTGTTGTGCCCGTGTATCGAGACAAGGGACGGAGGATCGAGAAGCTGACATCCATTCAGCTTACCAAGGATGCTCCAAGGGAAGGAGGCATCGCTTTGGAGGCTATTGGAGTGGACACCTTGGTGGGGCAAGAGTTGCCTGAGCCACATGATAGTGAACCCGTGGGAGATCCATCCATTGAGGAGATGGACGAGGCATCGAGCTTCAATGAAGACGGAGCATCGATGGGAGCATCAAACTTCACGAGTGAAGAAAGATTGATGCGAGTTAGAGTGAATGCGGAAAAGTTGATTGAGGTACATCCCGAACACAATGATTGTGTTTTACAGTTTGATTTGCCTTGTTTGTCGGGTGTAGGCCAGCAAAAACCTAACCCTTCAAATGGAGTTGTCGATACTTGGCGAGAGCACAAGCCACCTTTCAGAGTTCTTAGGCGCAAACGAGGGTTGCCGACGATCTTGAGAGACCGCTCAGTGTTCAATGTTGTGGCGTCCAAGTCATTGTGCAAGGATCATGTGTGTCCAAATGGGGGCAAATCACAACTGGTAGGAGCTAACTCCTACGATCGAGATGCGCTTGGAGGGACGGTGACTGATGTTAGATGGCGACGAGTACCAAAGCAAGCAGTCCATTTGGATGGACAACTGAGCCAGAGTCGAGTGCTCTTTATGAGAAGAGCATCCAGCCCGATTCAGAGTTTGGGGCAAGCCGAGGTGACAAGGAATTCCCAGGATCGGTTCTATCTTCATTCCGAGGCGGCGACGAGGGCGTCGCCATGTTTGGTGGGGGAGAATGTCACGGGCCGTCAGTTCGAGCCCGTGCCACATGCGCATATTGCTGCCCAAGAGGTTCTTAGGGAGATTTTGGGCCTAAAGGTACCACCAGACTTAGCCCGTTCCATGGAGGATTCTAGAAGATAGCCATTTTGGCCTTGTAAACTTTCCTTGTATTCTTAGGATTTGTTTCCTTAGTTAACATGGAATATTCTTAGGATTGTGCCAATGTGGTTGGTAGGAAATGATCCTAGCCATCGATGTAAATCAGTGGGAACCGTCGGATGTAAGGGGAATCAACTATAAATAGAGACCTCCCCAGTCTCATTTGTATCATCTCATCTTTGAGTAATCAAGTGGCATTCACTCTAAAAAACTCTCTCAATTGTTCTTTGTGTTCTTCGCGTTCTTCTTTTCGTTCTTGAGTAGCCATACTCATAGTTTGCTTTCCGCCAGAACGATTCAGCGTTCTTAGTGCCTTGGGAAGTTTGATCTTCCGGAGCGAGTTTTCAGGCTGACTTAGTCGTTTGTCTAAGAACATCGACTAAGGCCGCGCGGTTTAGCTAGGTCAAGACTCTAGCCCCGTGACAATATGTTATAGACAAAATAATTAAACTCAAAATTTTTAAAATAAATATAATTTTATATTAAAATTTCTTATTGAGTTTAGAATTAATTTAATTTTTAATTATTCAGGATACGTTAAGACCACTCCTATGGTCCTAACCTTAAACGACAACAATGTTATTATTACTAATAAATGAATCGATAAATAACGTCACCTCATTTAATTCAATTTAACTGGATTAAGTGCATCAAAAATCTTAAATTATGATTTAATCTCGAATTTCAATTTTTTTTAATTAAGAATTTATTTATATTCGACTGAAAATATTAAAATTTTAAAAATTAATATTTTCAATGAATAATTTTTAAATTAAAAAAATTATCTTAAGAATTTTTTTATATAAAAAATTATCTTATTCATATGTTTTAAGATCATATTATGTTAAATATATATAAATATATAAGATTATTAACAGGGTAAAAATTTATTACATTATTGATGTAAAAATTATATATTTTTAATTCAAAATCTAAATTCATAAAATCTTCTAAATAACCCTGATCGTGAAAACTTTTTTTATCGCTAGTTATAAGACAATAATTCTTAATAAAAATATATAATTAATAGAAATCTGAATATATTTATTTAGGGTGGATATCCATATATTAAGTTAAACTTTAATGGGTTTTGGTATTAGGGTTTAATACCCATTGGAATTAGGGTTTCCATCTTATACCTATAAATATAGATTTTTGGCATAGTATTGTATACAACCCTACTTTGAGAATATAATAAAATCTTTCTCCCTTTTGTCTCTCATCTTTATTCTTTTATTTTATTTTATTCTTGTTCTTTACTTTATTTACAACACGTTATCAGCACGAGACTCTAACCAACGGATGTGTTTGTCGTTCAAATCTTGAAGGAGTTATTGAAAAGAATTTGTTCATGGCATAAATCAAAGATAAGTTTTTCTCCCTCAATTATATTTTAATTACCGATTATTTTTCTCTCTTGATCTTTGATTTGATTTTTAATTTATTAAAAATCTTTGGTTGTTTGGTGTTTGTGTAGTGATAAAGCGACTCAATTCCTGTGGTGCTTGTCGACAATTTCCAAAAAGGATTTTAACAAAATGTTGGTGATTAAACTTTCCATATATTCAAATTAGTGAAAAGTTCGGTATGTTTTATTTATTTAATTTGAGATTTTTTTATCTTTATTTATAACCAATATTTGTTTATTTTATTATTATGATGAAAGTTTATGTTTTAATCATGTTTTAAGTATTACACGATATTAGAACAAATATTAAACCTTTAATCAATTAATATGTTCTTTGTTGTGTTGGTTTAATCTGAGTATATTGGCTGGACATCCCGTTCTGCGAGGTTACTGGTCTCAAAGGAGGTTCTTTTTTTTAAAGGACCTTGTGGACTGGTTTAACAACGCCGCGTATGAGGATTAAATTTTTTGTTCTTTGTATATATTGTATATATATTGGTTGATCAATTACTATTTAATAGTATGAATATTATAAAGTCTATATTTGCTTGGAAGCAATATTTTTTTTGTGTCGAAAAACTCGACTATAGACTTCTCCCAAGTTCAAGTTACGAAAATTGTCTTGATCAAAGAATTTTTATGGGAGGCATTCCCTGAAGTGAATGCATGTATGATGATTATTCCATGCGATTATTGGATTTATGACATTCCTTAAAGTGAATGCAAGCATGATGATTATTCCATGCGATTATTGGATTTATGACATTCCATGAAGTGAATGCAAGCATGATGATTATTCCATGCGATTATTTGATTTATGTCATTCCCTGAAGTGAATGCAAACATGATGTTTATTCCATGCGATTATTGAATTTGTTTCATTCCTTGAAGTGAATGCAAACGTGATAATTCACTATATGGTTAGTGAATAAAACTCAATTATGTGCCAGAGTATCATTGATGAGGATATGTTAGAAAAAAAAACATACTCCACTTTTCATGCCAACAATGTTGTCCTTTAGACACAATATCGTGAAAAAGGCTTTAAGAAATATTCTGAGTTAATTTCTTGCCTTCTTGTGGCTGAGCAAAATAATAAGTTGCTCATGAAAAATCATGAATATCGCCCAACAGGCTCCGCTCCATTCCCTGAAGCGAATGTGACATTATATAGCGGAATGAATAAAAGCCACATTAGTAATTGTGGTTGCGATTGAAGTCATAAAATAGACATGGATAAGATGATTATTTTGAGAATACTTATATCCACAAGAAGTGGAATTATAAAGATGACAAGAATGATAGAGATCATATTAAAATCTTTATGTTATCAATGTGATGGTATAAATCATTGATCTCGTACTTGGCAAACGCCGAATTATTACGGACTTTATTCATAATCATGAATGATAAATTGAAGAAAATATAATCAGATTTTCTTTGTGGCGAAATAATGGCGTTATTGATCCAACTCAATTGGATATTGATAATTTTTCTCATAGTCCTTCAAGAGAATAATTCGCCATTTATTTTATTTCCCTTATAACATCTAAAAGAAATAATTGATCTTTATTTATTTTGTTTTATTTATTATATATTTATATTAATTTATTTTACATATTATTTATTTATGCTTTATGTTAATTTATCGTGAATTTATTTTATATATTATTTATTTACGTTCTATGTTAATTTATCCTTTGAAGAATATTATCACTTCCGGAATGAAATCTACAATGAATTGTGACTATTTATGCCAAGCAGACAGTGCAAGTACTCATACTATACTTAAGCATAAGAAATATTTTCCCATTTAAATACAAGGAAAAATGTGAGTACTATATCTCAAAGTACTGAAATATCAATGCTTCGGAAGAGCTTTTGAGAGTTTATCTTTGATAGATAACCGATTTGATATAATGTGCTATATTTAATATTTTCCATTTCCCGAAGTGAATGGCACAGAGCACATATTTTTCATTCCCCGAAGTGAATGAAATAAAGTACATATTAAAATGTGCATAATTATGCATATTTTCCCATTTTAAATGCAAGGGAATGTGAGTACTATATCCGGAAGTATTATTATCACAGAAGGCTCCAACTGAGCAAATATGTTATTGCCAAATGAGACTTTATCTCATATTTACAGTGCATTATGCTTGTCAAAGTCGCAAAGAGACTTATTGAATTTTAAAGATATTTGCATAAATATATTGAGAATATTAGTCAAGGGGATGCTGACTATCTCAATATTACGAGTATAACTCAAGGCAATAAGGAATTTTTGGCAAAATTACATACACTGTCTTCCATATTGTACTACATAAGAATTCGTACAAATTGAAGCTCATGCTATTGTAAACTAGATGTTTACTGATAATTTTATTTGGCATGATCGGTTAGACCATCCCGGTTCAATTATGATGCGAAAATTTGCTGACACTTTCATGTGGTCATTTATTGAAGAATTAAGATTTTCTTCATGGTAATATTTCACGTGATACTTGCTATGAAAGCAATTTGATTATTCAATCATCAACATCTAAGATAGAGTGCTATTAATTTTCTGGAACGGATACAAGGTGATATATATGGGCCCATACACCTTTCTTAAAGTCCATCTAGATATTTTACGATTTTTATCGATGCATCGACTAGATGGTTATGTGTATACTTGTTATTAACCCGCAACTTGGTGTTTGCGAGGCTACTTGCTCAGTTGATAAAATTACGAGCATATTTTCCAGATTATTTTCTAAAGACAACCAGTCTTGATAATGTTGATGACATGTAATTTTACATGTAGTATCACAAATTCGCATCAAGCCAACAAATGATCATAAGTTCTCCCCATTACAAATGGTTTTTGGTCAGGAACCAAATATTTTTCTTCATAGATTTTTTTTGTGTGCGATATATGTTCGAATTTCTCCACCACAACACACAAAGATGAGTTTTGTTGGGATATATATATCAGATTTAAATATCTTGAGCTTCTAATAGAGAATTTATGTACAACCCGATTTACTGACTATCATTTTAATGAGTCAGTTTACCCAACATTAGGGGGAGAAAATAAATAGCTGGGGAAAGAAATAAGTTAGAATGAATTATCATTTTTCTCATTTTGATCCACGTACTACACAATGTGAACTATAAGTTCAAAGGATAATTCATTTAGCAAATTAATTGCCAGATATTTTGCTGACCCTAAAAGAGTGACTAAGTCACGTATACCAGCTATGAATGCTCCGATTAAATTTGATGTCATAGAAAGACAAACTATAGTTGCTAATGAGTCTAACTTATGCTTAAAGCGTAGTAGACAAGTAGGTTCCAAAGATAAGAGATCCTCGAAAAAGAAAATGAGTTATATTTTATGATGGTCTAATCGAGGAATCAATGATTATGAAAATCTCTAGAAGAGATTAAATGGTCTCCAACAGAGACATTGACATGACTCAGGTACCTGATAATAAAGAGATTTCAATAGATTATGTCATATCTGGTAATAAGTGGAACTGAAATTAAATCGACGTCGTTCATATATTTGCATGCAATATAGCACTAGAGATTTTATTTGATGATGTGGATCATGAATCATTATTAATTGGGCAATGTAAACAAAGAAATGTTTGGCCAACATGAAAGAGGCAATTGAGGCGAAACTAAAATCTCTTTTGAAAAGAGAAGTATTTGGGTCTATAGCACGTACATTGAAATGTGTAAAGCTCGTGGATATAAACGAGCCTTTGTGAGAAAGAGAAATCAAAAGGGGAAATCATGAGACATAAGCTCATTTGGTTGCACAAAGATTCTCACAAAGACATGAAATTGATTATGAGGAAAATATATTTCTCGGTGGTGGATGCAACTACTTTTAGATTTTGATCAATCTGACAATAAATAAAATTACTCGGTTTCTGCCTAATAGATGTTGTTACATCATATTTGAATGGGCCTCTCGACAGTAATATTTATATGAAACTTCCGGAAAGATTTAGATTGCCATAAGCAGTTCATTCAAGTTCTCGAGAATATTATTCAATCATATTGAATATATCTTTTTATGGCTTGAAACAATTTAGGCGTATTTGATATGATCGCCTCATTGAATACTTATTAGCATAATGCTATATGAATTATTTCCCCGAGCATTTTTATTAAGAGATTTAACTCTGAATTTTTATTGATTATGTATGTCGATGATTTGAATATCGTTGAGACTCGTGAAGAGACCTCCTCAAATCCTTGTGCATCTATCGACATACAGAAAAATATTGAAAGAGACTTTACATGCATAACGCATATCTATTTATCACCTTTATGGTTGTTGTTAAGTCTCTTACTGTAAACAAAGATTTTTTTCGCATCACGAAAAGGGTAATGATATTCTTGGTCTAAAGCAAACTATATACATTATTTGATCTGGATGCATCGTATCTTAGCTGGTCCAGAAATATTATTTAAGTGCTACGAGATCATTACCTTTAAATAATTGTTATGCAAGAGGCAAAGCCGAAATATGTGTTTGGCTAAACATATCCTGAAGATATGTGAATGTTTTTTACAAGATAAGATGCAAGTTATCTTGTACAAAGATAATACAAAATTTATATCTCAAGATGGATATATCAAATATGATAAAACGAAACATATTTCTTCAAGTTTCGTCCCTCATAATTTTTAGATGAATAGTATTCAATGAATCATTTCAAGCAATGATCTAGAAGATTTATCCACTGTGCATGATCTACTTCAACATTTGAAGATCGTATTCAATATTGAATTATGAAGATTCAAAGATCTTATGTGATATTTTCATGAGGGGGAGTAAATACGCGTTGCACTCTTTTCCCTTAACCAAGGTTTTGTCCCAATGGGTTTTCCTAGTAAGGTTTTTAATGAGGCAACATGTTATGCGTATCAAAGATGTGTGTACTCTTTTTCCTTCACTAAGAATTTTTTTCCCACGAGGTTTTTATCTTAGTAAGGTTTTAACGAGGCACATTATCTTCATGGATATCCAAGGGGGAGTGTTATGAATATATTTATTTATGGTGGATATCCATATATTAAGTTAAACTTTAATGGGCTTTGGTATTAGGGTTTAATACCCATTGGAATTAGGGTTTCCATCTTATACCTATAAATATAGACTTTTGGCATAGCATTGTATACAACCCTACTTTGAGAATATAATAAAATCTCTCCCCCTTTTGTCTCTCATCTTTGTTCTTCTATTGTATTCTTGTTCTTTACTTTATTCACAACAAAATCTAATTTTTTTGAGTTTAATCGTCGATATTTAACTTATTGGTTGATTAATCTGATTAAATACTGCAAAGGTTCATCATGGGTGACCCTCCTAACCTAATTAATCCATTCACAGCGTCAAGATTTTAAACTCATGAGTTTGTTAAAATAATTTAATACCTCATTTCATTAGATCAATTAATTATCGATTAAAATTTTAATACTTTGAGAACTGAATAGATTAATTTAAAACTTAAGAACCAAATTGAATCTAGAATCATAATTTGAGTACTTGTCGAGCAATTAACTCTTCATTGAATTTATAACTAGTCTATGTTCTAATTTCTTCCTATTTTCAGAAGTTGCTATCTTTACCCGTTTACTTTTTACACACTTGTCTCCCATGGCCCAGCTAATTTAAGCCACCTACTCTCTTCCTTCTCTCTGTCTTCTCAACCAAACCTGTAAAGTAAGCTTTCAGCAACTCTGTTCCCTTCGATCTCTGTTTTGCAAATCAGTTTGGGGTTTTTGTTTCTCTTCTTCATTGGAGTTCAAATAAGAGAAGCGATGTTGCATCTGTTCTTCACGATTGTTTTCTCTGCTGCGCCTTTGATTCTGTATGTTCCCCCCGTGAGAAGCTTGAATCTTTTTGTGGAGACCATGGAGGATCTGGTAAGGGAGTCGCGTGTGTATACCCATAGGCTCTATCCAGGCGCTCGCCTCGTCTGGTCTAGGGTCTTGGATTGCATGCTTTGTAACTTGACCTTAGATTAGGTTATAACTTCGAGTTTCTCATGTTGTAGCCTATTTCAAGCATTGGGTCTCTTTCACTGTACATATATAGTTTTTTGTTTGCTCTGGCTCATATCATCAGGCGCCTCTTCTAAGTAGAAAACATTCTTGGATCTGTACACATGGTTGTTGGATAGTGTTGTTTCTTGAATCTTATGCTTGTGAGATCAGTAACTTTGATCCTCCCAACATCTAGTTTTTTTGATGTTATTGTTGATGGGGTTTCTAGTATTTGGGCATTTCCCCTTATAATCAATGTCTGTATGAACTTCAATGATCAATCTCACTGAAAAAAGGGTTTTCAATACAATTATTAAACACAAAGGAATCCAGGAACTACAACTAATACAGAGAGAGGTCTTCAGGGATACGAATTGTTTACTCAGACAGTGTGCAAGGCTTGAGGAACCAAAATACATTCAAAACTCTTGGACTTGCTTGTCTTCCATTACCATTAGTAATAATGGAAGTAGAAACACTGCTTCAGGGTCTGTCTGTTTTGAGATCCTTCTTCAATGATCTGGGAAATTATGTATGTTATATACCATTAGTAATAACCAAATTATCAAGTATTTTCCTTTGGCTGAATTTTTCAGCAAGTTAAGATTTATTACTATAATGACAATACTTTTGTTGTATGTCGGTGGTACAGCTACATAATAATAATAATAATAATAATAATAATATATCCCTAAACTCATAAAAAAAATTCCGAGATGGTTCAGTTGCATTATTTTCCACCAATTAACTTATCATCGGTCTTTCTTAACCAAAACTTCCATCGCAAAACATCAAAAAAGGGGTTGGAGTAACCTGAATTATTTGAAATCTTGCCAGAATAAATTTCATCACCATCTAAAGCCTAAACGACATTAAAAGGGAAACACACCCATAAGATTTAAGCACCTCCCGATCCATATTTCTTTCCGAAAACAATCAGCTGCAACTTGTCATATCCGGCCAGCACACCAGCACCGGCAATGGCACGAAGGATGTTAGCTCCAGCACCTTTAAATAGAGATTTGGCACCCTCATTTTTCAAGATCTGGGAGAATGCATCAAGGGAACTCTTGTATTTGACTGCTTCACCAGAGGTCATCATCATTCTTCTACGAACAGTGTCAATTGGGTAGGATGCAAGGCCAGCACCGTTGGTGATGAGCCAACCAAGGGCAAAGCTAGCAAAGAAACTATCCTGCAATCATCAGGGGGAAACAGAAAGCAATGTCACTACAACGTTAAATTATACAAGTAATGTTTACAAGCTCAATGAAAGAAACTAATATAAATCCAAAGTTAGAAATATATAATTGATTATGGAACTATATAACAAGAAAAAAATTGTCACGTCGCAATACCAAAGTCATAACTATATAATCAATAGAACAGTTAGGAAAAAACCTAGCACAGGCTACCAAACAACATACTAACCTGCAAATCTCCAGTCAAAAGCACCGGCTTCAGAGAGTCGTACATTCCGAAGTATAAACCACGGTAAACAATGATTCCAACACATGATATATTGAAACCACGGTAAAGCCCAGCAATACCATCAGATTTTAAGGTCTTCCTGTAAACATCAACAAGGCCATTAAATTGCCTCTCTCCTCCCTTCTTTGCAGCCTTAGCATCATTGGCAAGACGGGTTCGAGCATAGTCCAAGGAGTAGACAAACAGAAGGGAAGAAGCACCAGCAGCACCACCTGATGCCAAGTTCCCAGCAAACCACTTCCAGTAACCATCTTTGTCTTTCTTGAAGTTGAAAAGCCTCTTGAAGTAGTCCTTGAAAGCAAAGTTCAAGGCCTGTTGCCAAAGGAACAAATTGGTAGTCATAAAACACAAGAACAATCAATTTAATCTATATCATAAAAAAAAAAGTTCAAATGACTATGCTAACCTGAGTGGGGAAATAACGAATAACATTTGCAGTGTTTCCTCTCCACAAAGACCCAAATCCTTCATCTTGAACTGTTCGCTTGAAACAATCACCAATACCCTTGTAGGGTTCAGAAAGTCTGCCACTTTTAATCATTTCATCCTGGTTCTGGATCAAAAGCTTAACACGCTCAATTGGAGCAGCAGCTGTCTTGGACACAGCGGCTGAAACACCACCCATTAAGAAATCAATAGCAAAGCTGGCAAACCCTTTCTCAGAAGGGGCTTGAACACAAACAGCAGATGCTGTTGATGGAAACATCATTAGGCCACTGGAAGCTCCAGAAGCTAGGGCAGCAGGATACTGCAGTGCAGCATTGGTGTAATTCTGATATACAGAATACCTTTGGTATACAGCAGGCTTGCAGAAAGACCCATCATACCCTTGAAACTCTTGGGAATTTCTAAAACGAGTGAGCTGGCCTGCTGCCTTCTGCATGACAGTTGGGTGTTGAACCTGATCCATACCGACTTCCCTGAAAGAAAGCTTGTGGGTAAATGACCATAAAAAGATAATAGAACTAAAAAGACAAGAAATGTTTGTTACTGAATGAGGCAAAATAATCTACTAACATGTCAACGTATATACTTTGAAAAATGATAACAAGGTCAGAATGATGGACAGGAAAATGCTATAACTAAGAAAAGCATCATCACTCAGCAAATATCATGCAGAATGAAAATGCTTTTGTAGCAAGCACAAGCAAGAGGTGAAACAGGGTAACCATTTAAAAGACAAAGAATCCTAGAAATAAAAGAAAAAAGATAGTGTAGAATGGCATTCATAGATCACTAGATTGATGCTGGCTCGGCAAAAAAATATGAGAACTCGTAAATGGATATGATATGAGATGTGCGTTATTTGGAATAGCTTACTTATCATTATCAGCACCAAAAATATCAAGAACTTATTAAGCATTTAAACCCAAAAATTGTGGGCAAGGGTTGAATTGAATAAATAATAAAGTAATAGAGATTAAAAAAATGCCACTAGATCAAAATGTTTGGGGGAGAGCCCCTCCCACTAGATCAAAAAAAATATCAATACGTATGTCTATGTATTTTAAATGCAAGTATTTTATCATTGATTTAACAATTTCTGAATAACAATGTCGAAAAAGTTCAAACTAATTACATGATACGTTGCCTCCTATTAAACTTTGAAAAAGAAAGAAACACCCCTGAGCTTGAAGATAGTGAAACCATCCATTTTAAAAGGTCTGATGGAGTTTAGCTTAAAAATAACGCAAACCAACAACCAACGGTAATATACATTTCAGAACGCAGTAAAAATTAACAAAACCAACATGTCTGAAAGGCTCCAACTGTAAATGAGGGTTAGATACAGATCCGACGATTGGCAATTAAAAGCAGTAAGTACCAATCGATCTAACGAATTAAGGTTAACTTTTACAGATAAAATTGTGTTTAACGATAGATCATATCAGACGTAGACAAAATCATACCGATTCATAGATCTACGAATACTGATGCGAATAGAACAGTAAGGAAACGGTTGAAAAAAGAAAAAAACAGAAAAGATCTACAAGATAAGTGAGGAACTATAATAAGCAAACTTGAAAGAAAGTACAACAGATCTGATACGTTGGTATACATTTAGTGTGATAATGTTTTACCTGAGAGAAGAGCGTGATCGGAGACTGCTAGAGAGATTGTTGGAGAACGCCGCCGTTTGTTTGGCGCTGCTTTGAAAAGGGAAGGTCAGAGAGGAAGAGCAAAGGATTTTCTCTCCCTTTTTGTAGGCAAGAAAGAGCGAAGGTCCCTTCCTCGGCTTTTATGGGCTCTCTCCGTCGGCCTACCCAGCCCAGGCCCTATGAAATACGAGTACTTTAAACTGACTAAAATATATTTTGTATTTTAATATAGAAAAACTCTACGATAGGCGTCGAACACCACTAATATCGAACATTGTTGAACACTATTAAATTAATTAATAAAAATTTAAAATTTTAAGGACTCAATATATAATTAATAAAAGAGTGATAAACTCAACATATAATTAATAGTTGTATGATTAGTCCTTTAGATTTTTATTCTTTATAAATTAATTTAATAATGTTCAGCAGTGTTCAACGTTAACGATGTCCAGCGGTGTTTGACGTCCGTTATAAACTCATCCTTTAATATATTACTAATACGTTATATAATTAATTAAAAAATTCAGATAGTTATTACAATTATTAGTAGTAGAATTGTTAGATAGAAGGGTAAATTACGACGAAAGTCACATAATTATAAATAAAGTTATATTTGAGTCATTCAATTATTAAAAGTTAGTTTTCGATCACTTAATTATGGTTAATGTTATATTTGAGTCACCCAATTAATAAAAATTATATTTAGATTATTCAATTATAAATAAGGTTATATTTGGTTCTTTATATTTTTAAAAAAATAAATTTATCAATTCATGTATTAAATTAATTATATTTTCATTATTGTTATTAACGTTATATATTACTTTATATTTGTAACATTAAATGAAAAAACCCAACAAACATCATTAAAATATTTTATCATTAGACTGTTACGTGAAATTAAGCCTATTAATATAATTTTTTTTGTTCTTAACACAGTTATTAGTAATAATAGGAGGGGAAAGGGTAATTTCCATTATCACACAACGAATTCCTATTTGACGATTTGACTCATGTCTTGTACGGAAAAACCAACTAACGGCCAAAAACAGAACAAGCCTATGTTTTTTCTTGTTCTTGTTTTATGTAATGTGCAAAAGGTTGTATGTATGTTAGGTTATAAAAATTCAGACTTTGAAAGATCCCACCTTTAATTTCGCTGATCCCCTCCTTTTCTTCTTACTTCTTTTATCCTCTTTCTTTTCTTTTCGGGCATCTTTCAAACCCACCCCTCGCCCCCACTCCCCTTATAATCTTGATTCCCACAGCTTTCTCTGAATCAAACGTCATTCTCCATGCCTAAACGGTGATGATCTAATCTTTAGATTCTCTTCTTTTTTTAATCTTTCTGTTGATTATGGTGTGTTAAACTGTTTATCCTTTGGATTTCAAATAAAATGTTGGAAATTATGTGTGTGTTTTCAGCTTCCCTGTATGAATGAAGACTCGAAAATTAACTGTTTGATTAACTAGGTTGCCTAGGTTCATGTCTCCCCCATTACTACAATCCTGGTTCCCATTGTTTTGCGGAAGATGTCTGAATGTAGACTGCATGTTTTGTAACTTTTGATTTTTCTTATGATTCCAGAGTACTTTGCAAGTTCTTTGCTCATGGAGCATGTCTTAAAGGGGAACATTGTGAGTTTTCTCATCATTGGAAGCATCCTCCCAATAATGTAGGAAGTTTCCCTTCCCTTCTTCTTCTTCTTCTTCTTCTTCTTCCTCTTCTTCTTCTTCCTATTTTTGGAATTTACCTGTTGTATTTTCTTACTTTTTGATTACTTTATTGTATTTTCTTACTTGGTCATGGCAGATATGCACATACTATCAGAAAGGAAACTGCTTTTATGGTAGCCGGTGCAGATATGAACATGTCAAAGCTACACAATCAGATCCATCGGCTTCATCTTCGTCAACAGCGCCTGATTCTGCACCTTTACCTCCTTCAAAAACCGCATCTGTTGAGGCGATTGTATCTGCAGCTGCTTCTACCAAGTCTCCTGATTCCAGTACAGCTTTAGTTGCTCCCTCAAAACAAGAAGGGGATTTGGAAACTGTGTCTCGGGAACTATCAGATAATGGTGAAACTGTTGGGCCTAGGAGCGATAATCCGGTTGAACATCCTATCTGCTCGTTTGCTGCAGCTGGTAATTGCCCCCGTGGAGAAAAATGTCCTCATCTTCATGGAGACTTGTGTCCCACCTGTGAAAAACATTGTTTGCATCCTTTTAGACCTGAACAAAGGGAGGAACATATAAAAATGTGCAAGAAAAAGCAAAAATACCTTGATGCATTGAAACTTAGTCAAGAAATAGAATGTAGTGTGTGCCTGGATCGTGTTCTCTCGAAGACCACAGCAGCTGAGCGTAAGTTCGGAATTCTTTCGGAATGTAATCATCCATTCTGCATAACTTGTATTAGAAGTTGGCGAAGCAGTTCTCCTTCCTCTGGAATGGATGTCAATACTGCCTTGAGGGCTTGCCCAATCTGCCGCAAGCTATCATATTTTGTCATTCCAAGTGTTATTTGGTTTTGGAGTCCGGAAGAAAAACAGAGAATTGTAGATGGCTACAAGGCAAAATTGAGGTAATGTCACTGCGGTTTCAATGCTTCTTACAGTTCCTGCTTACATGCATTATGATTTTACATAAGAGCATAGGCTAGAATGCCTAGATAACATAAGAGAAAAGATGCTAAACTTAGTATTTGTAGATTTGCATGGAGATTTCGCTTTTCTAATTAGTAAATCTCTTGTTCTTTTGTTTCTTCACCCTTGCAGATCAATAAATTGCAAGCACTTCAACTTTGGAAATGGGAACTGTCCTTTTGGGAATAGTTGTTTTTACAAGGTGAATGCTTTTCTATTCATTCTTCAACTCTCTGCAAACCTATATTTCTTAGTACTTAAATGTCGCTAGCCTTTTTTTTCGGGTGATTCCTCACCCTTTTCTCTCGTTTCATAGTACGATCTCCACTATAAAATCTAACAGTTGGACTTTTATGGAAGATATCAATTTAGGAAAATAAATTTATTTGTACTCAGAACATTTGACAACCACACCATCCGATGTCTTGTTCGGACACTTAATTTCAGAAGATGGAATGATTATTCTTTATGCTGAAGATTTTGAAAACGATGTTTTGACATATATGAAGAGGACTTGTTATCAATGCAGCTAGGTTTAGAACCATTTGACTTCCTTAAGCAATGAGGAGTATGTTAAAAGGTTTTCTTATGTTCTAGGAAGCAAATACTGGAAAAACACAAGCCAAGCTTCTCTGTTTAAAGAAATATCCTGTCGATCGAATAGGTTGTTGTATGAAGTCATACGATTCAAATGGTGGACATAAAAACTGGCATATTTTTCCTTTTAGCTTATCCTTGTTATGTCACCCAAACATGATTGAAGATTGTTTGTTCCAGTTTCAGCCCTGCATCATTAGTGACTTAGAGTTCTCTTATTGTGATGTTCTGTATTTGTAGCATGCATATCGAAATGGTCAGTTGGAGGAAGTGGCTTTACGTCATCTTGGAGAAGATGGACAGACCATCATAACTAAAAATATAAGGTATTCTCTGTTCCTATTTCAGCTTGCTAGAACGAAAGCAATATCTTCCATCATTTGTTACTAGTTTTCTCTTTCCATTTTTTCTTACCATATTGATGGGTTTTTGCAGGTTGTCAGACATTCTTAGTGACTATGCACCATAGGTGAATGTTTGCAACATTTACCAGAGTGTGAGTTCCTCCTTTAGTCTAGTTATTGTCTTAGGTAGACGGCTAGGTATTGATCGTTCTAATACAGTTATCGTCTGATTGATAATGCAAGTTCTCCAATTTTGCTACAATATTGCAGAAAATACCTCCAAGATGTTCTGATCTTATTTAAAATACTTACCGTGCATGCAGGATATCTAAATAATGCAATGACCTATATATGGCTTTGATGAAAAAAAGTTTTTTCTTCAGTTTTTACTGTTGCTCTCCATATCAGAAGGTGTGTATCATCAACCAATCAATCCCTAGAGGGGACAAGAGGTAGTTTTCATCTACGGGTCTGTAAAACATCGATTTTCACGAAATGCAGGATTGTTGATAAGAGAAGCCAAGCTTGGAATCATGGGGTGTGTGGGGCTATGCAAATATAAAGTGCAATCTTATCTTACAATGATGGATGGATAAATATAATATATGTTGAAGGCTAGGAATGGGAATGGAATGTATGTAGTAGCCATTGGTAATAAATTTGAATAATGGATATTAGTGACAGTGAAAAATGCTGCATGCTTCCCTTAATCTAGTAGGAGGCATGGAGCTGTATATTGGATCTTGTCTCTCTCGCAGAGCTATAGAGATGAAAAGTGAAAGGTAGCAGCAGCAGTAGCAGCAACAGTGTTTGTTGAAATATTCAGGGTTCCTATGCTTTGATCCTGTATTTGTAATGTTGTGCTGAATATTGTGTACACATTGGCTTTTGGGTATGAATACATACATACAAGCTCCCAATACCTTGTACTAAAGTGATTCTACTTCAATAAAAAATTATTTTTTAAAATCTTAAATTTCTTATCTTTAAATGAATCAAATGTATCTCTATCACTTTTTAGGTATCTGTTTCTTTAACTGCAATTCAAACTCTAAGAGGGACATCCAATGCTAACCCTACCTCGATACCGCCTTCCACTTCCCTGCTTTCGGTTAATGAAACAGCATTACCTTGCCATTATCACTAGAAATTTCCTCTATTTTCCTTGCCCTCCCCCATCCTCTCCACAAAGCTCACTTTTAGTTGCCATCGTTCGAGCAAACACAATGCAGTTACCAAAACAAGTACTTAAAACCAGGTAGTCCTATCCAATGGGATTAAACCACTCGCTTTGAACCCGAAGTAGCTCGGTTCTTACAGATTAACTTCCTATTAACTTTCTCATGGGACTTTATCAAACATACTGACATGAATGCGCTCGTTAGCTTATAGGGTGATAAGAGTGAAAGTTGAACTTGAACCATGTTTTTCCGCCTTGCATCACCTAATAATCCACTGTTTAATATCATCAGGGTACATAAGGAAAGTTGCTCTAGCCATGGCTGAGTCCAAGTCCAAGTCCGAAACACCTATGACCATGTGTTGTGAAGATCTTCTGCTGCTGCTGCTGCTGCAGGTCCAATGGTTCAAGAAAATGGACTTCAACCCATAACTATCTTTTATCACCATTCTATCATAGAAGGGAAGTTGTTAGTTTGAGTCGGTTGAGAAAGAAGGTTCTTTAAAAAGAGCTTCCCATGTCTTGATGAAGCTGTTGAAACTTCTCCCATCAAAAATCACATTATAATGTGCGAACACAATACAGATACCAGCATTAGAGAAACCAGTGGCTTAGGCTGCAAGCAAGGGGATTTCCTCTTGTTCCTTGCTAGCAGTGACAGTAGTGGCGGGTCCTTTCCCTGCAACAAAGGTCATATAATTTTGTAGGGTTTACATCTGTGGTTAGCATTAATCTCCTTTCTATTTCTTAGCCTTAGTAATTCGGACAATTCCCATCAATATTACAGTAAAAAAATTCAATATTGTACTTTTCTACCGTACCGACAGCAACAATTGGCTCCGACTTTAAACAGTAATTTTTTAGAAATATCCCTAAAAATAGATACGTGAGAATATGACTTTAACCTATTGATGCCATAGATTAAAAATTAAAGTTATTTGCATCATATTTTTAAAAAAATAACCTTTTTTTTATTATTATATTTAAGTCAAAACTCCGAGTAATTCATTGTTTTTAAAAAAATATATTTTATATTTATATATTTAAATTATATTTTAAAAATAAAAAACATGCTTTTATTAAGTAAAAACAGTGGGAAAAAATAGTTATAATAGAATGACTAAAAATCAGATGAAGGTTGCTGGTTGTGAAGAAGGGTTTTTTTTATGTTTTATGTTGATTTTATTTTTAATATCCTTTGGTTCTGTTGACACTTTTATTTTTGGTTTGTGGTTTGTTGTATCCTTCTTCTTTTAATTTTTAATAAACTAACATTTAAAAAAACGAATAGATATTATTTAACATTAAAATCACCATAAAAAACGAATTTAGGATCACAAAATACAACAAAAACACAACCTAAAACTTCTACTAGTGGAGAAGATTTTTATGGCCACTTTATTTCCGTCCCAAGCACGTGTACAAACTTGTTGTAGCCGAGCCCTGAGGCTGATGTTGGTATTTAATTTCCATGTCCAAGGAAGCAAGCAGGGTAGCCATACAATCAGACACGACCATTTTAACCACACAACAACAAACAAAAGTACCGACAGAATGCAACACTTCACAAGTACCCTGTCCCCTACAATAAACATACGACACATGCTGATTTAGACCAACATGTTTGCAATTCAAGCACCTAATAAATTGGGTGAGACTAAGCAGCTTAATGGTGCGGTTAGTGAGGCAATTGGGTGAAGAAACATGCAAAAGCATCCATTTTAGCCTTTGGCAATGCTAATCCCACCTCGATGCCGCCTTGCACGTCTCTGCTTTGTGTTAACCAAACGCCATTTCCCTTGGCAGTATCGATGGAAATTTCCTCTATTTTCCTTGCTCTCCCCCACCCGAAATCAGTATTGTAAAAATCTAGTTTCGGTGACCCGGAAATTATCACATGGGGCTCCGTATCCGATCCATAAAACACTCCCCAATCCAATATCCAATTCTCTGCCCCATTCAAAACTGCTTCATCCAAATCCTTGACTTTATTTCCGATCGCATTTGCCGCGACGATTATCCCATCCTCGCCGCAAAGTTCACTTTGTGTTGCCATTGTTCGAGCAAACCCGATGCAGTTACCGAAATAAGTAGTCGGGACCGGGTAATCCAATCGAGTTAAACCACCCGCATTGAACCCGAAGTACATTGGATTGGTACCGTTTAACTTCCCATGAACTTCCTCATGGGATTTAATCAAACACACCCACACAGAAGAGCATGCTAAATTATAAGGTGATAAACGTGGAGGCTGAGCCATGTTCTTCGCCTTGCATCGACCAACAATCCACTGTTTGATCTTCTCCATACCGGCAGGGCACATAAGGAAGGTGGCTCTAACCATGGCTGACACCGACTCCGAGTCCGAAACACCTATGACCATGCGTTGCGAAGATCCTCTGCTGCTGCCCCAATGGTTCAAGAAAATGGACTGCAACCCGTAACTATCTTTTATCACCGTTCTATCGTAGAAGGGAAGTAGCGACGATGAGTTGCTCGAGAAAGAAGAAGGGTCTTTGAAAAGCGATGCCCAAGTCTTGATGAAGCTGTTGAAAGTCCTCCCGTCGGCAACCACGTTATGATATGAAAACCCAATACAAATACCAGCATTGGAGAAAACGGTGACTTGTACTGCAAGCAAGGGGACTTCCTCTTGTTCCTCGCTTGGCAAAGGTGGGAGTAAAGGATAAAAATCGTTGACACAACGCTGATGGTTGGAGGACAAGTGGAAGAAATCGGCGTTGGATTGGCCGACAAGCAAGGAGACGAAGTCGGTGTTTTTGTAAACGACGAGTGGCGTGAATGAGTGAGGCGGGCATCTAAGGGTTGCGGCAAAAGGGAAGAAGTATTGTAGAGTGAAAGAAAGGGATTGGATTAGCGGCGGAAGAGTGGTGAATAGAAAGTGAGACGAAGGGAAAGGGTAGTCGAAGAAGAAGAGAGGTTGGTTTGGGGAGAAGAAAAGCCATGGAATGTCGAAAAAAGTTAAAGGGAGAGAGGTTGGTGAGACTGTCTCTGGTGGCGGAGAAACTCGGTATCTACCTACAATTTCTACCGTCAAAGCTCCTGTTGCCATGGGATATGAGAATTTCCGTCGGGAGGACAGATTGTTGATGAAGACATACGGTAGCGACCTACAACCTATCCTCTTGTCTCACGAATCTTGTAATATAAATGAATCAGTACTGTTAACCACAAATGCAAACCCCAATACAAAAGATTGTAAATCTTTGTTGCAGGAAGGGATAGGGTGCTTGTGGCATTGTCATGGTACGGCTTTCGCTGCTCAGCACATGTTTCCTGTGGCACCGGACAAAGAGTGGGTTCATCATTCAGACGAGAAAAAGAATTAAAAAAAAAAGGTAAACTACACGGATATTCATGGGTTAGTATCAATCTGACCACAATGCTTTAAAAAGAATCAAATACACCGGTAAACTATTAATTTGATATTAAAATGATGACGTGGGTTCATCGTTCGTATAATAAATATTCAAATACTATTCATAAATATTCGAATAAAATATTCGAATAATAAATATACGAATAAAAATAAATATTCGAATAAAATATTTAGGGTTTAGAGTTTATAATTTAGGGTTTTTGTTTTATGGATTTTAATATTTTAATTTAAATTATATAAAATAATTAAATTATTATAATTTATTTTAAAATTAATATATATAAAATAATTTAATTAATATAATTTAAATTAAAATATTAAAATCCATAAAACAAAAACCCTAAATTATAAACTCTAAACCCTAAATATTTTTATTCGAATATATTTTATAAGAATATTTTTATTTGTATATTTATTATTCGAATGTTTTATTCGAATATCCAAATATTTTTTATTCAAATATTTTTAAATCCAAATATTCGAATATTTATGAATATTATTTGAATATTTATTATAAGTAATTTAATTATTATTAGTGTTTTATATCTTGACAAAGTGCTTGGCTTAGCGGTTAATGCACTTGTACTCTTCCATTTGGCCTTAGGTTTGAGCCCCCTTACATGCAAGTTTTTAGAATTTATTTTAACTCCTTTAATAAGGTGGTGACACGTGTCACCACCTAATTAAATAATTATATTATTTTATTATAATAAAATTATGATTAAATTATAAAAATGTATGAATAACAGGGACTAAATGTGTAATTATTCCATTTTATATTTAACTGTCACGTCATCAGTCCTGTAACACCCCGACCCGGATGTCACATAGGACCTCCGGCCCAACCTGTATTTCAAAATTCTTTCGAAAGCCCAACAATTAAAATCCAATTCAAGTCCAAAATACTATTTATAAAATCCATTTAAGTTAAAACGCAAGCCCAAAATAATATAAGATAATCAGAGCTACAAAATATTACAAACCATTAAAACATTCGGCCCAAATTAAAATAACAGAGTTACAAAATACATAGGGTCCAACCAAGTACTAGCCCACTAATCTATAAATGTACCCTGACATAGGTCGATGCTGAAATCCAAACCTCGATGGTGCTCCACGAACCGGCTTCCGCTAACCTACGCACGAAAACACATTTCGAACGCTGAGCTACTAAAGCTCAATGGGTACGCCGAACTCGGCCAACATCATGCATATCATAAGCAGTAAAGCATAACATATAAACATCGTGCATGAAATGATGATCTAGCATGCTTGCCTACCACATGGCATAAACAATGTATAATATCGCACACAGCATATACATGTCACATCACAAAATAACACACAAAAGTGAGGCCCGTGTCCACACAGCATCGGGACCCTACACTCAGGATTGAGGCCGCCCTCAAATCCTATGCTCGAAATGTTACATCGGACATCTTCGAACGAGGCCGCCCAACGTTCGGAAAGGGGTGGAGGCCGCCCAACCAACCCCATGCTCGGAATGTTACATCGAACATCTTCGAGTGAGGCCGCCCAACACTCGGAATAAAAGTCTTCAAAACATCATCCGGCATGTTACATCGGATAGCCTTCAACGTGTTGCAACACTTATGGATATCCGGATTTCCATCACACAAGGACTCAAACCACACAAACAATCCACCTAGGATCTTAGCACAACAAGATATATTAAGACTTATCATACTTTAGTCTTTCGGGGTTATAAACATCAATCTTGGTTAAACAGTTCATTTCATTGATTATAAGATCCATTTTAACCTTTAATCCTCTTATCGAACCTCAAACCATACTTAACTTGTCCAATTTTCGCAGGGGTATCGATACCCTTATATGGGGTATCGAACCACCTGCCTCGATACCTACCCAAAGAAGGTATCGAACCATGGGTATCGATACTAGTATCGATACCCTTTGACCATTTTCAAAGTCAACAAAAGAGGACCCTCCAACATCGATACCAGCATCGATGCCATTATGCCACTGGAGGTCCCGGTATCGAATTATGGTTCGATACACCTGGTCACTTAGCCTATTTCCACTCATGGGTATCGATACCGGTAGCCCGTGTATCGATACCCCTGCACGAAATGCAGGTCTGCACTTAGAAATTTCTAGGGATTCTTCTCAAACATTAATCTATTCGATTCTAAAGTGTTTTTACTCATTCTTAGAAAGGTTTCAAGTGTTTTAACATTATTTTCAAGCCATCAAGCACAGAATTACGAAATTCACCATTAAAGACCCAAAAGCTCAAACTAAGCATTCATACATGAATTTCTATATGTTATGCACTTTACCATGAAATGCAAGATAAATAGAAGAGTTGGGAGTACCAACCTCTTGCAGGCAACAACAAAAACGACCTTCCTTCTTCCTCCTTAAGCTTTCTCCTTGCCTTGCCTTTGAGATGGGGCTTCCTCTTTTTCTTCACCAAACCAAACAACTCTTACCTTAGATTGTAGATCTCCTCGAGCCTTAAAACTCTCATACAACCACAAAAACGAAAAACCAACTTAAGCTCTCAAAGATTTCACCTTTTACCTTTCTTTTTCTTTCCTCAAGAATGAAAGATGAAGGGAGAAAAGAGATGAGTAGGGTGATATCACTCTGCAGAAAAATTAATCCCCCAACCCTCTCTTTCATCCTTCTTTGGTAATTACCAAATAATCCTCAACCAACAACTCAAGCCCAACACAACCACTCAACCCCAACCAAACAAACAGCCCAACAAGACCCAAAACCTCTCACTCGGAGCCCAAAACCGAAGCCCAAACTCTCGGGTTAACCCGACACTCGGATCTGAAATCCGGGTCGTTACAAGTCCGTTACTCCCTTAACGGCAGACGGTTATTTTAATACCAAATTAATAGTTTACCGATGTACTTGATTCTTTTTAAAGCATTGTGGTCAGATCGATACTAACCCCATAATATGGTGACTATCCGTGTAATTTACCCAAAAAATTGGGAATCATAGCTGTAGATTTTATTAAATATACAGATTATTTAAAGTTTTTATTTAAAAAATAATAAAATATTTAAAATTTATTTTAAGATTTAGGCCAAAAACTATAATATAGGTAAGAAAACTTAACCTACAAATGATGATTTGAGAGAAAGACGTCATCTATAAATAACATTCTTTATTTTTTTTTAAAATAGAGACAATATTATATAGAAATATTATAATTAAAGATCACTAGCATTATAAAAAATTATTTTGAATTGAATTATTTCTTTCCTATAGCTGTACCACTGCTCGCATGAACAGATCCCCTTTTTTTTTAGTTTTGAGCCAGAGTGGATTTGATTTCTTTATAGTAGTTTTATATCTTTGTCCTAATCCACATTATAATTATGATCATAGTGCTTCTATCATTCTACCCATATCATATTTTTTTTATCAAAGGCAGCATTATTTTTATAAGTTAAAATTAATTTCAGATGAAAAAAAATACATAAATTTCATTTATAAAAATAAAACGAGATAAATTCGATAACATTTTCTTGAATACTACTAACAACTAAAACAACCCATTCAAGCTCATAAAAACACCTTTAAAAATAGCTTTAAGAGTTGTATTATCTATTTCGACCATATTTTACGTGAATTCAATATCTAATAATGATTAAGATTATCCGACACAACCCACATTTCGGACATAAGAACGATATAAGTTTCAATACTTTGAATAAAATCAAATGATCAATCATAATGTTGAGTTGATCGATCTTGATAATTGGCCAAGAGGGGGTGATTTGGCTATTTAAAATTTTTGTCGGTAGAATTTTGATAAAATCGAAAAACGAAGAACAAGAGATTTATAGTGGTTCAAGCTTCGGAACAAGCTCTACATCCACTATCTTAGCTCCCACTAAGGATTTTGAAATCAATTCACTAATAATTCAATCTTTTTCTAGGTTCAAGGGATAACCTTTACAAATCGAATCAAACCTTCTACCCAAGGATTGATTCAAACCTCACAAGATGATAAAAGAAAGAAAGGCAAATAAGAAATCTCTCACAAGATAGATATTGCCCCAATTACAAATTAACTCTCCTAAACTCAATTACAAAGAATAAAATTGAAGTACAAGAGATGAGAGACAAGATATTCAATAAGAGTGCTTGGGAGTTGGATTTAATTGCTTGGATGTTGCTTGAGGTTCAATAGTTGTTAATGCTGCTTAAACTTCTTCATTTTATGTCCTCATTGATTTCTAACCATTGTGGTTGTTGGGAATAGAAATAAAGATGTTAGGACCACATCTTCCCACCATAAATGCACTTCTGGAGGCACAGATATCGATACTCGAGGAACCTGTTTCGGAACAACCTATAAAAAGAAAGAGACGTTGTGCATATAATAGGGGGTGTATCGAAACAGGTATCGATGTCATTACTACACTGTAATGGTGGGTATCGAACCATGTTTCGAAACATCTCAACCATCTTTTAAAGTTTTAACTGCCACCAACGGTCAACTCATTAAATGCTAAAATAGCCGTTGGGAATTAAGGGGGTATCGATATTGGTATCGATACCATGAATCATAATTTTAAATGATTTTAAAACAATTAAAAATACTCGATGTGATTCGATACGTGGTTCAAAACATGCATTTACAGTAAGGTAATGGTATCAAACCATGTTTCGATACATGTTCTTAGTTCCAAGAACAAAGCTATAAAAATACAGTAGGGTATCGATATCGGTTCAAATGGTATCGATACTCTCGTATCAAAACACTTAGAAATTTTATTTCAAAGTTCTTGATTTGACTTGAAATCAAAAGTTTAACTTAAGGACTTAAAAATTTATTACAAAATAGTCCTCATACATAATTGTTATATCAAAATCAAATTTTGGTTTTACACATAATAATAATTTTAAATCACTATGATATTTAATCTAAAATTTATAATATTT
The DNA here is from genome assembly GCA_035048815.1 of Abelmoschus esculentus. NCBI lineage: Eukaryota > Viridiplantae > Streptophyta > Magnoliopsida > Malvales > Malvaceae > Abelmoschus > Abelmoschus esculentus. The sequence continues at coordinate 10,476,075 of JAUCBN010000051.1, read as the reverse complement.
ATAAAAATATAAATAACAAAATATTTAATATTTCATCTAAATGTTTAATATCTCAATCTAAAAATGTCTATAGACAATGATCAATGCTGATAAAAGATTGATTAAAGTTTCAAGCAAATACTGATATGAAAAGGATGATAAGATTTTATGGGCGATGAAGAATTTGAAAAGGAAACTTATTGTAGTCTTCCTATTTTAAAATGACCCGAAGTGCATATATTTATTATATTTGAAAGGAATAAACTCATAGACATTTTAATGGAGTCATTCCGTCCATAAATAATATTATTGAATGCATAAAAGATATAATTCATTTAATATATAAAAAAATTATACAGACGCTACTTATAAGATTAATGTGTAGATGAGTATAGATTGAGGGATCCAAATTTAAAGATTCTTCCCGCAATTATAATGTTCTTTGCAGCGTCTCGTTATTTCTCGAATAATAAATACACATTTTCAAAAAAATATATTAATATAAAAATATTTTACTTTATCAAAATCTTAATTAGTTTTAAAAGACGCTAAAACGCTCCAAAACATAAAAGATCTCTGAAGTCGAGGCACTAAGTGAAGGTACTCAACTTTTTGTAGGCAAAATGTACTTTATATTAAGTAATATAATTATTATTTATATCAATTTAAATATAAATATATAAAAATTAAAGATATATATTCTTTATTAAAGAATAAAAATAAGTAATAAGTATAGATTTTATTTATAAGAATAAAATTATTTTTATATTCGCTTAAAGACTCTCATTGAAATTTAATTCTTCTTGGATTTATAATTATATAAAGTGATGGATTGATAGGTCCCACAAAAATAATAGATAAAAAATCACTAATAACTTAAAAATAAAATATAAAAAACACGTGACTTAATTTGGTTCTTCTTTAATTTAATGGACTGATGGGTCCTATAAAAATAATAAAAAAGTTATTAATCTATTAACTTAAAATTAAAATATGAAAAACACATGGCTTTGGTTTTCACGTTTTCTTCTCTTTTTTTTTTCTGTTTTATTTTTATTTTTTCGTCCTCGTCTGTTTCATCTTCACTTTTTTTCCGTCGATGAGAATTTCATCATTCATTATAAAATCAATTAAAATTTATAATCTTTATAAAAATTATAAGGTTAAATTATAAAATAAGTACTTAAATTATATTTTTTATAATTGATGTTTAAGTATTTTTCAAAATAAATATCTAAATTTTTATTTTTTACTTATTTTAAAATCAATTAAAATGTTTATTTAGATATGTATTTTAATAAAAATAAAATTTTAAATATCTATTTTAATTAAAAAATATATTTTAAATATTTATTTAAGTAAGAAATAAAATTTTAAAAATCGTCAATTCATATGATTGTTGTACTTCAAAATCACAATCACAAGAGCGGAGGAAGTAGTATAAATTCGAGGGACAAAATCTCTGCCATTTGTTTTGGAGTAGCTCTAAGGCTAAGCAAAGGGAAATGACAGGGTTGATTTAGTAATTTTGAATGTAAAAAACTCAAATTTCTTCATTCGATTAGGGATTTCTGAAATATATGTATTTAGTATTGTTGTCAAAAAGTGTTTTTTAAGAAAATAAATGATTATTTTAGACATAATGTTATAAGTTAAAAAATATATATTTAAATGATAATCAAATTCTTTTATATTATTACTTAATATTAACTTAAATTATGATAAATTATAAAAATATTAATAAAGGAATACATAAATTATTTTTAAAAAATACTTTTTAGAAGTGTTTTTGAGAAAATATATAATTTTTACATGAATATATATATTTTTAATTAAGAAAATAATTTATGTTAAATATAGTTATGTATTTGTAAAAATTAAATTATAATAAAATATAGTAAATAAATGTTAAAATTATAATCTGACTCCTAAAAATACTTTTTCTACCGCAAAAGCTAAAAATTTTAGCTTTTGTGTTTGGGTTGAAAAACACTTTTCAAACACAGTTTTTCTTTTTCTTTTCAAAAGTTAACTCTTTAGCATTACTTCTACGTTTTAAACCAGCTTTTGGCCCAAAAGTTGATTTAGAACATAATATTAAACTCAGCTTGAAAACCACGTAAGTTTTTAAGGAAAAATTATATCATGGATAAGTCTCACCACGTGTCAATGAGATCAACCATTCAAATTTATCCATATCATCATTTTTTTCACATCATATATTTTTCCAAAGTAATCTTCACTCATATTTATTTTTAATTTATTTTAAAAACAATTTTTTTCAAATGAAGATTCACTTTAAAAAATATATAACATAGAAAAATGATGATATGGATGATTTTGAATGGTTGATCTCATTGACACGTGGTGGGACTTACCCATGATATAATTTCTCGTTTTTTAGACACGTGTCAAAACTATCACCCTAGGCCTCATTGTTACTCTATAGCTGGGCTCTAGTCAGCTGCTATGTGTTGGGCTTTCATTGCTTTCTTATTTGTCGATCTAGCCTGCTGGAGAGTCTACGAAGAAACGATGTCGTTTGCAATTTGTTTAATTTTCTTTTTTACTCCTTTCTGATAACGTACTTTTCAATTTCTACCAACCCTAATTGCTTGATTTTTCCCAATTTCAATTCTCAATTTTTTCGGTTTCTATCATGACAATTTTTTAATACTAATAACAATTTATAATTTGATCAAGACCAGAGACAGAACCAAGATTTAGGGTTAGAAAATAAAATTTAAATAATTAAAAATGAAAGGCAAATTTATAAATAAATCAAATTTAAAAAATATTAAATAAAAAAATTCTTCGATGATGAAAGAAATTTAAAATTGAGGAATAAAATATAAACGATTGTCCCTCTTCATCTCACATACCTTCGTTAATGGTGACAACTTTATTATTTTTAATTATCTATTAGAAACTTTTATATTAATATACATAAAATTGGTTTTGTTTCTAAATTAATTAATGATGACCGATGAAAAGGTTGAAAGAACAATGATCAACTAGCAGTAAAGGACGATGAATGATGAACGAGTTATAATATAAATTAAATTAGCATAATTTTATAATGTTAAGATTAAGTTTTAAAATTATTATCAGAATATACTAATATAATTAAGTCGAAAGTTAAGTTTTATTATGTTAATTTTGTTAAATGTTATTAAATTTTAAATGAAAATAATTAACTTTTTATAAGAGGGTGATCATTTTATAATTTTATATAGTTGAGGATCACACAGAAAATACTTTAGAGTTAGAGAACTATTTTCGTACTTTCCCCTAAATTAAATTTATAAACCAAGAATTTTATTTAAATTATTTTTATAAAATGAGAATTTTAATTAAATTAAACAATTTACTTTTACGGGTGCAATTGGAACTGCGGTCCCGCGACTGACGAGAATAAAATAAGGTTAAGCCGTCAGCGCATTCCAAATTAGAATGCCGATTAAACGCGCTAGAAATATTAAAATCCGTTTAATTTTAGAAAATATTTTTATTTTTAAAATATATTTTTCATTTTATGTTATCTAAATAAATAAATAAAATATAGTTGGTTAATAGAAAATAAGATTTATTTTTAAATATAAAAATAATAAAAATATATTTGATATCTTCTTTTTTAAAAAAATCAGAAAAATTAATTAAGTTTTTTATGGTTTTTACAGCTAATTGCTATAATTAACTCTTAACTCACAAACAATTGTTAAAATAATAACACATTATATACCTTAAAATTATTTTTAAAAAATCTAAAAAATATATATTTAAAAATACTCCCTCCGCAACTATTTATATTTTTAAAATTTTAGTACTAATTTTCTTTATTTTTAAAAATTAAATTTTATTATATAAATAAAAATATCTTGTATTCTCATAACCAAACGCACTCTAATTTTATACGCGTCTCTATGAGGCCCATATTCCGTCGCCATTACTGACCGACCTCTCTCGATCCCTTCAAATCCCCTCTCTCCCCTAATTCTCTATCGCTAATCTCCATTCCAAACAAACACAATTTTTTCTCTCCTCCTTTAAGTCCTTGGTTTATTTCCTTTCTAGGAATTAAAAAAAAAGGGAGATATGGCTCAAAGAACTGAAAAGGAGGAGACCGAGTTCAAAGTCCCCGAAATTTTAACGCTGTGCGTTAACAACTGCGGGGTTACGGGGAATCCGGCCACCAACAACATGTGCCAGAAATGTTTCACCGCCATAAACGCCGCTACATCCTCTTCTTCCTCCACTACGACCGCCGCCGGTGATGCGAGTGCCTCTGGAGTTTCAAGTCTCAAATCCTCCGACGATAAATCCTTGAGATCTACACCGTCTCGTTCACAGGACAGCCGATCCGATTCTGCTCCGCTTACAACAGCAGCAACGACGACAACGACGGTGAAGAATATTCCGAAGGCCGCGTCAAATCAATCAGGAAACGGTCCATCGGAAAAGAAATCGGTGAACAGATGTTTATGTTGCAGAAAACGCGTCGGGTTGACCGGATTCAGGTGTCGATGCGGGGAGCTTTTCTGTTCGGATCATCGATACACAGATCGACACGATTGTAGTTACGACTACAAGACAGCGGGACGCGAGGCCATAGCTAGAGAAAATCCTGTGGTTAAAGCAGCCAAGATTATCAGAGTTTAAGTTTTATGAATTGGATCTAAATTAAAAGTATTGTGATTTGTGATTTGTTTGAGATCCATGTTTGATGAAATCATTGCTTGTTCTGATGGTTGTTGCACAATGGCATGCTAATTTAAAATCAGAGGAAGTCTCAGGGTATTTATGTAATTCCAGAATATTATTGTTTTTTTAAGTCTTCGTAATTAAGGGAAAAAATCAATTCACCGGACAGGTGTGCCAAATCGGAATAATTAAGCTGAAAACAAATTGTTCTGAGTCCTGACTTATTCGAGAAAAAAGAATTTATATTTGTTTATTTATTTATTAAAAATTAAATAATAAATTTGGTTTATTTAAATAAATAAATATGTATAAAAGGTTTATAAGTTTATTTATGTGAACGTTTAATAATATATTTATTTAAATTTATTTATATATATTCTTATATATTTGTTTGTATAATTTTATTATTATTTTAATAAATAAATATAAACACATAAATTATATTTTTTTAACATATAGATATAAACAAAAAATTATAGTTATTTAAAATTAAATAAAGGAATATTAATATATTTTTATTTATGTTCATTTCAATCATTTAAAAATAATACTACATAAATGGGAATTAGTACACGTTCTGGTGATGGATTAGATTGGGTTTAGTTATGAGGCTGACAATTGACGTGATGTTGCATTTTATGTAGTCCAATAATGAGAAGCCACATGTAAGATAGATTATAAAGTAAAATTAGAAAAAAAGCTATAAAGCTGGATGGGTTGGTGGTTTGGTGTTGTAGAATATTTTTTTGTTGAATAGTATAAAAGTAACTATAAAACTATAAATATTTATACATTTTAAAATTTTGGAATATATATTTTATAAATAAAAAATTAAATTAAAATTTTAAAAATAAATATTATTAATTTTTTTATTAATTATTTATTAAATTCGTAGAACAATTACCAATATCTAATACAATACTGTTACTAGATTCTGGTTGTAAAAGAACACAACATTTGTCCCTGACACATCATCTGGGGGACCAATTGCGGTGTCCTTTCCTTGCCTGAAAAGCCGTGAATAAAGAAACTCTACTTAAGATAATAGACAGCGCCGTAAACGAACGAATATGAATAAGATTTTTCGTTCGTTTAATTAAACGAATGAATACAAACAAATAACTCGTTCTTTCATTAATGTTCATAAACGTTCGGTAATCTGATCGTTTATGTTCGTTTAAATTTATTCACATATATCTAAGGGTGAGCATTAGATCAAGTAAGTCAAGTCAAAAGATTTTGTGTTACTCGAGTTGAGAAGTCTTATTTTATGACTAGTTAAAAACTTCCTTATTATAAGCTAGGGGTGTTCATTGTTCTGTTAAACCAAGTTAACGAATCGAATCAAAACAAACTTGATTAATCAGTTAAATTTAGGTTTTGTCTAATAATTAAGAGTTTTTTTAATTTTAATTATCGACTGATTCGGTTTAAAATCGGTTAATTAGCTGAATTAATCGAATTAATCCAAAAGATTAAATATTTAGCATATTATATATGTTATTTATGTCCGTTCGTTTACGTTCATTCATATTTGTTCGTTTACGTTCGTTTACATTCAATTATGTTCGTTCGTTTACATTCAATTATGTTCACTCGTTTAATCGTTTATGTCCGTTTATGTTCGTTCGTTTATATGATAAACAAACATGAATATGAACAAGCTACAATCCTTAACGAACGAACACGTACAAAAAAATTTGTGTTCATTTATGTTCGTGTCCATTCATTTATTCGATTAAAGTTAAACGAACGAACATGAATACACCCTCATTCGTGTTCGTTGAATTCGTTTATAGACTTAATAATAGAGAACAATTTTAATAACTAGAAAACATAGTAAAAACAAAATCTACTTATCCGGTATTGTTGGGAAAATAGTAACTTATATATTTGGATTCAAGGGAGAATTATTTGGTCTGGTCATAGAATTTTCCTTTGGACGAGTTTATCACGCGCGTTAAATATCGTTAAATATCATTAACATTAAATATTGTTGAATATTATTAAATTAATTAATAAAAAATAAAAAATTTAATAATTCAATATATAATTAATAATCATATATTGAGTCTATCACTATTTTATTAATTGCATATTGAAATTTTAAGATTTTTAATCTTTGTTAATTAATTTAATGATGTTTAATGGTATTCGACGCCGGTTATAGAATTTTTCTTTAGTTTATGTATTATCGGGATAAAAACAGGTCATGATAAAGTTCTTTTATAATTATTTTTATTTTTTATTTCGTAATATTTATTATATTATAAGATATATAATGATATAATTTATTTAATTAAGGGTATATTGATACAATGGTTATTAAACCTTTGGTGTTTCTCTTGGAGGTTTTTGGTTTCAATATATATATTAAAGTCGCTCTCTTCTTTTTAATTTTCATTTAACCAGACGACGATACGTACCATTCTGCACCCACCGGTTCACGCAGCTTCCGAGGCTAATTTCCCTGTCTATGTTATTATCTAGCACTGTAAAAATCAAAGGATCATACAAGGTCTCTGCTGCAACAAACATTAAATCTTCGTTCCATCTCGGGTTCAAACACTTGTCTGCAGAAACTTTAGTCCTCAACTTCACATTCACAAGAGTTGCACTGACGTAAACCTCAGTGATCCTGTTCTTGTCACTGGGCAAAATCAAATCCTGTGCTTCAAGTATATTGACTCTTAAGATACCAAAGTCTAGGTGAACGAGTATTCGTAATGCCGTCACCACTAACGGCGGCTACATCCAAATGCCATGCTCATCAGCTCAGCTTGTGTCCCAAACCAAATAACTAACACCAACACTCCTACAGAACTGGCATTGGCCTCGTCTCTGTGCTTCAATTTATACCACTGTGAAGCTAGTGGACAATCGGGTGGAACTTGTGTGGGAATGTCGGAACACATTAATGGAAACAGCATACGTGCTATATATATGTGCTTGAATAAACTTCAGAGGAAGAACTAGACTGTCTTCACTTTAAAAAAATGTCTACCATTGAGGTTCAAAATTGTCATGTATACAGCAAATTAAGCAAAAATATCCTCAGTAAGGAATGATTGTTCACAGTCACCACAATTTCCAGAGTGCTCTTGAAGCTGCTCATAGTTCAGCTGTCTTGAAGCTTCATACAAAGCAATACCAACACTCACAGAGAGATTGAGGGATCTAACGTGCGTCTCAACCATCGGAATCCGAATGGTTCCACCACCATATGTTTCACTTTTGCAATTTAACAATGCATCGGGAGGTAGGCCACAAGTTTCTGAGCCAAATATCAGATAATCACCTCTTCTGTATGAAAAGTCCTGCAACACGATCACAATTTCTAGTCAACTACCTTTAAAAATAAAATAAAATGAGTAAAACTAACCCATAAATGCAAAATAACTTTATCACAGTCACTGGTTGCCTAGGAGCATAACTAAGTTCCAATATTATAGACTCAAGCAAATTAGTAGCAATTTAATCTCTGTATATTTAACTTTGAAACAGATAGTTAAAATTTTAAACGAAAATAACCTTGAATGCTAAAAAAATATGTTTATCTGTCGTGTTTCGACATGGAAAAGAAGAAAAAACAAAATTTAATGTTTTTCTAGTTACAGAAATTTGTGATTTGGTGATGATAAGAGTTGGTTCAGTTTACTACCAAGTCACCAAAAAACCAGACTCCCAATACACTCGGTGCAAAGGATATACCAAACTTCCATTTAGAACTACAAATAACTGAAAATGCACAAGACCTTGTTTGATTTCATTGACAATGAATGCCTCAGTAGTGAGTTATGTGAACACGAATATAGTGCGAAGGTGGCTGTCCTCCAACATAGGATACGCATAGAGCAACCTCAGAACCTTGCTTGACCTTGTGATATTTGATATCTTTAAATCAGGAGGGTCAAAAGTTCAGAGACTCTATCCTCAATGTTTTCAGGAAACTAGAACAGTATCTTAAGGCTACTAGCCTAATTGCTAGCAATTAACAGTAACATAAACCATAAGGCATAAAAGAACATCAAGTATTACAAATGGTCTTAATCTGAACTCAAAAAATCATCATATTATAACACATAATAGAGTACAAGAAGAAAGGAAACGCACTGAATGGATTGTTGTTCCTCTTTTAGTAAAAGCCAGCAAGCGCTTATTCCCTTCCTGCATCATAGAACCGAATAATTTGGAGGAAATTAATAAACAAACAATACAGAACATTTCAATTCCACTTTTGGGGCAGAAAGAGAGAAACCTGTTGCTTGAAATAGTTTTGAAACTCTGCCCATGAGTTATGTATTCTAACGACAACATATCTGACAGAGAGTTATTGGTGAAAACAAGAGACATCCATACAAAGTTGGAAGGAAAATGAAGTGAATCAAGTGCAATTCGGATTTCGGATAATCATAGCAAATTATGCTCTTTGGAAAACCTTTGAGGCTATATGTATATATATATGACAAACGGTAATGTAAATTGTTGAGCAATGAGAAAATGGTCAATTAGAATGCAACAGAACATAATATAGTCTTAAAAAGAAAATAGAGAGAAAGGGTGTCCCTGCATTCCATTCAGCTGAAGGTTCTTGTGTTATATCATGATATGAACATAAGGATAATAAATGAGAAAAGGGTAAGTAGAGAACACAGAAGAGAGGATACGGCCAGTAATCCAGTCCAGCACGTTTTAATTTAGTATCATCCACTTTAAATCCTAATGGCTGAAAAAACCAACCACAGAAGCTTCTTAAAGGAAAAATTAAGTAATGTAAAACAAAAGAAAAGAAAAAGTATACCCCAACAAGGTGAAGGGCAACAGCTGAGGCGGCGCATGTTCTTGCAATGCAACCTGCATTTCCAGGAATCTGAAGGGAAGAGATGAAATTGGGAATTATTGGGGGGAAAAGGAAAAGGGGAAACAATTAAGTAGAGGGGTTTGTATATGAGTTATATAGCATTAAAGATGAAACAGTGTACATACCTGAGGAGAAACTAAGACGACTTGAAGTAATTTCTGCTGAGAAAGTGAAGGGTCAGGGTCAGAGGCAGGAAACGAGTTGTGCCCATTTCCTGTTTCTGCTTCTGCAGCACCCAAGCCAAAAAGGAAGAAGAAAGCATGTTAATTTAATTAATTAAGAACACAAGGAAGCACATATATAGGAAAGAAGGGTCTTACTCTTAGCCTTAGTGAGAGTGTAAATCCTGGTATTAGAGAAAGAAGAGAGGCGTGGTAGGGGTAGGGAAGAAGGGCGAAAGATGGGGTTGGAGAAAGAAAGAGAAGTACTGGTAATATGTCTTATGCTTAGAAGAAGATGGGATTGCGAATATTGGAGTGAAAATGAGATTCCTCTCATTCTTACTCTAAGGTTCAGATGCACAGGTTAGAACTGATTGCTTTGCTTAGTACTTGGTCCTTGCCTTTCTTTCTCTCTGGGATAACTTCAGTAACATATACTGAATTACTATGGCAAGATAACCCAGTTTTTGTTTTTCAATTTTAACCCACTCGGCCTTGCTTATGCCTTATTGTACTTCTCCATATATATAAACCCAAGGCGGGCTGGTTCGGAGCAATAGGACGACACACTCTGCCTCTTCCAGTCAAACCTCGGCATACTGTCATACACGGGTCCCCTTTCTTCTCCTCTTTTCTTTCCTCTTTGCTCATTCGACATGTAGGCGAATGAAGAGTACTTTTAATTGTTTTATTCCATGCGAATCGGATGCTAACCATGCTTCATAGATCTGGTGTTACTCTGTTGTTGTTGGTTGTGTTAAGGAAATTAGTAAAGGACATAGTGATTATTTTCATATAATTTCCCTAGATTTACAGTATGTCTTGCTACAAAACTAATGTTTATCTGCCTTTGTGTTTTGTGGGGAAGAGAAGCCAAACTGAAGTGTTGTTTATCTCATTGATTAGCTGTTGGTTGTCCTCGAGAAGTAGGAAGTTAGGGATAATTCTACTGCAATAACTTAATAGCTCAGCCTTAGAGCCTTTACTTATCCAGCAAGTGTTGCTGCCTCTTTCTAATGCAGAAAGGAGCGCCATCTACCCTTTTTTGTTACTGATTTTCCCTTACAAGACTGCAGCTTTAGAAGAATCTAAATGCACCAAATTTGTAAAAAGGGTCTTCAGCTCCCAAGCCTGCTATTCCTCCTAACAAAATAGCCATGGAATGTAAGCCCATTGATTCACACAGAAACCAAAGCTTGTGGGACCTCCTCTCAAGGTGGCTGCAGATGATGATGAGGACCAAGCTGCTGAGAAGTTTTAAGAGAACAGATTAAACTGAAAAAGTTAGGCCTATTAGATGGGTCTTGACAAGGATCAAATCAAATGGATCTTGGTAATTACTGATTTTGTTAATCTAGTTATGTTGCTTTTGGTGATCTGGTGGTCCTTTAGGAGGTGACATGCTTAGGCTTCATGTCTGATACAATTCCATGTTTCCTGCTACAATGGTCTCATGAATATTTGTAAAACTAATCTATATGTCTTGTTACAAGACTAGAGAATAATTCCTCTTTTCTCATCAAGTAACTACTTATAGGTGTCTTAAGTTAAATAATCCACTTCCTTTACCGCTGTGATTTATGAATTCATCTGCAATAAGTCTTATATGAACTTAGAGTGGAGGAAGAGGGCAAAACATTCTTGAATTTTTCTTGTCTCATGAATGCAGCTTATACCTAAGGTACCAATCAACAATCTGTACTGGTAGAAACCTATACTCAGTGAACAATTTGGAATATGTTGCACGCCTGCAATTTGCATTCTCTCATAATCCGAGGCCACTACCGCCTTCCCTTCAAGGTGAATTTTATCCTGATTGCAGTATATTCTTCCTTTTCCTACTTGGACACATTACTGCTATTCTGTTGGCTTAACCGATGCTCCTATTAAGAAAGGTCTTGGACTCTTGGCTGCAGGCAACGATGCTGCTGCACAAACGGCAGCAGAGAAGGAAAAGATTCAATCTGATAATATTGTGCATAAACTTTGCTCATATAGTATGTGCTCTTCTGATCTCGTTGTGTATCTGCAATAGCTAGAGTCCATGGACTGTTCAACACCTTTCTGCATGGTTTTCAGGTGAGGGTGACATCAGCCATGGAAGCACAATACTATCAGTGCATGGACTGTTGTTCCATTTCAAGCAAAAACAAACTGAATTCATTTCTACAGACATGAACATTCTCCCTGTGTCTAAACAATGACAGAGATGTTCATGTTCCCTATAATTGCAAATGACAAAAATGTAAAATCACAATTTAAATGGTAATTATATAATTATTAAAAAATTAACTATATTACTAACAACAATATAAAATAAAAAATGTTTAATTTTATAACTTTTATAAAATACTTAATACCCAGTATTATATATATATACACACCTCTGTATTATTTTAGTAGTTTAAGCTGAATTCCATAGAAGTCCTGGTTCTATACGTTTTTATCTAATCTAATCATTATCCTGTATACTATTATAATTAGGTGCGAGCAAAACTTGAATTGACTCGGAAAAATTGAATAATTCGATTCGAGGCAAAAACATTTGATTCATATTGACTCAAATTAAAATTTCATAAACTCGAATCGACTCAAAAATATTTCAAATAAAATTTAAGTTGTAAAATAGAAATTTGAATAACTTAAAATTTTTAGTAATTAGAAGATTTATTTTTAAGTTCAATATGAGATTCTCAAATTTTTATGATATATATATAAATATAAAGAAATGTTATCACATATGAAGAAATATATATATCTTATATGATTAGTGAAAGTCCTTTAAATTACAATTAAATCATACTCTAACATAACAAATAATTATAATTAAATTTTTATAAGAATTTGAAAATTTGAATAGAAGTTTTTTAACTCGACTCAACTCAAATTTTTTTAAATGAAAGTTTGAATGATAAAATTAAACTCGTCAACTTAAATAGCTTAAATTTTTTTAATTCGACTCAATCTAACGGTCACTTTTATTTATAGTAGTAAAAGAGATTAAATTCGTTAAAAACATATAGTAGAGGGACCTTTTCCCCATTTAACCTTTAATATTACTTTTGTTGGGAGAGGCCGGAGAGCGAGTCCGTTTCCGTCTGTTTTTTTTTTTTTACCTCGACCCGCCCGCCACAGTGTCGACCGTCAAAATCTCGTCTTTGCCTTGACTTTCGTAGAAAGTCGAAACCCCAGCTCCCTTGTAATAAGAAATAGAATAACGAACAGGGCCGAGCTCGAAGACTATCGTCTGAAGTTAGGGACAGCCGGGCTGCGTCAATCGTAAATCCAGCGACTCATCAAGTTGGAGTTTTGATTCACAGATAGATCTGTAGAAATGTCTAGTTTGCAAAGGGGTTTCGATCAAAAGATAGATTACGTGTTCAAAGTGGTGCTGATAGGGGATTCCGCCGTGGGGAAATCGCAGCTCTTGGCTCGCTTCGCAAGGAACGAATTCAGTATCGATTCCAAGGCCACCATCGGTGTCGAGTTCCAAACTAAGACTTTGCTTATCGATCATAAATCCATCAAGGCTCAGATATGGGATACTGCTGGTCAAGAAAGGTATTACTATATAGTTTTCCTATTGTTTATGGGAATTGGAATAATTTTCTTGCGTTGATATGATCATTCAGATTGATTGTGTATGGGAATTGAGATTTGGGATGATGCCCATTTTTGTTTTGTTGCTAAAAAGCTTGAGACTTGAGATTAGAGGATTGGTTTGGCTTTGATTTGTGACTTTCATAATTCATTCTTGTGTTTGGTCACTCATGATTGATATATAATAAGGAATGCTAATGCTAATGCTAATTTTTATTATATATGTATGTATGTGTGGTGGTGGTGATGGTGGTGTTTCCACGAGTTCAGGTACCGGGCGGTAACGAGTGCATACTACAGAGGAGCAGTGGGTGCAATGCTGGTCTATGACATAACTAAGCGTCAGACATTTGAACATGTTGCAAAGTGGTTAGAGGAACTGCGTGGACATGCTGATAAGAACATTGTGGTGATGCTTGTGGGGAACAAGTCCGATCTTGGCTCCCTTAGAGCTGTTTCCATGGAGGATGCTAAGGAATTCGCTCAACAGGAAGGCCTCTTCTTCATGGAGACTTCTGCCCTAGAGGACACTAATGTTGAATCAGCTTTCGTCACGGTTGTGACTGAAATTTACCGAATCATCAGCAAGAAAAGCTTGGTGGCCAATGATGAACATGAATCTGGGGGTGACACATCACTTCTCAAGGGAACCTCAATCGTTGTCCCTGGGCCCCAACCAGAATCTGGTTCTGGAGGAAAGCGTTTCAGTTGCTGTGCATCATCATAGCAATAGAGGCTTCCCTCTTCAACCTCATCTAGCAGGTCTTTTCAATCTTAACTTTATGAAGTTATCCCCTTTTTATGTGTTATCATGTGTATGGCTTGTATTGTAACATTCATTCCCCTGGTTTATGGATATATATTATTACACACATACACACATATATACATAGGGAGGGAAATGTTTAGTTTTTCTTCAAAATTGCACTGATGTAATGTACTCCATTTCATATCAGTATCTGGCTTGTTATCTCTATCTGACTCAAGATCTCGTATGTTCTGATTGTTTGGCTGGCTGCCATCGTTTCCAAACGGATAATTATTTCAATTATAAAGTATGATTATTTTCGGTGTTCCATTGATATTTCTATTAGATTTTTCCACGCAAGTGTAATGGAAGTAATTCAATTCTATTATTAGTCTTGTTGATTGTGTGTCTCTTCCAAGAGTCCTGACGGGTTCTGTCTAGAGAAGCTGTCATTTTTAGTCTCGAGCGTTTGTCTCCCTCTCAGAAGAGGGCACAAGGGTGCCTTTTACAAAAGGGTGGTTCACATGATAGTGCCGAGAGTTACAAAGTGCACTCTGAAACCCTACCGGGAATCGACAGAAAAAGTTTGTTGCTTTTAACCTCACAGAGAGAAGACATTCCCGTGATACCGATGAACTGTATCCGTCACCAAAGGAAATAAGCTTTAATATGCAACTAAGCTATCTTTCATTTTGTGCAATCTACAGATACTACGAACAGGGAAAGGTTTTGTTGATGACGAGCTCTGCACAACTTTATTCTTAAAAGTCAGACATGCATCTACTTCATTGCATCACCTGCGCATGCATAAAAGAAATTTAAAAGGTTAATGATTAATCTGTTGAAACAAGGACAAATATAAAAGCATTTGTATAGAGGGCGAGGGGAGTCCAAGAATACATGGTTCGAAGTTGGCAGAACATTTCTGAGGCAGCTGGCGTGCCATGTTCCGATCCACGCCAGTTATGGGAGGACCGTTAACTAGAACACACAGACAAGGTTGATCCAGAGTTTTGATTGCGTTGCAGCAGGTATTGCTCGGCGGAATGCGGCTAAAGGGAGTAACTGCTGCTCTGCACGGTAATAACTGCACCAGTGCGGACAAGAATGTGTTGTGACAAGTAGTACCCTGACCTTGTTCCACCATACCTGCAAGGACCAACACCATCAAAGGTGCTGCATTGGAGCTGGACTCTAGAAGAAGATGAAGCTTCATATTTGATTTTGAGCTTATCTTCACTCGTAAATTGGAATGCCAAGGAATTTTAGTGTTCGAGGCTTTCACTTGCAGTCTTGCAGATCAGATATCTGGATATGTAGTAATAGAAGTCATGTCATGCCATCGGTTACTTCTATCCTAACCACATATCACACGGTTCATGACACCATCTCGCTTGTCCCACTTCTGCTTTTTTATTATGATTCCCAAACCAACTTCAACTTCCAAAGCTAATCATGCCTTTTATTAGGATTGTAAATGAGACGAGTCACTCTAATCGAACTCAATAAACATTAAGTTCGTTTCGATTTAACTCTTTGATTCAAACTCATGAGCTCAAAATTATCAAGCTCGAAATAAAAAAAATATATATATTATTTTATATAAATATATTAGAAATATTTTACATATATTAATATAATAAAAAATAAAAATATATTATATATAATATTAAATAGATAAATATATTATTATAAAACTAAGACTAATTTTAAAACCCAAAATTTCCGAAAAGTCCATCAAACAAAATCTTAAATCTTGAACCCATAAATACTAACTCTAAACTTTAAACCTTAAAATTTTATTCATAAATAAATAATATTGAAATATATAAACAAACAATCTATTATTAAACTAAAAAATGATTTAAAAAAAATCTAAAGTTTAAAAAAAATACAAAAAGCTAATAAATCCCAAATCCATCTGTTTTGATCGTTAATGGTTTAAAGTTTATATAGTTTAGAATTTAATGTTTTACTTTTTAATCTTTAAAATTTAAGTTTTTTAGTTTATAACAATTATTTATTTATTTATATAATTAATAATATAATTTTTATTTAATATAAATATTTGATATTAGTTATATATTAATACATTGTTATTTATATATTAATATTATTTATAATATATTTATATTATTTATATAGAGTGATAATATATATTATTTGTGTTAAAATAAATTAAAATTAGGGATGACAATGGATCGAACTTGGATCAGACTTTATAAAGTCCAAGTCCAATCCAATTAATAATCGAACTTTTAAAAAAATTTAAGTTCGAATCCAAGTCCATTTACATAAATTCAAATCCAATCCAATAAAATATCTAGAATTCAAATTCAAATCCAAAAGTCCGAATCCAATTATTTTTTAAAGTAACAACTCAAATAAATATCTTTAAGTAAAAAATATTTTTTATCAAACAAATATTTTTAAATTTATAGCACAAACAAATCTCAACAAATATGACAATCCAATATAAAACAAATTAAAGTAACAAATCAAATTTTTTAAATATAATAAATTTAAATATTTTTATTCGTGTTTATATATGGATCGGATTCATATTGGATATGGATTCAGATTAAATTCGGATCGGATCATGGCAATATCCATATCCGATCCACCTCCTATTAGGACTCGAACATTATTTTTGGATTCGGATTCGAACTTTTTTAATCGGATTTGGATTGAATATTTTCTTCAGATCGAATCGAATTCGGATTATATTGACATCCCTAATTAAAATGTTAAGTTGATTTATTAGTTGAAAGATTCTCTTCGATTTTAAAAGTTTTAAGTTTAAATGTGACGATAATTGAGATCATTTAATATTAAAACAATAAAATTAAAATGACGTCATTTTAATTTAATATCTATAAAAATTAACAGTACAATAATATAATAAATCAAAAAAAAATTAATAATAAATTTATATCAATTAAAATTTTAATAATAAAAACGAACTACCTCCAATAATTTAGTAATACCTAACATAATTTACCCTAAATATTAATATATCAAAATTATATAAATTAAAATTCTACAGAGATGCTTAGTTTTATCCCAACACATCATTTCTCTAAATTTTGCTTTAAAAATCCGGACCTATTCTCATTTCTCTTCGCACAGCCCTCGCCGCCACATAACTCACCACCACCACCACCACCACCCTGTTCCAGTCTTTCTCTTCTGACCCAAGCCCTTTCTCGCCTTTCCGACCGACCAGGTAATTTTGAACCCCCAACCTTCACTTGGGAGGTTGATTTCTACTTACGTCGCAAGATTCTGGGTTATCTGCTCTCTGTTTCCGCATCACTCAGCTATATTTGATTTTTATGTTATCGATTCTACTGCTTGTTACTCTGTTTCATCTATGCTTTCTCTGTTTACTTTGTTGAGAAATATATGTATATTTTAAATAAAGTTATCCATTTATTGGAAATATCGGACCGTTATTGTCGCTCTTTTCCGTTACACTGCTATTTGTTGCCGCCGTTTGTTTACACTGCTTTGGAGGTGTACGTGCGGCTACCGAGAAATAGCCGCCACCGCAGTGCTAGGTCACTGCATTTTAACATCCGAGGTAACCCAAACAGAATACGATGCAGCTAAGGCTTGGGTATGATGCTTACAGTTGGTTAGCATCTTGCATTGTTCTGTAAATCATTATGGTCTAATGTTTCTAATCTATATTTTACTCTTGCTTTTGCTGATTACAAGTTTGTCTAATAACGAGTTTGCATCTTATTAGATCCTTTCAGTGATTGTCCGTCTTAAAGCTTTTCCTTTTAACGTATATACAGACACATGTACATATTAGTTCAATTTCTGTGGAACCGTCTATGATATCTTTTTAGCTTATGTTTTTTTTTTTGTTCTCCGTCTAGTTTGTTCTGAGTTTGAATAAAATTCGCGGCATTTGTTGCATATGTATTTGTATTATTGATAAACGTAAGAGAACCATGAGATTCAGTTATAATATTTGTTATTGGATTTTTTGGTGACAACTGACTCATTGCAGAATTTATTTGAACTCTGTATGTGCTTATAAATTTAGGTATTGAGAATCAAGTTCCTGCAAATGGCTGGGAAATCTAATAAGGGAAAGAACCGGAGAGGGTCACACAATTCAACAAATTCTTCAGAGCAAGCTGTCTCTTCTGATGTTCCCTTGAAGGATAATGTAACTGCTTCCAAGACTCCCAATATTGACTCTAATGGAGCTGCAACCACGGTTGTATCATCTGGTCCCAAGTCAGAGTTGACGGAGCAAGAAGCTTCGAATTCTCCAAGCGAACCAAAGCAAGGTGAATTTGTATGCATGATTGCTATATTATTACTTTTACTGTGATGACCTTTCATTAGCTTATTATGATCACCTCTGAAATCTTATAATGATTTCCCTTTTTTCAAGAGATTTATTAGCATTGGTGTTTGAAGACAGAGCTTCATTATTATTACTTTTCCAGCTAGAATCTACGGTTTCGATTATTTATCTATATGCATATATGTTCAGTTGGTCTAGTCTGTGATTTCATTTATTTATCTTTTCTGTACTTGTTCATTTGTCAAAATTCAGAGCAGTTGTTGATAAATATGTTTCCCTGAACAATATTAGACAGATGAATATTCTTTCGGTGTCTTTGCATCTATTAGACTTTTCAGTTTAGGTTTAACAACCTGCTTTTGCTGTTGTTTATATGAAATCTTAATTTAAGCGTCTTTTATGGATCTACCTCTATTAAATACTTCTTGGATTGCTTCTGGACTCACATTCTTTCCTCCACATTAATGCAGGCGACCTTCATCTTTATCCAGTTGCTGTTAAAACACAAAATGGGGAAAAGCTTGAACTGCAGGTGAACTGACTTGATTTTTGAAACTATGCTTCTCTCTCTATAAGCCTGTATATGGTTTACAGATGTGTGCTTTTTATGGGTGGATATGCATACAAATCTATATATGGATTTATTTCTGTTGGGTTGCAAGTAATAATTGAATTTTCTTTTCACGTAGATGCCTTAGTACTGATGTGGTTTAAATGATGAATTCACTATCTGTATATGCAGTTGAATCCTGGAGATTCTGTCATGGACATACGCCAATTCCTTCTTGATGCTCCAGAGACCTGTTACTTCACGTGCTATGATTTACTGATGCACGTTAAGGATGGTTCTACTCATCATTTAGAAGACTATAATGAAATTTCTGAAGTAGCTGACATTACTATCGGTGGTTGCTCCTTGGAGATGGTTGCTGGTATACTATCATTGTTTTCTATTTATGGTTTTATGTTTTCTATGTGTGCTCTAACCTACAAGATTTTTGGCAGCACTATATGATGATAGATCTATAAGAGCACATGTTCACCGCACAAGAGATCTGCTTTCCATTTCTACACTTCATGCTTCACTCTCAACTTCACTTGCATTGCAGTACGAAAATGCGCAAACTAAAGCTCTCAATTCAGGAGGTTTGAAGTTGGGCCTTAATTCACTGTCATGGTCATTTTCCATTTTGTGAACTCTGGGATTTTAACCTTCAGTTTTATTTAATTCAGATGCTGCAAAAGTTGATGTTCCAGAGCTTGATGGTTTGGGCTTTATGGAGGATGTTACTGGATCATTAGGTAAATTGCTGTCCTCATCTTCAAAGGAGATCAAATGTGTGGAGAGCATTGTTTTTTCATCCTTCAATCCTCCACCTAGCTATCGAAGGTGAATTGCTGGATTTTTTTAATATATTGAATGAGTTTTTTGTTGTTGGGGGTGAATGAGTTTTGGTATTTATCTTGAATGAGTAACAACATATTGAACTTTGTTGGGGACAGGCTTGTAGGGGATTTGATCTATTTGGATATAGTAACTTTAGAAGGAAACAAATACTGTATTACGGGAACCACAAAATTATTTTATGTCAATTCTAGCACGGGGAATGTTCTTGATCCCAGACCAAGCAAAGCTGGTTACGAAGCAACGACTCTTGTTGGACTCTTGCAAAAAATTAGCTCTAAATTCAAGAAAGGTAACATAATATGTTAAAACTCTTTTAACTGGCGTTCGGGGTTGAACTTTTGTAGCCCATTTACTGTTATCCTATAATTGTTTCTTTGTGTATTTGTAATGAAGCTTTCCATGAGATTATGGAGGGGAAGGCCACTGCACATCCTTTTGAAAATGTTCAATCTTTGCTTCCACCAAATTCATGGCTGGAATCATATCCTGTTCCTGGTAAGTTTGACTTTCTAAAGTTATACTTAGTGTTTAGCTTTGGAAAAGGGAAAGAGTAGATTGAACTCTCTGATGTGGAGAGAATTTTTTTTTGTCTGTTTTCTCTTATACTATGATTGGTAGGGAGGAAAATCGAGGTAAGCGAAAAAGGTGATGAAAGGGAAAAAAGAAAGGGAAGAAAGTTATTTAAGTTGTATGGTATGGAGGATAACAATAGAGGAAAAGAGAGAAGATAGGGTAATGTTGTAAATTAAATTGTTAAATGTATGTTGAATGATGTTTTTATATTCCATAGGATTTGATTTGAAGGGAAAGGACAGGTGCAAGTGCACCCATTTTCTTTTCCTCTTGTAATTCTCTCCTACCAAATGAAGAGAAGTGGAAACAAAGTAGTTGTTCCTAATATTCCATTCCATTCCCTCCCGTCTAGTATAATTATTTCGTGTTATCTTTTTGGGTATGCTTGTTAGATGTTTGTGCAGTAGGAATATGTATTATTTTCATTTTAAAAATTTATAAACAATAAATTTAAGTAGGTTGCATTGCAAAAGCTTATTATTCTGTTTGTGCTGTTGTCAGATCACAAACGTGATGCAGCCAGAGCAGAGAATGCGTTGACTCCTTCATATGGGAGTGAGTTGATTGGCATGCAAAGAGATTGGAATGAGGAACTGCAATCTTGCCGAGAATTTCCACATACAACTCCTCAAGAAAGGTACTTCATATCGTGGTTTCTTTATGATTAGATTCTAAATGTTTATAACTTCTAATTTTTGTAATTTATTTTTTGAAGAACATATTTCATTCTGTAGATTTAATGATTTATAGTGCTTGTTATCTAATAATTAGCTAGTAATAAAACATTTAATAATTATTCTTTGCAAAGCATGTCTAGCTGGTTGTATGTTATCATTGGAATGTGGATTGTTCATTTTGATAAGAATATATTATGTTTGAACAACAATTTTATATCCTTGTGCACCGAATTTAATAGGTACTGTAAATTAAATTGCAATAGCATGCATGTCAAACACAAGATTAAATTATTCAGTCATAATGAAACAAAATTAAATGTTTTTAGTATGATCTATGATGCCGCAGTGCAATTTTTTCCTCATGTTTTAGTATACGAGTAGCAATAAACTGACTTGACTTGGTAACTTCTAGCCATTTACATGACAGTTTGAATAAAGAGATTGAATATAATTGCTTATTTTGAAGAGGTATTATATTTTACTTGGGGTCTTACTCATCTTTTTATCAAGTTTAGATCTGCACAAATTCTTTTTTATGTTATGACAGACCATTTTAAAACCCATGTCATGATTAATCTTTTCCTTATGCTACTACTAATTTAACCAAACAGGTCATTAATGTTCGAATCTTGACATTGTAAGCCCCAAAACGTACAATTAATGTGATTGAAAGGGAAATTTAGAAATTTATTCCAACGCTCTTTAATATTAAATGTTAAGATTACAAAGTACAAAATGTACTATTTTTTGGTTTGAGAATATATCATCTTATTTTTATTTTAAATCGGACATGCACACCACTTATTTGCAGGCTTTAAGCCGTTGTCGTTCATTTTAAGGTTTCTTCTTATCACGTGGACAATTTTTGCAGGATTCTGCGGGATAGGGCTCTCTATAAAGTGACATCTGACTTTGTTGATGCAGCAATTAGTGGTGCTGTTGGAGTCATCAACAGATGTATACCACCTATAAATCCAACAGATCCCGAGTGCTTTCACATGTTAGTGTTCCTTAAAAAAACTCTGCATTTGATTGAGAATTTTAGGATGCTTTGCAAACTCTGTTATCTTTCACATTGCCTTGGGAAATATTAGTTATGATTTCTCTGAGGAGTTATGTGGTCCAGTTTTCCCCTCGACATGTTTGTGATATTATTTAAAGGTGCTTAGGCTTAGGCATCTCTTAGCGGTTCATCAATTCATTTATTTCTGTGTTCTTTGTTTAGTAATTTCATTTGTTACAACATGTTTCCCCCCCACTTTGCATTATTGTTCTTGTTATCCCACCTTACAATTGAGATAAATTTGGTAACACCATGTCTTTTTTATTTCAGGTATGTTCATAACAACATATTCTTCAGTTTTGCCGTTGACGCGGATATGGAACAACTGTCCAAGAAACTTCCCGTAGATACTAATTCAAAATCTGAGAGTGGAAGTGAAGTTGCAGGTAACATGGATTCAAACGAGGAAAGATCAAGCATGGGGGGAAGTGATAGTGTAACAGAATTGTCTCAAGGGTCTGTTGAGACACCATTGGCTGAGAGCGAGCAGGCTACATATGCTTCTGCAAATAATGATTTGAAAGGCACAAAGGCATATCAGGAAGCTGATGTTCCTGGACTTCATAACCTTGCTATGGCGATAATTGATTACAGAGGTCATAGAGTAGTGGCTCAGGTGAGGCCATCCTTCTTTTCTATTTTAGGAAAAGTTGTTAGATGCTGATTTTGTTCCTTCTTCAGCCTAATTATATTTTTTTTTTGTCTATTTTGATGTCTTCATTTATTTGCCATAGAATTATGTAATAATTTGGCACTTACCTTTTGTAGAGTGTCTTACCTGGCATTCTGCAAGGGGATAAATCTGATTCTCTACTTTATGGATCTGTTGACAATGGAAAAAAGATTTGCTGGAATGAAGATTTTCATTCAAAGGTGAGAACATATGAAACTTGACTTCCTAAAAAAGTCTGGTTCATGGGGCCTGTTCGTGGACCAATCACTCTCTTGTGGGTTGGAGCATCAATTTCTTTCAAGTTTTTTATTTCTTTTGATTAATTTTTAATTTTTTTTCATTACTATATTAGATACTCTTTACAAAGAATAGATGTTTTGGTGGAGGGTGCTGACTTCAATGTTCCTTTAGGTGCTAGAAGCTGCTAAACGCCTTCATTTGAAGGAGCACACTGTACTTGATGCATCTGGGAATGTTTTCAAATTGGCTGCTCCTGTGGAATGCAAGGGCATTGTTGGTAGTGATGACAGGTGATTGAACCTTCCCTTGAGGTTTGCTAGCTTATCAGCTGCATCTAGGGGAGATCATTATTCATTTATAACTGACTTAACCAACACAACCCGTTAAGTCGGTTTTGCTGGTTGGTTTTTGGTTATTGAAATTCTTAACTGAACTGACCAACTTAATATATATGATTTTTATTTATTTTTAATATATAATTAAAAAAGTTGGTTAATCGACTTAACCAACCGAACTGACCAATGTTAAGTCGGTTCGGTTATGTCAGTTTTGTGTAAGTTGGTTGGTTGGTTTGGTTAATGTAGGGGGAAGTTGGTTAAGTTTGAAAAAACAACCGAACCGACTGATAAAACAAATGCTCACCCCTCGCTGCATCGATATTGACTACAATCTTCTCTTGATGTCCTTAACAATCTTTTGTATACCTATCACTAGCCTAGAATTCACATTTTTTGTGATTTACTTAAGACTTTATGTTCTTAAATCACAGATTTATTTACTTCCTCAAGTATCTCTAATAGCTAGATGAGATTAGTTAATCTTCCTTTTGGGGAATGTTTCTCCTATGACAGAGAAATATGTATATCTTTTTTCATTGTATATGCTAATGTGGGCTAGAACTTTACATGTTATAATTTGTGCTCAACTACATTTTCATCATTGGCTTTTATTTTCCTTTCCCCCTAATTCCATTTTTTAATCAGGCACTATCTTCTGGATTTGATGAGAGCAACTCCTCGCGATGCAAATTTTATTGGACCTGGATCTCGATTTTGTATATTGAGACCAGAACTAATTACTGCGTTTATCCAGGTGTAACATACTTACATTAATTTCAATTTGCAACTTGTTTGAAGTGCTCTTATCTGATGTTGATTTGGTTAATTGGAGAAGGCTCAAGCACCAGAAAGCTCAAAATCCTTGCCTAAATCTGAGGGAGAGACTAATGTGGCAACTGATTCTTCAAAATCTGAGGGAGAGGTTAATGTGGCAACTGATTCTTCAAAGGCTGCACCGGTGTTGGCTGAGGCTCATGAAGCTGCAACTTTTGATGATAATCAGGCAAGTCTCTCTTCGATAACAAAGATCTAAGCTGTTGCATTTTACTTTCTATCTATAATGTTCAGGTTTCCAGTTCTCGTACGTTTTTTCTTTTTGTTGCCAAATGTGATGAATGGTTATAATCTCTCTCTCTCTCTCTCTCTCCCCCCACCCCTCCTTAAAGAAGTGACTCAAGTGGGCATTGAGTTTGTCCAAGATTTAAATATCTTATGCAAATATAAGTGGACTGTGGATAATGGATTTGTTATTCAATTTGTTGATTAGGTGGAAATTTTGAAATGTGGTTGCAGGCATCTTGTATCTAGTTTATTTTTTTTTCTTTTTACATGGGTTAAGGCATTGTGTGATTAGTATATGCCATGTAAGATATGAACTTTTGGGCATATAATGTAATATTTAACTGTATTTGGTTCTATTACCTTGTAACTGTTTGCTGTAAATTTTATTTCAGTCTGTTTAACATGTAAGATATTTTACACATGCACTCTTTGACCACAGGGTATAACCAAGGAAGATGGAAATAAGGCTGATACACAATGTGATTCTGCATCTGTTAAAAGTTCTGAAGTGCACGAGATATTATTTAACCCCAACGTTTTCACTGAATTTAAATTGGCTGGGAGTCGAGAGGTTAGTCTCCTTTACTTGCAACTTTCCTTTACAATGCCTCCAAACTGTGGATATCTTAGATTTTTCCTTTATGTATACCAGGAGATTGAAGCAGATGAGGAAAATGTGAGGAAAGCTAGTTCTTATCTTTTAGATGTTGTACTTCCCAAGTTTATACAAGATCTTTGCACGCTGGAGGTTTCACCCATGGATGGCCAGACACTGACAGAAG
The DNA here is from genome assembly GCA_035048815.1 of Abelmoschus esculentus. Taxonomy (NCBI): domain Eukaryota; kingdom Viridiplantae; phylum Streptophyta; class Magnoliopsida; order Malvales; family Malvaceae; genus Abelmoschus; species Abelmoschus esculentus. Next base: position 10,450,882 of record JAUCBN010000051.1, on the reverse strand, counting down.
CACTTCATGCACATGGAATTAATGTCAGATACATTGGAAATGTAAGCTTCATGAATTATGTGGGTTTATTTGTTAGGTCCATTTTGGTTACAGGATGTAAACACTGTTAGTGAATCGTATACATTTACAGGTTGCCAATGGGACCAAACATCTACCTCATCTTTGGGATCTTTGTTCTAATGAGATTATAGTTCGGTCGGCAAAGCATATCTTGAAGGTGGTGCTATTTTTGTTTGTTTAACATCTATTCTTGTTGTATAAAGCTTTATGTTTTGAATATTTTGCTGTGAATTTCTAATATGGAAACTGTAATTGGCTGTCCTGTTGTTTGTTTCTGATTATGCAGGAAGTTTTGAGAGATACAGAGGATCATGATGTGGGACCTGCAATTGCACATTTTTTTAGCAGTTTCTTTGGAAGTTGCCAATCTGTTGCTGCAAAATTGACTTCTAGCACACAGTCCAAAAACCAAAAGAAAGTATGTTCCAAGTAGATGAGCTTTGCATCCTATGTTACTTGCCCACAAGCAATCTCGGGCTCTTTATATAGTATTATTATGTTTTGGTCTGTCAATGATCAAAATCTGTATAAGTTAAAGATTCTGGTTTTTAAGAGGAAGTGCCCTAGGTTATGGTAATCTAGACCAGACTAGAGTGCCTGAAGTCTGTACTTATGTTTGAACTATTTCCAGGAGCAAGCAAGTCTTCAATCTTCAGGCAAAACATTGAAGGGACATTCCAGATGGAAGGGTAAAGCAGCTGAAAGGAAGAATATTTCTTATATGAATGTCAGCTCTGAGAGTTTATGGTCTGAAATTCAGAAATTTGCAAAACTGAAATATCAGGTATTGAATTGTATTTTCTTTGTTATGGATGTCCTATAAAGTAGTTAGATAATCTCATCAGTTCTGAAGGTATACCACTATTATTAATGAATGCTTACCACCATATCCTTCTATTACTGCCACAAGAAAATATTATATGTTAATAAGAGTTTATTGAATCTATGAGATATACTTTGCATTGAGAACATCTATTTTTTGTTTGATTTCGGATTTTCCTTCATATAGTTTGAGTTGCCAGGGGATGCAAGATCACGAGTGAAGAAAATTTCTGTCTTGCGCAATCTATGTCAAAAGGTTTGAGTTCTTACAATAAGCTATTTCTTACATCTTTCCTTTTATTTGTTTGATGATTTGACTTCCATGTCAATTTCAGAATTTTTCTTCTTTGCCTGCATGTCTGGTCCATGCTGTGAAATATTTTCCCTAAGAGATGCATTTGTGTCAGGAACAAACTACATAATTTTGTTAGGGGTGGTTTCCATCGTTATCTGTTCCATGGATGGTAGTTGATTACATATGCTTCTTTGTTTAAATTTTGGATGAATATCTAGCTTAAATTACCTTTCACAACCTTTGTAAGCCTTGTCTTTTGGTTGTCACATGTGCTATGTAATTTGCATTGGTGGTGTCTACTAGTCTTGAAGTTTCTGATAAAATCATGCTAGACCTTCTGCTTCAACTCATGTTTACATGAATTGGGTTTTCTATTGCAGGTGGGTATAACTATTTCTGCTCGGAAGTATGATTTTAGCACCACAACACCCTTTCATGCATCAGATATCTTGAATCTCCAACCTGTAGTGAAGCATTCGGTTCCTGTATGTTCTGAAGCTAAAGATCTTGTAGAGATGGGAAAGGTCCAATTAGTTGAAGTAAGCACCAGATTCCCTTTTTCAATCATAAACACAAGGAAATATATCTGATTTCATTGCACTATAGCATCTATTCCTGAATTTGTTGTGCATCTACTATCAGGGAAAAATAATTCACAGTAGAATATCTTGAAAGTACACTGGAAAAGAAAAACTTTCAGGGTCATTTTTTCTGCAATTGCAATAGGTTTATGGTTGAACTGGATTGATAGTTATGTTGCATATATATTCATCACAATTTAAATAAACTGTTTTCCAATCTCTCTCAGGGCATGCTTACTGAAGCGTACACAATGTTTTCGGAGGCATTTTCAATACTTCAACAGGTAAGTTAGGTCAGGTCATTCCTCTTGTTAAGAATTCATAAATATAAGCCTTTCATAATGTAATCAATTGATTGATTTCAGGTCACTGGGCCAATGCACCGGGAGGTTGCCAATTGCTGTCGGTTGTTATCATAACTAAAACATTTTTATTGATTTCTGTTTTCTAGTAATTTATCTGTCTTAAATACTTTAATTGTCCAAAAAGAAATATATTATGTCCTCTTTGTAGCAGGGTAACTGTACTTCAGTTTTGTATGTTTTGCTTTATGTATGTGAATCAATCTTTGTTGTATTTCACCATGTTAAAGACATGTTATTGTACCTTCCTTTTTTTTAGTAGAGGTTGAGTGCTCAGTGTTTTGACTTCCAATCTTGTCTAAATAATTTTACTTTCCTATTTTCAGGTACCTTGCTATGGTTTTGTATCATGCAGGAGATATGGCTGGAGCCATAATGCAACAACACAAAGAACTAATTATAAATGAACGTTGCTTGGGTTTGGACCACCCTGATACTGCTCACAGGCATGTTTTTTTTCCTCTATGTTCTCACGGACACGCATATAATGGGTTCGTTTGGTGTTGTATGATATGGATTATTCTTGATTGCCATTGCTACAACAATCCCATTTTGATTTTTGAAAAATTTTAAGATATTTTTAAATTTTATCCTTTCTTGCTCCCTTCATTGGTCTAATTCAATCTAATTTGCAACTATTGTGCTCTGCAGTTATGGCAATATGGCTCTTTTCTACCACGGCCTGAACCAGACAGAGCTAGCTCTACGACACATGTCCAGGGCACTGCTTTTGCTGAGCCTTTCCTCTGGTCCAGATCATCCTGATGTTGCAGCAACTTTCATAAATGTTGCAATGATGTATCAAGATATTGGAAAGATGGATACGGCACTTCGTTATCTGCAAGAGGCATTGAAAAAGAATGTGGGTCTGCTTGGTGAGGAACATATTCAAACAGCTGTATGCTATCATGCGCTTGCAATTGCATTCAACTGTATGGGTGCCTTCAAACTTTCGCATCAGGCATGTGTTTCTGGAAGAGTAATGCATTTTTTTCCTTACCTAAAGGTTTAAATAAGATTGATTTCGTTGACTATTGTTTCTGGTCCACACAGCAAGAAAAGAAGACATATGACATTCTCGTAAAACAACTTGGTGAGGAGGACTCGAGAACAAAAGACTCGCAAAACTGGATGAAGACCTTTAAGATGCGTGAGCTTCAGGCAAGTGAATGGTCTCAATCAGTGGGTGATATCAATCTATTCTTTACAGGGGGTCTAATATGTGGGAAAGGATTATTTGAGTATTGTTGAGTCTTTATATATATTTGTTTTTTGCCAGTTTCTGAGGTAGCTAATATTTATTGCAGATGAATGCTCAAAAGCAAAAAGGTCAAGCTTTAAATGCAGCTTCTACTCAAAAGGCAATTGATCTCTTGAAGGTATATTAACCCCCTCATTCTTTTTTCCCCCTCCCTCCCTTTCACATTGCTAGTTTCCAATATGGTACTGCAAATCAGTAGACAGATATGAGAAATGATATTATTTCTGGATATGATTAGCCGTTGTTTATCTTATTCATAAATTGTCGTGGCAGGCTCATCCGAACTTGGTGCATGCATTCCAAGCTGCTGCTGGAGGTGGAGGATCCGGGAGTTCCAGTGGATCTTTCAACAAGTCTCTGAATGCAGCAATAATTGGCGAGACTCTACCACGTGGACGTGGATTTGATGAAAGAGCAGCTCGAGCAGCAGCGGAAGTAAGGAAGAAGGCTGCTGCCAAGGGCCTTCTGACTCGCTCACATGGGATACCAGTCCAAGCTATGCCTCCATTAACTCAGCTTCTTAACATGATCAACATGGGGGCAGCTCCCGAGGTAGGAGATGGTGGAGAAGCTAGTGGAGAGAGGAAGGAGTCAAATGGGCATCATAATCCAAATGCTCCAGTTGATGCCAAAAAAGATGGGTCAACAACATCCAAGCAAGGAGAAGTAGCACCTGTTGGATTAGGCACAGGCCTGGCTTCATTGGATTCTAAAAAGCAGAAATCAAAACCCAAAGTCACTTCTTGAAATTGAGTGGAAGATGTATCTCAAAGTCATCACATTTTTTAGTTTTATTTCTTGCTCCAATAATCTGTCATGTTTCGCAGAAATCAGCTTGCTGCTAAGCATCGAGCACAGCATCTGAGGCGAATAGTATTTTAGCATTGTCAGTGAGTTGTTTTCTTTATGGACTTGTCATTTTAGGGTCACATACCATCAGGTATTTGGTATTGGAATGTATTGAAATGAGCTTAATTTTGGGTTCATTTGCTCATAATAATAGCGTTTCCCCTTAGTGTATGCTTATGCAGACAATTTACTTTTGTTTTGAAATCTCCTTGATTTTTGGGTGTAAATTGTTTACTTTTTAATCGTGTTTCTATTGATGCCTTTATTTTAAATTAGTAGGTTTAAAGTTCAATGTTAAAGTTATGATTTTGAATTTAATTTTTAAAGATATTTTAGTAGGAGTCAAGGAAACATGATTAGAAGTTAGGAGGTTACTCTCGATTTTCTACCAATAAAGAAAAATAAAACCTGTGTTGTAACTTGCAAGAGGAAAAAACTATTTATTCATATCATATTTGTTAGTAATACTTATTTTGATATGCAAAGCCTTGATTGTAAAACCAACTAGCATCGTATCACATCACAGTAAACTATCACATCGAGCAGGCAACCGCTTGAAGAAATTGCTAGGCACGGATGGCAGCTTGCTCCGGAATTTGGGATGGCGCAGACAATACAGACCACCAACCAGAGTCACCACTCTAAATGGCGTTGCATACAACACAACAGCCGTACAAAGACAAAACAAAATGAAAAGGCTGGTGGCTCGAGGGTCTCTCCACCCTAACAGCGACTCGAATCTCTCCCCTTGTGTCGCTATGTCGCCTACAACTGTTTGAATCCTCCCTGCAACGCTTCGAAGTCGATCATACCTCATTCTAACCAAATCATGTGGTTTACTTGTCGGAAAGGTGTCGAATTCTTCATCGAGCTCATCCGGATTCACTGCCTCAGCCCATGAAAGCCTTGTATCCATGTGGGGCGGGTGCCTTGGGCGAAACCTATAGTTCCATAGTCCCACAAGGAACATGTAGAAACATAGCGTAGGCAGAATCAACTCAGGGTACCATATCAGAATCAGAAACAGAACATGGACCAGGACCGATGTGATGGGGTTCTTCCAGTTGCAAACATCGCCGAACCAACGACTGATTGAGATCATGCCGGAGACAAGTGACATGATACGGAAGAAATTAGCTTTGCTTCTTCTCATACTCCACATGTGGGAATCCACATCTAACATATATTCAACCACCTCTTTTCTCAAAGGTGGCTCTGCTCGACCAAGCCGCCTTGCCACAATACTCATTGCTTGGTACCTCAGATTGTCTAGTTGATTAACTGTGAATGGATGTAAGTAATGCATCTTAGGCAGCAAAGGGTTCCCATAAATGTATATAACGTTAGCAAGTGAGAGAGTAGTGAATCGAAACGCTAGTTGTAGCTCCCCCATTTTCTTCAATCCATGTGGGTGCAACACCAGGAGTGGGTAAGAATGTGTGTATATCCTATGAGCTTCTAGAGTTGATAACCGAATCCGTACCTTTCCGATCCGTGAATCACGTGCTGCATTGTTCCCACCACCATTGCCACCGCTGCTGCCACCCAAGTGGCTGTTGTCGAAAACTCCCAGTGTGATTACCGTGCAAGGATCGTAAACTTCCCACGTATATTGCTCGTTCCATTTGGGATTGAAAGTCTCAAGAATGGTCCTGGTCCGAACCCACTTCTGGCCATACTTGGCCACACAATAGGCATCCGTACACCCTCGGCCATCCTTCATTTTCATTGGGAGGAGCCCTTTTGCACCCAAAATGCCAACTTCTAGCATCCCAACAGGTTGTTTCCAAAGCTGTTTTGCTGTGGGTCTTTGATCACTAATGTACATTGTTGATTCATCAAGCACATGGTATCCACCTTCAAGACAAACTCTCAAATGAATCCTACTAGAAAACTTGAGTTCTTTCCTCCTATCACCTTCCATGGCACCGAAACTGTACTTCTCGAGATTGAACCACTGAGAACGCACCGGACGATGGTCGAGCCGCTTCTCGAACGTGCTGAGCGGAAGGCTTATCTTCCCTAACATGTCCTCCTTCGAAGGGTGCACTTGATCCTCAATGCTGATCGAAAGCTGTTCCTCGAAAGGCTCAGACGTTACAAACACTAAATCTTCATTCCACAGCGGATTGGGTGTGCGAGTGGGGCATATCTTGGTCCTCAGCACTTGGTTTCCGATCTGTGCTTTTACGAAAACTTCGGGGAGGCGATTTCGATCATCCACCACCACATCTTGAGCTTCAATCACGTTTACCCGTAGGTACCACAGCTTCGGCGACACATAAACCTTGGATCGGATGTTGAAAACGCCCTCTCCATGGACTGTGGCGGCATCCGAGTGCCAAGCATCGGGGAACGCTTCATCAGCTTGAGTTCCCATCCAAACTGCAACCATCACCTCTCCCCTGACCTTCCCTTCACCGCGCCGGTCCTCTAATCTGTACCATTGAGGAGCCAATGGACTGTCGGGTGGAACTCTCGTGGGAATCTCGTTCAAGTCGAAAACCACCCTTCCAAGGTAATCATCTCGTCCCATCATTTCTTTATCCTTCAAATAAACTTCTAGCAACGAGGATTGAATACGTTCCTTTGAGAAAGCAAACACTTGGTTCCATTCCGGGTTTGTTTTCCGCTCAAACTGCTTCGTTCTTCCTCTGTAGTTCCCAAGCTTTACTTCCACGTAGGGATCGCAGCTTCCGGTTAAGGAGCTCGGAGACAGATCTTTAGCTTTCACGACCCGAACGTAGAGATAGAACATTTGCTCCACGAGGTCGTAAGTGGTTGAGAATCTCTCTCCACCATTCATCCACCCTCGTCCTCCAAAAGCACCCCCGTTAGGCCATTGTTCACCCAGGTGCGGACTAGCATCCTTGAGAGTATAGTCGTCATCCCGGTCGCCAGGCAACTGAGATTGTACACGAAGAGGCTGCATAGTTTTAGTTTTGCAGGGTTTTGAAGTGGGTATAGAGTAGTTTCTGGTTTTAGTTTTGGTAAAGTGAGTAGCTGATGATACTTCAGTGCGTGTTTGAACTTAGAAGCATATTCATGGTGGTTGATTAGTTACTTAAGTTTGGGATGTGGCTGGTGGAAGAAGCTAAGTTAGTATTTCCTCACAAGAAACCTGAAACTGGATTCTCAAGGAAAGAAGGTGTAAGAAAGGAGGAGATAATAAAGATGGAATACTTACAACAGTTCTCCCTGTCTTAAAGAAAGAATGCATTTCAGGACAAGATGGATGAAATTGGGGTGATTATACCACTCCAGTTCTTAACTTCATCGTCTAAGTTAGTATTTTTATTTGTATTCATACAAAATAATATTTAAATCTGAATTTGTTATACGTTTAATTAGAAAAATGTAATAAAAAATAAGTTTAAATATCTATTTAAAAAAGCACTTTAAAAAAATATCAAGTAATTAAATATAAATATCAATTTTGATACATATATTCGGTAAAAAATAATATATGATCTTTCATAATTAAGATATGAAATTTAAATTAAGGATTTTTGGTCGATTGATTTAAGAACTTATCTTTATTCTCTTATTTTTGTTAAGTCATAAATTATAGACTTACTAGAAATTGGTGTAAATTAGTTATCTCCTAATCGTGTCTCTATTATTGCATCTATTTTTAAATTAGTGAGGGTTTAAGGTCAGAGAATTGTGATTAAGGTTTAAATAATTAAGAATTGTGCGTATTTTTTAAGGTATAAAATTATAAAACTAATAAAAAAGTTTTATTTGCCCATTTGTATATGAAATAATTATCCTACTTTTATTACCATACATGTTACTATTCTATTACTTCTATTTTATTACTACGTATTATTTTATTTGAAAATATAAACAATATATTAGATATTAAGGTCACATACAAATACAACCTTCGCATACAAACTAGGTTAGTGCATCGTATATAGACAGAGATAGGATTAAGTTATATAATGTAAAACACTTTAAATTTTATACGTTCTTTATCGTTGTATAATTCAAAAGAATGACTCATATTAACTCTTTAATTTTTTTTAAAGTAGTGATCTTCACATAACCGATTGTTAATCTGAATCATCTGTTCCAGTCATTTAATGATCCAAAAGATATGTAAAACCTAAAGAGTTTTATACTGTATAACTTGATCTTATCTCATATATATATATATATATTAGTACAATCAATGCAACATTACCTTTATGATTAAGAAATCAAGTGTACCTAGGTTTTATTTTTGGTTTGTAAAAGCAAAAGCAGAAGAGTTTGCTGAAACAAGTTTCCTTTTAAGCTCTTATTTTGTAATCTTTGATACTTTGCTTAGAGGTTGGTTTGTGCAAGGACAGACAGGGAGAAGTTTTTATGTTTTCATTTATGTACCCACTTTAAATTAGAGGGTTTAGGGTTTAGAATCTAGGGTTTTAAGTTAGGGGTTTTGGTTAGGGCTTAGGGAATTAGGGGTAGGGTGTATTTTTTAGGGTATAAGGTTTAGGATTTAAGATATAGAAAATAAGGGTTTAGGATTTAAAAATCAATTTTTTAAAAAAATACAAAAGAGGCATGAAAGAAGACACATAAAAAGAGCAGAGGGTTTTTGTTTGCACGGAGAGGGGTGTTGGGTCTCTCCAAGTCTCTTCCCGGTTCTATATTTATAAACTATTTCTCTATAGAATTGAAGGGGAAAAAAATCTATTTTAGCGTTTATTTTTATATTTATTTTGGAACATTAAATGATGATAATATATAGTTAAGATTATTTTATTTTGAAAGATAAATTGTATAGTTTTTATTATTAATTTTATTCATTCATTTCACTCATCTAATGATATAAATTAATATATATATATATATAAATTTTATACAGTATAATTTAATATGAATAAGAAATTTGAAACGAAGATCAGATGCGTTTTGTGGATGTGCACTAGTGGATATTCTTCATGAACTTTTATCTCAATCCTGGTTGATTCAGATTAATCATATTAGTCGAGAGCGAAACATGGTGGCAAACAACCTTGTTGTTAAGGGTCGACATGCTATGATGGGTGTTGTTGAATTCCATTCTACACCTCAAGATCTTTTAGAATTGGTTAGGAAAGAGGCTGAATATGGCTAATTGTAGTTCTTGTTGAGACTCTTTTTATTTTATTTTTTTATGTTTCGTCTCGTTTAAGTCGTTTTCTCTAGCTTCTCTTTGTATGATAACACTCTAGGTACTCTTTTCCTCTATTTAGGTTAGGGAGGTTTTTAACGAGGCTTATAGTGTTATCCACCTATCAATCAAAAAAAATAAGAAATTTGTCTAGATATTAACCTTATCCATAACTTTTAACTTTAAACTCTAAATCAATTTTTTAAAATAAAAACACCAATAAAAACATAAATAATTTACACCCCATTCTGACAAACTGTTTAAACTTGTATCTTTTAAAAATAATAACAATTTTTTTCACATGGAAAACATTAAATTCACATCCATCTACCCTTTTTCTTTGTAATGTCAAATATTTATTTTATGATCACATGTATGGACCAATGTTGTAATAGTATAACACTTTTCTAAGGATCACAAACCATAGAGATGTCATCAGTGCGGAGCCAGAAATTTATTTAAGAGGTATCATTTTTTAAAATAATATTTAAAAAGAATTAATTATTTATAAAAGGTGTCAAATTATTTATAAAGAGGTTTCAATTATATATTTCTTTTAATTTTTATATACAAATTATATATAAAAATATAATTTTTCAAAAATTTTAGGTATCAACCCATCCCAATTTTGTATGTAGTTCTGCCCATGGATGCCAACCCACGTGTATTTTCTGAAGTGGAGAGTACGAAAAGTAAGGTTTGTCCCGGACAAAAATAAATCGGATTGCCACGTGTATTTTGCTGTCTCCGAACCATCTTCTTTAGTCAAAACGAGTCTGTGGCTTCAACTCCGCATGCTGCCCCAGTTTCACAAATAACTCGGTTAGCCACCGCAAATCAAGCCAATAATCTGAACGAAACCGGTCTTAAGTGAGGAAATCTCTCAGAATAATGAAAACTTTAGCCCGATATGGCAATGATCTAATCACTCCAACTGATTTAACAGTTAACAGCAATGTCAAGTGGGATTTCCAACCCCTACACACTATGGGGATATTAAACTAAGTATTTCCAAAAACAAGAAGTATTTCATGGTTTCAGAGGTAATGCCAAAAAAATCCGAAATTTTAGGAAATGGCCCGACCATGTAGATAGATAACCACGCTAGATACACACATTGATGTTTATGGTATAAAAGAAATTTCACTAACGTGAATCCAAAGAACCAGACCAGACACATGCCAATAACAAGGTAGAAATTCTTTATTAACAAATATACACAGGTATATAATTAGGAGGTACATATATCCAATGAATAATAATAATAATAAACTATTTAAAGAATCAAAGAATGATAAACTATATCATATATATATATATATATATATTCTCTAAGTATATGTGAACACTTATCTTGCCTTGAATTCATACATACACATGCAAGTAGGATGAGGAAATGCGAACACAATCCTGGCTGCAGTCATTCTTGCAGCTCCTGAGTATCGCCAGTACCCCAGAAGAACCGTTCTTCTCAATTCCAGGGGAAGCAAGCACCAATAAGTTCTCAATGGTGAAGAAACTGTTATACAATGTAGTTGTTGTGTTGGAAGCTTTCGGGATCAAGAGTGGGAATGTACATTGTTGCACATACATTCTGGAATTGGATACTTTGTTACATCCCTTCCGGCTTTGCTGCTCCTGAGCTCTGGCTGCCCCAAAGATTCACGGTGTAATTCTTTTATGATGCTGTTGAACTCTGATTCAGGCATTGAAGAGTTCAGGAAATAAGGAAGCATGTGTCTTTTATTTGGAGTGATGTACTTTTTGTGTCCGGAAAATGCTCTTTGTCCCTGTATCAACAACCAACAACAAAAGTAGTTTTTACGTAGATGCAGAGAAGCATATGTGGTTACATTACAGCTTAATATTTGACAAAAATGGCGAACCTGAATGGCGTGGCCCATATTTCCACCATGAGATGGCATGAAAACATCACTTTTCTCGGATACTACGAAGTCGATGGCAGCCATAACAGAAGACTTATTAGCAAATGGTTCTAATTCGCCGCTCAAGGCAAGATCATCCTTATTGTAAAAATGGGGGAACTCTCTGGTTAAAGGTGACAAGGCTTCTTCCCCACCCAGTGGTTGTCCCCCAGCCCAGTATATTCTTGCACTCCTTGGAGCACCCAAAGCTTTAAGCAGCCTAAAGCATACAACAACACAAGATTGTTCAGTTCACAATAGGGTATCAAGTGGAGCACATAGCATTGCATGACATAGAACTAGCTCTTACCTAGTCACTTCTAAAGCATTCAAGGGGCAGAGCCCTGCAAGCTTTCGCTCTTGGTAAGTCATGTTCGATTTCGAAGTGAGAAGCTCAGGGCGTCGTCTCCTTTCGTCTTGGATTAAGTCATTGTATTCTTTACTCAATCCTGGTGAGCAACCAGTCCTCACCCACACATCCTTCTCCAATCGAAGATGAAGAGCAAGGTAGGGTCCTTTGCTCTGCATTCTCTGAGCCAGCTTGTTACCAAGTTCAAGAATTGGTGGAGCAAATTTCAAAGCTTGAAATGCCACCTGTTATTAAATAACCAAAGATCAGAACCTTCAAAGCAAACAGCTATAGATCAACACAGCTCGGTAAAGAACAGGGCAAAGTTTTCCAAACCCAGTAAGGTTTCAAGTACCTTGCAGCGAAGCTTTTGAAGATCAGGAGGAAGATCCTTAGAAAGCCTTGAGTCCAAGCCTCGTAGAAGCAAAACCCCTTCCCTATTTATCTATTGCACAAAGAGAATCACAATTCGTATCAATTAACTACAAAAGAACCTGATATTTGGCAAGTGACTAAGTTACTTGCTGAAATAACATGGAGGAAAAGGAAAGATACCCGCTTGAGATAACGTGAACGAATCCAATTAGGCGAGACGTGAAGTGGAGTCCGTCTCTCCTCTACCGGCCTTGTCATTACATGTGTAGAAGGCAATGAAGATAGTATCCGCACGTCATCGGCAAGAACACTCTTGAAATGAGCCAGGTCGAATATATCAGAAAATTCACTGCAGATGATGAAGATAAGAAACTGTTTGATTTAAACAAAAAATACCCAATGTTTGAAATGATTTGATTTAGTTTTGTTACCTTTCATCGCCCCAGATGACATTGACTTGCAGAATGGGAACAACCAAAGCAGCTCCCAAAATTCTGGCGATGACAACGGCGTCGACGATTTGGTTCCTTTGTTGACTGATGCCACCCGAAACCACAACCAGCAAGTACTTACTCCTGTCTTTCACAATGGCCTCACTCGTTCTTCGATACTCGTGACTAAAATCCAAACACGGCCGGTAACCCATCCCATCTGGCTGCTTCCAGAACTCACCTAATTCCTCATTCGAATCATGATGGGGTTGACTGAGATTAGTAGTGATCACCGAGGAGTCCTGGTTTTGTCCGATGGTGTCGATGTTTTGTTGAGTTTGGAGACATGGGATTGGGTAGGGGGAGAATGGGATCAAAGTGTTGACGTTCCAGCCTAACCTCAACATCTCAACAAGACCAAAGAGAAACAGAGCGAACAACCAGACCCTGGGGCTTCTACATGAGTACTTGTTGACGAAAAAGAAGCTTCCGGAGCTGCTTCTCTTGGGAGAAACCAGGAGAGACTGGAGAGAAGAGGAGGAGAGGGAGTTGATTATCTGAGATGGAACAGAAATGTACGACTGCTTCTTGGTGTTGCTTATAGCCTTCGATTTTGCCATTAAAGTAAGCAGAAATGGTGTTTGTATTTGATGTTCCTTTCAGTTCGCTAAAGAAGAAGAATAAGGCGGAGAAGGAAGCGGAGGAGGAGGAGAATGTGCGGCGGGAACGCGTAGGCAAAGTCTTAAAAAGATGAGGTGAGACGTGACCGAGTTGAAGGTGAAGGGTAGACCAGGCCGGCAGGCTGGCATTCGTTGAATTAAGTTTCTATTTTTTGCACCACCTGTTTTTCTATTACCCACGATTCAATTTTATCATTATAGTTTTACAGGTCAAATTCTTCTTCCAGTCCTTGTCATTTTTTATATTTAAATTCCACTCTATTTTACACAGGACTTATTTATAAAAATATTTTGTTTATGTGACTGATATTAAATATGTGAAAATTAAATAATGTTTTATCTAAGATATGAAGTTCTTGATACTAAATCTTAAATTATAATGTTTTTATTATTTTTTATGAAGCCAAGTGAAAATATATTTCTTTTTTACATGAGTAAATTATTTTTTAATTCACATAATTTATTATTTTAATTTAATTTATTGAATTTCATTTATTAAATAAAAAGAATGAAGAAATTAATTTTTAAAATTAAAAAAATTAAAAAAATTGTAAATATGTGATAATTCTAGGACTAATAATAGAGTTAAACACATTGTATAATACTGTATTTGGTGGGAACTAGGAAAGAAGTGGAAAAGGATAAAACGAATTTTCATCTACTTCAATGTTGTCATTATCAAAATCATTAAAAAAAATTAATTAAATTTATTCTAATAATAAATTAAATCGATAGTTATAATTAGGGATGGACAAAAAACTCGATTATTCGATCCCGGTTGGACTTGGTGGATTTTTATCTGAAAATGGTCCCGACGGAACCATGACCAAATCCAAAATTCAAGTCCCGATTATAACCGGGACTGGGACTAAATCTTGATTTTTTTGATTCGATACCCGGTGGATATCCAGTATCTTAAGTTTTTTACTATATTTTTTCTTTATATATGAATATTATAATGAATATTATGAGTATGACTCGTTTTAAGTCTTCAATATTTAAGTATACAACATTCTAACTTTGTTATTTAATATTATTAGTAGTAGTCAGAATTTTTTCTTTTATTGTTCAAAATTTTTATTAATAAACTAATTAATCAAATACCCGATACTGGTACTGATTTCCACCAATATCGCGACCAATTCTTGAAATTTAGGATCCAATTTGACCGGAATCGGTTCTAATTTTCAGGAATCGTTAATTACTGGGATCGAGATTAATTCTAGTTAAATTAACCGGGTACTCAATCTTACTCATAATAATTATAATAATTTAGAGATATAAACTTCACTATATTTAAACAAATAGTAATTATTATTAGATACTTACAGTATTTTTATTTATAACGTGATTATTAATATTTATTTTTATATTTTTATTATTAGATTAAAAGTAAAAATATATTTATTTATTATCTATAAATATATTTTTAATTTTGCATGGACATGTTTGCACATATATTCCTTTCATAAATATTAAATAAATAAACAAATATAAATTCAATTTCATAAACAAATTAAATATAAATAATTTTAAAAAATAAATAAAAATATATATTAAATTATTCGTTCAAACCCTATTTATTTATTTATTTATTTATAGTTTTAACAAAGAATAGAATGGCGGGTAAGTGGGCATTTTAAAAAATGGAAGAGAATAATTGGTGTCTTGGACGGGAGAGATTATATCATAGGTCCGGCCTACCATGTCAGTCGTGGTCCCTAACCAATGAAAATTACCTATTTCGCCACTAATCAGTCATGTAATTAATGTAATTTCCAGAAATCATATTTTTAAAATGACATAAAAATTCTGAGTGAAGATTCATTGGTTGAAAAAAATGAGGTGGAGATTAATGATGAAGTGGGTGGTTATTATTGGATGGAATCACGGCTGACATGGTAGGCCGTACCTATAATATAATTTCTCATTAGACAGTGTGTTCCAGTAAATTTTGTTGTATTTTATTTTGCAGTAAGTCAGCAGCTGCTGCACTCTGCCTCGCTGCCAGGCTCTCTCTCTTAATGTTTTATCTTCATCTTCAGTCAGGCCTTGTAATATAAACAAACAATCAAAAGAAACCGAGACATACGACAGACTGTTTCTTGGTTTGAACAATAACACCATTCAACAAAAACAACAGATTAGTGATGACAGAGGGAGAAAACAAAAGCCAAAAGCAGAAGAAAACGCAGCAAGGAAACAGAAGCAAAAAACTTGTCTTTGACTGCATGTCGATTCAGTGATCATCAGAGGATGATAAGACGATACAAGGGATGGAACAAGACACCACCGATGTATTGCCTTCTCGTGTTTCAAATTCTATGGGTCTCCTTGCGTTGTTCAAAAACATTCGATTTTATTCAGACTTACGAACCAAGCCAAAGGCAGTAGTGAGCGGGACGTAATAGCCAGCTGGGATGCACCACCCAACACGCTGGCAGGTTCGCCACGTCGTACGACTACGACTTCTCCCTACCTGCAACATGGGTATCGACTCTTTCTGCGGGATTTTAAGAGATGCGGATCCACACCTCGTACCACTTCGTTTTAGCCTCTGCTCAGTAAAGTTTTGAAAATACATAATTATTAAAACGTTGTAATTATTTATTAAATATTTGATTATAAAATCTTATTAATTATTTTTATTAGTATTGTTTACATAAAACCATGAGTTTTTGGACATATGTAATAATAACGATCGTATAAAAGTTTCTAAAAGGATAATTGTTTTTAAGAGACATATTTTAAAACTAAAAGAGATAATAGACAATTATTTTTAAAGGACATATTTATAGAATTAATAAAAATAATAGATAATTATTTTTAAAAATGGTATTTTAATAAATTACGTCTTCAAAAATTTTTGAACCGTAGCATTTTCCCCCTTATCTGAACCTCTTTCAAAACTAATAATTTATTCTGTTGATGATTATGACTTGATAGTTAACCGAGTAGCAAAGCTTGAAATTTCAACTTGAATCATGCTTTGAGTTGAAAGTGTCGGGGCAGGGCTGGTCCCTTTGTTCAGGGCTGAGACAGTGATGCTTAGTCGACAGCTGTTGACTTGGCATGTTCTGTCTCTACTCCTCAATTCTCATTTCAAAGGCACAACACCAGATTCGTATTCTCCACATCCTTGTTCAAGTCTATTTTGTCTGGTTTAGGGGTTTATTTTTAATTTTGGTTTATATATACTAAGGGCCACTATACTATTTTCAAATTTAAAATTTTAATTATATCTTTGCACCATTGAGTTTTTTGTAGTATCTTTATTTCACAGTTAGGTCCCTTCATTGGATAATTCTAAAAAAGAGCAACATAAATTGTTTAGCCATCCACATTTACAGGTTTTTTATCAATTTAATCATTGCTTAAAATACATAAAAATGTTATTAATAAATAATTATAATTATTTTATATTTAAATGATCAAGATATTCATTGTCGATAACAGTGATTAATCTTTTTTTCGAGATATTCTCGTTAAGACGGAAACAACTGACCATAAAAATTTATATAAATTTACAACTTTTTCATGTTCATATTGAAAATAGTATATGGGCGGAGGACAAGAAATATTATTTTGTCTTTTTTAGTGTCAAGCAGGGGCGGATCCTTGAAAGGACTAGTGGGAGGCACCCCAAATTTTGGAAAATTTGAATTTCATCCCTGAAATTTTTAATTGATCCGTCTAGATTTTTAAAAATTGATATTAAATCTTAAATATTTTAATTAAATTCTCTCTCATATTTTTTTAAATCTCATTAAATTTTGCTTTAAATTCTGTCACTGTTATCAAGTTAACAATTAATAGTAAAATTGAACAATATTTAATACAAAAACTTCAAAAGAAAATAGTACAATACCTCTATATCACAAAAATTAAATATAAAAATTAAAAATAATATATATATATATATATATTGGTTTCCTTCATTTTTAAATGGGTAGCATGTAATTTGGAGCCATGAGCTCATATCATATCAGACATGTATTTTAGAATCTTCGCCTCTTTTCAGGCTCTAAATTAATAATACTAAACTGAAATACTTAAATGATAGGATAATAAATCCTCACCTCTTTTCAGGAGTGATATTCCCCCCATTCAATCTTGTAGTACCCTCGTTCAACCACTCTCATGATAAATCAATTGCCACAGTTGTTTATCTACCTTACTCACGGATGCTCAATATAAAATCAAATTATCAAAAGATTGTACAAATAAAATGTGTAATATCGACCATCGTTTATATATCTTAATATTTTTTTATTTTTTAATATAAAATTAATATTATTTTTTCGGACGTAAATATATATGGTTTTTAGCGGAGAAAAAGCGATGGGAATTGATAATTATTATTTCAGAAAAATGTTTAGACAACCTCAACCCCTACAACCATGTTCGTTGTCCCCATAATTCAACAAAAGATAAATACAAGTTGAACAAAACCAAATTATTTTTCAAATAATTAAAAAATTAATTCTGGTTTATGTGCAACCTATATAACTTAAATAATTTAATAATTGAGAGAATTTATTCATTAATCTAATAATAATTTCCAAGAAATAACGTTGCTCCTTGCTAGTGATATTATGCGTATTATCAACGTAACATAAATAAGGTCAAAACCCATAATGCATCTGCCGAACCACTTCCATTATGTGGTGGTTTTTATAAATTAAAATTAAATAATTATTAGTTTGTTGTCTTATCGTTATCACCTCTAATTAACAGCATTTGGTCAGCTACTAACAACTCTAAAAATTTTATTATTTTTTGAAGCTTCAAAATGAAGTATAATAATAATACAGGGTTAGCAGCTGTAGGTGCAATTAACAGTACATATATCCTATGATTTAGTTGAGTTCCAACTAATACAATATTGTTAATTACGTAATTATGATGCATTAATTGTCGCACCCAATTGGTAATGCCACGAGCCTACAGGGAGATGTCAATGAAAGAGGTGGCCACTGGCCAGACACTCACAACCACAAATATGTATTTTGTTTTTGATTTCTTTTTTTAAATTTTTGGACCGATTTGTATGTCAATGATTAATCATTAATGGTAAAAACATGTACATATGGAGTAGTGGGTCGACATGTTCTACACTTCATGATACAAAAAGAAACTGTTTGCTTGCCAAAAAAAACATCCCTCGATAACAGATTATATCATAGGTACGGTTCATCACGTCAGTTGTGGTCCATAACTAATAAAAATCATTTATTTTATCACTAATCAACCATGTTATTAATATAATTTTCAGAAATTATATTTTTAAAATGACATGAAAAAAATAGTAGAAAAATAATAATAAAATGGGTGATTTTTATTGGATGAGACTACGACTGACGTGGTGAGCCGGATCTATAATATAATTTCTCCTCATCGATAGTACTACAGGGATGGAGCACCTCGAGGCCCAAGGAGCTCCCACTTTTATACTAAATTTTGATTTAAATAATAATTTTATTTTAATAAAAAGTAATTTAGTTAAATAATAATTTAGTCAGTATATAAATAAATATTTAAATTTAAAATATAAAAATTTATTAAATACATAATTAATTAGAAATTAAACTAAAGAAAATGAATATGTATCTTTAAACATTTTATTCAATAATAAATTAAAGTATTAGATAAATAATTTTTGTCCCATAAATTTTTAATTTTAATACTTAATAAGCTCTGTATTTTTTAAGCCTAATATTTTAACCTTTATCAAAGAAAGAAAAAAAAAAATGCGACAACAAAATTAGTTATTTAAACACTAATATTTATTAAATTTTAATTAGTATATAACGAGATAAATTATTTTTCTTTTTAACAAGTGATCTAATCTTAAACTTGTTAAGATAGCAATAAAATCATAACATAAGACTAATCTCATATTTCTTATTACATCTGATCAAAGTCCGCATCGAAAACACTATATTTGTTCTCTAATTATTTATGGCAAGACATGGTATATGGTTTTGTAAAATATATTATTGAGATATTGGTTTTAATATAATTTAAATAAAAAATATTTTAAATTTAAATAAATTTATAAAAATATTTTAAAGTTTCATTAATTTAAAAAATAAGTTTAAAAGATTTTCAAAATGTTTTTAACATGTTTAAATGTTTTCAAAATAGACCATACTCAAAATACGTTAGTCATATATATCATACACTCTTTAGTATATCGATACTCAATCAGTTGTATCGATACAACTAATCTACATACCCGATACATAAGAAGTGTACTGATATATATATGTATCGTTATATTTTATAAAAAATCCCAATGATTTTTCTATTTAAAACAAGTGCATCGATACCTAAAAGCTCGTGTATCGATACTTACTTGCCCCAACTGCATTTATTATTGAAAATTAAGTCTTTAACGGCTCCAAACTACTCCCATATATATATATATATATATAAAGAGAGATATGATCAAGTTACATCATATAAAATTCTTTAAGTTTTATATTATTTTTAATCATTAGATGACTGGAATAGATGGCTCGGATTAATAATCAATTATGTGAAGATTATCACTTTAAAAAAAGTTAAGAAGTTAATCTGAGTCATCCATTTTAATCATCCAACGATCCAAAAAATATATAAAATTTAAATAATTTTATATTATGTAAGTTGATCATATATATATATAAACTATTAACTCATTGTGAGAATACTATTTGATATTTATTAGACCAGAGGAATTGGAAATGGTTTATTTTTATTTCTAATTATTGTTGGTCGTGTTGTTCAACAAATAATGGTATCTTAATTTCTAAATTGTCATACTAATTATACATTTCCTTTGAAATCAAGTGAACTAATAGCTGACCTTTGTGTATAAAACAAGTTTAGTTCTAGTTTGATATAGCTGTTGTGACGTTGCGATCAATAAAAGGGGGAAACCGATGAGAAGTTGCAAGGGTGAAGAATGCACTGCATAGGGTGCGCTTAATAGGGCGTGTATTCGGTTAATTCGATCAATAGTTGAATTATATTAGTTATAATTGAATTAATTAAAAAATTTAAAATTTTAATCATCAGACGAACCGAATTAACGTTAACTGAATTAAACGAACCAAAATTATTTCGATTAATTCGATTGATTTTCAAATTAATCGAATTTTATTATAAAATTTTGGGTAAATTACGCATGTCATTAAATTGTAGTAAAATAATCTTTTTAGTCACTAAGTTTTTATTTTGTGCTAATTTGATAAAAGTTTAATGACCATTTTATAATATATCAAAAAAATATGATCATTTTATAATTTTTAAAAGTTTAATGACCAAAAATATATATTATTTAATATTTAATATTTTCGGTTAATTCGGTTAACTAACATATTTAAATTGAATTAACCGTTAACCGAATTTCTCAAAAAAAAAAATTAAGCGTCAAACTTACCTAAAACTAACCAGTCGAATTAATCGAAAAATTTGATTAAGTTAGTTAATTCGATTAAAACAGAATAATACACACCCTTAGGTTCGACTGTCCATTTTTGAACATTATATATACATACATATATATGTATACTATAAATCATCCATGTACTCTCTAATTATTGTTTCAATAATCACAAACATTCTATTCAATCATCGATTAATCTGAATCTTGTATTATAAAAGTTTATTATGAGGGCACGAACCATCTAGTCTCATCGGTTAAAGGAACGGTTGTTGTTCCTAGAGGTCACGGGTTCGAGTACTGTGCTGTTAGCACAGTGATTGAGTGATCATTGTTAAAAAGGTTGAGAGTATACTCTAGAACAGATATTTTTAGTCATTGTAGCTGAATAAAAAAAAAATTATTATGAGGGGATATTTTTAATTTAGTTTATTTTATTTATATATTAAAAATTAAAATTTTGACCCTTTTAATTGACATAAAATCCCATCCGCTAGACAAATTATCATTTAGTGAAACAAAAAATTGAATCTCTAATTTTTTACCAATATATACATATAAGTTAAGATCTCAGTTGTATAAAACTTTTCTACCTTTGCACTAATTTTAGACCATTAAATAAGTGTAAAGTGAAGATAAATATTAAAATTTCAAAATAAAAAAATAAAGAAAAAATAGGTATGAATAATATCAACTATAAATATACATTCAATTTACACTACATAAACTGATCATATCTTTATAAAAAATATTATGTCATCACTTTAAACAATTAATTTAAATATTTAATATTTCTTTAATAAACTATAAAAATAAATGAAATTTTGTTCCCGGACAATTATTATTATTAACTAGCTATTGATGTAGAAGTAAAATTCCACATTCGAATTCAAAACAATTTATTCTCGAAACATGCAAGTGTTACGGGGTCATTGTCCTCTTACTAAAAGACACGTCTGATAAGATATACAACGCTACCGTTTATATATCTCAAGATCTCTCTTTTCATTTCCGATATAAGATTAATGCTCTCTGTCTTTTTCAAATACGACACAAGTCACTAACAAGTTCCTCTCTTAATCATCTTGGTTGTAAGAGCATTTGGACAATCATGTCTTTTCTCCCATTGTTCAGACATAAAGGGGTCCTGAAATTAAAGCTCACATGACCTAGCATAATTGTAATAAGGGGGATATGAGTGTCTGTGTGAAAGGATAAGATGGATAGAACATAAGCACTGCAAATTCATATCATGTTGAAGATGATTGGAGATGGATTTGGATCCATAGGAAACAAACCTATGAGTATCTTGTCTCTCTTCCCATGTGCAGTTATGTTTCTGGTTTCAAACACATGGGCAGTTATTGGTATGTCCTCTTTAATCAAATGAAACACTTATTTATGCTTGGGAAGATGATATTCTAAGGGTCTTGTCTCTCTTCCCATGTGCAGTTATGTTTCTGGTTTCAAACACATGGGCAGTTATTGGTATGTCCTCTTTAATCAAATGAAACACTTATTTATGCTTGGGAAGATGATATTCTAAGGGTCAATATAAACTCTTGGTCCAATAAAGCAATTATTGATGAGTGATTGTAATTATTTCAGATAAATCAATTACGATGAAGTCAATCATTAACATGTCGTCGTTATTATTTTTGTTTTTATGTTAATGTCGATAATGTTTATCGTTTACCGCTGACAATAATATTTTATTATATACTTTTTTGAGTTATTTGGTTAAATAATTTTAACTCTTTCTTTGTACAGTCTTATTTTAAACATTTATGCATTACTTGATACAGAAGAAGTAAAATTGAAAGGATGGAAGGATGAGAAATAATTTTTTTTTTATCTTTTCATTGTCTCTTTTTTAAGATGAATCGTCACCTCTTTTTTACATATAATTAATGAGTAAGTAGTTATCAGGTAGTTACTTAAAGATAAACGAACTTGATTGCATACAGTACGGATAACGTAATAAAAAAGGTTCATAATATAATCTCCCGTTTGATAGAGATAATAAAAAAATTAAACTTTAGAAAGTATAATTTATTTTTTATTAATATAATTTTATTTTTATTTAATTTAATCTCTCAAAATTTTCTTTAATTCAAAATTGTCCCACGTGTATTTCTATATTTTTATGATCAAGTTCAATATTTTTAATATAGTTTTATTCCTATAAAGTTGAGTTCATATTTTTTTTTCTATAATAAAAAATTGATATCTTTTAATTTTTATAATTTAATATATATCATAATTTTTTTATTTTTATATTCAGGCTCATTTTTGGCTCTGCATAATCCATCGACCCCACTTTATTAAGCATTTGATAGTATAATTAAAAAATATTTTTTTATATAAATTATTTTTGGTAATCTAAAATAATTATATAATAATATCTATTTATATTATATAAATTAATCTTAAATAAAATAAATAGTATTTTGAAGCAACCTGCTCCCAGCCAAAACTTTATTCCCTGAACCATAACCTAAATGTGCCGGACCTACCGGAGCAGACAAAGTGTTCCAATCATGTGGGCATGGACAGGGATGCCTGTATTTATCCGTCTGACTCAGCTAGTCGTCGGGTCATTTCGGGTTTCGGGTCATCTCATAAGTTTAATGCTCTGAAAAGTAACTAAGCCTGACCCGATCAACACAGAAACTCAATAATTACTTTCAAACTCGGTATAACATTCAAGATTGTTAGGGGACAATCGGATTTTTAACGTGAGACGTATTAAAATAAGATTAAAATAAGGTGATATTAAAATTATTATAAAAATTATAAGAATTATTGTATTAATTTTGTGATATATACTAAAAAAATTAATTTTTCATAAGAAATTTGTATGTATCAAAATTTTTATACATTCGAAAATTTTGAAATTTTTGTAAGAAATTTGCTGTATAACGAAATCCTTATATATATATATTTTTAAGAAATTCGGTATATACTGAAAATTTGATACCGAAATTCTTATAATTTTTATAACAATTTTGGTTTTGTTTCATTTTAGCCTCATTTTAACCTGCTTCACGCTAAAACTTTCTGACAGTCGTCGTTGATAAATATATTAGAGTATTTATCGAACGAGTTGAATAGTACTCGACTTATATTTATTAAAAGAATTTATTATTTAACTTAATTTGTTACTCGTTAAATTTGATAAAATTTTATTCGACTCATATTCATTAAAAACTCGATGCTTGCTAAAAAATTTCTTTTTAAAAAAATATATAGTTAAAAAATCTAATGATATCATTATAACTTAATATAAACATACAAATTCAGAAGAAGAATTGTGGTTAATGATAAATAAACATATCTTAATCGAATTAAAGATAAAGTTGATATTTGAGTGTTAGATTTTTAGTTTCTCTAGATGAACAACAAATAAAAAATCTTAAACTTTTCAAAATTTCAACTTTTAATCTTATTTTTATAAGAAATACAAAAAATTATTAATACAAATTAACTTTTTAAATGCTCAAGAAAAATAAAATATTTTAGAAATTTGAGATAAAATATTTTATGAATAAATTACCTAACAGGTCAGTGAAACTTTTTAGTGATTTTTATTCCTATTTGAACTTATTAAAACATGATTCTATTAACGTAGCAAAAAATATTTTAGTGATTTTTAGTCGTGAGTTTATCAAGTCGAGTTGAACTTTACTCAACTCGATTTACTAAAATCTCAAATAAAATTTAAATCAAGATAATTCAAATAAAATATTAACCAAATTTTAATCGAGTAAAACTTCAGTCGTTTACTAGCACTTCAAGCATCCCTAAAGCCCATATGGCTTGTTTTGGGTTTCAAGTGCAAGCAAAAACTGTAATTTCCTTCTTTCATTATAGAATATGGAGTCGTTCCATGGCACCACCAATATCAGACATACAAACACTAAATTCACTTTTAACTACAATATATGAACTTAATCGAGATTGGTAACATGATCCAAATGCCAAACATCATCACTCAAAATAATTAACCTCCCTCTCAACCAGATAATAGAGTTTTTTTCTTTTCAGCAGGAATCAAATATCATATCAGCTATAGAGATTACAAGATGTCCAAGCATTTGTCCCGATCAATGAGCATTTCCAGATAGTCGAGCTTATATTCAGTATGAAGGAAACTGCATGCCTGTAAATGCCACGGAATTGCAGAGTTTGCTCTATAGATATGACAGGGAAGATGGAGAAGACTGTAGGTGAAAATTACTATCAGTAGCAAGCAACAACTCTTACCAAATTCTTCCTCTAATAATGCTCCCCCAGCTTCCTGGAAGACGGTGAGAAATTAATCTACAATCTCCCCTTCCTCCAATTCCTCAGCAAAGAAAACTCCCCTAGTATTAGAAAGGTCTCTTCCATCTTCTGTTTTTTCTGATTTCTCAGCAAATTCACCTTCAAAATCAAGAAAGTCATCAGGATTGATTTCAGCAATGAGGTCTGAATAGGCATCGAGTAAGCCTTGATCAAAATCAAACTCCATGTCTTCAAAATCTCCATAGTCCTTAGCCAGGGAGCTGGAATGCACCTTGTTCTCTGCCCCAGCACTCGTTGACAAAGACAAAACTAATTTACTAACATCTTTGTTAGACTCGTTCTGAGAAGGGATTTGATGAACACGCTTCATAAGATCAAAGACCGGAGGATCTAAAGAGCTATCATTCTCTTTTATTTCCTCCTCCCTGAAGGTAACACCTTTTTGGATTTCATTATCAGCAATGCTAGAATCTTCGCCCTTTGTCCTATGAGTGACAGGAAGGTTCTCCCTGATAACTTCAAAATCATAGTGTTCCGAAGGAAGAAATACATGAATTACAGGATACTCTAGAATAACCGTATGAGCTAATTGTTGCCGTATTGGGGCTTTTATGTCCAACTCCCGAAAAGGTGACTTCCCCTATGAAAACAGAAGAAAATCATCAATGGGATGGATACAATTTTCGGGTAAAGGATAACTTGAAAGGCAAGCATCAATACATATAATCTATAATTCAAGGTCAGAAACAAACAAGCCAATTGTTAAGCACCGAGAGAAATTCCAAGTTCAATTGACTTCAATCCAGGATGAGTGAATTACACATATAAACACGACTTCAAGTTCAAGAATCTAAGGGGATAAAGACTTCAGTGAATTGCGGATCACTAAGCTTAACTCCATCTTTAACATGGAAATGCAGCAAAACCGAGCTAACAACAAGCAATATGAGTATGTGGAGGTTACTGAATATATAGTTCAAAAGAAGAAAAAATATGAAACCCAAAGGCCTAAATCACCTTAGGGTATTTTCGGATAAAAAACTTGAGACAGTCGAGCTGCTCTTCACAGAACCGTCTTAGAGGATGATTCCATGGGCTAGGTTGGAGATGGTTTTCAATTAATGAGCAGAGGCTTGTATCTTCATGTACCCTGGAACAAAGAAAAAAAACAATGCATTAGTTGTCCAAGAATATTAAGCAGTCACCTCGCATTAACAAAAATTAAACAGCAGCTCACCCATGGTCAAGTAAAACAACATCTGTAGAGTGAAACCGCCATTCAATAGTCCATGAAATGCACTTCTTCCTACAGACAGAGCAAACTAGTAAGTGTTACCTGGAAAATTAAACTTAATAAAAACATCATCATACATTATTTGATTTGTTTTGAATGAATTATAAAACAAAGGGAAGAACCTTTGGTTAAATCGAGTTTGATTAGTTTCCCTCCTTGACATCCCAGAGGGGAGAAACAAGAGTTTAGTTCTACGAGAAGCAGCAGCACTACGGAGAGTTCGAAGGGGATATGGTTGCCAAAAGCGATGATAATAGCTACTATTCGTAGAATTGCATATTTTGAACCTTATTCTTTCAGCAGTTTCAGCAACCCTTTTTGTTTCCTCCAGCAGATTATAATCTACAAAGCAATTCTGGGTTTGGTAAAGATAAATGGATTGATTAAGAAACAAGATAAAGAAGGCGAGTGAAACCTGAGAGGAGAAGATTGTCGTCGAATTGAGAGAGAGGAACAAAGGAAGTGATGTTCCTTTTGCCGTTGCATCCGGTGCGTTGCTTGTGAGCGTTAACGCAAGGGAGGCTGCAGGTGCGGAGGCAGCAACCCGGGCACTTGTATTTTGACGCCTTCTTTTTGCATTCTTCACAATCACTAGTTCTCAATTCCTCCATTTTCTTTCTTTAGAAATACAGGGACAGAGCAAAAGGAAAAGGGTTTTACACCTGCATTAGGTTTGTTTAGGGTTTTACACCTGCATTAGGTTTGTTTAGGGTTTTTTGCTTTTATAAGGGTCTGGCTGGTGTATTTTGTCACTGTCCACAAGTCCAACGATAGAGTTATTATAGTCTAATCCGCTTAAATTTATCTTACTAAAGTTTTGAGTTTGTTAAGCCCGTTAAAATTATTCATTAATTATATGTGAGTATTGTAATCAATAATTTTATTCGGAATGTTAAATCTGGTTTTTAATTTTTGTTAAATTCAAATAAAGGACTTGTACTTTATTATTATAAAATCTAAAAAATATATTATATTAATATATGTAAATATATTACTACTCTTTTTAATTTATTTGTTTTTTTATCACATATTTGTTATTAAATTTTAAAAATATATATATTAGCTTATGTTTTGAAAAAAATTAATAATAAATAAAAAATAAATAATGATAACAAGTAAATTACACTTAATTTTTTTAGTTTCCTTCGTTTTCATTATCATTTTTATTTTATTTTACTTATTTTGTTATTTGAAATTTTATTATTATTATTATTAGTAGTAAATTATGTATATAAATAAAAACCCAAATAATAAAAGCCCAATCTAAAATTTATTAACAGTCCATGATAATTCCAACCCAACAAATTTAAGTTATAAGCCCATTTTGGTAAGTTTTAATCGGATATCAATTAAATCCTAATTGCCTCTTCCTCATGCGCAACTACAGCAGGATCATTAGATCAATATTTGATTTAACGGTCACGAATCTAATATTTAATTTAACGGTCAAGATGCGAGGGAATGAAGCTTTTGGAAAAGCCACACTCGCCCATGTGCGACGCATCAACTCCCCAAGTGCGAGTGTTTCCAACGCGCTGACTCTTATTATTTTCAAAAGGCTTAACTGCATAGAGTATATATTTTTTCTGAAATAGGTGCCTAATATTTTTTTAACTGAAATAAGTACCTAAATCATATATTTTTTTTGAGATAAGTGCCTAATGTATTTTTTGGCTGAAATAGATGCCTAAAGTTTTATTCCCTTAGTATTTTAAGGTAACACTATTAAAAAATTGTTTAATTTATAAATAAGTACCTAAACTATATATATATATATATTAAAATAGGTTCCTAAAGTAATTTTTATTAAAATAAATGCCTAATTTTTTTCTTATAAGTAATTCATATTTCTTATAAGATGTAAAATTATTTATATATCATCGTTTTAATTTATTAAATTATTTATTATAATTAATTAATAATTTATTTAAATTTGATTAATAGCTGAAATTATGAGAAAAAATATTTTTTAACAACACTAAAATAAAAAATAATTAAATTTATATAATTTTATATTAATATTTTTAATTATTTTTCGGTACAATTATAAATGTAATAGGAATATAAGAATTTTTGTATATATTCCCCATCTGAATCGGCGACATGTCCTTGCAAGTGAATCGATTTGTCCCATTGATGATTGTTGTGGAAAATATAAAAAATATTAATATAAAATTATATAAATTTTAATTATTTTTTATTTTAGTGTTGTTAAAAAATGATTTTTTCTCATAATTTAAAAGTTTAAATGATTAATTTAAGATATAACTAATTTTATATCTTATAAGAAATATAAATTACTTATAAGAAAAAATTAGGTATTTATTTTAATAAAAATTACATTAGGCACCTATTTTTTTTAAAAAATATATAGTTTAAGTACTTATTTATAAATTAAACAATTTTCTCTTAACACTGTTACCTTAAAACACTAAGAGAATAAAACTTTAGGCACCTATTTCAACCAAAAAATACATTAGGCACCTATCACAGAAAAAATATATAGTTTAGGCACTTATTTCAGCCAAAAAAAACATTAGGCACCTATTTCAGAAAAGATATATACTTTGGGCACCTATTATTGAGTTAAGCCTTTTCAAAACAATAAAAATATTATTATTAAAATTTAAAAATACATTTTAGATAAATAATTGTTTTCAATGTTACATATTTATAAGCATTATAGAAGGGCAGAGAACAAAAGAGAAAATAACCAAGAAAAGAGAGAAAGAGAGAGCAAAGAACATGTTTGAAAGAATCCAATGCATCAACATTAAAACCTTTTTTTTTTTTGTTCTTGGTTGCCTTCACTGTCATTTGTTTCTTCCTCCCTAACACTTAGCATATCTACCTATCCAAACTAAAATCATATCATTGAAAACAACACAAGACATTTCTTTCTAATATCCATACAAAGAGCAATTGAATTGAACCCATGTATGATGTATAGTCATCTTTACAACATGAAATATATAGATGCCAGCATCACAGGTTAGTGTTGTTGATGAGTTCAGTCAAGAGTGTGGTTAACAAGGAATCCCTGCTCTCAGACCGGATTTCTTCCCTTATCCTCTTCTCTTCCTCCCTCTCCCTCCAAGCCTTTTCCACCATCAACCTCTCCCTCTCCAGCTTCTCCATCGACTGATGACATTCTTGCTCAAACAACTGCCTCTCATGGGCACGCCTCTCCATCATCTCCCTCCACTGAACATCCATCCTCACCTGATGAGTAAAAAATTCACTAAGCATTTCCTGGACAACAGAACTTGGTCTAGGAGATTTGTCTGAGGATTTTTTCCTCTTGTGTGAAATGCCTCTAGTGGACTTTTCTTCTTCACTTTCATCTTCATCCACACCTTGTTCGGAGAATTCGTCAGAGTATCTATCCACGGTTGTTCTTTTCATCCTTTTCTTTGCCTGAGTAGAATTTGAACCTGTCTCTGACTCGAGTAGGCGGCGGCGCATATTCTCGGTCCTTTCGGTGAATAATGCGTGTAGTTCCTCAAAAAATGGGAATTGACAACCATTCTCAGGATCAGATGTCTCCTTCCCCTGCATAAAGATGACACAGAAACATTTACACAAACACACAAGATTGTTAATATGATCAAAAGAATGGAATACAGGTGTCACTTTGAGCATCCAAAAGAACAGAATTTGCATAAATCATCCATTCTGAAAACAATTTGGAAAGATTACAAGACACAAAATAGGTGTAGTAAAAAGGGTACTAACAAAACATGGTTAAGACATGTTATGAGGAATGAAAACAGTCTGAGATTTGTTTTGTCCTTGAGAATTCTACAAAAGGAAATCAGTAAGAAATGACCTTGTACCGATTGAGAAGATTTTTCCACTTGGACTTGCACTGATGAGGGGTTCGGGTGAAGCCTCTATCCTTCATCCCACCACTCACCACTTCCGAAAGATTCTTGTTGTGCTTGGAGGTGCTGAAGTCCTTCTCAAGCTCAGCCCGAATGGAGATCAGCTCCCGAGTCTCCTTCTGCCCCCACTGCCCGCCCCCTGACATGCTGCTGATTGCTTGTTCCTTAATTTAGGGTTTCCTCACCCTTTTTTGCAAAATTCCTTTCTTTCTTTCCTTCTTTTGATAGAAAAAGAGAGGGTTGATCTTGCCACTATCTCACCAAACTCCTAAGCAACTTTTAACTTAGGGGTTGTTCTTCTGAGTTCATCCGAGTTGTCCAAGCTTGGGTGTTTTTGCCATCATTGTACTAGCAAGGAGGACTCTGAGTGTAGAAATTAAAAACTTCATCTGCTGCACCGGAGATGGCACGGGTGGAGTTAGATTTTCGGTCCACCCACACTCGATTTAAAATTTTATACTCGTTGTCCAATTTAACCCGGGTTTAGGATGAAAAAAAATTCGACTCGATCCGACCTAACTCGAATCATTAAAAAATTTTAAATTTTAAGGACTTAATTGTAAAAAAAATAAAATTTTAGTGATCTAATTATAAAAAATAATTTTAGTGATCTAATTGTATAAAATATATATAAAGAGTAATCATTATTACAAATATCCCTAAAATATATATAGAAAAATTAAACTATTAGTCTCGGGTCGGGTCAGATCGGATTTTTTTCATCTTAAACTCGACCCCGACTCGACCTGAAACAACGAAACCACTCTTGAAAAAAAACTTAGCTCGACCCGACCCGACCCAAACTCAAATTTATTTTTAAAAAATCCGATCCGATCAGATCGAATTGAAACCCGTCGAACTCGGGTTTCGTGGCAATCCCTATGCTGCACATGTGCCACATTTTTAACTAGGCCATAGCCCATTCGATTATAGATCCAATTTACGATTATATATAAAAGAAGAGACAATTACATATTTAATATCTTATTTTTACTCGATTTTTTTTATAAAATACTTATATTATATTTTGTTTTTGTTTTAGTATCATTATTAAAAGTTAATAATATATTAATTAACAGAAAAAAAATTTACGTATTTTTTATAATTTTAATTGATATGATATATTAACCAAAGTTAAAAATAATATGACAATTTGTCACATGTGATTTTTTCTGTTATAATCAATTTATTTTTTATTTTTAATAATAAAATATTAAAATAAAAACAAAACTGATATATTTGTCGAAAATTTTTCATTTTCTAAAATAGAAGCAAACATATTAAAATTGATTTTTTTCCATTAATTTATCAAATAATTGTTAATAACTGTACTGAACTTTTTAAAAGGAACGCTTGGGCTAGGCCTGGATGAGTTGTTAGAACAGTTGGACCGTCAGCTCATTATCAAGATAACTAAAATTGGCAAATCACAGAATATATATATAGCTCTTAAATCTATAAACTCCTGAATTGGATTAGGTTTCTGATTTAGGGTTTTCTTTCGATAAGTCTTCAATGTTCCCTCACTAGTAATCGATCTATGATTTGTTCATTTCCTCTGTTTTTTCTCTAAATCTTCAACCAATTTCATCAATTATGTTTGTATTGTCTTCTCCGTTTATGACTTGCACACAAAACCTCCGTGTCTTTGGTCCTGGTTTGAATCCCTTTGCTCCTTATTGCATCGCTAATCATTCCACTGCTTCTCGCTAATTCTTATCTTTTCAATCACTGTCATGTAAGTCATTCCCTCTTGTTATAGCTTTCGGGGAAATATTTGTGTGTGTGTGTGTTTTTTCAAGAAAAAAGATCTCAACCTTTGTGAAATTTCATCTTTATGGTCCAATATTATGTAATTCTTCGCCTAATCAATCAATCTTGATCTGGGGTTCTCTTTCTTTATTTTCTGGGTTAAGGAAATAAAAATTACATATATCTGCAACGATATTGGTTGGTTTTTGTTATTGAGTCGAAGAATATGACCCAAGGGCAGTCTTTGCGGAGAAGTTTGTCAAGGAGGCGCTCGTTTAGGTGTGGGGTTGATAGGGATGATAGAGGTTGGACGTTGCTTCACATCGGAGCACGAAAAGGTGACATTGATAAGGTATCTTTCTTTCTTTGAACCTTATTCCTGTTTTTGTTAATATTTCCGTGATAATTGTTGCCCTGAGTTGGATCCATACGTTATTTAGCATTTATGATATTTAGTGCCAATACCTTTACTGGTAATACTTGAAATCACCTGTCAGGTTTTACAGAAAAGAGAATTCTTTAGGGACTATGACTTCTATTTTATACCGATAGTAGATGGACATATGTTCTTTGATTTATTACACTTCCATTCTTGCTTTTATCTGAGATTTCCATTTTTCCTGAGTTTTACATGTACTTGCCACCAACTGATTTACTTGATCTTCACTAACTGATTCTTTTAGATCTATCTCCCAAAGGAGCTGAACATGTTAATCTGTCATCATTTGCAACAAACAAAAGCCATTTTATCCAAATTGTTACAAACACAATCATTTTAATCAAGTGATTAAGATTCATGTTTACTTTCTTATGTTGTAGCTTAGATATTAGATGTACAAGTCTTCCTTTCTCCATACCAAATGGAACCTATATGTCATCAACACATGTATGAACGATTCCATATGTAAGACTCGGTTTCTTTTGAGCTCTTTGTCATTGGCATTTATTGTACATTATTATTTGTGTTTCTTGCCAAACGGTTTGATGTGATAATTTGCTTTGCTCATGGAAATGGAATGCTGATCTAAGTCTCCTTGTAACAGGTCAAGCAACTTCTCAATGAAGGGATGGATGTAAATGTGGCTGCGTGGGGCCCAAAATCCCAAGGTATCACCCCACTCCATCTTGCTGCTGAGGGTGGCCACCTTGAAGTTATCGATGAGTTGCTTGAACGTGGTGCTAATATTGATGCAAGAACTAAGGGTGCCTGTGGTTGTAAGTTTCTTAATCTTATGTTTTACTTTTCTAACTTTAGTGTACTGTATGCCAAAATTTATTATTTGTCGTGTTGATGATTTATGGCTATAACTACAAGCAAAATTTTCTCTGTTAGCCATTTAATATTCGTGTTTATACTTTGCTGATAGATTATATTTCACAACATAAATCAGCTGTATTTCTTTTTCCATGACTCAATTTAGGCTTCCATGTTCACCAAACAGACAAACCATATTAGCCAATCAAACATGTACCTAGAGGGGCTTGACGGGCAACACCAGATTGGTGAATGAGATTGCTGGACTTTAGGATTTGTTTAGTGTATTAGAAAGGTTATTGTATACTAGCAGTATACGTTGGTATTAATGGCTTGAGGGGCAACACCAGATTGGTGAATGAGATTGCTGGCCTTGAGGATTTGCTATAAAAACATGTACCTATATGTAAGAAAGACTACTGATTTCAGTAACCCTTGTTTTTGTTGGGAATCTCAGGGACACCACTTCACTCAGCAGCTAAAGAACGAAAGAAAGAAGCTGTGAAGTACCTGGTAGAGAATGGGGCATTTTTACCAGATGACATTAACGATTGCAGATTTAATCCGCCACTCCATTACTGCCCTGGTCTTGAATGGGCTTATGAGGAGATGAAGCGTCTTCAAAGAGATAGTTCTTCATCAGGGGAGACATCCTATAGCTCTGAAAGCTGATTCTCCTGTTGTGTCTGGTGCTTTAAGAACACTACTGTCCTCGTAAATTTAATAGCTTGCTTTTGGATGTGTGTTTGCTATCCTGTATGGTTTTAAAGACTGTCGTTTGCATCTGAATTTGATGGCATGATGCCAACCAATAAACTCATGCTTGTATGCTTTGAACCTCGAACTTTTACTACTGTATCTGTAAGACCTTAAATCTAGTGTTCTATTTCTTGTCTCTACTCTCTACTCTCTACTGTACCTCCGGTTCTATTTTAGTGGAAGAGTTTGCATAAAATATTTATACACATTCCCGCAGGAAATTAAAATCCGATAATTGATTAAAACCAACTGCTTTAGATATGTTTGCTTAAGTTTTAACAATTTAAATTATAAGTAAAGTTATTGTGTAATATGTACTGCAAAGATTCCAATTAGTAATTTTAATTTAATCTTAACATTTAAATATTGTTTCAATTTAGTCTTTCATCTTCTCCATCCTCCTAATCGCAGATGACAGAAAAGTTTGCCTTTTTCTTTTCACCCAACCCACTTTCATACAACCTCAAGCTCTAACGATGATCCCACCTTCTAATCCGATCTTTACATGTTTTCATGCTGATACGTTATATACGTATACTGACAAAGCAAAGTTGAAAATTACAACAAAATATTTTTCAACCAAATCCACAGTATGAGAATCTCGTGCAGAATGTCCAACCACGCTCGTTCACTAAATGGATTACTGAAATATTTTTGGTGCTCCAGAAAATATATTGGTTGATGGAAAGCCTCACTTGGGAATTGATAGGCTACTTCCTTTACTCTGTAACTTCCGCCAACATCTTCAATCTCTAGGTGTGAGTTTCTCTATTGCTTCTCTCCTTTCAAATTTATGGTGTATATCCGATAAGCTCCATTTTCTTCATTGCATATTTGATTCTATTTTTCTTATATGTCTCAGGTGGATCTGCTCATACAGAATGGAGACATGTTGTGGGAGTGGAAGTCTCTGTTTCAACAATTAAATTGCAGTCAATTGCAAGAAGTAGGGATTGATGACTGATGTTGTGTATTGTGTTGGGGTGACTATTCGATCGAGTTGAGTCAAAAATTTTGAGTTATTCGAGTTGACGAGTCATATTTTACAACTCAAACTTTATTTGAAATTTTTTCGATTTGAGTCGAGTCAAATCGAGTTGAGTTTTTGAGTTCCTATAAATATTTAATTATAATTATTTATCAAGTTATAGTATGATTTGATTCCAATTTAAACAACTTTCTCTAATCATATAAGATATGCATATATAGATTTTTTTCATATGTAGCAATATTTCTTTATATTTTTATATATCAATGTATATATATCATTAAAATTGAGAGATTCATCTCAAACTTAAAAATTAATCCTTTAATTACTAAAAATTTCGAGTTATTCGAAATTCCATTTTATAACTCGAACTTTATTTACAATTTTTTCGAGTCGAGCCTATGAAATTTTGAGTTGAGTCAAAACAAGTTAAGTATTTTTGCCTCGAGTCGAGTTATTTGATTTTTTTCGAGTCGAATCGAATTTTACTCACCCCTAATTTTATAGACTATTATGTAACATTTTATAGTCGGAGGATAAAAAAATACTCGATAGTTGGGGACTATTTTGTGGTTTATTCATTATAATATTATATATGTGAGGCAGAAGGAATAGACATAGGCGGAAAAAAAAAAGAAACGAAAGGTTTGGTTGCGAAAAAGGCAGAAAGAGATGACGCGAGGAAAACAGAAGATCGATGCGCAGAGGCGAAACGCTGAGAAAAATCAAAAGGCAAAGGGTTCTCAGCTGGAGGCCAGAGCCGTTGCCCTCAAAGTCACCTGCCCTATCTGCAAGGTTGGGTTTTCTTTCTTTTAATTAAATTTCTTAACCGAATCCATAGATCGCCTTTGATCTTGATTCGGTTGAACAAGATCTTGATGATGTTTTCACAGTTCGAAACCTCGTCTAGTAGAACTTGTAGTAAAAGATAGATTTGAAGTGATAGTGTCCGTCTGAGACTCGTCAATTAGTTCAAGCATAGAGGGTAACAGGGGAATCTAATTGATCATTTCTGGATGTCAATGACATGGATTATAGATTAAAAATCATTATAAGTTGATTTTTTTGGTACTTGAATGAATTCATTTTTGTTATGCCAGTGTTTTTCCTGTTTATAATTGTGACTATTGTTAGTATTAATGAAATTAAGGCTCTGTTCGGCGCAGCTGCCAAACCCTTGATTTGGGTTGAGAAGCAGCAGTTGGGTAGAAGCTGGAATTTCCAGCTTCTCCAAAAGCTGCGTTTTAGACCAAGAATGGTGGAAAAGCTGGGCGATGAAGGTTAGGAGTTGGGTGTTCGGCTGAGCTTCTCTAAAAGCTAGGCGGAGAAGCAGCTCTGAACGGACCCTAAGTCTCATTAGTATTTCTACTGCTATCACTAAATGGGATGGGGTGGGGCAATTGCCACCACCCTGAAGATTTTTTTTTTAATCTTTATCCCCATATTTAATTTTTTTTTAAAAAAAAACTCATTTACTTATAAATCCCCACTTCAAATATTTATGTTTTACCCTCCAATCCCAAATCTTAGTTCTGTCCTTGGCTATCACGTTGACTTGCTATTGCCACCACTGTTGATTTAGAAAATACTGAGATACCTTGCAAAGTGATATGATATCCTAAAACCTTGCATCCCTCCTCTTTGACTTCCTGGATTTCTCCCCTTTTTTGGATTTTTATCCATATATGTTGCTACCTATTTATGTTATGTAAAAGATGTTCTGGTGGGTCTGTTTCGGTTTTAGCTTTTCTCTGAATTTAAAAGGGTTTAGCACTTAGTATGGAAGAAGATGCAGGAAAGGGTGATTTCATGGTGATTGATTGGCAACAGTATGGAATTAGAATGTATGGTTTCTGGTTTGTTAAAGTGGCATCAGTTTCTAGAAGCACATATAAAGGAAAAGAATAGTTAACCAAACTAAGGTTTTATAAAATTTAATTTCTGCATTTTGAATACTTCATATTAAAATTAGATAGAGATCACCATAAGATGATTAAGACCAGAGCATCTTGTTCATTGTATGTGACCTGTTAACTTGTGTACATGCATGCATTCACCAGTTCTGCCCATGGATGGGTCGATGGAATTGGAAGGATTGTTTTTTTTTTTTTTTTTATAAAGAACAATCTCTTTGACATAAATAGATGATTTTTGTACACTTCCACTGTTTGGTTTCATTACTTTATTTTTAAAATGTAAAAGGATATAAAGAAAACAAATAATGAAATTTGAGGGTTTCCCTCCCTTTTGTATGGCTTGAGCTGCAAAGAGCTTCAAGTTTTTTCTATGCTTTTGTTATTATATCTTTGTTCATCAAATAGATATATCATGAGTAGGACCAAGAAGAGAGGCAATCTGTTAGAAGAGAAGAAAGAAAATTTTGTAATTTCCATGTCATATTTGTAGACCTTACTTGTGCTGCCTTTCTGTGAATCTATATTGCTTCTTTAATGCGAACCAATGAAAAACAACTTGGTGATCATTATGGCTCCAAGCATCCCAAGGAAAACCCTCCTGCGGTGTCGAGTTGATTGCCGTTTTCCAATGGTAAAACAAGAGGAAAAGAACAAATTACTTTTCCAGTGTGATTTAAGATGTTGAATGTTAAGTGTCTCTTGTTTAAAATCAAACCAATGGAAATGACTGATCTATTTGCCTTTGCTTCTCACTTTCACTCATCTCATCCCATATCTTTGAATTGTATGAACACTAGGCATGATAATAAAGTTGTCACCTTTCTGCCCAGATGTTAAGATTTTATGAATTTCAAATGGGAATATTACACATGTTTTTCTATAGAAATATTAAATGATTGGAGTATATAAAAGCAAGAAACATAAACAATATATCATTTTATTGTTTTTTGGTGCATTCCTTTTAGGTCATGATTTTTTTTTGATAATTGCTACTGGTTTTTTATTAAATTCATAGATTTATTAAATTCATAGAAAATATTATAATTATAATGTATTCGTAAAAGCAAAGAAAAGTAAAATATTTTCTATGAAAATAAGCATACCATCAAAATTCAGAAGTTTTATGAATCTCTTTGTTTTTGTTCAATCGAGACACATGGGTGAAGGAGTGGTGAGTGATCTAAACTATCAGGTAGAATGTTCCGCTATTTAGGACTGATTATATCAGTACACAACACAACCATCAATCGAGTCTTTAACCATTAGACAGAATCTCATAAATCTCCTTGTCATGAATTTTAATTCTATTAGGATCATCTTTTTTTAGACTCTTTCCTTTCCTCTTTTAGGTAGGACTAGGAATAGGATTTGTAAAAAATTGCTTAAAATTCAATAATTCTGTTATATAATATTTTAATTTAACATTAATTTATGATAAATTTAATTTAAAATATTATGGTGTTTATTCTAAATAGTTACATAACTGATAATAATTTTGGTTACAACCAAAAATTTTATATAACGATAAGTTCTAACTTAAAATGTTATATGTCTATTCTAAAAAGTTATACAATTTATAATAATTTCGATTATAACTGAAAACATTATATAAATATCTTTTTAGGTTGTAATCCATAATAATTATGAAATTTACATAATCGATTATGAAAAATGTAATGTTTTCAGTTTATTACACATTTTACTCTAAAAATTGGGCCTATTTTTAGTTTTTAGCCTTATATTAACTATAAAAAATATTTTATCTAATTCAAAAAATATTATAAGAAACACCCAAAGAAGACCCCATAGTTGTTGATTTCTCACTTTGCTCTAAGAAAGGATTCTCACTAGAATTAAATTTTTGAAGAAATTTTGGGTATTATTTTCAAAATATTTAAACATTAAGGGATTGTTTTGGTTAAATTAGAATTTTTTAGCCCTGAATTGTTAACCCAATAAAAAAAACAATTATAAAAGGTGTACTGTCGAATCCCTAGCAATCTTGTCTTCCTCGTTTTGCCATTCCCGCTGCGTTGTTGGTTTGTTCGTACCACTATTTTCAAGTTTTCGACAGACCAGGATACTGAATCAGGCAAATTTCAAAACCCTAAACTTAATTTGAAGTTTGATTTCTAAATGGTCACATGAGAGAGATTTTGAGTTATCTTGCCATCCGCTACTCCCTCTTTCCTTTATATTTGATTTTATGTTTTCGATCAGACTCTCATCTCGTTCTGTATCTTTGTTTTCGATCTTAATTTCTAAACATAAATCATATATAGTAATTATTTCAGACACTGCTAGCAGAGAAATTTTGGGTTTAAGAATTCAATTTAGTGTTTAAAGCTTAGGTTTAGGATTAGTGATTTAAAATTTAGAGTTGCAAGTTAGAATTTTGGATTTAGTATTTGAATTTAGGGATTATATCTAAACTCTAAACATTATGTTTTAATCACGAATTTTGAATTCTAAACTTTAAAACCCTCAATTCTAAAATTAATAAAGCTACTGCTACACTCTAAAACTAAGGCTTCGTTTGCTGATGCATCTCTAACGGTGTTGGAGCGTCGAACGCCGAACTGATAAACAATGGCAAACATATTAAGGTTTGACACTCAATAGGTGTTGCCCACTTGATTTTATGCCTCAAACTGCCGTTTGCCCACGGCTAGAAAATCTAGTTTTTGCCCAAAGGGATGTTGCTAGTCAATGAGCTTTCGTCCCTCAATGGAAAACAAATTTGTTGCTTGGTTCACGCTGCATTTGAAACCCTGCAAATAAGTATTTATAATTTAATTATTAGATAGTTTGATTCTTTTTGTTCTAGAAATCTAATTACTTGACATGATTCGAATGTAAGTACACGACATAACTGTTTCCATGTTGTTATTTATTATTATCACATTTGTTATGAAGTTCTATAGTCTATACTAAACAAAGAATGGACACACAAAAGAGTGAACATGAGAAACGAGCATCGGCTGCTGCTGCTCCCCAAGTGGTGACTTCATGTAGGAAGAAGAAGAATGAAGAGGCCACCTTCCTTGAGGACTTGAAGGATCACATTGATGAGTTCGTTAATGCATCGATGGACGAGCATAAAACTTGCTTTAAGAAGACCATACAGAAGGTTCTTATCTTGATCTTTAGCACTATTGTTTCAGTGTCCTATGTGAGCTTTTGTTGTTATGGACTCTGTTTATATTTGGGTTCTTACTAAAACAAATTTGGGGTCATTCTCAGATGTTTGGAATGTCGAAAATTGTAGCAGAAAGAAGTGTCGAATCGAAGGAAGTTGAAAGTGTTCTACCCCTTCGAACAACCTTGTCAAAATAGGGTATCTTCTTGCCTCTTCAATAACATGACATTATATATATCTACATATTTGCAGGGTGGCAAAAATTGTTAGGGACTGGTTAGCATTGAGGTTGCTTTTGTTTCAAAATGTGACGGTGCTTTCAGTTTGATTATTTTCACTTTATGTGAATTAGTTTTGTACAAACAAGATCTGTTTCTTAAATTAGGATTAATGCATAGTAATTCCGTTTATTATTAACCACCAAAGTCAAATTTATGTTGCAACTTAGATCGTAAATTGTACTAACACGGTCTGTCTTTTGCAATGCTAGTGAACTAATAAAATTATTGTAACATGGAACTATCCTGTATGTATACTGTGGTCTGTGAATTCATAGATTGGTAGAAAGTTTTTGCATGAGACGTAGTGTTAGTAAAAAGCAAGTGGCAAAAGAAGAAATTTTGGCATTAAACAATTTGGCTAAATACATGTATGATTTCACTCGGACTTCCCCGACCGGACAAGTCATGTTTGTTGCATCCCTTGGTGTCTTTCTGTTGCTGGAACAGATGGTGGCGTGTACTCCAAGGATGGGTTGAGAAAGCAAAAAAATCCTCGAGGCACATCACTTCAGAAAATGGGTTGCAACACACAAAAAACTTTATAAATGCATTGCAGATGTAACATCTTGATGGGATAAAATTCGGATTCAATGCAAAAAAACTTTTTGAGTTATAAAATAAAAATTTTAATCTCAGTTTTTTAATAATTAATATACTGATTTTTAAGTTTGAATAACCCAAGTTTAGCATTAATTCCTGGAATTCAAAAGGCTTATCTGCAGCTTTCAACAATTAATACCGAATCTGTGATGCATTTGCTAAAGCAATGAAAGCTTCATGTAGTAGAAACGGCCTTGGAGGAGCTGTCTAAGACCAAAGATGCAGAGTAAGTGATTCCATGTGTCAAGGATACGAGTGGCTACAATCTGCCATCATTGCCAGTGAAAATGTTCTCTAAAATAATAGATTAAGAAACAACTGAAAAATTCTCTCTGAAAAGAATACTACATGAATCTAGGCTAAAACTTACAACACATGGCTTGTCCCAGTTTGACAGTAATGGGATAGAAGATGGCCATTGCTGGTGTTTCTTTCCAAAACCAACCATGAAGTGTTGTCCGGTCTATTTTGAAAAACAAAACAAAAAGAACAACATTAAGAGGGAGTGGAATTACTATACATTGATATAGAGCTGACCTGAAATTAGACATAAAACATCAATCCAAATCCAATACGAAGTTGCAAATCCATTTTAAAAAGAACCCAGATTAAAAGCGGAGGTATTGATTACTATCATCAAATCACTGCTGCCAACCATACTGTTGATTGCGGTTTCCACCCATCATGTTTGAGCCACGTCCGGCACCAGAACTTCCATAGGGTCCACCCTGTGAGTAATTGGGAGCTCCAACTCCATAACCACTACCTCCACCACCCCTTGGACCAGCACTGGGCATACCACTTGAACCACCGTATGGTGGCCCACGTCCTTGTGGTGGATATGGCCCACTGCTATAACCTCCCCCGCCACCTTGACCACCACGATTTGGGTGATTGTATCCCCCACTTGTTCCATTTGCAGGGTACCTCCCTGGCCCACCTGCAGGTCCACGAGGCTTCCCATAATGGTGGCTAGCCCCTGCAGCAACAGGTGGTTGAGAACCATGCAAGGGTGGGTTGGGTCCAGGCCTCATTTGTGCATGTGCTTGTCCAGACTGAATTGGCGGAAGGCGGGCATGAGGTTGTGGATGCTGTAGTTTCTGTCGCTTAGCATTTTCTTCCTGTTGTCTCTGTTGCTGGCGCTTTTTCTTTGTTTGGAACTCATGTGAAGATTCATATTTAGGCAAGCTGAACCAAATGGAAACATAGATAATTGATAAAAATCAGAAAAATAATAAGTTAACAAAAACAAGGTATCCAAGCCAACCTCTTTGGATCACATGGTAAAGGGTCTGTCCAGAAATACTCGGCATCAAGTGCATCCTTGGCACATATTCTCTGCATTTTTCAAATAAAGAGAACACACTAACATGAGAACTAGTTGCTAACTTCAAAACAGATAGATAACCACTTCAGCTTCTCTTAATTGTCATTACCAAAGTTAAATAAGTTTCTTAAAGATGGTCAAATTGCTATTTTCATACTGCTAAAATAAATCAATTACCTAGACAAAACTGATTAATATATAAATTGGCGACACATTTTAAATCAAATATGGAGAGAACAATGCCAGTACAAATGAATCCCAAGACAAGTCAAGACTCAACAGTCTATGATTTAAAGTCAATGATCACCTGAAGCTGTGAAACAAATCCTGTGATTCTTGTAAAGCATAAATGAATCAGGCAGACAAATATATGAAATGGTACCTGAGATGGATCAAGAGTCAACATCTTCTCCAACAATTCCAAAGCATGACGGTCAAAACTATAGCAAATAGACAGATAAGTCAGTGATGAGATACACACTAATCCATAATCACATATTGAAGAATATCACACATATATCATAATTAGACCAATGTCTACAAATAAGTTTCAGGCATGATGCCTTGGGAGGGTAGGAGATGCACTGGTTCCCAGAATCAGCCTATCAGCATTATGACCTTAAGAAAGTGCTATATGACAATGTAAGTGAACTTACTGCCTAAAAACTTCTCGGAGGCGTCTCTTCATTGGTCTTGTTGGCTTGAAGTTGTTATACCAGGGAATCTTAGAAACCCCAAGCCAGTTGACTTCATCTGGTGCTCCACACAGCTCAAATATCTTATTTAATTGTTCTGGCTGCAATAATTTCAAGTATAGCATTTCATACTGCAGTCTCGCAAGCAATTACTAGAATAAAGGCCCGTGAAATTGGAATACCATTCAATATGCAAATGAACAGCTTACATGTGTTCAGACATGATTTGGTTCAGCAAATGTGTGTATAATATGTATATGTCCAGGAGTATATTTTCACCCAGAGTTTAAGATAAACATGTAATGATATAACTCATGAGATATTCCAACCTTCAATAACGTCATGTTTCTATAAAATCCAATCATTTAATTCAATATAAAGAAACTAACCTCATCCTTTCCAGGAAATATAGGCT
Organism: Abelmoschus esculentus; assembly: GCA_035048815.1. Classification (NCBI taxonomy): domain Eukaryota; kingdom Viridiplantae; phylum Streptophyta; class Magnoliopsida; order Malvales; family Malvaceae; genus Abelmoschus; species Abelmoschus esculentus. Next base: position 10,407,728 of record JAUCBN010000051.1, on the reverse strand, counting down.
TCCCATGCAGGAGCTCAGCAAAAATGCAACCAACAGACCACATATCAACTGCTGGACCATACTTGGTTGCCCCAAGAAGCAGCTCCGGAGGTCTGAGAAATTGACCAAAAAAGTAAGTATACGCTGCACCAGTTGATATGTCTTACGCTTTTCTTTAAAATTTAAATACATTCCTTGGTTGTTAACATACACTTCAACACAGGGAGTAAGCCACATACCTGTACCATAAAGTAATAACACGATTGGTAAGGTTTGCATTGTGATCATTTGAGAATGAACGGGCAAGACCGAAATCAGCAAGCTTGAGGTTACCCTCATTGTCTATAAGAAGATTTGAGCCTGCAGCAATGAACAAGCAGATCCTTACTTTGGATTTCTGTTAAGTTAATATTCATTCAATTTTCATATAACAAACAAATTTGGGTTTTATAAAATTTTATTTTTAAGACACGAGTTTGTAAAGAAAATGACTCAATAACTTCTCAAACAAACATTTTTAATATCAGTCCAAATGATTTTGAGTAAAAAACAGTTAGAAAAAACTATTCTTTTTCACTCAAACTGCTCGAAAAATTTAGTGACACAAATCAGTACCGATACTCCTTAATGTATTGATACAGCCAGATAAGTATCTATTTTCTTTATTGCTTTCACAAAATTTTAAAAAGTCAATTCACCCCCTCTTTGGCATATTTGGATTGTTCGATGGAGCTAACAAATTCATAGTCAGGGGCAACAGCAATATATTAAATATAGGTATATCAGGAATGTTAGTAAGAACCTTTGATGTCACGATGAAGCACTTGATTTACATGACAATAGTGAAGCCCAGTGAGAAGCTGCCTCATGTAACACTGGAAGAAAAGGTAACATATTTAGAAGGAAAAAAAATAGATGATTGAACCAGAGTGCTCTTTTATTCCTTTTCTGCCTATAAAATGGGTTACCTTAATTTGAGGAACTGAAAATCTCATCCCAGGTCGATCAGCAAGGCCAGTCAAATCATGGTCCATGTATTCGAAAACCATATAAATTCCACCTTTATACTTATTTCCATCTATAATGCAGAAAGAGTTAACTAGCAGTAAAGATTAAATGCAAGGCGATAAGACTATTGTTAGGAACGAAACAACACTTGCCTGGTCTTCCCTGTTCGTCCTTCTCTGGACCTAAATTAGAAAGCACATAAAACCAGAAAGTATAATTTATAAAGCAAAGGTGAAAGTATAAAGCATTAAAGCAGCAGGGGGAAATTGCGCAATTGCAAAGTAGCGAGCAAGTGTAATTACCAGGAGAAGTAACGATCTCTTTTAGCTTAATTACATTCTCATGGTGGAGCTTCTTCAGAATTTTAATTTCACGAATAGCGGTTATGGGAAACTGCACAAGTTTTTTGAGAAAGAATCATTTTTTATTTATACAATATATATATATATGTGTGTGTGTGTGTGTGTGTGTGTGTGTGTGTGTGTGTGTGAGAACATACCCCTTCTCTCTCATTGTCCATGCGAATTTTCTTCAAAGCAACAATTTCACCCGTCTTTATTTCTCTGGCCATATAAACTTGGCTGCAAAAACATATAGTAATACTAATTGATTTAAATTGGCAATGAGTAGTTACTAAGTAATGACAAATTGCAACACACAAAAAAGGAGAATGAATATGTATACAGAAAACCTATATTGAAAACGAATAGTGAAGAAGAAGAAGAACTGACCCGTAGGTACCCTCGCCGATCTGCTCGAGCTTTTCGAAGCAATCGACGCTTCTTGATCCCCAACAGGGTGACTCGTTCAGATTAAGCTGTCCTGCCCCTGCGATCGCCATCTGATTCTTCGATGAGAATCAATTGGCACCCACGTAAACAAACACACAATCCCTCGAGACTAAAAGGCCGAATATTTGCTACACCACCAGCGCTGGGAGAGAAAAATTCACAATTCCAAAACCCTAACAATGGTTATTAATTTATGTCCTTTTAGGCTTTTTAGAGTGGTTTTATAATAGGGTTTTTAATTTGAAATTTGATTTTGTATTAATATTTAAGAATATCATTTTAAAAAAAGCGAGAAGATTTTATTCGAATCAAGAATAACAAAATATGATGTTTATGTGAAATTACTTTTTTACCACGTTATTTTGTCCATTAAAATTCAACTATTTATTTATTTATTGGGTAAATTATATAAATGATTTTTTAACTATACTTCAATTATCTTTTACATCTCTCGACTTTTAAATGTTACAAATTGATCCATTGACTAACTTTTTTTATACAAAATGGTCTTGTGTCGTTAAAAATTTGACGGAAAACTAATGTGGACGTTAACATGTTGACTTGAATAACCATGTGGCATCCTCAACATCTTAACGTTCACATCAGTTTTCGTCAAATTTTTAACGACACATGACCACTTTGTATCAAAAAAATTAATAAATGGATCAATTTATAACATTTGATAGTCAAAAGATATAAAAGATAATTAAGGTATAATCAAAGGACCATATATGTAGTTTACCCTTATTTATTTATGTTATTAATTCATTTATAATTAATTTTTTAATAAATGGTGTTAAAGTTTTCTAAAAGTTTTGAATAAAATTAAAATTTATATATATAATTACACAAAATCAAAATTCATATTTCACATTATAAATCAATAAAAACTCGTATTTTTTTTCTAATTTAATTGTTTCTCTAGGCCAGCTGCTCAATTACGCTGCGTAACGACCTTTCTCTGCTTCTGCTTCTGTTTCTACTTCTACCAATCCACGATTCCGTTCAAACGCGTCATAAGTATGCTTGGTTCTCAGAAATAATAGCAGACTAGAGACTAAGCCGACAAGGGATAAGCATCCCCATAACACAAATGTTAAGAAATAGCAGTCCCTACCCATGCAGACCCCTGAATCTGATGAAAACATCAGTTTCAGGCCTACCCCGCCTGCGTTTCCATCATATTTTATGGCAGCAAGCACGCCGTAAAACAGTGAACCGATCGGGATATTGGTTATCAAAATGTTGTGATTCACGCCGACGCTATTCGGTCCAAACAGTTCCGATGTAACGGAAACCGCAGTGGCAAATATGAACCCCGAACTCAACCCGATTAATGCTGTTCCTACACGCAATGCCGCTGTTGAATTACCGAATGCAGCTAGCAAGAAGAATGCAACTGGAGTCGGTAACAATGCAATGGTTAGCCAACCAGTTCTTGCAAAGTAAAATTTCCTGCACAAATAGATGTGTTTTAGCTAGCTAGGCATCAGTCATATATGTTAACAGTTATTGATGCATTCTCGCAGGTTACTTGGACTACAAAATTTGGGTTGAGCAGGTTAAACCTCGTATATTTGCATACCAAACATGCTCAACTCAAATTTTGTTTTCGCGAGACTCGACCTATTCAATCCGAATGCATCTTGTACTTACGCTCGAACGTAGTCGGGTGCAGCTGAAAGCAAACGGCCGAAGAAGGAGAATGATGAATACAGAGTGAGAAGTAAGGTAGTAGTGGAAGAGTGTCCCAGTGATTGTGCAATTTGGCCTAGATTGTTGCTGTACACCAGTCCAATTGTTCCTCCGCAGAAATATGCTATGTAGTAGAGCCAAAAATCCAATCTCCCAACAAGTACTTGAGCTGGGTGCTCTTCACCTAGCATTACAAGTTTATCTTTTTCCATCATTTTCTCACAACATCTTGTGTTGTCTTCTTCGCTACACAGTGTTTGGCTGCTCATTTTGTATTCGAATGCCTCATCATCATACACAGATCCATTCAACGACCCGTTCAGATTATTTAAACTACCCGCACGGCTTAGCAGTTGTTTATGAAGCTCAAGATCATCATCGTCCACAAGAATGAATCCTGATCTACTTAGGTGGAAGCTAGAGTGAACAGTATGATGGAACCAACGACGAGCGTAGACAACACCGGGAACACATAACGGAAAAATCAGAAGAAAAATAGCTCCTCCGAGGAGGAGCCGAGTTGTTGTACTCGTATCCGATGTGTTTGAACCAAAAAGGAGGAGATAAACACCTGTTAAGATGGCCAGCGCGTTCAATAGTAGGAACATAATGGAGTCGCTTCGGACTGCCTCAGGGGAGAGAGGATCCACCGAGGGTTGGCGAAGGATAGGGACGAGTGCTGCAATTGAAACGATAAGGGGAACAAGGGAATTAAGAAGAAGATATATCGAACTGGATGATGCATTCAATGCCCCACCAGCAAGGGCGTACAAGGCTGCACTTACACCATTGTAGCTTACTGTGAGGGATAATGCAAGTGCTCGGTTAGCCGGGAAGTTCTTTATGCACAGCACAAAGCAAACCGTGTTGAACCAGCATATGCTACAGCCTGCTAATAAACACAGAAACACAACCTGCCACATACATCAAAACAAAACAATTCAAGTCAATAATTCATACAATACTTACACACACATAAATTATTTTTAAAGATTATCAATTTACTTAAGGATTAATAACAAGATTAGTTCTTAGTATTTTATTGATTTTCTAATTTTACCCTTCAGATTTATTTTTAAATCAATTTAAAAAAATAAATTGAAAAGTAAATATTTATTTTAAATATTATAAGAAAATATTTGAAGTAATCAGTGATAGACACGTGGTTTTAGGTGAGCAAAACTTAACTCTAAAAAACCGAATAACTCACTCGAGGCGAAAATATTCTACTCGTTTTGACTCGACTCGAAATTTTATAAACTCGACTAAAAAAATTCAAATAAAATTTGAGTTATAAAATGAAAATTCAAATAACTCAAAATTTTTAGTAATTAAATTATTTATTTTAAAGTTCGAGACGAGTCTCTTAATTTTTTATGATATATTGATATATAAAAATGTGAAAAAAATATTACTACATATGAAAAAATATGAAGAAGTATATATATATATATTATATGATTAGAGGAAGTAGTCTAAATTGGAATCAAATCTTACTATAACATGATAAATAATTACAATTAAATATTTGTAGGAACTCGAAAACTCGACTCGAATTTCTTAAACTCGAATCAAATCAAAAAAAATTCAAATAAAATTTGAGTTGTAAAATATAACTCATCAACTTGAATAACTCAAAATTTTTTGACTCGATTCGATCAAATATTCACTCATACATAGCTTAGTATTAAATTTTTTCACAAAAACAAAGTGATTCATTTTTTCTTTGGTCATATGTTTTGTTCCCTAATTTCTCTCTTTTCCAAGAAAAAAATCAATTTCTCTTTAAAATCACAAACCCTAAACAATATAACTATGTTGTTGTTGTTTTTTATAAATTTGAGAGTAACTATGGGTTGTTTATGTCACTATTGTCGAGGTTCTTCAATGAAAAACCATTGAATCAGTTATTTTTTTTTCTTCTCTTTGCTTTTAACCTATTACTCTCCTCAAACTCAACCCAAAACTCACACATCGTTTTCATCGTCCAGTGCATCGTCATGCTTCGACACTGTTTGTCACCGTTTCAAACGTCAAAATATTAAGGGTAAATTATACAGATAACCACCATATTATGGGATTAGTATCGAAATAACCATAATATTTTAAAAAACGTCAAATATACCGGTCAACTATTAAAATGATATCGACATAGCCATTGACCATTAAAAATTAACAGACTGATAACGTAACCGTTAAAAATAAAATGAAATAATTACACATTTATTCCTTGTTATTATAATAAAATTAGGACTAAATTAAAAAAATGTATAAATAACATAAAATGTATAATTATTTTATTTTTAACGGTCACATCATCAGTCCGTTAATTTTTAACGGTCAATAGCTATTTTGATACCATATTAATAGTTAACAGGTGTATTTGATGTTTTTTAAAATATTGTGATTATTTCGATACTAACCTCATAGTACGGTGGTTATCCGTATAATTTACCCAAATATTAAAGCTTAAGAAAATTATGGTTAGAAAAAAAAGGAGACAAACGATAGTATGAATAGAGATAAGAAAAAGAATAAAATAGTGGAAATGAGTGCCACAAAGCAGTGGCACTGCTAGTGTTTGTAGAAAGAAAAATGAAAGGTTTTAAGATGGTCATGTTCATACGCATGTGAACGTGAGATTGAGTGGATAATGATTTTTGGGTGAGGAAATGGGTTTAGGGTTTGTAAGGTCTTACATAATAAGAGTGGGTAAGATCAGGTACTCGATTAATTTAAATAAAATTAGTTTCGGTCACGATAATTATCAGTTCTTAAAAATTAGAATCAATCCTGATCATACCAAATTCTGAATTTTAAGAACCGGATCCATTACTGGTGGGTACCGGTTCTAATACCGAGTACCCGATCAATTAATTTATTTTTTAAAAAAATTGAGTAACTGAAAAAAAAATCAGTTATCAATAATAATATTAAATAATAAAAATAGAATATTGTAAACTTGAAAATTAAAATTTTAAAACTAGTCACTCATAATATTTATACATAAAAAAAAAGTTTGATAAAAAAATAAACAAAAAAAACTAATACCAGATATTTGATATTGGTCTCGGTCCTACTGGATACCCACTAGGTATCGAGTCTAAAAAATCAAAATACAGTCTCAGTCCCAATTATAACCGAGATCTAAATTTTAGATACAGTCTCGATCCCACCAGAACCAATATCAGATAAAAATCTATCGAGTTTTATTGAACCCGAGACCAAATAATCGGATTTTTTATCCACGCGTACTGCACAGTGTGGTGGAGAAAGGCGACGATAGTGCTCAATGAATGTTGGTGAAGATAGAGATTCAAAAGTGTGTAGTATAAAATGAGATTGTATGAAATAAAAATACCAAAATTAAAGAAAAAATATATACATATTTTAAGATGGCGTCATGTGTCAATCATTGATTGGTCTATCATTTTTTAATAATTTTTAAAAATAAATATTTATTTTTAAAAAATAAACTTGAAGGGTTAAATTAAAAAATAATAAAACATTGGTGACTAATTTTGTTATTAATTAACTCTTAAATAAATTAAATATTTTAAAAAAATAATATGAATATTACGTGTCAACAAATGAGTAGTTACATTAATTCGCGTTATCTTTCGTAATAGAAAAATAAATAAAAAATATTGACAAAATAAAATTATTGCCAGAAGAACTAATCAGTAATCATATTAAATGACGACAGCCAGGATTCGATTTCTATGACCCAGACCAGAGAATGACAAAGAAAAGGAAACGAAAAGGCTTTCCATTCTTTCCTTGTAATATACTAATATTCAGTTCAAACTTTGACAAAATAAAAATACAAATTATTTTATCTGTAATATATATTATAAATAAATATTATTTTATAATTATTTTAAATTATTAAAAAATTATTAAATAGAACGAGAACAAATAAAAAAAATAAATAGTAAAAGATAACAAACAAAATTAATGAAACGAATGATTTTTATAATTTCGAAGAAGGGAGATTACTTATCAAGTTACTCCAACCCCCGAATTTTCCTAAAACAAACTATTTGTTGGATTCCTGACTAGAAAATTCAATTCTCTAGCTAATTACTTTTCCAGTTGATCTCTGATGAAATTGTGAATAATAATTGCTAGCATTTGATTCAGGAATGGGGTGATATGAAAAGTGTATTTATTGAAAGGAATGGAAGGAAGAGGGACCAATTCTAGTCAATATTCAGCACAGAAACACGCAGATATATCGGAATTCATTTCCAACGTTATCAAACCTTATCAACCATGCATTTTGCCTATGGATAATGGGAAATAAATACCACAGCTGTAATCAGAGTACCAGTCTAAGGCTGCTTCCGCGGCGGCGCAGCCATGGGAATTCAAAAATAGGTTTGGTTTGGGTTGTTAATGCCAGAAATAGAATGTGAAATCTAGTAGTATCGTAAATCATTACTTTGTTTACTAGAAGCTTGATGGTAGAAACTAGAATGCATGTGAAACAAACCCTATGAATCTGAAATTCAGAATTGAGTTAGAAAGAGAGAAGTTCAGGAATCGGATTTTGAATTGCAGACTGCAGTCGAGTTAGATTCATTTGGAATTGAATTCAATTGAATCGAAAGAATCAAAGCAGATCGTGAGAGTGAGCGTACCAGTATGTAAGGCAATGAGATGAGATTAGAAATAAGGAGCCATTGGATTCCATAACCAACGAGTCCCATGAACGCAGCCATGAAGAGCACCGTCCACAAGGGGAAATACATGAGAGCCAATCCAGAAGACCATCCGAAAACCTTTCCCATATCGGACGCCACCGCCATGTAATTCAACTGCAGCTGCGATATGCCCAATACTTTCTTCATCTCCGATGAATACGCGGAGAAATCGAAATTCGTTCCCGTGAATGCTTGAATCCAAATAACCGCCACTAGGATCATCCATTTCCTTGATTGCCCAGCCATAATAAACAACTGTTATGGTGTATTAAGGAAGAAGATTTTTGGCGTTAGTGATGAACCGAACAGTTTGAGGCAGAGACCGATCCTTTATTTATAAGACGAAAATAGAAGGAAAAAACAAAGTTTGCACTTTGAATGTTATTAGCCGCAACTGAAATTTTGGTAGGTCGTCCCTCCGATCTTACAGGAATTTGGAACAATTTTTTTTTACTGTATACGACCGTACGGTGTTATTAAAGCGAGTAAAATTCATTTTGATTTATATTTTTTATTTGATTTGATATAAAAAATATAATTTAAATAATAATTTTATAAAATAAATTAAAAGTTTGAATTATTAAATTAAACTTTAAATAATTTAAACCTTTTAGTAATTAGTGAATCAATATTCAAGTTTAAATCGAGTCTTTTAATTTTGTTACATATATTGGATTATGATCAACTTACGATGTGATAATTTTATACTAATTTTGGACTTTAGCTGATGATAATAAATGTCTAAGATTTTTTTATTTTTTTTCTAAATAATAATCTTTGTGTTTTTTAATGTTAATCTTGTTCATCCAATAACCATAGATTATATAAAAATAATATAATAGGGTGAATATTCGATTGAATTGAGTTAATTCAACTTTTTTTAAATTAATCAAGTGGGTGTCTTATTTTATTATTTAAATTTTATTTATTTTTAATTGAGTCAAATAAATTATTTGAATTTCTATTCAAATTTTATTGTGACTAATTCAAATTTAATGTCTTCCAATAACATACTCTTTTTGTACCATTATATTTGTCTTTTATTGACTTTTTGATATTTTTAATTTTAATTAATTATCGATTAAATTTTATTATTAATAAAAATATAAAAATATTCTATAAACTTTCAATCAAATAATTTTAAAATATATTTTTATTAAACTATTATTTAAAATATTTAATATAATAGCGATCAAAATTTAAAATTAAAATTTTAAAAAATCAACAAAAAGACAAAATTAATGGGATGAATCGTGTGTGTATATATTCATATATATTTTACTAGTGTGAGTAAAATTTGTAATCCCATTTCATAAATTAAAATTTATATAAAATTATATAATATATTTATAATATTATTTTTAAAAATATTTTAAATAAAATATTAACGAGAGTATAAAACCATCTATGAATTAACAAAAAAAAGGTTTTAAGAAAATGAAATAGAATACAAAATTAAAAGATTTAAGTTGTAAAATGATTTTAAAATATGAAATAAAAATTATATCGATACTCATTATTTAAATTTTATTTTTTTCATTTAATCTTTTGATTTTTTTATGTCAAACTAAAAAATATATAAAATGTTAAGTAAGTCTCAAGTTCGAGATATTATCTACACAGAAAATCTCTTTTAGAAAATTCACCTACCAAAATTAAGTGTACGACACGGGTTGGTCTAGATTAATCAAGACGAGACCCTAAAAATCAAAAGAATAATAAAAAATACGTAAAATGTTATCGAATAGTAATAATTTTTAAAACATGTATTTCAATGTTCTAGAGTAAAACTTGTCCTTCTTTCTTAACTGATGTGTTCAAATTTCAATATCTATTATAAATAATTTTTTCTTTCTGTCTCTAAATAGAACCATTTAAAAAAATTACAGACCGAGTGTTTTTAGTAGGGATGTTTATTCTCGGATATCGGATCTGATCAGATCCGATTTTTTTAGATATCCAGATTTAGAATTAATGATATAGTGATCCGTATCCGATCCGAAAAAAAACGGATATCCGCATATTCAAATATCAAATATTTGGATTGGATATTTAGATATCCAATTATCCAAAAATATAATTTGATTAAGCAATTTTTTCGAATTTAAATGTTGCATTTATGAAAGTTTTGGAATTTCAAATATAATAGACAACAAATTACTAAATACAACAAGAATCACATTTATAAATGTTTCAATTTTTAAACTTTTTTTAGAAATAACAAGCACTAAATTGTTAAATATAACAAAATTAATATTAATGAAAAATTGAATTTTCGGATTTCAGATTTTCGAATAATCCAAAACTTAAAATATTATGATCCGTATCCGATCCGAAAAACTTAAAATCGGATTAGATCTTCGATCCCAAAATAAAAATCGAATCAAATATCCATATTTTCAAATCAGATCAATGAATAATTAGATCAGATCGACCGTATCGAATATTTTTGAACCCCTAGTTTCTAGTGTGCTAATATGTCTGTGTCAGGCAACTAGCAAGAAACCATGTGATGTGGTCGCAAGGCCAGTCCAGCTCGATTCATTTTATTTTATTTTATTTTATTTTATTTCAACAAAATAAATTGACCACAGGTTAGTATATTAAAAAACTATTTAATAAAGATTTTTTTAATTATTTAAAGATGCATTGTTATTTTTTTCGAGCTATAATTTTCATTTAATTCATTATTAATTTTAATTATTTATTTTATTATTTTAACGATTTAAAAATTATATACAATTTAAAATTATTTTATTGTGTAATTGAATCTGTATATCGCATAAGAGACGAAGAAGATTCGGCTGAATGAAAAAAGCAGGTAAAGTTAAAGGATCTGATGTAATTGAAACAATACAAACGGCTGCTAATCAAACAAACAAGGCACTGGTTTAGTATTACATAAAATTAATAGTACCTAAATTATACATTTGTTTTATTTTTTTTATGGCTAAATAAATAAGTTTTTAATTTTTATTTCAGTTATTTTATATTTTTAAGTTTTAATTATCGTTATTTTTAAATTATTTTAAATTTATTTTTTAATAAAAATTAAAATTTTAAAAATTCACAAAGTATTACCCAAATTCAAAATCTTTAATTTCTTTAGCCGATTTCTCTATCGATAGTTACACTGATATTTATCATATCTATCGTCGGACCACTAAAAGTATTTTCCAAATCATACATCGTCGTTAACTGATGATAGATGTGTTGATTGGTTTCCCGATGACGAAAAAAACCAAACTCACGAAAAAGAAAATCAATCAAACACACTTACTATCAATTATCAACAATTAGTGATTAAGAAAAACAAACACATCCATATTAAATTCCCAAATCATAATTTTATCTGTCGTTTGCCGTACGAGATCATTGTTATTATTAGTTATCACGTGGAAACACACAAAATATTATTGAAAAAAAAACTAATACTAAACCATCCGTTTATAACTTATCTTAGTGTTGAAATTTTGTTTAAATTATTTGTATTATCAGCTGCTGAGCCACCAAATGACAGAGCTGAAATCCATGTGGCGATGGCACTGGTCTTCTTCACCTGCGTTCCAAGGGGAACATGGTTTGGGCATCCGCAGTTCAAGTGTGTCGAGGAGTTGCCTTTCATTCACAAATCAAGGGGAAATGATGTCACAAATAGTCATAAACGTATATTTTAAATTGATAAATGGTATTATTTTTTAATAATTTTAAAATAAATTTTAATCTTTTAGTAACATATAAATACCTTAACAAAGTTCTAATTTAGATTTTTTAAAATAAACGTCTATATTTTTCTATAAACACTATTTAAATTCTGATAAACAAATAATACCCGTCCTCAATGGATCCTGACCCGATTCGACCTGTTCAATATGAGGTTTTAGTATTAAATTCGGGTTTCAGAACGAGATAGGTGAATATTTAAAATTTTTAAGATCAGATTAGAATCGAGTTTGTGGTTTAAAATATCTAACTCGATCCGATCTAATATATTTATATTATATATCACATTTAATAATTTTAATATTTTTGAATCAGATCAATTATGATTATATTTTTATTAAAATATCAAGAATGAATCAAAAATAAATTATATTTTTTAAAATAAAATAAAATCAGATTAAAATAAAATACGTTAAAAATTAAGATATGACAAATTCATATATACTAATATATTTTCTTGGGTGAGGTCAAGACAACAACAAAAAAAAACACCATGACATTATATCCCTGATCACATATCATTGTCATGAGTTATGTACAGAATAAGTATCTTTAAATTATTAAATCTAAACCGTGACATATGATATATGAATTTTTCTCAAACCATTTGATTTTTTTTATTATTCCGTCTACTTGTTTTTTTTCCCGACCATTAATCCATCACCAGGTTGCTCGAACTGAATGTGATGTCACGGATTTACATATTAGTCGATCATTGCGGCTGCTCTTCAGTTTTCTTTACTTTATATAATATTTAAAATATTTAAAATATTATCACTCGTAAATTAAATAATATTTCGTGTTAAAGTATATTAAAGTTTTAACTAAATAAAGACTCACTGTTTTCTTGACATTGACAGTTTACTAAAAAAATTATTTATTCTATTCAAGTTATTTTATCATTTATTAATTAGGTACAGATTTAAGAATTCAAAGCTTTCACAATTCATGTTAGATTGAAATTTAAAATGACAAAATTGTTAAAAGAAATAAAATTTTAAAATTGGCTAGAAAATCGAAAGATGATATATAGAAGTGAGCCTCGTCTTTACGAGCGTAGGAATTTGATATTGTGTAAACGTGAGTCTTATTCGAAGTATATGATCTCGATAATATATGATCAATTAGGAGTGGGCAAGATTGGGTATCCGGTCAATTTGAATAGAATTAGTTTCGGTCTCGGTAACCATTGGTTCTTAAAAATTGGAATCAGTCCCAATCCCGACCGGATCTTAAATTTTAAGAACCGTCCCGTTACTAGTGGGTACTAGTTTCAATATCGGGTATCCGATCAATTAGTTTATTCTTAAAAAAATTTAGTAATTGGAGAAAAAAAATTCAACCACCAATAATAATATTAAATAATAAAATTAGAATATTATAGACTTGAAAAAAAATAAAATTTTAAAACTAGTCATACTAGGTACTCACCGGGTATCGGGTCCAAAAAATCAAGATCCAGTTCCAGTCTCAGTTATGGTCGGGACCTAAATTTTGGATACAATCACAGTCCCACCGGAACCAATACCAGATAAAAATCTACCAGATCTTATCGAGTCCAAGACCGAGTAATCAGGTTTTTTACCCACCCCTAATCTGTATGTTTTGTTAGGATGATCCATGGGACAACGAGTATGGTTGGGTTTTATAGTCCGTGTATATTTTTTTAATGATTGAGAGTATATGTTTAGGAGGTTATGGTATCATCATCTTTATCTTGTGTATTTATTGAGTTTGTTAGCTCAGTGTTTGGAATCATGCTTCTGTTCACAGTTTAATAGGTTCAGCTTGATTGCTTAGAGAAGCACTACCAATGAAGAATTTCAGCGTCTTGTATTCTAAAGTACAATATTTAAGTATTTAAGCTATGTATTCTTAAGAACCTATCGTGTGTTGCAATTTATATTTTAAACATTTTAAATGATCGAGTTAAATATTTTGTAATATAAATTTTAAAAGGAACTTCATTGTATATATTTTAAATATTATTGAATGTTTATCGGATTAAAATCAAATGAATTTTGAAAATTGATTCTAAATTAATTTAACCTAAATTTAAATTTTATGGTTAAATTTCGGGTTTGAGTCATAAACATAACGTCTGAACGTAGGATAACAATTGAATCTGCAATCTTAAGTCAATACCCGTTTGTTGCAAAACCCAAAAATAAGGCCCAAATTTAACTAAAATAAAACTATGGAATCAATTATCATCTAATAACAATTGGGTTAACAAAGATTCTTCTATCAAAAAAATAAAAAATTAACCCCAGCAGTATTTCTTTCTCGTTTACGCTATATGTTTCGAATTTATTATTTTTATATTGATTTATTCAAATTTTAGCCATTATTTTCTTGAAAAAATTAAATTTAATCTTAATACAAACAATATACGATCAATATGACTAAATTATTAGATATGAAATGATCAAATTAACTAATAAAAGGACGTGTCCAAAAAATATAAAGAGAGAGTGAGAGTGAAGTACAATACAAGATAAAAACTTGATATAAGATAAGAAGTGTACTAACGAATACATCTAATCAATTATACTAATAATCTTTTTAATCAACGTTATTGATTACGAGAAATTATATTATGGGTAAGTTTTATCACGCCATCTATAAAATCAACCATTAAAAATCATCAATCTTATTATTTTTTACATGTCATATTTTTCAAAGTGAAACTTTTAATTCATTTTAAAAACAATTTTTTCAAGTGAAGATTCTTTTGGGAAAAAATATGATAAAAAAATTGATAAGATTGTTGATTTTTAATGGTTGTCACATGTAGAGACGAAGCCAGGATTTAGAATTGAGGAGGGCAAAACATAATGTTGGGCAAATTCATAAAAAAAATTAAATAGGGGGACAAAAGTAAAAAAAATCTTTGAGGGTGGGAGGCGATTGTCCCACCCCTTCCCACTTAGTTCCGTCCTTGGTCCATGAACACGTGGTGGGACTTACCTATAATATAATTTTTTTAGTTACATTGTTTAAAAATATCCAATATTACAATAATGATTTAAAATTAAATACATAATTTGGACATTTTCTTAAAACTAGCCACTTTAAATCATAAAAGGACACATGGAAAAAGTTTAAAAAACTCATTCAAAGACTCGATCGAAACAATAAACACGAACAAATCTGACTGCATCAGCAAAACGAACCACAAAAGGAGATTAATCTATTGAAAGACTACTGAGAATCGCAAATCAAAACTAAGCGTCGCGATAAACTATCCACGAGCACAAATCGCATATCCAAATTCAATATGAGGGTTCAAAACAAAGAAGATCACCGTGATAACACATAAGCGCCATCTTAATCAGTCGTGGCGTCGTCAGATTCAACCTTAAAAAAAATAAAAATATGCTAAACAACTGGAAAAAAAACATATCAAAAGGTAGAATAGATCATGCTATAAGAGCAGAATAATTTATTAAAAACTAACAAATAATATAAACGAAACGATAATTTCTGGCGATCAACAATCAATATTAAAATTGGTGTCGTCGTCGACACTCAAAGAAAAAAAAAAGCGTTGAACCCAAGCATAGAAAAAGTTGGAGAACGACGCTTTTTTAAGAGTGATTAGAAAAATATTAAAGGTCTTATTACTTTTAATCTCCCTTTTTTAAAACATGATATATAAATATAAATATAACGATAACAAGATACAGATAAAGGCTAATTAAGACATCAACACAATTAAATGCAGTCTTAGCATCAGCATGATCACATGCCATGCATTGATCGACCAGAGCAACTAGTTTCCCATGTGAAATCAATAGGGCTGCTGTCCATGTCCAAGCATTCTTTTTTCTAATTATAAACCTAACTTAACCTAACAGAAAAGACAATTATATTAAACTGATTAATTAGTTAAACCCATTTGTGTGGGACCAGTTAGGTCTTAATTTTTGTACCTAAATGACATCGAAGTGTCAACCAATTACTCATTTGTCTTGTGGGCTACGGAGTTGAAGCAGAGTACGTAGTCATCCTTTATTCTGCCTTATCCGTTATTTATATGATTGAAAATGGATTTGATTAAATAGATTGAATGTTTAACCCGATAGAATATATTTATTCTGATTCAAGTCGGAATATATTTTTATTCTCAATTTGATTATAGTTATTTTAATTTATATAAACTTTACTTAATGCTATATGTACTTTTAATCGGACATTGTTCGAAACTATAATACCTGCAACTGTTATGTTTGTAATATTATTTTTATTAAAAAAATTATAACCGTAAGTCTGTAACATCTATAATAATTACTAGAGTATTTATTATATCAACAGTTACGATAAATATAATACGATCATAATCACAATTAAACCTCTATTTTCTACCATTTCAAAAATAAAATAAATTTGGTAGTGTTGAATGTGTGGCTGATATATGAGGAATATATTGTGTGTATGACCAATCATCTGGTTGAGTACGTTCGTTTCCATTGCATGAACAGTTGCGCCAATGACTAGGAGTATTATTACACGATGGAGTTAAGTTGGTGGATCTAGCGACTGTTGTCTGTCTTTTATGTTTTGTGTCGGAGAAGAAAGAGAAGTCAGCGTAGAGCAGCTACAGCCTACATACAGAATTACAGATACAGTAGGAGAGAGAGAGAGATGGCGGTGAGTGGGTGGTTGGGTCTGCCACCGTTGAAACAAATACAAATAAATCACCGTCAATCACGTGGCCGTGTGAACCCTAACATCTTCGACGTACCATCATGTGCCACGTTGGAACCAACCACAGCTGTTCCTGGTTCCAATCATGAAATGAATTCCACCAAACGCTTTCCTTGAACAAGACACCAGCAGACAGCAAGCACGTAAGCGATACAGACACCAAACGCTTTCCTTGTTCATTGCAATAGACAGATCCTTTGCGTTTAATGTTTCTTTATTTCAAGTCCTGAACAGATACCGTCTCGTAAAATAAAAGGGAAATTTATGCTAGTCAAAGAAAAAAAATATAATATTGTTATTTAAAGTTTATTTCTTGAAATATTGATGGTTTAATAATAATGATAAAATCGGTACGGGTTTTAGACTTCGATTTTCAACAATAATTTAAGATTTCTGGGCGAAGACGGAGTCAAAAGACTCCAACTTTAGCATCTCTAGCAACATTGTGATTTAAAAAATCTAAAATCCCTCTTTAAAGTTGGAGTTTTTTTGGCTCCGTCTTCACCTAAAAATCCAAGAATACTTATTTTTAAAGGTGTCAACTTTAAATTTACTGTAAAACCATCAATAACCGAAAAATAAAATTAGAAAATCAATATTTTGACAAATCTTTTCCCCAATAATAATATTCATGAGAATTTTCCAAAATAAAAAATAAGTTCTCATAAAATAAAAATATATTTTATTATTTTAAATAATTAATTTAATATTTTATTGATAAATTGATTGAGGCTGCATCTGCTTGTAACTCAAGTGGAGGCATTAAGGTGGTCGAACAATTGATAAGGTATAATGTCTTAGAGTCGACGAATCACAATCATTGTGATGAGCTTGTATAAGACAGAGCAGAAGCTTATGGGACAAAAGTCAACAAATGTTTTTTTTATAATACCGAAAGAGACGTTAAATTACATCATTCAGTTAATTATATCATTAAATCTTTTAACAAGGTTAAGGTTGTTTTTGTAAGAAGTTCATCAAATTATAATACCATTAGTATTTTTCGACTCATACGAGCCAAAATATCAGCAACTTTACTTGTTTCACGTTGAACATAACTATTCGTTACCTCCCAATTAAGCTTGAGCATTTGTCGAATACCAACAATATTAGGATTTACGAGAACTTTCAAAAATAATACTAGAAGCTTCGACATTATTTGTTTCTACTGTAATCTTACGATGTCCAAGATACCAAGTATGGTGCAAGAATTCATGTGTTGCCCAAAGTTTAAACACCAAGATAGAGGACATTTCAATACTCTTTGAGAATCCAAAAATTCATTTACCATTATTGTCTCTCAACACACCATCCACTGTTGCTGCACCATCACTCGGTCACACAACCCCATCTATATTAATCTATCAAACATATATTTTTATTGTTTTCTAAGAAAAATATCATAAATATAACTAAAAAATAACAGACAACCACAAGATTAGATATGTTACTAATGTTCATAGGTATATGACGCCCGTAATAAAATCATCTTCATATCCTTACATTTTTGAATTTTACGATTTTTAAATTTTAATATGTCATATTAATATTTCTTAGTATCAATCGATAACGGTAATTATATAAAAACAAACTAAAAATTTAATTATTATATTGTGAGTTTTAAAAGTTTAATGATTGATATTAAAACATCTTAAAAGTATGGAGATTATATATGAAATTTACCTATTTTTAATTAAAAATATTTTTTATGGAATATCAAAGAAAGTATCTACTATTGCATTCCAATACATTTATAAGAATAGTGTTTTTATACGAAATATATTTTGATACACAAGTTGTGTAGAAATTATATAATCTATAGAAATTATTTTTATCATGATATAAAACATGTTATTATATAATGTTGTGCTGTCAAATTTGTCTCGTTTTATTTTTATAAATAAAACATATGTATTCTTTTTTTTATCTAGGATTAAAAAGATTTTTTTATGAGACGTATAATTATATTTTTTATTAATTAAAAAATATTTATTTAAATTA
The DNA here is from genome assembly GCA_035048815.1 of Abelmoschus esculentus. NCBI lineage: Eukaryota > Viridiplantae > Streptophyta > Magnoliopsida > Malvales > Malvaceae > Abelmoschus > Abelmoschus esculentus. The sequence goes on along the minus strand of JAUCBN010000051.1, from coordinate 10,389,115 downwards.
AATATGTGTAATTAATTTGAAATTAAGATTAATGAATAAAGTTATAGATAAGATTATTCTCCTAAAATTATACACGCTTAACTTTTGTGACATCTCACCTTCAAATAAGAGAGACTCCAAAGCCACTAGAGAGATTATATCATAGGTCCGGTCTACTATGTCAGTTATGATCTCTAACTAATGAAAACCATCTATTTCGTCACTAATCAGTCATGTAATTAATATAATTTTCATAAATTATATTTTCAAAATGATATGAAAATTATGAGTGAAGATTCATTGGTTGAAAAAAAATGAGTTGGAGATTAATGGTGAAGTGAGTGATTATTATTGGATGGGACTTTGGCTGACGTGATGAGTCGAGCCCATGATATAATTTCTCAATTGGATATTTTAATATCAAAATTTAAAGTTTTTAAAATATCAATAAATTCAAGTAATTTTTATATTGATTATTAATCTGTAAAATGATTTTAATGATAAATGATGATATATTTTATTTAAATAAATAAATATGAATATCATATATGTACGATATGTATATGTTATTAAAGAGTTTAAAAAATAAAACAAATATTATCTTATAATCATATTAATATATTTAAAATATATATTTTTTTCATATTTTTTTATTTTTTATGATCCGACATAATTTGTCTATATTCTAATTTATTTAGATTTGTGCAAGAGATTATTATTTAATAGGGGAGTTCAAAATCACTCACTCGATTGATTTAACATGATTATTCGATAACTTGAAAGAAAAAATAGATATTTTATTAAAAAAATTTATTTAACCAAATTGGGTATGTGGCCTAAATTATTTTGGTTTAGACCGATTTTTTTTATAATTGGATATTCGACTCAACTAATTACTTTTAATATATTTATTTTTTAGTTTATAAATTATATTTTGTTTTAGTTTTTAATATTTTTACATAAAATTAAATTTAAATTTTTATTTTTTATCATATAGTTTTAATTTTAAAATTTTAAATACATTTTTATTAATTTATTAATGCAAGATTAAAAAACAAGATTTAAATTTTTAATAATTTTTAGTGGTAAATTTTAATATATATATATATATAATTATTCATCTTAAAATTAACTTCAAATTATTCATTTTTGTATTTGGATTACTTATTATAAACTTTTAAATTTTATGTGTTTACTATATATTTTTTAAATCTTTTAAATTTATAAATAAATAAATAATATGAATTAATTACTCGTTATTTGAATTTTCGAATACTTAAATGAAATAAGCCGATATATATAATATCCGAAAGAATTATATATTCTATTTTTAAATACCCAAAAATAGGATACCCAAATATAAACACCCTTACTATCTATTGATAGAAACGTGGGTGTATTAGTGGGAATAGAATTTTTTTTTTAATTTTTTGGTGTCTTTATAATAGAAAATTAAATTTATAATTTAGGTTTAAAATTATTGGTTAGAGAATAAAGAATAAAATATATTTTAAATTTATAATTTATTTTTTTAATATTAAAACGAATAAAATAAAATAAAAATTTTGTCCGCACTAATGGTGATGTATTTAATTAACATTCACTTATTTGTATATATAGAAATTAGAAAGAGAAATAAGAAGAAACCCAGAAACTAAGAACTCTATAATTATATATGTGGAGAAGAGAAGAAGGCTGCGCGAAGGCGTAACTGGAACGCATCAGCCGATAGCAACCGTCTCCTCATTCCCTTCCGCCACCACATGCAAATTGAAGTGAGTGGGTCAGCTTAAATTCCACTCCAACCCCACTTGAACCAAAAGTCTAAAACAAACACTAAATCGAGCTTTCACAACCCGACCACCACCACAAGTCCACTACATTTATAATTTTATAAATCTTAAAAGGTAAAAAAAGAAAAAAGACAAACAATTTTTTTAATTCTATGTTTTGGAGTTGATGCCATTGGTGTTTTTAAGAGAATCAGTGTCGGCTCTCCTCTCAAGTCCTGTTCTGTTCTGTGTTCTGTCCTTGGCAGAAACAGGGAGGCCCTTTTTGTTGCATTACAACTACAAAGTGAGGCAAAAGACACAGCTGGTACTTACCCTTTTTCACTTTTAATTCATAGAAAATATAACACCCCCAAAGTTTTAACAACGTTGGTCTTAGATCTCTTCTTCCTCGTATTACTACCACAACTTGTATTGTCTTCTCGTATTTGTATTGGTTCAAAGTTTCCAACTTTCCTTTTCATCGTTTCTATTTGTTGGAGCTGAACAGACACAGAGCTGGGATTGACAACCCCAAAGCGGTTCCATCCCATTCTTCAGTTCTTTAATTGGTTCCCTCTGCTTCCACTTGCAGGTACCACTTTTTCTTAATTTGTTTGGTTTGAGTGTTCTTAATTCAATTCTGCCATCTCATTACATACATGTTTCAGGTGTATAGATGGTGGACACTGGAAGCTCCTGGCAATGGCTATGTCTTGTTGTTTTGGGACTGCTGTTGATTAAGACAAATGGTGTTTATGTTCCAATAACCTATGTTCAAAGTGCAGTAGCAAAAGGAGCCGGTCAGTACCCCTCTTCCCCCCAAAAAATGGTATTACCATTGTCAGATTTGTTATTAATATGTTAAAATTTGTAATGAAACTACAGTTTGCTTGGATGGAAGCCCCCCTGCTTACCATTGGGATAAGGGATATGGAACTGGTGTAAACAGTTGGTTAATTCAACTTGAGGTTTGTCCACTATTGTCAAAAGCTCCAGTTATTATCATAAGACATGATGTTGGAATTCTTGACAACACTTGTGTGTCTGGTTTGGTTGGGTTTGGTTCTGTCATAAACTTGTTATTGGATTGGTTTGGTTAATTTAAGTTGTGTTTTCTGTTCCTACTTCCCTAATGTAATTAGTGTTGCATTCGATTCTCAGGGAGGGGGATGGTGCAATAATGCCACGAGTTGCCTCGTTCGAAAGAATACTCATCTAGGTTCATCTAAGAGGATGGTCAAGCAAATTCCTTTCTCTGGCATATTGAACAATAAACATATGTTCAATCCAGGCATGAACTAGTTCTTAACTCAGTTCTTTCCTTCTATTGTTCTGTTTGCCAGCAGTTTAATGGATTTGATTCGGATTTTTGTAGACTTTTACAATTGGAATAGAGTCAAGGTCAGGTATTGCGATGGATCATCATTCACCGGCGACGTTGCAGCAGTCAATCCAATTACTAATCTTCACTTCAGAGGTGCAAGGGTCTGGCTTGCTGTTATGGAGGATCTATTGAGCAAAGGGATGATAAATGCTGAAAATGTAATGATCAACAGTGTTTTTGCCTCTTCTCTATTCATTTGTTTCTGATCTAATGATTTTTCAATGAAATTACCTTTGTATAGGCAGTTATGTCGGGCTGTTCGGCGGGGGGTCTGGCATCGATTTTGCACTGCGATAGCTTCCGAGCCCTCCTACCTATGGGTACTAAAGTAAAATGTATTTCAGATGCTGGTTATTTTATCAATGCGTAAGCTCATTAATAGGACCTTTTGCCCAGATCTTATGTTGAAGCACATACATGGTAGTTTACGGATTTCGTTTACGCAATGTTTACGAACTGTATCGTAATTGTTCTTTTACAGGAAAGATGTCTCTGGAGGACATTACATCCAAACCTTCTTTGATCAATTAGTTGCAACACATGTACTAATTCTGGCTTTCTCCTCATATGAATGCTTAAAGTATGTATGTATTTATGTATGCAAGATTCGAATATGAGCTTATTTACTTTCTTTCTGAAGGGTTCAGCAAAGAATTTGCCTCCATATTGTACTTCAAGAATGAAACCTGGTCTAGTGAGTGCTTCTATTTCCCCGCTCTTCAGTTCACCGTTTTGACTTCCGATGTTCTTACCGATACTTGTCCAATTTTGCAGTGTTTCTTCCCACAATACATGGCACAACAAATACGAACACCGCTTTTTTTTATCAATGCAGCATATGATTCATGGCAGGTTTGCTCGTTTCCGGTTTTGGATTAGTTAAAAATGATTCTGCAAACCGATACCGAAACTGTATGCAGCAAATGCAACATACTTTCTCTTGTCATTTGATCTCCTTAGCCTAATCTAGTTTGAAATGTCATTTTCCATTCAGATTCGAAACATTTTGGCACCCGGCATCGCTGATCCCCACGGCTACTGGGAAAGCTGCAAGCTCAATATAAAGAACTGCTTGCCAGGACAGATAAAAGTAATGCAAGGTGACTCATCGTTAACCCCATCCTGTTTTAGACTCTAAAGGAAGCAGCCTGCATTTGTTAGTGTACAATAAACACATACTGTAAAGTTTATGTCAAACAACCTCGAGTGTAAATCAATCATTTTTCAGGATTCAGATCACAATTCTTAGCTGCACTGCTTCGACTCGGCAAGTCTGCATCGAGAGGACTGTTTATAGACTCTTGCTTCGCACATTGCCAAACCGAGATGCAAGAACTATGGTATATGCAGGACTCCCCATTGTTGAACAAAACCGTAAGTGAACAACGGTCGCCGTTACGTCGATATTCGCTTCATTATGTTCTGGAAACATGAACTCGAAACTGACTTGTGTGTGCAGAAAATTGGCAAGGCAGTAGGAGACTGGTTTTATGATCGCAATCCGTTCCAAAAGATAGACTGCGCCTATCCTTGCAACCCAACTTGCCACAACCGTGTTTATGATGGATGATCCACATGCTCCCCATTCATAACATACATATATCATATACTGATATACAAATATCATATTAGAGATTGCTTCAGCATGAAGTCCATATCCATCCATTCATACATACATACATATACAACGTAGTAGTAGAAAGTATTTTTTTTTCTCTATATATGATTAATAATATTCATTGTTGCATGAAATTAGCATTGGTCAGGTCCTCTGAATAAGCAAAGACCACCACTGCACTAAACTTGTGTGCTGGGTTGGCTCCATTTCTGTATTGATATTATTATTACCATCATTCTTAATAAATCAGATTTTTATATATAATGTTTGTTTCTTCTTAGTAATGAGACCAGTAAAAGGAGTGAAAGTTTCAGGCAGGATGAAATTTGTTCGATTTTATTAAATTTTATATGATTTAGATACATTTTTATTAAATTTGATTTATTTTTCGTCTCAGTTATTGTTTGACTGTATTCAATTCTCTCGATTTTTAATTCATAAATTATTATTCAAATCTAATAATTTTTATTTAATTTATGTTTAGTTTTAGTTTTTATGATATAAAAATTAATGATTTAATTTTTTTAATTGAAAAATAAATGATTTATATTTGAGTTAATAAGAATAACTTGCATAGATTAAAGGATTTTTGAACAATTTTAACATAGTAGTTAGTACCACATGATATGTGTTTTTTAAACTAATCCTAAATAACATAGGGTATACTATAATAAAGGTCACTTAATTATGAGTATAGTTATATTTGAGTGTGCTAATTATTAAAAATTATATTTAAGTCACTTATTTATGGGTAAGATTATATTTGGATCACCTAATTATTAAAGGTTATATTTGGATTACTCAATTATGAACAAGTTTACGATTGGGTCACCCTTTAAATTAAAAAATTACATCAATTTGATCGTTTTTTCTTCTAAATCACTTGTATACCCTCGTTAACGTTAGTGTACTTCATTTGAAATCATTAATTAATCTAATACATGAATTGATAAACTTTTTTTTAATATGAAGGATGAACCAAATGTAACATTACCTATAATTGAGTGATATAAATATACTCGTAACATTTATTAATTAGGTAACCTAAATATAACCTTATCCAAATTGAGTGATTAAAATGTAACTTTTAATAATTAAGTGACCCAAATGTAAATATACCCATAATCGAGTAACCTTCGTTGTAGTTTACCCTAAACATATATTATACTATCTTTTTCACCATTTTACTTTCTTCATCTTGTGTTGACGCCATTTGTGAGACACAGAGAGCGGCTCTTCCAGTTTCCTATTAGGAATCAACAGAGAAAACAAGTCCTTCAATTTGATATCACTATAAAACGTAAGCTCTCTTTCTTTTCCTTTTCTGTTATACCCAGTTTCATATCTTTCTTCATCGGTTCAGATTTCCTTCATGGAATCGTTTCCTTCTTGAAATAAGTGCGTTTTTAGGGGTGCAGCATCGTTGAAATAGTTGAGTTTGGGTTATCTCCTCCCAATGTCTAACATAAACTGTTGTTGTAATTGCTGGTTAGGTTTAGGTGTGCAATGGATTGGGCATCTGTGCAAAAATCTTGGGAGAAATGGGCTTCCACCAATATTGGCTCTTCTGGTATGCGTTAACCTAGCTCAACATTTACTATTTAATCTGCAACTGGGATTTCATTACATTGTAATTTGTGGTCTGCAACTACAAATCTTGCTTGTTCTAAAATTGCAGGTCAGACATTGAAGGCTGCGTTGCTGATTAACTATGATCCACTCAGACCTTCTCGGCTGTTGTCTACTATGTAACATACATTTCAACTGTTTTAATTTGAATTTCTAGATTGCTAGTTGGCTGCTCTTACTTTTTCTATTACTGCATGTCTGCCTATGCCTAGTAATTGTGTTAATTCCTTTTATTTTTATAATCCTAGTATTCAAAACATGATCTTTAATCATTTAGACACCAGATAAAGCTAGTTTTTCTATCCTTGGGTCAAAAGTTGTTTGGCATTACTTCTTGGTCATGGTCAAGTTAAAATGCATTTTGAAGTTATTTCATTGTTTATATGTGACTGATAGATTTTTTTGCATTGTTTTTTTAAGCATTCTCAAGCGACGAAGAAAGGAAACTCACATGTACATAGTTTAGTATGTCAGAATTAACATGCTTCATGCTACTATGTTCATCATCGCTCAAGATATTTATTGTTTTGGAAAACTGGAAATGATGATTTGCTTGACAGTGCAGAACAGGAAGGAATGAAAATCAGCCCCATTGAATTGAGTCAATTTATCAGTTTCATCAAGCGCAACAAACTGCAAAAAGAGACTTTTGTGATTGGGAATAAGCAATGTAAATTTTGCTTCAGCTAATCTTTCTTTAATTTATAATAACCCTTTAAAATTTCATAAAAGTTTTAGTATGAACTTAATCTCTACCCATCTTCTTTTTCCAAAATTGTTGCTTTACTCGCCATTTGAAAGAACTAATACTTTGTGGATGTATAGAGGTCTGTTTCCCTTTGGCAGGAGGCCAGCAATATAATTCTTTTAGTAGCTTATATTTCAAAGATTTTCGAAGGAAAGGGTGTCTGGATTTTTTTTCCTTTGGCATGTAGATCTCTCTTATTTGTTGATTTTTAAAGGTGCTATGCTGTTCTTTGCTTCCATTATACATTTTTGTGTTTCATGAATGGCCTGGCCTTGAATAGGTTACTGATTTCTTGTATGTTTTTTAACATCTCAAATTTGTTTTTTGTTCCATATGAGCTGATTCTACTCCCTGGATTACTCATTTGAGATGCAGCATATAAATGCTTAAAAAAGATTTAGCATATAAAGGAAGCAAAACAAAATAACCATGTTAAAAATAATCGAATTTTGAATTAGCATTGTTGAACTAGTGATTTGGCTTGTGACATTGGAAATGTCTTTTAGCAAATTATTGTTTCTTTTTTAGACTTGTTATCAAATAAATTTCATGTCTGATTTATTAGGAAAATGTAAGTCTGTTTTCAATAATACACATATTGATATTAAACTTCTGAAGCTGACAAATGGATGACAGACTTGGTTACATCAACCCATGAAAATTGGTTCTGTGCGAGGTGCCTGAACACATCAAAATCTCCCGGTGAAGGTGCCATTGTCATGCAGACATCAGCATTCCTCTTGGTTGCTCTGTAAGTTTGTTCATCTTCGCATTTTATGAACAACATTAAGAAAATTGTGATCTGCTTTGCATGATGTGAGATCACTTGTGTACATACACACATACATAGGCATAAATATAGTTTTATAACATGACTGGACTGCGATTTTGTTTGTTACGCCATTCATTTTTTATCAGGTATGATGGGTCAATGGGCTTTGCATCTCGTGCCGTGGTATCTGTCGATCAACTTGCTTGGTTGTTGAATCGGAGGAACCTTTAACCTTGGCCTCTATATCAAAAGAGTATTTGTAAGTTATGTTGCTAAAAGGATGGGCAACTTCTATGCTATTTCCGACTCTATTTATCGTAAAGGCATTGTTTTGTTCTGGTAACGTGAAATGACATGGTCTGATTCCCAGGCAAGTTTTAAAGATCATTGTTTCAGACTCCAAGCTGCCTATCCGGAACATCTGATCATATAACCCATGAATGAGCACGAGAGAGAACCGGAGTAGCATGCCATTAAACGGATGGAATGGGATGTCATGCGGCGGCGAATAATGAAATTCTAGATGAGCTCAAGTTTCTGGTGATTGTAGTGCTAACTATATGAACACTAAGTGCAGAAGTATAAGCCTTTTCATGGCGGACTTATTTGACATTCTAGTTGTAATTGAATGTAACCATTTTATGGAATGGAAACTGTAGCACTGCTCGCAAATGTGAAATTGAGTAAACATATAAACAAAGATTTTGGACAGAACTCGGTTCGGTTCGAATTAGTCAGTTATAGATCGTATACCGATAGTTATAAAATAATTACAGATTTTTTATACTTTTTAAAAATTTATATAATATTATATTTAATTATTTGTATACTTGTGTATACTATTCTATTATTTATTAGTTTTTTTTAAATCGTATTTTAAGGACTTTTCTTTTGAGAATTTTTATTTATTATTTGAAATAATTTAGGATATTTTTTTGTATTTCGAGTATTTTTAAAAATTTATTTTTAATTAATAATTTGAAATAATTTTTGATATTTTCTTTTTTTTTTAGAATATTTTGATTTTTAATGTTTTTAAAGGAAATTAAATTTCAATCAAGTGTAGTCAAATCGGCGTGCTAACAACTAATGCAAAACTGTTACTTTAAATCAAGTGTATTTATTTGATTGTGAATGTTCAAATTCAGTTAAGAAGTCATTTCAATCAATGATTTATTGATTATTACTTAATTTACTATGAATCAAATTGTTCTATAAGTAAAAATGTGCATTTATTAAAAAACTAAAAAATGTAAATTAAAAAAAAATTAAGATTCTCAAGTTCGAGATGTTGTGTACGCAGAAAATTCTTGTTGGGAGACTCACCCACCAAAATTAAGTGTACGACACGGATCGATTTGAATTAATTAGGGCTAAACTCTAAAACCAAAAAAGTAATAAAAAAATTGAAAAAAAGAAAAGGCAGAGAAATAAAAAGATGATTTTTATTTTTATGTTTTAAAATATTAAATATTTCTTATGAATTTTTTTCCTGTGTACATACTTTTTGTAGTAGAAGGAAGGCATAAGCTTTTAACTAACTAGCTGGGTTATCGAGCCCGGAGCATCGTCGAATAAAAACTATCCACTCATTTTGTTGTCTTTTTACCAAAATAAGTGATAAAATAAAACAAAAACGTAACGTTATATTTTATTTTACCAAAAGTAATAATTGGAGTACTAAAAAATAATACAAGCATAATTAAAATACTAAACATGTAATTTTCCCTTTAAATTATGCAGAAATCTTAACAGGATATTGTAAATCCAGTCAACTTCAATAATTTGACCAAAATAAATTATTTACCCCCTCTATACACATTTAATACGTTTGGGATGAAATGGTCGTCCCTACCTACCAAGGTTGATAAAGAGAGCGTGGGTGGGGTCCAAACTTAGTCTAGCCTAGTCTAGGTGCATGAAGAGAATGGTTTTACTTTGGAATGATTGAATCAGTGGGGGAGAGAGCCCACCACCACATGCAAGGCAATCACAAGAAGATGAAACGAATATGTCTAAGACTTTGCTTCATATAAAAAACAAATATTAATGGTAAGGATTCGGTTTTTTATTGATATTTACTCCAAATTAAAGAGTATGTTCGAAGATAGTTTGGGGTAGGTTCGTATCCCCCTCTTTGATTATTAATTTAATTTTTGAATAAAATCTATAATGATCTATTTATTAGTAAATTGATTATATAATATTTAATATAAATTTAAAGTTTTTAGATAATAAAAGTGTCACTTGTCAAAAAAATATTACTGAATTCATTTCACAGCATTCGAATAATTAACTTATTTTTTAAAGAAAGAGCTGTCGTTATTATACTGTCTTTTCGCCATGCAAGCAAACAAATGATAGTTGTATTCATCCATGAAGCTGCAGCAAGCAGTGATGGATATTATTAATACATATATTTAATAAAATGCAGCGCACCGACAACTAAACCATGGACTTCACATCCACTTTTTGACAACTGAGTTGGCACGCGTTACTGGATGAGTCCTATATATGAAATCAGCGGTGGCGAAGGCTCTGCCAAAAGCAGCACAACCCTACTTGTAATAACAAGAAACTAGTAGTACTAATAAGCCATCCAGCAGCTGTACAACCCCCGACTCCAGTCTCCAAGGTAAGCTTTCATCTTAATCGCAACTCTCCTGTGTTCTGCTGCGCTGAGTTTGTTTGCTATATTTACTGCTACAATACTATCTTTCCTTTTATGAAATGAAGTACGGCAGCTTCTGCTTTTACAGTTTTATGATGTAATCTTAGGGTTGGACTGTTTTTTTCTTACAACATCGGTGTTTCAGTTCCTTCTGCCCGGCGACTTTCCCATTCTAAGAGGGAAACTAGAAAATTTCATCTGGTTTTGAATATCGAGAGGGTGGTATGATCTCGGGGGAAGAGAAGCATGATTCAATCTTACTGTCATGTGCGACCTGTGTCGGATGCTTTTGTTTTTTTTGGTTCATGACCTGTGTCTGTCATAATGGAATACATAAAATAATGATGTTTTATATTTTATATGATTAAATCCAGATCTCAGCTGACTGTCTAGACTAGATTATCATATATTCATATGGGCCGGCCAGGCCTTATTTTACCCATGTCGTCTCTTTCTCTGATTACCATAGCTTAGATTCTGTTAAAAACTTGAAATTCTATATTTGGTAGACTATGTGATAATGAAGCTTATTAATGAAGTAATAAGTAGGAAAACCCTAGATAGAACTAGGGAAAACTTACAGGAGAATCAGTAGATTTGGTCAAAAGAATTAGACAGCTCACATGTCAACATCCACTAAATATTATGGTATTGTGTATGGTATTTTATGCCCTAAATATTGCAATATGGCCTATGGGTTGTGGTTATGGTATGTATATGTGTGTGGAATTCTGTATTCTGACCAATTCCCTTCAGTATATATACGTGTATATACATATATATACAGTTTATGCTTCTTTGATTGTAGTTTGGTTTAACAGTGACTACCAGCATTTGATTGTTCAAGCCAGAAACATATTTTTGTTAATCATTTGGTTTTATTGCAGAGCAGAATGATTAGTGCAAGATTTCGCCCATGGCTAAGTCTTCTTGGCTGTGTGCTTACAATTATATCATTGAAAGTGGAAGGCGCTAGCGTAGGAATCACGTATCTGCAGGATGCCGTAGCAAAAGGAGCTGGTAGGGATTTTCCTTTGTTCTTCTATGTAGTTGATGTATATAGTCTGTTTAATGTACATTTTTCTTCTGGTTTGGGTGTTGGTGTGCAGTGTGTTTGGATGGGAGCCCACCGGCTTACCATTTTGACAAGGGCTCTGGCACTGGGGTTAATAATTGGATTGTTCACATTGAGGTGAGTTCTCTTCTCATCGATCGGCCATTGGCTGTTGTGTTGCTTGCTTGTGGTCTTGTGGTGTGTGATTTACTTATACAAGGCTTTGGACAACTGGTTTGATAGCTTTATTAGACCGACAGTCGATAACACAATGACTTAACAGGGTGGAGGATGGTGTGAAGATGTCGAGACTTGCCTTTCTCGTAAGAAAACCGACTTAGGGTCATCGAAGCTAATGGTGAAGCAATTTGGTTTCTCTGGACTTCTGAGTGGCCAGCAAAAATCCAATCCAGGTAGGTTGGTTCCCACAATTTCACTCTGTTTCGGATTTAGCTCCATTACTAAGGGATGCTTTTATCTGAACACCTTCATTATGTAGATTTCTACAATTGGAATCGAATTAAGGTTAGGTACTGCGATGGATCATCGTTCACAGGCGATGCTGTCAATCCAGTAAGTTACATCAATTAATCATACAATATGAGATATTAAACAAATACATATGTTAATGCATAATGGTTCTGTGATCAGGCTAATAATCTCTTCTTCAGAGGACATAGAATTTTCGAAGCTATCGTCGCTGATCTATTAGCAAAAGGAATGAAAAATGCTAAAAACGTGAGACTTAGCTTAGCTTGTGTTATTCTTTTGTAATTCCTTTAGTAACTCTTTTTTCCTACTAGCTCATAACATGTTGGAATCTGGTCATGTATGTATATGCAATAAAACTACAGGCCATTCTTTCGGGCTGTTCTGCTGGTGGATTGGCTGCGATATTGAAATGCGACAGATTCCGAGATCTCCTTCCCGCTACAACGAAAGTGAAATGCCTTTCAGATGCTGGCTTCTTCATCCATGCGTGAGTTCAGAGACCTTAACCTTATTTATTACATGTATACATATATGTTTGGTTTTGTTTTATCTTATTTAACATCAAGGAAATCCTTATTTCCGACAGGAAGGACGTTTCCGGAGGGCAGCACATCGAAAATTTCTATAGCAAAGTGGCCAAGTTACATGTATTGTACCTACTGATTCTTTTCTTGGTGAACTTCATGAATAATTGTACCTTAAATATATCCATTGATTCACTTCTTCTTTTTCCAGGGCTCTGTTAAGAATTTGCCGGTGTCTTGCACTTCAAGAATGGGAACAAGACCAGAGTTGGTATGTGTGGTGCTATTCTGATATGACAACCCTATATATCCGCTTCCGTATCGGCCTTGTCCGTAATTCTTACCATTTTCCATTGCAAAAACTGCAGTGTTTCTTCCCTCAGTATGTGGTGCAGACCATGAAAACGCCAATCTTCTTCGTAAATTCAGCCTACGACTCCTGGCAGGTCCGTTCTCGAGCCAAATTGAATCCAGTATCTCTCTGCACTTGATTTTACGCACTCGCAATCACGAATCATTACATTTGACAATCTCTATACATTAATTTTTCATCAGATTAAGAACATTTTGGCTCCTAGTGCTGCTGACAAAAGTAAGTCATGGAAAAACTGCAAGCTTGATTTGAAGAAGTGTACACCTGCACAACTCAAAGTCATCCAAGGTGACAATGCTTCTCCAACACATGCTTGCTTATCAATTATCATTGATCTCCTCTCCTTAGTGAAGTAGATGTTATTTTAAATCTTCAATACAGATTTCCGGACGACGTTCTTACTCGCCATCAATAGAGCCGGTGTCCTCACTTCTCCGACTAAAGGAATGTTCATAGATTCCTGCCATGCTCACTGTCAAATAGGAAGACAGATAACATGGTCTAGTGACAGTTCTCCGGTGGTCGGTAACACGGTAAGAGACTCGATATTCTTCTCATATAAATCTTAGTCGGCTGTCGGCCTGTGGTTGTGACATTAACTCGTTGCGACACATGCAGAAAATTGCCAAGGCTTTTGGAGACTGGTATTATGAGAGGAGCCCCCTGAGGAAGCTTGACTGCCCCTATCCTTGCAATCCTACTTGCCCAAAAGTTGATTCTGAATCAGGGCAGGATGTATAATTAATTTATTATAGTGGGTAATTTATAAATAATTCATGGATGATGCATCCATTGTTCATTTTGTTTGAACTTCTGATTGACTGATTCTATAGAATCAATCTATTTATGTGTCTTATTTTAGTAAGACAAAACTAAAGTGTATGAACTTAGAAACAAATAAAGTTGCTCTTGTATCAAGTGTTGTGTAATTGCCAACTTCAGTGTTTAAGAAGTTGATGAAGATTTTATGAAGTCTATTTTCTTACCATCCCTATCATTTATATCATTATCGGGTATTTGATGACTCAAATTTTTTATTATCGAGTACTTGAGTTAAGCTCAATCACAAAAATATTTATTATCGGGTACGATTTTTTTATTTTTTATATATTTTAAATATAATTATTATTTAAATAAAATATTTTTATATTCACTATATTCTAAATCTAACAAATTTAATTGTGCATGTAATTTCTAAGAATTATAGAATTTATATTCTAAAGTTATTTGGGTTTGATATTTTAGATATTAAATTGGAGCAGAAGTAGTAGATATATATTATGTAATATAGTTGTTTTATAATGAAATTTAATATTTTTCAATATTTATGTTCTTTTGATCTTAGATTATATATTTTGAACTTATATTGAAAATGAATATAATCTTTATCTATATTTATGTCATTTTGATCCTTGATTATATAATTCAAACTTTTATTAATTATGGGGTTTTATTAATAAAATAAAATAATTTTAAAAAATAAATAACAGATACATATTTATCCAAATTTCTAGATACCTAAATTTTGCAAATACATAATTACAACGAGCCGAGACACAAACCAAAAGATTTAGTGTTCAAAATTTTAAATATTTGATATTTTAATACCTAAAAATTTAGATACTCGATAATAAACACACATACTCATATGTACCACCAACATGTAACTCAGACAACATCTCAATATCATCAATTAATTGGTCTTCATCCACCTATTTTGAGATATCCACTTATGTTCAACATACACATGCAGTAACCCTTTCTTATTATGTGAAATCATAGTCCTAAAAGAGGCATGATCATAACAGATTATAGTCACATCCTTTAAAATATCTTTTGGTACCAAATAGCTAAACTACATTACTGTTTTATAACCAGCCTTATGTACCAAAGAAATTAACTGAAAATAACTTAATTTTCTTTTTGTCAATTTCCCACTCAACCCCATCTTCACCAACATATTCTAAATCTAGATTCTTAACAAAGTTATTACCCATGTTATTAACAATTAATGTTTTGTCTAGTCATTTTGTAATTTAACTCAATATTATATATATGTTACTTTTTACAGCCAACTAACCTCAATGGTTAAAGAAATAGTTGTTGTTTATAAAGATCACAGTTCGAACACTAATAATGCCAGCAAAATAATTGAACGATTAATGTCTCATGATTGAAAATATACTCTAGAACAGATCCTACTACTGTAACCATTAAAAAAAATAGTATATATGATTTTTAAACATTTTTATCAAAAAGATGAATAATAAAATAATACTTACACTTTTGAAATATTCTCTGCTTTTCAGTCATTTTCCAATCTCCTCTAAAATCAAATTTCTAAAAAAGATTACTCACTATCTAAAATCTATCAAAAAGACAAATAACAAAAATATTAACAAAATTAAAATATTATCACATTTTAAAACCTCTGTAAAATTTTAAAATTAAAAAAAAAAGTTTCATGTCATTTTGTTAGTGGTCATAAGATTTCATATCACCTTCAGTGACAGAAGTGGATGAACCCGTTAACAGAAGAAAATTCATGTAGAATTTTAAAATATTATATATAAAACTGAGAATTTAATATATTTCATATATGAATAGAGTAATTAACCTTTATAATTTATTTCAGACCGCAGTCTGCCTATCTGCCACATCTGATCATCTAACCAGTGAATGAACATGAGAGACAGAATCGGAGTTGCAACTTGCATGTCTACACCTGCATCCACATCTACATTAATAAATGATATGATATGATATGTGAAATGCATGTGCTAGCATTTCTTTGCTAAAAAAATAAGGGAATGAACAATCAAATGTTCCCTCCTGTCTTCCACCTGAGTTGTGCACCCAAGGCATACAGGTTTTAGTTTACAATGCAAATCAGCAACCCCTTTCTGCCAAACAATTTTAGATTAGTCTAGTGTGCAGCAAAAAGGAGATTAACTTGATCACATAGGGTATATGAAACAAACTACTTCATAGTCACGCTCAATTGCATTGCCAAAGTCATGTGCCGATGCTCCTCTAATCATCTCACCAATTATGTATAAAAACCGGAAGCTCTAATTCTCCACAGGCATCCAGTTGGGGTCGCATACATCCCCACGACAAAGAGGGCACACCCTACAAGCAAAAAAAACAAGTAAACGTATACCAAAATAATCTCATTGCAATTCTATTAACTCTAGCACGGAAAGTTTTTTTTTAAATACATTTATCCCTATATTTCAGAAGGGGAATATTGTCTTGAATCTCGACGAGTGTTAAAAAAACGTCATTTTCCCATGATGTTCTCCTCAAGAGGAAAAGAAACCATTTACCAAAAAGCCATAGGTAGTTCATGTCTATTTTATATATAGAACAACGTTAATCAAAAATTTATGATCAATGTTAAATATAAGTTAAACTCAATAAAAGATATTCATCTTATACCTGTGAATCTCCTTGAGCCACTTGTCTATACATGTTCCATGAAATTCATGATTACAAGGCAATCTCCGAATGATATCTCCCTCCTCATACTCCACGAGGCAGATGTAACATCTGATAATTGAAATGGAGGAAAAAAAATAAGAACCAAAAGTAAATGACTGATTGCATTGCATACAAGTTCCGTTGGATGATCTTGAAAAAGAAAACACAAAGAGAGGTTAAAACCCTTAACACCCCCATTTATGTCTATACAGATACACAATATCTAGTCTGATTAAAATTCCATCTCCAGCTCCCAAATCTCTCGACCCCTAGCAAGGTAATTTAACAGGATTGGCAGTTGCAGCATAAATGCTCCAAATGATAAATATGTGTAAACTTTATCATGTGAATCTCAACGCTTTTATTCTAGATGCTTCACATAGTCAATTACATTCATGTTATTCATACATATTACCCCCAAGTTTATCAAGTCTAGAATTCAAATTTTTACACTTCAAAAAAATCAAAGACCGTGTTTACATGGTTGCTAAAACCTAATAGATTAAACTTAAATTAGCTCCTCATTTATGCTTGGAACTTGTGTATTGAACTAATCTCAAATGATATTATGGGTAAATGGTAAGGCAAATAAATTATTCTTTATGAGTAAACATTTCTTTCTCGATAAGTATCACAGACCGATTAATGCCATTGAACTTCATAATATTACATATTACGAATCCACATAGAATATTGCCCATGAGGTCCACCAACAATAGGACTTCCGTAACACAAAATATACTCTGTTTGAGCAACCTCATTAAGTGTTTAGACACCAAATAATCTGAACCAATCTGTAAATATAACTTGGATGCAGGCTTGATAACTTAGCATCCAAGGAGAGCAAGTATATTTCATTGCATTCATACTATGAACCTGGTAACCATTCTTTCAGATCTAAGTAGTCTATTAAATAGCTGGTTGAATGTTGACTTTAAGCCATTCAGCCTAAATTATTACAAACGGAGAAAATAATTCAGTTACCAATCACTAATGTTGTCACATGCTCTCACCATCTTAATTTGTAGTTAAGATAAGTTAATCTGTCTCATTATTTCACAAAGATCTTCACAGTGCACAAAGCTATTACTTCTATGTATAATTGATTATGTTCCATTTGACCTGACTATACATGTTTTGAACTTAGTCCGATCTAAGATGACAACTATTCTCATTCCTTGATGATCTGTCATGGCCATGTCTAATACAGTTATACCTTACATCCAGCTATACCCCAGAAACAAATTTATTTCAGACATAGGTTGCATTTTCAGTCAGCTCTAAATATTAGACTACAATGTTTCTTTTGCAAGAGAATAACATTCTACGCTCACAACATTTTCCTATCCATGTTCACAACTAGTGCAAATGAAAAGATGTAATTAATAATTTTCATATCAATTTATAGAACACATGTTTTACTGCAATGCCTATCATAATCCTACATCACTATTTTAGTAGAAGCAAGAGAGTTCTTATGTGATAGAAGATGAAAATTTAAAGAGATCAATCAAAAACTACCTGAAACCCCAAGCTAATAAGTAAGCAGTGTTAGATTATCTTGAAAACTAATAGTTTGTTAAAGGTATCCCCATACAAGTTAATCAAATAGAAAATACAGCTTAGCCTTAGGTAATGGTTAGGCATAGCAGAGGAAAGTAAATACTTACTGCACAACTTCATCATTCTTAAGTTTCTGTGACTTGAATAATTTGACAGGAAGTGATTCCACAACTTCCTTCGGTGCAGGAACAGATCCAATTGGAGACACAGATGGTTGAGAAGATAAAACCAAGGATTGTTGGTGAATTTCATCCAGAACCTAGATAAAATACACAAAATATTACTCCAAGAGAAACGAGGATCACCCAAAGAAGAGAATAACAATAATTACAAATAAAAATCACCTCAAATAAAGCTTCAGCTAACATAACAATTCTGGATACGCTTGACCTAGAACTGTTGGCATCATCATTTGAACTCGAATCTCGATTATTTACATGACATGTGCATTGACCAGTTCTGTGTTGACCAGATAAAATGCAAGATCTTTCATGTCCTGAAAAGTTCTCGAAACGGCTTCCTAACCTTTGAAGAGCTCGGACCTGAAGCAGTTCATAGGTCAGTAACTAAAGTAAACATAACATTTGCTGAGATGGATAGTTTTCAAAGAACCTATAGCAAAAAGTAATGCATGCAAGCAAAAGTGCTGTGATTAAGGTGATGGGAGCAAGAAGATTATAAACCTGAGATCGTATTCTTCTCCTCCTCTCAAGGAAATTGGATCTGTGGTGGAGCAAATCATGATGCCTGGCTTCTCTGGATCGTGGAGTTTCAATTTCATTGTGTGGAACAATGGAGGAAGCATGAGTGGAAGTGGCAATGGTAGCGGATGCAGAGGTAGCTAATTCTTGAGTTTGATTAGTAATTACTTGTATGTCTTGCTGCGAAGGGCACAATGAGGAAGCTCTACCAAGAACACGATCACGAAGCCTTCCAACACTTAAGGCTCTGGAAAAACGAGCATTGCTTTCAACAGCCTCTCCACTCCCATCTGAATCATTGACGATTATCGGAGAGCAAGAATTGCGGGGAGGTTGTTGAGGTTCAATTGTCCCCAAATTGTCATCACGGTTCAACATTGATAGACTTGTAGGAGAAACGGGACATTCAGTGGAGGACCCCAAACTATTACCTCTTCTTAATTGGAAGTTTAAGCCGGAAAGGCAGCGAGAAGGAGAGGGATGCACAGCTGTTGTAGCTGCTCCGGAGGTGCTACCACCAGAATTTATGCATCGCGTTGGCAATGGCATTTCATCATGAGATGTGATTTTCCCTTCAACCTTTCTGCGACATTCTTTTTTGACCCGATCCGACTCCGACGCAGGTTCTTTCTGGTGTTGAAAGTTAGGTTTAGGAGACGCAGATCCAGATACCGCTCCCAAACAAGATGACCGAAAAACTCTATTCTTCCCTTTGCATTTCCCCCTCCGGTCACCGCCGCTAGACGATGAAGAAGCGTATGCCGATTCTCTTCCCCCTTGTCCGCCGACTCTGCAACCAGCCTTGCTCCCACCAGCTCCCATTTATGCGTTGTTTTCACTTCAGTTTCACCCTAAATCCAATAAAGAAAAGGGAAGAAATCAGCGACATTAGGAAGTTGCGCTTTGAAGGCACTCCAACTCTATTATTTAAGATCACAGTGATATACTCCTAACTGATGTCTTTAGATCTGGAAGATGTTTACGTCTTGAAAACAGTGTTTTCGGTTCTTTTTTCTAGGAAAATAGAGTAGAAAGGAAGGAGAAAGTGTTGCGTGGCGAAGCCAGTGCCTCTGCCTCCATAATCGAATGTGGATCCACACACTCCTCCCGCCACGCTTTATTTCCTTTTTTTCAAAATTCCATTTCAAAAAAAATAATAAAATCAGCAACAACAATATTTGTTTGGTTTTGATTTGATTTCCCACCTTTACCAATAACAAAATTAAAGGTCTAATCTTTCCCTGGCTCTTCTACTCTTTGAATTTTTGAAATTTAGTCCTATTTGTAAATCCACCCCCGCTCCCCTATCATTGAACGTAGAGATGGACACGGGTCAGATTTTGGGCCTACCCGTATCCGACTCGAAAAATCATACCTTCTACTCACCATCGATCTAATCCGGGTTTAGGGTAAAAATTCTGACTTGATCCAAACCGAATTATTAAAAAATTTAAATTCTAGAGATTTAATTATAAAAAAATAAAATTTAGTGATCTAATTATAAAAAAAATAGTGACCTAATTATAAAAAATTAATTTTAATGACCTAATTGTATAATATATATATAAAGAGAAATCATTATTGTAAATATCCCTAAAATATATATAAAAAAATTACACTATTAGTCTCGGGTATGATCAAATTTTTTCTACCCTAAACCCGAACTCGAATTTTTTACCAAAAAGTTCGATCCGATCGAATCAAAACCCGTCGGGTTTGGGTTCCGTACCCATCCGTAATTGAATGTTTAATTTTTAAAATTTACTAGGAATGTTTTTATACCTTCAACGATGCCTCTTCTTGTATCAATTCGACTTTTCCAAAAGAAATATAGAACTAATTTTGTTATAAAAATACATTTATAAAATATAAATTAAATTAATTTACAAATGTGCTTGAATTGTATATTAAAATCAAACCATTATTTTATGATAGTAAATAATATCTATAATTTTATTTTACATTTTTATCATTTGAACAATTATATAAAAATGAGTACAATGATAGTATTATCTAGGATAAATTATATAGGTGGTCATTAAATTATTTGGGTATTTATTTTGATCAACAAATTAAAAAAATTATTAATTCAGATTATTAAATTTATTAAATTAATCTGTTTTGATAGTTACCATTAGGAAAAATACGAAATGATGTTGTGATAATTAACGGGTAACGAAAAATGATGTGACAATTAACAAAATTTTATAAAATTATACGTTTAATCTTTATTATTTATATATTATATCAGTCTCAAATTTAATTTAATTAAATAAAATTAATCATGTGAGTTTTTATCCTTAAAATCAAATGAAATAAGTGAGTAGTAGCACTAAAAGTTGAATCACGATTTTTCATATAGAAACTTAATTGATCATGAATTTCAAAATAAAAACTCATTTAATCACGATTACTCATATAAAGTAAATGATTATCTCAAGGCTATAATTAACCATTTTATTAATTAATTAAGCCTAATAATCATTTACAGAAGCAGTGTTATAATCATGCTTTGATAATCCTTTTAATATATCAAGGAGACCTTCCTACATTGCTACATGTCCCTTTGCCAATAGACAAAACTCGACGACTCCCTATCGGTATCGGATTCGCAGTGGCTCCCCTCTCCTATCTTCATTGCAGCAATGGGGGAGTGCCTTGGATTCTCCACTTTTATTCCTGGAAAGAACCATGTTGCAACACTTGAATCAGGGTGGCACAAGCTATCTTCCTGCAGAATTTCACCCATCCTGTTCATTATGCTGAATGCCAGGTTTTTTATGACACGAGAATACGCTTCCAGAATCGAATGTCCAACATCCTGTGCACAGATAATTTTAACATGGATTCAGCAGTGATAGAGAAATGCAGGACAGAAGATGCTATCACATGTATGTGTAATAACTATTGATTTAAACACACAGAACTTACCTTGCCATATTGAACTTTTGTAGCATCGAGAAAAGTTTGAGGAAGATTTGGATATGCATTCTTTATCTGATATGAGAGTGCTTCGGCTCGGTCCACGAGTAGCTCCATCTTATCCATTTCAGACAATGGATCCTTAATGAAAGACCATGACTTTCGCACTTGGGATTTGCCACTACTTTGTTCTGTAAGTCTCCCTTTCCAAGCAAATACGGCAGCTTCCAACCTATTAATGGCCTCCAGAGCATTATTTTCGGACTTTAAATTGAGCGAAACGAACATTTCTTCCACTGAGCTGGACTCGAGAGTCAAAACCTTGTACAGTTCATCACCGAGGCTTGCCTTCCCAGACTGTAAACATGCAGAATGAGATTGATTTGCCATGAATGCAATACAAACTTGAAAAACTTTATTCTGGAATTTTGCTCTCATCATTCAGAATTATCAGACATTTGACAAGATTTTAAAGTAGACTGAACATCAGCTGGTTCCAGCTAAAACCTCAAGACACCATGTTTTTTATATTTCCTTTTAAAACATGTTTTTAAAAATTGATCTTGATCCTGTATAAGGGTTTCAAGCTATGGTATATTATCATAAAAAACTATATTTAAATTTAAGATTGCGGTGAAGGCAGTGAGCATGCACACCTTGGGAAGGGCATCCCTAATAACGGACGGAATAGGCATTTCAAGCAAAACATTTTCATTAATTGATGTTGCAGCCTTGAATACTTGACACACCACCATGCCTTTACATTGTAACTTCTTCCTTTCGGTATCTGAGAGCCCAGTTTTTGGTACTTGTGGCAATGGAAGCCACCACCTCTTGCTCTCCCTTGCACTCTTGTTTCTTCCTTCTGCTCTGCTTCCAACTTCTACATAACAAAACTCGGTATTTACCATCGACTCCAAGGTTTCCTGACAATATTCAAAATTTAATCAGGTAAATTCGGGTGACATGTTCATAAAAGAATCTACAAACTATTAGGAAGAGTAAGGAGATTGCCTACAATAAGCATAGAGTCCAACTTCTGAAGTGCTGGGAGATTCATGTGAATGTCTGCACGGGCTTTTGGTGTCATTATCTGCTCAAGAGAGAATTTACATAAATCTCACCACATTGCAGAATGCACATTATCATTTGAATCAGAACCCAAGAACCACTAGAATACCTCCATAGTCCTGCCATTTGCACCATTTTGCTTAGCAGGCACTAACTCCACCATGTAGTTGGTAGGAGAGAGTAACCAGTCCAATTCTCTTCGCCATCTATTTTTCCTTTCTTCAGCTAGTGGCTCTAATTTCCACAGCTCCCCAAACACTGAAGCTGCATATTCAAATTTGCATACCTTATAAGTTGAAGACTAAAGAAAGAAGACAATCTTATGATAACAGGAAGAGTGGAAGACGCAATGAACTTTGTAAAATGTACATGCTTTTTCTATGTTTATTAAGTTGCAACTCCTCCACATGATGCATGTTTCCCATTGATGGAAGATAAAACAAATAAAGTACACCATGAAGTGCTATGACTTTTCTTATTTGAACATATTTTACCAAGTTCCAATCCAGAATAAAAGTTTCTGATTATATACATATACACACAAGGCTGTAGGAACAAACTCACCAGCAAGATTTGTTATGGCGTTTGACAAAGCTAAAGCTGTGGAGACACCCTTCCGTCCACCCGTAATATCTTCCCCCAATAGAAGCTTTGCAAAATTTTCTTTCATTGTCTCAACATCTGAAAATTGAATGGGATAAGCAGGTTTTTCTTTGACATAAAGATGCTTGGGGCTTTCTGAGAGCTCCCATTCATCCAAACCCTGTTCATCTCTTTTCATCCACTTGGAAGAAAATGATCCAGATGCATCTTTGCTAGAAGAACAGCTGGAGAAATCATCATCCAGGGAATCAGAAGCACGTCCATCACCTCGGCTTGTTCTACTTTCATTCTCATACGACTGATTGTTCAGAATGCAGCTCTCAAGACCATTATATGTCGTTATCCCTGAAAATTCTGATTTAACATCCATTTACTGAAATCAAGTGGGAACATACGACAATAAATAGAAGCATAATCAGCTAGAAACCTTTGCAAAACGGTTTACATCTGGTCATCAACTTTAGGCAGGTCAAAAGCAAACATAGATGAACTCAAGTTCCTGGTGTATGTAGTGCTAACTACATAAACACTAAGTGCAGAAATATAAGCTTTTTCATGAAGGATTCGTTTGACATTCTAGTTGTAATTGAATGTAACCATTTTATGGAAT
The DNA here is from genome assembly GCA_035048815.1 of Abelmoschus esculentus. Classification (NCBI taxonomy): domain Eukaryota; kingdom Viridiplantae; phylum Streptophyta; class Magnoliopsida; order Malvales; family Malvaceae; genus Abelmoschus; species Abelmoschus esculentus. Next base: position 10,365,146 of record JAUCBN010000051.1, on the reverse strand, counting down.
GAAATCTGTTAAAAGGGCACTTTCTACACTAATGATCCTTCCAAGAACTAGTGAAGGAGGTTTATTTCACACACTTATAATTTCTGTATTGTCATTTACCAAATAGTGGATGAGGATCAGGTAAGAGATTGGTTAAATGCCATTTCTGTTCATACCAGATAAGATATGAAAACCAGATCTCTCCGGGAACACCTGCACCTCCACCGTTTGGAATAAATGAGTCTTGTCAGATTTGTCTTCATTATAAAAATGTCAGATGTTAGCACATGCATATGACAGTGCAAGGGCCCAATTTTTAAGACACGTAAGATTATTAGACAAGATGACTCATTTATTCAATAAACATTGAATAAATAATTAGTTTTGAGGTGTGCTTAACTTTTAACCACCTATTTATTCTCTAGTGGCTCAAGCAATGACATGCATGGTAATAAATAAAGGGAGTGGCCGTACATGTCATGGATACACGTAAAAGACAAACAAGACAAAGAAGCTCACATGGCATGCTTTTGAAAATCACATTTCATGCTTAGCAGTTTGAGGATTTTTTTTAACAATGTGTGTTTCTCAAATCAATCATGTGAGAATAAACAGCAATAATGAGAGCGTCCTTGCCAATTGGCACTACAATGCATAATAAAGTTTACCATTCAAAAATAAAAGACAAGTGATCACACTAAGGCAGAAGCTTCCCAAGTGTTTGAGAGCTAGCACTACATCCAAAAAGAGAGATTTCCAAGTAACAAGTGCTCAACAGCAAAGCACACACGAAAAAGGACATACACTGCTTAAAACTTGCAGTAAAGATGGCCCAAAGTTAAAAGGGGGGTATAAAGTTTAGAGAGTATACTTTTATATATGTTCCTTTTACCATCCTTTCTTTATCTAGAGATCTCCTTTTTACTTACTTTTCTCTGTTGCGTTGCAGGGTATATTTCTTTCTGCACTTGATTGAGGTACTTAATTAAGTCAAGTGAAATACAAGCGAAAGGGAATTGATATTGAATAAATGGGTGAAATATAATAGTATTAGCAGACAATAGTAGCAGATGGGAGGCTAACCTAAGGCTAAAGGGTAAGGAATCAAGGCATCAATAATTACTAGCATTTCAAACTTTTGAGGAGAAAGAGAAGTCTTTCACATGAGTTTTTTTGTTTAATTTATGTCCCCACTCAATAACTTTCACCCTGGTCCACATTGACTGTGACTGTGGAAGAGGAGTTTTAAATGATAACAGCCATACCCACTACTGCTTCTATATGAAAGGAAGTGAAGGGACCACCACTAAATACTAGCAAAAACAAAAGTGTACGGTAACTTAATTAGTAGTAAATAATGAAATGATCATCACTTCATTTTTGTTTGTAACTTGTGAATTGCAGCAGCACCCTTGAAGATACCATGACCGAGGCATTTCCTTGGGCACATGGAGGAGACAGATCAAAGACCGGATTTTGACAAGAACCAATATGGTTGGAAGAATGATCAGGGTTTGTCATCTTTGTCTTAATTAGAAAAGGTTCACCCTAAAACTCCATGAATCCTCAAGGAAGTTCATTGAATACTTTAGTCATAGATGCATGCTTCCTGCTGTTAAAAAACTGAACTTGAATATTCAGTTATAAAGTGTAGAAAAAGGAAGGAAATAAAGGAAATATGGTGGTGCGTCGGTTGTGGAGCAAGAGAGGAACATGACATTCACCCCTCATCTTCAGGTACCATAAATGTTCTGCTAAGAATTAAAGAGAGGCAACACCATTGCTGCCTGCATGATAATGGCAGTGACTAATACGAGTAAACATCTGCTAATGGCCAAAAACTAAAAGAAACCCCACACGTTATGGCCTTATGGGCCCCTTCCCCATCCTCCCAGTTTCGATCCCACCACAATCCCCAACCTTTCTCTCTCTCACACACACAGTGTTCAATTTTTTTTGACATTGTACAAAACTTATACTACCCAAACCCTTCTACCCATAAATCCTTGTGAAACAACAATGTCAATTGAACTATACTGAAAAAACGAATCCAATATTATATATGTAAACATAAAAAAAACGAACCCCATAGCATCAATCACGGAAATTTTCATCACAGACTAGAAATACTCCCCCCCTTCAAACCATTCAACCATAAAACCTTAAAAGAAATTTAAAATTAAAATGGCAATAAGTATATCGATTTAAGCAGTAATTAACTTTATGTTAATAAAAAACGTAAATTTAGTAATTAACTTACTATCTTCTCGTTCATCAAAATCGAGGCTAAACTCCCTGTCGCGAGTACAGCATGCCAGTCTTTTCCTCATCCTCATCATTTTCCTTCTTTTATCTCCCTGTCCACCGAAAGACGTTTACCATTTGCTATCAAAAGATTTGATTTTTAAATCCCAAATAAAAACCCCATTTTTTCTTGATGATCCTAAAGAAAACAAAACAAAAGGTGTGTACCAATTCCAAAATTAAAATCACTAGAGAAAAAGGTGCGGGGAATGGGAACCAAAAGAACCAACCAGCAAGTAAGCAAACAAGGTTTCATTATGTGTAAACGACAAAGAGAAAGATGTATTCCTTAAACACCAACAATGTATAAACATCTCAGATTCTCAGAACAAATAAAAAAAATCTAGTTTCTTAAACCCAGACGTTAAAAGGGATGAAAAAGGTCAAGAAACTTCATTTGGAGAACAAACCTGGGGCTGGGAGAGTGATAACTGCAATGGCTGAGGTATGAAGTTCAAAAGCAATCAAAGCTGCACTTGTAGATCATTGAAGGAAAAAGGCAAAATCTAGAAAGAAAGGGAGAGAAGCAGCGATATTCAAAAGCGGCGCAAGAAAGAAATGATACTTAAATTGCGAGCCATTGGGTGTTAGACTGTTAGTACTTAGTATCAGTCCTTACAGAACTGAAAAGATGGAGCTCGATATAATCCTGGACTCATTACGGTCACAGGGTAGAGGAGAACTTATAAAATGAAAGGGAAAATTAAGTTACATGCCACCTACTTATAGGTTTAATAACAAACAATTAATTTTTTTTTTATAAAAGTGATAAATTAATCTTTAAATTAAATTTTTATAACAAACATGTTATTTTCGATTAATATTGAAATATGGTCTTGTATAATAGTTGGTTTAGTTTCGAACGTTATATATTTTATCAATTTGTTTTTAATTTAAAAATATCTTAATGAATTTAATCAGTTATACTTAAAATTTTGATTTTGATCGTTTGACGCATTCTATGTTATTGTTCCTCAACTAAGTAATCTTTATATTTGATAACTTGATAAATACAATCATTTCACAATTGAATTACCGATAGATTAATGGAATATATCAATTCAATTATGATTTTAATGTCGTTCGTTAGAAAACATAGTCACTTCACTTTTTAAATATGAATGGTAAAATTTATTGAATTAAAACCAAATTACTAAAATGTCTAAATAGTAATTTTTAGAAATAAATGATTATCAAGGATTTAAAAAACGTTTTCGATCGCGTCACATTTATCGCGGTTGCAGACATAATGTTTATTATCGCGGTCATTACGAGAGTCGTGGTCGTGTTTTTTTTAATTCACACAACTTATTATAGAAAATTTTTAAATAACAATATAATAACGAAAATAACAAACCGTTAATGATCATTATTCATTAAATAACAATTGTTATCGATTATTATTGATATAAATTTAAATCTCATCGATGTTGAATGACTTTGGATGTACTTTACCCTTGAAAAGGCCATTTGTTTCAATTTTAAAACTAACTAAAAGCTGAGATAGTCGGATTGGATATTCTAGCCATAGGAATCAAAGATTAGAAGAGTTGAGACAGTAGGCGGGAAGTGGGGCCCAAGCCCGGCTTCAACCAACCGTAGCCTCAGGGCAAGTGGAGTCTAAAGAATATTAATATATAGCCACTGGTTCACCTCTAAGCTTAATATTTTTTTACGGGTAAATTAAGATTCTGTAAAAGTTAAAAAAAAATAGTTTTTGATAAATTAATGGTAGAAAATTAAGGTTTAAAGGTTATATTTTTTTTTTGAATTTTTTAAATAGAAAATTTGGTTTGACCTTCAAATACAAAAAAAAAAACTTAATCTTATTTAAATTAGAATTTCAATTTTTTTCTCTAAAATATAATACTTCTTTATTTAATAAAAAAATCTTGAACCGGTGATGTTATTTGGATTTGAATTTCGAGATAAATTAAATTATTTTTTTTCAATGAAGTAAGATTTGACAATGAATCCTCCCTACCTCTCTTACCTACCCGGTTAGTAGGTGGGGATAGCATTTTTTTCCTTTGAAAAACATTCAAGTAATGTGGAAGCAATCTTTTCATTAAGTGCACGTGAAGGTTGCGATACTATGAAAACAGAACATCTACTGGTAGTAAAAACAGGGGAATATTTTTTTACCAGGATTCTTGTTGTACTTAGGTTGTATTTTTTATTGTGTTTTATAATTCTATTTTTTTTTATCGTCGTGATTTTAATGTCAAATAAGGTTTAATATATTGGATCAAAAAAAATAAGGTTTAATATAGATGTTTATCTATTATTATTTAGTGTCTAAATACCCATTTACTAACAGCTAAAAAATTTAATTTTTTTCAATGTTTATTTACAGTCCAACAATCATTTTTTACTCCAATATTAAAGGGAGCCTTAGTACAAAAGTAAAATCATTTGGCGGATGAGAGTATTTGAATCGAATTTGAATAGAAAAAGATGTATTAACATCAATCAAAATCAATGGGCCAATATGGTGTTTTAGAAAAATATACGAGCTGTACGAATCATTTAGTCTCACCGGTAAGGAAGGGTGTTTCTGTAAGTCACGGGTTTGAGTACTAGTAATATCAGTACAATGATTGAACGATCAATATCCAATGTTTAAGAGTGTACTTTAAAACAGATACTATTTTGTAACCACCGTAATTAAATCAAATATATATATATATATATATATGAGCTTTGTTTATGGTGTCCGAAAATGGTGCCGGAAGAGATGGACACTGTCTTTTGTCTCCTTCCGGAATGGAACGCTCTTTGATTCTTCACTCTTCATCACTGCAAAATGGTGTGGGGTACGAGGAGGGAGGAGCGGATGTTTCATTTTATGCGAAAGGCATTAGGGTAATTTATATTATTCAGCATTAATTTTTTATTGTCGAAATTTAAATTTTTTTAATTTAATTTTTATATTATTCATATTTTAATATCATGTTTAATTTAAATCAAAAATTTAAACTATAATCTCAATCTACAAACCCCAAACCTCATTTCCTTTTATCAACGACTTGTTTTTGGTTGAGTTTGTCCTATAACGCTTGTTGCTATCGTGTTTTAACTGCCAAACAAGTATTAGTTACTCACCCAATAGGCGTCTACTTTTAAACCTATATTTTAATAAATCACTAGTTTTTTACGGTATTTAATTAATTTTATCAAAGTGATCGATGACTATTCATTAAATTTTATTTCCAAAAAATTGAAAAACTTATTTTTCTTTAAAAATTAGTCACTACAACCATTATTTATGTATGAATTTGAATCTCCATAGAGTTGTCAGTAGAGTTTATTGATCTCCTGGTTGGCATCAAGAACCGTCGGATGAAGCACTTTTGACCCACATGGTATCCCCTGCCTCAACATTTTTGTAGAGAAAGCAAATAAAAGGAATCCTGGTTGACGCCCATCACAAAGTGTTAATGCAACAGAAACCAAAAATTCTCCCCGGCATAGACGTCTGTTGTCGGCACTGTCCCCTACCTCTTTCCGACCAGTTTAACTTTCTTTTTGGAACACACAAACCCAACGCAGCACTACCAAAGAGACCGGCGGAATGTGGATTGGAATGCGTAACCATCGAATGTCTCAGCATCCCCATTCCCCTCCTACAGGCTACATAGTCCATTGTTTGGGGGGTCCTTAAATCACTACTTTTGAAAGACTAAACAAACAGTAGTTGTTTAGGGTAAATTAAAGTTTAGTATTTGTTATCGATATTAAATACTACATTTTTTAATATATAAATTTTTTATTTAATTTTTTTAATAAAAAGTATAAAGAATAAATGAATAATTTTAATTAAAATACCTTTTTTTTGGCAAAAGTCAAAAAAAAACTTTTGAAAAATTCAACTCTCTTGGATCTGTAAAATGAAACCATTAGTATTGGCCGAATGAAATAAAATAAATTGGAAAAAGTAAATTATTTGTTATATTGGGTATGATCATAACCATTAGAAGTGCATATAGGTTAATGGGTTAATTACAGAATTGGTCCCTCGAATTTTGGGACCAACCACGAGAAAATCATGATTTTAATCCCCGAATCTGTTTTGCTGTTCCAATTTTACCCTTATTATTTGATTGTCTTCTGATTTCATTCAATTTTACCTTCAAACTTTGTTTTTCTTTCAATTTTACCCATTTTAATCCCATATTAGTTTTTGTTTTTAATTTTTGAATCAAGATTTGTTTTATTTATTTTTAGCTCACAATTTATACTATAATATATATTGTACTTAAATACTATATATATTATATTAAACTTTATGTTATACATAATATATGTTATATATATTTTTGTGACATGTATACTTGTATTATATTATATGTATTATTTTGTTCATGCTATCGTACACTTATTTATTTTTTATATCATGTTATTTACTTATTTATTTATTATTTTATTTAATTCATTATTTGATCGGTCTTATGGTCACCCGCAACAGAAAATGATCTGTAATATTCATGGCCCATTTCGTGTAAATTTCTAAGATCTAACATTTACTTTCACGTATTTAATTTTTTCGTAATTTAATTTATTGCTTTTATATTTGTTATAATTTACTTTAAGCTTTACTTTCTGCATTTATTTATTTATTTATTTATTTATACATATTCAATTTATTTTTTCTTGTACAATTTGACACACCGAACTTAACTAATAACAAATGCGTATTTTATTATACGATTGTAAGCAAGATCGATATCAATCGTAATGGTGGCGGTTCGCACACTTACCTTCGAATATTGAGGTCTTTAAAATCTATTTGCATTCCTAAACGAATAATAAATTAATAAAAATATGAACTTGCAAATTTGGGCGGTATGGGGTATTAATTATATCACATCCGTAACTGACTCCCAAACTCGTTTTTAAGATATCTGTTTTTTAATGTCTCCGGCCTACCAAAGTGGCTGATGACGAATCTATTTTTTAAATAAATTCCTTTTTTTTAAAAATAATCCCAATTTTTATTTTTAAAACCCTGACTTTTAAATCATACCCCAATTTTTAAATCTTTATTTTTTAAATTGAACCCTATTTTTTAATAAAATCTCTAAATTTTGTTAATTTTTTAAAATAAAACAAATTTTTTGAACCCTAATTTATTAATTTTGACCTAAATTCTCGATTTTTTCAACATTCTTAGATTTCACAACAAAATAAGTTTGTTTTTAACGACTCATCCCATTATACCTATTTTTAAAAATTTTTAGGGGGTCGTTACAGTTAATTTTTTTTTTTCTGTCAATGATTGGACATTTTGATTATATTTTTAATTTATTTCATTGGATTGAAATATTTATTATATATTTTATAATTGTGATTTAGAAAGTAGTTACGTTCGTAGACTAGTAATACAATATTAATTTATGTAAGGATAATTTATTCGTTGTTGAGTTTTTCTAATTGAAGTTTAAACTTTACGTTAATTTATTTTATATTAGACTATAATGTTTGTATAGATTTATTTGTGTGCTATTAATTTAAATATATTTATTTAATAAAAATTATTTTTTTATTTAAAGATATTTGTTTGAGTTGTTACTTAAAAAAATAATTAGATTTGGTTATTGAATTTTGGATATTTTATTGATTGGATTTGGATTTATATAATTCGACTTATATTCGAACTTTTTTTTAAAAAATTTGATTACTAATTGGATTTGGATTTTATAAAATCCTATTTAAATCCGATCCATTATCATCCCTGATATATCTTAGTGAAAATTATAAAGGGTGTGAGTGTTTATCTATTATTTTACATGCCTAAAATCCAAGAACTACTAATAAAAGATAATCTGATCGATTTAGCTTGATTGGCCATTAATTGCTTGATTCTTTCCCTTTGTGTTCTTGATTTCGATTGGGTAGCTATCTTCCCCCTTTTGATGGATTCCTCGATTGGATCGATTCCTACCTGAATCTGGGATGGATTGTTTTTTACTCTGATCTCACTAAAAATTATTGCCTACAGCTATGTCTTTTTGTTACTTCTACTGAAACAGAGTTAGACGAAGAAATAAAAGGACTTGAAATGTATTCAATAACCGTGCCTCTATTCTAACGGCTTCTTGTTCGTTTATTGAATTGAAAGGAAGGGACAGGAGAACGACATCAACGACTACCCTCCTTGACCCTTGGAAGGTGTGAATATGTGATAGGAACGTCAAAAAGTAATAGGATAAAAATCAAGGATTGCTGACGATAGAAACAGAGACAGTATAGGACAGAAACAGAGTCAACTAATCACTTCAATGTAAAACAATAAAAAAAGGGCATGGGAACGGAAGTGTTGAATCTTCAAGATGAAGGAAAGTTGTTCGAAGGCTGCGAGTTAATTGTTTTCTTGTGCTGGTCGATTTGAAAATCTTGTTTAAAATTCAAGACTTTATCTGCTTTGGATATGACTATTAAAAAAGACAATTTTTGTTGTTCTTCTCATGTTTCTAGATCATGTAATAGAATTGTCGACTGGATAACAAAGAACTGAAAGGTTAATTCTTGCCTGGGTGATGGGACTCTTAATTGTTATGATCGGAGACAAAATGGGAGAGAAATTAGGGTTTGTCGCGGATGAATTGGGAAAAACTGGAATTGGGAAATTGGGGGTTGATTTACTGGCAATGAGAGGGGTTAATCAGACACGTGCGCTTAAAGGGTTAATTAAGGGAAACAATGTCGTTCCATGCACTGAAGAAGCGACGTCGTTCGGAATGAAGACTAATGAAGATGGGCTGCAAGAGGAACGGGCCGAGTAATTGGATCCAACGTCAATCATAATGATCCATTTATTTATATTATGTTGGTTGTTATTTCAGTTTGCCAGCTGTACAAAAATAGCCTATGACTAACCCTAGAGTATATAGGTCCATATGGAGCTGAGTTGTTTTCTCTTAGCTTTTACATGAATGAAAATTTTTACTCTTCAATCTATTCTATCTGTTCTCTGAGATCCTTTCTATTTCTTAACAAACCGCTACAATTGATACTCAGAGCCGGTTCTAGGATCCAACAAGCACGCTGGGAAAACCTAAGAAGTCACAGACGATGAGAGATAATGTGGAATTAGTTGCATTGCAACGCCAGGTAGAAGAGCTAAAAGGGGATAAGAATGCGATGGTAAACAGAATAGACCAGTTGGATAATGATCTGGATGAGGTTCGATCGGACTTAAAGAAGATACTCGCAGCCATAACCAAAGCAGCGGAGAGTCCAGAAATAGACACACCTGAGACACAGAAAACACCCCCAGTCATAACACAACAGAAATAAGAAGGTAAGAAGGTTGTACATGTTACTGTTATTGACGACAATGAAAGATATTCTATGAGGATGGATGAACCGAGAATCCTATCTTCTAAACCTCAATATGTAGCATCCTCAAGTGAAAAATGAAAAACAGGAGAGAATGAAACTGTGAAAGGGGGTATAGCTATGTTGCAGAAAAACCTAAAAGGAGAAAGGAGTAATCTCGACCCTCTATGGAGTTTCCTGAATCTAAAACCCAAGCTGGAGCTACAGATGTTCGAAGGGAAGAACCCTAGGGGATGGATAAGAAAGTGCGAAAAGTACTTTGCAATATTCAATATACCGGAGACTCACAAGCTGGAAATTGCTACAATGCACCTTAGTGGACGAGCAAAAACTTGGTTTGATGGATATATGATGCAGAAGTGTAAGGTTACCTGGCATGAATTCATAACAGACTTGTGCCATCGTTTCTGCAATAAATCCTACAATGACAAATAGAAGAGTTCAACAAATTATCCCAAAAAACATCAGTGGAAGACTACCAGGACAAGTTTGAGGAATTAAAACCTTTTATGCTGCAGATGAATGCCACTTTAAGTGAGGACTACTTTATATCCAGTTTCATCAGTGGATTGAAAGAAGAATTGAGACATAAAGTCAGAATTTACCCTCCTAAGACCCTATTTGAGGCATACAGACAAGCTAAGCTCTATAAAATCTCCCTAGAGATAAAGCATAGGAGGCAAAAATATTCTATTAGAAGTACCCTTACCACTGGTCAACAAGGGCATCAAAAACCTTCCAACAACCTGACTGCCTTCAAGACCACTGCTCCCCTACAGAACAACAAGCAATCCTTACTTGACTACAGGAGATCCCACAACCTTTGCTTTAAATGTGGAGAGAAATACAGTCCAAGACACCAATGCAAACTGAAACAACTAAATGTGATGGAGGAAATGGAAGAAATTGAAGACCCAATAAAAGAGGAATAAGTAGATGAGGAGAACAAGGAAAGTGAAGATCAAAAAGAACCTGAGTTGGAGATTTCAATGAATGCATTAACTGGGAACATTGGGAGCAGTACATTAAGGATTCCTGGGTCGGTTAAGGGAAAAATGTTGAGTATTCTAGTGGACAGTGAGAGTACCCACAACCTAGCTGGTCAAAGGAGGGAGTTGAACTAATTCTAACCAACCCTTTTGCTATTACAGTGGCTAATGGTGAAAAGTTATATAGCCCTGTAATAAGCAAACAACTAAACTAGAAGATGCAGGGGAAAGAATTTCAGCATGATTTCAGAGTCCTGCAATTGGGGGAAAGTGATATGGTGTTAGGGGTGGACTGGATGAGTAGGTACAACCCAGTTAAAATAATCTCTGAAAAGAAAATAAAGAAGTTGACTGAAAGGGAACCAGATTGTTTTGGGGAAATATATTTATTGAATCTGGAAGAACAAGAAATGAAGGTTTCAAATTCCCTACATCGAGTCCTTGAAGAATATGCAACTGTTTTTGAGGAACTTAGTGGCCTACCCCCAGAAAGGGCTTATGATCATGCTATACAGCTAAAGCCTAGAACCACTCCTATTAACTTAAGGCCTTATAGATTTTCTTACCACCAGAAGACTGAAGTGGAAAAGCAAGTGGATGAGATGTTAGCAAACTCTGTAATACAGACCAGCAAAAGCCCTTTTACTGCTCCTTGCTTGATGGTTAAGAGGAAAGATGGGAGCTGGAGGTTCTGTGTAGACTATAGACAGTTAAATGCTGCAACAAAGAAGAATAAATTCCCCATTCCAGTGGTAGAGGACCTGCTGGATGAGTTGAAAGGAGCTGGGTATTTTTTAAAGATCGATTTGAGGTCGAGGTATTGGCAGATAAGGGTTAAGCAGGAGGACATCCCTAAAAGAGCCTTTAGAACCCATCAAGGGCACTACGAGTTTAAGGTCATACCCTTTGGCTTGACCAATGCCCCAGCCACCTTCCAGGCCCTCATGAACAATATGTTTGGACCCTACCTCAGGAAGTTTGTGTTGGTTTTCTTCGATGACATATTGATCTACAGTACATCATTGAAAGAGCATGAAGACCACTTAAGAAAGGTACTGGAAGTATTAAAGAATAACCAGCTATTTGCAAAAAGGAAGAAATGTTTCTTCGGGCAACAAAAAGTGAAATATTCAGGTCATGTTATTTCTAAGGAGGGAGTGGCTACAGATCCTGAAAAAATTGAGGCCATGAGGAATTGACCCTTGCCTAAGACAATCAAATCCTTGAGAGGTCTCACAGGATACTATCGAAAGTTTATTAAAGATTATAGGGGGATTAGTAAACCATTGACTAATTTACTGAAAAAGGATGGATTCCACTGGTCAGAAAAAGCTTTTGTTCAGCTAAAGGAAGCCATGTGTAGAGCTCCTGTTTTGTCTCTTCCAAACTTTGAGAAGGTATTTTATTTGAAAACGGATGCAAGTGCTAGGGGAATAGGTGTTATTCTTACTCAAGATGGTAGACCTATAGCCTACCTGAGTAAAGCCTTAGGAACTAAGGATGCTGACCTTTCTATCTACAAAAAAGAATATTTAGCCATTCTCATGGCTATAACTAAATGGAGGCATTACTTAGAAGGGAATGCATTTGTTATCAAAACTGACCACGAGGCCTTGAAGCATCTGTTGGAACAAAAGTTGACAACCACCATTCAGAAAAAGGGACTCACCAAGCTACTGGGATTGAATTACACTGTTCAGTATAGGAAAGAGAGGAGTAATGTAGTGGCTGATGCTCTTTCAAGGAGGATGGAGAAGTCTGAATTTAAAAAAATTACAGTAACTTCCTTAACTCCAGGTTGGGTCCAGAAAGTAGAAAAAAGCTATGCGAATGATGCTCTAACTCAAGAGTTAATCACTGCCTTGAGCATTGATAAAAAAGCTAAAGGAAGCTGGAGTCTTTTCAAAGGAGTGTTAAGGTATGAAAGCAGGGTGTATACTGGGGATACAGGTGACCTAAGACAACAACTCTTACAAGAACTACATGATTCCCCACAAGGGGGACACTTTGGAATTCAGGCTACATACCAAAGGATTAAACCTTATTTCTACTGGCCTGAAGAGAGCAGTGAAGGAACATGTGCAGCAGTATGAAGTGTGTCAGAGGACAAAGGAAGAGCATTTGGCCAGACCTGGCTTACTACAGCCCATTCGCATTCCAAATCAGGCCTGAGAGGTAATTACAATGGATTTTGTGGAAGGGCTTCCAGTTTCACACAGGTTTAATTATGTGTTAGTGATCATTGATAAATTTACTAAATATGATCACTTCCTGCCCCTATCACACCCCTATACAACCCTTGAAGTGGCCAAGGTATATCTTAACCAAGTATACAAGTTATATGGTGCCCCAAAAATATCTATTTCTGACAGGGATAAGGGTTTTACCAGTCTCTTCTGGAAGGAATTAATAAAGCAGGCAGGCACTACAACCTATTTCAGTACAACCTATTATCAGAAAACAGATGGTCAGACCGAGAGGTTAAATCAATGCATGGAGCAATATCTCCGATGCATGTGTTTTTTAAAGCCTAAAAGTTGGGCTAAATACTTACCACAAGCAGAGTGGTGATATAACACTAATTACCACACTGCCCTGGGTTTAACACCCTTCGAAGCTCTCTATGGGTACAAGCCCCCTATGTTAACTTGGAAAGGTGAATCCCAAGTTGACAGTGTTCTAGAGGAGACACGAGACAGTGAACACTTAAACAAGGTACTAAAAGAACAACTGGATAAGGCTCAGCAGAGAATGAAGTATTATGCGGATAAACGAAGATCGGACAGAGAATTCTCAGTAGGCGATGAGGCTTACCTAAAGTTGCAGCCGTATCGACAAACTTCTCTGGCGCTGCGAAAGAACCTGAAACTGGCTGCTAAGTTCTATGGTCCCTACAAGGTGATCGAGAAGATTGGGTCAGTGGCATACAGATTGGAGCTACCCCCGGATTCAAAACTGCATCCCTTTCACATGAGCCTTCTGAAGAAAAAAATTGGATCGAAGAAGCTTACCTCAAGAGAGCCTCCAGATATGACCGAAGATGGACAAGTGAAGGTCTTTCCTGCCATGGTGCTGGACAAACACATGGTCAAAAGGAACAATCAGTGATACAGTTATTAGTTCAATGGTCAAATTTGGAATCGAAGAACGCTACCTGGGAGGATTTCAGTGTGCTCAAGGCCCAATTTACGGACTTCGATCCTTGGGGACAAGGATCTCTTGAAAAGGAGAGAAATGTTATGATCGGAGACAAAATAAGGGAAAAATTAGGGTTTGTCGCGACGAATTGGGAAAAACTGAAATTGGAAATTTGGGGGAAACGATGTCGTTCCATGCATTGAAGAAACGACGCCATTCGGAATGAAGATTGATGAAGATGGGCTGCAAGAGGAACGGACCGAGTAATTGGATCCAACGTCAATCATAATGATCCATTTATTTATATTATGTTGGTTGTTATTTCAGTTTGCCAGCCGTACAAAAATAAGTCTATGGTTAACCCTAGAGTATATAGGGTCCATATGGAGCTGAGCTGTTTTTTCTTAGCTTTTACATGAATGAAAATTTTTACTCTTCAGTCTATTTTATCTGTTCTCTGAAATCCTTTCTATTTCTTAACAAACCGTTACATTAATGTCCCCGGCAAGGATCCTTCTGTAATTTTTTAGGATTGTTTTTAGTTAAAAAAAAATAAGGAACATAGGCACAAAGAGGTTTTTAAAGACTAACTAAAAAAATGACTTTGACATCTCGATTATCCTTTTATTAAAACCATGAAAATTTGATGAGGTTTAAATGGCAGTGGTGTGGTGCATGTAGAATAGATTGTTTTATCATGTCATCTATGAGACCAACCAATAAAAATCATTCATATCATATTTTTTCATATCATGTATTTTTTAAAGTGAATCTTCACTCATATTTACTGTTAATTCATTTTAAAAACAGTTTTTTCAAGTAAAGATTCACTTTAAAAAAATATATGACATGAAAAAAATGATGATATGAGTGATTTTTATTGGTTAGTCTCATGAACACGTGGTAGGACTTATCCATAATATAATTTCTCTATTGTCGGCAAAGTTTAGAGACAATAATCACAATAAACACTAACATAGGTGTGTGTATAACCATAAAACTTAACATATATAACAATTGAATCTCACCGAACCCTTAAGATTAAATAATTTTAATTAATTATAATCAAACTGAACCGTTAAAATGATTAATTATTTTTCAACAGTTAGGGTTTAGAGTTTTAACCGTTAAACTGAACCGGCCATTAGATTAAATGATAAAAGTAACCTAAACGCTACTCACATTAAGTAATAAATTGGGAGAAAAGGGATAAAGGTTGGGGAAAATGATGCATTAAGTCAGAATTTGAAACAAAACCTAAACACAATCTAACTAAATAAAATTTAATGATATTAAAAGCATGGGACAAAACAGCAACAAGAAGAGAAGAATAGAACATAATCTATCAATTTCAGATGCTGATAGAGGAGAGAATGCAAATTCAACAAATCTCAGTTAGTCAAAAATTAGGGTGTGCAAAAGGATGGAACTTTAGAAAAACTTGTGTTATACAAGCCTCTACTTTCTATTAATTCAAGAAAATAGCCTGGAAATATCTACAGCTTATTTGTATTATGATTAGAAATAATGCTTTAATTCTAACCTTAAATGTAATGGCTAAATAAAACGTATACTCCTTATTGTTTATCTATATATCTAATAAAATAACATCATTGTAAAGCTCCTTCGTAACCAAATACTATCTCAAGCCTTTAAGTGAATTGATAAACACTAAAGCGGCTGCAGCAAATTAGTAACTAAAACAAATATTTAAATGCCTAAAAACGAATTGATGGTTGCATAAAATTAGGAGCAAGGAATATAGAGTTAATAAAGGACATCAATTCTATGTTAAAAAAAGACATCAATTTAGACTCTAGATGGACTGCCAAATATGTCGAGAAGAAACAAAATAGAGACTTAATTTGTCTCTTTCGGTAAGAGAGCATATTTGGCCATTATGTTCATCTTTGTTCCCTCGTATTTCTTTAAGTCATTAGTTCTAGATCCACTAAGAGCACCCTCCCTTCCTTCTCCTAGTGTTCTTCCCCCTACCCTCTAGGTAAAATTAAGATTAGAATTAGTATTTGTCAAAAATAAATAAAATTTGTCTCTTTGGGCTATTGAAGGTTGAAATAAATGATCAAATCTGAATGAATATCTATACTTACAAAAGTAGTATACTGACAACTGAGATTTATCCCCTAAAAAGCTCCATGGGTATTGCAGGGACAGACTAAAAAACAGAACCTAGAATCTTGTATTTCAGTGAAGGAACCAGTAACTAACCCCCCCAAACATTAGAACATGTTAAAACTAGTATTTTATAAATTTATGGGTTTTGATTTCTACTACCTAGACCCCTCCCCACCAATAAATTGGACTATATTGAGCGTTCAAGCATGCTAGATCCCACTTTTTATATCAACGACAATATCAATCGAACTATACTTAATCCGTATAAGATTAAGGCATAATTAATATCATGGACGTTACTCTTAATCAATAATTAATAGGAATTAACTAATTCCATTGTAAATTATCATAATAATTCCAAGACTCAGAGAAAGCATTTGCTACAAGTGATGCACTTTTGTTTCTACACCACCACAGTCATTTCACAACTAAGGAAAGTATGAGCAATCAGCAAAATTTCACTTCCCTTTGATTTTTTTTTCATTGGCTTCACATTTGAATCGTCGAAGCAAATATAACAAATCACAATTTATATATTTAAAGGGACAAAGTTCCCAAATCTAAAGATTCAGAAACAAATCAATAGCATAATCACCATATTGATTAAAAAGGCAATTAAAACAAGCAATAAAGACTAAATCCAACCTGAGATCTGAAATCATAGGCCGAAAACAACAGAAGAAATGGCAAGATCAACGCAACCCTCACCCCGGTCTCCGATTCAGTTGATGCAAGGCGGGATCCGATTCGTGCTTCCTCCAATCACAGCCCGCCATCTGGCTTGAAAATCAAATATTAAGGAACAGCCAATCAGTTCCCGACCTGCACCAAGCGAATTAGAGACCGCCGGTAACTGAATCAATCTCAACCTCCTTTTTCTCTTCACCGAAATGGTTGGTTTCGGGGAAAGGATCTTCCAGGACATCTATAACTAGTACTATTCCTACAACCCTATCACTGAGCTTGACTTTTTGCCACTTTTGCCCGTTACTTATATTCGCAACAGACCAATTTCTTCTATCCACGTGGCAAGTGACTACGGTTATGTGAGCTAAAGGAAAAGTCTCACCGTCACCACTGGGAACTTTAAAGCGCAACGAATGTGATTTTTTTATTAGATTTTTTCTTTTTAATATAAGTACTGACACGAACTTTCTAACTCAAATGGTTAATGAAACGGTTTTTGTTCTTAAAGATTATGGGTTCGAACAATGATTAAGATTATCTTCTAAAACATATACTATTATAATCACTATTAGCTAAATAAAAAAAACATTCAAATTAAAAAAATTACGAATAACCATTTAATTATAGAATTAGTCTTTATGAGATCATTAAATTTTTAATAAAATCAATTAAGTTATTTTAATTAAATAATTTAATTAATAAAGATAATTTTCCCTAACCCCTAATGTTTGTTAAAAATGCTGGAGGAAAAAAAAACACTAAACTAGCAAGTACTGTATTAGAAAGAACAAGCCAACCATTTCCCTTATACACCTCATCCATGCCCATCATGACGCCATCATACAAGTTCACATGGTTGAAATGTTGAGGTCAAATCCGGAAGAGACAGCAGAAACAAGCATGAAAATATGAAAAAATTTACCTTACAAGCAATGGAGAACACTTGTATATGTATCTCAATGGAACCCTATGGGATATAAAAGCTAGTTGAATGAGATACCAAGCCAGCTCGCCACTCGGTTCACTAGGCTCATGGTTAGTGGAGCCAGCATACGGGTCACCTTCGGCAGTGCCGGATAACTGAGTGTCCCAACTATGAACCAATTGAAACTCAGGAGGGCAACTGCATCAGAAGCAGGTTTGTTCTTTATACTGAAGAAGAACTGAACAACACTTTTAAGTGACATGACCACAACAGTGAAGAGAGCCACCACAAGAGGCATGCAAGGATCTTCAGCTTCCCAGACAATCATTCCAACCAAAAGTGACAGAATTGCACTGAAAAGAGTTTGCGAAAGTGCAATGTCTCTCCGTTGTTCGATAACAGTGTTGACATCAGGATTTTGGACACTGGGTGTAAGTAGTTCCACGGATCCGCTTGGTGCAGGGGCAGCTTTCAATAAATCGAACATTTCAGTATTAGTCTTGCTCTTACCTTCCCATACTTCTCGGTTCATCATCAGCTCTTGTAAGGAGATCCCACTATTCCCCTTATAACTTGAAATCAATGAGGCAACACTGTAGGGAATGATATGATTATCAACGGTATTCGGACTTTTGTTTCTATTTTTTGCATCATAATCTCTACAACTCCATTCTGCTTTGCCTTGAACTTCTTTCAGCCGAAGGTTTTCATCCTTTAAATCCTGCAACTGGTAGGACGCACACTATTTTCAGTACATGCTAACAGCTACATGCAATGCAGAAAGTTCTAGACGGATTAGTCTTCCCAACCGCACGCTATAAAATGGTTGCCGTTAAGAAGCCTTGTTTTTGTATACACACCAGACAGCTGAATAATGTACATATGTGGGTGTAAAATTCATATTTTTCAAACTTACAGATAGTTTAAGATATTTACCTCACCCTCTAATAGTTCAATCCTGGCAACAGCCTTGTCATGTTCCCCTTCAAGTTCGATTAACATCGACTCCATAATTCTGCTTTCTCTAACAGCTGCTTGGAGATGTTCCTCAAGCTCCTTCCTGTCCCAAACAACAGTCTCCAACTCAAACTGCATCTCTTGTAGGTGTTGTTCCAGCTGCAAACAAGACCATGCTCCGCACATCAATTATAAAGAAGACAACAGAAACGACTTCGAAGCAAATCAAGGAACTAGTTTATAATGACTAAAGAATATTGTACAAATCAAGAAGGTGGTATAAATACTAAAACACCTATAGCTTCCCTTATTAAAGGAAGGGAAAGAAAGTAGTGACTTTCACTTTCAGCTTCTAAGCAAACAGATGAAGCTCTCGGACATAGAAAATGATAATAGCAGGCATGAATTAGGGAAACAACAGTATAGGTTTCTCAGCTAAAGGTGTATTGAAACTAACCAGCCTTTCCCTCTTCAAGGCAGTCAACATTCTGTAAGGAAGGGATACAAGAGCAACTGTCCAAAGTACTGATTTCCAGAACATATTCACAGGGAAGGAAATTGCTGCCTTTACCAACTGCAACCAAGTTTCAACAGGCATAAACATTGTTTTCAGACAAAATGTACCAATTTGCCAAGAGAAAATGGCATGGTTATGCGTTCTTATGTTACCTTTGGAAAGAGCATTATGAATCCAGCCATTATTATTCAAGGGAGCTTAATAATAATCACACTCCCACATACTGCATAACCATAATTAAAGATTCAGCTTGGTGCTCTGCACAAAATAAACCCGTAACGGGGAAAGAAATCGAGTTACATAATCATTTTCTTAAGGTACCATAAATTAAAACACTTTGTAACAAAGAAACAGGTAAATATCAAATGATCTTTTTGAGAAGAAAGATGTCAAATACTGCTATAACTATTCCTAAGAACCCTGAGCATATGAATATATGATGCTCCATTGATGGACCCTATATACGACAGAAAAGCTACATCCAGACAATAGAAACTATCAAGAGACCAAAACCCTATGTTCCATACATGCATTCATTACAATAAAACAGCAATCATTATCTCCTTTGTCTTTCTTACAAGCTCCAATGGATCAATTGGAGATAATTCCATTTTCTGGATGAACAAACTCTTATCTAAGAACTGTTTTCCATGGCGACAACCAGAGGCGGTGCCTTGATTAAACCCTTCATTATTACACTCTAATGAAAAACGAAGCAAAGGCAGAGGCAAAGCAATTACAAAGTACAATATATCTGTATGTGTTTAGAGCGAGAAGGCTGCATGGATTGAGAAACCTTACCTGTAAGATTGGGGAATTGCTTACAGTTACAGTACAGAGAAAGCGATGGAGAGAGCACTAGAAGATTTCATTTGGATTTGTTTAGTAATATGACTTGGCTTGCAAACTGAGTCTGTTCGCTGTTATGAAGGTGCCACGTAGAGTGCGCCATGGCTGACACGTATGTAAGTTTACATGCAATTTATATGCTACTATTTTATTTCTAAAGTTTAAGCTTATCTGATCGTGATTTTTATTAGAACTGTAGTTATAAATGGATATCCTAATCCTATTCCTATTCCTATTCTATTCCTAGTTTCAGTGATACCGCTCACCGCCATGGTTTTAGACTTTACTTTCTTTGTTTCCGTACCCTTCGGCTTTATTTGTTTCAACATTGGATCTATTTATATATATACTCCACTCCCTCTCAACTTCGATAATTTTATCTAAAAATAAAATTAAAATTAAATATATAAAAAAGGTAATTATTGAATTTAAAGATATAAAAGTTTATAAAATATTAAAATTGAGTGAAACTGTTTAATCTATATAATATTTAAATTTAAAAAAAAACTAAAATTATTATTAAACATAATAATTAATGGAACTAAATTAAAATTTTTAAGAGATTTAATTAAAAATATTTAAAATTTTAACATTTAATATAATTTTTTATGTTTAATATGTATTTTTAAAATTTTGAGAGATTCAAATTAAAATTTATAAATTTAAATTGTTGTAGAGGCAACCCCCCGGCCCTCATTAACCTCCGCCACCGGTTTCACCACCTTATTATCATGTTTTGTTTCTGCGCCTACTCCGCCGCACACCTTTGCTATCTCGCCCCGCGCCATCATCTCCTGGTTGGTATATCTATTTCGGCCCAATCTCTAGCCCCCGGGAACTAGCTTAGCCTTGAAAATGAGTGTTTTATTATGGTATTGGGTATAAATTATGTCTCTTTATTATATTTTTATTTGTGCCTCCATTTTAAGTTAAGGGTTTAGAATGTTAGGTTGATGGTTAAAGGTTAGGGGTTATAGTTAGAGTTTAGGGAATTATAGGGGTAGAGTGTATTTTTTAGGGTTTAAGGGTTATGGTTTAAGATATAAAAAATAAGGGTTAGGGTTTAAAATTTAATTTTTTAAAAATTTTTAACATGAGACATGGATTTTTACATATGATATTATGATGGTAAAAGAGAATTTAAGGGAGTAATCATGTTTAGGGCTATATCTAGGGAGATATGTGAGTTTGGAGTAATTTGGGCGAAATAAACCAAAATTTATTATGTTATTTGTATCTCGTCAACTACAAATGGCGAGATCTAAAAATAATATTCATTTTGACTTTTTTTCTTAAATATTTTTTAAACACACTTGTTTCCTCTAACTTTTTTCTAACTCTATTATTCACTTAAATCAACTCGACAGTAAAAGATAATTTGATTTCCAGTATTCGGGTCAATTAATTGGTTTCCCTACAAAATAGTAGGGAAGAACAATTGTCCCAACCACAAGATTATTTTCCCATTCCCCCCAATAAATATATATATTAAATAATTTATTTATGGATTTGTCTTTTACTTTCAAATATTTATGTGTTAGTTTTCAAACTCTTAACTTTAACTTTTTTGTTATAAAAACCCTCACGATATTTATTTTTTATTTGGTTTTATCGATGATCATAGATAATTCGATACTATTTTGTTGATAGAAAGGTTAAATGGAAGGGATCATTAATTCTCTTTTAAAAAAAATTAGGATATATAAATAGTGGAACACCGTGACAATATATACATAAATACATTAATTAATTGTACGTTAATGAATTTAAAATCAAAAGAAAAACAAACAAACAACTAATCCGTTCAATATTAACTATTTAAGCCTAAACATAATTATTATACGAATCCGTATAATATAGATCAACAAAAATACATCATTTGGCCTTGGAACTACATCGTGAGGGAATGTAAGTTCCATTCGAAGGATGGAAATGCAACTGGCAATCGAGACGACACAAGAACCGAACCGACCCCAGATGCCCTATTCTCCATCTCACCCTGGTGCCACCTTCCAAATCGAATATAATCAGATCTTTCTTCAAACCCATGTCCACATCCTCTGCTTGGTCTGGTCCTAAAGGTATGGGTGACGATGGCACGACATAATTAAAATCAACCGAGCTGTTCTTACCTACTTCAAAGGGTGGTGCTACCAGCTGAGCTACCACTTCCCCGTTTAAACCTAGGCTGTAACTCGACTCCGAGAAGCTTGCATGCGCCTTCTTGTTCCCATTCTTAGCTCGAATTAGTATCGTTACCTGAATCTCCAGAATACCGGCGTAATCGAGCTGCATACGGTCTAAGTGAGCATCTATGACACTAACGTAAGGCACCCTGGGATGTATAACTAAGTACCCTATGAAGGTGACAATGCCTGCGATGATGACGGCTATGGTCACGACTGTGCAGATGATGGCAGCACACCACACCAACGGATTCGTTGCTCGTTCCCGACTCGTTGAGAACTTTGATTTCGGGTTCATCGGGTTGGGAGAGGCTCATGAAGCGATGTCAACATCCGGAGGACTTATTTTTTTTACTTTAGTTTTTTGGACAAGGCTTTATGTAGTGGAGTAGGGAAGTGTGATGAAGGTGAGGCACTGTTTCAGGCTTCTCAAGATTGGCAAGGTATAAATTAACTCCAATTGGCGGGGAAGTATCTTCCTTTCCTACATTTAAAGCATTTTCCATACAAAATACATTCTGACAGTCTCAAGGAATGTAAGGAAAAAACACATAACTTTAGTTTGCAGTGCCATTTGTATTTAATCAGGCAAGCATACTGTAGGTTGTCTGAAGAGTGTAGCAGCACACTTACAAGGCCTGCCTAAGGAGAGGGAGAGGTACACACTAGTATTCTCACATTCTTATTACCTCTCGTATCGTACGATCAGCAACATAATTAAAAATATATATGAACATATATTACTAAAATCACATTTAAATTATTCAAAAATATAACAACACTATACATAATAAAAGGACATTTTTTTGTTTGATATAGTCTATTACTATTATTTTATCAATTACATTTTTAACACATTAATTATTACGACACATTTGTGTAAGATCCGCATATAGATTGTTTAAATCAAGTCTATAAAGAACTTGTTTAGTGATCTTAATAGTAGAGGTGGGCATTGTTATTTTTAGGTGATATAAGTTCGAGCAACATAATTTATATATATATATATATAAATGGGTTTATTTTAATTTAAAATTAAATTAAAATATTACATTCTATTTAAATTAGAATGCTAAAATTAATATCTATAAAATAGTGATGAATGATGATTAAATTTGTATCGGATAATAATTAATAAAAAAAATAATTAACAAAATTTTAAACATATATTTTAAGTTAAACTCGGACAAACATAAAATATATTAATCTTATGCATAAATGTGGGCAGGGAAAAGCTCCCTTGAAGACTAAATATGAATTTCAAATATTTAATAATTTTTCTTCTAAAGCAATTTGATCTTATAAAAAAATAGATTTTTAATAAATTTAAATATCGGATAAATTAAAAATCATAACATCAATTTGATGTTTTTTCTCCTTATTTTAATGTGTTTTTCTTAAGTGCAGCAGCGTATGCATGTGGTGTGTAAGGTAAACATAATTACACCTTAAATTTTTTAAAATTTACATATTTGTTTTTAATTTTTTAAAATTTTATGAAATGATTCTTATTTTTTTTAATATTTATGAGTTGTGTTTAGGGTTGAGCACGGAACCCGACCGACGGGTTTCGACCCGATCTAATCGGATTAGATTTTTTTTAAAAAAAAATTGGGTTCAGGTCGGGTTTTCTCAAGGGTGTTTCGGGTCGAGTTCGGGTTTAAGGCGGAAAATATCCGACCCGAGACTAATAGTGTAATTTTTCTATATATCTAGGAATATTTGCAATAATGATCCCTCTTTATATATATTTTATACAATTAGGTCACTAAAATTAATTTTTTACAATTAGGTCACTAAAATTTTATTTTTTTACAACTAGATCCCTAAATTTTATTTTTACAATTAAGTTTCTAAAATTTATTTTTTTTAATGATTCGGGTCGGGTCGGATTTTAAAACTTAAAAGTCGAGTCGGGTGGGTGACGGGTATGAGTTTTCGAGTCGGATGGGTCGGATGCAGGTAGGTCGAAAATCCGACCCAACCCGACTCGTGCCCGTCTCTAATTGTATTCACCCTAAAATTTTAAATTTTCGTGTGAGCTCACTCTCAAATTAATATTAACTCGTAAAAAAAACTAAGAAATAAAAAAATATTTGATTAATTACTTGGTGGTGGAATAATAATTAATAAATAATCCGGCATTTCGCATTGGTTTTTAAGGTTAGGATTTCCTTAAACAAAAAAGAAGTGATAATGATTGATGTGTTCAAAGTAGCATCACCGGTCACCACTATTACATATATATTCCACTAGCTACATTTGAAATAATAAATTAAAATAATTTAAAATATATTATTAATAATAATAATAACAATAACAACGGATTATCCCAAAAAAAATTATCATAAGTTTGGTTATTTACTAACTACATTTGATTTTAATTAAATTTTAAATAAATAAATTTTTTTGAATAGTTTGATTATAAGTTATTATTTATTTATTAGTTTTAATCTTTTAATAACATATAATATAGATAGATTATTTAAATTTGAATCACTTAAAATATTTTTATCGAGATCACTTGATACGTTCTAATCAAATCAGATTCTTAAACGAGTAATAAATTTTTTTAGCATTATTTTTATACATAAAACTTAAAGTTGATGCATGTTGTAAATTATATTAAACTTGTTATATTCGACTCTAATTAAGTATATTAAGTCCAAAATTAAATTAAGAACGAAGGAATCTATAACAAAGCACGCCAACGCCATTATTTAAAAGTCTTGACTAAGAAACTTAGTGGAAGAAGCATATTCTTTTGAAACCTTTGATAGATAAATATGTACTATTTTCAGAGTACGAAAGGGAAGAAAAAAACTCTAAAACTCTTATGGAATGTAGTATTTATGATTAAAAAATAAAAATGAATAATTTAATTAATTAATTAAATATATTTACACACGAATGTTGATTAAAGTGTTTATGGTGTTGTCTAATCAAAATCTATGCCCAACTTTAAAAATAAAAATAAAAGCGTATAATTTTAGAGTTTGTGTTTAGAGTTTAGATTTTTAAATTTTAGGGTTATAGATTTAAATGTTAGATTATATAATTTAAATATGGAGGATTTAGGATTATTTATTTATATAATTTGTATATTAAAATATAATATTTTTAAATTTTATTATTTTAGTGTTGGTCGTAGAAATATTATTAAAAAGAGAAAATATTTTTATTTGTGAGAATGATGGCTAAAATAGAAGAATAAATTTTTGTCTTTTTTTTATATTCTTATTTATATCTTTGTACAAAAAATTGGATTTAGGATTAAAGTTTAGGTTCAAAGTTTAGAGAATTAGAGATAAAGTGTAGTTTTTAATTAATGTTTAAGGTTTAGAATTTAAAATTTAGTGCTATGACTTATAATTTAATTTTTTTAGTGTTGAGACATAAAAATAAGCATCAATCGAGAAGAAACACTTGATTTTTGTCTAAAATGGGAGAAATTATTATATGGTCCAAATTCATCATATCATTCATGATCTCATTTAATGAGATCCATCGATTTAATAACCTAAGAAATGAGTGAATATCCACCTTATAAAAAAAAAGAAAACGATAAAAATTTAGCTAAACAAAATATTATTGGATGAGATTACGTGAGTCGGGGGTAAAAATCATTTGTCTCTTTATCATGTCTCCATCCATGCCTCCTATTGAAAATTTTTAAAAAAAATTGAATTTTAAACCTTAACTCTTATTTTTATATCCTAACCCTACCCCTAAAAGTATATCTTATCCATAATTTCCTAAATCACAATCATAATCCCTGACCTTAAACCCTAAACCCTAAATTTTAAATTCTCTAATTTAAAGCATATATATGAATGGAGTTATAAGAAAGTGACAAACGATTTTCATCCATGAGTTAGACAGAACCAACTATTTTTTTTTTCATGAATAGAGTGCAGAAATGCTAAACTTTCCATTTCCGGAAATTATTCCAATCTCCACCCGCTGGCATCTCTTTGATCAATATTGAACAGTCACTGGCCGCAGCCATGTGCACAAACTCTTGATGATTAGAAAAACCAGCTAGTGGGGCAGTGGCATCGTCTTAAATAGCAGCAACCGTAGGGATGTTGAGCCGCAAACTGCTTACTCAACCTCTCGTCTGTCATTCTCATCTCTTTCCCTTGTTTGTCAACCCTAGTCCCTAGCCTAATGGCACACATGAGAGCCAACGCTTTCGTGCTTTCTTTGTTCATCTTCCTACTTTTACAGCAATATTTTGACCTGATATCAGCACCACGACCACCAGCATTTCCTGCACCGCCTACTACTAACAAAGCTTATCCGGGAAAGCCAACTGTTCCTTCCCTTGCTATAAAACGTTATAAGAAGATCGAGACGGTAGCTTTTCGGCCCACGAGTCCCGGCCGTAGCCCTGGTGTTGGCCATGATAACCCCCCATCTGCTCGTCCCTAATGGAGTGATCGATCTGCATTCTGAATCTGTTTCTAGTGGCTTAGTGAGTGTGGCAGTGTGATATAGGTGGATGTTCCAAAAGATACTTCCTTCGGCTAGTGCTGAATTGCTGAGGTTTTCCAGCTCTAGTAGGAGTTAGCCAGTTAGGATAGGGCCTTCCCCTTACCAACGTTTAATATCTCAGTGCGGAATAGTTTCTTCCAACTTGTCTGAAGTTACTGCTGGCATAATATTTATATATGTGAAGAAGTCATCCTTTTATTTGTTTTACGTTGTAGTACCTTTCTAGTATATGAGGTTTTTTGTGTATGCATGAGTGTAGTTTTTATTTTATTTTGGATATCGGAAAAATTATTACATGATTTCGGCTTACATAATGCATGATACATAAAACTTTAATTAATGAAAGATAATATTTCTATGGATAAAGCAAAGCAAATCTCCGGATAAAGTTTTATCATGATAGAGATATACATAGATAAATGTTCATAATACTTCCCGTTAGATGTCTATGAAGATAATATATCTCGTTAAAATCTTACTAAGATAAAAATTCAGTGAGAAACAATTTGTTTAGTGAAGAAAAATAGTACACACATATTTGATACGCACAACATGTTGCATCATTAAAATTCTTACTAAGAAGAAATATTGGGAGAAAATCTTGACTAAAAAAAGAATGCAACACATATTTATTATTTCTCATGAAAATATCACATAAGATATTTGAATCTTCATAATTCAATCTTAAATATTATTTTATTGATTATCGTGAGAGACGGAAGTTTTGAGTAGTATATTTTATTTTATCATTTTTGATGTATCGTATTTTGATTGAATAAAAATATTATATTTTTATATAAAATTTGAATTTATATAAAATAAAATAATATAAATATGAATTTGAGTGCACCACCGCTTTTTTTCCCCCTTTTTTTGACATTGGCTTTTTTAGGATAGTATAAAATAATTATCAAGATTAGGGGTGATAATAGGTCTGATTTGTTCGTGAGTTATTTGGGTCCAGTTTAGTCAGAGTTCGGTTTGAGTAAGTTTGATTCGAGTTCGAGACCTTAACAAGTCGAGTTGAACAAACACAAGCTCCTGAACATGTTTGGAATAATTACATAATATATATGCTACATATATACTAAAAGTAATCTCTTAATAAAAGAAAAACAATAAAATCAATTCTAGAAAATCCACTAAAAATAAATTAACTAAAATAAATTAGATATTCTTTTTTTTCGACATTGAATTTCATTTCAATATTGGCTATAAAAGGGAGTTTTAATGAGGCCCCAACTTTTATAAAAATATTATAGCAAACTTATTCGTTTCGAGTTGAGCCGTGTCGAACTAGAGCTGGATCTGATAAGTTTCGAACCCGAGCCGAATTCAATAATAAAATAAAATAATATGAACATCTTTAACCATTAAACCAATTAATGAATCTTAAAACCTATAACCGAAACAATCCGTACAGGTTGAACAAAAGAATCAATGATTATAATATTTGATATTAATATATAGTAATTGATATACGTTGTTAACTTTAATATAAATATCTATAAGCTTTAAGAATTAGAATTAGATGCAATTATGTGGGTGTGTGAATATATACTACTCATTCTACCGAGAGATTATTAGGTGAACTTTATTCATCATGCCATCTATAATCTAAATAATTAAGATCGTTTATCTTTAAATAATTACGTATCAAGGGTTTTCATATAATCCAAAAATACCAACTTGGAGTTGGGGACAATGTTTCCCTCCTTACAAGCAATGTCAATGTAACAACTGTTTCAAACAGAACAGGAGCTCTTTCTTAATTTCTATCACCTGCAATGGGAAAACATCCACTCGGTTGTGTCCTAATGTACTCTGTCGTTGCCTCCTCTCCTTCGCCGCATGTCTCGTTGCTAAAAGTAAGAAATCCAAGGTGCGTGCGTCCACTTAGTTTTATTTTATGTATTGATTTCATCGATTGCTACAGGACGATGAGTTTTAGAAAAGTATAGTCCGTTTGAATTTCTCAGAATGTTGATCTGAAGTTGGATGGGAACATGTGTTTCTTGACTACGAGCAGTCGAGCCTTTGAACTGGGTGTTGCCGCATCGGTCTGTCTCTTACTACTCTGTCCAAATTACTGCACAAGAAAGACTAGGAAACCAGCTCTCACGGCAAGTCTGCTGGCGTTTTCTTGGTAGATGTCCTGTTTCATAAGTTTTGAATGTGTAGTGATTATATTGATGCAACGGAGAAAGTAACTCTGATTATATAAGATTTCTATTTCATATACGAATTTTAAATTTTAAAGGAGATCTACTCTTTCAACCCCTCGCTCCATCCCTGTCCAGTGTCCACCTCCCTTAGATCATATGGTTGGTCTTTGTTTTTCACTGTTATTTATAAACCAGAACCAAAATTGACAAGCACGGAATCTATTACAGGATCAGCTTTGGAGCTGCGGCAATCCTAATAAGTATGGCGACGAGTATGAGCCGAGCGCAACCCTACGGAGACGGATGGTTGGACGGTGAGTGTTACCTGGTTAAAAAAAAATCATCATTTTGTGTTACAGGAGAGATTATATCATGAATCCTTTTCACCATGTTACCTATGATCCATGTAATCAGGTTTGTTTATCTTTAAGTAACTATCTGATAACTACCCACTCACTAATTACATGTAGAAAAGATGTGATGATTCACTTTAAAAAAAATATAAAATGAACGAATCTAATTGGTTAAGACCACAGATGACGTCTAGAAATAATTCATGATATACTTTCTCCTGACAATGAATTAATAAATTATTTTTTAAAAATTTGGGGTTGGAAGTTCTTGAATATAAAAAAAATATATTAAAATTTAACCATTATTTAATATATTAGTTTATATTTGTGATTAAATTCAGATTTTATATTTGTGGTTAATTTTGATCATATTTTTTTCTCCTTAATTTTTTTTTATTTTCAACATTTAATCTCGTTCATCCATTATATTCATCTAATGGTCGTGGATTAATGTAAAACTAAATAAATTTTATAACATGTAACTTGATACACAAGTTGTATAAAAAATTTCACAACTATTCATATTTAAGCTATAAAATCTAAACCCTAGATCCTTAATCATAATACTTTAAAAACTGAATCTTAAACCTTTAAATTCTAATCATACACATTAAATTCTACATCCTACACCCTACAACCCTAAATGTTAAACCAGAACTTATATATTTAAATCCTAAAATTAAAAAGATGTGTAAACTTTAACTTACACAAACTTATGTATCAAAGTATTTTATACATATGTATTAGAATTTACTTACATTGTGTAAAACTCAATTATTTTTATATTTTTTCTGGACCATTTGAATAATAATAATAATAATAATAATAATAATAATAATAATAATAATAATAAAATAATTAAGATTATTTCTCTTTTTTTTTGAGTGATAAACTAATAATCTTCACACTTTATACTATTAATCACATTCATCAATTTACCCAGGGACGGAGCTGTGTATGTGTCAGCCCCTCTTAAAATTTTTGGTACAATTATATTTTTAGTCCTTTCTAATTTAAATATTAATTAAATAAGAATTTTTGCCCCTCCTAATTTTTAAATTTAAAGGTTTAATAGATTATTGCCTCTCCAACATTAGATCCTAGCTCCGTCACTAAATTTACCTTCATCTAATGATTAAAAAAATATGAAACTTTCAAGTTTTACATAGTGTAAGAAGATCTTCTCTTTCCATCTATAAAACAAAATTGTGAGATTCAACTCGAACTTGAAAATTAATTCATTAATTATTAAAAATATTAAATTATTCAAATTACCATTTTATAACTCAAACTTTATTTAAAATATTTTCAAAAAAATATAAAATTATAAGTCAGTTTTTTTATATTGAGTAAAAAAATCAATTTTTTATTTGAATTGAATTTTATTTATCTCTATCGATAATTAAACATTATAATCTTATACGATAAAGGAAAACCGACGAAAATAAGTTAAAAGAAAGATTAAATTAGTTGGATTTTAAAATATTAAGGGTTATTTAAAAAATTATAATCAAATTATAATATTTTATAAAAGTAGATGGTTAAATTTTTATTATGTATAAAAGAATTAAATTGTTATTTTTTAGTCAGGTGATCACTATATAATATTTTATAGTCAAATAACTCAATGGAAAACACCTTATATTTAGAGGACTAATAGTGACTTTACCCTTTTTTATATGGGTCTGTAAAAACTCTAGAGAAACAATCCTCGATATTATCTGATTTCTGGGTGTAGATCTAATCTCTACGCCAAACGGAAAGTGATCGAGGCGCAGTGTAGCCAAGCTGGAGCAGTTGAAGACGATTGGCAGGGAGCTCGCTATGGGCTCCCAAGGCGGATTCTACCAATCCAAAGAATTTCTGGATCTGGTCAAGTCCATCGGCGAGGCTCGATCCAAGGCCGAAGAAGACCGAATTGTTCTCGGCGAGATCGAGACTCTCAAACGCCGCATCTCCGAACCCGACATTCCCAAACGCAAGATGAAAGAATACATCATCAGGTTGGTTTACCTCGAGATGCTCGGTCAAGATGCTTCCTTCGGCTACATTCACGCCGTTAAGATGACTCACGACGATAGCCTTCTCGTGAAACGGACCGGTTACTTGGCCGTCACGCTCTTCTTAAACGAAGATCATGATTTGATTATTTTGATCGTCAATACCATCCAGAAGGATTTGAAGTCTGACAATTACTTGGTAGTTTGCGCCGCCTTGAATGCTGTTTGCAGGTTGATCAATGAGGAGACAATTCCTGCCGTGTTGCCACAGGTTGTGCAGTTGCTCGGACATCCTAAGGAGGCTGTACGGAAGAAGGCCATCATGGCTCTCCATCGCTTTTATCAGAAATCCCCCTCTTCTGTTTTGCATCTCGTCTCCAATTTTCGAAAGGTAGGTCATCCCCATTAGCTTATTCTATTTCTATGGTTTCTAATCTACTTCTTTATATATCATTACCATTCGAAATGAATGTGTTGATGTATTTTAATTCTAACCAGCGTACAAGCATGTGAATGAGTGACGTGCTAAATGAATAATACTACAACTCTTAAAAATTGTGCCTTTTCTTCTTCATTATTGGGTTAGATTTTTTTAATTGAACTAACCTATACTATGTTTCACAACTAGAAACATAAATTTCAAATATATCTATCCTTGAACGACCTCCTTAAGGGAAGAATTAGCACCATAATGGAGAGACCATGGTTGAACTTAATACCTTGAGAAGTAGAAATACCCTATCTGAAATGACAAATTTAATCGTGATATATTGATATTGTGATGTTTCTCTGCATATATATTTTCTCAGCGGCAATATACTAACTCATTTATCTATTTATACAATGTGATTTCCTATGTTTCAGAGACTTTGTGATAACGATCCTGGAGTTATGGGTGCAACCCTCTGCCCACTTTTTGAGCTTATAACAATTGATGTTAATTCTTACAAAGATTTGGTCGTCAGCTTTGTAAGCATTCTTAAACAAGTAGCTGAACGCAGATTGCCGAAGGCTTATGATTACCATCAGATGCCTGCTCCGTTTATTCAGGTAATGCTTTTTTCTCATGGTTTCAACTTTATTAGCTTAAATTTTCAATTAAAAATATAGGTCATAAAAATCATAGTTGTGTTCTGCAGATCAAATTGCTGAAAATTCTGGCTCTGCTTGGAAGTGGTGACAAGCAAGCAAGTGAAAACATGTATACTGTGGTGGGAGACATTTTCAGGAAATGTGATTCATCAAGTAATATAGGAAATGCTGTACTCTATGAGTGCATATGCTGTGTTTCCTCAATATATCCCAATCCTAAGTTATTAGAGTCCGCAGCAGATGCTATATCCAGGTTTTTAAAGGTATATCACATGTAGCTAGTATATGCTTTTTAGAAGTGTACATCTATTGTAAAGAGGATTTTAAGCATTTTTTCTACTTTAGTGAATCAAACCAATTCTTGTTGGCAGAGTGACAATCATAACCTAAACTACATGGGCATTGATGCCCTTGGCCGATTAATAAAGATAAGTCCAGAGATTGCTGAGCAACATCAATTGGCTGTGATTGATTGCTTAGAGGTAAGAAGTTTCTATATTATTTCTCTTGGAAATGTTATTTACTGACTAACCTCAGGGTAGATTAACATAATATATATCCTGTGGAGGCTTAGCGTTGTGTATTTGTTTTCATATAGATTGTCATATATGGTCCAATTTAATACTTGCTTGGTTCTTTAAATGGGGAAGGGCTAGAGGCACGAGCGCTGAAGATTGATGGATGGCTTTAAAGGAAAATGGGGAGAATGCTAGTAAAAATATTGTAATATATGTCTTCCAGTGGCATAAAATGTTATGCGAGGATTGATTCCTAGGGAAGCAAGTGTGAAAAGAAGCTGTTTAAATCAATATAATGTGTTTGTTTGTCTTTTCCTGA
Organism: Abelmoschus esculentus; assembly: GCA_035048815.1. Taxonomy (NCBI): domain Eukaryota; kingdom Viridiplantae; phylum Streptophyta; class Magnoliopsida; order Malvales; family Malvaceae; genus Abelmoschus; species Abelmoschus esculentus. The sequence goes on along the minus strand of JAUCBN010000051.1, from coordinate 10,332,194 downwards.
ATATCCTTTAATAATTTGATAGCTGATTTACAAGACCCCCAGTGGTTTAAGTCTGACTCTATCAGGCTCAGTTATGTTTTTTGTTGTGCTTAAAAAATATGGCAATTCTGTTTTGGTTTCATCTTTACATAAATGATGATATTTGGGGTTATTTCATCTGGCCAAAGGCCAGCTTGCTCAAGACTCGAGTAATTAGTTCAAATGGCCCTTTCTATGCCTGCTTAATTGTGTTGATCCACTTATGCATGGTATAGCAGTATAATTTTGGTTACTGTAAATTCCTTATGCATCTATCTGTGTTTACAGTTTGGTTTGGCTTCAGATTTCTTAGTAAAATTATCCCTCTTCATTATTCTATCTCCCATGCAACTGCCATTTTCTTCATTACAGTTATTTAACTTGAAGGCACCACACAGGACCCAGATGATACTCTGAAGAGAAAGACCTTCGAACTACTGTACAAAATGACCAAGTCTACAAATGTGGAGGTTATTGTTGATCGCATGATTGATTACATGATTAGCATTAATGATAATCATTATAAAACTGAAATAGCATCCCGATGTGTTGAACTTGCGGAGCAATTTGCACCGAGCAATCAATGGTTTATTCTGGTAATATTTCACCTTCCACTGGAAAATGAGTTTCCTAGCTAGTATTGTTATTCCTGATAATTTTTACTTGGCAGACCATGAATAAAGTGTTCGAGCATGCGGGAGATCTGGTCAATATTAAGGTAGCACACAATTTGATGCGTTTGATTGCTGAGGGATTTGGAGAGGATGATGATACTGCAGACAGTCAACTGAGATCATCTGCTGTAAGTTATTTATTTATTTGGTTATTGCCTTTTGTACGTGTGCTTACCAACAGCCCATTGTGTTGTATGTCAAATTCAGGCATCTTATGAATTTACTACATATTTATATCTTTCATCCTGTTCAATCTTCTTTATCTATGTTTTAACTAATGACATTTCAATTTGAGTCTTGGAAATAAAAGAAATCATCTCCTGAAAGCTAAAAACCTTGGATTTTTCAATATATTGTGCTTTGTGTATTTTGTTAATGAAATGAATTTTCTTAATTGATACATATACTGGTGAGTAAAACTTTGATTCAACTCAAACGAACCCAAAAACTCCAAATTTTGGGTTAATCGAATCAAGTTATTGGAGTTATTCAGTTTTTTGAATCAATTCTTATACAAAATTCATTTTTATAAGTTTGAGTTGAGTTAAATTTTTACTACTACAACATTTGAAAAATCGATTAATAATTCTAAAAATTAACTAAGTTATATAATCATTAATACCGGAGTTAATTGAAGTTCCATTAACATTAAACAAGTAAATTACCATGTCAAGTTTATCATACTAAAGCCTCTTGTTTTTCTCCTATTTAGATTTGGAAGATGTTTTTATGTATGCTCTAGCTTTAAATTTAGTCAAATTGTCAACAAGGTTTTGATTTGACCGAATTAAATTCTTTTAGTTTAATTCAAACAAATTTATTTAACTCAATTTGATTTGAATTTCATTTAGCTCTGACACGATTCAGAAAATTTTCAAATTGGGTTTGGTTGATCAAATATGACTTGTTAACTCGACCTAACTTGATTTTATTTAGATTTCATTCAATCTGATTCGAGTTGATCAAACACTCACTACTAGATTTCTGCAGTCAATTTTTAACAAATTAAAATTAATGCATTTCACTTCAATTGATTTGGAAGCCGAGCATTAACCCTTGAAAATCTGTTAATTTTATACAGGCAATTGGAAGAATACAACTAGCTTAAATGAAACCTATAAGATGTAGCATTGATGTAACAGTTCTTTTTCTAATGGGATATTCCATGTCAACAAGTATATGGGGTTTCACAATGAGTTCAACATTATTCTGGAAATGTTTTTGCCTCCTAAGGAACTAATAATTTATTGAAAAGAGCGGAGCTTAAAATCTAGATCTTGACAATGCCTCCTAGAAAATAATTTTGGTGCATCATCACCCTTCTGAATTAGTCTGTATTCTAGTTTTGATCTTTGTTGTTTTGGTCCTCCTATTTTTTTCCACAGGTGGACTCATACTTGCACATTCTTGGTGAACCGAAGCTACCATCTGTTTTTCTTCAAGTATGTTTTTGTTGTATTGACCAACTTTTGTATTTTTGTTTTCTGTGCATGCAGGCAGTACTTAAATTTTGATTATCATCTTAATCCTGATGAGTTCTTATTGCAGGTAATTTGCTGGGTGTTGGGGGAATATGGAACAGCTGATAGAAAGTACCCCGCTTCCTTAGTAACTGGGAAGTTGTGTGATGTAGCAGAGGCATATTCTAATGATGAGACTGTTAAGGTATCAACTAATATGGTTCAATGCTTCTTAAACCAGTTACTACCATATCTTGATCCGAAAATCAGCATACGGTTCTTATAATATTATATTGCACACTCATAGTCTGAAAATGTGACAATCCTTAATGTATTTTTGAAGGCATATGCTGTTACAGCTCTCATGAAAATATATGCATTTGAAATAGCGGCTGGGAGGAAAGTAGATATGCTGCCCGAGGTTGGTTCCCAAACACTCATGACAAATTTGTTTTACGCAAATGCATGTTCATTGCTGTTTTTCATGTTGACTACTTGCGTCCCTTGGTAATATAATGTTAGATTGCATGTCCTTGGTGCAGCATTGTGAAAATTAAACTAGCATTGTTAGCTTGTCATGCATTTGATAGATGCTGAAGCTGAACAACGTGCTTTTAAAATAGTTCTTCAGGATTTGCATTATTTTCTTGTACTCAAGTTGGGTTTTGTATTTTGCATGTTTGGTAAATGGTAATAAGCTTATAGTTTTATTTTTGGACAAGCTTTAGTTTTGGGGTTTGTTTGGCTGCCTAAAACAGAAAATTTTAGTACGATAATTCTCTTAGCAGCAGCTGTCAATGACTTCTAAACAACTTAAGAGTCTGATTGTTTTGAGGTATTAGGGACTTGAAAGTAGTGATGTTAAAGTTAATAAGGTTTATCATCTCATAGGTATTGGCTTGAAGCAAAATGATTAAATAGAGGAAACCTGAAATTTTAGACCTCTTAGCTGTAGTTCCTAAGAAGTTGCATATATTTAACTGGCAAGAGTGAGTTATCCAATGAAGTAATAATTATCCAAAAAAGAAAGAAAAGTTGGAAATAGAATGCATCATGTATAGGCTGCTTGGAAACTCCTTTTCCTGGAAGAAAAATGGCTGGTATATAAGCAAACAACAGGAAGGAATGTTTGCATGTTTGCATATGATTTGGCAATGAAGAGACAGAATCAGTCTTCAAATTGGCTCAGATTGATGGTTCATGTTTGCACGATCCCAGTGGATTGGTTATGACCTTTAGTTTGATAGAAATGTTATCTTTTGCTTAGCAGTACCTGTAGTTTTAAAACAAGTTTCTGTTGTTTAAATCTTCCATTCTCTCTCTCTCTCTCCGAATTATATTTAATCTGAGAGGAAGTAGAGCTTATGCTACCATTAAAAGTTTTCATTTTTTAGAAAACATGCAAATAAGACACCTTGGAGGTTCTTCAAGTGTTTAAAATTACGGATGGTAGGGTAACGGTATGTTGGCACCAGGTTGGTCAAGGGAATGAAAGCGATGTGCGCAACAAGCTTTCTATTCAGGATGGAGACCACTGCAGAGTTCTTGTAACTGGATAGTGATGAAACTGCTGTTTATATAATTAATATTTGGGATGAAGACCAGCATATCTAATACTTTCGTGCTTAATTTTTCAGCCATGCAATCTAACAAAATTTGTGGACTCATTGTTCTTTCCTCTGTTGATGCAGTGTCAGTCTTTAATGGAAGAATTTTTGGCCTCTCACTCAACAGATCTGCAGCAACGTGCCTATGAACTGCAAGCCGTAATTGGCCTTGATGCTCATGCTGTTGATAGTATTATGCCATCAGATGCAAGTTGTGAAGATATTGAGGTGATTTTTAATTTGGATTTTATGTACAGATTTTCATTTTATGAGCTTTTAAACTTGTGTGCCCTGTTTTTTAACATCTATTTCTTTATAGTTTGAGCTCCAAAATCTCTGGAAGTCTTATGTCTACATTGAAGCTTCCATGGTCTATATTTCAGTTTTATGAAGTGTGTAGGACTTAAACTTATGATTGATGTTCTTTTAAAGGCTCCGGCATCTGCACCTTAGTTTACAGTAACCAACATCTCTCCTTGCTTTCTCAAATATGAGGTGCTACTTTTAATCTTAAATTTTACCTTGAGGAAAGAGTAATGCCATTGCTTCCTGCATCTGTCTTCTGCTTCTGCATTGAATTGACCTACAAGCATGCTGGATATTTCTTTCCAAACATGCCCCAAACTGGATCTCCACAAGATTGTGAAAGCATCTGTGCTAGATTAACTGATTGATGTTTAAATCCCTACATTTCTACGAAAGCCTTGTCCCATTACGTTACAGGTTAAGATTATTGCATAAATACTGGGGCTATTTATCATTTTAGTTCCTTGTTTATTCTGTCTACTGCATCTTGGTGGAATACTGTTTGCTAAATTTATACTTCTTTTCATGCATGAGTACATCATCGTTAGTCCTCCCTTGCAGGTTGATAAGGTCCTTTCATTCCTTAATGGTTATATCCAAGATTCAATAGAAAAAGGTGCTCAGCCCTATATTCCTGAGAGTGAACGCTCCGGAATGCTAAATATTAGCAAAATTAGGAATCAAGATCACTACGAAGCTTCATCACACGGGCTCAGGTTTGAGGCATATGAGCTTCCGAAGCAGACAGTGCAATCGAAGATTCCTCCAGCCTCACTTTCCTCGACTGAGCTTGTTCCAGTGCCTGAGACAATGTATGTTAGGGAGAGCTACCCAACTACTACCGTATCATCTGCATCATCAGATGCAGGATCGACAGAGATCAAACTACGATTAGATGGAGTCCAAAAGAAATGGGGTTGGCAAACACACTCTCCTGCGACATCTACCTCAAGTTCCACATCCCAGAAAACAGTTAATGGTGCCACACAAGTCGATGGGTCAAATATTTCAAATTCAAGAGCTCGTGAGACCTATGATTCTAGGAAACAACGGGTTGAAATTACTCCAGAAAAGCAGAAACTTGCTGCTTCACTGTTTGGAGGTTCATCGAAAACAGAAAAGAAGCCAGCTACCGGTCATAAGATCTCAAAGTCAAGCAGCCGCATGGTGGAGACGTCTCATATGCCAAAGTCTAGCATGGAAATTGCATCAGAAAAGAAAGTTCCCTTTCAACAACCTCCGGACTTGCTTGATTTTGGGGAACCAACTGTCCAAAGTAATGCTCCTTCAGTAGATCCATTTAAAGAATTGGAGGATCTTCTTGAACCAACAACTCAAGTTGCTTCGGCCGAGAATCATGGCTCGATTGCTGCTGCTACAACATCACCTGATATAATGGGATTGTTTACAGAAACACCTACTGGCATACACACTAAAGATGACAGTAATATTTTATCTGGCTTATCAAATCAGCCTGTGGCAAATATGCTTGGTAATACAAGGACGCAAGTAGCACAAAGTAGTAAGGGCCCCAACCTCAAAAATTCATTGCAAAAGGATGCACTGGTCAGGCAGATGGGTGTGACTCCATCGACTTCGAATCCAATCTTGTTTAAAGATCTACTCGGGTGAAGTATACGTGGAAGGATCAACTTCAGTTTACCGCAATGCAGTTTCAGTAGGGTTTCCTTCCATACAGCAGCTAGGTGAACCAATACGAACACCGAGATATCATGAGCTGATATGCAGAGGCAGAGATCCTAATTCTATTCAGCAACCTCGAACGAGGTTTAAGAGTCAGGTAGGGATCAGTCATATAATTGTGGGAGATTAAGGTTTATATATATATATATATATATATATATATATATAATTGTTTCTTTTTTTTTTTATCCTTCTGAAATTTGGTTGGTTTGTTGGCAAATGGTACAGCACGGCGGTCTATCTGTGTAGTGACTGTGAGAGTTTGTGTCTGTTCCAAGTGGAAGGCATTTTATGTCTGTGCTGAATCCAAAACACAGGGTTTTGCATTTGTATGATGTTTGTGACAACAAATACAGATGCTTCTTATAAATAAGAAATGTTATATTAATTTTTGTTGGTATTTTTGATAAATATATTGTCACCTGTACGATAATATATATGCTTTAAAATATAGATATAAATGTAAATGTAAATGTAAAGAAAAATACTTTGAAGTTTTTTAATTTTAAGGTTTAAAGATTTAGGTCGCAATGTATATATACCTTCATTTATTACGGAGTGGTCAGTGAGGTGAGGTTATGACATGGCTTAATTCGGGTTGACTTAGTTCGAATTATTGAATAATGCTAATCATCTTAATTTATGATACGTTGTAACGACCCGGATTCGGATCCGAGCGTCGGTTTAACCCGATGGGTTTGGACTTCGGTTTTAGGTCCCGAGTTTGTGTAGTTTGGGCCTTGTTGGGCCTTAGGCTTGTTGGACTTGAGTGGTTTAGGGTCTTAAGGGTTCTTAGAGAGGGCATTTTGGTAAATGCCAAATAAGATGAGTTGGGGGAGAGGTTTAAAGTTTTCAGACCATGATCTCATCTTTCCTTTTTCTTTCTTCCCATCTTCTTCACTCTTGTAGCAAAAAAAGAGACAAACAAAAGGTGGAAGCTTGGTAAGTTTTGTTGGGAATCTCGGTTTATGCCTAGAGGATAAGTTGTAGAGGTGTTTGTGATCTTTAAAAAGAGGTAAGAATCTGTGGGTTTGGTTTTGGTGGAGGTTTTGGTGGGGTTTAGGGTGTAATCAGGGTTTAAGTTTTGAGGGCTTGAAATCTTAGTTTTTCTAGTGTTTTAGGATCTAGAATCATCTCAAGGCGTTGCTAATCCGTTCTTCATCCTTCTCTTGTAGAGAAAGAGGGTTGTGAGCCATCAACAAGTTTTGGAAAGAAGAAGGCTTGAAAAGGAGTGAGCTCGGGTTTGTTGTTGTTTGTGCAAGAGGTTGGTACTCCCAACTTGTTCTTTGCATCATACATATCATGGTAGTTGCATACATGTAGATATAGTGTATGTATTGCTTGGTTTGAGCTTGATATGCTTTAATGGTAGAAATTGTGTTGGTGAGTTAAATGGCTAAAAAATTGTGTTAAAACGTCCTAAACATCTCAAGGAACTAATGGGAATACTGTAGGATTGATTAAGTCAAGTTTGGAATGAATTCCTAGAAATTTCTAAGTACAGACCTGCATTTCGTGCAGGGGTATCGATACACGGGATACTGGTATCGATACCCATGAGTGGAAATAGGCTAAGTGGCCAGGTGTATCGAACCATGGTTCGATACCTGGACCTCCAGTGGCATAATGGCAACGATACCAGTATCGATGTTGGAGGGTCCCCTTTCGTTGACTTTGGAAATGGTCAAAGGGTATCGATACCCATGTTTCGATGCCTTCTTTGGGTGGGTATCGAAGCAGAGTGGTTCGATACCCCACATAAGGGTATCGATACCCCTGCGAGAACTTAACAAGATAAGCTTTGTTTGAGGTTCGATAAGAGGATTAAGGGTCTCAATGAATCTTATAATTAATGAAATGAATGGATAACACAAGATTGACGTATTTTAAACCCAAAATGACTAAGTTATGTTAAGTCTTAATATATCTTGTTGTGCTAAGATCCTAGGTGGATCGTTTGTGTGGTTTGAGACTTTGTGTGATGGAAATCCGGATATCCATAAGTGTTGCAACACATTGAAGGCCATTCGATGTAACATGTCGGATGATGTTTTGAAGACTTTATTCCGAGTGTTGGGCGGCCTCACTCGAAGATGTTCGATGTAACATTCCGAGCATGGGGTTGGTTGGGCGGGCTCCACCCCTTTCCGAATGTTGGGTGGCCTCGTTCGAAGATGTCCGATGTAACATTCCGGGCATATGATTTGAGGGCGGCCTCAATACTGAGTGTAGGATCCCGATGTTGTGTGGACGCGGGCCTCACTCTTGTGTGTTATTTTGTGATGTGACATGTATATGTTGTGTGTGATATTATACATTGTTTATGCCATGTGGTAGGTAAGCATGCTAGTTTATCATTTCATGCACGATGTTTATATGTTATGCTTTACTGTTTATGATATGCATGATGTTGGCCGAGTTCGGCGTACCCACTGAACTTTAATAGCTCAGCGTTCGAAATGTGTTTTCGTGCGTAGGTTAGGTGAAGCCAGTTCGTGGAGCACTATCGAGGTTTGGATTTCAGCATCGACCTATGTCAGAGTACATTTATAGATTAGTGGGCTAGTACTTAGTTGGACCCTATGTATCTTGTAACTCTGTTTTATTTATTGTCGAATGTTTTTAAATGGTTGTAATATTTTGGGAGCTCCGCTACTTTAATTTATTCTGATTTACGTTTTAAATGGATTTGGATTTTATACATTGTGATGAAATGGATTTGGACCCGACTTTATGGACTTTTGGAAAGAAATTTTGAAATACAGGTTTTAGGCCGAAGACCCGATGTGGCACCGGGTCGAGGGTATTACATACGTGCTTTACTTTGTCCCGATAAGTTTTATCTGAGATTTTCATTTTCGAGTTTCGAAAAGGAGTAGCTCGCTCTCGTTGTTGCCATTGTTGATTCTTGTAATAACAATACCCAAGTTGACTATTCCCTCCTAAATGGTTAGATTTAGATTTGTCTCCATTTTCATGCTAAATTTAAACCTCGATTTTTGAAAAAAAAAATTGGTTATTATCCTTTTTCAAACAGAGATTCTAACTAAAACAGTGAAGTTTTAATGTTGCTAACACGATATGTCTCATTACAGTTTACGTGTATTTAATATGAATATTTGATTCATTTGTTCGTAAATAATTTTAAAAATATAAACCCCGAAAGTTATAAGAAAATAGAGCGAAGTATCATGTATTGTTATACGAACCTATATCCAGTATTTTTATTAAAAATAAAGATTCTTTTTCACACATCTTCATACGTTTGTTTTTGTCTTTATGACATAATTTTTTCTATCTTGTAACAAGGTTTTCATTTACTTCATTTGTGCTAGTTTTATGTTCACGTAGATATGTAATCATATAAAACACGTCCCTAATCCGAGTGTCACATTCAAGATAAAGTTTTGTATTTCCTTAACGTCCTTTAAAATTTCATATTTTCTCTTTCTTTCTATTTAAGTTTTCGGTGGATATATTCTTCAAACATATAATCATATAATTAAAAGAAAACAATAAGATTAAATTGAAAAAAAATGTAAACAGAGCTAAATTATAATTATTTAAAAAAAAATGTTAGCTGTTCCAAATAAAGAACTAGCTAGATAAGGAATTAAAAGAAATGAAATAGCTGGAAATTAGGTTCCATAGAATAGAATAGTTAATAGTTAGCAGGCTGCATTAGGAAACAGCAGGTTAGCTGTCTAGTTGATATCAAACATAAAGAGTGATGCAAGGCAGAAAATATGAAATTAATAAATGGTGATCTGGAAGAGAGAGAGAGAAATACAGGGCATGCAGGCCTATGGAATGGAATTTGAAGCCATTCTTCAGCTCAACAACACCAGTTGTAAATTGTAATAAACAGAAGCACCAACTTTTCATTCATCTTTTTGCCTTGCGGACTTCATTTAAATTAATAAAATTACAAAACACAGACACCCTTTTCTTCAATATGTCTTATGAATAAACATAAATATTCTCTTCTTTGTTGTTGTGTTCTGAGTTGAAACCCTTCTCTTCTGTACACTTGGGGTGGACTTACTCCATTTTTGTATTTATAATCTCAAGTTTTCTCCTGGAACTTCCTTTGCATTCTTTGTTTCACAATCTTTAGCTTCAATTTTGTATATATAAGCCTTGTCTGATCATTACATCTAAAACTGAGAGAAGAAGACTATGATTTTCTGATTAATCTGAGTGGCAGACCATTTTGGGGGAGAGCAAAAGGACCATATTGAATCCCACTATTTGTACCCACCACAGACCACCTGCAGCAAAATCCCATAATATATTCATGTCAGAAAAAGATAGTCATGTCTTTTTTCCTATTAATAGAAACAGGCAAAACATAAAACAGAAAAGATTTCTAGGCTGTCAACAAATTAAAGTTACCTGTACTTTGTGGTCAGGTGATGGAGAAAGACCAGGATTTCCAGCTTGGCTAATTCATTCCCAGGACATGAATGGGTTCCATTGCCAAATGGCATAAATGTATTGGGTTTGGGAACCACCTGTTCAATCATTGAGCAAATGTGTATGCTTTAGGTGATTGTCAAGTACAGAATATTACATGTACGGCTACCAAGGGTAAACCTTTAAAAGAGAAGGAAAAAAAACCAGAAAAGTCTGCAAATTTACCTCAAATCTTGAAGGATCAAACTTTTCAGGATCTGGGAAGATTTCTGGGCTGTGATGAATGTTTCTAAAAAGTGGTAAAACTTTCCATCCTTTTGGTATAAGGTAACCTGGTTTTTACAAGAAGATGAAATTAGGCACTAACAATTAGGCAAGGTCAAGGTACTGAGGTAGTAGTACTAGCAGTAGCTGGTGTAACTCACCTTCATATTCAACATCTGCCACTGCTTCTCTGAAGGTAAATGATAAAATCGAAGCAACCCGAAGTGTCTCCTGAATCACCCGTGAAGTGATCGGCATCATCTTAGTATCGGCCCAACTCAGGCTTTGTTCTTCGCCACATTTCTCTTTCTCTCGGATTATAGCCTCTTGCTCGTCCTGTATAGCACATAAACCAAATCACTTTGGTGTACTAATGGATATGCTATTAGCCTATAGGTGCAATGCATATATATTATGATTATCTTACCGTGACAGCTTTAAGAACGCTGGGGTTTTCACCGAGGTACTTAATTATCCATGTGAGTACGCTGGCGGTGGTGTCACGAGCGGCGAAGATTACGCCGATAATGTTATCGGCGATTTGTTCATCGGTGAGGCCTTCTTTATCACCCATGAAAGACCCCAACAAGTCATTGCAGTCCTGCTTTGTTTGCCTCCTGGTTGATATGATTTTGGCCAGGATCTGAGCAAGCTCTTTCCTAGCTTTCATCGACTTGTTGAAGAGTGTACCAGGGATGTTAATGGGCATTGAGTTATACCCTTTCTCTAGAATGTAGTAGCATCTCTTGAGATCTTCTCTGTACAGCACTTCATCCTGTCCGAATATCGATAGCAACGCGACATTGAACGTGTACTGCAAAATCCCATATCGGCATGTCAATCAAGATGGCACTTGTTTTCAAACAGGGGAAACAAAACAGAGTAGAACACCCCTGTTTTTTTACTCTGTTTTGGGAAAATGTTTTGCTTAGTGCTTACTGTTTTCATTTCTTGGAAAGTGGTAATCAGCCTCCCTTCCAAAGAGTTGAGGGAGTCTTTGGCAATGGATTCAATGTTAGAGATGATGGTTTTGATGGCTTCAGGCATGAAAGCACGGAGGACAAGCTTCCTCAATTGAGCATGGTACTGTCCTTGACTGAAGAAAATGGCTTGTTTGCCTAACATCCTCTCTTTGCTGGCAGGAAACGTCGGCTTGAACAGATGAGATTTAGTGACGAGCACGAACTTAGCCGCTTCTGGGCTGGAAATCATCACGCAGGGACACCCGAGTATATGGGTCTTGAATACGGAACCGTACCTAAAACAAGAAGAAGCATGCATCAGCATTACATTACAGCAGACAAGAAAATATCTGAGAATGGTGTCGCCGGAAGAGAAAGATAAAACACCTCTTTTGCTTAGAAGCAAAGAAGACATTTGGGTTCTGGGAGTAGAGTTGGAAGGTTTCGCCGATGTATGGCCAACCCATGGTTCCCGGCGGGAGTGGCAATTGTCGGTTGCTGGAATTGAAGAATTTAAGTAAGCAACGGAAGAGGAAAATGAATAGGAGGGAAGCAAGCAAGGGGAGCAGGAATTGGAACGCCATGGTATTTTACTGGTGAAAAGTAGCTGAGTGGTGAAGGAGTTGTGTGAGGAAAACCAGGGAAGCAGCATGGGATATATATAGGGAAGTGGGTCGGGTCGGGTCAATTAGATGGGAAAGGGAATGGGGCTTTCCAATCCAGCTTGCCTGCTCCCCCACACGCGGAATCTCCCTCCAGCTCATTCGTGTTTTGTAGTTTAGGGTTGGGACTCACAGTTACCTATAAACAGTCCCGGCACGTGCCAAGACCCGGCGCGTGGACTTTGATCACAGCAAAGAGGATATTTTTTAAAATTAAATTAAATTAATTGGCTTTTTAACTCCCTTCTAAAACATGAAAACGTCCCTTAAGCAAGACAAAAGGGGATTTTTATTTTAATCTAATTTCACTAAGCTCTCGCACTTTTTCCTTTTAACAGATACTACCTTATTATATATTTCTAAAAATAAAGAGATTATATCATAAATACTGTTAATCACGTTATTTGTGGTTTATATAATCAGGTTCGTTCATTTTTAAATAACTATCTGATAATTATCTATTTACTAATTATATGTAAGAATTAAAGAAATAAGATAAATGAATTTGGTTGATTGAGACTACGGATAATGTAGTAGAAAGGGTTCATTATATAATTTCTCTTTTAAAAGGATTAAAATTGTAACTTCTTATTAACCGATTGAGGTTCTTAATATGGGTTGAGTATTTATTGAGTCGAGTTAATTTGAGATAAAAAATTAAGTTAGTCAAGTTAATAAATCTTATATTATCATTCAAATTTTATATGAATTTTTTTTGTTGAGTTCAGATTTTTATTTAAATTTAATTATAAATATTTAAAAAATTTATGGTAGTAATTGGTTTAAAATTAAATAATTTTTTATAATTCTATACGATATAATAATTTTTTTTTCATATTTTTCATAAATATGAGTAAGATTTGTAATGTTACTTAATAAATTAAATATTATCTAAAATTATATTTGTATATAAATTTAATAATTAATAATTAATTAAATTATATTAAAAATAAGTATATAAATAATAAATTATTATATAGATCATTAAAATATGTTCATTAATGTTATATTAAAATATTATTTTTTATAATCTAATTAATATTAATATATATAAAATATTGATATATTAATAAATTATTTAAATAAGTATCGAATATAATCATGTTCTTATATATTATTTTGCTTGTTTAAATAACCAAATAGTTATCAACTATCAGTTAATTTTATCAAATATTTTTATACAATAAATTAATATAATTTGTTAGTCAAATCAGATAATACAATCCATTATCATCTAATGTGATCTGATATCAGTTATAAGCTATCCGCTAATTATCAAACTTAAATAATATAATATTTTTTAAAGAAGGGATTTAAGAAAAAAAATATTAATAAAAGTATAAAGGAGTCCATAAATAGATGAAAAGAAAGAATATGTGAAGAGTTAAATTCAAAGGATTCAATTGAATCATAATACAAAATAGAAAGACTACATTAAAAAAAATCCATTTGAAAAAAATGGAATTGAAGTTGCATAGTTATATGTATTTTATTTTATAATTTAAACTTTATTTAATTTTTTCGAGTCGAGTTAAATAAATTTTTTAACGATCTTTACTCCTAAAGTGTTTATGATTCTTTTTTCACTGAGACAACTCATTAAGTTACGTTTCTATATACTTTAACACATATTACAAAATAAATAAATCGTCATCATATCGAATATAGATTACGAATAGTTTCCTTAGTCGTTGGCTTTGATTTCGAAGCTATGTCCGGTGGATGGACGCTAATTATGTTTTGAAAGTTAGAAAGTTCAGTGCATGCATTTCTGTTTCCGGTTTAATAAATATGCTGTGGGATTTTGGTGAGTCAAAGCCTTTGCATTTAATTAGAATTTTAGAAACATCGAATCACACCATATTTGAATGATCGAATGTGGTCAGTTGTAGTGGTAGTTATAACCCAAAAATAACACAAGATTTGAATGATCGATCATAAAGGCATGATCTCTTGATAAGATCGGATTTTATTTTGATTCGATATAAAAAAAATTATGGTGCGATTCGCTTAGTTTGAGATCATATCCCAATGGGGTCATTACTCTCTTTTAAAAGATATATTTAATAGGATATGCAGCGCCACCGTTTATACATCTCAATAATTTTTTTTTTTTTTTCGATGTGGAATTAATGTTTTTTTATCTTTTTTCAGGTGTGAAAAATATCCTTCAACATTAAAAAATATCCACACACATCTATACTTGATACGATAAGTATTATAAGGATGTTTAAAAATATTTGACTAAAAAATATCCACACACATCTATACTTGATATGATAAGTATTATAAGAATGTTTAAAAATATTTGACTTGATTATTTGACGACGTAAAAGTAATAAATCTTCTCAAAGTACATTTTTTGTAATTAACTAATGTGTGTTATAAATAGATTGAGCATAATCTTTGTTAAACAAGTAATATTCTTTAGGAATAACTACATATTTGACATCCTATTTTTTTGGTATCTTACCTAATTTTTTTTAATAAAATGATATATAACGTTACGTTTTGTTTTTATATCAGTACCATGTCATTAAAAAATCAATAATAGACTGACTAAAAAAGAAAGTCATACATAACAAATTATCACATATTTTCTCTCTTCTAGTCGGTATGCAATGTCGACTAAAATCATATATAATAAAAAAACATATGTGACATGCTAATTAACAGAGAGAAAATAATATGGTAGTTTACCAAATCTAATTTTCTCTCTTAGTTAACGAGAAATTATATCATGGGTCAGTCCCACCACGTCATTCATGAGACCAACCAATAAAAACCACCCACCTCATCAAATTTTAATTTTTCAAGTGAAGATTTACTTGAGATTGATGAGGTGGGTAGTTTTTATTGGTTGGTCTCATGGACACGTGGTGGGACTGACCCATGATATAATTTTTCTTTAGTTAACATGTCCTATGTGTTTTTCTTTTTCCTAGTCAACATGTTATTTTTTAATAGTAGAATACCAAAATAAAAACATAACATTAAATATAATTTTATCAAAAAATTAAATAAAATACTAAATATATAATTATCTCTGTGTAGTAAAAGAACAAACTCTAAAATATCCATAATTCATCAATAATAGCTAGTTGGAAATGCCTACGTGTATGATTCCATCTATCATGCCACATGCATTATGGTTTACATGAACACAAAAATCATAAAAATATTAAGCATCTCTCCATAATTATCCTAAACAACCCCAAGACATGAAAATAGAATTAAAAAAACTAATTTAATATAAATTCCAATTAGATTAGTGTTGTATTTTTACACATTTTATTACAATTTTATAGTCTTAAATTTTGTCTTAACTGAATGATCAGCGTTGGTCTGTTTTAATGATAATCAGCATGCAGACAATGAGTTGTATCGAGACATGTGGCAGTGAACCTAGAAAGAGTTGAGTTGTCAAAGTCAATTACCAAATGGTACAGGGTTTGACGATTTTATAATTAAATTATATTAAGATTAAATTAATTTTCTTCAATTTTATAATATTAGATATTATTCTTAATAATTATGCATTTTATAATGAATTTCCAAATCGATGACTTTCTCTGTTGAAGCCACCTGTTAGAAAATACTATTTAATTTAAGTGTATAATATACAAGGGGACTTGGTTATTTTAAAGGCTGACTTTTCCCATATATTTTTTTTATTATAGATACATTGGATTATTTTCAAAACACATGCCTTGTCCGTAGGCAACTAAAGAGAGTAATTTAATTCGAATTTAAATTAATTTATATTCGAATTAATTAAAACGAAGATATGAAAATAAAAGGGTAACGAAAAAAATGTCCAAATTTTAAGCCATCCATCTCTCTTGTGGTTATTATAGGTCATTTCCGTCACGTTATTTATGAGATCAATTAATTAAAAATATATATATATATATATTTAATTATTTTAGGTCATTTCACGTTAAGCCATCAGTTTATTTATTTTTAAGGTGAATCATCATCTCTTTTTTACTTGTAATAGATGAGTGAGTAGTTATCAGGTAATTACTTACAGATAAATAGACCTGATTACATGAATCATAGATGATGTAGTAGAAAAGGTTCATGATATAATCTCTTCTCGTAAACATTATACACAGGGTGAATTATAGTGCGATAATCTAGGAGGTGTAATCGAAGTTTTTAAAAATTTAGGAATTCTATCGTAATTTCCCAAAATTTAATGAGATTTTTAAAAAAATAATAAAATTGAGGGTTTAATTAAACTTAAAAAAAAGGATATTTAATGAAATTTTTAATAATGTGTGAAACTTAATTAAAAATATTTTTAAAAGATTAAGACTTAATTAGAATTTCTAACAAACTTGAGGGAACCTAATTAAATTTTTTTAAAGTACTTGAGGGTTATAATTTAAATATCCTCAAACCTTAAGGGTGTCAAGGCTCCCTAAGATCTACTTATGATCCGTCCATAGGAAAAATTAAATTCACTTGGAATTAATGAAATTAAACAAAATAAATTCATCATTTTTAGGATTTTAGAGGATTTTTTAATTTTAAGAGTTTATGATATTTTTCAAAAATCAAAATATTGAGAAATATTTTTTTTAAAAGACAAGAAACATTTTTTTTATTGTTCTTTCGGTTTTTAAGGTCTTAGCCTAACTAATCCGGACCAATTTGGGTTGTACATCTAATTTTGGTGGGTGAGTCTTCCAACAAGAATTTCTACGTACACAACGTCTCGAACCTAAGACTTGTTTAAGGAGAATAGTATTACGGAGCCGAGCAACGTATTAACACACTAGCCTCATCAAATAAAATTTGGACTTTAATAAAGTATTAACACATCAAACATTTTTATAGATTTTCATAAATTTTTTGGTGAGTTTTTCGAAAATCAATTAAGAGTAGAGATCGATCGACGGCGACAATAAAAATATTAAATAATAAAAATATTTTTTTTAAAAGTTTAACATCCTTCAAGTTCAGTCTTAAGATTATATCATTTTAGTAATCAATAATCACATCAAAACGATGTTATTTTATTCACGTCATGATAGTGATAGAAAAATCTATCTATATTATCATGCTATTCGAATTTAAAAGTCTAATGATATACTTAAAACAATTGAAAAATTCAAATAGTATTTCTATAATCGGTTTTTACGGTATTTGTTCTAAATTAATAATTATTAATTTTAATATAAATATTTATTAAAAAAAAAAATACCATCGCTTCAATTAACCAGATGACCCTATGTGTCCTGCTAATAATTCCATTCTATTCACAACATTGAATGTGATCTAAATTCATTCAACTTAAAGTCTTGTTTGATTTCTTGACCGGTACCGGTGTACGGATGAGAGGGGTCAAAGGAACCACTTGGATTCGTCCCGTTACTAGATTGCCGAGATCATGAAATGCCGTTGATTTTCGGACAGTGGAATTAAAGAGCGGACCCATGTCGTGTTTAGGTCGGAAAATCTTATTGACCAAAAGTTATATGCTGCAGGTAATAAAATTTGTCAATTAGTCATAAGACATGCAGAGTTTGAATTTGAAGTAAATTAAATTTAAAGATATATTGACGGTTTCGAATTCAAAAGTAGACTTTTATTTGGTATTGTTGGAGCAATAAACAAAATTAAATAGAAAAAAATGTATAAATAATAAACAATATTATTTTTGAAAATGAAATTTATCTTTTTTACATTTGACAATAATATTAAATGTATAAATCTTAGACAAAATTTTCAAAACCTAATTTTTAAATAATAATAATAAAATTAAAATAAAGTTGGAAAATGTTATAAATGACAAAAGCTACTATATATATATACATATATCATCAACTTTCGTATTTATACCGGTCATAAGAGCCGAGTGGAATTTATACATCGACACGGTTTCCTCCGGTCAACTCAATTCATTATAAAGTAGCTCTTTCTCTTCATTTATGTGCCCTCCCAACCATATATTTTGTACGTTTCTGACCATCTCTTTCGCGCCTCTCCTCATGTATTGTCACGAGCCGCCGGCTCATCATGACCGAAGAAGCCGTACACGAAGAAGCTTGCAAGTTGCAATAACATATTATGTGTTACACCTGATGTAAGGACACGAGCTCGCATTATTGTAGCATACTATGGGGCCGAGAGAAGCACACTATGTATCTTTCAAAATAAAAATTTGATATACTTTTGTTTTATATCTTTTTATCTCTCGTATTCTTATCAGTATCTTGATCGTGAAGTTTAGGAATCCTCCAATAAATCTTGTATTAACCCCTCATTGATCTGTAAATTCTAAAGTTTTGATTATTTTCAATGTGTTTTTTAAACTCAAAACCCCTAAAAATATTAAACCAGACAAAAAAATGAGGAATTTATAATTTTGAATCAAAAATTAAAATAATATTTAAATGATAATATTTTAGATTAAATCGATAGATTGTATAAATTTAGAATAAAATATAATATTATTATTTTATTGAGATATAATAGTTATAGTGTTAAAACAATAATATGAGTACAGTTAGGGTACTAAATATATAATTTTCCATAAAATAAATGAGATATTTAACACATCTAATGCAAACGAAGAACAAATCAACTTACTTGTACGGCTCCGGTTTAACCGGTTTCAAGTGGGTTAACCGCGAGTTTCAATGGATTAGTGTATTCGAAAAGTAAAACTCGATCCCACGCAGCCTTGTGCGCGTAGAAATGAATTTCTTAGTGATGTTCCAATATTTGTGCCTGGGGAATCGGGACTAGGAATTTGTTGTGGGTGACGTGGACGATGATACCACTTTCAACTCATACTGTCCCAATCCAATGGATCGCCGTTCTGAAATAAAAATCAGACCCGGTTTGGTTTCTCATAAGACCACAACAATGACGATCAGATCTGTCCAAAAACTTATATAAAGAGGCTTATTGCTTTATTATTATTATTTTTACAATTTATAGTACTTTTTTAAAAAAAATTGAATCTTTTTAGGTCTATCACGCTCAAATAGAATAGAATTCAAATCTAAAACGGTTCAAGTCTAAAAAAAATTATTTACTTTTACCACAACGGGTTTCCACCATAAAAACCCCATTCACTAAAAAAAGCAAGATATGATTCCAGCAAGATCCTCCCCTTTCTTTTTCTTTAATGTTCTTCTGGTATCAGAGTCTAGTTCTGAGGGTGAGTCTCTCAATAAGGATTTTCTGCGTACATAACATCTCGAACTTGAGATTTATTTAAACGGAACTAAACTACTTACCACTTAAACTAACCCTATCGATAGATCCTCCCCTTTCCAAGCTTGTGGATACATCATCCTGTTGCTAAACAACATAGTGTCTGATTTCCACGTTCAATCAGTTTCCGACATGATTAGCTGTTATTAGCTTCTCGTTTTTGAAGGTGGATTTGACCCTGGAAATCATCTCTATGTGCTCCCCTGACACTGGAAGTATTCTCTTAAACTACTTGGATGATTCAGTACTGGTTCAGAGTCACCAGAGTTGGGTCTTGGAGCTTCATTGTTTTAGAGTACGAATATGGGATGGTATTTATTAAACGTTGATCGTTTAATCACTGTGATATAATATTGATTTGAATTCAAATTATTATGTTTGGGTCCGTTCGTGTATGAATCATTTTAAATTCAAATTATTTTTATAATTCAATTGACATGAATTTAAATTTAAATAATTATATTATAATTGAGAAGTGAAGTCCAAATATTTTAGCTTCAGGTTCTGCCCACGAAGTTTCTGTTCTTCGCCAAGCACATTGCTTAAATAATGTACAGGCTTGCCTGATTGTAGTAATCAGTATAGGTACAGGAAAAATAATGACGAGCGTTGAGAGGGGAATTCTTTACAATTTCCGTACAGTGTCGAGGCAAAGGAATATTTAATGCGAGACAGCCCAGGGCGTGGGCGGATGCAGAACGAATTTGGACATACCTACACAAGTAGTAGGGTTGGAGAAAAAAAATATTATATGAATCCGGTTTATAATATTTATTTATTTTAATATAATTATTTATTATTTAATTATATATAAAAATATAAAAAATTATTTTAAAAAATAAAATAAAATTTTTATTAAATAAAATTATGGATGATGTGATGAATTATAATCGTTTAATAATTGTTTTAAGTGTGTGGCTAGGGGTGATAACGAGTCGAGCTCGAGCTTGGCTATGTTCGGCTCGGCGAGCTTGAAATTTTAGGCTTGAGCTCAGCTCGAAAATAATATTATTGGGCTCAGATCGGGCTCGACTCGGGCTTGACTCGACTCAAAATGAAAAAATATGCCTAATTTATTTTTAGTAGATTTCTCATATTTTATTTTATTAATTTTCTTTTATTAGAGATATTATTTTTAGTGTATATGTAGCATATATATATATAAATAATATAAATATTCCGAGTTTGTTCACGAGCTTTTCAAGCTGAACTTAAAGGCTCAGTTCAACTCGTTAGAGTCTCGAATCGAATCCAAACCTAAATCGAACTCACTTGAACTAAACCCGAATAACTCATAAGCTGGTCAGACTCAATATCATCCTTACGTGTGACATTGCAATAATACGGGATGGTCATTATACCATGGGCCAAAACCAAGACTAAAACTAAAACCATACCATTATAGAAACAAAACCAGGAGACCGCCTCGATTTGCAACATTAATTGTACTCGTGCTGCCCTGACCTACCCTACTGGTCTTAGTACTGAAGATAAGTTTCAACTTTTTGAGCAACGAATTCAGATCAAACCCACCCTTGTCTTAATATATTCTATCTGCTACTTCCAAGTTGTGTGTGTTAGTAATAATAACAAAAATTATTGTATCATATTATACTATCAACAATAAATTGATTTAGTGAAAAATAATAAAATTTTTAAATAAATTTAAATATTTGAATTTTAATATTATATTATTAGAATCATCCTTATATCGGATTTCAATAAAATATTATCAAAATTAATAAGCTAATGGAATGATGCTCTTCTACCCCACTTTTCTATTCTATAGTTTTGATGTTTTTCATCTTCTGGGGTGGATACCACTTCCCTGGCTAATATTAAATCCACATTTTTGATGACCCTAAGCTACTTGCAAAAGGGGATTAAATAAATAAATACCCTTAATTCTTAATTAATTTCCTGTTCATCACTTTGTTTACAAGTCATTGTCTGACTTTACAGATCAGAGTGTGGTTGTTTTGGAAGTGTTCCACACTAGACTGGTTTTTTTATTCTGTTGTGGGAAATAGATCACTGTGTTTTGTCTGTTAATTAAACCTGCTTTGACTTGGCGTGGGATCCCATGCACAATGAGACACGTGCTTATATTTCATTTGAGGTACACTCAGATGCACGTACGTACACAAGGGATTGGGTACAAAGGGATGGAAATGGAAGACCTTTAGGATAGAGTAAGTGTACGTACTAACCAGGAACCATCACTCTGACCCTATATATTTTATTTGAATTATATTTTATTTTTTCAATATTGACTTTTTACTCTGTTATTAGAGATTTGATTATATTGTTGAATACAAATAAATAAATAAAAGGGTATGATTTATTTGATATAGAATGGAGAAATTATCAGTTAGATTTGACTTATCACGTTATTCGTATTTTTAAGGTGAATTTTATTGGATGAGATCATAGATAACGTGATGAATCGGGATCATATGATAATCTATTGTAAAAATGATATAATTAAATATTATTGTCTGTAATTATGAATTATATCAGATTCATCTAATAATTTTTCTGATGGGATTGTAGGTTGACTTATGGTTCACATTAATGCTGCCCTAATCGATGGCATGAGTCTTGCAAGTGTCGAGGAACATTGAGGTTTTAATTACTAATTATGGAATGTGTGATGATTGGATCATGTCATGTGCACTTAAATGCTTGCCATGAATGTCCTCCCGTTGACATGAAACACTACCCTTGGGAAATTAACTATTATATCCCAGTTTGACCAGAATTTCAGGATTTATCTGGACTCTAGGATAATTTGTCTGAATCATCTTAATTTAAGACAAGGCATGGCCCATAACTAGAAGAAGAAGTCTAACATCATATGAAACGGCTCGGACGGCCCAATATTACATGGATATACGCGATTTTAGAATATATTTGCACAAAATTATTGTTTTTCCTAATCAAATATTAGTTAACAATTTTTAAAGTACGAGGACTAAGGATGATAATAAGTTTCACCAGCTCACGAGTTATCCAGACTCAACTTGATCAAATCTAAGTTAAATTTCAGTTTAAGTGAGTTCGATTAGGACTTGAGTTCGACTCGAGACTTTAACAAGCCGAACCGATTTAAGCTCAGTTCGAAAAGCTCAAGAATATGTTTGGAATAAATATGTATATTATATATATTACATATACACTAAAAATAATCTATTTAGCAAAAAATAAATAAATTAGGAAAAAATCCACTTAAAATAAATTAACTAAAATATATTAAGCATTATATGTTTGTATTATAAGAATATTTCTTGATTAATTGGATTAATCTATTATTTGTCCACTCTTTTGCCCTTTTTCGATATTAAATTTTATTTCAGTATTGATTATGAAAGGAGGATTTAACGAGACACTATCTTTTATAAAAAAAATTTTTTTAGCAAAATTGTCCATTTTGAGCCAAACTAAGTCTAATAATATTGTTTCCAAAGCCGAATTTGAGCCTAATATTTCGAACCCGCCAAATCTCAAACCGAAGCCAAGCTTAATATAACTATTTTTAAGTCAAGTCGAATCCAAGCTTAATATAACTATGATTCGGTCCAACAGCCAGCCATATAAATTGTTGGTCCATTAGGCTTTCAAAGCCCAAATTATGTATTCACAGTCCTCTGCTCGACATCGTCCAAATATATACGAGGGTCATGTAATTTAATGGGGTGTACGTGTATTTTGACAAAATATATTTAATATCGAATTTATATATTTTTAAAATGTCTATTTTAATGTTTTTACTTTGATAAAAAAATAATTTAATTTGATATTTTTTATTTCCTTGCCTTATTATAAGATATTTAATGATTTAATATTAACGATGTTAACCAGTATCATAATAATACATAAAATGATAGTTCAAGTACGATCGTACTTTGATGTATGTATCGTATTTTTTTATTTTATTAAAATGTTGATCTCAAATTTATATAAACCAGACATTAAGTTTATTAATATAATTGTTCTTATTATGCTTATAACTTTATAAATTAATAAGATATTTTCCACTATTCAAATTAATATATATTTTCGTTAATATATATTTATTCGTTAACTTTTTTTACGTAAAAATAATGGTTAGTCAACTTAGGAATTAAAATTTTGAGGATGTAATGTTTTGAGATTCAAGAATATTAATTATTCGATTAATTTAGATTGATTTTTTTAAGAGAAATGTCATGTTGATGGAAAATTAGGTGGTTTAAACTGAGAAATTATATTATGGGTCATTCTCATTATATCATCCATGAAATCAATCAATTAAAAGTATCTATTTAATTTTTTTCACGTCATCTTTTTTATTAAGTGAATCTTCACTTGGTAAAAAATATTTTTAAACTTAATTAATATTAAATATTAGTGAAGATTCACTTCGTAAAAAAAATAAGATAAAAGAATAATTAAATAAATACATTTGATTAGTTGGTCCATAAATAATGTGACGAGAATGACTTATAATATAATTTTTCGTTTAAACCGAAATTTGAGAGTTCTAATAAAATTAAGGGTAAATTATATTCATGATCACCCAAATTCCAACTATAGGTGTAATTATATTTTGTTCATCGAGCGTTTAGTTTTATCGATCAAATCACTTAATTATTTAAATAATATTAATTAAGTCATTTGTTGTTAAAATCTAATGGAAATGACATAATAATTAACAAAAAATTATATAATTATACATTTGGTGTATATCATTTACATATTATATCCATTTGGTCACGATATTATTTTAATTTAACAAGTTTAATCGTCTAATCATGTGATAACATGTGTCACCTACAAAAATATAACGGTACAAATCAAGCCAACTACAAATCCATAAAATTTGTAAAAGTTAACGGTTACGAGTTTTATTATGAATGGATAAATTAAAAAGATCACCTCTATATTAAACTTCTAAAAAACCGATCCAAATTAATCGTATAATAAACTGGATGATAAATAAAAAGAGTACTCAAGCAACCTCAAAAGATATATACTTATATTTTTTGATGAACTGTAAGTTGGTATACATGTTCTTGATGAAACATGAGCAAGTAGATGGATCAGTCTGAATATACTTCATTAAAAGCTTAAACACATGTAGATGAGTCAAGGTTTGTAGTTGCAGATAATTGTGTTTCATATTGAACATAAACTTCCATCAAAAGTAGTACACAATCTGTGAAAGAACAAAGCAAGGGTCTGAAATTATTCATAAAACCAGTTGAAGCCGATTATTATAACACCAGTGGATACTGGATAGTATAAACCAGTTCCATCTCTTGGACCTTACGACTCCCTAAGGTCCATGATTCCTTCCCACAGCTCAATCACTTCCATTTCTTGAATTTCCCTCCTCCATGCTTCCCGTGCTTGAACTTACCATGCTTTCCATGCTTGAATTTCCCATGCTTCCCGTGCTTGAACTTCCCGTGATGGCCACCACCATGAACACCATAAGCACCATAACCGCCATGTGCACCATGAGAACCATGAGACAGGTGGTGAGCCCCCAATGCAACTGCCGTTGCTGCAGCACCACCAGCAAGCATCCCTCCTAAGGCACCGTGCCCTGCAGACACAATTGCAAAACATATTCAGAAACTAGTACAAAAAGAAAGCTAACTATTGGCATCTAACATATTCGCAACAAACTCCAACTACAAGCATAAATACAATCTTGGAACTTTACCTGAATGGGATGCACCATGAGGTGCACTGGGATATCCCGCGGGTGGATAGCCTTGAGTGGGGTATCCTCCAGCAGGTGGATAGCCCTGAGGAGGGTACCCTCCGGGTGGTGGATAGCCCTGAGGAGGGTAAGCTCCGGCTGGTGGGTATCCCTGTGGTGGAGGGTACCCTCCATGTCCATAACCATGACCTTGACCAAGACCATGAGCAAGGTTCGAAAGAAGACCCTTGTCATCATGGTCAGGCTTATGCTTGTCCTTGTCCTTTCCCATGTTTCTTTCTCAACCTGTGGAACCAAGATAGGCAAACATGAATGACATACAACAACACATACATCCTGTTAAGTCTGATCTGAAACATTTGTACATGGCTACTCCAAAATCCAAGATCATCACCCATCAACAAAACAAGCCATAAACATAGAACAGAACTAACAAGAAATCAAGAAATCCACAACAAAAAAGGGATTCATCGTTTAACAAATTCTGTAACACATAATGGGTAGCAATTACAATCCTGAACTAGATAAGCAAATGGAAGCAACAGAACAAAAATCTAAAATCCCCCAAAGAAAAAAACATGAGAAATCAAAAGCAATTTAGATATGGTAAGCAAAGAGTCAACGTTTTTATGTTAAGGGGATTTGGATACGAACGAGGAACAGTCTACAGCAACACAAACCATAACAAAACAGGCTATGGAAATTTCAAATATACATACAAATATGGAATGGAAGCAGATCGGGGGGAGATGAGAGATCTGTTGTTTCTTACGATTACAGAGAAAATGGAGTCAGCAGCGAGATAAGAAGCAGAACGTCTTGTAGTTGTAAGAGCCAAAAATAAATATCTTTGGTAAGGATTTTTGATTTATTTATAATTCACAAGGGAATGGAGATTCCACGCGTTGCTTTAACGCGTAATAGACGCGGTTGCTGAGTCGAACGGATCCCCGACCTTTTAATCTTAATCCCTAAGGTGAAAATTTATAAATTTTCAAAAAAAAAAAATCCCTAAGGTAAGTAGGGGAACCCTTCCATTAAAATTAATATTGTGAATGGTGAAAATTTATATCTGAAGGGTTATTTTTATAATAGATTTTATAAATTTTATTTAAATTAATCGATAAATAGTTAAAAAAAGATAATTATATATTTGATATATATTTTTTATGTTGGTATAATTATTTTTTGGCAAAATAATATATAATGTTATATTTTTTTTTATTTTGATATACTATCATTAAAAAATCAATGATATATTGATTAGGAGAGAAAAATAACATGTGATAGATTACCATGTTATTTTCTCTCTTAATCAGTATGTCACGTTGACTAAAATTATAAAAAGCACACATGATATGTTAATTAGGAGAGAAAATAGCACGACAACTTGTCATATGTAATTTTTTTAACTTAGTCATCATACCATTCGTGGCATGTGGCTTTTTTAAATTATTTTATCTTATATGAATTTGAATCGAGACATTTACTTCGGAAAAGTATTAGTTATGTTCTTCTTTTCTAAATTCCAAATCCTTGGATTAGTTGGTTACCCACCAACCTATCTTAACACTTTGGAACCAGTCGTGGAGGGTGGTTGAGTTGCGGAAGGCGGCTTGTGCAACAAAATTGAACGTTGCCAAGACGATAGACATTCTATGCAAATTTATGTTTTTATATCTCAACAGCAATTCCCTTCATCACTAACATTGTTATTCTGCATGAATGTCCAAATAGATCAAATGACTGCAACTATGAAACATGAACAAATGCCTTGGAAAAATAATGTTAGCCAGACCCCATAAGCATCATCCACTCAGACTATGTTGATGATGCTTATCAGCCATGGTACACGACATGCAAATATGGTCTCAGTAAAGCTATAGGAAATATAACCCTTCAAAACTCTTTACAAATCACTTGAGGAGAGATCTTGCTAAATGTTCCCGAGCAGTGGCCAATGCTTGACTTATTGTCTGCAAAACATTATATTTATAAAGACAACATGCAAATATGGTCTCAGTGTTTGCCTGATGATGGGGGGAAATATTGAAAGAATGATACAAGACCTTGATTTCTAGATGTTTCTCGAAGAAAAAAATGACAATACCTGTTCAGATAAAGGAGCAGCCGCTTCTACACTATGGCTGGCAACCTTTCCTGAAATAGCATTAGCGTCGGTTTCTAGGATGACCCTGCATTTTGCAAAGGGGAAAATACAAAGAAAAGAATTAACCAGGATAGAAAAATCACTCTTATGTTCTGAAGTGGATTGAGATAGCTCAAAACCCCTAAAGATAACCATTTCAGTTCATGCTAATGACTCACAAGTCGACAAATTCATCTGTTGGTACAGGTTTCTCGCAACATTGCTACAAGGGAAAGTAGGTGTATATGTACACACAAATATTACAGTACTAATGATTGTTAGAAGGGTAAAATGTACAGGATGCTGCCTTCTTTTTTCTTGCATAATTAGTTTTAGGGAATTTACCAACCATGTTAAGTGATGGCATTCCAGTAAAAAATGAGATGTATGAACAGACACTTTTGTAGACACAGTAAGTACCCTGTTAATCAAGTATTAGCAAAATATCAGTAACCATCATTTTCACTAGTAATGATAGGCTAACCATCATTAAATGGAAACTAGTCTATGAAATGTTCTCCCTCACCCACCTATCCATGTAGGCTTTGGCAGCAAGTTAAAGTTTCAAAATTAAAGGAATCTTGACCATTACCAAGCTAACAAAAATAAGTATTGTGTCATTTATACAAAAGTGAACTTTAACTACAATGTATCGTGTTGCATACCCGCCATCGACGATCTCATCAAGGCATAACAAAACAAGATCCAAGTTCTCCAGTGCCTCTTTCTTGTCCACATTCCCTCTGGACAAAAAGGAGCCAAATAAGTTCATGGAAATATGACCTTTAGGCTTTAAGCATGTATAAAAATATGGTAAACAAGTGATTATGAAAACCTTAGAAGAAGGCCGACTGCATCAAAAAAGCCTTGAAGAACAGTAACCAAAATGAGTTCATTTTCACCCTCAGCCCCAGTAACAAAAAAGTGAAGGTCTTGAACAAACTTGTATACGACGATATGATTCTCAAACATTGCTATCTCAGCTGTAAACAAGGAAACAACACCATAATCAAGTAGAAATGGAAGGTCAATTAACAATAGATGTTTCTTATCCTCCCAAGCAAAAGTTATCAGTTCATCGAGTTTATTTTCTTGCCTAAGTTACATAGATTAAGAACATATGGTCATGAATCAACATAAAAAGGGAAAGCAGAGTTGCATTTGCATTATAGTTGTTCACACGAAATAAAAAGAGGTCGTGATCGACAAAAGGGATTAGAATTTTTTTACCTTCGATGCGAGCATTAGTCTTTTGAGTCTTGGAAAACAAAGCTTTCTCAAAGGCTTCCTTATCACTGTTAGTCAGCCATTCATCTGAATAATATTTAACAGCAACACGTTTGCCATCGGAATCCAGAAGGAGGATATTTTTAATAGAAGGACAAGAATCCTACCAACAAACCAACCATGGACAAAAATTAAGGATTGTAAATGTTCCAAAACCATGTTTTTGGATTGATTCTTAAGATTGTTGATGAAAAAAACAATGGAAATGGGATCTAAGGCTTACATTCAGTGTTCTTGGATATAGTTCAAATTAACACTAATGTCTATTCTCCAATTCAGATACAGTTCAGACTAAAACAAGATTCCACATAAAGGGGGGATGAGATCCGATTGCATTGTAGGAAAAGTGTAAATCGGAATCGATTCCGAACATTGGCAGAGATGCGAAGTATGAAGTGTAAAATGTCAATCCATACATTGCCACAGAATGCAGAACGGTGATTATAGAGAAAGGGACTGACCATTTTTGTTGTCTTTGAATGTTAGGCAAGGAAATGGATGGAGAGCCTCCGGCAAAGATGTTGAATTTTGATACGGCGATCAACGAGGACGGGAGTCGGCAAATATGAGAAAACAGAGACGTAGCGTAGCGTAATGCCACCCTGCAATGCAAATGCAGCTCTATTTTTCTACGACTAAAACGGTTGGTCGCCTCGTGGGCTTCGAAACTAGGCCGGGCCTGCTCTGAAAACATCCGTGGATTAAAAAAAATAGAATGCTTGGTGTAGGGGTATAAACGAGTCGAGTCAAGACTGAATAGTATTAAGTTCGGTCCAATTTGTTAAGAATTCGAGTTACATTTAAGTTTAATTTAAGTCTGACTGTATTGAACTCAATTTGACTCATTAAGAACTCAATTCAAATTCAATCAAATCAAGTAATTAACCAAATTGAATCAAAATCGCCTTATTTCATTTACATTATTATCATTATTAAACCACCATTATCTCAGACTACTGAGGATGTTCCAGGTTGGTGATGGGAGCAAGCTCAGAATTTCAAGGTTCAACAAATTCTAATGATTTAACTATCAGGATAATGTAATATCCATAAAATTTCTTCAAAATTTCATGCAAATGATTTCGAAAGTTTCTTTACTAGTACACGTATAATATGTTCACTAACATCTTAGTATAGACACAAACTGTAATAAATGTTTTGTTGCATTTATCTTGTACAGATCCATAGAGCTGTTGGTAAAAAATACAGAATCATAATCTATGGCGTTAATGTCATTGGGATGAGGAAGCAGCTCAACATCTTTTCTCTTGAACAGAATTGAAGTCATGTTTTGACAAAGATATCTCATTTCTTATGCTTCTGAGTCCTGGCTATTAACAACAGTATCCTCCACTCTTCTTCATTGTGTTCCCACTCTGGTATACGCCAAAAAAGAATCGAACAATCAGATTCTCATTCTGATGGCAAAATTTGGGAGATTATGGATGTTTCAGTGATGGCGATGGTGTTTACTTCTATGCTCTGCTTCTGAGATAGAATCTTCATATCTCCGTGATGATGAATGCTTATTCCGACTCTTTTTACCGTTGAGATGTTTATGAGCATCACCTTCAGATGAATAACAACGCTTATGTCTGTACTTTCCACTCCTATTATTACGCCTAACAGTGTCTGAATCTTCTGATTCCGAGTTATAATGCTTTTGCGTTGTCTTTTCCTTACGCTCATGCCTACCACAGTCTGAATCTTCAGATGAATAGGAATGCTTGTTTTTACTTTTCATATCATACCCATAATTCCCATAATCAGATGAATTAGAATGCCTTTGTCTGCTCTTTTTACTCTTCCTGTGCCTACCAGCATTGATATAATCCAACGTAGAATACTTATGGGTACTCTTTGTCTTCTTATCTTGCCTGCTAGAGTCAGAATCTTCAGATGAATGATTCCGCTTTTTCTTCTTGGTTTTCTTCTCCTCCTTCAACGTTCTCTTATCATCATCAGAAGTTGAGGATAAGCCATCTTGATTAGGATCCTCCGAGTCCCAACTACGTGGAGATGACTTCCTTTTCTGTTTACTCTTTTTTGAGGACTTCCTTTTCTTGGATTTGCACGAGATGTTAGTCAGCAAATCAGGGATATTGCCCCCACTAAGGAATCCTGTAAATAAGAAAAAATGAAAAAGGAGATAACAGTTAACATGAAGTTACTTGGATGTTATAACCTCAAATTGTCAGTCAAAAAGTCTGCAATAGGAAAAAGTGTCCACCTCCATACTCATCAAATATATCCTCGGCAACTATTTGCTGATTGGGATCATCCGGTCGAAATCCACCACGAGGAGGACTAAAACCTGGTTTTTGCTTCAGCTCCCACTTCAGAGGCTGCAAAAAATGGGATAAAGAAACATATGAGACAACAAATACTATTGTTTACTTAGTGTGCATAAACTACTGAAAATATTCTAATACTTGAAGTTACAACTGTTCACTATACGTAGACATTTCAAAATGATGACAATAGTGACAAACGCAGCTCCCATATTTTCAAAAGATGTATGAATAGATGTTACTTGGAGAAATAAAGAGATTTGAAGATTAAGCTTTAAATTTTGGAATAACTTTAAATACTTTCAACAGAACTGTGAGTTAGTTCGTGTATATTACGACTTGTAATCCTATCATAACTAGTAGTTTAGTTGTAATCTAACTAATTTGTAAAAGATAAAGAGTCCTACACTAGAGGTTAACTACTCAATGTAAAACTCCGTGTAAAAGTCTATAAGTAGACTTATTTTTCTGTATATCAAAATATACAGCGGAGAATATTTCAACTCTGTTTTCTACAAAAACCAATATAGAAGTAATACCAGGTACCAACCTCGGTAGGATCCATTTGAGCCATGATAGCAGTCAAGGGGTCGTCTCTTTTCAAACGGCTCTCTTCATTTGGCATTATAACATCCTTCAATGGACAGTCACGGTCACCACTTTGGTGCCCATAATTTCCACATCTAAGACATTTCACATTACGAACTTCAACAGCAAATGGTTTAACCCTACCAGGAACACCAGTCTCCAGCCTGAAAGTGTAGTCATCATGCAAACCAAATCAAATAAAACATCAATGTTAAACTATGAGATCAATACTTTTTTCCATTTATAAGATGATTCATTTTAACATTCCTTAAAATGAAGCTTAAGCACCCTTATGCAAGTCAGTTTCATTTCTCTATACAATAATCAAATTCATTGCAAACATGACCATGGAAATATACAATCAAATAGCTTATTTCAGCAATAAAAATCAGATCAAACCCTCTGTTTCTCCCATAATAGATCAAACTTTCTTTAGTTTAACTGCCAAGATCATCCATTGTTTCAACTACCAATGATTAATCGTGTATTCGTGTAGGAATTACCATTGCTACATACCGCGGGGCATTTTTAAGAACTTCAAACTCTTCCTCTGTTGGTAAAGCTCGTCCAAAAACATCTTTCGGTCTCGATTTCTGTTTCTCTTTAGTCACAGTACCTCTGCCAGGCAAAGATTCTGGTGGGCTGCAAAATGAAGCTAATAAATTGAGAAAAATATATGCCAAAGATGAAAATCAGGTAACATTCAAACAAGTAAGCACATTAAACATTTTATATCCGAATAAAAATTACATTGCTGTCGAATGTTCATTGGAAATGTCGTTCTGCTCGGTATTTTTCCTCTCATCGGCGATCTCAGCAGCTTTGGCACTCTCAGCATTATAACCAGGCGGACGAACATACATAAAGCTAACTGCTTTCATCATCTCCATCTAGGAATTTAACAAGAGTTGTTGGATAATTTAGTTCCCAAAAAGAATGAAGATAGAAAACAAAGGAAAAACCTTTTCCTTCTCCTTTTTGGAAATTAGAGCAGTCTGGCGAAAGAATTCTTGCTCTTGGGCATACTGTAACAAAGCACAAAGCACAATACTTACTACTTAGTGTAACAACAATTGAAATTTTTTTGAAAGATTAGGGAAAAAAAGTGACCTCGCGGGCAACTTCTTCGGCTCGGCGGGAGCGCTGGGCATGGGTCTGCTCAGCGATCCACTTGCGGCGTTGGTTTGGATAGGAGAGGGGATGCCATGGCTTCTGGTTGAGATAGGAATGACTCCAAGCGGTGCCGGCTTTTGTCTTGTAATCGACTTCCCCCGAAGAGCCGGGCTTGTCATCGGAGAACCTTTTGCTCAGCCTCATTCCTCCCCCATCCTCTCCGATTCCATCCATCCTATCACTCACTCACTGCTTTCTTCTTCTTTCAATGGATTCATCTATTTCCTAAACAGATGAACCCAAATTTCTGGTTTCACTCACAAATTTGCTAGTACCAGCTTCGGGATTACGGATCTGCAGCCTTGTTTCTTGGTCTGGCCTAACCACTCTTGATGGGCTTAACAACTTTACAAAGTTCCACCCTGTTCTTATAATCAAATAAAGCCTGCTCCTGTTTTTAAAGTTCAACATTTTTTCTCTTTCGGGATAAATCTTATTAGTTTTTAGTATAATTATTAATATTTAATTTATTTAGATTGAATTTATAAAAGTTTATTATAAACGATTTTTATAATAATTATTAATATTTAATTTATTTAGATATGATTGTTATTGCTGATGTCGAGATTCCCTTCTTTGATTTGGACTGAATCTGGAAGCTGAAAATGTCCCCCAAATGTAGCGGAAGCCGGAAGGTGCCATGGACCAGACCAAACGGCGTTGAAGAATTCTTCATATTCTAACTCAGCGAACTCTGTATTACCACAAAACAAAGCAAGTTATTAATATGTTAAACACAATTCTGTGAACGAAATAGAAATAAAACATATAAATTAGAAACGTAAAAAAAAAAAAAATCTGAAACTTTAACCGAGGCCTGTGCTATCACAGTGTCCTTAAAACAGATTCGTCCCCTCCCGATGCTGGAGTTACTATGAAACGTCTGTCTCCCAGGATACAACAGTAAAATACAATAAGGAGAGCAACGCTACCTTACTGCAACAACGAACTTTACAGAAGCAGAACACTATCTGGCTATAGGATATTTGTGGGTTTTTTTTCTTCAGTTTTTTGAAATATGAACAAAGGGTCTCCTTTTATAGTGTTCATGCAGGGGACATGTTTAATTACAGAATTAATCTGTAATTAACAATTCCTGAAGAGTTACAACTCCCAGAAATTAAAATGGTATTTATCAGAGAATTAATCCAAATAAATTGGAGGTTACAACCAGCTGAAGGGTTTGCAACTCCATAAAAGGTGGTTTAATTCTATAATATCTGTTAAAAATAAAGTCAGAAAAGTAAAAAAAAAAATCTGTCATTTTTGAAATCAAGACCAAAGGCCCCAAGGCCCATCTTTTGACTTTTATAAAAGTCAACTAATGCTAGCCCAAAATGCCTAGCCATAGGCTAGACACAACTATGGTGTCTAGTCCAAGCCTTTAACTTATTTCCAATAATAACATGAAGAGCTTTTGTATATAAAGCTTTCCAAATCTAAGTTCCCAACAAATGTGGGATATTCTACTTTTCATTTTATTTTTCCAACATCATGGGTGTTACATTGAGCAACAATTTCTCATTCACCCATTAAACATTTTGAGCATGTAAATATACAAATTTAATCTACTCTTGTTGTAGATTAATAATACACATAGTCTCAATTAATTTTACTAATGGAACCCACTCAAATGTAAGCTCAAATGTCCATGTACCATACCATTTTTCCAACAGTCTGTAGGGCTCACTGCGGTAACTGCGAGCCTTTTGTTGATTCAGGAAGAGAAATGGTGGGATAATCCTAGTACATGCCTATCTTCTTTAGAAGAAGAATGCTCTTGATTAAAAAACATATGTTGCAGCCATGGTCGAGTCAGACTTGTTTCATGTCTAGGTGAGATTTGTGCTGTGTTATTAACCAGTATATGTCTTTCAGGCGAGTTTGTATGTTTTAATCTGTTGCGTGTATTCTTTTCCGAGTTTTTTTAACGAGACATACGACTCTAATCCTCATCTGGCTTCGCTTTCCATCATAATCGTCGTGGACTTGATCTTCTTCTTTTTCATCGGCAGACGTAAACGATATCATCATCAGCTGTTATTGCCTGATGAGTTTAGTGCAGGTGGCATGGAATCCTCACAGCTGATTTTGAATTATATAATACTATACCCGTTTTGTTTTGTCTTGAGTTAGGTCACTACAGGCCATAGCCTAGTCTTTGGGGGGTGAGGTTAGCACCCAACACAACATCTGAAAATGAAATCCACATCATAACCATAGACGCATGTATAAAGAATCAAAGGACAGGACAGTGTGCAGATTCATAAATTGTCTTTTGCTTGGTGTTGATGTGTTTTAGGTGGATTCATCATCCATCATATGCCTACCTCTGCTGTCACTTCTTGTTTACATGTTTCTCCATTCATATCTTAATACCCCCACTCCATCACGCATGGGGTAACCCTTAAATTCAATCTAATTTTTTATATTAAATTTTAAAAATTAAATTAAAAAATTTTATCCCTCAAAAAATATCATTAGGATGGATAAATTAATTACAGAGTAATTAATAAATATATAGAAATAAATAAAATATTCAGTATAAAATATCATTGTTTGAAATAATTTTAAAAGTTCGCATAATATTAAAAGAAATTCTCGTAATGCATGTTATAAAGTCCGTAAGTTCTCAATTAATAAAGTTTGTAGTCTAATTACATCTCAATCTAAAATAATATAATAAGGTTCAAATCTAATTAACCATACCAGTAAGTTATTTTTTCGATCAAGATTAAACACACATAAAAGAGTTTTAAAACACTCATAAACTATTTTGTTATATGCATTTTTTTTGTTACATGTATTTTTTTGTTAGGTATCGAAGATGTTTATCATTTGTCTGATATTTATTTATAATTATCATTTTTTTAAGTTAAATTCATCATTTATTTGTATAATTTTATTTTATTTTTCAATAATTACTTTATTATTTTAATAATTAAAAAAACTATTTAATTAATATAATTATTTAAAATCATTATACTTTCTCTTTATTATTAAATATCTTCATCTTCTTAATGGAACCCCAAGTGTAACAACTACATCATAGATATTGCTAAAGAATTGTACTGAACCTGGTGGCCATGATTCTTATTTTTGTCTCATTTGTTTTGACCAGAAGATCCCAAGTTTAACTGAATCCATATCTCTTTCACTGATTACAATTGTAATTTTTTAATCTCCGAATTCAGACAAATTACAGAAAATAAAGTTTTGTTGTTCTGCTCTGATTAACTCCTGTCTTGTCCATCAGTCATCACCATGACCAGGTGTGCCAGTTAGTGTTCTTTTTCTGTGCTGAGTGCACTAAGTAGAGCCCTCGTGGTTCGTGGAGGATGCTGTTGAAGTGGTTTTAGATTCACAACCCCACAAAAATCTGGACATCAAACCACAAGATTAGTGGGACTTTGGGGAGGATATGGTTTTTAATACAAAAAAAAAAAATATTCTATATATGTGGCGAAAAATATAATTTTATAAATGACTAGTTTTAAAGTTATAGGGGTGATATCTACGATTAGAATTTATAATTTAAAATTTAAAAATAGGGATTTTTTTTTAAATATGACAGCTTTAGAAATATGTTCATAAAATTAATTTTATTTTTGTAACAAATAATAATATTTTTATTATTGTTTGGATGATTAATTGTTTAGGCGAATGTTTTAGTTTTAGAGTTTAGGAATTTTATTTAAGATTTAAGGTTTATTTGATTATTGTAATGATTTTGAATTTAAAAGTTGTTGATAAAATTTTAAATATAAAGTTAAATTTTAGGATTTATAAATTAAAATTTAAATATCTAATTATATTACCCCAGCTTTAAACATTAAACATTAACTATAAATTCTAAATTTTAATATTGAACCTTAAATTCTAAACTTATACATTAAAAAATCTTAAACCCTAAAAATTAAAATCCTAAACTTAAAAAACATTTGTAGAAATAAAAAAATTTATTGCATACGTCTGAGATAATAATCCTTTGTATTTTAACTTAATTTATAAATTAGGAGAGAATAGAAATCATGCTTTTTCTAAAGAGAATTTTGGTTTTCTATTAGCAGACGATTTACACTCAGGTCGAGCAAAAATTGCCTTTTTATTATATCTCTGGTTGAAAATTTTTAGAAAATTATATTTTAAACCATAACTCTTAGTTTTTATATCCTAAATCTTAAATTCTGTACCCTAAAAAATACACTTTACCCTTAATCTTTTAAACTCTAACCACAACCCTAAACCTTAAACCCTAAACTTCTAATTTAAAGCGGATGCATGAGATAGAGGCAGACGATTTCCACCCAGATTTAAGATTAAAATTTAACATTAGGATTTAGAGTAGAATATTTTTGTTTTTTAATGGTGTCTCTTCTCATGCCTCCTATTAAAAAAATTCTAAAAATTGAATTTTACACCCTACCCCTATTTTCTATATCCTATACCCTAAAAAAATACACATCACCCCTAATTCCCTAAACCCCAAATCCACTAATTTAAAATAAAAACACTAATGAAGATACGATTAAGAGGTAAACGATTTGCATCCTAAAATTTATAAAATTAATGGTAGGGTATACTTTTAAAATTTAGGATCTAAAATTTAAAGTAAAACTTAAATTTTAACTTTTTAATTCTGCGACATACGAGAAATGATAAAGAAAAAAATGTAAATGATTCTTGTTATCTTTTTTTTCTTAGTCTTAATTTACAACATTAGTAGAGAATAAAAATCATGTCGCTTTTATGTATATTTTAATAAATTTTAAATTGGATATAAAATTTATATTCTATATTTAAAGTTTATGACATAAAATTTGATTTTTTTATTTAAGATTTAAAATTTAATTTAATAAAAAAATATATTTTTTGGAATGTATTCGTTCATCACATTCGATTTATTTAAACCCCTCTCCGAATCCATCAAAACTCAAATTAGATCAATAACTTGTGAGTTAGTAGTATATTACCTAACAACAATGACAAAAAGAAAGGGTTCGTGCCCGATACATATCGACTCTTTGATATCGGTCGAGTTTTCTTCAAAAACAAATCTAAAAACACTCGACTTTACCGCATCAAGTTCACCTCAACCGCACTCGATGAAGAGCCATGTACGCGACGAGTCGATAACCGACGAGCATGAGTGCCATAACGGCCACATCGACCCACAAATGGTCCAATCCCATTGATTTAATAGCAGACAGGTCCCCAACCCTACACGGTTCGCCCTTGGAACACTCGTAAACATCGTCCACATCGTACTGAACACCTAGCAGAAGCTTGTAACAGTAATAGCTATAACTCAGGTATTTCAGCCACACGATGAAGGAAGGGATTTGTTGAACGTAGTATCCCCCGGCTATAAGGAAAACCAGTGTCGTGACCGAAGCTAACGTCGTGGCTTGTTTAATGTCCATGAGAATGGCCCCGAATGCTAGGCCTAGACTTTGCGAGACAAGGACACTGTAAAGTACGATGAGAAGGGATAGGATGAAGGTATCCGGGTCGGGCTTCAGGCCACCCATCCAATAGATAATGAAGACGAAAGCCGTTGGGAGTGCAAGCTCCAGCGGTAGGTCACTGAATGTTCGGGCGAGGAAGTAGGAAGAAAGGCGATACATGCCGGAAGATCGTTCCTTGATGAGCATTGTTCTTTCTTGAGGAAACGTGAACACCGCATTGTAGAGTGGATAGAACCCCCAGAACACGGAGAAGAAAAAGAGCAGCGCAATCTGTTTCAAGATACAAAAGCTTGTTTAGAACCTATTCTTTAAAGTTTGCAATTTTATATTGTCTGAAACCATATAGTCTTACTCGGTCGGAGATGTGAGAGGTTGGGGTGTGCCACCATAAGAGTCCACCCAGTACGGCCACGCTGATCACTTGGAAAATCCTTAGCTTGTTGAAGGCTTCATACCTCCTTTCTCTAACACCCCTCTGAAGCAACACCTTGAACTGGTGCCACCAACTTGTGCACCACTGTTCCGACATGTCATTTCCTGTGTCCATCATCATTTCTTAGACTTCAACTTAAAAACCAGATAATTGTAATCAAATTTATGTGAAAAACATTTACTTGGAGATGCTTCTTTTGTGTTAACGTAGTTATTGACATCCGTATTGCAGAGCTCAGCTTTCAGTCTTGTGGAAATGTTTTTCTCATAAGCAGAAATAAGAGCATCCTTCACCGATTTCTCATCTTCTTCCGTGTTCTCAGCTTGCTCCACCGAGGGCTTAAAATCGGGACTGATTCCTGCATCGCAATTTGGTATATTTCAATAGTAAATAAGCTTAGAATGACAACAGAATCTGATCATGTAATGGTAAAGCAAAGTGACTACAGGGAAGTCTAAAGGGTGGGGTCTGATAAGTGATAATACTCCATTGTCCATATGGGATATAAAGGTGGAAGCACCATATATTTATGGTAGGCCAACTGATCATATTCATACCCCATCTATTATTGAAAGCTTCCCACTCCTCATCAGTCTTTGTAAGTAAATATATATAGTAAAACTAAAAATTTACCGTTTGCAAGATCAAGCAGGACATCAGCTGGGTTGACGGTCAGGGATGTGGAGAAGCCGATGGAAGAAAAATAATCCAACGCTGTTGATGCTGAACCGTAGTAGATAGGGCAGCCCTCCGAGAGCAAGATCACCTTGTCGAACATGTGATACAGTCGACTCGAAGGTTGATGAATGGTGGTGACAACAGTTCGGCCCCCACTAGCAAGACCTTTGATTGTGGTTAGGATCCTTTGTGCCGTGGTCGAGTCCAAACCCGAGGTGGGCTCATCTAACAAAAGTAAGCTCGGGTTGATTAGCATTTCCTGGCCAATGCTAACCCTTTTCTTCTCTCCGCCAGATATACCTCTAAAGAGTGGCCCCCCAATCATGCTGTTTCGACACCTAGTTAATCCCAGCTCCGCGATGACTCGCTCAACATGCTGGGCTTTCTCGTCTCGGCTCAAGCTGTTGGGTAGCCTCAACAGTGCGGTGAATAAAAGGGTCTCGGTCACGGTGAGATGGGGGTATAAAACATCATCCTGAGCCACGAAACCTGTTCTTCGTTTCAAGGCACCAGAAAAAGGTTGACCATTGTATGTTATCTTTCCGGATAGTTTGCCGTTGAGGCGGCCGCCAAGGGCAGTAAGGAGGGTGGTTTTGCCACTTCCGGATGGACCTAACATTGCTAGTATTTCTCCGGGATAAACAACTCCTGTTATACCATTGAGTATGGTCTTTTCTCGGGTGATCCACGAACCCCAGCATGATCCTTTCTGCTCCAACTTGACCTTGTAGACTACCTCCTCAAACTGTGTAAACAAACCAATATGACAAAAAGAAGATTAAAACACTAACTAAGAAAAAGAAAAGCATAAATATTTCACGTGACCATCAGTAGCTAATGTAGAATGAAACCTTCAAAGTTATAGGATACAAGGCAGCCCTTGTATGAGACTCCACTCTTCCATTGCAGTTGTTACCGAGTTGAGGTTTTGGTGCTATGCAGTTGAGAGGCATGGCTAAAACTCAAGTGTTGGGTGTGGTTGTGGCCTTTGGTGGAAGGGAGAGAAGCTAATTGAGTTCCCTTTAAGTGGGCTTCGGGATGTGCACTAGAGAGCATATAAATATATAGCAGGAGAGAAAGAAACAAGAATTTCTACTGTATGCTAAAGCTATTTGATGTGGGGATAGTCTTGTTTATGGTGGGAGTCCACCTCACTTTTGCCATAATTCATTGTTAATACCAACTCCAAACCATTAAATATAATACTAATCTCTTCCTAAGTTCCCTTCATTATCATGACTTTAGTAGGGTAATCTTAAATGCCTGCACACTCTCACATAAAATTATGACAAGTGGTACATATAGAAACTAGGGGGAATTAAAAGGATCTTTTGACAAATGTCTAGTAGAAAATTATGAACACAAGCAGTTTTTCACCTAGAAAGTGGGAGACCCAGATAGAAGCGCCATTCTTTTGTTGGGGTCTGATTTCTTTTCGACGTAGTTGTTTTGTTCACGTTTGTTTATTTTTTAATGTACTCATGTTCTGTTTATGCTTCTTTAAATTTTTAGTATCATATTTATGTTCGTTTGCTTATTTTTTTGATGATATTCATGTTTGTTTGTTTGTTTAGTGTTCGCGAACATGTTCATTATATATTCACGAATATTCTCATTTATCGCTTGTAGACATGTTCATTTATATGTTTGTCAACATGTTCGTCAAAATGATAAAATCAAACCACTAGTCTCTAAGTTCCTTAAACTTTACTGTTTGAACTCCAAATACCAATATCTAAAAAGTTAGAAAATAAATTAGAAGGGAAACCAGATAAACGTGCTTATAAAAGTTGGAAAATGAGCCAATAAATAAAATTCTTAGTAAACTTGTTATGAACATAAACGTGTTAAACGCACTTCTGTACGTTTATGTTTATTTTTATCAAATAAACATAAAAAATTTTGTTCACATCCTTTATATAACTCAATAAACAAATCGTTGTACGAACATGCTCATTTAACGTTCGGTAAATATGTTTATTTATATGTCCATCAACGGTTCATAAACAATTTACATATCACTCTGTTCATTTAGACCCCTACCTATGGATTTTAGTTTTAAACTTGGTCGGCAAGACCTTTTCTTCTCGACAATCCCTTTGAATGGAATGGTGTAAAGACCCAAAGCATTATTTATTTTCCTCTTTCGGCAAACAAATGAAGTCAAAGCTAAAAGAGAAGTGCTCATGGCAGATGCTGCGTTACATTCACGGCCAAGGCCAAGGCCAAGGGGAGGGGATATCCACGCAGACGTTGGGGCCGGGGAATCACTTTCCCCTCTCATGGTATAATATAGTCAGGCTATAGCAAAAGAATAATGCTAATGCTAGTGCCTACTACTGCTAGTTTAGGGTCTTTTTTACTAACAAAAGCAGAAGTCGGCTTTGCTACTAAAGAAAGCCGATAGATTCTTTTAATTATTCCATCTACACTGCTATTTACTATGATTTTTAACATTCCAATGTTTCAATTATATAAAAAAATAATAAAAACACGAATTATCTTGCCTCATTGGTTAAGAACGATTGGTGTTCTTAAAAATCACAGGTTCGAGCATCAGTATTTGCAATAAAGTAATTAAGGTGTCAATATCCGAAAGTTGAAAATATATTTTAAAACAGATACTACTCGTAACCAGAGATTCAAAAAACAGTCCGCGATAATAATTATTATGTCTACAATTGTGATAAATATGATGTGACTGAAAACGCATTTTAAATCCCTGTAATCATCTTATCCGATTAAAAAAATGAATAGAATTCATTCAAAAGTAAGTTGGATGCTCAGCCTCAGTATAGTCTCTGTCTAATATTCTTTGTTAATTGATTAATTATATCCTAGAGAGGAATGATTAAAGTAGAAAGTTGATGAATCTGGTTCCCATCAGCCCCCCATAGTAATCAAATGTATAATAATTTAATCTGTTAAGTTGCAGAGAGCACTGAGAAAAAGAGGCAGCAAGGGCATGGGCATGGCCATAGGAGCTTCTTTTTGGCTACTCGACTTTGTTTTGGTGGGCATCATTTCTAAGACCGAGGCCACCCCTTTCTGCCTCCCCAACTTGATATATAGTAATATGTATAAATTGCACTAAACTCTCTGACCCAAGTAGTTAAAGTAATAATTGTTGTTTTTAGAGGTCACAGGTTCGAGTACCAGTGATGCCAGTAAAGTGATTGAGCGATCAATGCCAAATGGTGGAGATTATATTCTAGAACAGATATTATTGTAATCACTATTAGCTAATTTAAAAAAAATAATACGTATAAATGTTAATTAATTTATCTTTATTAAAATGTTGATATTAGCTTTTTTTTCATAATGTTAATTAATATGTATAACATTGTTGTCATGTTATGTTTGGTCAATTTGATAGAAAATAAAAGTTCAAGATTCAAAAAGAACATGGTAAAATATTAAGAGCTAAAGTGAATAAACCGAAAAAGTTAAGGGGCCAAAAGGTCATTCTACCTAAATTTTACTATGCACGAGATCTTTTTTTTCCTACTTTCTATAGGGATAAATATCAAAATTACATATGGACATTCATCAAATGTGCAATATTATTTATGAATTTTGATTTTGTGTAATTGTATATATGAAATTTTGATTTAATTTAATTATTTTAAATTATTAAAATCTTCATTGATAGTGAACAAAGTAAACACTTAAAGAGATGATTTATGAATTGGCTCGGTTCTTCGGATCGAGGCGAAACAAGTTTTGTTTGAATACTTTTTCGGTCACAGCGACATACATGAGTCATGATATAAATAATAGGGGTGGACAATATCGGATACCCGGTCAATTTGAATAGAATTGGTCTCGGTCACGGTAATCATCGGATTTTAAAAATTAGAACCAGTTTCAATCCCGATCACACCGGGTCCTAAATTTTAACAACCGGTCCTGTTATTGGTGAGTACCGGTTCCAATATCGGGTACCCGATCAATTAGTTTATTCTTAAATAAATTGAGTAATTGAAGAAAAAAAATTAACCACTAATAATAATAATATTAAGTAATAAAATTAGAACATTATAGGCTGAAAATTAAAGTTTTAAAACTAGTCATACTCATAATATTCATACATAAAGAGAAAGATAAGAAAAATAAACAAAAGAAAACTAATATCGGATATTTGGTATTGGTCTGGGTTTTATTAGGTACCCACCGGGTATCGGGTCTAAAAAATTAAGATCAAATCCTAGTCCCGGTTATGACCGGGACCTAAATTTTGGATCCACTCCCGATCCTATCAGAACTAATACCAGATAAAAATCTACTGAATCTTACCGACTCCGAGACCAAAATCGGATAATCAAATTTTTCTCCACCCTAATAAATAAGATTCCCATGACCTTGCTCATTGGATTTTTAGTTATACTAGTGATTTTCGTTTTTCTTATAATATATCGGATATTATTTCTTCTAATCTTGTAAATGATATTATATTTAATTAAATAAATACTATGTTTTTTTATCTTTAAAAAATAACAAAAATGATGAGTAGGATGCACATATAAATTAAGAAATGAGTGCCGTAAATAACATTAATTTAATAAGAGTGCGTTTTAGGTTTTTTATTTGGTGGAGAGGAGCTGTTGCTTTCGTGAGAAGGACATGTGCACTTAAGACATCAAAATTAAATTTACTCTTTTTATTTAGATTTATTTTTGACTAAAATTAAAATATTAATTAATATTTTTATCATAAATATTCTCACTAAAAATGAATAATTAATTCTAAAATATATTTTATTTTTATAAATGACAATTAAATTTTTAACTCTATAAATGAACAAAAGATAAACAACCATTATACTATGTCTTTTAATCTTTTATTTATTTTAACACAATATTTATTTATATATTATTAATTAATTAATAGATAATATAATATAAAATAATGATTAAAACTCTGCAAGTAGCCCTTAAATAATAAAAAAATTGGGTGGCCAATTAGGGTGACCATTAATTTAATAAACAAACTTAAAATGCAATGAACATCATGATTACCTAAAATATCTTGAATTTACATGGATTTATTTGTAGGTATTGTAAGCATAATATCAACCTTAGCATTATTAATTAATTTTTGAGTTTTAGGGTCAGTTTAACATTGTTTTTAAAAAGTTCGGTAAAAAAATATGGTGAAAAAGTATCACGGGTTTGAGATATATGTGTTTAGTATTGCTGTCAAAAAGTGCTTTTGAAAAAATAAATAATTATTTTAGACATGATGTTATAAGTTAAAAAATATATATTTAAATAATAATCAAATTCTTTCATGTTATAATATTAACTTAAATTATGATAAAATATAAAAATATTAATAAATGAATACATAAATTATTTTTAACAAGTGCTGTTTAGAAGTGCTTTTAAGAAAATATATAATTTTTACATGAATATATATATAATTTTTAAACTAAAAAATAATTTATGTTAAATATAATTATGTATTTGTAAAAATTAAATTATAATAAAACATAATAAATAAAGGTTAAAATTATAATTTGACTCGTAAAATACTTTTCAACTACAAAAGTTAAAAAT
Organism: Abelmoschus esculentus; assembly: GCA_035048815.1. Lineage (NCBI taxonomy): Eukaryota > Viridiplantae > Streptophyta > Magnoliopsida > Malvales > Malvaceae > Abelmoschus > Abelmoschus esculentus. The sequence continues at coordinate 10,287,553 of JAUCBN010000051.1, read as the reverse complement.
TTTAATTTTTGCGTTTGGGTTGAAAAACATTTTTCAAACGCAGTTTTTTCTCTAAAAGTTAACTGTTTAGCATTGTTTTTGTATTCTAAATTAATTTTTGATCCAAAAATTGATTTAGAACGTAATACTAAACGCAGTGACAATGGTAGTAATTAATTAAGTGATTTACTTATTTATAAAAAAAAAATAAAGGGGCGGGGGCCTTGGAGTGAGTTTGTGAAGTTGACACGTGGCATCCACTTGTTTTCCCACCTTCTCTTTTCTTGTCCATTAATAATTTATATTTTTATTCTAATTTCTAAACTATTTATTATTCATTTGATTTTTAAGATTTCATCATAATTAATTTAAATCGATCTATATTATACATATAATTTTAATAGATAAATATTTTAATAAATTATTTTATATATAATATCTTAAATTTAAAATTTACTTAAATAAAATTAAATTATATATCATTTAAACCAACCCTTATTAATTAAATTTTTTATTTCTTACTTCTATTATTTATCATTATCCTCTTTGCAATAATTAAAATTGGACTTGGATTTCCTCCTCTCTTATTAGGCTTATTATGCCATCCTCTCCTCTCAAGAGAGTGGGTTAATCATTGTTTTTTACATATTCACTTTTTTTAAAAAAAAATATTTTTTTCTTTACCCAATATAATTAATTTTGTTGAATTTTGACCCTTTCTTTCTTAATCTCCTCCTTATAATGGAACATACATTCTTTTTCTATTTATAGAAACCTCCTTTTGTGTGTCTTAATATTTTTTGGAGAAATTATATCATAGGCTCGGCCTATCACGTCAGTCATGGTCCCATCCAATAATAACTACCCACTTCACCACTAATTGTCAACTCATTTTTTTCAACCAATGAATCTTCACTCATAATTTACATGTCATTTTAAAAATATAATTTTTAGAAATTAGATTAATTACATGGTTGATTAGTGGCAGAATGGGTGGTTTTCATTGGCTAGGAACCACGGCTGACGTGGTAGGCCGGACCTATGATATAATCTCTCTATTTTTTGGGTTTAAATCTCTTAAAATTATTAAATTATTTATTTATTGGGTGACTCTTTTTGTTTTTGTTGGTTGTTTACTTTCGCATAATCAAATATGCTTGTTTTTTTAAAATAAGCATTAGGTTATACTGGGCTATTTATAGCATTCGATATTCGCATTAAATTCGTTTATACTAGATATTTGATTAGATTATAAAGAATTAAATTATAAAATTAAAAATAAATATAGGTTAAATTCAAATTAAATAAATTTTGTATGGACTAAGCTTGACAAAAATAAAACCATATTGACGATATTAGACTCAATTATAAAAAAATAAAAAAAAAACATATGGGTCAATTTTGAATTAAAGAAAAAAATTTAGGGATTAAATTAAATACAAATAAAATATAAACATAATTAAAAACATTGAATTAAATTATAATAATTAAAAATAAACTATAGTTGTCAAAGCTTAATCTTCTTTTGTCTCACTTTTCTATTGTACCAAACAATATAAAATAAAAAAAAATATTTAGTTTGTTTTACGTGGGTAAAAAAGGCTAAGTGCATGGGCTTATAGTCAGGGATGAAATTAAATGGGAGGGAAGGGGTAATCGTATCTTATTTCGATTTTTTATTTAAAATTTTAATTTATTTATAATTTATTTTTAAATATTTGTATTTTATCTTCAAATCTTAAATTTTATCTTCGTTTCTGTAAAGAATGAGTATTTGATCGAGTTGAGTCAAAAATTTTCGAGTTATTCGAGTTTATGAGTCATATTTTATCATTTAAAACTTATTTAATTTTTTTATTCGAGTCGAGTTTAAGAAATTTGAGTCGAGTCGAGTTTTTGAGTTCTTATAAAAATATAATTTAAATTATTTATCATGTTATAGTATAATCCAATCTAAACAACTTTCCTTAATCATACAATATATATATATATATATTTCTTCATATTTTCATATATCAATATATATATATATATATATATATCATAAAAAAATTGAGAGATTCATCTCGAACTTGAAAATAAATTCTTTTAATTACTAAAAATTTTGAGTTATTCCAATTTCTATTTTACATCTCAAATTTTATTTGAATTTTTTTTCGAGTCAAATCAAAACGAGTCAAATATTTTCGCCTCGAGTCGATTTATTTGATTTTTTCAAATCGAGCCAAATTTTGCTCACCCTGATTCCTGCTTATAAGGGTAAGATTATTAATCAACGTTAACAAAGATATTTGAATCTTGAGATGATTGAAGAAAGCTTTCATGTGTTTCGTCGATATAACATGTTTATTGAGATGCATTCTTAATAAGGATATTAAAATTTTGGTATTCATTGTTCAATCTCTATATTTTGATTCGACATTAATTCTTTTATTTTTATAATATTATTAATAAATTTAGGAACAGAATTAGATTTTTTTATAAAGAGGATTAAAATATATATTTTTTTTAAAAAAATTGATTGACGGTGACCAAAAAACAATTTCTTTAGAATAAATTATATTTTTTAATTTTTTTTAACTTTATATAATATATAAAAACAACAATTGGCCGGGATCATACCTCCAAAAAACCCCTATGTTCTGCCCCCGAATAAATTCGAATAGAATAACATTGTTTTGCATTATTCTTACTCTAGTAGACAATTACTCATCTGTGTTGACTTAATAATAAATTTACGTATTATTCGAATGCTTAAAACTGTGAAAGCTTACGAGTGCGTAAGATATAAATCAAAGGGCAGAGGGTGTAGTGGTGGGTAAATGGCTACTGCGCATGCTTTGCAAGAGCAAAAGGCAAACATGATACTGAGAGCAAAGATTTTCAAGACAAGAAATCATTCCAATTATCATAATTTCCCCACTTACAACAACCTAAGAGACGAATTTTTTTATTTTATTCAGACACAAAAATAATACCAACCCATAAATATAAAATAGGAGCATTGATTGCCTTGCATTATATGTAGTGTTTTTCATAAATGATGATAGCCAAGGGATGAAAAGATTGAAATTTGGTGGGGGGAGTTATCAGGGACGGAACTAATTATTGTTTTTATATATTAAATAGAATTAAAAAATTTAAAAATATTTTTTTATCTTTATTAATAAAAATATTTAAAATATATATTTTAATCTCTTTTGTAAAAAATTTCTAGTTCCGCTCCTGAAGCTGAGAAAGAGTGAGTGAGTGGGTGGGGGTAGGGTTACTGCCCAATGTAAAACAACAAGGAAGCACACGCGTGGTTCTGTGGATTCTGCTGTCTCTCTACCTAGAGATTTATAGACTTTAATTTAAAACTAGGAATAGTTTTTTTTTTAAATAAGTTTGGTTAGGGATGTGATATTCTTTAGCAATTAGCATCACCCCCACTTTGATGCTTAGTGTCTAGAATGTGAATTTTACTTGTTGGAAGGGAGTGACATACATATATATGGTTTAGTATCTTGTCACATGGGAGTGACAATGGAAGGGAATGCTATGAAATGTTAATTGTCTTATCTCATTTCTCGTCGTATTCGAAAATCGAAATGTAAAGTATTGTTATAAATGAGATGAGATAAATTGTGAATTATTCGAATTTAACTCTGTTAAAATTAGATTAAAATTTGATTTAATTAAACTTGAGTCGAGTTGAACTATTCTGTATCTGATTCAAAACGTTTTTTTAGCTATTTGAAAATATATAATATACTAAAATTTTAAAAGTAAAGTGAATTAAAATGTATATTGTTGGATATTATCATTATTATTGTAAAAGAGATGAGACAAATTGTGAGCTACTCGAGTTTGACTTGAGTTCGAACTCGATTCGATTTCTTAACGAGTCAAGTTTAACACTACTGGACTCAACTTGAATGACTCAAGTTTAAACAAATTTAGAAGGAATTACTTGAATATTGTTGTTGGAATTTTTAATTCCAAAAATTAATTCCAGTCAAATTATTTTCAACTATATTGTAGTTTACTGTAGACTTTAGAAGGCTAAGTGCTTCTAACCCATCTTCAAACAGTGAACGAATAAAATAATAAACATTGTTCAAAGACGGGTGAAAGCACCCGTCTTCAAACAATGAAAAATCAATTTGTTCAAACAAGGGATGACAGGCTGCAAGAAATATTTTCTTTGAACAATGCAAAAAATTTAATTTTCATTGTTTGAAGACGGGATGCTTTCACCCGTCTTTGAACAATGTTCATTATTTTATTCGTTTGAACACGGGACGAAAGCACCCAACCTTCTAAACTCTACAGTAAAATATAATATAGTTGAAAATTATTTGACTGGAACTATATTTTTGGAATTAAAAATTCCAACAAAAATATTCAAGTAATTCCTCATTGTTGGATATTATTATTGTTACTGTAAATGGGACGAGACAAATTGTGAGCTACTCGAGTTTGACTCGAACTCAAACTCGATTCGTATTAACGAGTCAAGTTTAACACTACTGAAGTCAACTTGAATGACTCAAATTATTAATGAGTAAAATTGAATACAATACTACTCGAACTCAACTCTATTCATTTACGCCTCTAAAGGTTTATCATATCTTAAAAATTATCTTTGAAGTCATTATTTTTCTCCTTATGAAAAATATTCAAGATGTTTTATTCTCAACATATATATATATTTCGATTAAATATATGTGATGTACGGCATCGCTTTAATTTTAGTTGACATCAGATCTCAGGATTAATTTCAAACAATTTCTCCTTTTCTTTATATATATAGATAGATATAGATTTTTAGCTTTTAAAAAAAATAAATTTAAAAAGTTAATAAAAGATTTATTTTTTCATTGTTATTCTGGTTTTAGGGTTTAAACCTGATTAATCTAAACCAATCCGAATCGCACACCTAATATTAATGAGTGAGTCTTTTAACAGAGATTTTCTACGAATACAACGTCTCACACCTAATATTAATAGATATAGATTTATTACTTGAACCAACCCTATTGGTAATAAAAGTTTTACTTGTCATTTAATTATTTTTTTTTACAACCTTATAATAATAATAATAATAATCTCTCCACTTCCTGACAAAATCCTCCTGGAAATGCTGGTTGACCGCATATTTTAACATGACTCCACTAGCAACAGGTCAGTCCTCAGGGCTACTTCCCTACCTCAGATACTTATAGGCACGTTTTGAATCATTTATTCTTCAAGAATTATTCGTGAGAATTTATTTAATCATGAAATTCATAAATATCTATAAAATTTAAATTTCAGAACCCAATACCTTAATTGAGTCGAGTCAAAAATTTTGAGTTATTCGAGTTGACGAGTCTAATTTTATAATTCGGATTTTTATTCAATTTTTTTCGAGTTGAGTCAAGTTTTCGAGTTCTTATAAAAGTTTAATTATAATTATTTATTATATTGTAATACGATTTGATCTAATTTAAATATTTTTACTAATAATATGTATATTTCTTTATATTTTTATATATTAGTATATATATCATAAAAATTCGAGAAACTTGTCTTGAACTTAAAAATAAATCCTCTAATTATTAAAAATTTTGAGTTATTCGAATTTCTATTTTATAATTTTAATTTTATTTTAATTTTTTTAGTCGAGTTTAAAAAATTTCGAATCGAATTAAGATAAATCAAGTACTTTTACTTCAAATCAAATTATTCAATTTTTTATCGATTCAAATTTTATTCATCCGTACAAACTTATATATCATAATATTTTCCTTCAATTAAACTAGTATTAAAATTAATATATAATATAAATGAAAAAAAAAAACTATTAATAATTGTTGGATTTTTTTTAATACTGAAGATACCTGATTTCCTATGAAACCATTTCTACTTTCCGAGCATGCAACTCAGCCATCTAGGATTACTACACTATAAAGTGTATACTCATCATTTGTAATAAAAGTCATTACTATGTTATTACATATAATTACTCTTGTCTAATCAACAATCATAATCATTTATAATTTAATCATCCTACCAAGATATTTAAATAATTTAGAAAATAAACAAAAATCAGGAGTTAATTAAAAAAATTACTAGATAACTTTAATTCATCATATTATTTATAATTTTATCGAATAAAATTTATTTATTTAAAAATATGTAATAGAAATAAAAATTTCTTTTATAAAAAAATAAATGCGATAAAGATTTATTTTAAAAATAAAAAATACTGAAAATTAAAAAAAATATATAAATAATATGATAAACTTGGATGTAATAATTTTTTCCTGGCAGCGGCAATCATCTATGGAGGTAGCCTGGTAAAAACATTCATTACACGCGTCTAGATGCCCGCTTTCTATGAACCTTCTTTACGAGTTATTATTTGATAATATACTATCGGTAAAAAATAAATTTATAATTAATTTTATTTTAGTTATAATTTTTATTTGAGTGATTATAGAGATTTTATAATAATATTGTTTTTAATTTTTTTTAAGTGGTACCTTGAAATCATTTCTAATAATATTTTACTGTGTATATTAAAAACGAGAGAAAACAATTATTTTTAAATAATATTTTATTTTATATTATTAAAATATTGGACATTGTTTAAAGATGGATTATTTTTAATTTATCTTCAAACAATGTTATTTTTAAAAATATATATGATAAAACAATTCATCTTTTAACACTCCCTTATGCATATATATATATATATAATTTAAAATAAAGCACTGTTTGAAGACGAGTTGTTTTCTTCCATTTTTTTATTTGTATAATAAATTATAATATTATTAAAAATAATTCTAAAAATACTATATTTTTATAAATAAAAATTTTCTAAATAATATTTATGTAAAAACACCGAGGGATTATATATCTTAAATAAAACATCTAATAACTTTATAATTTCGTTTGTGTATATTTTATTTATAATTTCATTGAGATTTGTTATACTAAAACGGTCGTATAAAAAGTTATAGAGATCAGATTTGAGCTTGAATGTTTGAGTTTATAACAATTATTTTTTTTTTCAAACTCATTTTTAGAGCTACTATTTTTTATCTGAAATAGTCAAATGGGTAATTCAATCGGTATCCGAACCGAATTATCAAAAATCGAATTAATTGAACTTTTTAAATCTTTAACGGTTAATTGAATTGAACATTTTCGAAATACATTAACCGAACCGAACAAATTTTGGCTAATTCGGTCGGTTAATTAGTTAACCGAAATTTGTTATAAAATTTTGGGTAAATTACACAAATGATCACTCAATAATGTTAAAATAGTCTTTTTAGTTACCGAACTTTTAAAAATTATAAAACAACCATTAAATCAAATTAATCGTTAACCGAACTTAAAAAAATTAATCACTCACCGACCGAACAAAGTTTGATAATCAACCGTTTAATCGAATTAATTCGATTTAACCGACCGTTTAAATACCCTAATTTGAACTATTATAAACTTGGGACACGTATTTTTTGGAAATATAGTCTAACCTTTGAAGAGGTCTAAACATCCTACGTCGATAATGAAGATTGGAATTAAAATGTTAATCATATGATTACATGTAAATATTTTTCGGTATATTTATGAATGTATGTTATATTAATCGATTAATTTAAATTAAATATTATAAAATATTTATTAAAAATATCATTTTAACTTAATTTATTTATAAATTTAAATTTTATTTTTTATTTTAAAAAATTAATGTTTTATATTATTAAACATTAATTATTGATCATAAATATTTTTTACAATATAATAATTACTAAAGATATGGAAGCAGTCATTTCGTTTGATGTGTTTGTAGGGTATTTGAACTTTTAATTTTAAAGACGTCAACATTGATAATTTTAATATTTAGTATAAAGCTAAAAAAAATTAAATATTTGGTTTTTATTTTTATAAATTGATTTAATTTATAACGTTTAGTTTTAAGATAAAATATTTTTTATAGATAAAAATTATTAATTAATTATTGATAAATAATTTAAAATGACTTATTAAAATAACACATTAAAAGAAAAATATTTTATATTTTAAATAATTTTATAAAAACATTTTTGACCTGTTATCCCGCCGTGTATTGTTATGTAGATTTGTTATATTATTTTAAGTTATTTATCGTCAGTTGACTAATAATTTTCATCCGTGAAAAGACTATTTTGACTCAAAATAAAATGTTTGAGGTTAAATCAATTCAAAAAAAGAACAATGACCAAAATATTAATCAATCAAACGTTAAGAGTATTTTTTGACATTATGCTTTTTAATATTTATAGAGTAAAAACAGAAACATAAAATTAGATAAAGTCGTTTAAACCGCAAAATATATAAATTATTTGAACTATATTTTAAAGGGAATGAAACTACTTGAACAAACAACTAGGGGTGAGCAAAACTCAACTCGACTCGAAAAAACCGAATAACTCGACTCGTGGCGAAAATACTTGACTCGTTTTGACTCGACTCGAAATTTCATAGACTCGACTCGAAAAAATTTCAAATAAAGTTCGAGTTGTAAAATGGAAATTCAAATAACTCGAAATTTTTAGTAATTAAAGGATTAATTTTTAAGTTTGAGACGAATCTATCAATTTTTATGATATATATACGTTGATATATAAAAATATAAAGAAATATCGCTACATATAAAAAAAATATGTATATATACATATCTTATATGATTAGAGAAAGTCGTTTAAATTGAAATCAAATCATATTATAACATGATAAATAATTACAATTAAATATTTATAGGAACTTGAAAACTCGATTCAACTCGACTCGACTCGAATTTTCTTAAACTCGACTCGAACCGAATTTTTTTAAATAAAGTTTGAGTTGTAAAATATGACTCGTCAACTCGAATAACTTAAAATTTTTTAACTAAACTCGACTCGATCGAATACTCACCCCTACGTACAAATTGAATGATTGTAATAAGATAATTATTCTATTCTCTTTTAACCCATTGTAATCCTATAAAGTAATTAGAATCCTTATGAACTAGGTATCTGAAAGATATCCCCCATTTGACGCTAAGATTAGGACTTATGACTGCCCACCATGAACGCGCATAGATATGGTTTAGTGTGCATTTAGGGGAGGTGACCCTGAAAGAAAAGGAGCAATCAAACCATATTGAACGTCTCTTTCGTGGGATAAAGGACATCGATGGGCATTCATATTGGGAAGGGAGGACGACGGAGGAAAATCAACAACCGGTTAATACTACTTTACGTTGGTTCTAATATTTTGTTACGATTGAGAAAAGACATAGATATTAATCTTATATTAAAAATAAAAATTTTAAGATATATAAATCGTATTGTTATACATTCAAACAGACATATCTTCATGGAGAAAAGAGTATAATGATCTCGTGATAAATAATATCAGAGTGACTTTTTGACTGTAAGATTTTTTACATCGATCGTCTATGATTATGGTAGGCAAGATAAATAATCGTGACAATAACACATTAGATATATGGTTGACTCGTGACGAGAGCGTCATGGGATTAAATGAAGGAAAATATCATGAGAAAAAGACAAAACTATTAATCTAACATTAGAAAAAAAATTAAAATATATAAATTATAACGTTGTATATTCTATCAGATATATATTTTAAAAGGAAGATAATAACTCACGATACTATATATATATTAAATCAACTTTAGACAAAATACTATAAAGACAATACAACCGTTGGAAGTTAGTTATTTGTTTTTAATTCGAAGTGCTAATTTTCTTTAATATAATATATTATCTTATAATTATAATTTTTTTTTTTTACCACGGCGCTTTTAAAAGTTTTTATCTTTTAAAAATTTCTCCTCTTTCCACTTATCGAATTTATTTTTAGGTTATACTACGTTATGTGTGTGTCACTCTTATCACATGACACACAAACTTAACTTTGTTTATTTTTTTTCCATTAGTTTAATATTAAAGTGAATGAGTGGTGCATTCAAGCTCGTCGTTGTTTTAGAAGTTTTTTTTAATAAATGCAACTGAAATTTTATTAAATTTATATAAAAAAATAAGATAAATATACCTATAAAATTTAGAAGCTTTTTATCTCTGTCTAAACGAGACGCATGACGAAGAAAGGAGTTGTAAGCGATCTAAACTGTCATGCAAAAAGTATCGCTACCCAGGACTGATTTCATCGACAAATAATTATCAACCGAATGGGGATAAATCTTTTCAAGTTACCACCGATAAAAACATAAATCAGAAACTAGCATCGATTGAATCTTTATGCGAACAATAATCGATCGTTAGGGTATATTAAAACATGCCACAAAGATAGATGAATCAAATCACAAAACAAAAACAAAACATGTCATAAATACAGGGGGAAAAACGTGACATAAGGACAGAAAGAGCGTGCTATAAACACAAAGATTCTTATTAAAATTAAAAACAAAAACAAAGAAAACAATAGATTCGGTGATTGATAATCAATACTAAGATTGATTACTGACCACCGATCAAAGAGATTGATTATAATGAAGAGCGGCTAGGAAAAAAATTTCGAAAGAAAAAGAAAGGTCTGGCTAGGGTTTTTACTTTTGCTGTTTTAGAAGGTGGTATTTATTAGGGATGACAATGGATCGAACTTTATAAAGTTCAAGTCCAATCCAATTAATAATCGGACTTTTAAAAAAATTCATATTCGAATCCAAATCCATTTACATAAATTCAAATCCAATCCAATAAAATATCTAAAATCCAAATCCAAAAGTCCAAATCCAATTATTTTTTAAAGTAACAACTCAAATAAATATCTTTAAATAAAAAAAATATTTTTATCAAACAAATATTTTTAAATTTATAGCACAAACAAATTTCAATAAATATTACAATCCAATATAAATCAAATTAAAGTAACAACTCAAACTTTTTAAATATAAAATTTTAAATATTTTTATTCGGGTTTATATATGGATCTGATTTATATCGGATCTGGATTCAGATTGAATTCGGATCGGATCATGGCAATATCCATATCCAATCCACCTCCTATTAGGACTTGGACATTATTTTTGGATTCGGATTCAGACTTTTTTTAATCAGATTTGGATCGATTTTTTCTTCGGATCGAATTCGAATTATATTGTCATCCCTAATATTTATGATAATGATTTTTTTATATAATTAAGAGTATATTGTAACTATTTAATTCGGATCGAATAAAAAATAAAACTATGATCAAATATTAAAAAGGATAAAGGTCTATTAAGACTTTTAATTTAAAATTTAGGAGTAAGAGTCAGTCTTATATTAAGTATGATTCCGTCGCTAAATCGAATATTAAAAAAAATCTATTTCGAGACGATTTTTTTAATTTAGTTCACTTCATTTATAAAATTAGTATTTAAATTTATTCTTTCTTAAAAATATTTAATAAACTTAATATTTATCTCACTAAACAAATTTATAGTTAATATATGATGATGAATATGATAACTTGAATAGAGCCTATAGACATACCCATGTGTATTCCCTATCTGCCCTTAAGGCCTTCTTGGCCGCCTTGCACGCCCACCTTCCCCGGCTTAGTCTTCTTCGTTTTACTTTCTCCTTCGGGTAGGATGAAGGGCATCTGAACGTAACGCTTTCTATAGTACTCTCTCCTTGACTTTCAGTCTAATGCCAATTATGTGTATGTGATGTATTATAATGAAATGATGTTAGCATATATAGCGTCAGATGTAATGAAAGTAGGGCATTCTACGAAAGAGAAAGCGAAGAAGTATATGAAATCGAAGCGCATTGGAATCATCGATCATATAGAATGTGTGCCGCGAGTGATCAGTCTGCGCAAAGGCAGAATAGCGGATGGGCTTGTCTTGCCTCTATCTTCCCGGGACTCCTAGGGCTCTTTCAATTGGCCTTGTCTCGCTTAACTCGTCGAGTAGTGTCCCTAATCGAATGAGTGGCTACACGCCCGAGGAGAGAATGTTTCATTCAACCAGAAAAATAGGCTAAACTCGCTCCCTAGCTTTCAATAGCGGCAGTGATTTTCTTTTGTCGGATGGAGCAGGGAAGAAAGGCTAGTTCGTCAAGTCAATTGAATCCTTCGGGACAAAAAAGTCCGAAAAGAGGGGCGCCCTTTGTTTTGCTTCCTCGATTGTGCTTTTTTTGTGAAAGAACCGGCAAGGTTCACCCTTTGTCCCGGGAAGTCCTAGAATGAGTAACTATCAAAGCATCACCGAAGGCGGAGCCTGATTGTCTACCACACCAGCAGTGGAGAGGGATCTGATCATGCTATCTCCAATCTCTGCCCTCTAATTGAGAAATTGGTCAATAAGCACTTTTGGATCAAGTCAAGACTTAGACTTATAGTAGGTGTAGCTGAGTAAGGAGCTGAACTACCTTTTTGGCGCCCTAAGGAAATGAATTCCTTTCAATTCGAAGTATGAAACTGGGTTTTTCGTTCCTCAAGCTCGTAGCTAGCCTAGGATGAGAAGTAGCAGTCTCAGTTGGGTCAGAGCCTTTTGGTGAAGGCAGGGGATATTGATGAACAGGCATCGATCGACTTCGCTTTTGGGAGTCTACCAGGCGAGTGGTTAGCGATCGAGTAGTTAGCGAACAGTGGGAGGCTTTCGATGCACAGTACGCAACCCTTGATAAATGGGGCCAGTGGACGTATATTCGTAGGTTGAGTAGAGTCTTATCAACCAAATCGACAACGAACGGGCCCTCCGTTATATATGGAATGTGAGGTGGATATGCGCTACCAGTCCAGGTGTGATTAAGACTGAACCAAGAGCATCACTCGTTCAACCAAATAACCGCTCGATACGCTTTCTTCATCACCTCTTCATTTATTTTATCATTCTCAAGGAATTCTCCAAAGCGAGGCTCCTATTTACTCCCTGAGGCTTCAGAGCTCATCCCCGTAAGAAATCCCATTCCCCTAACAGCTCTTTCTATCAAAGATCCAAAGAGGGCATTCTTTCACAAGCTATTCTTATTTTTTATTTATATAAATCCTCCTCGTCCAGTAACTATGCCAGTGCCTTTACTAGCTTTCTTCTTACTAGAGATTCATGTGCACAAACCTCTCGACTGTTAAACAGTCGAGTTGCGGGAAAGAGATAGCATTCGCCACGTTCAAGCTAAAAACTAGTTCGAACTACAGTATTTATTCTATTAGGTAATTAGAAATATCGTAAGAGAAGCAAAAGAATAAGAACGCCCAAAAACTCCCATGTCTTCCGTTGGTCAACAACCAACAAAAGGAAACGTTTTTCACTACTCGTACAGTGAGAAGTCTCTCCTTTTTTTGGGGGGAGCGGAGAATGAAAAGAATGAAAGAAAAATGAAATTGTTTTCAAATAGAAAGATATTATTTGCTGCTCTTCTTTTCATTTGTGCATTAAGCTCGAAGAAGATCTTAATCTATAATGAAGAAATGATAGTAGCTCGTTGTTTTATAGGCTTTATCATATTCAGTCGGAAGAGTTTAGGTAAGACTTTCAAAGTGACTCTCGACGGGAGAATCCAGGCTATTCAGGAAGAATCGCAGCAATTCCCCAATCCTAACGAAGTAGTTCTTCTAGAATCCAATGAACAACAACGATTACTTAGGATCAGCTTGCGAATTTGTGGAACCGTAGTAGAATCATTACCAATGGCGCGCTGTGCGCCTAAGTGCGAAAAGACAGTGCAAGCTTTGTTATGCCGAAACCTAAATGTTAAGTCAGCAACACTTCCAAATGCCACTTCTTCCCATCGCATCCGTCTTCAGGACGATCTAGTCACAAAGTTTCACATCTTAGTGGGAAAGGCATTTTCCTGTAGCTGTATGTTGAAAGCTAAAAAAGTAGAACTCATTCGAGAGGGCTTGGTGGTCTTAAGAATGGTTCGGGTGGGGGGTTCTCTTAAGAATGAATAAAGAAGACGAATAGAATCTAATTCATGTTCATGCTAAGAGAAGAGCGGATCCAATACCAAGACGACAGATTTCTCAGGGCAAGTACTTGAAAAATTCTTTTTTATCATGCCCCACGAGTGAGTTGACGAGTGCCCCCTAGGAGGGCAGTCTACCACAAGACCTCGGCTTAGACGATTGTGTTTTGGTGAATAGTGAAGAGAGCGTCCTCTGTTCCTTAAGATCTATTTAACGATCTCATACAGGTATGTCCCCTGGGCTCTTTTTCTTCCTTATGAATCTTGGACTAGACTTCGGTGGCTACCGAAATGGTCATCGTCACCTGTTAAGGATTCGGCATTCGGCGTATCGGGAGCTAAGAAAACTCCCTTCCACCTGGAGCTCTTCGCAGTCAAGTCTCCCTGTAGGATATGGCTTCTTTGCTTGGTGCTGATGGTAACAGCCCGAGCCCATGCCCTGATGAAGCTTCCCGCCTAACCGGAGAGAAGTAAGGCACGAAGAGTTTCCATGATGTGGCGATGTTTTCGTTCAGCACGCCCTTTTGAATGGCCAAACCGGAATAGAAAGAAGTCTTTAGAACTACTTACACGGCTCGATCTACTACGAAAGAAGCTGGACAAGATCTTCTCGGCCTCGTTTCAAACATCTCATATTCGTGTGAGGAAGTCAAAGACTCGAGTCATTAACTTATGGAATTTTAAAAAAGTGGAATGCTTTGATAGACATCGAAAATCTTTTTGGGAGTTAGAGGCCTTAGGAAAGGAAAGTAATTGAAAAGAGAAGAAATGCAACTGCCACTGGATGGCCAGGAGATCGTTATCCTTAGCTCCTTAGAGCGGGAGTAGGGGTCTTGGTATAAATGGGAGGAATAGTAAGAGTGGACACTTAGACATCGTATCCACGACTCTTATCCTACCTGGCTTACTTCAGGGACTCCGGGCTTGCCCTAAAACCTACTTGCGTACTGTATGGGAATCTATGCCTAAGCGCTTTTTCATTTCCTTAAGTCATCTAATAGGATAACTTGAAAACTATCTTAACTGATAGAATTGCCCCTTGCTTGCTGGAACATATCCCTTTTGACTTATCCACAGAATAGAAAGCCCTCTCTCGTACGGATACTCCCACAATTGGGACAACTACTTCTACTGCTACTTCAACTGGACTCGCAGGGAATAATTCATATATAAGATGGCAGAGAACTCCCAATAGCTCTATGAGATTCGCTTAGAACTCCTACTGACTTATAGGGCACTCCCAATGGATAGTTGACCTAGAATCAGCTTCTTCCTTTCCTGATGGCTTAAGAGTGGCTGTAGAGAGAGCATATGCACAACCCCTCTTTAGAGTATTCTTACAAAGCAGCCGCCTATTCTAAGGGAAGAGAAAGCCCTAAAGAAAAGATATCTACAGCCCCCCAGAGAAAGAGATCCCTACCAGGGAAAGATATACTAAATAGATAGACTACTCTTTCAGGGAAGAGAGAGGAAATGGAATTGCAATTGGATTCGATCCTATAGACCCTTCGTATGGATACTCCTATCAAGACGAACTTTTAGGCCTTTTTCTTAGCAGAGGCAAAGTAAAGTACTCAAGGGAGAAGCAAGCGAAATAAATTCAGTAAGAACCTTCAGGGGCCAGCTAGCGATAAATCTCCTAAACCCATCCATACAGAAAGGAAAGGCCAAGGCGGGTACATGGACTTACTATAAATCTTACCCGAGAACTGCAAGAGGCTCGCAAGCATTAGGATAAGAAAGGAGAACCAAGGCAAGCACATGGCCTGCAAGCTCGCTTGGAAGGAGATTGCTATCAGTGATAGCAAGAGCCCTTGAAGTCTTTGAGTCTTATATTTATTAACTATTTACCTACTTTTTATTATCCATAAAGGAGAGATTGGGATTGGCTCTAGAGGAATTAGCACTTATGAATGGAGGGGCTTCCCTATAACCCTACTCTGCCTGCTAGGCCTTAGTGCTTTAGACCATTCGGTATTGATACTACTAATATTAGTGCTCTTAACTAACGTTATTCTCGGGTATTGGGAAAACCCTTAGAGACAAGAAAGACCGACCCCCTCCTCCCTAGGAACTATTGGCTGGACCGTATTCACCTATCGCCATAGAAGGCCTTTTTTCTGAAACTGCCTTAAAGAGAACTGCAATTGGGGGCTCGCTCAAAAGCAGAAAGATTGGCAGGGTGAAGGAAAAGAACTCCAACAGGTTGGCTTGAAAGAAAGCGAGCTGGCCTTTATTCTTCAATTGGATTAAGCGAACTACCAATGGCTGGAATCGATGCTTTGGAAGAGGGGAACTCTCAAGAGAAAGACTGAAACTGTCAGGGCTTGCGCAATTGGAGGTGAAGACTTTAGCACTCTTTCTCGCTCGAAAGCAGGAGAACTAAAGGCTAAAAAGAAATCTGCAACAGGCGCAGAAAGATTAGATGCCTTTAGGAATGCAACCTTTAAGACTCCCACTAGATCGAATGGAGAAGGGCTGGAGTGAAAGCTCAATCCAAGACATGAAAGCGGAATTACAACTAACAACTGTCGAAGTAAGTAGGTCAATGCCAATGAGAAAGACAAGGTTTAGCCTAGAAAAGTCCTAAGGAAAGCAAATGACATAGAATAAGATGTCATCTCATGCCCTCTTTGAATGGCTTGTTCAAGAAGGGAAGGGATTGCTGCTCTTAGAAAGAAAAAGCTCTTGGTGAATCCGGACAAATGCTATCGAATCAGCTGCTTGAGAATACCCTCCTGATGGTTCAGTCAGTTAAGAAGAAAAGAATCGGTTGCTAGAGGAAGACAGAAGCAAGGGAAGGAGAAACTATTCTTGCTTGAGTGGAATCAGTTTTATTTGTAATTCCACTTATTTTACGATCATATCTCTTTCAACTTGAGGAATTTCTTTGAAAGAAGAGACAAGAGCAGTTACGCCTTTTTCTAATCCCGGATAAGCAACTAAGAGCCTTTCAATAGCGTAGCGGATCTTGCTAACATTAGAGACTCTACTTAGTAAGTTGCCTACCTTCGCTGGTGGACTAGTTTAGTTAGAGGATGGGACGATAGAGCTCAAATCAATCTAATACCGTTCGTGACCTGACCCAGAGCCACTAGGATCAGTTGGTCAGTCTCATCCCGTGCTTGGATTGGGGCACGAAACGATAGCTATTCCTTGCATCGAAAAGAGTTATGGCTTACTTCTAGGCTTTCGGGGAAGGGAATGTCATTCTTTTGTATTCTATATAAGTATAAGAGGAGACCCCCGGATAGAAAAAGAGAGAAGAGCACTTATTCCATCAACGTGCCAAGCTAAAGGGCGGAATCGATCAACTACCTTTTCCTTTTGCCCAGAAAAATGGTTGAATGGGCAGACTTACGACTGAACTCTTATTGGGATGGGAGACCTTACCTTACGACTGCTACGGGTAGCTCTCTTAACTATCTGGCTATCTCTCAAGAGTGAAACTCAATTCCCTCACTACTTGCCTGTGAACCAGAGCTAATGATTGTGGATCCTCTACCGTAGTTGAATTCACACCAACTTACTCTAGACAAAGATAAGATAACGATTTGGCGATTTGAATGCCATATATGACTTGACTCTATCAATTCCGGAACCCTCCAAAAAGAAAGAGATTCCACTTGAGCTATTCTCGTTCTAACGACAGAAGCGGATTCAAGCATTCGTTCCGAGTCGCCAAGAGACAGAAGAGCTTATTTCAAGCATTCCCCTTGAGGCGGGAAAACTCCTTAATCATTTAACTGGGTATGAGAACTCCTCCCTTATAGTAGAAATTCTTCCAAGAACGTATTCTTCTTAATTAAGTTGATTTGAGAACATCTGCTGCTGATTTCAATAGAGCTTTCCAGCAGGCGAGACAGATGCCGATTCTACCTCTGCCAACTCCCTCTTTATAGCAGGATTTTCTTAACCAAGAGCTAGCTTATGGATATCAGATATCGATATCGGAAGATCAGGCCCATAACTTCTTCTTGACTTTTATGATTTGCCTGCTGGAGGATCATCGAAGGTTGGAGAAAGAGATAGAAAGCTGACTAGAGTAGGGGGTAGAGGGGCTGTGTATATCTATTCCAATCGGGGTGATAGCTCGACTCGACAAATGGGAGAGAGATCAAATCGCGCGGGAGAGGGGGTCCCCCATCATCTAGATTCAAAGTCAAGGTGTTGTTCGGATATTGATCGTAGCAAACGTCACTTCCTTCATTGGATGGGTTCAGGCTTGCTTGTCTCGCTCTCATATTGGAAGGCTAGGTTTGGAACCCTCTAGGAACTGAATCGCTAGAAAGATCTCTTCTTTCGTTTAAACCAAGTAGGCCCTAAACCAAAGCTTTGATCGCTGTGCTTTCCCCTTATTGTTAGTCCTCTTACCATACACCACTTCGAATGGTTACTTCCCCCCTTACTTAACATAGGCCGATTCACATCGTTTTTATAGGCAAACTCTGCAGTTGGAAGAACTTATTCCCACTTGCTCGGTCTCCCTTGCACTAAGCTCCTCAGAAAGTCTTCCAGTAAACCGACGACTGGAGTCTGGCCGTCCTGAGTGATAAGCACTGCTAAACCTCAGTTCAGTGCCTAATTTCTTCCGTAGCACCCTCTATTAGGGGGCAGACTGGTGTCTTGATCGGACGTAATGCTCCCCTTTCGTCATAAGGCGTGGTTTCTCACCACCTAATGATGATATCATATCACGATCATGGGGTAGCCCGGTTCGAATTCCATATGCAGATTCTAATTGAAATCAAAAACCCGAAGCTTATTTAGTTCCAGATGATGCAAAGCCAATTAGAATTCCGGATCCAATCCCATCTCCCGACCTATACCTATAACTTCTTCAAATGTAGATTTGCCCGAACTTATTTAATAAGGCGAGATGGAGACCTTGATTTGGACCCTCGTGATCGAGCTTTTGATTGTAAAGAACGCGGAGCCATAGTCAAACGATCCAAACCAGGTTGAGAGCGTCGAAGCTTATCCACCTGAAGCGCTCACTTCTACTCCTGTCCTGCTGTGGAAGCAGTGGCCGGAAGCTTCACTGTGGAGGCGGGCGGTCTGATGGAGCTGATTAGATCCACAACCGAGATGGAGCCATCCCTGGAACCCAGGCATCGCAGATGTCCCTCCTGAGACTGGCCCACAAGAATCCATTTTCGGATTATAACCTGCAATACAAAGACTAACCATGGAGGTCACTGAAGCTGCTGAATCGACCTCTGAGAAAGAAGAAGAACAAGAACTACTGCGGTTGAGGAACAAGCCGTCGTGGCTGCACCTGTCAAGTTACACGATCTTTCTGTTTGCCCGCTTTGATTAGGCTTTATTCCCGAGCGCTCTTTTTAAATGCTCTGGTGGAGCTGGAGAAGCAAGACTAGTCCTTATTAGTAAAGCTTCGGCCCTGCCTTTCTAATCGGCATCTTTTGATCGTTTCACTGTCATAATGGGACCACTACACTGGCCCGAGAAGGTGTGTAAACGGTCACTCTATAACTATAAGGTCTCAATGGACACTATTTTCATTTATCAAAAAAAAGAAAATAGGGACCTAATAAGCACAAAGCTATTACACAATCAAAGCCTTTTTCATCTCCTGCGAACAGACGCACAAGATAACCTTTGATACACGCCACTAGCTGTTTAACTACTTTACCGAGAACAGTCAAATCACACAATTCATTGGCTTCTCCTCGTTTGAAGTAAAAAAACCCCACATCCTGCAGTCCGCCTGGATTCGATTTGCTTTTAGTAATTATATCACATTATATATATAAGTAATTAGAAGCTAAAGAGAAATTCAATATTACCATATTCTACCGCTCAACTAACACTATGTGATCCGGGTCAAGATGAATCGATCGAATTTCACAGCTGAGGAGGCAAAGCGAGAGGTTCTGAAAGAAAAGACTTTATAGAACCTTACTCACACGATACGGGGATGGGCCTACACAAGCAGAAGGAAGAGCTATTAGCTTGTCGGCGTAACGAATGAACTATCGGATGGTAGGCTAACAGCTTCCATACTATTTTAAGTCAAGAAAAGAAGAAAACTGCCTTTTTTTTGAATTGAAGGAGGAGTCGCGCATTCGTCTGCAGCGTATAGTATAGTAGCTTCAATGGAAATCCGT